>OX421884.1:12189721-13474656 GCA_949128085.1 Cetonia aurata | reverse complement strand
CATTGCATTGGTTCAAGGTTCGAGAAAATATGGATTTTTCCTTGACTGGTACACTTATGGGAGTACATGCGTTCCACTTGGTAATTTATTTCATTATTCACCGTATAGACGTAACAAAACAAGAACGTATGAAACCGCGTAATTTATCCGAGTTCAGTTTTCTTAAAAACTTGATGACGCCATTAGAACACATACATTTGAATGTGTTAAAGGAATAAATGAGAATGCTGAAAATATGCATTTAATAAAGTGACATTTAGGGATGTTAGAGTGTGATAATGACGAATGCTTCAATATTTAAAAGTCCCTATATCGACAGAAGTGTATATTATATGTAGAAAAATAAAAACAGACTTCTAAGAATAAGGAAGAAAATTTAAGGAATGCAAGATTTTTATGCTATAGTTTATTAAATATTCGTACTAAAGCTTAAATTTCAAACCTTAACCATTTTAGAACGGGCTTTGTAACTCTTCAAATCATAATCATAAATATTGGACATTGAACAAGTCAATTTATTTAATTTTATCAACAAAAAAGTAAACAACTACATAAACTTATGTGGAACAATCAATTATATTTACATATACAGGGCTGCTCATTAGTGCGTCAAAGTCCAATATAGTCTTTAAAAAATAAAGCTGAAGGAATTTATTTTATGAAAAGTGGTACAGTAACCAAAGACACACATTTTAAAAATAATTTGAAGTATACAGGCTGATGGCCTAAAGCGGGGCACATTCAAAAAAATGTTTTTAAACGAAACGCCCTGTATATCTTTTGTGTTTTCTTATCTGCTTTAAATTGTGTTTTCAACGATCCTTGGGTTTTTGGTTTTGAGTGACGCATTGTTGAGTTATTAACGAAAATTAAAAAAAAAGGGCGTTTCGTTTAAAAAAAAAAGTTTTGAATGTGCCTCGCTCTAGGGCATCACCCTGTATACTTCAAATTATTTTTAAAATGTGCGTTTTTGGTTACTGTACTACTTTTCATAAAATAAATTCCTCAGTTTTATTTTTTAAAGACTATATTGGACTTTGACGCACTAATGAGCAACCTTGTATATACAGGGTGTTTTGGAACATCGTTTAAAGATTTTAAGGGCATGTAGTACGATCGAAAATAAGGTTAAAAGTCATAATAAACATATGTCCACAAATTAACTGTTTACGAGATAACAGCAATTTTATCGCAAATGCAGAATAAGTTTGCTTTAGCGGTTTTTATTAAGATGTTATTGTATTTTAACATAAAATAGATTATAACTAAAGAAGATGTTCAAAATGACGTCCTTCCATTTCTACATCTGCTTTCAAAGGAAGCGCGCACTCTTTAAAAAAACAAGGGTTTTTCTCGTATTATCTGGCAACAGTGTTCTATTCGTTGGCGCAACTCTGGAAGATCGTTTACCGGTGTTGCGTACACTAAACTTTTCAAATAAGCCCAGATACTAAAGTCCAACGGGTTTAGATCGGGAGACCTTGGAGGCCAAGCAATGGGACCTGCTCGCCCTATCCATCTCCCAGGAAATTCATTGTTAAGATGTTCCCTAACAGCACGCGTAAAGTGCGGTGGAGCTCCATCTTGCATAAACCACAGGTTCAGTCTTAGATTTATAGGTAAATCTTCCAAAAATTCAGGTAAAGTATTTTCCAAGAACTCGAGGTATGCAGGACCTGTTAAGCGTTGTGGCAAAACAATCGGTCCTAACAACCGTTCCCCTATCATGCCTAACCAGATGTTTAGAGAGAAACGTTGCTGGTGCCGAGCTTCAACGGTAGCATGAGGATTCTCGTCACACCAAACGTGATTGTTGTGGAAATTAAATATTCCATTTTTAGTAAAACCAGCTTCATCAGTGAAAAGGATGTTACCAGCGAAATCTGGCCGATCAGCAGCTGTTCGCAAAAACTACTCACAGAAAGCCCTTCTCGCTTGATAATCCGGAGCAGTAAGGGCTTTCACCCGTTGGATATGGTAGGGGTAATAGGAGTTGCTTATGAAGAGTTCTCCAAACAAGATTGCTGCTTACACCCACTTGAGTCGAAATTCTTCACTAGTTTCGGGATTTTCATCAATAATATTCAAAATTCGATCTTCTATCTGTGGAGTACATGCTAATCTCTGCCGTCCAGTATCAGAAGACCGCTTCTCAAATTAACCAGTTTCTCTTAGTCGTTGAAACACCGTCTGAAACATCACATGCGAAGGCAGTTGGCGATCAGGAAACGTTTCAGCATAGAAGCGACGTGCTTGTAAAGAATTCCCATTACCACGACCGTACATGAACACCATATCGCTCATTTCAGCATTAGAATACGCAACCATTGTAATTGCTATAAATTGCACAACACGTCAAATTAAACTGTCATAAAACAATAGCTGATAAGCACCTGTTTACTGGGATATGTTATACCCATGTACTACTAGGAACACTCGCTGTTATCTCGTAAACGGTTGATTTGTGAACATATGTTTATTATGACTTTTAACCTTATTTTCGATCGTACTACATGCCCTTAAAATCTTTAAACGATGTTTCAAAACACCCTGTATATACTGACCAAATATCTTTATTTTGTACAAAAACGAACCAAATTAGTTTTCAGGACCAGATAATTACGGTTGTACAAGTTCTCAAATTGTGAAATAACTTTCTTAATTCTGCTGGAGCTGGTAAATCATTAACAAAAGTTGTGAAAATAAAGGGTCCCAGGACCGAGCCTTGTGCTACACCGTAATTTATAATAGCATAGTTACTTACAACGTGACCTATTGTGATGGCAATTTTGCTGTCTTTTATGTAAGTTTCTACCCACTGAAGTATGTTGCACCTAATGTCTAGTGCTTCTAATTTTTTAAGACAAACATTATTATCAATACAGTCAAAAGCTTTGGTCATGTCGTAGAAAAGAGCAGCAACGCAACGTTGTTCGTCTAGTGAATTATAAATTATAGAGGTAACGGAGGCGATCTCTGTCGAGCATTGCATTCTGTAAGCATCTTGGGTTGAAGTTAGTAGGTTATACTTGTTAAGAAAGACTACAAATTTGTCTAATAATATCCTCTCTATTACTTTGCTAAAAGAGCTTATCAAACATATTGGACGATAATTATGACTTGTCTGTGAGTTGTTCTTTTTCTCATTCAATCCACTGATTCTTGATTTCTATTTCTAAAAAATCATTTAATTTTTTTAACGCAAGAGTACAGTTTTTTGAGTAAACTTTGATGTTAGACGCAATGACTTTAGTAGCGATGTCTGAAAAATAAATTTGATATATATCAATTACATGACCTTTTTGAAACGTTCTGTATAAACATAACAATAATACCACAACATATACAGTTTCTATGTACATATGTATTTAGGAATATTGTGATGGCAAAAAAGGTTGTAAGGTACAATGGAAAAAATGTTATACGCCACAAAGTAATTGTCCATATTGTACTTCCCTAACCTCACAAAACAGTCAAACCATTGCTTTGAAAAATATCTGTTCTACGAAAGCAAACAAAGCGAAAAAAAGGCAGAAACAATAAACTAACTGGAAAAATACTGCGAATCAATTAAGCACAGTGTACAATGGATCTCTCATAAACAAGATAAAATTAAAAAAAAAAACGGGAACACATACAGGTATTAATGAATCATTCGCCGCGACGCAAGCGCCCTCTCCCGCTCGTTCCTCCACCACCGGCAGCGACGCTAGTGCTGCAAATTCTGCTATTCAGCCACTACTACCACCATCACCACCGTCGCTATACACGGACGATGCGAAACGGCAAAACAAGAGCAAGATAGGCGAAGTAGAGAGCCCTGGCTTTCTGTTGAACTGTTATTGCCACGATCCATTTCCTAGTTAATCACAAGTGTTTGGATTGATTTTAGTGGGATAGGAACGGCAAACCCAATAACAGTTTAAATTGAGTTCGGTTTTAAATTTCTTGTTTGGTTCGAATTTAATTCGGAGTACATCTAGTTTGTTTTATGTTATCATTCATTATAGGCGGCGAGCGTCACTGGTAGACGGTATATTTTAAATGAGAAGGCGTAAAAATTTAAATTGAATTTCTTGTTTGCTTAGAGGAGGTAATGAATACGGACGAAGTCACTTTCGGCGACCGAAGTTGCACAATGTGGGATCGAGATTTGAAAAGGATACTAAAGTTTCCTTCTAATATCAAAAAGAGGTGACGTAATTGCAAAGAAATGCAAAAATGCTCAGGCATACTTCGATAGCAAGAATTCTTTAAACCAAAGAAAATAATTTTTAAACACATTTCTTCGTTGCAAAGCAATATTGTTTACACTAAAAAAAAAAAATAAAGCGCATCTCCTTCCACTAACAAGGGAACACCGGCGGGTGTCCCCCTCCGATTTCGATGAAACTTAACAGATCGAAAGAGTACCTTAAAATAAGAGACACGTATTTTTTTTTATCGGCGGAACCGCACGATTTTGGGGTACAGCCCCCTCCAAAGTTTGGACAATTTTTCAATTTTTGCAAATATTTCCTAAATTATAACAGATATTAAATTTTCTTCTTAACATAATTTGCAGCATATTGCATGGCCCTAAGAGTGGCGTCGTCCGTATTCGCAAAAAGTTAATAAAGGGGGGACGGGGTACCCCGTACCCCCCATTTTTTTACATTTTTTCTTCTTCTTATTCATCAAAAGAAGGCCGATTTTACATAGAATACGATGATGTATAACAAGTTTAGAAAATTAATAATTGTAAAAATAGAAAAATAATAATAAAGCTTCAAAATTAATAAACTTGTCTATTGATATAAATCAAATGAACTATAACAGAAATAAGTTTTTATCCTTAACATAATTTCTAGCATAATACATGGTCTCAAGGTAGATATCTTCATAAAAAGCTAATAACGGGGGACGGGGTACCCCATACCCCCGCATTTTTTTAATAATAAGTTTATTCATTATTCATCAAAAAAAGATCGCTTTTACATAGAAAACGGTGATGTATAATAAATTTAGAAAATTAATAATAGTAATAATAACTCAAAATAAATATACTTACATTGTACACCTACATTGCACGAAAAACTTGAAATAAATTAAAAAATATATATGTATGTATTATTTAATCCTTCGTCCTGTGTAGCAAATTTGTTCATATATACGCACTAAAGGATTATGGTATTCTAAGAATGAATAACATTTTATTAAGGAAATATATAAAACGCAGTCACTAACTCCAGTTGATAAAATGATTTATATTGCTACCACCGATAAAAGTTTCGTATAGTATATAGTACAAGTTAGTAGGCATAGAAAGGTTTGACCATAGCTAGTAGATAAATTAATTAAATTCTAAATTAAGAAATATTTAAATAAGGAGAACAGCGGAGTAACGATAACAAATAATTGTTGTTAATGTACTATATTATTATTATTACAATTATTTTTATTATTAATCCTCCTAATTTATTACCATTGTTTTCTATATAAAAGCGATCTTTTTTTGATAAATAATGAATAAACTTATTATTAAAAAATGCGGGGGTATGGGGTACCCCGTCCCCCGTTATTAGCTTTTTATGAAGATATCTATCTTGAGACCATGTATTATGCTGGTTAAGGATGAAAACTTATTTCTGTTATAGTTCATTTGATTTATATTTATAGACAAGTTTATTAATTTTGAAGCTTTATTATTATTTTTATATTTTTACAATTATTAATTTTCTAAACTTGTTATACATCATCGTATTCTATGTAAAATCGGCCTTCTTTTGATGAATAAGAAAAAGAAAAAATGTAAAAAAATGGGGGGTACGCGGTACCCCGTCCCCCCTTTATTAACTTTTTGCGAATACGGACGACGCCACTCTTAGGGCCATGCAATATGCTGCAAATTATGTTAAGAAGAAAATTTAATATCTGTTATAATTTAGGAAATATTTGCAAAAATTGAAAAATCGTCCAAACTTTGGAGGGGGCTCTACCCCAAAATCGTGCGGTTCCGCCGATAAAAAAAAATACGTGTCTCTTATTTTAAGGTACTCTTTCGATCTGTTAAGTTTCATCGAAATCGGAGGGGGACACCCGCCGGTGTTCCCTTGTAAGAGAACATACAGCGAAACCTCTGCTAGCGGACAATGTTATCAAATTTTACTCTAACAAACGCGGAATTCCCCACATCAAGACATAAATGTATCTCCCTAGAGCATATGCTTGCAAAACGTTGAAAGAAACTATATTTAACTGTTTAATGTTCTTTATTTTGTTATTTTACATATTTCCTCTATGTCCACCTGAAAGAGGTGCTATCGCAAGAATTTTCTTCCCGCTAGAAAAAGAACCAATCCTATATTTATTGCGTAGACTTTTTTTCGCCTTTTGGAATCTAAGCCCATTAGCCAATTTAACTAATCGAAAAAACAAGAAGACAGACAAAGGACACACATTTTACATTTCGGAACTTATCGGAACAACTTAACCAAGACAAACATGAATCGGCCAATGGACAAAAGATAACCCCACACAGGTGACAAAACGCAGGGAAACGACAGGAAGTAGTTATATTGTAATATCAGCGTTTCTCATAAATCTAATAATGACTTCATACATTTTGAAGCTGTTGATGCTCAGTAAGATCACTACATTTTTTGAAATAACGCTTTTATTAGTTCTTGCATAGATTTCTCTCAATGCACACGATGCTCTGAGCAGGCAAGAACAATATGATCTAAGTCAGCCATCTCATATCCACATTTGCATAAAGCCTCCTCTACAATGCACAATTTCTTAAGGAGAGCAAGAACAACACCATGACCGAACTTTGGATGGGCAATTGCGAAATAACTGAAGCGTGCACTGAGAGAAATCCTTGTAGTAAAAACTTATATGGCGTACACGTTTTTCATTTAATACTAGCCGTTGTAGGAAAAGTTCACAGCTGTTTGTAGGATCAATTTTGTTTGAAATAGTGACATAATTTTGTTAAAATTTGTATATATTTGGAAGTAGCAAAAATTGATACTCTATTGTAGGAAAACACATTCTGTAATTATTTCACAATGTCAGTATATATTTTTACTAGTACCTTACTGTGATATCTACCATTGCACAACAATGTGCCAATAAATCCACAAGATCGTATAATAAAAAAGACTATATGTTTAAAACCCATCCTATTTCGTACTTAAAAATATACATATTTATATCAGGCAATTATAATTCGTAATAAAAATAATCTTCTATACGCTTAATATACATACATATTAGAATGTCTAGTGAATAAATATTTGGTACATTCTTTATTTTAATAAGTTCGACATTTTCTACAGTGTACGTTGAAATTAATAATTTAAATCAGGTTTTTCTTATGTATATATTTGGAGAGGTTGTAGTTGTTTTTAATTTGGGTATATATTCACATACAATATTTTCTATCATTATTGGACATGGAATGGGTGAAAATAGATATAACGGGGATAGCGCTGTTTTGCGCATCCCCAATTACATTTACATAACGCGCCAATTTGCATTGACATGCTCATCGACGATTGGCGTTCTCGATCACGCGACACTGAAATGCACATGTGTCTGCCATTGTCCTCCCTTTTGGTTTTACCTATGTTAGGTGCGGTTGTGAAGAATAGTGCTCTCTTGATGTTTTAATATATATACTTCCCAATTTATTTATTACAATCTTTCTATATTACTGTGGTAGTTTCAGTTAATAAACCGTCTTCAGTCACCCGTACTATTACATCACTAATAGTACTAATAGTCAATTGTCAATGGAAGAAAATGTGAAAATTACCGAAAGTAGAATACAATTGTCGATTGCACCTTCGGAGAGGGTACGTCCGCGATGCGGTAGCGTAGTAAAATTATAATAAATAAATTAGGGAGTACTACAGAAGACTGTTGTTTTGTTCTAAATATTCGTGTTATGTAAAAATCTGTTATTTGTAAAATTACTTAGTTTAAGAATATATGTTTCTAGTTTGTTAACATAGTGTATCTTTACTACCTACTTGTACCTACATTGTACTTGTCCCCTATATGTACTATAATGTGTAGTATAAATGCTGACATTTGTAGTAAAATTTCCTACATTCTTCTCCCTGTGTAAATTGAGAGGGCTATGTTTTGGGGGCGACTAAAAAAATTTAAGTTACATAATAGGTCAAGCGATGGCTCATTTTGAACGTGTTTTGAAGTCGATGAAAAACGTTTGTTCTGACTCTCCAATTAAATGTAATAATCATAAAACAAAAGACAGTATTCTTTCACATTTTGGATTACAAATCCGGAACTTTTTAAACAACAGTTTTCCTTAACGGCGGATAGGAAGAAGCAGCGTAATCGAGTAGCCATCCAGATCACTCGACCTGCCTCCTTTGGACTTTTTTCCTCTGTGGTTATTTAAAGTGTACAGAGTAAAACCTCAAAATCGTAATGATTTGCAACTACTATTATCGACGAAATGGCATGAATGACTCCCGAAATATTACAAATCGTTATACCACTTTTTACGCACAAATACATCTATCACGCCTTTCATTTTTTTTTTCTCGCTCCCACCCTTCTGTCTTAAAGAGGTGGGGTTTGGATGTCATGTCGTACAAAACATAGCTTTCATGATCTTACACGACTTCTACAACTTTCAACTTTATATCTACAATATATTCGTTCAAAGGTTATGAGGGTGTTTCCATCCTTTTGTTCCACCCCGTGTAGGTATTAGGTCTTAGGACACCATTTAATATAAACTTGCGTGAAGCTATTCTCTCAAACGCTTATAAGAAAAGACATACGCAAAATTAATTGGCAATTTAACAGGAAACTAATATAAGACTCTTAATCTTAAAAACGTTTGTGTTATAATATAACAGACAGCCAAGCGATACGGTGGCTTTATCAAACCATAAAGTTCGATCAAGAATGAATGAATACGAAAACAGAATAAAATACTTGGTCGATCACTTTCTTATGAGTGCTCGAAAATTTGAGAATCAGAAAAAGTAAGCCAGCTGATGGGGTAGTAAGGATCTAAACCTAAAGGATAATTCTGGAACGGTAAACAGCAGATATATCCATAAAAATACTTTAATAATTTACTAACATTAAGAAAGAAAATAAAATACCAAATCTTAATAAAGACTACAGAAAATTCTGATTGGAAATCCTCACTGCAAATTATACAAAGAAACGATAGCGTACATACCTTATACTGTGCAAACGCGAGGTTTCGGACGTAAAAAGGCAGACAAATTTTGAGAAGTCAAAAAAGTACCCTGAAGCTAATACTAATTAAATAGAAACAAACTCGTGTAAAAACTCATACACATTTTGGGTAAAAGGTAAATATTAAAGATTATACCCATCAAATTGATAGAGACTTGTACAGTATTTATCACAGAGTAGGTACCAGGATTTTGGAGTGATTGGTTGATTAAAGGGCTACAACAAATGAAAAATTAAATATAAAAATAGCTTTTTATGAAGATGAAATATCTTCGGCAACTAACAAAAGATTTGGCGGTGTTTTAGCAAAGTCTCTTATTTGTAGTGTAGGTTTGTACAACTAATTTGAGGCTCTAAATGCACTTACCTATATTTTGCGATTTCTCAGAAATTATATTGTATAATACATAAGTGGTGCTTTAATTGAGATGTAAAACCATAGTTATTTTTTATCAACCACGAAATATTACACACAAGAAATAATCTTAGGCAAATATTACACTGTAAAAGTTCTTTGACAAACATCCTTGATAGAATAATGGATTAACTTTTATGGCGTAATATCCATCTTAAAAAAATCAGTTTGATTAAACTTTGGGTGTTAAGAGGATAATGAAAATAGATTCGTTGTTAAAGGGAATATTTTTAGTCGTAAGTGTAGTGTCATTATCATTGTTAAAGCGTCGTTTAAGGTTGACACAATTACGAATGCACGACATCAATTTCATGTAAATTCCAACCATGAACGCTTTATTTTAATATGAAACACCCGCTCCTCTTCGGTCACATCAAGTCTAAATAACGCCTAATGAAGTCATTACTTCGGTTCAGCTTGTATGCGGCGCGGACTTTTTAGCAATAGATCCGAGTACGTGCGCGCCAATTATGCAAATTTATTAATCAATTCCATATTGCAATGCCTCCATACTCCGCGGTGATCGTTGTATTACCACGGTTGCACTATTTAATATCGGCACCGGCACAGAGGCAGATAGCCGTGTTTATCTATCGCGTTTGCAATTGCACATAATTCCGCTGATAATGTTATCAGTGCGGTACCGATGTTAATGAACCAATTAGATACTTATGTCATAATAATATTTATATATTGTGCGAACGGGACTTTGATAGCGCGTATTTAAATACTAAAACCACAAAATGATTAAGGTAATTTCCATCAATAGCTTTTGTCACCAAATATTTCACATTCGAAAATGATTCACATTGCTTATTGTTAGTCTCGTTAATTGAATAAAATTGACTTACAAATTCCATTTCGGTTAGAGAAAGTACACATTGACAACAAAGTATGTAATAATAAATAATCCACCCCTGTGTTACATCTATTCATATGATAATATATTGTGTGTTTTCCGATAATAGTATTACGAAGAATTTATACCAATTTTACCCACCCTCAGGGGATGAGACGGGCGGCAACTTCAAAATCTTAAATGGAACGCCCCATCTTTAATGCAGATTCGGATTCTACGTATAAAAATACGATAACTCTGTGTGAAACATTTTCTACGATTGTTGATAGATGGCTCTAAAATTCACAAGAAATAATTTTTGGGAACTCCTGAAAAGAAGTCTGGAAACTGTCAAAATATCCATTAGAAAAATTAACTGAACAATGTATTCAGACTCTCGATGATATCTGAACCGATTCCTAAGGTATCCGATTGCATCCGAAGTGATACCAAAGATACTTAATGGTACCGGAAGTTACCATAAGTGGTTTCGAACGTTACCGACGATTCTCCGAATGGTTTCGAGGGTATCAACCAAGAATTTCTGAAGTGTTGTCGAAGGTAGCCCATAATATCAAAGAAGAATCTGATGATTATACTTTCAAAATGACCTTGAGAAAGTACTAACGACATTTAGTGTAGTAGGTATTTCTGCTCCATTTTGAATAGGCTACATAATTTCATACACAATAATTAAAAAATCATACCTTACGCAGGAACATTTTGGAGAAACATTTCAAAATTCAAAAAAGTTTAATTCTCGAAGAAATTTATAACAAACTCTATCCACATTCATGTCGAATATGCATTATTACTGGAGTGAAATGGGAAAACCGCCAACACTACTGCGTAGGATTATTCATGCGATACGACAGGGAACATTGTGACAAAAATTCGTGATATTCAAAAAGTTTCACGTTTGGGATATATGGGGATCTGTAAAAACGCTAAGACTTGGAGAACTTAAGTTATAAATACCATTCGATAGGTAATTAAAAAGTACATTTGGTGGTAAATTAAAAAATATGGTGTTAAGTTCTCATTTGAATAGTTTTAATTTTTGTACAGCTAGTATAAGATGGCCAGTTTATTATAATTTGGTAATAAATAATGGTCTATTGATACACTTCACTGTAATTTTTGCTTCCATAACTTAAACATTTCTTAAGTATTTGAAACATGAAAATTAGATTAGATTTTCACAAAATTCAAATTATTTAGAAAGAACCTTAATGCAGTGGCGGCTCGTCAGGGGAGGCTACGGAGGCTAAGCCTCCCCCTATTATTTTTAATAAAATAAGTAGCGTTCATTATGTATTAAAATAATGTTTAAGCATCGTCTATATACTAAAATAAAGCAATTTTGCAAAAAAATATAATCAATAGTATATTTATTCATTACTTAATTTAAAAATGCAAACAAATTTCCAATAATGCGCGAAATTTTACTGTACGCACTATAATAGCAAGCGAGGAGGCTAGCCACAGATTTGGCTCCGCGCCGATGATTAATGCCATGGCTGAAAGCAATGTGTCTCCGTAAGTGCACGTGCACTTTATACGGCGAATACGTATGGTTGCAGGTTTGCCGCCGCGGTGAGATCCTACCCCATCGGCATGTTATCGGTCGTAAAACGTTGCTACGCAACTGCCCATGCTCCCAGCTCCCAGTACTAATAATTTAAGAAGCGTTGGGTGAGTTTTGTTAGGTTACGCACACAAAATGGATAAAATGAACGAAATTAGAATTTGCCAAGATAATGTCCACTGGTTGGTAAGAAATTCTTTTGTAATACACTCCGCCAAAAAAGTATCGCATAAACTAAAAAAGGGCATTTATGAACCAAGATATTTTTATACGTTCACAAAAAGTTTGCCTCGTGTATGTGAACTATAAAAACACTAACAAAATAATGGAACTTAGCGTTTTTACTTTTTTTTTTTCCTAAAAGAACACATTTAGAAAAATGCATATGTGTAAGGTTTGTTCAGTTGTTTATTGAAAGTCTTCCTATACGGACAAATTTTAAAGTGCGAAGTCAGAGTTCTGTACCTACGCTTTTAAAACTAAAATGAGCAATTTAACTTCAGAACAAGTGGCTGCTATAGTTGCTTAATCGAAGATGGACGATCTCAAGCATACGTTGCTAATTTGATGAACATCAATCAGTCAAGTGTTTCTAGAGCCGTAGCCAGATATAGGGAAACAGCCTTTTACAGTAGAAGACCTGTACTAGGTCGTCCAAGATGTTCTACTCGCCAAGATGACCGCTATTTACTACTACAAGCATTACGTCGAAGACATGTAACTGCGAGACAATTGCAGAACGACTTGGCTAGAGTCAGAAATACTCGTGTGAGTACTCAAACTATTCGGAATAGGTTACGACAGAGTGGATTAAGAGCTAGAGTAGCTGTAACAGCCCCTCGTCTCACTAGGAACCACCGAGTGGCTCGCTTAAGATTTGCCAGAGAACATGTAAATTGGAACATTAATGACTGGGCCAATATACTCTTCACAGATGAGTCAAGATTTGGTCTTTACACCTCAGATAGGCGTATCTCAGTGTACAGACGAGACGGTGAGCGCTATTCGCAGTGTACTATCAGACCTAGACCTAATTTCGCTGGTGGCTCTATTATGGTTTGGGGAGGCATCTGTTTAACAGGTCGTACAGAGTTAGTACCAGTAGACAGAGGTACACTGACTGCCCACAGGTATATAACGGAAATTTTAGAAGAACATGTAGTACCATATGCGCCAATTATAGGAAACGAATTCATGTTAATGCACGATAATGCACGACCGCATGTTGCAATAATCGTCCAGGAATACCTTAACGATGTTGGTATTCCAGTTTTAGATTGGCCTGCGGTAAGTCCGGACATGAACCCTATCGAGCACGTGTGGGACCTCCTTCACAGACGGATACGAACCCAAAATGTTGCCCCAGCGGACCTGCATGGACTAGCAAATGCTCTCCGTGACGAGTGGGAGAATTTGGATCAGGCTTATATACGGAGGTTAATCGAATCTCTGCCAAACCGTATGCGAGCGGTCATAAGAGCCAGAGGTGGCAATACTCAGTATTAAAAGCTACTGTTATGACATTTTTCTTTCCAAAATTATAATTTCTTGTTTTAATAAAAATCTCAAGTATGAGTTCTTGTTTTTATTTGGCCTGTATTTTATTTAAACAATCATAGAAATTATATCTTAGAGCGCATTAAAGTATATTTACAACTTTATGCTACAAACAAAGATTATGCGATACTTTTATGATTCAAAACTAAATTATGCGATACTTTTTTGGCGGAGTGTATAAACAAAGAATCTTGAATGTCTATAGGTAGCACTATATCACCGCGGCATATGGGCTTAGATGCCGAGTGTCACTAATAAAAAAAAAAACAAAGAATCTACATACAATTTTCTTTTCTAATTTAGTTGTTATTGTTTTTAGAGTTTATTTTTGGTTTATCAGGAGTTTATTTTTAAGTTTTTATTACCTGTATAACTATAAAAGTATAATTTATTGACCGAGAAGGGTTACTTAGGCTATAGTAGCCTCCCTTGCACAAAACGTCACGAGCCGCCACTGCCTTAATGTGTAGGTATTATAAACTTTATTAAAACAGACACTTATTTTGATCGAAGAATTCAGAAATGCGCTAATATACAAGGAGATCCACTTAAGAAAACACAACTTTGATACTTTTGAAATGCCTGTGCAATATGAAAATAATTTTAAAAAGTTGACCCCCGTATACACTACCGTTCATATATTTGGGCACGACAAAGAAAAACTCGAAAAAACAAACATATTTGAAATATTAACAATTAATTGTGTTTTATATGGAAGAGTATACATTTCTATATATATGAACATAATTTACAACAGTATGATCTTCTATCTCATAAATTACAAATAATTGTTTGTTTTTATTCTAATTAAAAAAAAAACCTGTATTTTTTAATAGTAGTGTATGTCAGAAGTGAAACTTTTTGAACGTCAAGTATTTTGTCCGTAATATTCTGTGCCTCATGCATGAATAATCCTATACCTATAAATAAAATACTTTGCTACAATAATGTTCAAATCAGAACACGTGTTTGAAAAGATAAAGAAGGTTTGTTCTAATTCTTATTTCTTATTGTTAGTAACGCGCTCTATTATAGCAAAATACCACCATAAGATGTTTACTACAAGATGTACTATGCACAAAAATATTTTGCTCTGTGTATCAATGCTTTTTTGCTATTATATTGAAGACGCTTTTAACAATAAAGGCAGTTGTAAGCGCCTATTTTAAACACTTTATAAAAAAAATCACATTAGACTTATAAGCTGTTATTATTTTTAAAAACAATTTTTTGTAACAGTAGGAAACTTTTGTATGCAGTTATGAGTCACATTTTTCATCATAAGATTGTAAGTTCGTCTCCTGTAAACATTCTATTGATAGCAACCATGAAAAAGTATTGCAATCTATCGCAACTGTATAGAGAATGATAGAATAAGAGTAACTGGCGGTGTTGCCTCTCGGGTGTGAGCGAACTCTATTCACCCCTTGCGTCCGCAGGGTGTACACAGTTCCCGTTTCATTCCATCTCAACCCATTCACTATGGTTTCGCATTAGTTTATTAGATTCGACATTGTTTTATAAATGAAGCGTTTCACGAGGAAGGAGAGAGAGAGAGATGAACATAAAATTTCAAATTACTTCCCCGGCAACTTACACTCTTCCATGTAAATGGGTGTGTGTTTGTGTCTACATACGCGAATTAATTATTCCTTTACAAATTAAAGGGAACCAGAGCTACTGGAAGCTAATAACGATTAGCAAATTTATTTGGTGATTTTAATGCAGTATTCAATTTCCCCGGAATGCATTAAACGTAAACTTAATTAATATCTTTTTGGTAAATATCTACTGCAGTACCTACGTGATCAATCTCAATTTTGTCAAATAAATTAGGGATTTTATTCCTAGTTGCAAGGTTAGTTTGTAATCACAAATAAATAAGAACAGATTGGCAATCTATAGTGGAATTGCTATTCAAATTTCTCGAACAATTCTCGATTTTCGTATTAAAAAATAGAAATATCGTGGCCGTAACAGGGCAATGAAAAATGAAACACCAGAAACGAAGGTTTTAAAGACTAATGTGTTAGTAAAACGTTCACCAAACAAGATAAAGAGATAACGATCGCTTTAAAATTGGTACAAGCAGGGGGGCGTTCCTAAAGAAATTGATATAGAGGTCCCTAAGTGCTCCCGTTAAATTTTATGACTGTCAAGATAAGGAGTTATTGATTTATAAAGGCACATTAAAGTACCATCAATCAAAAAAATAAAAATTCACTTAAATTAACGAGGGAGCGCGGATGGTCCGTTCCAACGCTACTACTTTCTTCTGCTTGGCTTTGCGTCGTTGTGGAAATACTACGCACCATGCAACCCATCGAAAGGTGTTCGCGCACTGTTGCTTTATGTAAAGCAGTTGGTGTCGTTTCGTTGGCGGTAATTACGCAGACCATATGGTAAAAAGGTCGACGCGACGGCAACCGGTTTTTTATAGGAAATTTGTATCCGACCAAACAGGCTTAGTAATTGCGTAAAAAAGCGAATTTATGACAGTTGAATGTATTCATATGATATATTATACATCATATTTTATGATAAATTCATAATTTATATTCTGCCGTTATTACAAACATTTAAAAAATCATTCATTCAATCTACATAGTGAATTTATTACTAAATTTAATTGTATAAATTACAAAATAATGTGGCATATATAGTTCCTCATTTTGGCTATATATTTCAGCTTTATAATATTTGGAAGATGGTAATTTATGATAGAATTCTATGCATATCTGCACCGTCTATAAGGTTAATCTATACACATATGGTTTTCTGTAATAAATCATATTATTATTATTAAATTCATAATAGATAGAGAGCCAGCCAGCAACGAACTTACTTAAACGAAAGATGTAATACTACCAACCGTTTGAATCGGAAATACTTGCCATCCTAAACCATTTAATGATCGTCTGTTACTCAGTACCCTTCATGCGGAAATTTTGAATTTAATTTGCGAAATTTTGAGATAGAATTTAACCGAAAGACAAACGGATGAAACTTGGGCATCATGTCAAGGTCTGCGCACTGATGATACGAGTAGAATAACGGACAGTTAGTCCGGTGCAATTTCAAAACTAATGGCCCCAAATTGATAAAATTTTTCGTCATATTTACCGCGAGATAAATGATCTGAGTTCTTCCCGAAATAGCTCCTAGATCACTCAAATTGGTAATACAGAACTACTGACGACGTAGGTAGATGCGACAACTTAAACTTCAGTTGAAGAAAAATTGTTACCGACCGATATGTATCACCTGCCGAATAACATTAAAAACAATCGGTTACAATTTAGGAACTACACTTCCGGATCTAAAAGACACGTTAACATAACTGATTTGTTTGGTATCCTCGAAAAAGATCTATCCACAACTTTGGCCACATTCCACATATTCACAGGCTGTGACCACACACCTGCGTTCTTCAAGAAAGGCAAAATTGAACCATTTAAGGTTCAACAAAGTAATCCTCAGTTTATTAACTGTGTTCACCGATCTGTAACGGACACGATATTGGCATCCATCGAGGAATTTACTTGCAAAATGTATGGTGTTCGGGGCTGCAATAGTATGAACGAGGGATCATATTTGTTATGCTGCAAAGCCTATAAACCTAAAAGGTCTAATGAGCCATTGCAAAAAACTACTCGCTCTTTCACCTCAATAAATATTCCCCGTTGTAAGACTGAACTGCTTCAGCAAATAAAAAGAACTGAATTCCTAACGAGATTATGAAACAATGGGAATGAGCGGTTTAGTCCTTCGAGCAAGGCAAATGGGTACTTATGGAGACCGGACCATGCAAATGGATTCGAATCCATTTGATTTGAGCGCAAAATTTGTCCAACTGGATGAGCCCAGTTATAGGTCTGGGGAATTTGCTACGAAAGCTTCTCATATCTCAAGTACACATTTAAAGGTATTTTCTTAAAATCTTATTGTGTCGCTACTATTTTATTTATGAGTTCATGAAAACTCAATAACTATAGAAATTTTGTGTTTTTGTCAAAGTTGTACATTATTTTTCAACCGACGAGGAGGAATTTGAATACGAAGCTAAAGAAAAGAAAGTCTGTTAGTTATTTTTCCACTACTTTTACTTGTTTTTTTTTTAAATTTCTTAATATTTTAAAAAAAAAACATGTATACCTAAACATTTAATAAATCTCCTTTAATTTTCTTCAATACAATTTTGAATTCTTCACCATTTTGAGTATGCACTCACTTAATCCTTTAGTCGTCCTATATTATCAATAAGTCAAGGTGTCAAGGACATCTTGCAAATAAGCCTTTATCCGAAGGTTACTAAGAAACAATCATGACAGAGATAAAAGGTTAACAAAAAGAAATCACAATACATGTTTTGACAAAAGCGTAGAAATTGTATAAAGATAAGGAAAAACTATATATATATGAAATCAAATTTGGCGTGGTTCGATCAACTCATTTTAGTAACAATAATATTCTTTTTTAAGGGTATTCAAAACTTTAAAGAGACCAATTTTGAAAAGAAAAGATATCTTAAAGTAACTTAGATATTTCTTCATTTTGTAATTCTAAACAGCCAGGACTTCTTTCTCCTAGCGCGGATCCACTCAAGTCTTTAGAGATAAGCTGCCAACACATCTTGTTGGGGGCTATCAGCACCTCAAAGAAACTTAGCGGTTTGCAGAAACAAAGAGTTGCTGTATAAATTAATAATTTATTCCTCACAAATCTGGTTATTCCGCTTACGAGTTCTTTGCATTTCTGTTAACAGAACAGAGAAGTTATGACTAATTTTATTTATTATCATTGATGTACAAATTCGCAAGAACTAAACAAGCTAAACAAACTTTCGAAAAAGAAAATATCTTTTTCTTATCATCAATATTTCTTTTTCTATAGTACATAATTTAAGTTCATTTATTTATTATTAATGTTAGTTTTTGTGTGCTTTTGGTCTCAATAAACATAATATAAAATATTATAATTGTAAAACAGCTATCTTCTGCTTATTAAAGGTGACAAAAACGTGAACATTTTTATACAGCTTGCTATAGTTTGTCTTTTTTAACTATGATTAATTAACCACCTATTCTAAGACTATTTTCCTACCTCTCTTTTTAATAATACACATTCAAAGGCAACCTCATATAACCGTTAACGTAGAAGAGTCTGCGTGGAACAGATTTTAATTTAGTATTAATTAAAACTAGAAATAGAACTTCACAATTCGCCGTTCAACAATTATAATTAGGGCGAGATTTCTAGACTGGCAAGTAAAATCCTATTTCGCTTCTTCTAAGGTAATTAACTTCACATAAATTATTAGACTTTAATTAGTTTTGTCTATGAATTTATAATTACGATCAAGTAGGACAGAGTTTAATCCGAAGAGATATGGGATCAGCTAGCCGAAATTAATTACTCGTGTGGGAATATTTTGGTAGCTGAGCAAATCCACGGATTCAATTAGATTTCGAACGAATACGTACAAAATCTGCAGATACATATTTCGGAATTAGAATTTACTCTTCTTAACATTCAAATTACAGAGGTCTCCTGTTGAAGCCCTAAGTTTCGAATTTAACTAATTCCTTCTTTTATAAAGCGAGACCCCCATCTAAATTACTACTCGTTAGTAATCCTATTTCATGGCTGCCATTGCGTCTTCATCGAAGGTTCACAAAATCTTTTTAATTAAATGTCCGACATGTATTAGTGTAATTAATATATATGCAGTGTATTCATATACGGATCGAAATCTCTAAAACATTTCAATTTACTTACGTCTGAAGTATAATCCATTCTAAGTTGAACCTTTAAGGATCCGAATCATTCATTTAAACCATAGCGCTCCTCTGACAATCAGCGAAATGGAATTTCGCTGGGGTATTGCTTTGCCGAAGTTTAATGAATAATATTAAACATATATGTTCACAGGTATATGGTCTATCAAATGACACATTAATTAATAGAGTTAATACATCTTCGTACCAACATACAGAGATACAATGTCTGTTATATGATAATTAATAATGGAAGCAAAAAATGAATTACCTAAAATATATCTACCTATAAAAAATTACAGGAGAATATATATTGTTTAATATTTGAACAACGTTAACTATTTAACTCATTATCCGTTTATTGTGTTTACAAATTGAGGTTTCGCGATGCAATGTATAAAATGCGGATTTGCATTTGGATTGGCAAATATTTGCGGGTAATTATGATATTTGAATAACTTCATCTATATCATTAGTTGCGTAAATAATAGGTATATAGACGCTAATGTGTCGACTATTATATCCATGTACAAAGGTAACCTCTAATAGATAGCAATAAGTGATTGTTTACCTGCGCATATCAAATGAACGACAAAAAACATCAATGAGTACTTTACATCTCGTTAAAACTAATATACCACTAGTTAAATAATTCTTGCTCCTGCAAGAGTAAATAATACATTAAATTTGTACTTATCCGAAAAATCGCTCTATAATTTTGCGTTCCTGTATGTAGGTATTAATACGACTAAACGATTTACTGTGTACCCTATTCTTTCTACATTTACAGCTGGTCGTCTACCCTTATTCGTTTCAGAAGGCATAAGATGTGGTGAAGGTACAGATTAGGTCAACTTTCCTCTTTTCTTGTGCTCCCAAATATACGCCTTTGAGTTGCACAGTACTGCGCAATTTGCAAAAATGTAGCTGTTCCAAGCCTACTGAGATGTCTTTTTAGTTTGACCTGACAGGATCTCTATCGAAATGCGAATGTTACTTCTATTTATGTTGAAACATTCTTCCATAATATTTAGATCTTCTCTGGTCTACTTCATTACTTCATATTCTCCTATAGAGTGCTATTACTTATCCAACAAAAGCATTCGGGCCCTAAAACTGATGTTATATTCCCCTTTTGCGATATTATTTCATTTCCTTCCACTATTGTTTATCCTGGCAGTTATAGATGAATAACCCTGTGCTTTTTGTCTGGCTTCTTCAGTTTATCTTGGGATTCCCAAGGGAGGTCTTGGTACATGTTGCAGCTTTGGTCACCTTCAAGAGATTTGCTTTGCCGAACAGCAGCTTGTATCCCATTCATCATTCGTTGCAAAAATTAATGCGGAACCGTTTCGACGGTTTTGTTCCAACACTGACATAAGATTTCTTTCATGCAAAACATATTACAACTAAGAAGTGGAGCTAAATAAATATTTAACGAGAAAGCAAAGATATTTTCATTTGAAATAACCTGTCCCTCAATAAGCATAAATAATACTGATTTTAAAAATGTCCACTAGTGTAGAGGTGGTTTGATAATTTGTTAGTGTTTGTACTTTAATATTCGGTATACGCATCATTACTAATACCACGAAAAGAGTAATAATGATAATAACAAACGGCAAGAAAGTATTAGCTGTTAAAAAAACATTTACTATTGAAGGGCGATCAAGGAATTCGAAAGGACGTACACACCATCCAAAGCAACCCTCTGAACTCGGTCGACCAAATATGACCTCATCAACGATACGGCAGATCCATCCAAACCAATGCCAGAGAGCACATCCAACAAAATATGATGATGTATCGTATCAAACGCTCGCGTAAGATCTAAAAGGATTAATACCGTGATATCACCATCATCCCAATTCCTCAAAATATGGTCCGTAATATGTGCCAGTGCACTAACACAGCTATGGAAGGGACGAAACTCCGATTGGTACAAGGGCAACACAATTTAATATTTTTTTGATGATTCATCTTTATATTTTAATCTTGTTTTAAGTTCTTACAAATAAGCTTTGATATAAGAATACCCCGGGAAATTACTTCTTGAATGTGTTTTCGAGATATTTTTACCAGTGAGTATACCAGACAATACATTCCAGCTTAAAGTGGAAGCTGCAAATTAGCCACCACCCTTATCATCACGACAACCACTGAAGTGTTCAAACAACCCCTTTCCCCTCTGAGACTTCGCACCTCTCCGTCCCACGAGAACATCGAATATCCGACTTCTTCCATTTTCACCCGCTTTCATATCATCATCTAAATCTGACATAACGGAACTCCAATTAGGCACTTACCCGCCAGCTTCGTCCCGCTCTCACCGTATACACTTCACCTCAAGCCAGAACGCGCGAAAAATCAATATAACCGTGTTAATTCATCCGTATGGCAATTTATTTCGCCCAATAAAAGAACCCTCCAACAGAGGAAATTGATTCTCTTAAGAGCTGTGTTAATTTCGAATTCCCGAAAAACCATCCACGCCAAACAACAGAACACGCCGGCCGCCGAGGCTCTAGCTGCAAAGAGAGAATGAGAGAGAAAGAGGCGACGCAACAGCGGAAGAGCCGAAGTAATCCCATTCTCTCTCGTTCTATCTCCTATCTCCTGCTTTGCGGAGGAGGGTAGAATAGGATGATCCGGACTACGACAGCGAGACGGTGGTGAATTGCCGCGTATAAAAATGTCAAATCGAGCGATCGGATATGATTGAGGACACCTGTTAGAGTTCCAATATTTAAATCCGCATAAACGCTGTATATATGAAGGAAAAACACAACGTACAGAAATCAAAAGCCAAATAAACATCACGTCTCTTTATCTTATTGATATCGGTTTTTATTGTATTCCCTTTGTCAGGCTTGATCCAAATATTATTGATAACTTTAAGATATTGCCTTGAAAGGAACAACGTTTATTTTGGCAACGGTCAGAAAAGAAAGTTCAAGTTAATGTTTTTTGTAAACTTCTCAGTATTTGCAGATTATTAAATTTCGAACCCAGATGGCTTTTAAAAGCAAGCGCAAATGAAACAACAAAAAAATGGAGCATCGTAATATAAAACACTGTATTTTGGTAGAAAGCTTTATAACGAATCATGTATTTTAATACTTCGTTTAGACTTCCTACAGATTTGTATAAAAATGTTAGAATACTTTGCAGACTTAGAAATCCAGAAGAAAGTGCAGTCGCACTGAATTATCCTTTCTTCTTATGATAAGTATGAGTTGTTGGATTTGGCCTTCATTTAATGTTAACCCATTACTTCTAAATCACTCCTGATCCTTCGCAATTTATCCATCTCTGGCCATAAGAAACGGCGAATAATTGATCTACATTACTTCTTATGCACTTCAAATGCTTGATTTCATGCCGCTAAGGCATACTTTGAACAACAACGGTCCAAGAATAGATCCCTGACAAACTCCACTGCGCACTAGTTTCTTGTCTGCATGAGCACACAGTATAATTCGCTAAACATGTTACAGCCACAATTTCAAGATATGATTACAGACCCTTTAACCTCATAAATGTTTAATCTTCTAGCAATAAGCAAAATACTACGCTTCAGATTATCAGAAGCCCTCATCCGATCTCCATTTCCGTTGAATAAGTCTGCTATTTATTTGAAAATTGTTGTAGCTGCTGCAATTGATTTTCCCAAAGAAAGCATATTGATTTGGATATAGCACTTTACATTTATTGAGGTGCCTCAGAAGAGTCTGTTCTTAATATTCATTTCTAATATTTTCGTCATCACCCACAATGTGAGTCTATTATTGTTGCTTCCGTCTTCAACACGACATTTTAATCTTCTTTAGGTGTCGCTTAAAGTGTGAAAAATGGAAAGCTACAGTTTAGCCCCACAAATTTCAGAATCCGTCCAGAAATAAAACAGATAATATTCCAAGTGTTGTTATGACACATTAATTATGGTTTCAATTTCCTATGATGTCCATAAATTGGCATCATGTAAGTAAGTAATTTATTGATTTATGAATTAAAAATGATAGATAAATATAGATTATTTTTGGCTGACTTGAATCCATTTTGCAGTAAAATATAAAACTCCCATTTGGTCCTCCAGTGTTCCAGGTGTTATCATCCAGGCAGAGCAAAATAGTTTCATTTCCCATTTTCAAGAAATTTCTGTTTATTGTATTCCAAATAACAGTGATTTTTTTATTGAATTCTTCTAAAGGATTTTAAGTGGATTGCACCACTATCTATTTAAAATCCTTTGGTAGCGACGGGAAATCATACTTCTAGTCAAAAGAAAATTAATGAGCATGGTTCAGTAAATGATCTGTTCAACAGATTCTACTTTCACTTAAAATACAACCAAGTCGTTTTAATGCAATTAGTGCACTTCTTACACTGTGAAACTTTCTTCTTGTTTGCAAATGAGGTACCCTTAAAACTACTTGTTGTTCCCAAATAACATTTTTAAACCAAGCTTTTATTTTACATAAATAATAGGTACTTTTTATGGAATAGAAATAAATATTTATCCTTGTATAAAAACGTTGTGTACAGATAATCATTGGATATATTAGAAAAATCGTTGATAATTAACTTTTTCTAATTATGTCTGTTTGTTTTGCAAAAATAATTTTAAATTTTTAAATGATGCATCTCACTTTAATAGCTCGCGAGCTTGTATAATTTCTAATCTATTAGCTGGTGCAAGAGGACATACATGCATACGTCAAATGAAATTATATAACTTGAATTTCGATCAACATTCTTTAGCGATTACTATAATATATATGTCGACTTCATTTTTTTGCAGAAAAAGATGTGTATAAAGAACGCCACTGCTTCGTATTGAAAAGAGCATTTTCAACAAAAAATAAAATATTTCTCAGCAAGAAGATATACATAATATAATACTCTCTTATACTAAAGCAGAATACTTCCTCATAAAAAAGCAGCACTGTATAATAGAATATCACCAAATAACAGCTCAAATCTTGGTGCGGCTGTACACAGAGCTGCACACACAATTGATTAAAGCGAGCTGCCCGTTCCACGGGAGTCCCTCCAACCCTTTCGCCCTTTACCGGCGGGATGCCTTTAGTTAGTCGAAGGGTTGAATTATGAGCATATTTGGGGTGTCATAAATATCTGTAAATTGTTTCCATTCGCATAACACGGTGAATATATACATACATAGTTTCGTTGATGTTTCAATAGGTATACTGAACACAACAGGCAACAGCATCAAGCAGAAACACCGGGCAACAACGCAGCCCGAAGTTATTTTTGTCATCAATTATGCGTATTGAATTCGCAAAATTATTCGGTATAAAAATAAATACACATATCCTTAAACCTATTTGTATATTATGGTAAATATATGTAAAAGCATTGACAAATATAAAAAAAAGAAGAAGTCGTTACTGCATTTTGATAGGTATTTATTGACTTTCTAGATGATTAGGTATTGTAAAATAGAAATCTTCAACTATCCAAGGCCAAGTGGATATGGAAAGCCTTCAATAGAATTAAATCTCGAGTTGTTCCAACCGGATAAAGCGATGACCATTTGACTTTAGTACTTTTCAACATTTTGAGACTTTTTATTACCTGAATATGGCACCCAAATACCGAAACATGTAGTTAAAATACATAAACTAACGAAAACGAATGAAAAGGATTTTTACACTTATTACACGCAAATTATAAAGGGTTTAATCTACCATAGATTCTTGCGGTTTTTTATCTTGAGACAACGCAATATCTCGAAAATTACGCATCGGATTAAAAAACTTTACGAATAAAATCTGTTCGCCTTGAAGCAGCAACTTTGAAATCTTAAATGAGAACCTCCATGTTTTTGCCACGGGTTTGGATTCTGCTGGAAAAATGCGTAGGTATATCAAATATTTTGTCAAACAAACAAAAATTGCACAAGTTATAAGCAGTTTTATTATCATAAATTTTATGTATGTTTACTAGGGTGTCTCTTATTTTTCAAGTTTCTTTTTGAAATACGCCCATTGTTTTCATTTTAACCTTTAATCTGAACAGCAGGAATCAAGTCAATACTTGATAATTTTCTAAATAATCTTGATATGTAATTCCATGTTTATTTTACGAGAAACACTGTTGATTCACTTGTATCAAATTCATGGATTTGCAACAAAAGATAAATTTCTTTTGCGTTGTGTCCAAGAAATGCGACAAGGAAACTTTGGAAATGCCTTGTTAGTTTACTATATTATATTTATAAATATCTCTAATACATTATGCAAGTAAAATAATTTTTTTTCTGTTTTTGAACTTTAAGCTATCTGCGGCACGGGGGGTAAATGTTCTTCGATAATTCTAAAATTATTAATTCACAGATCTGCCTGCGTTGCATCGCACGCATCTGAGATTTTTCTACTTATACGATTGTTTAACCTTGTGAGTTCAGTTCCTTGATCGATACGAAAGTAAGTAGATATATGAAGTTGTATTTTATTGCTGACATTTTGTGATTATTGATTTCAAGTTTTGAATTCACGTTTCTGATTTTATTTCGTTCATCACGGAACTCATTTAATAATAATTGATATTGTATTTTTGTGTACACAATTTAGATATAAGATCTGTTATTATTTTTACGTGCAGGAAGATATTTTAAGTTTAAAGAGTTAATTTTTTTATTCGTTGTTAATTTTTCTGATTTGTAATTATTTATTAATCACCTCGGATTGGGTGATTAAAAGCATTGTGCTTGCTTTTATTTTTCATTTATATAAATTACTTGAATTTTCCACGTGTAATTTAGTTGTTTTAATATTGAGACCACGTGGATTGAATTGAAAAAAAAATTATTAGGTATCTTCCTGAACTTTTTGTTTTCTGTTGCTTTGTAAAAGGATTTTGAATTGTCCTTTTGTAATTTAAAGTCAAATGCAGTTTTGATTTAGACCAGGACCTTTTTGTCCAAGGTGTTTTTTTTCTGCAAAGTTTGTAATTATTTTTTTTTCTTTTTTTTTATAAAATAATAAAATTATTGAATTTTTATGTCATTCAAAATACTGTTCTTTTATTTTTAATTAAACCTTTTAAAAAAATGTTTTTGAGTATAAAAGAAAGTCAGATTTCTTTCACCCACATTTTACTTTTCATGATAGTAACCCTGAGTTTAATTGTTCTTTTGCGCATTGTAAAAAAAATGTTGATCATTTGAGCTAGCTAATTTAATTTTTCATTTTTAATTTCATTTGGCATTTTTGTTGGTACACAGCAGTATGTTATCATGGTGTTTTAGGGCTAAGGCCCCAATTTCTTCCACACAATCTCCTCCACCTGCCTAGGGCAATAGTGGCCCTCTTGATTGTTCTCTGGATATGTGTGTTCCATGGAAGTCTTTTATCAAATCAATCCCCAAGATATTTTGCTTCTTTGACATATGGATTTCTTTTACCACCTAACATTCTCACAGGTTAAATATACAAAAATAAATCAGGGACATATTTCTTCACTTAAGTACAACTTGGGAAAGCATTCCCAATCGATTTTAGTAGTAATTTCTGGTAAACCATACATTGAAGTTGGCCAATTCCGAACAGCACCAATTAGGGTCGGATAGAAGGTACACCTCCCTCTAATTCTTACAATTACCGAAGCATTAATCAGTTCAGGGTTCGTCGATCAATCGGGAGCGCTACATCTAGACAGATTAAGTCATTGTAATGTGACAATAGTGCACCTCCCGTACAGATAACTCGATTTGGATTGAGAATTTATGGGCACGTATAAATTGATTACGACTTTCATTAACGCCCCGTCAAACGCTTCCTTTATTTACACCCGAACGACAGACGTATGTACGCGAACACGCGGCTCTCCGTAAATTGTTGACGAAGAAGAAGAAGAACCGCGCGTCAATGAAATATCTCCCAAATCGCGATCGTCGATTGGAGAGTTTTAATTAGTGCGGGTTTTAATTGGCTAAATTGACACCACCTCGCCCGCCTCCTACGACTAACGATGAATGTTTGACTAAATTAAATTGCCTCTATATCAGATTGAAAGCGTATGTACAAATAGTACATTAAAAAGATGGTATAATACGCATTGGGATTAATTCATTACTGTTATGCATCGTTTAGAAAGTACTGCAGCACAATTCTAAGAATTAAACATTGAATCTTGAACTTGTAGCCCATATTCGTTTAATATAGCGATAATTACCTCATCATCAACACCGATCCTCAATACCAAATACGTATAATTATCCACCGCGTTACGTAGTCGTTATTACAACACGTTCACGGTGAATATAGAAGCTTTAAAACACAATACATCTTGATTAATGTTTCCAGAAACGAGTCGATTGGATGAGTATGCATATATTCTCGATGCGACAGGCATTTTTGGTCCTAACATCCTATATAATGCATGCATTATGCATGCCGTTGTGTGTGTTTGATATGTAAATGTTTGGGGTTCTAATTAAAGCAAAAGGAATCAATTAAGGTTCCCGTAATTACAGACAGTTACATTACTCCGCCCAGAAGAATAGGTGTTGTAAATCGAAATATATTCACTGGCTCACTTATAATTAGAAAGGAGCAAGTTTGTTTACATAACACGGTTTTATTTGCTAATAGGTTTAAAATATGCGCGGTAATTGTGAGCTCGGTGTTCGAAGAATTGCGCCTGATTTTTTGTCGCAATCGAATAAATTTTTATACGGATTGCAGTGATTATTTTCATGACTTGATGTCACAAGAAATGTAATATCACTTAAAATAACTGATGACACACAACTATTACATCGAATGAGATCATACAAACAATGTTGATTGGCAAATGAAATTTTAATATCTATCACAACTCCATCCTAAGATGACTTTTTGCAATAAAGAAAATTTTGAAATTATAATATAGTTCTTGAGTAAGCTTCAGTTTCAACTAAAAATAATATTTATCTTTATGACTGCATCATTAAAACTTACTCTCATTCATAAAAAAAAAATAGGCGTATTGCTATAATACCCACAATCTCGGAATTCTGCAAGGTAAGCGACAGAGTAGGGCGACAGAGTCTCGCAAATTTCTCTTAACATAACAACATATTCAGGCAATGATTAACACGGAAATGTAAAGGAATATCATCAACTTCACGTGGCAGACACCTGTTTAGATCCCATTAAAGCGTTTGATTACACACATCACAAAATATTCCAAAAAAGGAAAAACTACAAATCTGTAGAATACGGGTGTAGGTTCAATTCAAGCTTTTGCAGTCACATATAGTGTTGGTAACAATAAATAAATATAATATGCCAATAGATAAGGGAGTGTAATGTATGAGAGTTATACGATTTTAAACTCCTTATTTTAGCGAAGATATTTGCTAATTTGTCAATTTAGATTTACAAATATGTTCAGATCCGAACACAAATTTGAAAATATATTGACTGAAGCCGCGAAATTAGCGTTTAACGCCATATTAATTGATGAAATTCAGAAAAATGTATACAAAATGTCGTTATTGACAGACATGCATGTTTCGCTGTCACCTACTGCTCATCAGTGTCACTCGACGACATTTGTAATTTACGCTCAAAGCGTATATATGCTAATGCACCCTTGATAGTAATGTATGAGAGTTATACGATTTTAAACTCCTTATTTTAGCGAAGATATTTGCTAATTAAGGGAGTATCGCAAGGATGTAAACTGGTGCCAAGTCTTTTTCTAATATAATAAAATCTGTCTATTTACCGATAAGATCTCGCTTCTAATGAAAGGTGCAATGCAAAATATTGTGCTGCGCAAGCCAAAGATAAGATCAAGTAAGAACGAAGTCAAAGAAGAAGCGATGAACTAAAACCTTAAGCTAACAGTTTAAGTAGCAATATCCTGTGATCGATAACGTCAAAAGCAGAATTTAAGTCGCAAATAAATGGCATCACTTTCCCCTGGCGAACAAGTTCAATGCAAATATATTGAGAAATAAATGCAAGGTTAGTAACAATCAATCTAGAACGAACGAATCAATATTCTTCGCATTATGATAAGCGCACGAATATATAACATTTTCGAAAACTTTGGCAACATTATAACGGATTAAAATTGGTCTACAGCTTTGCATGTGATCCTTCTCTTCCTTCTTAAAGATCGAATTGATTCTTGCTCATCACCACTTAGCAGTAAAGAAAACACCAGCTTTAATAGCTAAGTTTATTATGAAGGCTAACAGTTTGTGTCATGCCCAACTATATTTGGTGCTGAATCATTGCTAGAAACCAGAAGTAACATTTTGTGGAAAGGAGGATATAATATTAACTAGTTCGTTTTCAGTAACACTACTCAAAGCAAATGGAAGTTTACGAGGTTAGGAATGATGCTGTTTTCTTTTTTTATTAGAAATGGATTTAAGTATTTACACGAATATTTTAGAAATTGTTCCGACACTCTTGCTAAAGGAAAGCACGATAATAGTCTTTACCTGGTTAGACTGTTTAGAGCTAGTCTTGCTTGGAACTATATACCAGCAAGGTGTACGGAGTGAGAGTGATGTGTATTCCCAACATGCGAGAATTGGAATCCTCTCCTAGTTCCAAGGTTATTCTTGTAAACTTGGGGGATATCCCCAAAGCTAATAAAAAATAACCTATGGAGCGATAACATAGTGGCAGAAAGCGCAGCAAGCCAAAACAAAAGCAAAACTTACATCCACACAAAGGATTGCAACTATGACAATAATAATGATTGGAGCAATGTCTTCTTCCCTGTCTTCTTCTGAGATGTGTGCTAGAGGGATTTTGTAATAAAAATTGTCAGGACTAGAGGCGCATAAATGCAACTCAAGGCTGATCTAGAGCTGTAAAAACACTAATCTGGGTACCTCGGCACTGACTCATTCATGGTAATGAGGAAGCAGACATTCTTGCGATAAAGCGTGCTGTGGAACATTTCCAGATGCCAGAATCCGCCATTGGTATAGGACCTACGGTAGCTAAACAACAAATCAATGTTCGGACAAATCAGAAAATGCTCCAACATTGAAACAATTGTCCTGGTTTGGTACATTCGAAAGTGTGCGTTTCACTTAATTATGTCAGAACCAAGGAACTGCTGGAACTTGAACGTAAAAATGTAAAAGTAATTGTTTGTGTCTTTACAGATCACTGCAAACTCAGAAAGTACCTACACAGAATCGCACTCTCTGTTAAGACTGAATGCCAGCTGTGTTTAGTGGACGAAGAGAGAGTTGGGCACACCTTTTGCCACTGCCACGCTGCAACGAGAAACATATATGGCATCTTTGGGAAGGTTAACCTTTTTCTAGAGGTCGTAACGAAAGACGTCATTCAAAAAAATTCTAACTTGTTGGATGAACTTTAAAGGTGACATCCGCTCTACAATAGAGACGGTTAGTCGAATCATACGGATGTTGTCTTCATTTGAATACTCAATACTCAATATATAAAATCACCTCTAGTCGTCACTGGGCACTGATCATTTCAAGATCATATTAGTACAAGTTTAGATGGAAAAAAGGTTCGAAATTTAATGCAAAAACCAATTATTACTCGAAGATGGCCTCATCTGGTAAAGTAAGCTATTCATTCCCTTCTATGCTATTAAAAATTCTATTATACTTTGCTCTGTAAATTGATTTCCTTTTCCTCTCAACAAAAAAAAAACAAATCTACATTAAGAAAACAATTAATAAACCAATGCGGTGTGTTACACTACCGCATGCAATCGTAAAAAAACACAAACCGATATAAAAGGAAAAGAAAAGCAGTAAAGTAAAAGCTCGCCAGTCTAATACCAGCGTCAGGAGAAAAAAAAGTACACGTTCGAAAGACGGAAAGTCCCAAGTATAAATAACAAATTTCCCGTCCGTAATCCACGAATTCAGTCGTCGTCGTCCTCCCGATGTCCCGCGTAATTTCAATATTTTAATACTGCGAGCTGAGAAAAAGTATCCGCGTCGTTATACCGCCGCAGACGCTAACCATCGACGGACAGAAAAACTAAAAAAAAGGAAAAGGAAAGAAAAGAAAAGTACGAACGAGAAACGCAAATACAATTTAATAAAAGATAATGCACCATACATATTCATAGAGGAATTAAACGCGGGGAGCTGCACCGCGACGCGGTATCGAGCAGAAAACGACGCATCGAAACCATGGATGTATATCTGGTTATTGTTGTTCCGGATCGGGAACGAAACCGTGGAATTGCTGAAGTAGAAATATTGAAACAAAGAGACACATGTGGTCGCGTAAAGCACCGTTTAATGAACGCAATTTGAAAGCTCGCTATCGTAAAAACAGGAAACTGCCAGGATATTTACATATATTAAATGAATATTTAAGAGAGGGCATTAAATAAGATTTACGATCCACAAGGATTACAGCATTAAGAAGACAAAGAATAATTAATAGGAGTAGGCGGTATAATTAAGCTTTAAACAAATTATGGGTGCAAAATACTTAAAAAAAAAAGCAGATGCATTTCTTTCAGAATGTCGCTCTTACCTTAAAAGATACAATTGCAATGATCATTCTCTTGCACAGCTAAGTATGCAGTCAAACATAATCTAAAGTAAAGATAATTGAACATGTTTAGAACTATGAACTACAAATAATTTTTGGAGTTATTAATACGTAATCAGGGTGGAGGCTGGTATACCTCAGGGCTCTACTGTTGGACCTATTCTGTGGAACATATTGTTTGATGATAATTTTGAAATCCCCCGACTGTAGAATCCAAGCTGATAAGTTGTACGGATGATCTGGCGTTGTTAGTAACCGCTGAGGATAGGTATAGACCAGTGGTTCTCAACCTTTTTTTTCGCCTAGCGCCCACTTACTGGATTTTGTATAGATCACAGCGCCCACTGCAGAAAATCGCAAAGGACACGTCATGGACTACGACTATGGATTATGAACTAGTTAACCTGGGCACAGTAATTAAAACAACGCCCACTGGTGGGCGCTACCGCCCACGTTGAGAACCACTGGTATAGACTTTTGCTGCTTTTCACTTGTCTGAGATCTCACCTCGCTTTGCTTTTGCGAGCTACTCACTACGGAACGGTGAAACTAGTCGACTGATGGCGAATAGCTCGCAGTTTAAGTTAAAAAGCAAAGTGAGGTGACATCTCCGATAAATGGAAAGCGGCATTTGTAACGATACTTTCGCATTGTTCCTTACTTTTGAGCTGCAGTGTATACGCTTGTTTACATTCTATTGTTATTCAGAGTCCCCGTGCTTGTTCTTTCTTAGAGTCCTACCCTCAGCGTTACGCTAGTGCGTGTTGCTTTCGGTCTTTTTGATTCTTTTGGCTTCCGAGGCTTCGGATTAGATGAAACTATTTTTGATTTTTGATATTGTTGTGATTTTTAATTAAAATCTAAGTTGATTGCAGCAATACAGAATAATGCTATATATGATATCCTGATTAATTTCCGCTGATATCTTTTCATTAAATATATCTTCATATAATTTTGATCACACACAACCGTAATTTTTTGTATTGTTTTTCAATTTTTGTCACTTTGTAATTAGAATCATGATTATGTGAATTTAATTGCACCTTTTACGTAAATTAATAAATAAATTATGGCAAATAGAATAAATGCTTAATAGTCTAGTCTGGACTTTAATCTTGAAATCAAATCAAGGTTGGTGACAAGGTAATAGACTTTCTTTTATAAAGCGACCTTCTAATTACTCTTATATTTAAAGAGTGCCATGCCAGTATTAAGTATTTACCATATAAATTAACTCACCACGAGATGCGACAAGATCATATTTTTTTTTTTAATTTTAAAGACATGAAAAATATACATGTACAGGGTGTCACAGAATAACTATTCCTAATTATCGGGAATGATAGAGGACACTAAAATAAACATCTTTTTATTAATAAATTAGTGCCTGAAAATTTCTGGGTGTCAAGATGAACTAGAAATGTTTAATAGCGATCTCAATTAGAACAGGAAAGAGTTAAGTTTGGGAACATTTTATTAGAAATAATACTGCATTATACTTTATAAAAAAATGTTCGAAGTTACGACCACCATTTTCGAAACACACTCCTTCCAAATCCTTTCTTTTTATTCTTTACTATATTATGTTATTACATACAATTGTCCTTACTTCTCTCACAAAATCAAAATCCACACTCTTGTTTATTTATTTTTTTTTTTCCTTCACAACCAAAATCCCAGCTTACTTTCACTTTAGCATTTCATTGCATTTTCACCCGCATCCCTGTTTCCCATAGTGTCATGTTGTGTAGTACAGTGTAGTGTAATGTAGTGTTTCACATGCATAGGGTCGTCAAAGAAAAAGATTTTAATAAATAAAAATGAATATAATGCATTACAAATGTTTTTCACGCGATAATTTATTAGATGGCACATTTGTACACAGCAATATATATATACTAAATTTTGTTCATTGTTTTCTACTCTTTGCCAAATAGGCTGCTTCCTTCCAGTCTCTTCGCATCTTTCTTCCAACTTATTCTTCCTTTTGTTCTTTTAGTCATTAGTGTTTCTTATTCCGTTCTTACATCATGACCAAACCATGTGTTGCTTCTAGATTATTTTTGTAAAAGATCCTCTATTTAAGTGTTCTATAATTTTTTATTCTACTTTGCCTTGTGATAACTTTTACTCTTCTTAAATATTTCATTTTCATTGCCTGACCATCAAACATAAAAAAAATAATTAGAAATGGTCACCTAGTAGCACTGATGAGTGTTAGTAAGATGAAACGCGACGTATGCTAATTATAGTGACTAGTTTAAACAATTGAATTAAATTTAGTACCTCTATCTTTAATTTAAATGTTTATTCTGGTAGACTTGACGACTCATGTATATCTTTTGTGTCCGAATGAATATTTAAATAAATAAAAGAAGAAATAAATTCGCAGGTGATTAGATTGATTGAATATACAACCCAATAATAACTTAACTTCCATCATCTCTTAATTGAATAAGGTGGCAGATTTCTTCTCTGTAACTAGTGTAACAAATACAAGCATTAGTGTTGCTGAGGTATCGGGGAACAATGTACAAAATTTAAGAAACAAGATAGTAAATATCCTTCTAGAATATTAAGCTTGTAGTGAAGAAACTTTAAGTCTTCAAACATTCTGCTTTCAGTTCCAATTTTTCAAACAAGAATTTTACTACTTTATATGAACAACTATTTATTACATTTTAAAAAACAATCTGTGCTAGAAGAAAAGTAGAAACTTTTAAAAACAGAATTGTTTTTGCCATAAATTAAGGAAACGAGGACAAAAAGAACAGGAACGGTAAAACGATTAAACTCTCATCTTATTATTGTCGCGTCGGAATTGCGAACTGGCGCGTTATATATCCATCGAGAAGGCGTCGGTCGGCAGCTCCGGGGAACGAAAGAGACACATGTGCGCCGTACCGCGCGGATCCACGGCCTCCTCTGATAAAACGTCGTTAAATAAATAAATTGGGTAGATAAGCCGCATTTAGTAAAACGAATTTATGAACACAATTGGGCCGTAAATTGTATTACTCGGCAGCGATGGGACGTATGCAAGAACCTAAATGCTGTTACAGTTGTTGCTACGAACGCACGCACATGCGCGCTTGGATCAGGCGGCACGGTGCCTACTTCACTCTCTTTCGAAGACGCAATTACGGCACAGGCGCGCTCTTATTGCTAGACACTTCGAGTCGAACGGATTAGAAATTTTAATTGAATTGTAACTAAATGTGTTTTCGCGTATTTGTGTCTGCTAAGAGCTTATCTAGTTAAATATATGACGGCTTATGTGAGTAATAATGCAAGGCACAAAACGGTAATAAGAACACTGAGAAAAATGGATTGTAGAAATTAGATCGTAAATCTCTTTATGTTAATTACTAAAATAATTATTGTCAAAACGACAATATGTGGCGTATTAAGAGTAAAATAACCAGATTTTATCATGCTTATAGTAAGAGGCAAAATCTGGATGTTACCATCTACATCTTATGGATGTAACAATTAACATACTCTATTGCTGAAAGCCTATATAATGACGTGGATTATATAGATAGTCGCTGCGATTGACTGCGATATTATCAGGTATTCGATGCATATTCAATTTCTAACATAAATGTTTGTAACGCTCTTCCCACCCCTTGCTCTATTCATTGTCGTCGATATTTACCGAAGAAATCGACCAATAAGCTGTTTTGCCGCAACAAAATTACTGACACGTGTTATGTACGTGTGATACAGGTGTACGTATTCGTGTCGGTGCATGTTTCTGTCTGGTCGTTCGTTGATTTCTGTGTATCGTAAGCAGAAATGAATGCAAACGTGGAAAACATTTTAATCGAGTGGGGGTTTCCACAGTTAATTAATATATTCAAAGGTAAGTAATAGATATTATATGCATATACTTCGTAGTGGGTACTTTATGCTTTGATAGAACATTAACCTAAATCTAACCTACTAGTGATTGTTATGTTAATGAAAATAATACACGTTGGATTTTTGTAATAATGGTTTTAAGGACAAATAAAAATATAAAATCAATATTATAGTTTTTATTGTGTAATATTCCACTTTCCTTATGCATGAACTGGGTAAAACCTTATATAGTACTATATTTTAAATTATAGGTAAGTATCGCTGTATAGTGCCCGCATATGATCCATTATATTATTGTTTACTATCTACTATTTTAAATGCTAAGAGACGTTAGATTATTATAGTAGAAAATAATATTGTAAGTACTACAAGGCTATATGGTATGTATGAGCATCATGTATCGTACATAGTAAAATATTACATTATACTGGGTACAATAAAAAATTTAACAGTTATTATCAAATATAGTCAGTGCTACTAGACATTTTTTTCACATTTACTAACATGTATGCTCAAATTAATAATACAAATATAGTACACCAACTTTACCATACGAGTTAATAAAAACTATTCACAGAAATTTACTATACAGATATTGTCACCGGTAATATAAAATATGATTGTCCCTATAGGAGCTATAAAATATATTAAAGTATACTATATTTATGTTAAAGAGTACAATCTATTTCTCTCAGTGAAGAATTGAAATTTGTCGTTTTCTTTTATATGAGAGAACAGACATAGAATGCGGAAAATAAAATAAAATACGTAGCTTCCTTAAATAAAACACCCTTCAAAATTAATTAAATAAAATTTTCTTAGCAAAGGATTCAAGTTTCTTACGTAAAATCCTTTAAATTTTGACAAATTAGTTAAGTACACAACTGAATATTTGTAAATGTAGAATTAATTTACGCTACCCCGAAAAGTTTTACTGTATTTGTTTTAATATTCTATACAAGCCACAGATACGATGTGGTTTCGACATTCGAAGTTTTTATTAATACTATCGGTGAAGTAGGTCTAATGTTGGAGAATAATAAATATTTCAAATTCTTATTCCGAAATGATTCATATTTTAGGTGAAAATGAAATACAAAATTTGCTATCGCTAAAAGTAAGGTTTCTCTTATAAAAATAGTTCAGAAATAAACATATGTAGGAACTCTTTTATGCTTCCTGACGGTTTTTACGTCAAATGAAAAACGATAGATGCACGTAAGGTTCAATGTCGCTTGCAACGTGTCCGCTCATACTATTTCGTCGCTTGCCGGTCGTCCAGGTTTAACTTTGTACCATAGTACATCATTAGCTTGTGAGAAGTACGTATGGAAATACGCTAGATGGCACCGCCAATCTATTCGAACGAACTTGCAGCGGATAATATGTGCCTTTCGAGCTAGTATGTGTGTGTGGGTATAAAACGAGACTAAAATTCTTCACAGTTGTTAATTAAACTTCTAATTCCGCCCTAGACAATGACAGTCATCAAAATAGATTAAATTGGGATGAGTTTTATTAAATTGCCGGCATGTATGTCTGTTTTATATTGGGACCAGTACTCTGTTTCTCGTCCAGAAATTAATTGGCCGCGTGTGATGATACAATGACTTTATAGTCATCCTTTGCTTCTATCTACTCTTCTTTGTTTTTTATTTGTTCTACTTATTGGTGGTATAAAGATGGTTTTTAAAATTTCGTTCATCAAAGATATGGTTATTGAAAGCACATCAATTTTTAAAGTAATAATAAAAATTTATAACGAAGGATCTTGACATCAAAGTAAAATAGAGTACCGCGAAAATGTATCCAAATAGATCCTTTAAACGCTGTTATATATTGCCGTAATTTTAACACCTCGCAACTTAAAAAAATCTCGGAAAATATGCGACATATAATTAATGTTATTAAATGGTGTGTTTCTACATGCATACTTGAATACTTACAAGATATTTACCGAAATATACACCGCTTTTGCAGACGCCTCTTTTTTTGTTATTATTTGTAGCTATTCATATTTCACTGTCAGTTCGTTAGCGTTAATCAGAAACTTTGCGCGGTTATTCTATTTTTGACTACGCGAAATTTATTATTATTATTACCAGTCAAATTGAGTGTTAAAATTTGCATTAGGTATCAGTGAAAAACGGCGTTAATTGCGCACATAAATCCAACGCTTGATTTATACTCTTTTAACAGTCAATTTATAAAATAGGGTTTCTTTCTTGGAGTTGCATGATTTAGTAGCATAGGTGTATAGTGCCTGGCATCTAAATATAAATGACCTAAATGTTAAATGCAGTCCGATATTTCCGTTGAAAACAGAAAATATATGCTGCATATAGCTGATGTTAATTAAACAGCAAATGCTCCCAGTTTTATTTATAGCGCAAAAGTACGCAAATATGCTATTTATTATTAACTAATCGGCCAACTTATTTTGAAGGTTGCTGCGACGCGATATTGCACGAGTCATAATGGAAATTATATAGATATATGCATAAATAATAAATAAGTATTAAATAAGTTTTGATTTCAGATAAGATTTCAATCTAAAGTACTTTAAACAAAACTACAAAAGTTTCTATATTTCGCGATCTAATTATAGAATCTAAAGACATCACAATTAATCACGACTTTAATATTGTATTCCAAATAAAGCATAATATTCATGAATTTGGTAGAAGTAACTCCGTTACTTGTGTAACAATCGATTGAGGGAATAAAAGTGCAGAGAAAATTGATAAAATTTTATACAAATAAATTAATTTTGACAAATTGAAACCTCAGAGTAAACATAATCTCATGAAACCAGTCATAATACCACGAATATTATGAAAAGCATTCGAGATTATAGGATAGAAAGCCATAGTCATAGATTTTGACTGCACTACGAAATGGAAGAAAATTGGAGTATGAAAACCAGGGGATGAAAATATAATGGTAAAGGTATTTCAACGTAGTTTCTACGTATAGAAAAACCCATATTAACTCAACACAGAGGTGGTTAGTTTGGGTAGGGTAAACTGTCTCACACTGAACCATGTCCCACAGAGAACCTTCTGAACATACGACAAAATTATCCATAATATAATTTTAACACAGTGTGCAGTTAAGGTCCCTTACAGCTCGCTATCAGTCGCTCGTTCAGTACTGTCCGAACGCTTGATAGGAGAACGTGTGTTAGCGACTAAAGGATTTTGTCAGGTGAGTAAAAGAAAAATTTTTGTTTTGCTTTTGTTTTTATTCCAAAATTACATTATGTAATCATTATTTTATTAGTTAATTTTGATGTTACTTATGAGTAGATTATAAATCATTAGGAAATAACCGATTTTAATCTAAAAATATTTTGATTTTGAGCATTTAAATAAATATGCACCTCATGTCCAACAATGAACCAAAGTGAAGTAGTACACACTGAGCCAGTGGTTCACTGTGTACTATGTTATAGTACATAGTGAACCATTGGCTCAGTCTGTACTCGAATACTACTTTACTTTGGCGAATTACTTGTTGTATAGAGAACATGATTTTGTTTTTCTTTTTACAGTATGGCTCGTACAAAAAAACCTCGTAAAATAGGAACCCATACAGAAGAAAACATGGCAGCAGCCATTGAGCTCATTAAAGGTGGAGAAACGATGCGAAAAGCGGCTGAACTTAAAGGGATTCCTTACCCAACTGTTAGAAGATATTATTTAAAAATTAAAAACGCAAGGGCAGGCGAAGGTGTCAAGTTAGTTCCCAACTATAATGTCAATCAGATTTTCAATTTAGAACAGGAAGAAACATTGATAAAATATCTCAAAGACTGCGCGTTTCTCTTTTATGGTTTGACGAATAATGAGTGTCGGAAATTAGCATACGAAACCGCAATAATAAATCGAATAGATATTCCACAATCCTGGAAACGAGATAAAACTGCTGGCATTGAGTGGCTTCGTTCTTTCCGCACGCGTCATCCGGATATATCTCTTAGGACACCGGAAAGTTGCAGCTTGGGTAGAGCCACAGGTTTTAATCAACATAACATAGATAAATATTTCCAGAACCTTGAAAATGTTCTAAAACGAAAGCCCAATTTCGCTAGTGGGACACGTGTGTATAATTTGGATGAGACGTCCACTACAACTGTTCAAAAGCCGCCAAAGGTGTTGGCACCAACAGGTATAAGATGTCTTTCGAAAGTTACGAGTGGCGAAAAGGGGACGTTATGCACAACATGTGCCATAATTTGTGCCAGCGGACACTCACTTCCTCCTATTATTGTTTTTCCCAGGAAAAACTTCAAGAACTATATGATTAAGGACACCCCTCCAGGCACTCTTGGTTTGGCTACCCCAAGTGGGTGGATGAATTCGGAATTATTCCCTGAAGTTATCAAACATTTTATAAAATACAGTGCTTCTACGAGGGATAATCCATCGCTTTTGATTCTTGACAACCACGAATCACATTTGTCAGTAGAGGCATTAAAACTGGCAAAATCAAACGGGGTTACGATTCTTACGTTGCCACCACATTCTTCACATAAAACACAACCCCTCGATGTGGGAATATTTAAGCCTTTCAAAAGTTTTTACAATGCTAGTATGGATTCTTGGATGATGAGACATCCTGGTCAAGCGGTAACAATATATGATGTAGGTGCATTCATCGGTGTGGCTCATCAAAAAGCTATGACACCTATCTCGATAATAAACGCTTTTAGAAAGACCGGTATTTTTCCTTTTGATCGAAACGTTTTTACAGAAGTTGACTTTTTGCCCAGCACAGTGACTGATCGTCCACAGCTTGAGGAAATCAACACAAATTGTGTCGCAGTAAATGAATCCAGTCGTAACATACCCCGAAATGTGGTTTTCGATTATCCAGGAAAGGAGAACACAGATCCTCAAGAAAATCTGTTAGATTTCAGCATTATCTCACAGAATGAATCACCAGAAATCAATACAAAACAATTCCTAACTCCAGAAGAATTCCGTCCACCTTTGAAAGCTCAACCAAGAAGAGGCATCAGAAAAAACAGGAAAAAGGGTAGAAGCCGAATAGTTACTGACACTCCTGAAAAAGAGGAAATAGAAAGAGAAAAACAAGCAAAAGATGCGAGAAAAAGAAATAAAAAAGTATGCCAAAAAACGAGGGAAGAAACCGATGAGAAGGATGTTAGAAGACAGTTCTACATCTGAATCTGATAAGTCTATGATTTTAGAAAGTGATGACGTTATGACAGACGAATATTCAGATGATGGTCACATGCAAAGTGCTAAAGAGCAATTAGGGCAACTTACGAGAGATCCGGTCGAAGGGGAGTTTGTTCTGGTTGAGTTCCAAGGAAAAAAGGATTTAGTGTATTACATAGCTAGAGTTTTGGCGATCCAAAATACCGATTATGAAGTAAGTTTCTTGAGAAGAAAATCTCCAACACAATATGTTTTCGCTATGCCTGATAATCCTGATTTATCAACAGTACTCAAATTGGACGTCAAAATGATTTTACCGAAACCTATTGAACATGGAAGTACTTCCAGGAGTCAAAACTCTTTTTACTCTTTTAGCATTGATTTTTCTGGTCTCAGTATGCGTTAGTTCTTAATAATTACTTTTTAAATGTATTCTCATTGTAATGAAAATGGTTAAGTTTTAGTTATACTGTGATTAATTTCCAAAGATATTTTGTTATTGTTGTTTAATAACATTAATATAAATATTGCTGTTCGTGTTTTTAGTTTATTAAGTGAATAAGTATTTACTTTTGTTTTGTTATGGTAAATGTTAAAGAAATATATATAATTCTGTTAGGTATATCTGTTTTATTACATAATTATCTTATGGACCACTGTGTACTGACTGTTGGTTCACTGTATCCACCACGTGGTACACAGTGAACCACATGCACTGTTTTTAAAAAAGTGAAAAATTGATATCAAAATTCGTGTTTAGTGTTCATAGGAAAACAAAGGTAACACACCAATACGCAATCGTTCCCATCCATTACTTTTTTGTAACCTATTACTCTCTAAATAAGAAGTTATATGATGATAAGTAAAAAATGATTCACTGTGGGACAGTTTACCCTATAGCAGGATATATGATCAGTCAATATAGGAAACAAAAACAGCACACAAAGAGATATGTAATTAGCAAAGAAAAAATGTCATTCTGATATTATAAGGTCAAATTTTAGTGTTTCTATAATTTATATTTACCAAATCCAGAGTCGCTTTGGCTTCTCAAATTTGAAAGTTATTTAAAAGACATCATAAACGATTTTAATTTTACATGAAAGTAACATCTAAAATATCATAAATTCAATGATACCTTCTAAAGGTAAAGTATCTAATTAATATTTGGCATAAAATCCTCACCACTACATTTTGAACCAACATAAATAAAATCTAAGTATTACCGAAACTGTGTTTTTAAATAAACCTAAAAAACCATTAGTTATTGAAATTGCAGTAAACTTGGGGTTAGTTATATTCCAGCAAAAATCTCAATATATAAATATGAGGTAATTAGGAGTTATTTTCAAGATAGAGAATTCAGGTACGAAACGACGGAAAAATGACGATGTAAGGTCATGGTAGGTGTAATCCAAACATTGATTTTAGGCCCTGATGTTTAAAATCAATTGAGTGATATTTCTATAGTAATCCTTGTCGAAGATATAGTGGATGTTCAGATAAGGCTCAATCAAGTTATCAACTACTATGAATTAACCATTTGGATAAATAAAATGTGCACATTGTTTTATTAACTAAACGAATGATGTCCCTAGACCTCGACATCGTTTTAGTACATTAATACTAAAACGATTAGTACTCCAAAGACAATCAAATACTTGGAAATTAACCTAGACCAGAGTTGTCCAACTGGCGGCCCGCGGGCCGCATCCGGCCCGCGATGCTATTAGTTGTGGCCCGCGTAATTATTTTTATACCTCACGTTATTTAATTATTACTTTAACAAAATTATTATATGGCCCGCAACCACATCAAAGGTTTTAGTTTTGGCCCTTGAGGCTTTGCAAGTTGAACACCCCTGACCTAGACGATACTACGCATTTTTAGCAACACACGTGCTTTATTACTAATAAAACAGAACAAATGTTTTGTTTTCTACATTTGATAAGGAAAAGTACAATGAAGAGTCTAAAGAAGTACTTTCTTCTCACTTTGGGAATAGCAAGTGCTTATAGAGCAGTTTCAGAAGCAGCTGCTTCAGTAGTAGCTGAAGCAACATCGCCCGACCGAAGGTTAAAGTACTCTTTTTTTATTCTTGAGAATAGGGCTGGTGTGGTAAATACGGAAGATGGGGATGATAACCTACCCTTGGAAGCCCAAATGGCGGTTCACAGACAAGGCTGTGTGTGCGGGGGCTTGTCATAAAGGAGGAAACTTCCAAATAAAAGTGCTGGTTAACAGTCTGAGGAAAGGGTACAAATTACCGGTTGCCAACTCCACAAAGATAAAGAAAAACAATGATTCGACCCCACTTCTCTTGCTATTTTTGGTCGGCGCGAGTTGAGAGTCTACCACTGGGTAGACCCTTGCTTGACCTCGGGGTCATATCCGCAACACTAACTTTCATCATCTTGGTCAAAGAGTTTTAGGTGCTTTTAGTCCGACTTTTCAAATCCTGGGTCAAATTCATAGAATTGGTTTTTTCTTCCTATGCAGATCCACAGTCAAAATCTGCTGGCACGAGCACCAACTCACTCTTCTCTGTTCTGCATCGTTGATTTTTTGACGGTTTTTTCAATGTTTTCGTCGTAAAAACTTGTGTGCGGCTGTTAGCATCCTTCTTGGACATGTTGAATCGTTTGGCAAGCTTGGATAGCTGATTTAGCAAGCTCTCTACTAGACCCAACCGCGCGCTTTCAATTCGATTTTCTTGGATCTCCCCTCGTACAGCGTATTTAGGAAGTGATGTACAATGTTTAAAAAGCAATGGATAATTTTAAAATTCCGAAAACTTTGTAGTAAATCTTCGGTAGCTGCTTGCAAGAGTTAATAATTTGTCCAGCTTAATTCGAATTTAATAAGCATTTAGTATCTGTACTAGTCTTAGATTTTCAAAAGTTATTATTATCTCAAAAAGTAAAACAGATACATTGGTGACAATCATATGAAAAGTCGCAGATTCTAAAAATCGAATAGAAAGTGGTGCTTTTTTTCTGGAAAACAACTGCCACATAATGTGCTAATTTCTCACTGAACATCCTATGTGATACATCTATACTTCAGTAAACTCCTTTTCAAATTAACAAATAATGAGTTAGGGGTACACACTAAAAAATATTTGCAATTCCTACAGAAAATTCCAGTAACGTATAAGGTAAAATTGCAAAAATTGGGAAATTTAATAAAACTTTAGATATATTTTCTAATTTTTGGTAAATTTACATTATACATTACTGGAATTTTCTGTAGGAATGGCAAAATATTTTTTAGTGTGTAGGTATGTACCTAGATTTTTCCATTGAAATTCATGTGTTGAAGTGCATTCTGCGTTTATCCATTTTCAAATTAAACAACTGGTACTGCATGAAACAGGATATGGATTTTAATAAATATTGAAATTATTTTTCATATTGGGGTAGCTTACAAATATCATGATATAGAACTAATAAATTCAACTCCAACGAAGATAACATACAGAGTGTTATTAAGCATTTACATAAATAAACCCAGTAGGTATGAGAGTGCTAAACTAGAGCGTTAAACTTTTCAAAATTTACGGAAACATAATAGTATCCAAAATAATTGAAGTCATACATTATTTAAATTTAAAATTATTTTATTATGATGATAATTTGCCAATTTTTTTCTATCTAATGAAAGCTGGCGTTTTATTATACATATAGTATAGCCAATTAATATTTTCGAATCCTAAGAGTTTTCTACGATTCCAATCTACCAATTTATTTATAAATCATAAACGTAATTTGTTTCTCTTTGAAAACTTGTATATATATATATTTATAAATATAAAGCTAATTACGCCAGCTTTTCTAAAGGTAAACCACATCAGATTGGAGAAATAATTACACTGTTAACAAAAAATTACATAAACAGCATGAACCTTGTACCATAACTTCACTAAAATTATTACTACCTTGAAACTACCTACCTATTCGCAGAACTAGAACAATAATTAGCCATTAATACTGGATACGGTATAAATTAATAATGCGCCATTTGAAACCAAAACCGTGCACGTTTACAATGCAATAAACATTCAGATATTACCCACAGGCAATTAAATACACCATCATCGACTGATAGTAATTCCGCGGAGCCGTGAATCGTGCACGTAGAGAACAGAAAGAACTGAGGAAAATCTCCGGCAATGGAAAAGCGGAGTCCGATAGGCGGGCAGATTAATTCCGTAATTAATTGACGAAGATGACGACTTATTAAATTTATAAGGGAACTTGTAAGTGTACGATAGTGGCCGTCGATAAGTGCCTGGGCCGTAATCCAAGTCGGAAAGGTCGGAATTAAGATTTTTATTAAGATACGGGGCAACGAGAATCCGTAACGAAGTGTGAAATGAGAGTGTATTATGTTTGAACATTGATTATATTGGAACGTAATATTAGTATTAAACGTTGCGCGATTAGTTACCCCTTAATTGGTTCGGTTCGGATCGGTATTTTCTCATTTTAGCCGGTAAACAATAAATGTGAGACCTTCTCACAAAGGTTAGATTGCTATAGCCTATACAATTACAATACATGCAGCAGAAAGTGAAAATGTATTTTTAAGAAAGATAAAAGAACGTTAACTTTAGAATTATTTTAACAGAAATTCTCCATTCTCTTTCCCATAGTAAAAGCATATCCGTATTTCGAGCAAAATATGATGAAAATATATTTTTGTAAATTAAATATACGAGATACATAAAGAAACAAAACTTTTTTTCTTTGTTAACTTCTTCTACATTCCTGTATTTATAAGTTTCTATAGATACGACAGCTTATTTGATATTTGCCAATATTTGCAACAAGTTTGATATAATATGTTATCGAAAAATTTATAGGTCTTTTGAACCCCCACGACCAATGTAAATGCCACCTTAAGAGTCAAAGCCTACACAATTCTGACCAGTAGGTGAAAGTAATTTCGCTTTTAATTGTTATACAGCCACAAAGTTATTTGTATGATAAATATGTTGGGAACTGACGGTAGATTAGAGTATTACTTCTCTATACATTACGAAAGTAGACAAATATAAGTTACTACTTAAAACTTAACGTACAAATATATTTTTATACTTTTTGACAACAACAATTTATGAAGACAACCAGAGCTGTCTGACGATTGTTGAAGATGAGAAGTTATCGAATCATACCAAGCACATTTACACAAGATATCATTTTGTGAAGGATTACATAGTTCGCCATTTCTTACTCTTCTTACACACTTGGTTCTACTATTGTTCTAACTTTAATAATAAAAGCTATCTGGGTCCATAACCTGTTGGAACTGACGGTAGATTAGAGTATTACTTCTTTAAATATCACAAAAGTAGACAAACACAACAAATACTGCAACCTTGACGTATAAATATATTTTTATGCTTTTTGACAACAACAACAGCATTCAACTATTTTATCTCTATAGTATTGATCTATGGATGTATTGATTGATTGCAATATTATATCCAACAAAATACTCAGCAGAAAAATTAAGTATGCTATCTATCCTTGTCTACTTGTTTCTCCTCCCAATCACCATGGGCCCACGGAACTATAGGTACTATATTTGAATCGGCGAACAGATGCAGTAGCAACAATGGATGGACATTACGTCATCAACTCGTCAGATTCAAAATAACATTTATCATTGGTCGATCGACGAGTACGCTTACGTTAGGACAATTGAAAGATAATTAAGTCATTTGACATATCATTTGGTGTCTGTCAACTTGTGTTTTGGTTATCGTTCTTGCTATTTCATTTTATTATCTTTAACATTATTACGTTTCTATATTATATAAATCAGTCTTTACATCACATTGTTTTCGTTAAACACGTAAGTAAGCTGAAAAATGTTACAATGTGTGTATACAATTTCCGGTGTTTTAGGTTATATTTAGAGAAATCGTTTCCTTCTTCGTGGTATCGTTCATTTGTCAATATGGAAAATTCAGCTCTTAAAAAGGGGGTTGCACAACATTTTGCATTGGAAAATAAAGAGAGAGTTTTAAATATATTTAATTATTGTCAGCTGTTGACGAAATAATAGAGAAAACCAACAGAATTTGTACGTATTGAGACGTCCTCCATATCACTGCGAATTAAATCCAATTGAATTAATTTGGGCTCAAGTAAACCAGACATAATACAACGTTTAAATTAACAGATGCAAAAGAATTATCGGCGGAAAGTATCACTAAAATATCTAGTGAAAATTGAAAAATTGCCTTCCAACATGTTACTGGAATAGAGAAAAAAATGTGGGAATTGGACAATTTAATTGAACGTCACGTAGAACCATTGATAATTACCAGTGGTAGTGACTCTTCAACCTCATCTTCTGAAGAATATGATATATTCTTTTTTAACGAACTGGATTGTTGTTTTAAATTTTTTTCAGCTTTTGTTGAAATTGTAACATATAATAATGTAAAATACAATAAATTATATTAATATGTGCTTGCTTTGTGGTTAGCGTGATGCGTTATTAAGAATAAATTATTATATTTTAATTTAATCATTTCATAAACATTGGAAAATTGAAATCTATGAAATATATAATCTCATATGGGTGGAAATGCAGGTTCAAGTGTAAGATTCTACGAACTGACTTATCAGAAATAGATATTAATCAATTCCAAAAACATGAATCTGGGTCAACTCCACGACGCATAGCGCTCAAAATAATACCTCGCTGCAGGATCCTGTGTTTTCGAAAAATCCCTTACAATATATTAAAGATTAAGTATTCACTACAAATGTCAAAAACTAACAGGCTTGTAACATTTATATACATATGTGAATCGGATTTTTCAATCTTGATGTCAATTTCGTCTTTCTTAATATTTTGAATAAAAATTAAACGACCATCAAACAGTCAACGCAAAAGTGCCTTGGCCCTATGTCGCGCACCACTGCAACTTTCTTCACACCCATAAGTATATAGGCGGTGTAGTATAGTGAATAAGATCTAGAACTAATCTAATCTCCCAGTTGATATGATGGTATAAAGCTAGATTTACGGTAGGTAAAAAGCAAATATTCATTCACTGTTAGGCTGGTGCTATCAATACAAGACCGAATGCTATTATGTAAAAAGCAATTGCATTTATTTTGCACCTTATTGCGTCGTATGCCAAACTTTAATGATAAATTATACTAGTTTACGACCAAAAAGCTGTTTTGAAAGTAATAAGTGACCTTTATAGTTTTCTAAGCAGGTACTCTCTCCTGCAGTATACTATTTTAATATGTTTTCCAGACTATGTGTATCTATTAATTTAAATTTGTTACTTGGTTACTTATTTATTAATGTTAGGACCAAAAAAATGTCTTCCACAATACTTTAAGTAATCCCAAAATGAAATTCTCTTCTACCTTCTTCATATAAAGTTAAGAAATATGGAACCAGTATGTCGCAGTTCTGCCCAAGATTGTTGATTGACCTTTCTAGGAAGATTCTCCATTTATCAGAGGTAAAGCTAAAATAAGGCATTATTGTGGGTTCTGATAAACGAAAACTAATGTCTGACGAAGGATTTCAAAGCGCGATATCTATTAATGAAACAAAAGCTCGGAATATTTTTAAATATACGATAACTAATTTTTTTGGGAGTGATATGGATCATTGTCAAAATCATCCCAAATAAATGAAAAAAATTAGTAAAAGTACACCTCCTAAATGCTCATTTGGATTTATGCCAAAAGAACCCAGGATTGGTCAGTGAAAAATATAGGAGACACGCTTCGCTAAGGCATCAAAGTGATGAGGAAAAGATATTAGGGGAAATTAAATATCTATATGATGGGATTACTCACAAGAGGAAAAATAACAATCGGGGCTCTTCCAAGAAAAGGAAAAGGATGTATAGGTAAAGGTAAAGTTCTGGTCGGGGAAGGTGCTGAGAACACATGCACTTAGGCCACTCTTACCGGGCCCATTGTGCTACCTCCCCAGGGTGCCGGACACACCGAGCCGCTTAGGCAGAAGTTTTTATTGAAATGGTCACCCATCCAACAACTTGTTGTGCATATTGCTGTTTGACGCACAAAACTGACAATGATGCAACGTACCATTAAGCCGTACTGCCGGCAGAGGATGTATAGGATCATCAATGTAGAGAAAATTAGTTGAGAGTATATGAGTTGTAAATAAACTACATTCTGATTAATAAAATCTGCTTTAAAGATTTTAAAAGCATATGTGTGCATTCGAAGCTAATTCTGTTAATACCTTTAGATTGAAAATATTAATTTGAGTTGCGAAAAAATGGTGGATGAATGAGTAAAACTGAGGCAATTATTCGTTTAAGCACACTTCAAAACTATGAGGTAAATCTCAATGGTCAAAAATGTTTTTGCAACTCTTTTTTGTACGCTGGTGTTATTAAATGTTGACATGTCATCTTATTTTTATTTTTTCAAATTGTCGTCGGATAGTTTACTCAATCTGAAAAGAATATTAATAAGTAAACGCTAAAATATTTTAAAATCCACGCAAACCAAATTGTGAAAACCAATAATACATGTATAATCATAGAAACTAAGAAACTTTATACTACAATTTATACATATATCCTATTTAGGAAAATTACGTAAAAATCTAAGATCATTTAGAATGTGATCATTACAATCTCATAAGTTAAGTTATACTGGATGTAATAACCTTTCTAATTACTTTAATAGCTAGTTTCGTATCAAAATTACCTTTCCAGTTAAAAAAATGCGCCACAATATCCGATCATAATTACAAAGTCCTGCATACATTATCCTTCTAGGAAGCCTAGGAGTAATTTAAGCTTCACCAGCCGAGAAATTACTTCTTTAGTTTTCTTAGCACGTCAGACATTCACGTCCAGTCTTTCAAGAGATCATTTTTCTCGAAGCGTAATCATAGTCACTTCGTCGGTTTCGCTCCTCTAAAGAGTTACGTCCCGTTTAGTAAAATTATTGCAGGCTCGGTTTGACGCGGCCGCGCGTCGGTTTGCCGCAAGTAAGCGTCTTTAATTTGGTCCCGACGTCAATTAAATTAAGCATCGGACGTCTATAAACCTTCCCTCATAGTGAGTTACAGTAGTCCCCGTTCTTGGCGAGCCACAATGGCAGGAAAATATGCAACGTAACCTATGGTTAATTGTTACTAAATACCGCGTTTTATGGCGACCATTGTCTAAACGATCCGCGGCAGACGAGGTTCGTGTTTATATATTTAAACGGACGACTTTGTCGACAATACAGAGGACCGAAACCAGTTTGGAAACGGCTTCGCCATTCGCTTACAATATATACCTATTCATTGTCACTGAAGAAGAAAACACGAATCTAGGTGGGCAAACGGAATGATACTGAGGGAAAGGTGTGATTTTGTGTTACTCTTTTTGCTCGACAAAACTTGGTGTCTAAAGTCTAATGTCTAATACAAATTCCTTTTGAGAGAACAATACCAAGAAATATGCACTCAACAGAACACTACTGTTTCTACAATTACTTTACTACAAATTCCTTATTGGTTTCACTCTATTTCTATAAATTTCTATAGTCTGCTTTTAAACTAGGAGGAGAGTTTTCATCACGCCAAAACCTGCATCTTCGATTGGTTGTTTTGCAGACAAGTTTACACAGCCGAAATGCAAAATATTACGAAAAAATGACGTATCCATGTCTAACAACGGTTGTCAACTTTGCTTTTGCGTTTTGTTTATTCTATTGCTTTGTCAACACGTTCTTTTAAGAAGGAAGTAGTCAGTGTATAAGTGATTACTCATATACGTTCCTGTTATTTTTAGTATGGATAGAGAACAATTTCAGGGTCATATTCACCTCAAAAAAAAACGCAAACGTTTAGATTTGAGACATTTATCGGTAGCTGAAAAACAGTGTATTTTAAATATGTAATTGTATAAGCAGCTGCGAACTGATAATGTAGATCTCAGAAAAACTGCTATGATTTCTAAAATTAGCAACACAGTTTGATTCGAAGTATTGTAACCAATTTTCTGCTTTTTGCAGTTGCAAAATCAACAATGAGTTCGATTTGTCGTGTTGACGAGTGAAGTTGTTTCTCTTTGCGGTGCGATATTTTCGAAGTTTTTGGTGGGAAAAAACATGTTTACGCGGGCGGATCGGGAACCGCCCGATAAAATAAGTGATGGGGATATTGCTGGTGATATTAGATCAGCGCTAAATGTTTTACATAATCAAATTTTGTCAGATAATTCTGAGTATATGGAATGCGAACAGGCAAGCAACGTATCGAAAATACATTCAAAAAAAGAAGAGCTAAAAAGTTCGAATGCAAGAAATATAACTAAAAGTGTACCTAAACAGAAGAACACAACAAATACAACGAAAAATACATTAGAGAATATGAATACGAAGATAGTTGAAAAACAAACTACAGTAATTAATAAATATGATATAACGGATGGGGGTCCATTTCACGTATTTCTAGAAGGAAAAGAAAATATAGGGAATTTGCATCCAATGTCAATTGGAAAAATCATCTCAGTAAGTCATAAAGAAATTAATCAAAATATAAAATCCATCGAAAAATCAGGTAAGAATAGAATTAAGATCACGTTAAACTCGCCTTTGTCAGCAAATCGCCTGTTAGATTCTCCTATTCTACGGGAAAAGGAAATTTCTGCCTATATTCCGCAATTCATGGTACGTAGAATAGGTGTAATTAAAGATGTTGATATCTCCTTAACAGAACTAGAATTAACTGAACTGATTGCACCTATGTTTAATGATTCATGGCAAATTTTATCAATTAAAAGATTTACAAGACGCGTTAAAAATGGGGAAGAGTTTCAATATCAGCCTACCACTAGTATTATGGTCACATTTAAAGGGCAAAATCTACCGCCATTTGTATCTATTTGCAAAGTCGTGTGTCCCGTGGAACCATATGTACAAAAAGTTGTACAATGCTTTAATTGTCTTCGCTACGGTCATGTCAGTAAGCAGTGCAAATCAAAAATAAGGTGTAATAAATGTGGTGAAAATCACAAGTCTGATCTGTGCCAAACTTTCAAGCCAATAGAGTGTATATTTTGTAAGGGAGCTCATGTAGCTACGGATCACAAACAATGTTCGGAATATAAGAAACAAAAAGACATAAAAGTTATCATGGCGAAGGAAAATATATCATATAGGGATGCAAGAAATAAACAGGAATCGTCTTTTTCTAATGTTGTGGCAACAGACCCTTATGTCGTTGATCACAGGAATTTTCCGGTTGTGGGTGACATTCGAACAAAGCGTAAACGTCAAACAAGCATACCAGAGCCAAATTTTAATTTTAGAGAGTATCAAAATCTCATAGCATCTCCTGCAGATGATAGAGGTAACGGAGTTTGTCTAAACAATGCTAATAATCCTTTATATTTCGATAAAACAAAAAACATTCTTTTATCAACAAAAATAACCACTGATGTATTAAATATTTTAAATTCAAATCTTAATAAAAATGTGAGTTTAGAATCAGTTCTTAAAAAACAGATAGAGTCAATTTTTAAGAATTTCCAATGGCCAGTATCGACATAATTCAATGGAACGCCCGTTCGATAACCTCGAATAAAGGCAGTTTAGAACACTTTATTTTTGAGAATAATATAAAGATTGGTATGATTAGTGAGACGTGGCTTAAGGCCTCAACAATAATTAATTTTAATTATTATAATATATTTAGACTAGATCGAGATGATGGATACGGGGGAGTTTGTATTTTAGCACACAAATCTCTGTCATATGCTCAAAATTCAGATTTCTATGAATTTAATAATTTAATGTGTGTCTCTGTTTCTCTTTTTCTAAAACCAAATCTGCCGATACACTTCTACTCACTATATGTAAAACCAAATAGTAATGTATCACAACAAGACTGGTACAAATTTTTTCAAAGCGCTAAAAAACCATGTATAATCGGCGGGGATTTTAATGTACACCATGCAGCATGGGGTAACAACTTTTCTGATGTGGGTGGCCAAAGTCTGTTAGACGCTATTGAAGATTGCGGCTTAGTTTTTCTTAACGATGGTTCTCATACCTTGGTGCCTCGCCCAGGCAATGATAAAACAGCTATAGATATCACGTTGTGTACTGCAGATATAGCAACTTCTATCACATGGCAAACTTTAGAGGACACGTTAGGTTCTGATCATTTGGTTATACATATGAAGTTAGAAATCAATGTAAATAGAAGTCCTTGTACTTTAGCTAATAAGTTGAATTTAAAAAGAGCAAATTGGAGTAAGTTTGAAGACCTCATGAATGTTTATACATTAAAATGTATTAATCAAAACGATTACTCTTATAATAGTTTCACACAAAATTTAAATAAAGCCATTAACAATTCTATACCTACATACAACAATAAAAATGAAAATCCTGTTTTCAAAAAGTCCTGGTGGAATAATGACTGTAAAATAGCTATTACAAACCGAAAAACGGCACTTGCAGAATACTATCGATCACCTACTCTAGAAAAATTTAATAAATATAAAGAAAAAGCAGCTATCGCTAAAAGAGTCATTCTTAAAAGCAAACGTTTATCATGGGTCAATTTCTGCTTGAAATTAAATAAAGATAAACCAATCACAGAAATTTGGAGTGAAATAAGGAAAATTAAATATGGTACGAATGGAAACAGACAACCGTTACTCTATGGGGAATGGTGTAATAGTTTTTTAGATAAATTAACCCCTCCTTCAGTATCTGAACCTTTTAGATTCAAAAATTGCAGTAGAAACGCAGATCACTTTTTTAATAGTCCTTTTCATCTGAACGAACTAATGACGGCCCTTAAAACGGTAAAGAAGAATTCTTCCCCCGGGTTAGATGGAATATATTATGTAATGCTACAGCGCCTTCCATTAACGAGCAAACAACATCTCTTACAAATTTTTAACAATATCTTACTTGAAGAAACCATCCCTGAGGAATGGAAAGACTATAAAGTGATACCAATTTTAAAACCGAATAAACAGCCACATTGCGATGCCTCTTACAGACCAATTGCGATGTCTTCTTGCGTTGTGAAAATTTTTGAAAAACTTTTAAAGCATAGATTGGAATATTGGTTGGAATCCAACAATTTTTTGGGTAAATCTCAATTTGGTTTTAGAAAAAATTATTCCACAGTGGATGCTGTTGTTACACTAGTAACAGATATTCAAACGTCTTTTACAAATAATAAGTCTCTTGCTGCTGCATTTATAGATGTTAAAGGTGCCTATGACAATGTTAATCTTCATTTACTTATGAACTCTATGGAAAAAGTAGGGATACCGGAAAAGATTTTATCTATATTAAGTAAAATGTATACAAATCGTAGAATATTTCTTTATGTCAATAATGAAATTATTGGTCCACAAACAACAAGTTTGGGTTTACCACAAGGAGGAATTCTAAGCCCCCTCCTATACAATTTATATGTCCATGATCTTGAACATAATTTAAATCAAAATATCAAGATAGTCCAATATGCAGATGATATATGCCTTTATGTCAGCAATTGCTCGTTAGATAGTATTTATTTCCATTTAAGTAATGGCCTAAACCAACTGATAACTTACTTGAATTTAAAAGGTCTGACAATTTCATCGGAAAAAACAAGTATTACAACCTTTACCAGAAGTATGTATCCTTTACCTAATCGAATCAAGCTAGCAGACATTATATTATCTCACAAACCAGATCATAAATTTTTAGGAGTATTTTTGGATAGTAAACTTAGATGGCATAAACACATAGATAATCTCGTAAGTAAATCCGAAAAGTCTTTAAATCTTTTAAGAATGATATCTGGCACTAAATGGGGCGCGGATCCATCTGTCTCACTTCTTTTCTATAGATCAACTATCAGATCAATGTTTGATTACTGTTCAGTTATTTATGCAAACGCTAGTAATTCCTTATTAAAGAAAATTGATGTTGTACACAACAAAAGTCTTCGAATGTGTATGGGTTATCTCCGTAGCTCACCGATCAAAGTAGTGCTGGCTGAAACATGTGAACTTCCTTTACATCTTAGAAGAAAAATGTTAGAATCAAACTACTTGGCAAAGTGCTCATTCCGAAAAGATGATATTCTTAATAGAATACATAATCTTTTTATCCTGGATTCAACTTCAAAATATTGGATAAACAAAAAGTCTCCTGTTTTGGTATCTTCGTATTATCAGTTATACTCAATGAAAATAAATCCGCAAAATATAAAGTGTGACATCTTTGATATTCCATACAAGTACTTCTATTCGCCCATCAAATGCTGGTTTTATGATCAACTTATTATGTGCTCTAAATCATCTCCTAATAACAATGAATTCAACAGTCTGCTAAAGGATAAATGGAATGATTCATACGTTATATACACAGATGGGTCAAGTAAAAACGGGAACTTTGCATATGCATTCTATGATCCGCAAAAGAACTTTAAAAAATGTCACAAACTGAAACCTGTAATGACCGTCTATGGTGCAGAATTAATTGCTATTTATGAGTCACTAAAGTACGTAAACCGATTAAATATTCAACAACGAATTTTGATTGTAACAGACAGCAAGAGCGCAGTAGAAAATATAAAATCCATGAACATATCATCTGCAATTAATCCTCTTATAGCACAAATTTTTATAGAGTCTAGTAAACTTAGAGTCGATGTAGAATTTTTATGGGTTAAAGGTCACTCAGGGATTGAAGGAAATGAAATAGCTGATGAAACTGCAAAGCTGGGATGTGATTGTACAGAGGTTTTAGATCATTTTTTATTGCCCAGTGATATTTGTAAATTAGTGTTCAGATCTAATCACCAGGAATTCCAAAAAGAGTATTCAGAGATCAAAGCTGGAAAATTCTACGAACACATACAACCTGAGCTTCCAAGTAAAACCTGGTTTCAAGAAACTTACTCAAAGAATTTCGTTAAAGTTATAAGTAGACTTCGTTGCAATCATGGCTTATGCAACAGTTATTTTAAAAAAATACACTTGAAAGACACTGACATTTGCGATTGCGGGGAGATTGAGACCCTAGAGCATATTATATTAATCTGCGAAAAATATAGTAACAAGAGACGGAGATTCCTGCAAAATTTATCGAAACTGGTGGTAAATCCTTTTAATTATTTGTCTTTGTTAGGATCACTAAAAATTGAGGTTTTCCGCGAACTTTATAAGTTCTTAATAGAATGTAACGTAAGAGTGTAGAGAGTGCAAGATGAGTATGTATCTGTAATCCTTTGTTTGAACCCTTTGTGGGCATACCTGTGAACCGTGGTTCTAGTTCTGTTTGTTTTGTTAAAGCCCTGATGAACCCCTGGGCAAGAAGCGAGTGACCCGATGTGACTATCCTTTTTGAATGAATGAGTTTCTTGAAAGTGTGTTGATGGACATGGCGCGCAGCTAAATCCAAAAATTAATTAATCAATCAAAATCAACAATGTACCCCACCCTAAAGCAGTATGACGAAACTGGCACAGTTAGATACTCCATCAAAACACACAAGCCTGATATCTGATATTGTTGCTACTATGACGATCCAGTTAAATTTTTATTATTTTTCTGATTGTTTTCTATTATTTTATCATAGTGTGATACATATTCGGAATTAGAAATAAAATACCTATCAAATGGTGTAAAAAATATACAGGGTGTTATTTGGAAAAAAAAGGTTGACAGTCGCTGTTTTGACAGATGTCATCGCAAAGATAAATTGATGATCTCATCCAATAGGTTTTGTTATCCCATTTAAGAATATATATAGTTTGCTATACTTTCCAATATTTGCAGTGTAAATGTGGTCTCTTCATTTGCTTCTCTTATTTTAAAAACAGACCACAGAACAATGTAAAATATAACTAATGTTAAACGCTAAACATCCAAAGCATTGAAAGTAGAAATACCGTCTCATTTCAATATTTTACTTTCCACAAAACGCTCTTTTTATCTTTCTTTTTTCACCTTTCGCATGCAACACGCAATATCTGCATATGTGATGCATACAATACGTACACATGCACATGCACAGGTGGTTCACGTCAAGAAGATACATATATAGGAACTATTAATCCGCGTATTCACTTCTTTTTCCCGTGAGTAGTCGTATCTACATTACCCCGACATACAGCAGAGCTTCGCGTTCTATCGAGGTGTAAAACTGTAATTTTATGCACGTATTTATGGGTTGTTTACAAACGAGCCCTTAATTAACAATTAGCTATTATTTGTTTTACAACCTGATCTAGACACACCAAATGCTGCGGCAATTAAGAATGAACAAACCCACATGAATATAGTTAATTAGTGATCCTCCTTTTATAGCCGCAAGACTACGTATTGTAATAGTAATAAATCAGGTGTTTATTTCTATGCAACATAGAACACTACGTTACAAATTCGGAATATGTTAGATATTATTTTAAATATATACTTTCACGGACTGATTTAAATTTTCGAAGATTTATGCGAACATAATTCCGTCCACTAATCAGATTTCTGATGCACAGAATTTCTTTTTTACAATTTGTATTAACACAATATGAATATTTATACGCTTTCATTAAGCTATAAAATTCTTAATAAATGTTAAATATGACTTTGATAATTGGATTAATTCGTAGTTAGGAGTAACATAAAATTGAAATTAGTATTTAAGATAAAATGAAGACTAGATAAAATTTATTAGACAAATCCAAAATTTAGTATGAGAAACTATTGCGAATAAAATATAAATGCGTTTATGTTCATGCTCCTTAGGGATTGTTCAATAAAAAATTGGTCTTACAATGTTAGAATAATACTTTGATTATTATGACAAATAATTACAAAACAATTCTATTCTTTTACTTTGCACAATTCTGATAGAATTTGAGTAATAAAGTTACCTTTTTAGGAAAAGCTCTATAGGTATATAATATATCTACGATAAAACTCAACAAGTTATTGGCTTTTCAAAATAAACTAAAATGTTGAGGAAAACATGACAAAACAATTCTGTTTCTGGCACTATTTTAACAGAGTTTCAAAGTAAAGTTCGTCTTTTTAGGAAAACTTTCGCATGTAATATAATAAACACAATGAAACTGAAGAAGAAACTAAATGTCCAAAACCAATGTCAAAGTTTATAACATAAAACAGCTTACCAAAATGTTTCTCCAAAGAATTCTAAAGTTCGATATCTAGTTTAGCTAAAATTTAATGAAGAATATTTTTAAAAAACAATATTAATATTAGAAAACCAAATTAAGATTGTTGTTTGAGCGTCTCACTTATGTTCCCTATTCAAAAATCAACAATCAAAACCTAAATTGGCCACTACTGGCAAGTCTCAATATGCTACTAAAAAGTGTTTTAAGCTATTACATATTAGGTTTGGGTTATCAACATGAAATTTCAAAAGTTGCACAAGGTTAAACTTTTAATTACGAACAAATTACAATATTAAACAAGGAAAAACACTATAAAGCTAGAAGTTACACAAATTAAAAATCATATTAACGCTATAAATGATCGTCAAGACATTGCAAATCTGTCTAGTAAGTAGTAAATACTTTACATATATATAACTGATTATGTTAAATAAATAAATGCATAATATGTTTCCTAATATCATAGCTTAAAATTTAAAGTGTTCATTTCAGATATCCTTGTATATATTAGTACATTAAAATATTAATAACTAGTACACAAACAATTTTTTACAGAGTACACAAAAATAACTACATATATACGTTTTGTACTGAATCGATAAACAGACACACTGAAAATCTAAACATGTCACATAAATTTAACGAAAGATAATTTGTAAATTAAATAAAACAATGTAGGTACTCTAGGAAAAAAATATTTAGTTAGAATTTTAAATACTAAGTATAATCGAATAAAAAATTAATTTGTCTTAATGAAGTAAATAAATAAATTTTAAAATTTTTTATTGTTTATTTTTTATTTAAATTCTCCCTATCATTTTATTAATAATATATTCTATGATAAATATATAATTTCAATTGTGTAGTTCCATTTCTGAAGAAGTTGCTGTTAACAGTAGCGAACCGTTAAAAAAATGGTTTAAATTGAATATATTCTAAGTTTGGAGTTTATTTTTTTATTCAAAAGAAAAAATCCGCAGATACCAAGAACTGATAGTTAATGATTTTACCCGAATGGAGCGGGTTCGATCCCCCGACGCGATGGTTTGGTTGTTAATTCTGGATAAACATCTGAACATGCTTTCCTCGCGAATAGAAAATCAAAATGTGTCAATGTAATGTTTAGCACGTAAAGAATCCCTACCGGAGATGGTTCAATACATTCATAGGAGTCAATGCCTAAAATGTAAAAGTGTATTGCACAACCGGAAGCTTATTGAGCTACAAACAACACAAACAACAACAAAGAATAAATAAAGACGAAATAAAACGAAAGAAACACATTGGCTGTCGTCAAACTTAATTTTCTAGAAATAACGTTCAGTCAAACAGGAATGCTGTACACAGACTGAAGTTTTAGTAGTAGACGCCATTTGAAGGACCGATAATCTTCCAGAGAAATCAACAATAGCAATTACTTACTAGCGAATCCATCTTTCACATCAACTTTCTTTAGTTGTTGTATCATCAATATTCTTTAGTTATTGTTTCCCATTTTTCCGGTTTCATTGCCACAATTGAATTTTGTTACATTGGCACGGGTGCAGTTTAAATTGCTTTCAAGAATTCGCGGTTAAATGATAATAATCCAAGTGAATTGTCATGCTGATAATAAAATTTATGAAGTATATAGAAATTTTAATGACCACCTATATTATTTTTTAGAATATCTTTATATTGCTTTTAAATGTTAGTTTGTATCCCCAACTGTTCCAGACATCCATCCAAATCGCAAAGCGACAAAGATTAATATAATATAATTAGTTTTAGACACGGTGGAAGGAAATATCTACCGGTAACTAGGACCAGACAGGCTCGTGTTTATTCGTCTCGGAAGAAGGGGTTTGTTCTGCTTACCGGCTTTCCCGAGAACCGACTAAACACGAGTGTGTTACGATAGTTATTTTCTCCTACGTTGTCCATTACTAAATATAATAAAATTTGCATGTGAAAAAGAGATTGAGTAAGAAAATAATAAAAATAGTTATAATTAATGATTACTTCTCGCTTAGGTCTGATAGTAATATGTCATTGGTAAAGTGCTTTACAAAATAAAAAAATATTCAATATGCAAAAATATGACTGCTTGGATAGATGGAAATTCAAGCAGTCATATTTTATCTGTCAACAGTGGTTTTAAATAAAAGAAAGTTTGTTGAACTAATACGAAATTGCATGTGAAGCATTATGATGCAAAAATCTACCGAAACATTCAAGACAACATGGGCAAAAATAAAAGCAGAAACAAAAAAAAAATACTGCAAAACCCATAAAGCAAAATAACATTCACGAACACGAACATACATACACAATAAATACATAGGCGAAAGAGGTAGGTTGCTAGACGTGTAGGAAGGTAGGTATATAATATATATAGTGAATTTGAATTTAAGAATACTTACATACATTCGAAATTGTACCGCATAATTTTATATTCCCGTCTGAAAAGGAATACAAATGTAGAGTTGTGTTCATTTATTCTATAAAATGTAAATGTAAACCCCGAAAATTTACAATTCCGAGAAGTTAAAGATACACATCTTCTGGTGAGCAAGTCGTCATATATTCAGAGAGGAGAGTCCTACATTCCTTTGCCGGTAATTTAAAGACGTCCGCAACAGACCGCGGTCGGAGATCGTTCCAATGATGTTAAAAGATAACGAAAGAGGAGAAAATATAACCTATACCTGTCATTCCCCGGTCACACCAATTTCATAACGCACGGTTTTAAAAGCACCTTTTTCATTGTCTGCTTCAATTTAATGTGACAAATATTTAGAGAACGGAAACACGCTGTCTCTTTTTAGAAAAACGAAGACAAACGACATACACTTATGCAATTATTTTATTCAGCTTCTTAATGTCTATTATATTATAATCATAACTGATTCAAGGCGCCTTACAAACTACCAATAACATTTTGTGGACTGGCGAAGCATGATTTTATAACAATTGGATGGTGAATCGCCATTACTAAGCTCCAGAAAACTCTCAATGAATGCGTGAGATTCATTTGCATGTAACATGAAGTGTCAACGTTTGATGCGAACTATTTTAATGGGTGTGTCATTAGTCCATATCTATACATCTTTGAAGGAACTTTATCAGAGCAATATTATTTATATTTTTTACAAGATAGCCTGCCTGAATTAAAGGAAGATGTTCCATTAGCAGAGCGCAATGATCAGTGGTGGCAACAGGATGACGCTCCACCTCATAACCCGGGGTTGTTTGCATTAAGGGTCGCATTGAATGGCTAGGCTTGAGCCCTCTGGTCTTCATTTGTGTGTGGATATTTGAAAGAAATTTTGTATTCTACTCCGTCTATAAACTTAGACGATTTGAAGCTTAAGATTCGGCATGCATGTAACCCCGTTACACTGAATATGAATATTACAGCAGCAACTTCCAGGGAATTAGTTGATCGATTGGAAGCATGTGTTGTGTCGAATGGTAGTCTTTTTAAACAATATCTGCATGCTATTAATTTTATGAATTATGAATGTATTTCAAGTTTATTTAACTTTTTGTACGAATCTTTTTGTTATTTAGTTGGTGGTTTACTAGGCGTAGTTTTAAATAGTATAGCTCTTACGATTTCGCAGAATATTTTGAATGATACCTTGTGCAATCTTATATCTCTATACAAATAAGAAAAGTATCGCTTATAACATTGGATCTGGGAAATCCGGTATATGTACATATTCAACCTAAGAATATATCACCAAAATTACGATTCAAATCTTTAACCTTTTTTGGGAGGAGCTGTACTTCATTTATATCACAAAATTTATAATGCTACAGTACCTATAATCAAATATAATAGCCTTAATGATTGCAATTTAGATAAATTTGATGTAATGCTTTTAAAGTCAAGCCTCAAATAGATACCCGCGGTACACTTTCAAAGATATCGTAAATTCGGCACTTCAAACTTTATGAGAGCTCTTTAGCTTTATTAGCACTTGTAGGGCGTTTGTTTTACTTATAATCTATTTATATAATTCTGTCTCAAGTATTGACAAAATTAGTTACAATTTCAATAAAACCGTCACTGGAAATAACACGTATAACCGATTCCAAAATAGGTACTCAAATACTTTAATCACTAATTGCAGAATGTTTTAGAAGCAAATCTATTAGTGATTTTATAAATATCTTGCATTCACTGCAATAAATTCGATTTTAGATAATCTCTTCCGACGCGAATATCAAAAATTGGTATTTTGTAAATGTAATAGAGTGGTCTAGGCAACAGTGAATCTTTCATCATGATAAATGCGTACTTGATCAGCGCTTCCTTTTTAATTCTACGCACTTCTGTCATGATCAGACAGCTTCAAGTGTTATCAAAATTCATAATACACCTATATAGTCCACTTTAACAACACGAACAGAGTGAGTAAAGAGTAAATCACCATCCCCATTTCGTTTGACGACACTGTTTCCCCGGTCAAAAGTCGCAGCTGTTCCGATGAATATTTGCTCTTTGTATCAAATTGGTGTCATTCACTGTATTTTTACCATTATAATTTTAAATAAGTAAGTACAATATTGCAGTAAACTTTGTCATAATTTTCTACTTTTCCACTCAAGAATGTTTTTCCTACTGATTTGGCAATTTTTTAGTATGGTTTGAAGGAATTTCTTTTTAAATGTGTTTAATTTCTTTGATACTACTTTGTTGTAAGTCTAGCTTTTTTATTTAATTTATTAACATTTAATTTTAGTTAGAATACACATACAATTGTGTGGAAATTCACATTTCGCAATGTTAAAGTTTTATAATTTATTTATGTATCTGCTTGTTACATTTATTAGTGAACTGCGTAATTTTACAGTCGCACATGCATAATGGATATGAAAAGCAAACAGTAATATCTGTGTCTTCTATTTACACGATGGAAACATTTTACGCCCAAGGAAGCGCCTTCAAGCTTAGAAGCCGCGATATATTTGATTGATTTAAAAGGTATTTCGTGTTATTACTTTTTTTCCTTCTGCGATATCTCTCCTTACGTTTATTCAGTTGGGCAATAATCCCTATTTAAATATTTATCATAGATTTGATACGTTTATACTAATAAGTACATAGTTCCATTTCTGCGAAAATGTTACTGTAGAAGATTTAAGACATACTAAAGGAGATGTCTTTACAAAAGTATTTTTTCTATCACTTAAAAAACATTTCACAGAGTGTTGTATCGAACAATGTAACAGAGTAAAAAGAAAACTATACTGATTAGGTAGTATCTTTAAATTTAAATCTTTTAAATTTAAAAGTTACTCATTCAATGTAAAAAAATAAGCGAATTATTATCTCGTTTATGTAACAATTCTTGCTAACAGTAAAGCATTTTAATATTTATCGACTCCTTTTAAGTGTAATGTAGCCATATAAAAGGGAAAAACCGTATACACATGTGGTTCCATAACTAATAGAAGGAGTTACTACTAATGTAATTGCTACAGTTAAAAATACATTTTTAGCCTAATTTTTTGACACTTTAACATTCAACTTAAAGTACCATTTAAACAAATTTTACTCTTTATTTTTAATTTCTAAACCAACAAGTTTTCATAGCTTTAATCACATTCCAATTACATATTGGACACAATTTTGTGCCTTCCAATAAACGGTATTTATATTTATTTATTTATTTATTTATTTATTTATGAAGTATCCAACAGTTACGTGACCAAATAATAAAATATAAATACAATACAAAATAAAGTAAGTACAATTAAATAAACACATAATAATTGGGATAGTGTGCAATCAAAGACAATAATAAAAAGTTATCCGCAAATGTACAAACTAAAAAATATATGCAATTCCTACGGAAAATTCCAGGAGCGTATAAGCTAAAATTACCAAAAATTGGGAAATTTACTAGAAAACTTTAGGTATATTTTCTAATTTTTGGTAAATTTACCCTATACATTACTGGAATTTTCCGTAGGAATTGCAAATATTTTTTAGTATGTAGGAATATGCAATCCAAACATAAGTACAATCATAGATAAAAAAATAAATTAATATAATAAACTTGCAATCAAATCAAAAATTAAATAAAAAATTATAATTAAGCATCAAGCAGCCCTCTAAAAACGATTAAAACTGGACATATCTAAAAATTGATCATAGATATAAATGAAACAATAAAAATAGAAAATCCATCAAATAAATAAGTCACAACAAACATGACATCCCTCACACAGTATTTGTAAAAAAAAAGCACCTTAAGCAAAAGTAACAAAAACTGAAAATGAAAATGAATTATTATAAATCTATTTTTCTACATAAAGTAATAAAGAATGTAAAAGTTAATAATGGAAAGTAATAATAAAGATTTCTAGTTTAGATAAAATACAAGTAAATGTCAAGGATAAATCTTAAGCACCCCGACTCGTTAAAAGGACACTAGCGTTAACAGCAAGTAGCTCCTTTGGTGAACAATTAAATATATCACACTTACCACAAAGCCGATCGTATGCATTACACATTAATAGTGGAGGTGAGCGTAGCAACATGTCCGAGCAGACACGCTGTAAAAAGTACTAACACTGCGCGCTGTGGTCCTGAACACCAAAAACGGCAGTTTTACCAAAAAGAACAGTGAATCAATCTGGTTATAGAGAATGTTGTATAAAAGAGAAAGGCACAAATTGTTACGTCACACTTTCAAAGAATACATAGAAAAAGTGTTCAGCAAGATAGTATTGGAAAAACTTCTACTAGGGTAAGTATTATTTTCCTTATACCATAAATACTTCAAGAAACGTCGCTGTAAGTCCTCCACAGACTTCTTGTGTATATCATAATATGGGTTCCAAATGACTGCGACATATTCAAGCTTAGAGCGCACCAAAGAAAAAAATTACGTCTTTATGGCAGAGATATCTGTAAATAATCTTGAATGTCGGATTATAATGTCCCTCCAATGTCCTTGATGTTGCGGAGATCAATGTGCCGATGTGATAATTAAAAGTAAATTGGGCATCAAAAACCACTCCCAAGTCTCGTACTTAGTCTGTTCGGTCTACAATTGCATTACTTATAGCGTATTTATTTATTTTATTTTTCTTCCTGGTAAAGCTAAATAAACACTCTGCACTTCGATACATTTAGATTGAGCATGTTCTCCATACACAACCATCAAAAATAAAAAAAAGTCTTGACGTCGTCAGCAAACGTTAGTATCTCGCAGTCGACGGATTCAGGTGCGTCATTTATAAAGAATAAAAACAGGAGGGGTCCCAAGTTGGAGCCTTGGAGCACCCCTCAGCTCATGATATGCCTATTTGGATGGACGCGGTTGTAGGACACCAAAATTTCTGTGTTAATCAAACATGACCTGAGCAAATGTATAAATTCGTTGCCGACACCAAAGCCACGCAACTTGCACAGTAATACGCCATGATAAATCCTATTGAATGCTGTGGACAAGTCGGTATAAACGACGTCCACTTGACCTTGATTGTCCAACACTTCGGATGTGTACTGCACAAACTGTCCTAAATTGGTAATTGTTGATCTTTTTTTTCAGTAAATCCATGTTGCGTATCGGAAAGATGGTTGACGACGGCCGCATATAAACGTTTATAAAGGGCTGTTTCGAATATCTTGCTTATGTTTGAAAGTATAGAAATGGGACAATAGTTGGTAATGTGATCTGTTCCTACCTAATAAAGTAAGGATGGTAGTCCGAAAATTTGAATTCCTTGTTATGTCTACCTGTAATTGACAATTAAACCGTGATTAATTCCTTAATGGATAGTGCAATTACTGTAACCATAAGCCCTATTATCCATTATTAAGATTTAACTGTTTGGTTGGACAATACATCAAGTTAGGTATCTAATAAAGACCCATTTAATATGAACTTGTCATGAAATAACAACTAAAAAATAATTATAATAAAATAGCCCATATGTAATATCCTACTATAACTGGCTTACACAATATAATATTAATATAGTGAAGGTGTTGATTACGTTGATAGATATTGATTAACAATATCACGTACTGATTTATACGTAATATATTCGAGCTAATTGGTAGAACTAATTAATCATTTCGCTAACATAGTACATATTCCCTGTGTGGACAATAACTGATGGGTTAGCTGGCTAAATAAATAGTTAATTACTATCACGAAAGATCGTGTAAATGGTATTGCTACTTTCAATTCCAAGAAACTTGATTTTACATTATTAAAAGCTCTAGTCCGATAAACTACTGAAAAGTGACCTTAAAGATATAGGGCTGAAATTAAAGCGAATAAATACTGCTGTCACACGTTCTCTTAAACACGAAAAAAAGGCTTAATTGATGCTGCCTATTCGAGATATTCGCGTAAACGTAGAAAAATTTAATACGGTTTTCTCAGGAATTACTTAAATGTAAACAAATACTAATAATGGTCGTCCTGTACATATAAAAATGTGGAGTTAGTTCTAACATCGGATGGACGCCAGGGAACACCGAAAAAGTGTTCCCTGTCGTTCATCCGTTTTTGGTGTTAAAATAAATGTTAGCGTTTCTAATGTCGGAAAGTGTCGGCTTTGAATTTAAAAATGAAATGTTTATCCCTTTTATGTGAGAACTAACGAATATATAAGACTCAAGCTTCATCGTTTTGGTGTTACAAATGTCAGAGAGAGTGGAATAAACTGGATATAACCAGTTTGCAACAAATAAATAAGTGTAGATTTACACTTTTAGGACAATTTTTTCATTTCTATGGATTAAAATCGGTGATGGTTCTCTCTATTGTAGATAAAGTATTTTATTATACTGTGTAGCCTCACTCTTTTTTTATCTTTTTGTTTAATTTCGGACGATTTCTTTACCTTGTGGTGTTAGAAATGTGTTGAATTTATCTTTTTCCTAGCAAATTATTTCCTTTCTTTTCCTTTTATTCCTTTTTCACTTATTTTAAAATGTAATTTATTTATTCCGAAAAAGATAATAGTAACACCAAAGTTGATTAAAAGTAATAGTTTTTGATGTAATACTTTATCCAATTCGCACGGATAGCTTCTCCGAAAAATTTTTATGTGTGTGCAATGAAATGAGAAGCCAATCTAGTTCACTCAATTTAAAGTTGTGATTTTTTCCCCCTCTTAAGGGGTGGTTTTTGAGGTGGGTTTCAGGGTCCAACTTTTTTCGTTAAATAAGAATGTATGCAGTTGGTTTTATTATGTATTTTTTTCACCTTTTTTTTTCTGTGTGATTCAACTGATCTTAGCAATACAAAATTTAAATTCTTCTAGTGTTTTATTTATTTCGAGTTTATACGTCTTGATTTGGAATAAAATGATGTTATTACCCTTTCTTCATCTGATATTTATTAAAATTATTGTGATTATTGGCTCTGTCGCTATACTCCACTACTGCTTAATAGCTTTGCTATTTCTGATGTAGAGGCTACCAGACATTTTACCTTCACGACTAGATGGCGTTGTACTTTTTTCATTTACATCTTTATGTCAGCAGTGCATGGAATGTTATTGATTGTGTTTAGCCTGTGGCATGCTAATGAGAAATAATAAGTTCGAAACTATACTGTCCATGTCTGGCGTGCCACATTCGGGAATCACTCCTACCTTCCCTTTAGTTATTTATTTTACACATTGTTTAATGTGTATGGCGCACTCTGGTGGGCGATGGCTCTGTGCCTGTATTCCACTACTGCCTAATAGCTTTACGATTTCTGATGTGGAGGCTACCAGAAATCTTACCTTTACGGATAGATGGCGTTGCAGTTTTTTCATTTACATAGAAGAACCAATATTTGGTAACTACTTTTAGTTATCTTCAACAATATAGAACACAATTTTTATATATTATTTAAAAACATAAAATTGCCTTCAACTACTTAAGCATCATCGATCTAGGTTTTTAAGTTATTTTCATCGGCTATAAATCTATTTCCTCCTAAATATGGTTTATTGTGAAAACCGCAGAATTAACACGTTTTGAGACGAAATTATTATTTAATTTCATCTTAAAATAAATGAAACTCGTCTAGGCGACCTCATTAAACGAATATAACACAACGGAAAATATTTGTTTGACAGTAATAACGAAGAAAGAAAATTTTGTTCAAAATTATGCAACTTCTAAAACGTTAAATATTTTAAGTGAAATTGTATTGCATATTAGTATGGTAAATCGTATAGAAAAATATTAAAAAAATTTGGGCCCTAGAATCTAACTAAAAGGAAACAGCTTTCAAATGAGAAAATTAACCATAACTTTGATGGGTGGACGATTTTGGCTTTTGATTTTTGTAAAATGCTCGTAACTATTTATGCTAGACCAATAGTTTAAATAGTTTCTTAGAAAAAAAAATTCTACCTTATGCAAATCGATTAGAGCGGCACCCATTAAGCTAATTTTTCGTATTTAATAAAACGTAATGGCAGTAGTATACTCATTTATCAATTCTATAGCTTTAAGTATACATTAAGGTGGTTTATCGGAGTAGAGCCTTTCTTAGTAAGTCTTTAATATTTTCCAGGGCTCATTAACCTAATCGTAAACTTTTCATTACGTTTTTCACTTAAAAACGTATGCAGTTATTTTTAATAGGATTAAGAACGATTTGCATATTTATAGAGGAAATATGTACATAGTGTGTAAGTACTTAACAAGCAGATAAGGCATTCGTTATATCGCCTGGTATGACGCTTTTATTGCAGGAAATATAAAACAGGTAAAAAATCATACTCTGTGTTTGAAAATCGTTAAGTTCTGTAGGTGTAAATAATTGCTCTGAACAAAAATACGGATGGAAGAATACAAAATTAACTAGCATACCTCGTTAGAATGAAATTACTTTATTTTAATTACCCATACAAGGGGCATAAATCAGTTTACTCAGATTCCAACAAAATAGAAATATCCCAATCCTCTACTTCGATTCTTTAAGCATTCAGGTAGGTAGCAAAGTAGTAGTAGGTATAAAAAGGCATAAAAAGAATCGAAATAATTTATTATTTTGTGTCGTCCTCTAACAGGATGATCACTTAGACGTTTTATGGTGGGTAAGTATATTAAAAAGGAGCTGAAGAAGAATATTGCCGGATCCAATTTACTTTGGACCCGTATAAATAAAGGAACCCAACTTGCTTATTTAATTTTCTCATTTGATTGTCATCATGGGTGAACATGAAAAGAATAATAAGAAAATTGTAATATCATAAATTATTTCTTCTTGAAGCATTAGGGAAATTCGCTTCATTACAATCAACTAGAATAGGAGCAAATAACTGACGCAACTCTTTAAGGATATTGGGATGATTCTTCAAATTAGAGTGAGATTTAAGTGAATAAATAAGAAAATTAGATATGAACTCCTGAAGGTCACAAAACACCCTTCTATTTAAAAACCCTTTTAGTGTACTTCAAAGTCATTGTGCAATAAGGTTCTCCATTCATTATAGAATTTACTATAAATTTTTATTGAACTGACTCTGAGAGATATTTACTCAAACGAAAGTATGGTAAGGCCACATATCTATACAGGTTGTCATATGCATTCATCCTGCCTGCGAATGCCATGATTTCCTGGGGTGTTAGTTAATCAAAATTTTAAATTGTGCTTCTTCAAAAATAAAGTGTCATTCATATGTACAGATACCACCAAAACAAGATTCCATGACATGTCACGTATGAAGAAGGCCGTGATATGTGTTAATAGTAAAACTCCTTTCCTGGCAGTTTCAGCTGAACGATTCAGTAAATAATTAAAATTAGATAATCTCTTTGTGGGCTTCCCATGTTAAACATCCTTTCTAAGAAAGTAATTAAATTAAAATCAATATGAAGATTCAAGGTGAATATTAACAACTTAAATTTTTCAGACATCAAGATAAGCTGACTTTGTTTTACAAAATAGAATTTGGCTTGCTATATTGTCTCACGAAACTGTACCTACCAACATTTGTCTGATTCGTCCGCTATATGTTTTGAAAACACGTGTCATTAATATACTAAATAAACGAAAACGGTCCGAATATTGAACCCCGCGGTACACAATAGTCTCCACACCAACTAAAGAAAAGCGATCAAATTTGCTGGTGTTTAAAAAGCAAAAGTGTGTAAACAGAAATAAAATTACTATGAAAGAATGAAATACAGAGACTATCACAGAAACCTTGAAATTACGACCAATCCGAATGGTTTGTATGCATTATTTGATATTAGAATTACAGTATATCTGCATTTTATTTATACCATTTACTTTTTGAAAATTGCATTGTTCAGAAGGTAGGATTCATTCTCATCCTCTCATCTTTGGAGCTGTAAATATCGCATTAGCAACAGCAAAACTAGAATTTCACTTTAAATCTGCCGTTATTTTGGTCGATTCAGATAAGATACTTCCCAAATAAAGTAATTGCAAATGTTAAGGTCAGGCGGTCTTGCGAACCATTGAATGTCCCCTTGGTGTGAGATCACTCGGGCTTCAAACATCTCTCAATTCATTCATTTAAGGCCTTGATGTGCACCATTGCTTCATTCTGCTGGAACCAAGTATCTTCCAATGCAATACTAGGTTGCCCTAACTCAGATGCGAAAAATGTTGTAGGCATCTTAACGTAACGTTACAAATTTACAGTTATTGTATTCCCTTCTTTATCCTCAAAAAACTAAGGCTCAATTTTACTGAAATCCGCTACGCCATACCTCACAATGACCTTATCGCTGTGTAACGGTCGTTCAAACAATTGTTGAGGATTCTCCGGTGTTGAGCACCGACAGTTCTGTGTATTGACATAGCCACAAAGCAGAAAAGAGACCTTATGTGACACTGTAAGATTGTTTAGAACTTGGTCACTTATGATATTCAAAGGTTAATGGCAACGAACACTACGAATTTTCATATTCTTGCCATTCGATGTTTGCACCGTAACATGTTTGTAGGGGTGCAGATTGGGATCTTTATCTAAAATTCTGGGTAGAAAAATTCGCTGGGCATTTACGTGTTTTCCTGCTGATCGTTAAGGATAGCTTGAACATTATTCGAGATTCGAATAGTACTATGCCTCCTGCTCTCTTTTTTATGGCACTAGCTATTTTCCGAAAGTTAGCCATGCATTTCGATGAATGCTGAAATGCCGCCGAAGCGCGTGCTGAGTAACAATAACTGATTCGTGATTTTTGAAAAAATGTCATCAATAGGAATGCACGATGTTGTGCTGATCCTGCCGATCAGTGCTCCATGATGACTAATATGCTTTGACTTGTCAAAAACATGTTCTCAATTTCAATCGCAGCACATACATGTAATCTGAGCTTTCGCAAACTTATTTTTAGCTTCTTCAGAAATACAATCATAGAATAAAGAAAACGGCGAACATTGTATCAAGAGGCTAACACAAATTTACATACTAAAACCAACATTAAGCGAAAAGTTACACATGCGTGAGATAAGTTAGATCTACAACCTGATAAAAATGCAAAAAAAAATGATTTACAGTCATAATTGTATCTCTGAAAAGGCTAAAAATAAATTAGTGAAAGCTCAGATTCAATATATATTCCCAGCATTCATCTTCAAACCTAACTAGTGTCATAAAGTTTAATATCACACAAGAATTTCAGCAACTGCTCCAAACTAATAAATTCGTCACGCATCAATCAATTAAAATAATACTAACCAATTTTGCAACTTGCAGTTCTTATCTGTGAACAGCGTATACCAACTACTGTCGTATGATTGATGTGGAATTTTTACAATTCCGAAAGCGTTAAACATTTCACTGTATAACACGTGCATGAACACATTTTACAAATATAGGGAATAGATTCTTCACACTGGATTTAAAACATACCGTTGTTCGTCCTTGTAATTTTATGTGATATTAGGGTTTTTAAATTGTATGTTTTGCTACAATTAACTACTGATCGGGTATTGTGGATCCCTTCACTAACAACACTAATTGCTAAAATTGTACCTTGAAGGTTGAGAATATAAGATAGTATTAAAAAAGAAAGCCGGAAACAAATTATACAATCAAATACATAATATATGTACTACCAATATAAAGGACCTATAATTAGTGGATATAATAATAAAAGCAATATGAATTTACAACTAAAACCTACTGATTATGAGTAAAAACGGAAGTGCTGTCAAAATGACATTAGGACTACCGAGCGGTCACTGTATACGTTAAGCATGTATTTGCAAATTGTGCCAAGAAGAAGAATATACTTCAATCCTTATTCGGTGCCAATGTTAAAGCTACGTAAAGAACCGCCATCAAAGATGACAGATCTAATTAAAACGGCAAAATGAGAAAGCACCTTCTAGGACAAAAGAGATCGCAGTAAATCTGAAATATGTTCTTATGGCCACTTTAATTCTAGTCCACAATTGTTTCCAGCTAGCGGATGCGCGGTAGCAAGAGGGCATGTTCAATGTAGTGAGATACACCCAAAGAAATATGAAGAATCGTTAGAAATCGCGCGTGAGAATATTCGGGAATCGTACAAAATACGAAATTTTGTATCTACAGTACTGCAAGCTGTTCATTCAGTGATCTTCGCTCGCCTCTTCGAACGCGTGACGTAAGCTGCACGTGGAGGCGGGGTTTCCGCCAAGGGAAAATAATTGTAATCTAGATACAGCAAAAATCAGTGTCCTAGGAACTTTAGTATTAACAACCATTGAAGGAACATAAATCCAATAGCAATAAACCCCAGTTCCAAATTCAGTTCAATAACTGATTCGATAATAATAAAAGTTCTATCTTCTAAAAAATAAATCAAAAGTCCATTTAAAGTTAGTCTGGTTTCATATATGTACATTTGCATACACCAACAATCATTTGAATTAAAAATTTACGAGTATGTTTATCCTACTCTAGCATTATATACGAATATACCATACACGCACACAAACAGATATACACAGTATATCGTCTTTTTTACTGTTATTGCTTTTCTGGTATTAATTGGTATAAAGCCTAATAAGGAAAAGAATCGATTACACCATAAAATACTTCCCTCCACGATTCAATAAAATCGGAACATCTCCGTCTGAATGGTAGAAGTATTAATGATAAAAAGGAGTTAGTAATAAACTCGCCGTAATAAAATTTATCTTCGAATTTAGGACTTGTTTTGTTTCGAAGGAAGTAAAATGTACGTTTGTATGTAACTGCGTAGCGAGTATTCAAGCAGTCGGTCTAAAAACAAAAAATATCGTCGATAGTTAATCCAAATCAGATTAACTGAAATCATATCAATTGGATCCAAGGACGACTGATACGCCTTATTTCCTTTAGTAAGAATAATAGTTACAGTTGAAGTACGGATTGTAATGGGTATATGTATGTATGCAATATGACAGAGAAGCAATGTAATAGAGATAAAAAGCACGTCAAATGAAATTTGTGGAAACCCGGTGTCGAAACATAGTAATTTTGGATCTGATGCAGCTGCCGCTATTAATAGAGGATTATATACATATGTAATTCGTCCACCAACTAGATGACAGTCAGACTAATAAATGTCGCATGTCGGGATTTTAATCATATAGAAATAATTTCCTTATGACATATTCCCCAAATATAATAATTAGATTTCACCAAAATAGCAGGCTCAGATAGTTCTTGTATAACAACTTTTTAATTTATATGGTAAACATAGTTCATAATTTAAGAACGATTACTCGAAAATCCGAACTAATTGAGGACTATTGGTGTTGGAATTACCCATTTGTCGGAATTTCGAAAATAAAATATACAGCGTCATTACCAATAACTTATAAAGTTGATAAAACGAATACTTAATATGTGCTATAACGTATTGGGAGATCTTTGAGAACTAATATAAGTACACATGCAATTCATTTCATTCTTTTGGATTTTTAAGGAAAACATTAATGAAGGTAATCACTAACTTTTCTTTGCATTATTGCTGAACAACGTTTTGTGTCTACTAGATCTCGTACTATTTTTAGCAATAGTGATTTCATAGAACATGATTCCGCTTGTGGTGTCGTTCACACCAAGTTATGCTGCCTGCATTGCTATATAGGATTCATTGCATTGTCACTGTCGTTTACACTTTTTACATTATCATCATCACTTAAAATGATAAATCTCGTGAAATCTCGATAAATCTAGTGTCATTGTTTAATCATTCCTTTGCATCTTCTGCATCACATTCTTCAAACCCGTTAATTATGCTAAACAGCTCGGCCATTTCATTTAAAATTAGTTCCTAGTCACTATTAGTTCTATTTGAATCATTTGTTTCTTCTCCTTCAACGACTAGCCACAATTTTTTCCAGGCTTTTTATAAGTTTATGACAGTATAAGTGAGTCCCGTGGATCAGCTAACATATGACATATCCTTTAAGTTAAGAGTCATTTCCAGTTAAGTGTAAACGGCGCAGGACTTTTTATAAAGCCTATTTGGTTTTTCTATCACACCCCTAGCTTATTCCTTGGAGAATTGCTGTGACATTTTGTGAAAGAACCATAATTTTTAAATTATCATCCAGTTATTTAATATTTCGACCGCAGGATGTGAGACAGCGTTATCCAAATGAAGCAGAACCTTCCCACTTTTATTATTGTCACTTCTAAATTTTTTAACAGATGGAATAAAATCTTTAAGGTATCGTTACCTAAACAGGTTAAAATCCAGAAATTCCAAAATGCAAAAAAAAATATGAAAGCCTATAATTACAACTAGATAATAAAAATAGTGACATCGAACTTAATATAATGGTATTAAGTTCATGTTTTACAAATTTTCAGCTATTTGCGTTACTGACCTTGCAGTGTTAGCCTCTTTAAAATGTTAAATAGTATTAAGTGCTGAATAGCATAATAATGAAAATAGAGTACGAATTTTAACACAAATGACGATGAAAATATAATTATTTAATCACCGTTTTTATAAACTTTCCTGGATATCCTGTTTGATAAAATAAATCATGATACTTTTCGACAGCGCGTCGCGGAGGTTGGTGTGTCGGATGACCTGTACAGATGGCTTTCCAGTTATATAGAGAACCGATCACAAGCGGTGAAACTAAATGGATACATTTCCAATTTTGTTCCGGTAACTTCAGGTGTGCCACAGGGCTCGCACTTGGGTCCCTTACTGTTCTTAATATATATTAATAGTATAGATAGCTGCTTCAAATGGTCTCAGTTTTTCGCCGATCTCCCGATTTTGCCGTTTCTATAATGACCACCGTCATGTTGATATATTTCGATTTAATTTTCCTTCATTTAAAGCTCAAGTAAAGAGATCTATTATCCAATAGTTAGCCCATCTATATGATGTAGCACTAGTAAAATTGTAATTTAATGTTTTCTTTTTTTTTTCTTTCTCGCCACTTTAATGTTTAAAATGTTTAAATTATTTTTTTTTCTTATATTACCATCGTAATTTATATAATTGGTATGGACAATGTGTTGGGTTCGTCCCGTTTTTGTCCTGAAGATAATAATAATAATAAGAATAATAATAACTTAATACACTTTTAGCTCATTGAATCTTCCAAGAATTGTTTAAAAGATAAGCCAAAACCCCAAACTTTTTCTCCAAAAACGATTTCTCTCACCTTAAAGCAAATACCTACCGTACATCGTACTCCCAAGAAACAATTGAACATCATGAAAATTGTAAACTGAAATAAACTTCCTTTGTTTTTCTCTGCTCGTTTTGTAATTATTTTATAAGAATTTAGATTAGGTTCCTCGTTTTACTCTCTGTGTTTAATGCGACCATAATTAGCTTTTTATTAAAAGGATTATATTGTCCCACTGATATTCCTTTAAAAAACAACAAAAGAAAAGGATAAACCCTACCTCATTGTTTGTATCTCAAACTTCGCGGCAAGAGTTAAAAGACACGGCGACATCTTTTAAAAATAACAATCCGAGACGAGGGGAAATGAAACAGCGAAGACCATAATTTAACACGCCAGATTTAATATTCACAAATTACGGTGAGGTCACGTTGCGAAAGGTGCGCGCGTCCGACGGAGAGGACCGACAAGGCCAGAGGGAGTGCGAGCGATTTGGAAAAGCGGTGACGTCACGGACGGTGTCTAGCAGTCGTGACCACCGAGCCGAATGGCGTAAGACAAGATTATAAATAACCCCGCTGTATAAAAAGTGTAAGACCGTGTGGCCGAGTCGGGTATTCCACGATCCACGACAGGCGCGTCGCCGTGGTGCTACAGGTTGGATCGAAACTTCTGACTCCGATACAAACACAGTTTCGTGCCTTGGTACACGTACACAGGCGCAAGAGGATACGTAGGGATTATATGTATATTGGTTATGCCACGTACACAGTTGACTACGACTGTTATGTGGTGGCCCTTGAACCCTATTAAAATGATGATCGTGTATAGCTGACAAATTATCTATAACCATTATTAATTAAGTATTTGATAACAGCGCTTATTTAAAATACGAGTATAATTAACATGATTAGTTGAAAAACTGTGTGTAATTGCAAGCATATTTTCCTTGTCGAATAGCATACAAAATAACAGCAAATGTACACTCAGAAAGCAACAAATTTTGAATTAAGCAAATTTTGTTCAGTTTAACAATTGTATGATATGAAAATAGATTTTGTTACTTTAACAAAAAAACGTTTGAAACAATTTTATAGTTACATTATTAAACATTTTAAGTAAAAATGAACTATTATTACCTGTTGTGAGATATTAACCAACAACTTTATTTATTTTACTACCAGTTAGTCATACATTAATAATTACATTTTCTGTATACGAGAAACAATACGTTACTCTACACTTAAGACGAATGTGCTAATGCTGAGGATTCGTTCTCTCGTCCTGCAGACTTGCGCATGACCAATAGATAAATATATCAAAAATATACAAACATACATACAAATATATCACACCAGTCTATGTATTTCTATTGTTTTCAACACCAAATTCTGTTGAACAAAACGCAGAATTATTGTCCTCTCAAGAATACTGTTCAATTCTTTCGACTAAGAATTTCTTGGGTTACAAATAGCAAATTACTGTGTACAGCCATTGTACGCTTTAATGTTGCACTGACAATGTATAGTGTCTAATGTAAGGAAATATTTGGATTAGATCAATCGAATTTACAAATTCGAAACAAATAAAGTGCTTTATTAACAGCTGTATTGCGTTTATCAACTCGTATTATATTCATAAATAATTTGCACATAGAGAAACACATTTTCAAATCGAGCAAAAATATTGCTTTAACTCGATCTTCTTAGAACATTGAGACCAACCATTCAACGTAAGAATTTTTATTTGCATGAGGAAAATGAAAATACATACACAAAGAAAAAAATTGTCAAGGTGGAATTGTTTCAGTGCAAGAAACATCATTTTGAATTGGCCAACATGGACTCGTTGCAAATTTTGACGCATACAACATTCAACAGATATTCGTTGTTCGTAGGTACAGATGTTTGTTAATTCATCAAATTTGTATAAAACAAAAGTAAATAATATACAATTTGTATATGCATGTAAGTGTACCAGCATAGTGGTTTTAATAAATATTAATATATTTGTTTTTAAAACGCAAACCACAGTATACACCTCATGCAGTAGTTTCACTCCCTCAAGATATTGAAACAAATCTGCAACTCGCACATCGTTCTACGCATGTAGGGACTAATGCAGTGTATGACATTAACGGTTTCTGTTTTGATTTATTCCATGTAATTTTATTGCATTATGCCGATAGTATAGGTACCTCAATTCGGATCAATCACAAGATAATAGTTTGCATATCAACGCTGGAAAGCGAAGTTTGGTCGAACGAGTTTGGAGATTGCAAGACGAGGCGAGCAACCAAAACCCAAAAGAATTCTATAAGTACCATAAGTACATACCGAATTCAACTACCAAAGCGTTACTTTGTCCTACTCTTCTGTGAAGATTCTAAAGTTTTTCTGGGTTCGGTTCTCAAAATAGCTGTCAAACAATTTGTCTTTCAAATATGATTGATCCGTACGCTAAACACTACAAATGCCTGTAGATACTTTCAGTACTGGTAGTATCAAAGCAAAAGAAAAATAACACTAATTAAACCCATTTATATCTTCAAACCGAAGATTCATTTTATGAGAAATAAGAAACGGTTTAATTGAAAAACTAAAATGCTTTGCTTAATGTTCAAGTAAGTAAGTACGTTGAATCTTGTGTGAATCGTGTGAATCTGAAGTAAAGTATTCTTGATGAAGCTTTGCTATTTTCTTAATTTAAGAATATATTGAAGAAAATAGTCTTCTAGTTAAGAATATATTGTCTTGCGGATATACAAAGCTAAGATTTTTTTGATACAATGCAGATTTATTTGACAGAAGTATGTATTTATCTGCTAGTGAAGTGCACAATATCTTAGGCCACGACCCGGTAGTGCGGCACAAGTCACACATTTAATGATCACACCTCCTATAAGATGAGTAGTACCTAGTAAATACACGACATGAATAATTTATGTCCATGTCTGCCGTACATTGAATTTATGTTGAATATGCATTATTACTGGAGTGAAATAAAATAAGCGCCATCTTTACGACAATTTAACGTATTTGCTGCCACATATTGTGGGTAACAAATTTTGTATGTTTAATAATTATTTGTTGATAATCTTTAGAGCAGAGCACGTGTATAGAAAAGTTAAAAAGGCTAGATTTGGGAATGAGTAATATCAGCATCATAATCGGTTAGTTTAATTTATTAATGATGCTGACTATGTCTTAGTTAAGTAAACAATAGTTTGGCTTGTTAGTATAGCATCGATCTAATAACTGATAAACTTCATAATCATAAAAATATTTCCATTGAAAAATATAAAAGGGAAGGAATATATGTTACTATTTAAAAATGAACTTAAGGTTTGATGTTAGCTTTCCTTTTAAAATTGATGGACAAAAATAAATAAATAAATCAGCCAATCCAGAAATTAATATGAAATGAAAAACTTAAAAAGTATTAGAATCCTTACCTAAAGCACTGTATATGCAAACATCTACAGCCGAATTGAAACTTTAGCTTGGGTATTTAGTGCAATGCCTTCACTAAGTTTCTAGCGCTTCTACATAAGCAATGCGTATATACAATATGACCAGATTCTGCTAAGAGCAAGAAAAAATACCAGTCCGCATTTTGTGCCATCGTGAGGGCCTAGCAATGACAAGAGCTCCGACAAGAGTAAATCCGAGATCAGATAGTTACCTTAAGGACCCACTCAAGGATGACCGCTTTAAAAAAGAATATGGTGAAGCACAGTAAATTTGAAAAGTTCCCGGTAGAAATTAGGCCTTTATAACTCTACCCCATTTCTAAATCTTCTATGCTAGAATCAATGAAAAACTGAATTTTGTTTTACTGTGACTAAAATCTATTTCTTACATATTACATATTGATCAATTTTTCGCATTTGCATCCATTACGTGGGGCCCTAAATAATATGTGAATAAGTGGTAAGATGTGATAACCTCATTAGCTTAAAGACAGTGATGCTATTTTGTCAACATAAATCTACAAATCGTTCTTGATTAGGAACTTCAATGTATTTTCGATGTGAGTCACTATTTTGTACGCTTTATCTAATTAAATAATTATGGTTACATAGTAATAGCGATAATAAAATGTAATGTCTTGCATGCTGCAAATTTTGTCAGTCCTAAAAGGATTTAAGATAAACCCACACTACGCTACGTGGCATAGAAAAGCTATTGATAGTATCTAGGAACACTAATAGACAGTATAGACAAACAAGAAGAAGAAATCAATGACAGAATAATCAACACAGTAAAATTATTCCATTACATTAAAAGAGGCTGGATAAATAGAAAGTAAATCAGCAATAAAATAACCGTGGCAGTCTATAAAACATTTTTTTTACTATTCTGTCGACTATACGCCTGCGAGTCTTGGGTATTGACTGAAAAGATTCACAGGAAGATACAAGTAGTTGAAATGAAATATTTGAGAAGGGTTGCCAATCTGACAGTAATGGATAAGGTAAGAAATGATATCATAAGAGATAGTCTAAAAATTGGAAGTGCCAAAAAATACGTGAAAGAATCACAAATCCGATGGTGGGGACACCTAAAACGACTAGATGAAGGAAGGCAAATCAGAAGTATGGAATGCTAAGAGAATAGGAAAGCGAAAAAGAGGTAGACCCAGAATAATATATGATAATGAGATAGGAAGACTATTAAAGAAGAAAGGATTATCCTGGATAGCAAAGGACATGAAGAGCTGGAGAAAGATGATTACAGAAAATTGAGCTGGCAAAAAAACTGAAAAGAAAGAATATCCTCCACACTTTCCAGTAGAAGAGAGACAGATTATATACATATATAAAAAGCAAAAGAGAATTTTATGCAGCAAGCTCTTTTATGAAAACAAGGTCTGGTCAAACCGATAGGAACAAAATATGTCTTTTGCATCATGTTATAATAATCCTGTGATGGGTGGAGACTGTGGCTTGAAAACTATAACAAAAATCCCAAAAGAAAGGTGAAAAAATCCCTTACCACAAAATTAGATAACAAATCTAAATACGTATTTCGGCAACTAAGTTGCCATCTTCAGTAGAAACAAGTGAAGAGCAGTGTTAAACATAGTGTTTTCGACTAAGGTAAACCTTGGAAGATATGCTCTTCACCAAATCACTAGTGGAATAACACTGTCAGTGTTATTATTATATATAGAAGATGGCAACTTAGTTGCCGAAATACGTATTTAGATTTGTTATCTAATTTTGTGGTAAGGGATTTTTTCACCTTTCTTTTGGGATTTTTGTTATATGTTATAATAATATTAAGAAAATAATAAAAAGTGTAATACCGTGCGTTGCAGTGGACTCCTAACAAACTTTTCAAATATTATGTGAAGCCTAAGAAGGTAGCTTATGCTTATTATTTGCAAATTTAGCAATTCTTAATGACAATGCTAAGCATTAAACCGAAAACTTCGTGAAATTTTTCGGAAGATTTTTCGAAAAGAGAAGTATCAGAATTGAAAAACTTTCAACATAAAATGCGGTCAATAGTTAACAGTTTTGCAGAAGCATCTTCTCAAAATTATTAAAGTAAATTGTTTTTTAACTTCTTAACATAATTCTTTTTTACGACTGTAGCATTGACATAGCATATTGCTAAAAGAAGCTCATGTCAGTGCTTCCACCGACAATATCTTTTATTTCGTTTTTCTGATCATTGTTTTATTCCTATCAGTTTTTAAAACAACATTTTGATTAAAGTTATTGTTGTAATTTCAAAGTTTATGACCTATCTAGGTAGGAAGTTTGTTTCTAATATTAAAAGGGTTCATTGAGTTTTTATTTGTATCACTAGAAAACTGTTAATCAGAAAGCTAACTTATACATTTATTTATCGTAAAATATAGTACATATGCGAAATTTTTATAAGTACTGTGGGTGTAAGTTTCTTTTTCATTTAGGTTAGCAATAAAAGTTGGATATCGATAATCCATTGTATACGTAAGCGTTTCAAACTTTTGTTTTAACAATTTGGCATGCACTTAACACTAAAGGTACACGGTGGTACATTCATCAGAACCATACTGACTCATCTTTGAATCTAACATTGGACTTGCCTGAATTACTCAGTAGTGGTATAAATTACTCTAAAGGAAATAAATACGGATTTATTTAGCTAATTACTAGTGTTAGAAAATATAGTTATGTAAATGACAAAATTGGTAAGCTTAGTTTTTTTCTAGAGAACTTGGTCAATTTTTTTCAATGGAATTAATTATAGTGTATTGGGCCTTACATTTATTGCTTGTAACATGAAAGAAAAAAAAAGTAAGCAATGCATTTCGAGTTAAAGATAGAAACTTCTAAAACTGTTTAACCTGTTTAAATTCTGCAGTTCTTTAAGTCCAAAATTTTTCAAAACGTTTTCCTAAATTTTTGTAACAAATTCAAACAGGATGAGAACAACCAAACATTCATACAAAGTAGAAAGTTAAATTGGTTGAAGGCGTCCTGATTGGACATTATCTATTCCGGAAAAAAAAGTGCTAAGCACCGTGAGAGTTGTGCAAATTTTTTAAAAAGTGAGAACCAAAACAAACAGCGAGTTATCGCGGTCCAATAAGGCGGGCAGAAAAAGGAAGTGGCGCGAATGAGAAGTGTAAACAAACCAGCGTGCAATCAACCGACACCAGATAAGGGTCCCATGTGGCCCGCGTCCCATTCAATCACGGACCTACACATATCGATTCTGCTGTAGTTACTACACGCAGATATTGAAATACACGGCATTGGAAGTGAACGAGACGTGGAGTAAATGACACGCGATTCATGCACCGTAGTCTAGACAGGAATTTTGTAAATGTGTATATACATAGGTGCAAATGCGATGTTATTGTTTTGACGATGATAATGATAATGGTGTTGTTACTACTCACTTTTTCAGTTTCCAAATTGGGACGAACTCTCGACGTCTTTCCACTAAAGATAACTTCTACTTTCTTGAATTTTATATATATATATATTGTAGGTATATCTAATGTTGACAGTCAAATGCTCAAATCTACTACGAATTGCACAATTTTATGTAGTAACATACATCTATGTGTATTAAAATGTTTTCTTTTTCAAAACCAATCTAGATAGAGCACCAAAGAAAAAACAGCACAGTCTAGATTTAGTAAAACGTTTTAAATTTTACGCAGAAAAATCACTATTTTATTAAAAAATCAATCAGTTTCTTATTTAAATGTGTTTGCGTGCATTTCCTTTTTATATATTTCAGCGTGCGTAACGATCGAAAGTTTACTATTTCCGGAATTGGCGGGTATTCTGTTTGGGGAAAAATGAACGCGATATCCCCCGAGCGAGAGCTGAATAAAACTGAAGTGCGGGTTGCAGAACCAGTCCGCACGACCGTCGTGTCGGCAATGTTCGGTTGGAATCGTCTGCGGATCGCCCGAGAGCGGAGCACCTGGTGTTCGTCCGTGGAAGCTCTCCGACCGTGTGTGCGTTCGCGAGCAGGCAACGTCGCGGCCGGAATGCCGCCGAATTTATCGGGTCACGCGAAGGCGTGCACGCAATTCGCGATTGCGCGAATTCCCCGCCAGTAGGATGCCGCGGCAGAAGACTTCTCGGCGGTAGGACGGACTTGTTGGACCGCGGAAAGGACAGGTGACAAGTCGGCGGCCGCTGATTGGACGGCGCCGACGTTGGAGGATCAGGTAGCGGTGTGCCTAGTCGCGGACACCTTCGCCGTGGTCACCACCTGAAGAAACTCCGGACGGAACGCGGTTTAATTCGTAATGACCATCGCCGATGGACCCGAAGTTGCTGCCCGTCTAAATGATGTATTCCATCAGACGAGACGTATTCATCACTTATGGATCCGTCACGGTCTATATTAGATGCTACGTCCAAAAGTTGGGAACTGGGTGATAGCGTTCCCGATGAAATTTGAATGATGTATGGATCAGACGATGTTTAAATGACAGATCGCTCTTGGCAACTAAATAATCTATGCCTTCGAATGCCACAGTTGCATATTTCCAAAACGAACTTTTCCAAAATGATAACAATCTACTTACTTATCTCTAAACGAATTAAATTGTACAACCAATTTTTTTTGCGACTAAATCAAACTGAGATATAAATATATCGTATTACAAATGCAATTACCATCCACACTTTCGCAGGTTGCCATTATGCAGTAGCGGCTCGTAAGTTATGAAAGAGGGTGGGCACAAAATAAAAACTTTACATTTTTATCTAACTGTGCCGCTCGTTCAATAATTAAATTAAATTGACGCGCGTAACAGTCATTATAATATCCATGCGGAAATGTTCTTTTATAACAGCTTGGACACCATTTGTCTTACCACTCATTGCGGACGCCTCATCGTAACTTTGAGCGATTGCTTTATTGTTATAAAATCCAGAAGGAGATTTTAAAATAGTTTGCAATTCATTCAGCAATGTTTTTGCTACATTCATTCTGCTGTTATAATCTTGACGTCTGTTTATTTATTTTTTTTTACTGTTACGCAAAATGTGTTGCGAACGGGAGACAACGAGAAAATAAATTTCTGGCCTAGCAGAGAAGGCAAGAGAGCGTCAGGCAACCGTTTGAGGGTTGCACCAGTTGTATTTAGGCTAGCACTACTTGCCACGTTGACAAGGAAATATTGCCATCTTTTTTATGATATGAGTGTAACGTTTATCTCATATTCTCTTCTTTCTTTTAAGGAATGTAGAATATGTCCTTCAGAAAAAATATTAATTAGGCACTATGCATTTTGCTAAGAACCCCTAGCTAAATTTGCCGGTACTATATTTTTTAAATCCTTGAGTTTTTATAAATAAAAAAATTGTTTTTCAAAATATACAAACAATTTATTATTTCATCTAGCTCAAACAGATAAGATATTTCAATTCTGTAAATAATCTCAGGTGAGTAAATTCAAATACTATATGAATTAATCTGTTACAAACATTTCTTCTATCTAAATCAAACTAGTACTTAATTTAATCGGTTCAAAGTTATATCACTCAATCTAAATTTCCCACCATTTTAACGGCTTTTCAAAATTCAGTACGCCAACATATATAAGCAAATGCAATATTTTTAAGGCAATTTCCTAAGAATTTGGATAATTTCTAGACGTTATTTTTATGTAATTTTGGTAAACCGTATAATTTAGGATTGTGCATTATGAATTTGTAATGTTTTAGATTCAGCATTGTGTTCACACGTCTGCCAAAAGCGTTCAACAATTTGTCCATTAAACACGTATCGAATAATAACAACCATTTGCTGATTATTAGATATCTGGCGAGTGATCTCCAATCACTTGGGTAAAAAGAGCAAAAAGACATTACCTTCTGCAGACCATCTACACTTACTGGCGAATTAGTTCAATGACACCTTTGCGATTAACGAAAAAGCTACCACTAATTGTAAGCAGGATACTGAAAATATAAACAACAATCTATACTCGTTTTACTTTTTTCCAACTTGTACAGAGGAACTTTTGTCATTTATTAAGTTATTAAAAAACTCAGCCGCTTGTGGCGTTGACAATATTCCAACAGATTTCCTAAAAAAATGTCCTGAAACTTACATAGACCCATTGTGTCACATTATAAATTATTCAATGCAATGTGGTTGTTTTTCACAATATGTAAAACACGCTGTTATCATGCCCCTTTACAAGAAAGGTGACCCTAATGATTTAAATAACTATCGACCAATAAGCTTATTAACCGGTTTTTCTAAATTGCTTGAAAAAGTCGTTCAGAATCGTTTATATATGCTCTTTACTAAATATAATTTAATAAATAAACATCAACATGGCTTTCTGAAAGATAAAGGTATTTATACAGCGCTATTTGATTTTGTTTGGAAGGTTATTTACGCCTTGGAGAATAAGCAGGTTCCATGTGGTGTAATGTTGGATCTGTCGAGGGCGTTTGACAGCATAGATCATCAGAAATTACTCAGAAAATTGGAATGCTATGGGGTTAGAGGAAGTGCCCTCTTATGGTTCAAATCTTTCGTTGTACTTAATTTTATGTCGCAAATGAGCACTGTCTAACTGTTCACGTATGTCCACTTTGCCTAGAACACTAAAATCCACGCATGCATTCATGTGGGAAACGGAATTTTCGTGTTTCATTGCCCTTTCTACGATATACGTTAAATCATTCAACCCTTGCGTATTCCACGCACTAACATCTTACTTAAAAAGTAAGGAGATAAAACAAAATAGTTTATTTGTTAACGAACATCCGCACGTCCACTCAAATTTTTCATATGTATTTTTATTGAATACTCTATTGTAAGTTCGAGTTTTACTTATGGAAGTGTAGTTTATTTGAAGATCAAGAATCGGCCGCCCTGTCATCTTAATTAAAAGTTTTTCCTCAAACGATGACGGGTTTTTTAAAAGATTTTTAATAAGATCATTAATAATGAACGTCACTTTGAAACGCCTTTCAAATCACACATGCGCGGTATGCGCCGAAAACAATGCAGTCCCAATGAATGCACGACGTTAACGGGTGCTGGAAATACGAAATTTTGTGCCCGAATGAGACGTTTAAACGCATGTGGCGAAGACAAGCGGAGCCGACCGATTCATACTCCAAATAGGGACATCGGAAATTGTGCCCCGGAAGATAGTTTCGAGCGATGGTATATGCGCTAGTGTTATGTTAATGGTACGATTTTTTTATCAAATTGGCTTATCGATGTTCCATTCAACCCCATAAAGAATAAAGGTATAATAGTCTATGGTGACGGATCACCAAAGCACGGATAAAATAGTTAGTTCATTTCTAGTGGCACATCATTTATTACCTGAGTACTATTGTACAACTTTCATTTTGCTAAGTTACAAACGTTCTTCCTATATTCTCTATGAATTTTCTATTACTGGATCAATGTTCTGATGCTGTTCCACTGCTAATCATTGTTATTCAGTTGCACGATTGTGTTTTCAATATTTTAGAATTCTTTACCTATGGTTTTTAATTAAATTTTTTCAATTACCTTTAGAATAGATATCACTCTGTTTCTATCTTGCGTTTTTTTAGAAATTTTTTAGTGTAAATTTTAAAACTTCGAAACGACACATTTATTAAAAGAAGTTGGAAATGTCTTTACTTTAATTGATCAAAACACGTTTACTCTGCAAATATATTGCTTCGATATACACCGCAAAAATAACGATGCATATTAATATTAGAAATGAAAAATACATAATTGAGGTACTTCACAACAACAATTTTATAAAGATACCTGATAATTAGAAGCATTTGCTTCGCAAATATTCCTCACGAAATATTTTAGAATTTTTTAGAAAGACGACACATTCCTGATGGGTCCACAATTATATTCAAAGGGATTATAACATGAACAATCAACGTTCTAAGATCTACAATAAATTTGCACTCCAAAATTGATATCCCTTTTTCAGTTCTATTTTTCTACTCAAATACGACAGACAGTGTGAATGTAGAATAATTGGGTCGTTACATCGTTACAAGTGTTATTTTAAAAGTACTTTCGAACGCAAAATTTTCTTATCTATACACAAAAAAAAAAACGATTTAATTGTCGCTAGCTATCAAACCGATTTTGTTATCGTATATGAAACGGAATAATACAAATATATGCAACGACTGTAGCGTAGCAATAGATACAAAAGATATCCGATCACTCCACTACACGATTTAATTTGACATTCGAAATGTGGGAAAATGGAAACCCAGGAATTCCCGAAACAATTGTCCCGAATTAATTAAATTAAATAAAAATTGTTTTGTCAAACAAATAATTTTGTTGAAATATTTGCTAAACGCATCTAAATTATTTGGTAACTCAAATACTATACCAGACAAATCGGGAAAAAAAAGCACTCAGTTGCCTGTCTTAAATCAATCTCATTAAATCAAATAAAGGTTCACAAACGCAATACATTCCACCTGCAGTGTTTTTTTTTATGCAAAATACAATCTCTAGTAATGCGTTGTATGAATATCATGAATCGTACCATGAATCGTAACCATATAGGTATTTGAAAATGAGTACCTAGATATTCGAACTGTCTACATCGTCTGTTGGATTTCAACAATCCAACAGACGATGAGAACATATGGTATTTCAATATTATTAATTGAATTTCAACTAATTTAAGAGATGATAGGACCAGTCTAAACACAAACTCACATTCTTCTAGCCCATGGTGGTCCTTTGTATTGCACTCAACGTTCGTTGAAATTCTGATACTAAGTGAGGTGGATACAAAGAAAGTATTTGCAAAATTTTAGCGTTTTAAGCCCACGAAAATATTTAAGACAGCTGATTCAAAAAACTCATAGTAATAGTACATGTCAATATTTATGATTTTTGTATTGTAACTATATACCTATGAATATATCTTTTTATTTTGCGGTTCTTGTCAGCGGGCCATAAAAAAGAAATTACATTGCCATTGTGTTGTGCCAAATCTATATCCACTAAATTATAATATATACACTTTTGAATATTGTCCATGGTGCTACAACAATTTAACAATTTACTATTTTTCGACTATATGTCTTACTGATAATATAAATATTATGATATCAAAAAATATTTCTTATTGTTTGAGAATCATATTGAAATTTCACAAATAAAACAAATTAATTTTATCTCATCTTATGGAAATGAAAACAATTGTGGCAGGTTTTTAAATACGTCTTATAATTAGCCTTTTTGGATATTACCCCATATATTTACAACAGTGAAATATTACGCCGAATACAAACAATACCTCATAAAGAATGACATTACTAATTTATATGCACATGTGGATGTCTGTATGATCATTACTGATCATCAACGCACTTTGGACAGGATCCAAATTCCTTCGTTGCGGATTTTCATTCTAATCAATAATTCATAGACTTGCTGTCGTCAGTTACTGTGCTTCTAGAATGTTATAGTTTATATACAATGTATGAGAAAGATAAGACGATATTTGCTAGCATCTAATGGTTTCTGTTTTTTATTTCAAAGAAGTAATACCTAGTTTTGCTTACTTTTTTCTATAAAGATGGCGTATATTTTATAAAAAAATATGTAATTGTGATAATGATGGATATCATAGAATATGTAATTTTATGGTGTTCACAAAAAGAAGAAAATAGAAAGTAATTCTTACATAGTTTTGTATTTTATTTCAAAAGTTTTATTACAACAATTCTTTTTACTTGAGATATATATTGCGATAATTATAATTATGTATGCCTATTAAGTATTATTCTTTATAGTGATTGTCGTGCTGATATAAATCAGACACGCAGAGTAATAAAATTGCTGATTTGCGACTCATTTTTTGACCATTCAGAAATGAAATTACTTCGTCAGGGGGAGTCAGCCATCTGAGGCGCTCTCAGGTAGGTGGACCCATTCTTAAAAATAAGATATTATGGTATATTTTAAAAAATATGTACTAATAGGCAAGAGGCCCAGGCGATTTTGCGGTACGCCACTGGCAATGGACTATAGTCCCCGTCACGATATTTTAAATTGCCCTTAATTCGTACTAATCAGATTATAAGGCTTACAAGTGCTATAAAGCGTTTACAGTATTTGTCTATTGGGGGTATGCTACTTTAAATAATTAAATATTAATAATATAATCAATATAACTAAACATTAATTAAAAACCAATCCATAGATACTACACGAATAACTCATTAGTTTAAATATAAAGTGCAATATTATAAAATGTAATCTCATCCCTTTTTAAATTTTTTGGAATACCCTCCATTAGACAAATACTGTAAACGATGATCCTTCACATGTAAGCACAATAGCGAACCCTTCTAATTCGATTAGTACGAATTGAGGTCATTTTAAAGTATCGTGACGGCGAATGACCTGTGTGTATTTCATTCAAGCATATTCAAGTAAGCGCTTTCTTGGACAGAAACTCATCAAGAAAATAATTTTCTTAACATATTTACATCAGCTATCGTATTTTCTTAAATAAAATAAATATATGCTTAGAATAAGAAGGCAATTTGTTTCATCTAGAAAAAATCTGCCTACATCAATATTCTTTCTTGAAATAAAAAAGCATTTTTGTAGATGTGTATAACCAATATTTTTAACCTTTACGGAAACTGGTAATTAAAGGTTTGGTAAGCTGTGCGCCTTTAATGTTTTTCATTCAGCATTATTAGAGAGAGAATTTCTTTAACTTTAAGAAATTATTTATTAAGAGTATGATATACCCTTAATAAACGATGGATTACAAAAACCAGAATTAGGTATTTCATTTTTTTTCTTAAGTAAATAAAGGTATTGCTTCAATATATATGTATATTCAACCATAAATGAATTGATGGTTCATTTAATCTATTATTTTCTATCTATTCGCATCTGCGCTATGGCATTTGCTTGTGGGGCAACTCTACACTTGCTAGAAGCGTCTTTATTTCTCAGAAACGAATACTTAGAAGAATGGCTGGAGTTAGTGATGCGCACTCTTGCAGATTATTGTTTAGAGAATACAAAATTTTACCTCTTACCTGTTTATACATACTGGAATTATGCGTCTATATTTACAAACACAAAAATTAATTTCCTTTGAACTCGGATATACATAATATTAACACCAGAAATAGAAACAAATTTCATCTTCCTATAGTAAAGTATAAAGTAGGCGCTAAGGCTCCAAGTCATTTAGGTTTATATATTTATAATAGACTGCCTTTGAATTTGTAACTTTCTAGGAATGTTAGCATTTTCAAATCTGAACTTAGGAGGCTGTTACTCGAGAAGTGCTTCTACACCATGGACGAATTTTTCGTTATATACACTTGAATGCTTGTTTGTCTTTTGTAAGTCTTTTGTTATATTTATATTTTAATTTTACTTTTATATATTTTTTCTTTTTTTGACAATGTCTATATTCTAAGAATATACGACATTAAAGATATATTATTTACCACATAGATTTTTATAAAATTAGTTAATCATAAACAAATAATTGTACCCATACTACTTTGGAACCACTGAAGCTATGGTTGGAGAAGCTAATCAGTAATAAATAATGTTTTCTTGTTATAATCATCATCAGTAAAACATTTACACCACAGTACATTATAATAAACCATTTTTCACATAATCAATTATGTAAGTAAGTTAATCAAAAATTAATATGCTTAAATTAAAAATTTATGCAAATTATAAATTAATTCTAATATAAAAACAAAAAGAAGAGGCCCCAAACTAAAACACCATAAGCCCATTTTACAATGTCGCACTAATATTTGACTAAAACATGTGGGAGCCGCTCCGGGGCAAATATAGTTTTAGTGCAGCCCGGCAAAAGGACCGCCGTTGAACAAACACCGTCACTAATGTCCAATAAACATACGAAGAAAACTGTGCAAACACATTGGTTAGCCTTTCATTAAGTGTGGTGGTTCGCCTTTTTAATTATATGCATTTGGTTCTCTTTTAAACCGCGCGCCGACTCGAGCAGTGTTTACTCTTTCTCCATCACCAAACAACTTGATCCCTCAAAATCAAATGGACAATGAATTGTCGCTCGTACTTTACGCCGGCACCCTTTTGTGTTAGTCATAAGTTGTAGTGTGTATTTGCACGATATATTGGTGCTCGGTAATTGTCATTTAAGCCGCGCTCGTGATCCCATCGAATGACATATGGCGTGAGGCCTCGAAGAGAATCCATCAAAATTCATAGCCGCAGGGAGATTCATTCAGTTTTCGTTGTATCTCTTTTTTTTTCATTTTGTTTCGTTCACCTCACTTGAGACCGTTTGCAATTGCATGTGATTATATCGCATAGGTAGGTATGAATACACATGTGAGTATAAATAACTCGGTGGCAGGCGACCTAACTAGGCTCACGTTTAACGAAGATAACCTATCAATTAACTGCTTGTATATCGGACTTGTTACTCGGAGTGCTTTTAAATTGTGTTTAAATGTTAATTTAGAAGAATTACAACCTGTTACGTTGAAGCATTTCTTTTTCTTTTTTCTGAATCGCTTAATTGACCGATATCCTTGTTAAACACGGTTGTTATACTGGAGCCTTGTCCGAGAAAATTGCCGTTCGAAGACGGCTTCAATATATATCCTAATATGAGTAATGAGGTTTCGAAATTTGGATGTGCTAACAAGATTTCTTTGAATGGAATGTAATTGTTGCTAATGAGTGCTATTCTCAACATTTTAATGATGCACTGGAGAGCTGGTGTGCGTGTGAAGATAATTGAAATTTGAAACGCTTGTCTTAGGAGCTTTCCAATCCTAAACGCTTATATTATATTGGTACGTTCTAATCAAACAAAACCAATCAGAAGCACCGTTATTAGGATGACGTAAATAAATTTATAGATATGATGCTATAGATTGTTAGATTTTGATGACTGATCCGAATGCAGCACTATCTCCTGTTTGTGAAGAAGAACTACATTTAGAATTTAATAATACAAATTTCTGCAAATCCAAAATATATTAAAGGATTGTAAATAAGATCAGTACTAGTGTCAATATAAAAGGAAGAAAGACTATGATAATAGCAAGTTTCAAAATTATATCATATACAATGTGGTCCACTAAGTATGCAAAAATGGGAATTTTCTTTATTAGTTGCGCAATAGTAAAATAAATATTCCTAAGCGTTGGTGCATTCTTAACATCTAGACTCTGGGCACGCTTAGACTGTCTTAAAGTTAATCACTTTACAGGGCAGACCAAGAAATTGAAAATAGTTTAAGAGTAAACTACCTTCATTTCGAAGAATATAGTAAAATGTTATTAAAATTTACTTTAAATAAAAAAAAATTTTGATTACGAAGCTAGTTTTATACAAAGCAAATTTTATACAGTACTAATATCAGCTCGTTTTAAAAGATAAGTTAAATCTTTGATAAAAGGCCTTGCAAGTGTTACTTGTTATAACTAACACATTTATGCCAGTTTCATTTTTTAACTTTTAAGTGGATAAATGTTACTAGTCAAAACTTATTCTCTCTAATGTAAAGGCAAAAATTAGTACCCATTTTGATAAACAGTTAAACAACAACTCTGGAGTCCAACGTCAAGCAAAGTGCAAAGTTGCATCTGTATGGATGACCGAAAACTCTCGCGATGGATTCCACAATGTTTAATTATGGGCCCTATTCTTTTCATTCTATACGTTAATGACCTTAAGTCGTTGATTTAATCTAACGCATCTCGATCTTTATCACGCAAAATGATAGAGGTGTCATCGGTGTAAAAATTAATATTGGGGCCCGCAACCACCACCATATATTCTACACCGTTAATATAAATCAGAAAGAGAATCGGCCCAATCACCGTGCCCTGTGGTGCACCTAGTCAATTTTCTGAACGTTTCGAGTCAACTATTTTATCAGTGTCCTAATTTAAAATTTAGAGATACATATTGCTCTCTATCACTGAGAAACGAAGATATCCACTGACCACTGACCCCTAATACCAGACGCATATAATTTAATTACCAGAACATCGTGACTGACACAGTCGATTGTCTTTCTGAGATCATCAAAGATCGCCCAAGAGCATTCACCTACTTACATAGACTCTACAATTCTACTATAAAGCGAGTCTATGGCAGTAAAAGTCGATCTGTTCTGCACAAAACAATGTTCACTATCAGTAATAATTCTAAAACTATTCAAAAACCTTGACAAACGTATGCGGAAAAGCATATTCAAAAACGTATGAAAAAACTGAAATTACTGGTCTATTGTTAAATATAAATTTAAACTTTTATAGGCGTCTTTCATATCTATTATTGTTTAATTTTAGTTGGCTACTTTTCTTAAGCATCGGAATTACTTTACTGACAGTTGTAACATTCGGGAAAACCCAATTCAAAAACTGATTAAATATTGAGGGATGATTGACAATAGCTTTTGTGCTGTAATAATCCGAATTCATAATTTTGTTTTGGTAAAACGATCTCCTTGTGTTGTTTATTAATTTAAAATGTTTACTGTTTGCCTGCCTGTATGCTTCCTCAAAATCAGGATATTCACATTTTATGTATGTATAGTTGCTTAAGACTTGTACTCAAATTTTTTATATCAACACAGTAAGAAAATACTGTAATAATGCAGTAATAATCCTATTTTATTACTACTAGGATTATTACTGTGAGGAAGCTTTTACAAGAAAATTACTGCTCTCAGTAAATAATCAAACAATAGATGTAAAAGTCAAAAATATTGATGTACATTTCTAACTGTAACTTTTAAATATATGGAAAACGGAGATTAAATTTACAGCAATGATACTGTACCGTTGTAAATATTGAACCGTAAACTCACAGTTATACTGAAATTTTTTCTCTCATCTGCAATATTACAGTAGTATTCCTGGTTACTGAAGAACACTGTTTACTGTAAGTATTACTCCATGGCTTAAAGTGCGCTGGTTTAATAGAGAAGCATACGAATGTGGGTAGAACTTTATGCAATTTTATATTACAACAAAGCATTTCATCCTTGTTTTCAGGAATATATTAAAAATTTTATAACGCTGTATTACCTGTCTCTAAATCCTCGCATTGTAAAGGGGGTGGTACTCGTGAAATAGTCCAGATAGAAGCGTAATCTACCCGCTAACATTTATATATGTAGGTATTGTGAGTATGCACAACATATAGGGGATAAAGCTACTGCAAGTGGTGTTCCGAAACACTTCAGAATACGCGCAAATCCCTGCATTCATTGTTCGCTTATTCATATATTATATCTGTATTAATATATTTACAGCAAAGTTTCTATGGACCGCCATTGTTTACCGGTAATCCTTTCGAGTACCTATGCGCAAACGGAGATAAAGGTTCGTAATGCCAACCCGTATATTTTTTAAAAGTGGAAACTCAGTGAATTGTTAACCGATTACTATTTCAAATATAGATACTACATTCCCAATTCGGTTATTCTAGATTATATTACGTTAATTTACAACATCGCAACCGTCGAACGGGCAGCAATTTATTAAACTTTTTCCTTTAGTTAATGGACGAACGCTCGAAGGCAGAATTGAATATTTCATAATGTACACACATCCTTCCTCTCTCTGCGGCTATTATAGTTATTTGAGTCATAATCATCCGTTACGTCCATTAATGTAAAGAGTATTTCGATTCGCTAAATTGAAAGTTACACGCGATTTTAAAAGTTAGATCCCGCCGCTCTGATATTCTGAAACGGTGACCGGACCATTTAATAATAGAGCTTTAACTTCATGACTGCGCTGAAAGCGCCCAACATAACCCGCGGCACTTATTACTTACTAGGTACCCACTCTCCTTATTTTATACCACGTAACTGCATTATTACTACGTCAGTGAGTGTATAGACTAACTACAGGAATTTGACGCTAAGGTAACGTCTAATTTTATATTTAATAGTTATTAAAATGTATGGTGGAGAGCGCACAGACAATATGAGTAATTGATAATTGTGTGGCAGTGTCTGTTATTCCACAATTGTCTTCCTATGTTTAACATTTAATGAAAGGATGTATAAAACGGAAATGTAATGCGGAATAATATTTACTCTTATATTTCAGTAAGATAACACATCCTAGCGAAATTTATTCAAAACCATACGTAAATATTCTCTTTTTTCTTTTTTGCAACAACTATTTCTCTTTTTTTTAAGAATAGGCTAATAAAGTGTATAGCTGATATAGACTCATACAAATAATGTCTTTTACACAATATGCACTTTGTCCATAAAATAATAATAAATAGTAAATGTCCAAAACAAAGAAAAGCAAGAAAGCACCGAGGAGACAATGTCGCAAAATATCAAATAAAAAAGAGAAAAGATACACTATCACTGTTACTCAAACTTTGGTTACTCGCTGTGCTGCCGAGTAACCAAAGTTTGAGTAACAGCAATGCTGCTGTATGAATACTCTGAATTTTTTTTTTTTTTAATTGACCGGTTTGATGTCTGGGGGCAGAGTATTATAATACACTACGCAGCGAAAGTGTAGGCTGCACCTATATAACGAAGTTCTATGGGCCAGCGAACGCGTTTTCATACTGCGATGGACATCTTTATTTTTTACAAAATGCTCTTCGTTTAGTTTGAAGAACATCAACACCTCACACAAGTACAGCAACACAGGGACATGATCTCCAATACGCGAAAAATCGGTTGACAAGAATCTTCGTGGACGCACCTCCCATACATCTGACTATCTTCTTTTGATAGGCAAAGAGCAATCGGGATTCCACGTAGGGCAAGTAAAACATTCACCGATAACCCAATCCTACGCAAAATCTTAAATTTCTCATGCCGTAGTAAGCCGAACATAATTTCCGTGTTTTTAAAGAGGAACAATGCGAACTTTAGTTGCGGATCAACAACCAATCCCAGAAACTTTCTGCAGTCACACTCAGGAATACATCTGCCCCTATACCGAACACAAATACTGCTACTAGCAACTAGGCCCGCGCGAAACTGCAGAAAGCCCAGCATTCATGTGTACCGCGTATAGCACACACAATTTCAGTTGTCCGCGGACGCGAATTTTTGTATAGCCAATAACGGTGAAAATATGGAGTTGCTAAGATGATTATATTATTTCAGAATGAAACTCTTGCGTTGAATAGTAAAACCTTCTAGCTAATAAATATATGTATGTATACTGGGAAAATTATAATATTTCTTTAATTAGATATAGATCCTTATGTACGATTATGGTTTTATTACTTAATTTCAGAAATGGCTAATCGAAAAATGCCTCTAATAATGTGGGCGTAGAAATGGGAAAATTCTGGACGGGCGCGGGAATACTAGGCGCGGAAGTTGCATGCACCCAATATTTCTCACCTCGCCACTAATAATAACAAAAAGATTTCGGTTAGACAGATAAAACTTAAGCAAATCATAATCAAAACCGCGCACCCCGTATACCCACATCGTAGTCAGCAGTAGATTCTAAATAAGAGTGTCTAACGCTTTCGATGAATCAAGATTCTAATATTTATAAAACGGTTGATGTCGGAAGCAATGTGGTTGGTTGCTTCCGACGTCAACCGTTTTATAAATATTAGAAAAGCAAGGTACGTAGATGTGCCCCCCACAAAAGTAAAATGCGTACCAGAAATTATATTTTCCTCGCGAAATAAGTGAAAAGTCTCGAATTTAAAATATTTTCAAAGAATTTTGTGACCGCAGCATTCAAATAAAATTGTTCGGATTTATTTTTCACTTCAGTGCTGCTAATATGGACAAAATCAGATGAAATATGGCATTTTATCCGATTTTGTCCATATCATCAGCAAATACTTGTAGAAGATGCAAAATTATTGAGATTCAAAATAAATTTTGAGGTCTACTTATTTTAATTATGTGTTTAAGGTAACAAAGTTTTAACAGAATGCATGGCGAATTCACTTGAAGTAAAATTACAGAGAAAAATTGAAGGTGGTTGATTATTAACAACGCCGAATTTTTGGTTTATTGGGCGCCGACAATGCAAGCAGGTAATCGCGTACTTTCTAGAAAAATCATTTTTGATTTCCATTCAGTGGGTTCATCAATAGACAGAACTGCCGCTTCTGGGGTTCCAAAAATCCAAGAACAATAGTCGAGAAACCTCTTTATCCCCAACGAGTTACTATTTGGTGTATTATAGTCAATGCGGATCGCTACAGGATATAAATTGACCACCCAGAGCGTGCGATTTAACTCCACTAGACTTTTTTTCTTTGGGGCTACGTAAAGGAAAGGGTCTAAGCCATGAAGGCCATTTGCAGACAGAACCGAAGTGAATATTTACTGGATACCATTTTCCACTATGTTATGTGCAGAAATCTTCGCTACGTTTCCACTACTGTGATAGATATGGCGCAGTGTCGCGGCTTTGATTCTGTTACATTGCCGCGTACGGAACGAGAGAGGCTCTCTTGCCCAGTTGCTGTTCACGAGTACGGGATAATTTGCGTTGCAGCTCTGTTATGTTTTAATTTCCTTTTTCTTGGGAAAAGGTACCCGATAATGCGGCTATAACAATACAATGTGTGAATTATTTTGGCAACATCTTCCCTATATTTTTAGAGTTTTTATTTGCACCGCTAAATTGCGGTGCGAAGCTGTACACCTCCTAACGTGGCTACACGTATCACCTCGTAAAGGACTATCCCTGGTATATAAGCTAAATTTTGGGGCCTAGACCCAGCCTGAGTGTTCTGGATCAGACGTCGCCAGTACTTTTTCTGTTTATTGGGAGATTCCAGACGTTCATCGAGTTTCTTGCAGCTGTTAGAGCAATCATTCTAGGCTCTGACTAAAGCATCTCCTTGCTTCAGAACCTTGCCTTGGCACACACCTACACTGAGATAAGTGCTAAAAGCTAATTTCTTGGCGCAAATACATGAAAATTTTCACCGATCGCTATCGTTTATCCTGGAAGCTGTTCGTTTCTTTCTGGGCTTAACTTATTTCTAGAGAATTAGGGTCACTTTTTTTTATATCAATTTAAGTATTTGAATATTCTTGCCGTACAAATTCAAATCAAGTATTTTTTTTTTAATTTTCAGTTTTACTTACTTAATCTTAAGCTTAACGTAGTCTAAGTTTGCTCACTTTGTTTAAAGGTGGCTACACACTCGCTAAGCCACATTTTTTAAAGGCGGCTGCAAGTTTTAATTTTAAGCAGTTTATTTCGATACTTGTTTAAAGCACTGCGAAACCTACAAGACATTAGGCCAGGGGGGGGGGGGCGTAAAGGATTTTATTTGGTAATTATAGTCTGTCCATAGATATAACGATTTGACTTATTTATTAGCACCCAATTTTCAGAAAATAAATGCTACCCAACCGCTATAATACTTTTCGAGCACGGGTGGTTTACAGCGACGTATTCAGAAAGATTACTACATACAGGCTGATAAACTGTTAAAATGCAGTGACAGATTATCACAAATTTAATATACAAATAATTATCTTGTCTTCAATTTGAATTGTTTAATTTAGAATAATAAAGTTTAAATTGAAAATGGTAATTATAAATTACATAATTACTTCTCTACTTAAGAAAATTTCTCCTAATACGGCCCATTACCTCATTTACATAATCACTCGGTACCTGCGGCACCAGGTAGTGTATAATCCCCAATAATCCTTAAAAGTCAAATCGTTATACCGATGGCCAGACTATACATGTATTTTCACGTGTTACTTTACTTATTTTTTAAAATCGTCACTTAACCGACTAGCTCCTTAACACCAGCCTACTAACGAACGAAGGTATACGTCTTAACAATCTTTTAATTTGTCTACCTTTTATTTATTTAGAAACGTTTGTAATAATGTCAATAAATACCGAAATACACTTATTTTCCTCATAGTATTTTTCCTATATCTAATTTCATCTCCAGTGAATTAGCTATCCAGTTTGTTAAAATTTGGTTACTAATACGTGCTTCTTAGTTCACTAATTATACGTATATAACAAAGACATACGATTTTTTATGTCGCCACCAGTGGAAGTCGTTTGAAATTGAGACTAATGCTTTTGGAGCACCACAATTTGAAATTAAAAATGAAATTAAAAAGTAATTGTTGATTTTCTTGTTTCTTTATGTGAGTTTATCATGTGCCAAAGGTAATTAAGGACGTAGTGCAAAAGAATGGTTTTTTGAGTGAATATTACGGGCGCCATAAAATTACTGTTAATTACAGTGATGAACAGAAACAGAGAAAGATAATAAAAAAGATGATAATTCGTAAGTGAATATATGCATGTACAAGAAATAATTAAGGAATTTCGTAATTGCACGTGATAAATTACTTGTTTACATGCCAAGGGATAGCTGCCAAAATGTATGTTTTATGTAGATTAGGTACCCGTATAAAAATAAAAAGAAAAACGGGAGAGGAAAACAAAATCACACACACACAAACGTCCGATCACACTCACACGCGCCCACAAGAAAAGAACGCCAACGTAAGTTACACTTATCCACCATAAATATGCAAGTAAATTACCAATGCATCACGCACCGGAGCCGAAGAAAAGCGAAGATATATGGGGAACGACCGCGAGGCACGAGCGGCTTAGCCCTGTATTTAACCGCTATGAATCAGATACAGCAGGTGCTTATTACCGATCCCTTCGCGCCCCGTCGGTATCCCTCGCGGTGCAGAGAACGGATCACGGACGAGATTAAGGTCGCATCTATCACTGCTATCGGTCGGGGCATCGCCAGATCCCGCGGGCTCCTCTTACATACCTACCCTGTTACTCGCGCGCTGCCACGAACCATCGCACAGTTGATCGCGATCTTGTGGTATGCCGTAAGGAGTCTGCACCGTGCGTCATTGTCGGATATCAGGTGATAAATGAAGATTTCAAACGTGTTAAATCTGTCTGGATTCGTGATGACAAGTTGCTGTCTACGTACTCAGTATAGATAAACACCAGAGTGGGTGAGCCATGCTTAAATGATGTGAGCTATACTGAGGATCGTATGCAGCAACCTCTAACGTGGATTATTGATAACAGAAATAAGACACACCGGAAATAATTGACCATTTAGTGTCTCCATAAAGATTACTCTCACGAATAACTTCAAACCAAGAGAATATATTTGTGCTTGCTCCAGAACCATTTGTAAAAAATTTTTATACTAATTAATCGAATTTCTTAATTTACCGCTTCATGAAATGTGTATGTTTTTATCAAAGATAATAAACGTTAGAAAGTTACATCCAATAATTTCTCGGCGATGTTTGAGCTGAAGCAATGGCATGGAATAAGCATAATAACTAAGAGTGAGGACATTTGACCCTTTACCTCATCACCTCTAATAATCATATGGAACAATTAAACCAAGGACGGAAGGTTGAAGGGGAGTTATATGAACAATTTTGCAGGAATTTGGATGATAATCAGTATGGGTTGTAGGCGTATGTTGTCACTCAATAAGACCAGCTAGACATCTGACACAAGATGTACTTAGCAGGATATTTCAATTAATGAACTCTCATAAGAGTGCAATTGACGAATCTGCCCAAACAAACCAAAGATCCTTAGTCCCCTGTTCTAAAGTGCCGATCTAAAGTAGGGCATCAACACCCACGCGCAAGCGCCGTAATCCAGGACTGTGCTTATTCCGAATTTATGAATATTTTCCAAAAGGTGTTAGTTAGCAAATAAATATTTGCAAATTTGTCGTTGTTGGTAAACAATAATTATGAGAGGAAAATTTTTGTTTACCAAGAACTGTTGTTGTAGCCCTTGCATGTTACAAATTGATTTGCAAGTATTTGTTTGTGGGTCATCACGATGGCTTGGGTTGACCGCAGGATCCAGCCTCCGAAGAGTGGGCTTTGTGCTTCCTCTTGGGCTTTATGGTTTTCATACCAGTAGGGTATTGTTTGCACGTAGGAGCAAATCCTCTACCGGACGATGCAGTAGTAGTCCTAACAGCAAATGTCCACCTGGGCAGTGCTTCCATACTTAGGTAAGCCTTTTTGAAAGTCAAGGACGGCCAGTGTCCACAGTACGTCTATTAACGACCAAGTTTCCCGACCTCGAGTAGGATGGGATATTATACCCCGCACTGCGATACCTAGAGGCTATACCTAAGGACTGAGTTGCATTTAGCCTGCTGGTAGTATTGGAACTAAGAAAACTATGAACTGGTCCCTCATCACCAATATTTTAGAAAAAAAAAATATGAACCAAACTAATGCAAATCCTAAATTTTTAAAGCTGAAAGTTTCGTTAAGCTGGAAAACTTCTATTTAACCACTTCCGTGGAAAACCCTGTAGGTATACATCATGTAAAATTAAGGTTCTTAAATATATTAAGATACGATAGAAAATTTATAACAACCACGTAGTTAAAATACCATCAGTGTGTTTAAAGAGGTTTTATTAACTTATTTTTATATCACACATAGTGGGTAGTCATATTATTACCTTTACTGAATGTTATTCTAATATATTATGTATAATAATTAAACTCATACAATAACTTCGTTAAAGCATCAACCGGACATACAATACCGGCAAATAGCCAAGTATTCTCCGAACCGCGACGAAAACCCGAAACAAGGGCTTCGATTACGCACACTAACAGTTATTAGATAATTGAAATTTGTACAACGTAATTATTATTAATTGGAAAGGCTAATTAATTCGTTTATTAATAATAGTTCCCCAAATTAAGGATATAATTCTGCCCCTTTATTCACACCAAGCTAATTAAGTATTAATTTGTTTATTCTGAATTTAATTACGCCCGCCATTATTTGGATAGAAATTAGGCAGACTATTCATATATGCACCCACGTATGTATATACTTATATGTAACATTGATACTCATGTATATTATTTCGACATAGTTTTTGGTCCTAGGTATTCGAGTCAATGCAAGACAAATACAGAAACAATTCGAAAATACACTAAAAACTTTTCGGTTTTATTTTTGTGTTTGGTATATCTTTAATAATAAACCTTTTAATATTCAATATTTTACCATTATTCTCTGACAATCAGTATAATGTTATACTGAAACGCATAATGTAGTTCCTATTTTATACAATAAATTACAAATAGGTATCTAATAATAAAATCATTTCTGTTTTTTTCTTTTATATAATAATATACTAATTACCAATCTGTGTGTGCTAACTAAGATAACATGTTTCAATAGATATAAAGTAGAAATACGTGTGACTTACTCCTACATTGTCACTAATGTTATTCTCGTAAACAGCAACTTCTTTTTAAAATTAGAGTGTAGAAAGATTCATTGCCACTAGTTGAATATAGCAAGAATATTTAGATAATATCTTAGAAAAAAATGAATCTCAGTTATCGAAAGAAAAAAGCACACCAATGTTCGTTCTTATGAAGTTATATACAATAGAAGTTTACTATACTATAATAAATAAAGCCTTGAAATACTCGTTTCATAATTAATCTTAACCTTCTTACAAAACAAGGTTGCATCTAGAATGGTTCCTTATGTACTTACAAACAAATTCTTAATTAGATCCCATAACTCTTTTCCACATTCTTCGTAGCTACAAGGAATTTATTACTTGGCAAAACAACAAATCAGAGATATTGGGAGAATGATATGGTGAAAGGATGGCTTACCAAGCAAACCACTGCTGTTAAAGTAGGAAAATGCAGAAGCTGCATGTCATAAAACAACCGTTTTTTCCTTATATAGAAACACCGTGTGTTTCTTTTTTCGTCTCTATTTCTCTAATGATTCCTGTTATATTAAAGATAAGAATGATGGAGGAAGACACACACAGAGAAGTAATTTCTAGAACCAAGTGAGAATTCCTTAACTGAAGTACCTCTCGTACTCATATATAAGCAAATGAATAATTCCTTGAACGAAGAACATCATTTTCTCAAAATATCAAGAAATTAGTTTCTTGTATGAAGAAATTTTATGTCCTTAAACATAGGAAAGTAAGTTATTTGAAACAAATGAATAAAAATTCTAGTTCCAAGATATTCTACCGGTTTAAATCAAACACGTGATAAACTTGATATGAGAAAAGTTGACTTTCATATAAACCATGTGGTTCCTTCAAATGAATACGAAGTTAACTTAACACAAGTCCCCGATTTTCTAATAGTGACCTCTTAATGCTCTTAATTCAAAACAGTATTATCTTTAATACGAGGACGGTATACTTGAACTGAGGAACACTTTTTTTTAAATCAAAAAGATTATGTGTACTTACCCATAAAATTACAATATTTCGGATTTAGTCGTGTAGGTTGTAAAAAGTGATTGACATTTCACCAGTCATGCTGCTAGCCTCTTCAAAATTTAACTAACTAGTCAGATATTTTGAAGATGCCTGCAACATGACTGGCGAAACGTCAATGAATTATTTACAACCAACACGACTAAACCTGTAATATTATTGCATTTATTCATATTTTCCATTGTTTCCTACATTTTTTATACATTGTTACTTATATAGAGATTGTGAGCTATACTATATGCAATAGGAACAAACGAAAATAGATACATTCCAATCACTACAAATGAACACTAAATCAAACTATTTCACCCAACGTTACCAGTAATTCATCCGTATCTGATCCGAATCATATCCGAATGTATGAAAAATAACGCCTCTATTGGCTTCAAGGTGAACTAATAGCATTTTTGACTTAGTGCGCTTTTATCCACTGATTGTATTTTCATCTTATTTTAATACATAATATTAGTAAAGGAGATAGATATACTTCCACGCGTAAAGTGCATTAAGTCGAAAAAGCTATAAAATCCCGTACGTCATATTGTTTATCTATATATAACCAAGTTTCAACGTGTAAGAACCCCTCCACATTCCTACTTTTTTGCTGTTCTCAATAAAAGAAATTATATTACTTACTTCAAGGAAATATTGTTCGAAATTAGAAACATTCTAAGGAAGTGAATTCCTTCTCATAAGAACATAGAATTATTTATATTTAGAGAGACAACATTTCTTAGAAGTACATTTTGTTTTGAAATTAGTAAAGTTTCAAGAAAATGGTTTATTATATTGAAGCACGGCCATTCATTTGAATCTGGTACATTCTCTAGATTAAAGAAAATACTATCTTAGATTTAGTAAAAATATTTAAGAAAATAGGTGTACTTGGCAATAGAAAACACTTTTCTGTGTGCATGCATGGAGTTGTCAGATTTAGCTGCATTTCTATATCCGATCCCCAAAGCAAATTATGACATACCTACTTCTCAAACAAAGCAAAATACATACCATAACAGCAATAGGCATTTCTTCAAGAGATATTCAAATGGGCATCATATAGATTTTGTGCTTATGTTCTCAATTCTGAGTGCCGCGCATGTATATGATGTCCACCTCACTATCAGAGGTCTCGAAGGAACATGGGTATGAAAAAGTAATAAGCGTTATTGTCAACAAACGAATATAGCCGCAAGAACAGTGCCCCTTATTATCAGAGTCATCACCAATGATATAAGAGAATTTCCACTTCAAGTTATTGATTAATGTTGGAATTATTGCTGCGAAAATCGTAATGTTTAAAACGCGGCTAACTTCAAACATTTCTAAATGTGCAGTTTGATAAGAATTTCAAGAAAATTTCTGATTGTATCACACTTGGTCCTTCATGCTCTTCTAAACGTAAGAATAAATTTCTTAGATTTAATTTAAATATTTTTTGTGTATTTAATAGACATATGATTTACAAGTCTTGTAAATTTCCTGGTTGTTTAGACCTCTAAACATATGTGTAAAGAATCAATTAACTTTCATTCGTTCCCAAAACATCCGGAAATTTTCCTTCCAAGTCAACTAGTTGATTCGGCAAAAGTACATCTTCAAAGATGGTCCTAAGTATTTCCGTAGTTTTGATTACAATTATTGTTCTCTGTAGAGGTTCCTTAGTAGCTATCATGCGCCCTCTTTTAAAGCCAATAATGAAGGATTATTTCGGTTAACATCAACTTTTCAAATTCATGTTTGAATATATGTTTCTAATTAGTTGATCTTAAGTATTGCATTTCTCAACTACTCTTCTTCTCTGGACAATAATTTTATCACCCCGTTAAACATTCCTCTTACAGAAGTATCTGCTTACGTTGCTGGTTTCATTCTTCCTCAAATTGTTTCCGTATTAAAACAAAAATGGCAGTTATATTATTATTTCAGTTATATAAGCATAAAACCAAATAAGCATGGAATCTACTATTTGTAAACCATTATACTATTTTAATTGGTTAAAAATTCATTTTTTTTTTAGGCAAGTTTAGCTTATTGTGTTACTTTATGCTGCAAAGTAACACAGTATCTACCTCCATAAACTAAAGAAGAAATTATCCTGCCTTATCTAAGGTACCCATCAAACTCACATATTCATTTAATTTTCCGTCCTTGTGATAAAAACAGGACGTAATGCATACGTGAAAGGTGGGAGGCACAACACATACGCATTAACGTAAACTGCGCATACGTTTACGTGTTATATTAGCTTAATTCGAACGTTTCATGCAGGTCGAGTAGTAATTTATTAGGGCTTTATTACGGAGAAAGAGCCCAATTAGCAATTATACGGACTATGTCACTTATTGAAGCCTAAGTGCATGCACCCACGTTTCTGAGAAATTAAATATATTAATTTAAATGATAATGAACGCTGAGGTAATACCCCGGCAGGTAGAGTAAAATAATAATATAATTTAGTAATAACTTTAATGGGGGTAGCCTACCGGTCACGTAACGGTTTTAAGAGGGAAAGAGGTGACTACTAACAATAAGCAAAACTGGATTTAGAGGAACGCATGATTATGAAAACAAAAAATTAATATTTTATGTTAATATTATACACGATAATATGAGCTACTTGTTGTTAACTGCAACACATTTGGACTTATTAGATTTTCATTTAAATAGTTAAAATAACGTATCAAAATCCAAAATTCGTAACTGGTTGTCCATATTATAGTAAATTGAATTAACTTCATATATATACGGGGTATTTGATGCATCGTTCGTCAAATTAAATTCGCCGAAAGAAGAGATCATTATCACTTAAGAACAAATAACCCCAAAACTGTTTAGGAAGTATATTAGTAATTTGAGACAATGAACAGAAATGATTTGACAAACAAAATCTGTTGTAGGTGACCATAAATTCAACATTAAATGGCATCAAATAATATTTCTTGCCGTTAAAATATTACAGCCGGTGCTAACAACTATTTAAAGACGAATTATTGTAAAATCCAAATTAAAATTTACAAATACAGACTTTAAACAAGAATATAGACTTTATCACATTTTTTAATGTCTTCTTTATTATAGTCATTGTATTTTTTTTAATATGTGGGCTTGTTAAATAAAACAATCAGAAATGTGACTCAACTGATTGACACTATTGCTGGAAACACACAAACACTACTAATAAAGAATTAGAATTCGTCAATATTGATAATCTTAAAAACGTGCGATAATTTAAATGGATTAAATTTTGCAAGAGGAAGACTTAATTAATGATGCTAATAAAAAAGAATTCGGACAATGTGAACCAAGAGTAAAATAAAAGATAATATACAAGTTCCGCCCAAAAACTTGTAATTGCTGAGAAAAGAGAATAGTACTGACATGTGAATATTCAATGCCCCCAAGTAAAAATTATACTTAAATACAGCACAGATATTGTAAGTATTTAGATTTCTGAGGTAGAATATTTCTTAGAGACTGTAGAATATATTTATTTCTTTTATCTTATACCACCTAGTTTAATGATTTTGTCATTAATAAATGTGACATCTGCAACAACGAAACTGATAAACTACTTATTGTAAGTTGAAATAGTTATTGTAAGTGAATACTTGTTCCAATGAAATAAGATATTTGGTTTTAAAATACAGTTTTGCCATAACACATGTACACTTAGAAAAGGATAATGTCGAACCAAACGCAGTGTAATGTTTAATGTAAGTATATATTTGATCTAGATCAGTCAAACTACAAATTCGAAACAAATAAAATAGTTTATTAACGGCTATTTTATATTTATCATCTCCTTTTATGTTAATAATATGAAGTAGTGTAGAATGTCTTTATTGCGGATTCACAGCTGTCAAAAGCAACCGCGCTGGTGATGCAGCAGAATTCACAGTTCTAACGATAACACCACAGCATAGGTGGTAGTTGCATTAGCGACACTTGTCGCCATTACTGTTTTTTTAGACGCCATATGACATTGAACTGCATCCTTGGGTCCATAGGTACCATTGTCAGTACTTATTATTTGCGAATTTCATTTGGTTTATTTATATTATTTTATTTCACAAAACAGCGGAGAGGATTTTGTTACCGTAGTAACACAATGAATTACCAAAGAGTACCTACGACGAAACCAACTCTCCATTCACAGAAATACATTACTTCCAGGATATAAATATATAAAATATATAAAAATACCAGGGACTATAGAACATTAACACTGCCTGAAGAATGTGTGATACACTATATTTCCGGATATTTTATTAAAAAATGTTTGGAGAAACATAACTGCCAGTTCTATATAGAATATTTATATGATCCAAGTAAAGTACGCTCCTATTGAGCATATAATACAAGAAATAACATATTTAGTAGTTTAAAAGTGTCAAGTAGAGGATTCGTTCAGCTATTCATGCAAATAGAACAGCGCCAGGGTGTTAGTGTAGCCTTCCACGCATCTATTTCGGAAAATATAGAGAAATGTTTAGTTTCTGCTGTAGAAAACATGGTCCATTCCATGTTGCACGGATTTTTCTTTAAATTAGATAACTATATTAGAATAATATTAGATATAAAAAATATTTTACAAATGCAAAATGTTTATTATTTTTCTGTGTTGCCTATTTGTGTATATACTTTAAAGAAAAATCCGTACAAGGTACGCAAATAGGCAATACAGAAAAATAATAAACATTTTGCATTTGTAAAATATCTTTTATATCTAATATGATTAACTAAAAGGATACTAAAAATTTTCAAATTATTGAACTTGCTTATTTCGCGCTTAATTATTTAAAATAAATTATTCTGCTTATTCATTCAGCCATTCACAAAAACAGAGACCCACTAGTACCTATTTCATAAAACCCTTCTAAATTACTTAAACCAGATAATTTAAATTTACTGCCAAAAGGAAACCCAAGGTCAGAAATTCGAAGTTTAAGAACTTTAGGTATAAAAGTATAGGCAGAAAATTTAGAAATGGGTAATTTCAATCATAATTACATTCAATAACTGCAATTTTGGTTAGTCTAACTTTATTTCTCAACATCGGTGACCTTGTTCAATGAACAGTATACTTACTGCTCAAATAAACTCAATGCGTTTGTTAAATTAATTAAACAAAAGGAACAAAGTAATATCATTGCCTTCACTACATATCTGTTTGTTAGAATCGTTATAATTTTGGTTAGGTCAACAATATTTTGTTAACAAAACCTGTTTCGTTACCTCAGTGTACAATCTGTTTGTAATATTATTTGCCTTTTTTATATTTGTATTAGTGCCACTACCGAAATTCATCGGCAGAAACACTAGTACTTCCTTGCGATAACTAGAAATTTACTTATTATCAGTAATAACACATAAATAGTAACATTTATTTTTACCAAGAAAGTTGTAACATGTAAGTATATTAGGACAAGTGAACACTATATATATATACGTCAGCTCTACAGGCCATGAAGGCCTAAGGCTTGGTTGGTTATTTGTCTCCATCCATTCCCTCCTCCCAATACCCGAGTCCAGCTTATACGAATTATTGTTAACTTAATTGCTGGTTCGTCACGTTCCACTAGATTTAGATAGTATATAAGCCTTGTTGTTTGTAAAGGATGTCAGTGTTATTCCACTAGTGATTTGGTGAAGAGCATATCTTCCAAGGTTTACCTTAGCCGAAAACACTACGTTTAACACTGCTCTTCACTTGTGTTCTACTGAAGATGGCAACTTAGTTGCCGAAATACGTATTTAGATTTGTATCTTTTAATTTTTGTGGTAAGGGATTTTTTTCATTTTTTCTTTTGGATTTTTGTTATAGTTTTCAAGCCACAGTCTCCACCCATCACGGGGTTCTTGTTCTGCTTTATTCAGTGTCCACAGCTCCAAGCCATACAAAACCACCGGTCTGACAACAGTCTGGTAGATTCTTTTTTTCACCGCTCTGGATATCGATCTTGACTTGAATATTCCTAGCAGCGCACCTGCACTTCTGTTTCCTTTGGTTACTTTTGCTTTAACTTCTTGTTCTTCGTTCTTGTAATTGAAGCATACTCCGAGATATGTTACGCTGTTGACACTCTCAAATTCGTAGAGCTTGCCATCAATCGTGCTTCTGAAGGTGAAAGGTGCATCTCTCTCCTGATTTCCTGCTCTTAGTACCATGTATTTGGTCTTCTTAATGTTGATTTGAAGGCCATTTTTTCTGGCAGCACTTTCAAGCTTTTTCATAGTTTCTATGGTCTCCTTTCTATTTCTTGTTAATACCACTAGATCGTTTGCATATGCCAGGCATTGATGTTTGTGATGGTAAATTGTCCCTTGTCTATTAATATTACCCTCCTTCAGTGTGGCTTCCAATATGAAATTAAACAGCGTTGTAGACAGTGGGTCCCCTTGGCGAACGCCCCTCTCGGTGTGCAAACTTGCAGATTCTTCTCCATTTACTGTTACTGTGTTGTGGGTGAACACTATACTTTTCTCTAAAACGCAAGTCTAGACAATCCCATTTATTTATTCCAAATTAAATGGTACTTGCAACGGACATTTGCTTAGTTTTCAGCAATTAAAGAAATACTTGTACGTAAATATACAAGTTATTTGGACAATTTTTCTCGGTGTTAGTTCTTTATATATTAAAAAGTTGTGTGATTCACAAAAGCATGCAGAAACGTTAGTATAATTCACGGGAATTTATTACATTGAATGATTATTGAATAACAAAATCTCGTTTGCGAAAGCATAGTCTGTAACCGGAACAAAAGCAGTAACCGGAGGCGGACGCAATCACATCAACCGGCATAATAATCCCGTGGAATCAGCCGCAATTTGCACCAAGATACATGTGTACCGTGCACCCTAATAAAGCACAAATGAAACGACAGAATCAAAGATATGTTACAAACAGGATTACGTTTAGGAAACGGAAACTGTGTGTACCTTTAGTCCTTCCTCCGGCAAGGATCCCTGTCCGGGAAATGCCAGGTGTCCCTAAGCCTAACATAAAGGACTCATAAATACGTACATACAACCTAACTGTTGAAATATACCACAAACCTAAGCTCGCTTCAGCGTTTCCTCTTCACTTCCGTTTTTATCATGACGTCTATGCTTGCTGTGAAATACGTAGACTATATTTAAATACTTATTTGTCCGGTAATTAATGCCTGAGAGAACCTTTAGGGACTCACGAGTGAAAAATAAAAAAAATTCGCATGCAAGTATGAACATTTTAATTAACGTTGGAACAGAAACTATTTGTGATAAAACAATCTTACAGTGGTAATTTTGTGAGTTATTTTATTGGGTTTCATATTCTTAGTATAAGTACTGTTTGTAACACAGTTCAACGTTTGGAAGCAATATTTTCTCTAATAAATGGTAAAAACAAAATTAGTTGTTTTATATTGTACAAAATTTGCTAACTAATGAGTTGTAACCGTAACCGAGAGCTGTTTCTTAAACCAACAAGTTTTTCTTTTCTTGTTGTTACTGTGCACTAGTAAATATTTACAATTCTACAGGCAGATTTTGATAATTCTCTAGTGATTTTCCGTCATTTTCTACAAGTTAGAATCCTATAATTGTAAAACATATCCAAAATGTAATCTACCTCTCCTAGTCAATTTTTATTAGGTATTATTATATGGTAGAATTAAATTCTACACCGATTTGCTGCTAACATGCCCTTTACCCTCTTCAGTCGTTTTTTTTTTCAAATAGTTGTTTTACTTATTAATGCTTTCAAATGGTCGAATAACATTTTAACTAGTAGGCCATGATATTGCAATGACTTTTTTAGCGTATTTTGAAGCGCCCTATAGTCCAATACCTGCTGCTTCTGAAGATTTGAGCATTTCGCAAACGTCTGTCCACAGACTTTTGAAATGCAATAAAATACAATACAAAATTTTCAGAAATTACAGTGCAAACTTTTCTGGAACTTTTTACTGAAAACAATACTTTATTATAATGTCAAAATCATAGCCTATAGCATTAATAAATAAAACGAGTTGGTTAAAGAAAACTATTGAAGATGGGAATAGGGAAGGTTGCACCAAATCGGTATAGAATTTAATTCTAAACTTAAACCATGTCCTATTCGAAAAAAAAATGAGTTTTGCAACTTTAAAGATTCTTTGATATGTCACTAATTTTTAGACAGCCTGTATAGTATGAAGGGAATCCTTTACTGCTTTTTGGTGAAAGAATGTTAGTATATGACAGTTTTAAAATGCAAAATCTTTGGCACATAAAGCAAATGAAAAATAATAAATTACGTATCACGGTGTAAATGTCAAAATTTTCACAAAAACCGTAATATCTTAGAAACAGTTGAAGATAGGAGATAGGTATAGGAAGCCTAGATGTAGTGGCCATAGAATTTTATGCTAAATTCAAAAATGTAATAATATACAGGCTGTTCCATTTAAAATAACAAAGTTTATAACGACTTCCAGTTAACCGGAATTGTAAGAAACTTGGAAATATTTTAGAAAGAAAGTAAATACTAAAAACCATTGCAAACCCCAAATTCTTAAATCTGAAGAGTTTCGTTAAGCCCCACAACTTGTAACTAGCAACTGCCGTTAAAAAAAAAAGAACCTGTATACCGTGGAAAAAGGTTTTCTATTCAAAATATAAACGAATTTTTATGAATATTTTGCAAAACATTCCAGTAAAATTTCATAAATTCAATTCCCTCAATTTCGTGTTATTTACAAGGAGTAATTTACTAGCAAAGTTTAGAAATTTGACGTTCCTTTCTTCCAATTATGTAATTCTAGGTTAACATCTTCGGTATTGTGAAGTAGATAACCAACTTGGATGCTTACTGAATGATGCTTACCAAAATTTCGATCAAAGTTTTGAGCATTTTGAACTATTGAGACAGGAAATGATACGAAGGAAATAATATTCTTTGTGCGATTTTTGAAAGAAGATTCTTGTGCACCAATAAACAGATTCAGCAAATTATTGTGGAGACACCGAAGGAGCCTTCATAAAATAATAATTGTTGCAGGTGTCGTCCAAAGCCAATTTTTCCACCACTGAATATGTAATTCTAACACGAAATAGAAAACAAATATAATCAAAGCATTTTTCAAAAGCAATATTTCCTTGCCAGAGTATTTGAAAAAGACAGTTTAGCCTTTTCAATTAACAGTAAATGTTTGGTATCCTCCGATTGAACTGAAGTTGCAATAATGTCGTCAGTTAAGGTTTTGTTTCATTAATAATCCAGTTGATTTGTTAATGATAGTTTTTATGATATATTCAGTGAATGTAATAAATGTTCTTTTTAAATATATACCTTATAGATTAGAGAAAAAATTTAGACAGTGATAAAGAAAATTATAGAAAAAGTTGTTAAAGCTGTTACAATAGTAGGTATCCAAAAACAAAATATATTACCTCTGCAGTTTTAAATAAAACCACAAAGTAATAACCTAGACTTCAAATAAGATAATTCTTATTAATCCTGATATTATAGGTGGACAATTTTAATTTTCCTTAAAAATAAGATAATCTGCAATTCAATGTAAATGTTGCTCAAATCCACAAAGTCCACAAGTTAATAAAAAATGCAAATATTTCTAAGGATTGTTAAAACACGTATGAAATATAACAATCTTCAAGCAGACAAGGTTATATATCAAGAGGTGGAAATACCAACAAACTTTTTACTTACCATCGCAATGGTGAAAACTTGGCTCCATCAGGATCCTAATTACTAATTCTTGATGACGCATGGGAATTTTAAGATTCTGTACACAAATGAATATTCAAATGATATATTCTGCGCAAAAGAAAACGTATAATTTGTTTGTATGCATGTATACAAATGGGCGTTTGAACTACAACAGGAAGTTGTGCTTACTGGGTGGATACTATAAACCGTACCACTAGTTGTTTATTGCCTGATATTTTATTGTAGGTCTGGCATATTTTGGTGGTACTCGCGGAAATGGGTGTCATGCGTGTAAACAAAAAGAATTAATTTCCCAGATTTATTTTATACTACGTCCTCCAGTGCATGCATATAAGCATAAGTACATATTATGTTACGGTATTTTCAAAATTTATGGGAATGTTTGCATATTACATACCCACTCGTAAAATTTACGTATGAGCTCTTAACGATAAGTTAGTCAAACGAAACTACCAGAGTTTCCCAACACCTTTTGTTTTTATAATCTTATTTTGCATCGGCATGGCAGGTAATATAGCCTCAAAGTAATTAAACCTGCTTTATACCGAATATATTACTTTTAAGGATGAAAACAAAAGAAATCTTGCGTTAGATTATTAGCACATTATTCTTGTGGTGATAGAAATCTATAATGAACGTATATTGTGGCGAATAGGGCAATTAAGATTTGATCTGATTATATCAGTGCTTCTTAGTGGGTTAAATAGGTATGGAAATTTCTTTGTTCAACACCGTAAATGCGTAATTTTTTGAGTTCAACATTCTACATATATTTCGTTTCTCCTAAATATAATGCTCCCGCAAATCATTTTTAAATTTAAAAAAAAATATTAGGTTTGTTCCTACCGCTAGTTCCTCTCAGTTCTCAAAATCTAATCTAAAATGTTTAAAGAATATTCTATCTTATTTTAAACTTAAAATAAGTTAGAATATTCAGTTTCTGCTACCAATGACACCTGCATCCGGTCAAACTTTGTTTCTATTGCTATTTAAAAAAATACATCGTTATTCTTTGATCGAAACAATATTTATAATAACATAAATAATAATATATATCTGATAATACTACTCAAGGGTGAAATATAAATATATACGAATCAAAAAATCGGTACAAACTGATTCATTCTTAACTATGGAGATTTTCCTTATTATAGCACATAGAGAGTAGTTTTAAATATTATAGAATTAACAAATTTGTTACGAACTCGAAACGAAAATCTATAGAAATTCGAAAGAAAGCTCATTTTCTTCTTTTGCTACCGCCACCTTTATTTCACCGGACACAATAAATCTAATAAAGTAAAATCCTTGTATGACCCTTCAGTTTTCCCCGGCTATCATGAAATTAGATTAGGATAGGTAGCGATCAACTAGATCTAGCTTCACTGCGACATTTTTAGATCTATTGTATTCCTCATCCATTATAGAAGTTACCCTCTAATGTTATCTTCCTGATTAGACTTATTGTCTTTGGCAGCGTCTCCCTTTACGTAGCTGTCTGCTCTTAGATTATCTGGTCTAAGTAATAAAAACTAGTCCTCTAAAACTAGGTCATCGCAGTGGCACAAGATGTGGACTGGGGTTTCCTTTTTTTTCTGGCAGAATCTGCAACTAGCATCCTTTCCCATGCCTATGGTATACAAATGCTTGTTTAGGCTTCAGTAACCAGTTAGTAAGTCCTATTATAGATTTAGCAATCTTCCTATTTTTACGCATTAGATTTGTTGGAAATTCAGATTTTTGTTCTCTTATGAACTGTTTCCGCTACGAACTGTTTTAACTAAGACACCATTCTATGGACTTAGTTTATATCCATTGATTATTGAATTTTTCTTATTTGCGATTTAGTGACGCCGAAGATAGGACAGGCTCCAATGACAGACTTTGAGAATTCTCGTCTAGCTAATTCAGCTGCTGCCTCGTTTCTCTTTACGCCTTTTTCGCTGGGCACCCAGACCAATGATATTATCCTTTGGGTACCCATTTTCCAAGCCAGTTTAGTGTCAACACTCGCGAAGTCCATCGCTTTGTGTGCTGACTGGTTGTCAGAGAAAAAGGTCACCAATTCGGCCATTTCAGTTCAACACTCCACCTCCCCAATACAATGATGTACAGCGGCAATTTCAACTTGAGCATTTTTCATCATCAGAAAAAGCTTTTTTTCTTTTGATTTTCACAATGTACACTAGAGTACAGTACTCGACATAGTTATTTCTCGCTGTGTTAAGTCGGTCTAGACTGATCTTCACTTTGATTGGTCAGTGTCAAAATGCTGAAATTAACAGAAAACGAAAAAGTAGTGTTCCGATCTGTAAGAAGCAAATAATTATGGTAAAAAATGTATGTTGTTTAATTTTTCTAATAACGATTTTATAACTTGGTAACAACAAATTACTGTAACATATAAAATAGTGACAATTTCTTTGTATCCTAATTACAAATAAATCATTTTAAACAGATATATTGACGGTTTCAGAATGGCATATAGAATCCATCGTACTCCTAATGTGACCAAAAAAATTGGAAAAATGCTTTATTATAACACATTTAACTTAATACAATACTCAACGAACTGAAAATAAGGAAAGTACATTATGTTAAGACATTATCAACTATTCGTCGCTATCATATTAAGGTGTTGCGGTTGTCGGCCACTAGAAAATTTCATTTTAAAATTCCCGCACAGTTAGGACTTCATCGTTTTCTGTAATACCTTGGAACTTTCTTATGGACTTCATCCTTTTCTTCTTGATATGGATTTTTACATTTGGAAAAGCGATACTTCATTGCTTAGAGACAGTTTAAAGGTGTGTTGGTTCAAGACAAATATAAAATCACGCGCGACTACATGGCCTTTTGTTGCAGCGTGCATTCGTGAAAACGATACCTAACTATAAGTCAGAGGTTTGGATTGAGAATTGCCGAGGTATTGAATGTCCGCTGAAAGCTTTTAACTTGAAGTCTTTCGATTATCTTTCATGAAATGTTGTTAAAAAAAATATTTTAAAAGTTGATGCACCACAGAATATTGAGGAACTCCCAAACGCCTTCGAGAAACAATACAAAGAGTACGATGTTGGAATGTCTTCTCATATGATTAAAGGCCAAAAGAAAACATAATGTATGCATCATAGCAATATACAGCAATGATCTATGAACGGCTAACTTAACTGTTACTCTCCATAGTAAAATATATGTATACGCATACATACCTATATCTGAAGTTGTGGCTTTCAACAATCATCAACAACTACCATAAAATTCACGACTAATAATCACTAATTAGCGTATCCACATTAAAACATTAACAGCCCTTTCGCCAACCGAGCATCCGACAAACACAAAGCAGTAATGAAAATGCTTATTAGCAACTCCGCACGGGGCAATATTATTAATTAACCGACATAAAACTTAAGAAACATTAGTAAATTGAAATACCTAACAATCCATCTCGACTATATTATAATCTTAAGGCAGATGTACCTCTCACAATTTACATATTAATACCGGAAGTAACAGAATAACAGGTTGTAGTTGTAGGTGTGACATCTGTTATTGTTTAGTTATAATTACCGTTCCGTTTTACGCGCCAATTGTCAGTGTTTTTATTACCTACCTCTTTCTTATGCATGTGCGGTTGTATATATCTATTATTATAACACCTTTCTGTCTGCGTTGCCCTCGAATATCTAAGCGTAAAATCATTATTTACACCCTGCTGTTACGGGGTGGTAATTAATTTTAAATTATAAAATAAATGAGCGACACATAAATTTGTCGTGACCCGTAAAATGATTGTTTCGGTTGGTGGTAAAGAGAAGGAAGGAAACAATGTGTCTTTGAGAACAGAGCGGCTATAATTTCTGTTGTTTTTTGAATGGAAGTCAGGAGAAATATATGATGGTGTGGCAATTAAATTTATATTAAGACGATAGAATATATCTAAAGAAATATGAAAATGAAAGTTGATGTAGTGAAGTAGTGTGCTCCGGGACAGGATACTGAACCCACTTTATTTTTAATTTTTGTAAATGATGTTTTTGGAAACATTTCAGGTAATAATCAAAAAATTATTAATTACACACAAACTTCCTATTTAGTGCATTTGATTTTCCAACTTTAGTACAAACTGGAACTCATTTACTAAGCGGTAAATATATACCGATCGTTTTCAAAATCGCTACAAGTAGATAGTATGTGGGTACGGAGATGAAATACACGCATGCAAAACATACGCTTACTTTTATTTTCCTACTTATAAATACCTAACTTGGAGGTAACTTATAACTTATCTTACCAGTTATTGTAAAAAAACAGATACTGTGGATACAATCAAGCGTAAGTAATAAGGGCATGATGAATGAATCAGTGTGATGTATAATTGTTGTAGAAACGCGTTGCTTTTCCGTGAATATACAGTCAGGCTTACCTGCAACGTTTCCCAAGAACATAACTCTTATATAACTTCAAACAAAACACTTCTTTTAGGGATAATGAAAACAACACACACTCGTACAACAAATATAAAATAACTTACAATTTGTCACGATCTCTTTTAACTAAATTTACGAAGGCGTATAAAGTAGATTTTCTTAATAAATTATCGTTAAACATAAAATCAAAAAATAATTTTACAAACTTAAATTGAGTAGCATATTGAAACGTAAACTCACGCACACCCAAAATGTCCGATCTAATGCGCAGTCTAAACGCCGCGTGCAACTAGGGTGCATGGAACGTTGCGCTCACACTGTGACTTAGACTGGACATTTTGGATGTACAGTGTTTCTACTTTCCTTTTTTTCTAGGTGGAAGCCGTTTGACATGGAGTCTTCGCCTCATGACTTTTTATATTTAATCTCCCATTTCTCTTACCCATTGAATCATGCCAGTCATTTCAATATTCAAGTACCCTTTAGTAAGTTGGTCGATTGAAATAATCATCAAATTTCAACTTCAAAAATTGCCTGCGTCCACAGTCTCGCATTCACACGGGATGTGTCACCTTATTACACAGTCTGCTTGAAAAACCGTGGCATATTTTCCCGGTAGAAGCGTGTTCATTGTATTTCCCACCGCAATGTATATTCCAGCTCCGATCCCATTCTGGGTTTTTAATCGGTTAAGTAACCAGATGAATTCATCTAGCCTGTCTCTGTAGTTGGAGTGATTCCAGCTTATTCGATTCGTGATTTCCACTTCGAGAGTTCTGTTAAATGGATATGGCGAAAACATGTCGTCCGATCTTATTCACAACATATTTCTTGCAGTTTGAAATGCACCATCTTGCATCCCCCCATTATCACCAAATGGAGATGAGGGAGATCTAGAGGGCATTCTATTACTGCTGTAGGAGTAGTCCTCATTTCTCCTGTTATTCTTAAATGTGCAAGCCTCTGTATCTTGCTGAATTCAGTTATAGCAGTTTGTTGCTGCATGTTTGTCCACCGTCCACCATACCAGAGATGCATAAGTGATCATGGGCCTCACCACCGTGATGTATGTCCAATAGATCATGTTTGGTCTTAACCAATGTTTTTTCCATAGGCTCTTCTAGCCAACACGAGTATTACCTCCGTCCTAGTTTTAATTCTTAGAAGCTGTTGATTCAAAGTAAGCTTGGAGCAAGAATGACCCCAACGTATTTCACTGCTTCGGACAACTTTATTCTTTCAATCCGGAGCTTTATCTTTAATGCTATTGTGCATTCATCGCACTATTTTGTTGAATTTATTTAATCAGTGCGTAAAATACAATGTTACTAAATACCCACCACCGAGCAAGCTCCACAGCAGTTGTGACAGTACTCCCCCTTGAGGGCACCCTCTAGTTGTCCTCATGGCGATGTTTTTATCTAGCATTGGGCATAGACCACTCTGCTGCTTAGCATGCAGTCAACCCATCTGCTGGTCGTGTGGCTAATATTCCGGTCCATTAACGATCGGTTGATTGAGGGCGTTGATATGTTATCAAAGGCGCCCTCTATGTCTAGAAACACTGCAAGGGCAACTTCTTTTTGATGTAGGCTCCTTTCGAGTCCTCCCACCAAACTATGTAAGGCAGCCTCTCCTGATTTTCCCATTTGTTATGGCCATTGCAGAGGATGCAGAAGAGATCTAGCGAGTGCTCCTTCTGTAATATTGATATGTATAATTTTTTCCATAGTCTTCAGCATAAAAGATGTAAGACTAATTGGTCTGAATGATTTAGGATGGTAGTATGTGTTCTTCCCAGGTTTCGGACACAACCCTAGTATCCCTCCAGGCCCTTGGGATGTAACTCAAAGCCCTAAATATCTCAATGATGTCTCCAATCGCCTCTTGAAGCAATCTTGGAAATACTCCATCTGGTCTCGGAGATTTATACGGTTCAAATGATTCAACTGCCCATCGAACAAGGTAAGGTTTGAAAATATCGTTGGATTGTCTCCAATCGTCTTTAAACGCCTTCCTGGAGGCGAATGATTGGTCTATTTTACAGAGGTCCGTCCTCCCCGAGCCGGGAAAGTGCAGGCTGAGAAGGTACTCAAGAGTCTTCTCCGTAGTGGATGTAAACCTCCCGTCCGGCAACTGAATGGACCTGAGTGTATTAGAAGAGTCCTTCTTCAGAATCCTGTTGATTCTGACCATGTAAAATACAATGTTACTGAATTTCCTATTTTTGTTTAATTAACGATATTTGTAACGAAAATATGTATTTTTTTTATCTTCTTTTGAACGTATGTTTATTATGGAGAAAGATAGATTACCCTTATTACTAATATAATAATTAATGCAGCAATATTTTTGTTTTTCAAATACCTATACATCTTTTGTTGACAGGCTTCATAAAATAAAATTGTGCAATATATTAATAATTTCTGCTATGGTTATTCCGAAATTTTATAATTGTAAACGCAGCATTTTCCGATAAAAATACCTGTCGTGTCCTATTTACAGAAACGCACACAGACTGTCAACAAAATAATAAAATTTCACAAAAATATGTCCGCTGTTCGGCGAGATGAATATTAAAGTTCCGGCAATAATTGATGAGAGCAAGCGGGCAACAAAACAGCGAACTAATTTCAATTTTTGTGCACGTCCTGTACGGCCACGGGTTTGACTAAATAAACGTAAATTTTTAATTATTGGCTATCGATGCCTTCGGGGAATTAAAACAGAATTAAATTCAAGCTATTGTTTAATGGTAACCATTTTGCAAAATATTTTGCACTCTTCGATCTCTAATTAAAAAAATGTCGGGTACAACCGTTTTGTCTGTATGGGCGTTGTTTGCTCCCGACGCTTCCGTGTTACACACATCGAATTTAATTCCGCATTCACCTTTCAATTATAAATATTATCGTCCGTTCTCTGTTTGTTCCCTTTTTTTTTCGTTCGTAAAAACTATCGACGTACAAACGCTACACACAATACGTAATTACTTATTGTGAAGCGTGTAAACACCCCTATATAAAGTTTTTTTTTTTTACATATACTACAACTTTATGTACACATGTGCATCTTTTATATTTTTTTCTTTTAAAACATCCAAACAAATGAATATTACAACCACAGGTCATTTATATACTATGCGCTATTGCGAAGAGTTGAAAGAAATATACCCACACGGAGAGAAATTTGTATTAGAAATCAGTATAAATATACTGAAATTTAGTATTAAGTAAATTTAGTATAATTTATATTTGGGACGGAAACATAGTATACTAAAATTTAAAATAAATTTATTCCTGGACTATAAGTATAAATTTTATTGTAATTTAATAGATTTTGTACTGAGGTTTAGTATGTCATATGTAGTAGAAATAGCAAACTCACGTATTAGAATATGAGAATAAATTTTTACTTAAATTAGGAATAATGCGATTGCTAGATTAAAAACAAGCAATTACTAGAACAGAAAACAGATTATTTAAAACAATTACGCACGTAAGTTAAATTAAGTACACTCCGCCAAAAAAGTATCGCATAATTTAGTTTTGAATCATAAAAGTATCGCATAATCTTTGTTTGTAGCATAAAGTTGTAAATATACTTTAATGCGCTCTAAGATATAATTTCTATGATTGTTTAAATAAAATACAGGCCAAATAAAAACAAGAACTCATACTTGAGATTTTTATTAAAACAAGAAATTATAATTTTGGAAAGAAAAATGTCATAACAGTAGCTTTTAATACTGAGTATTGCCACCTCTGGCTCTTATGACCGCTCGCATACGGTTTGGCAGAGATTCGATTAACCTCCGTATATAAGCCTGATCCAAATTCTCCCACTCGTCACGGAGAGCATTTGCTAGTCCATGCAGGTCCGCTGGGGCAACATTTTAGGTTCGTATCCGTCTGTGAAGGAGGTCCCACACGTGCTCGATAGGGTTCATGTCCGGACTTACCGCAGGCCAATCTAAAACTGGAATACCAACATCGTTAAGGTATTCCCGGGCGATTATTGCAACATGCGGTCGTGCATTATCGTGCATTAACATGAATTCGTTTCCTATAATTGGCGCATATGGTACTACATGTTCTTCTAAAATGTCCGTTATATACCTGTGGGCAGTCAGTGTACCTCTGTCTACTGGTACTAACTCTGTACGACCTGTTAAACAGATGCCTCCCCAAACCATAATAGAGCCACCAGCGAAATTAGGTCTAGGTCTGATATTACACTGCGAATAGCGCTCACCGTCTCGTCTGTACACTGAGATACGCCTATCTGAGGTGTAAAGACCAAATCTTGACTCATCTGTGAAGAGTATATTGGCCCAGTCATTAATGTTCCAATTTACATGTTCTCTGGCAAACCTTAAGCGAGCCACTCGGTGGTTCCTAGTGAGACGAGGGGCTGTTACAGCTACTCTAGCTCTTAATCCACTCTGTCGTAACCTATTCCGAATAGTTTCAGTACTCACACGAGTATTTCTGACTCTAGCCAAGTCGTTCTGCAATTGTCTCGCAGTTACATGTCTTCGACGTAATGCTTGTAGTAGTAAATAGCGGTCATATTGGCGAGTAGAACATCTTGGACGACCTGGTACAGGTCTTCTACTGTAAATGCCTGTTTCCCTATATCTGGCTACGGCTCTAGAAACACTTGACTGATTGATGTTCATCAAATTAGCAACGTATGCTTGAGATCGTCCATCTTCGATTAAATCAACTATAGCAGCCACTTGTTCTGAAGTTAAATTGCTCATTTTAGTTTTAAAAGCGTTGGTACAGAACTCTGACTTCGCACTTTAAAATTTGTCCGTATAGGAAGACTTTCAATAAACAACTGAACAAACCTTACACATATGCATTTTTCTAAATGTGTTCTTTTAGAAAAAAAAAAGTAAAAACGCTAAGTTCCATTATTTTGTTAGTGTTTTTATAGTTCACATACACGAGGCAAACTTTTTGTGAACGTATACAAATATCTTGGTTCATAAATGCCATTTTTTAGTTTATGCGATACTTTTTTGGCGGAGTGTATATTTTGTACTTATTTCCACTACTAATGATTCTTGGATTAGGTATAAAAAAGTGTTGTCCTGGAAATATTTTGTTATAAATCTACAAGCCTTTTTAGTTTTATTTTACCGTTTGTTATTTGTAGACAAGGTTAAGTGGAAGATTGGTGGGGATATTTACCCGCACTAAACTTCGCGTTGGGTATTTCTGTGCATGAATTTTTTTTTTTATTTTGTATTTTGTATTCATTATTAGTTATTATAAACCATTTACTGCACGAAATAAAAGACATTTATTATTATTATTATTATTAATACCTGGCACATCATGTAGAAAGCATACTGATTTTGGTAGTAATTAGTAGTAGTTGATTATCAAACGGAGGCTGTTCTTTCAAATTATCAGCAAACATATTTGATAAAAAGAACTGACCCTTTATCTTTAAGCTGCAGTATTAACAGTTACATCAGCGCCACAATCTAGTCAGACACAAGATATTCTGAAGTTTAATAAGAATCGCTACCGCTGCAAGCATAAGTAAATACAATAACCTGAACAAGTTTAGCATCTAACACAAACTAGTAAATAATAATTTTCGTAATTACGTTTCCAAAGACAAAGATAAACGTAACTTCTTACCCATTAAAAAATAGGATCTGAATTATCTTTTGGTGAGAAAAGGATTTAGTGACTAGCAGAATGTATCGTCGGGGCTCAAACAAAAACTTGCTCACAAAGATAATAACCTTAAAGGAATATTGCTGGAGAATGTTATAGCAAACAGTTTTGATAACGGCTTTAGCTTCTTGTCTTGATCCCGATTTGGAAGACAGAATAATAAATAAACAAAGACGTTAGGAATTATTCGATAGGATGTGATTGGGCAATTAGTGCAGATCAGGAAAGAATGAAAATCAACCCAATTCAACTTTACCTGACACCTAACGGTAAAAAGATGCATGATTAGGAAAAAAAATTAAAACTGACAATATCTGCAATAATTTTTATTTCATTGGGTAAGCAACGTTAATACATAAACTATATCTACTTATGCAATATGCATACATACGAAAACATTTAGCGATGTCATAATATCCTAACAAATTCTGCGATTTAAAATATTAATGTCGACGAAGTAGACAGGAAACTTTACGAGACAAGAAGCAGACAACCGGTATAAAATACATACCCCTAGATGTATGCCGGGCAACAGTTCTCCAAGGACTCGAAGCCAACTCGTCAAGATATTCAGGATATGTATGTACAAGCACCATGCATGACAGACAGCGTTATAATTCTGTCTCATTTTTTATTTAGAACTGTTTCGTTTAACTTACAAGTTTTCCTATTATTTAACTGTTCCTTCTCAGAGCATATTCCAATGTTTCTTGTATGAATGAATAATAAAAAGTATGCCTACAAATCTAACCCATCTGGACTGTTTTTAAAAGTATTACAATATAAATTTTAAACGAAATTTAATGCAGGAAAGAAGAAGTGAATTGCCCCTCCAAATAAAAGCAAGCTCTGAATGAGCGGATAACATTGTAAAAATTATGACAGCTATCAACCATAATTATAAAATTATTCAACTTGTCTTATGTGTGGAAATCGTCAAGATTGCAAACTAGATAGCATTATATTCACGTCAACTTAACCGGTATTAAAGAAAATCATTACGAACCGCAGGAGGCACTTAAAAAAATTAATTCAATAATAAGCCGTAATCGCACGCGATTAATATTTCGGATATACGAAACATCTGCACTCTCTCGTCGATTTAAATGTCGGAGTCATTCGCGCAATGCCCTCTTGCAATCCACGACAATTTTGCCTTTACGATGATCACATTAAAATGATAAACAAAAATAGAGACCAACCCAACAATTGTGCGATAAATCGAATTGACAAATACCATTTGTTTCCGGTGTCGTGTATACACATTCATTTAGATGTTTAAAAGTAATGTTTAAATTTACATTTTTCTAAAATTATGACGTGAAAGTAAACGAAAGCTGACAAAAAAAGATTATTATCTTCAGCACAGGTGTTAGTCGGCCATATCGAGAATACCAAGATAAATTGTCGGCATTACTTTGGATATAGCAGGCTGTCTAACTAATAGGGGCGTTTCTTATTATACAGGCTGTCTCACGAGGAACTGCATCGATCGACATATGAAAGAGTATACATTGGAAAAAACTGAAAATTTCGCAGTAAATTAAAGCCGACGTGGGCTATTGAACTAAAATATTTTTAATAATCTGACGCATCCAGTTATACCGGAAGTGACTTCCAACTTTGTTATTTTAAATGATACAGCCTATATATTATTACATTTTTTAATTCCTCGTTCAAATTTAAAGTAAGTTTGATAAAACAACTATGTTGTTTTTTCCAACCATCTTTTCTAAATTTTTGACAGATGGACGATTGCATCTGAACTTCTGTAACTCTAAAAATATCTATAATTTAAAATGACGATTTCCATATTTGCATCATCAACAATAGGTTTATTTTGAGTTTTTAAAATTCTGTATTATTCCTGTGAGTGGCTTTTGCTTTGTCTAGTTCAAGATTGAGTTTACTTCTTTTGTTGTCTTTGTAAGAGCATATTCAGAAAATCCTACTTCAGAACGCTAAGTCGTAGCAATTTTCTTACCGCACAATTGACTAAATCAATTTCTGGATATTCACAATCCCAAAACTCCAACAAAGTAGCTGAGTTAAAAGTAGTTTTTAGGTTCCTCATATCAATAGGCTATTCAATTTGTTTTACAGTTAGGGTTTAATGTAAATTTTCGATTGTGATTGAGAATAGACGCGGCCCGAACTTAGAAAATGGTTGCTTATATAATTTGACTTAAATTTTGTCATAAAGTGAAAGCGTTGTCACAGATATAAGTTAGACGTTGTAACCAATTGACTTCAGTTAATCGTAATGACAATTCAAATGAGGGGTCACTAAGAAATATCAGAACTAAGGAACCCAGGATATTTACCAGTCATTACTTTTGTAAGGTCGCGGCAGATATCTCGTTCTAATTAAGTCTATTTCCAGTAATATAGGAATCGAGCAATTTGAGAATTTTCTCTCCAGTTGCATAAATCTTCAAAGGTTTGCAAAATTCATAGCACATCTTCTGCAGAGTTATGTATATGTCATGTATGTATGTTGATTCTGTGATAACTGTGTTTTCAATGTCGTTACATATTTCAGAATTTCAAAAGCATTTTTATGCAAGGTTTGATAAGAGTTTTGGCAATACTATGCGCTTTATCTACCTCAGCTATACGATAACTTCCTTGAAATGAGGCCTGACATGCTTTTCCATTAACGCCAATACCCACGAGAGAAGATAAGTTCTCTTTTACGTTTGTGGATTATCTTTGTAAGCTCTATAATTTGTTTGTAAGTGTCTTAGCAGTTTTTCTGGAACTAATGAGCTGTTATTAAAAGTTTTGAAACAAATTACACACTCTCTGTTTGAAACACTAGAATCTCCACCAGAAACAAAACCATAAGACAAATATTCTTAGCAGTATTTTCTTATTTGCAATGTGAAGAAAACTTGAAGCTGTGGACATGGACTCTTTGCTGGTATTAGTATTATCCGAAAACTCCATATTTTTATCATGACTGGATTGAATCTATATCTGGTCTTGTTTTCAAACTACCACTTTTAAGCCATTTATTAGTGGGATAAATAAATATTATACAAAAATCAATCTGCTGGGAGTGCAATCAAGAATAATGTGTACTCAACACATAGTCATTACATTCTTCACTAGCTTCCTATTAAACAGAGAAGAGTAAAAAGATGCAACGAAGAAACACGACTTTATTCCATTTCGGTATGTGCTAGAAAGATTTAAATAAATTTTGAATAAAATCCACAGTTACATGATTTTTAGTGAAAGATTGTATATCATGCTTTCTCATACCATTAAAAACTTTATACTGGGCTATTTTATCACAGAGCTTGTTTTCCGATATCTGGAAGAGAACAAAAATTGTGCCTGTTTTTAAATCTGGGGCAAAAAATATGATCATTAATTATCGACCTATAGCTCTGCTGTGTAACTTCTCAAAAATTTTTGAAATCATTATTTGTGATTCAATCTCGTGGCATATTTACACGCTTATTAATCAAAATCAGCATGGATTTGTTAAAGAGCGCTCTACTGTAACTAATTTGTGGAATTTCACTCAATATACAGCTGAAAGTGAATAACAGAAAGCAGGTAGATGTGATATATACCGATATTAGTAAAGCTTTCGATCGTGTTCAACATAATGTCATTGTCTCCAAATTAAAAACTTTTGGATTTGACCCAAGTTTATTAGCTTTAATAAAAAACCTACTTGACCGTTCGTGCACCTAGTGTTTATACTGCGTACAGTGGAGTTCCTTAGGGATCAAACTTTGGCCCTCTTTTATTCGTGATTTTTATAAATGATTTATGCGATCATTGCGATGTTGAATATGAACTGTATGCGGATGACCTTAAAGTTTTTTCTGTAGTTGATGGTTTTGAGGATTGTCATACATTACAGTGTAATGTCACAAAGTGCTCTAGTAATGGTCCTTCTCTTAATATTGAAAAATGTAAAACTATGACTTTTGCACGTAAGAGTAATGTAATTCTGTATGAATATACCATCAGTGGCACGATTATTGAGAGAGTAGATCACATGTGATTTTTGACTCACAGCTACGGTTTAATGAGCACATTGTCAAGGTTTGTGCGTGGTCTCATAAGTTTCATTATTCGTACATGTAGAGACATCCGTGAGACAGATGCCCTTGTGCAATTGTACATATCCTTAGTCCGTCGCAAACTTGAATATGCTTGTATCGTGTGGGCACCTAATTATAACAAATATATAAACATGATTGAGGCAGTACAGAGAAAGTTTTTGGGATATTTATACTTTCATAGATATGGGGTGTATCCCAACTACAATATTTCTTCTAATGTATTGATTGAAGAATTTAATTTTAGTACTCTTAGTAATAGGAGAAAATTGATCTTGCTGAATTATCTATTTAAACTTATTCATGGCTTAATTGACAATCCTAGTTTTTTTAAGAAGAATAAATTTATATGTTCCACGTTTTAACTTACGTAGTTCGGTAACTTTTGCCTATAAGATGCCGTCTACTAATTATTTACTTAGTTCTCCACTTTTTTCGTTATGTCGCACGTACAATTCCTTCAATTATGCCCTTGATATTCGAATAGCTAGAGAATGTTTACTATGAATTCTTAATTTTTATTTTTTCTGCTTTTTCTAATCAATTATAAGTTCCTAACAAGTTGAAGACTACTGGATATGATATATATTGCTTTTGTCTGTATGTTCATTTACATTTAAATTGTAATCACGTATTGTTACTTTATTTACTTAACTTAATCTAGTACTGTAAAATAACCCTCTAATTGGATTCACTCTGTAGGGTTTATAATAATAATAAATAAATACCAAATAAAAATTTTTGATGAGGTCAAACAGTGCTAAGAACCGTAGTGGAACTCCAAGCTGGTCCAGAGCTCTAAAAACTTTCTTAGTATTTTGGATACGGCTAACAAAATATCCCTAAACTGGATACCTGGGCAATAACTCATTTAAGAACATGAAGAAACAGGCGGCCTGACGAGAAAGGACGCGGTGGAACTATTTCAGGGATCAAACAGTAGCTAAGTAGCAAATTAATTTCTCGGTAAAACTAGAAAGAACTCCAATATAGGAACAATTCTCCTGGTTTGGTACATGAGAAAGAATGCATTTAGCCCAATCATGTAAAACCGAAGAAACTACTTAAATTTGATTGTGAAGATGTCGAAATAATTAATTATTTCTGCCCTTACAAGTCACTACAGACTCAGAAAGCAGTTATTCCGAATACGACTATCCATTGAGACTGAATGTCAACTATGCTTGGTGGACGATAGAGCACAGCTTCTGCCACTGCCTTAATATATGAACTTTCTTTTCCTCGCTAGAGGTGACACAAATTTTCATTCAACCAAATTCAAACCTGGGCCGGAATTTATTGCATGAATTTTAAGATAACACCCATTCTACAAAAGACCCCAGTTGGAGTCCAGTGGACGAGACGATGAACATTTTAATTCAATGCTCAAGTGAACTTACAATTAGTCGAGTGTATTTAGAATTCTACCTGTTAAATATAATTTATTTTTATTTGTTTATTCGCCATTATTGGGCTACTAGGGCATCATCCTCCAGGATCCGCTAATACTAACAGATATCGAAACATAACATAATAATTTTAATAAACCCAGATGAAGCTTCGGACGTGTTGCGCGTAGATCCGTATATTTGTCCATGACCAAAGGAAACCGTTGGAAAATCGGAATTAATCTCAATTTACATAGACGGAAATGCATATCCGGACGCGGACAAATATCCATATGCACACGCATTCCCATGTATGTATGTAAGCACAACGTATGTATGTAACAGTATCTGCAACGTATTAAAATTAACGGCTCAAATCCTGATTGATTTCAATATTTGAAGAGCAAAGGGAAGAATTTCTTCGCCGATTTCAAAGCGGCTCATCCGCTCTATCCGCTTATAAATTGTAACTTCGGTTCAACAATAATTGTTTACATTCCATTACGTTATATCTTTACCTATACACTCGCTCTGTGTAACCGACTCTATTTACAATGTCCTATGAATTCTGGGTAAACAGTATCGTCTCTGACCGCTGCGCTGTTTGCTCTCGTACAGGCCTTCGTGCACATCAAATGGATCATCCAGCGGTATATTTAAAATGAAATTGCAGTTATAGATAGATGTGCGTACTTGTTCAGTGTTGTACAGATTAAACATTTAATTTGTCAGCTATTGTAGACACACTTGTTGAGATAATATTGCCTACAATAAGACAAGTGTTACAAGAAATGTTTGGTAGGTATGATTCATTGAGTAATATAAGCGATATATGACCAGAGATAAGTTACCTCGTGAGATGGGTAACTCACTTATATATATTTGTTAATATTTTTTCGTGTAAAGTACCAAGGGACGTTCCTAGAGGGCGCGCAACAAAACAATATTAAAATATGCTTTTATTTAATTTTTGATTTTTTAATATTTATATTTCAACATAGAAGGTAAATAAATACTTTTCTTTATTTACCTCTTATGTTGAAATATAGATATTTTCTCTAAAGATAACATTTTATTTACAATATAAATAACATGGTACAGGGTACATATTTTATATGTATAATTAACATGACAGTTAAAATTTATTTATTAATATTATACTTATGTTAATCTAGCTTAAATATATACCTTAGACGCGTAGTAAAACCAGAAAATCGCAAATGACAAATCACATGAATGAAGACAAAGAATGCAAGATGCAACCATGATGCAACTGTAAAAAACAGACCCACCAACCTAAATTTTGTATACAACCTAAACAAAGCAACATCCCCAATTTGGACTCACAGCGCCATCTAGAAACGCCCCTTGTCACCACCAATTTTTGTTAACAGTTTTGCCCACCAAACTTACCCATCTCCTTTAGAATATTGTCTCTGATATAACTGACAAACGAATTTAAACCAATTGTCGGACCTAAATCTACAATTATTCTCAAGTAAGAGAACGTGAATTTTGTAGTTGTGGATTAGGCTACTAAACATTAGCAGAGTTGGGGCACAGAAGCCATTACTACATTATTTAAGCACTCCCATACAAGTATAGAGTTAAAACTATTTGCTTTTAGAGCGTGGCTATGGTTATCACTGCATATATAGATGTTCGTTCTTGTCTCCCCTTTCTTCAGGTTTTCTTGAGCACAAACATCTATGGCAAATATTTCTATTTGAAAGACGGTTGGGGTTTCCCTTAAGCTATTCAGCCCAAGAACTTCGACTACCACCTCTTGTTGCATATTGAATAAGTCTGGGTACCACACCAGTGATCCTCCTTCAAATTTTGGACCCCATTTATCTCGACTTGGAACCAGTACTTTGAATGGTTGCCTGTGCTTTTGTGCTAAGTTTTCAGTTTGAGCTTTTACGCGAAGCTTTCGGCCTCAGCTTTCAGGCTGAGCTTCCAGATCAGGCTTTCAGCCTGGGCAATTAGGCTGAGCCATCGGACTAAGCTTTCGTACTGAGCTTTCTATCCGCGCTTTCATACCTAGATTTTAGCCTGAACTATTGGGCTGAGCTTTCACACTGAGTTTTTGGGGTGAGCTTTAGACAGAGCTTTCGATCTGAGCTTTTGGATTAAGCTTTCGGTGTGAGTTTCGGAACTGAGCTTTCAGCCTGAACTATAAGCTCAGACTTAGTCTGAAAAACTAAACTTTTAAACTGAACTTCCCGTCTGAGTTCTTAGGGCGAACTTTTAGTCTGATATTTTAACCTGAGTTCTTAAGCTGAGCTTTCACCCTGAGCTCTATGACTAGGCCTTCGGCCTCAACTTTTAGTCCGAACTTTCAACCTGAACTTTGAGACGATTCGAATCACTATAGTCTTCGGAAAAAAGCAAGTTAGAACTTGGTTTTTCTCTGAGACTTTTCCTTGCTTTCGTCTCGCCGCCTTTCTCTGAAAGAAAATCTCCGGCAATAGTTATTTACGTATCAAGGTTGGAAAGTGACGTTTTCTCGAACGAGGTTGAAGATTGAGAGCCGAGGTGCAAACCGAGGCGAGCAAACAAAGTTCGATAAGACACTTTTCAGGCGTTGTGGGTTCAAATTTTTAATACCTACCACATGATTACCACTTGCTAAAATCAATTTAGTTGCATTTGTCGTATTCAGAATACATATGACTCATATTTCATCTGTATTTGATAGCTATTTTGACAACCGAACTCCGAAAAACTTCAGAATCTTGACAGAAGAGTACGGTAAAATAACTTACAACTTATTGTATTCTACTGTCCTTGGGCGGTAAAGCAACGGAAGTGATGCGTTGACCGTTCAATTCACAATTCAATTTGATAAACTGGTGTAGTAAGGTTGTATTTTCGGATGTGGTAGTCGAGAAATTAAATAACCGGATGATATCAAATAGGGTGAGAGAAGAATTTACATAAAAATTGATTGCGCTAACTAAAGTTTAAATTCTTTGACAATTTTGTTCATTACAAATTCATCATTCACTAATTTGACATTTCTAAACCGCTTCCTTTTTTGACAACTAAACAATAAAACTGTCGACATCATAGGTGGCGGTTTGTAGCTGATTGATGAAATTATAATTTCTTCTTGGCTTCTTCTTTACACTCAATTACATTACATTATAAATGCACTATTGCTTTTGTTATTATAAATATGCTCGTTTGAAAGCATTTATTTTATTTTTGCTCTCATTGAATATATCTATATGTTCTTCCGCAACTCAATATACACCTCTGATGGATGGGTAGACTACATTTGAATGCTAGGTTTTTATATTGAATTCGGTTTTACCGTCTATCGGTTTACATTGTGTATCTTATAATCCTTCGATCTGGCCCGGTTCTAGGGCAGGGGGGAAGCGTGAAGTCGGACGACTGCCGGTGGTGGCAAATAAGCAGTAAACCATTCAGTAAACATTCCTTGAAGCTTTAATACACGAAAATTCTACCTATGTTCTGTAAATGTAATTGACATAATTACAGATTTTATAAATTTGAATACTCAGCCACCACTGTTTTAATTAAAACATAACATTAAAATAACTTAATTAATTAGAAAAATAAGTAACGAACAAAAATAAAAGTCTTCACTCAGTCAGTTGAAGTACCTTTAATTTTGGTTACATGTTACGGCCTTTGACTATCTTCAGAGTCTTATTAAGCTAGAGGAAAAATCTAAATACTTCCTCTAGACATCCTAGATATCCTCACAATAAATTAGATTTACGTTTGAAGATCTTATAAAAGTTTCAATGAAACAATGTGAATTAAACCGAACAAGAGATACCTTAAATATATTAAATTTATCGGGAATCTAAGACATACAGCTAGTTTGAAATAAAATACACAATCAATTGACCAATCAATAACAACTATATCTGGGCAAACTATGCATGCAAATTTATTAATGATAAATGATTAGGAATCAAGAGGGATTTTGCTAAACCAAAACATACATCTATATACGCCTAAACTTGAATAATATCGTGTTTGTTATTTAAGGTTTTCGGAAATTTATAAGACGATATAATTACTGCATTATTGAATGCCAATGTACTGAGAAGTATTAATTAGAAGTTTAGTAAATATTAAAACTTCGCTAATGAACTGTAATTGAGTTTGTTCTCTTAATGAATATATTGATTGCATAACCCTTTAAATTTACACAGCACGAGCGAAGGCGATGACGGAGACGGGGCACGGAGGCGGATGCAGAACGGAGCTCGCAATAGGAACGGGAGCGAGAAATATACAAGCCGGGCGGCAATCTGGAGGACGAGGAAAACGGCACTTCTTCACTTAAACATCCACCGACCATTTATCAACCTCTCGATTTTACTTTAGTGTTTTACTGAATAATAAAGTGCTCATTAAAAATAATATTTCCGTTTTATTAAAAACCGGGCGGCCTTAATGTGCTTAATTAAAAATGAATAATTCAATTTGCCCGGAATTCCAGACTTCGCTATTCTTTTTTTATGTTTATTGTTTGTTTCGACGAACGAAATGACTCGCGAATTAAACGAATAGAACTCAAAAAAAAACTGCTCAGTTATGGAAAGGAAGCTATAAATACGGGAGCATTGGAAAAAATGTTGTATGCGAAATGAGAATCTGTGTATGCAATCCACCGAGTTACCAAAACAACATAGTATATAAAGCACGAGAGTAAAAGAAGTTAGGATGCGAGATTCATTATTAGGAAGAAAAAGTACCGAAACCTAACCTAACAAAAGTGTATTTGAAATATATTAAATGATATTTGAGTCATTCTTAAGACCATTGGATACTAGCTGATCCAGTGGAGTAGCTCAAGCCCTTCTCACATCTCAATTTCAATATACAGTGTGTCAAGAAAGTAGCGTAATCTCCTTATAGCTTATTAAATATCAGTAGCACGGAAAAATGTCCCTAATAAAAGATGTTTGGTAATTTATTTCATATTCATTGATATAATGACAGTTGTCTTATCTTCAACGTTTTAACCATTTTTTTTTAATGGCAATCCATTTTTTGTTTTTGTTTATATTCTCAAAGAGGATTATGCCTTCTATGCATGCTGACATACATTTTTTCAATATCGTTTATTCACAAAATTTACGAGAAAACTGGCTAAGTTAATGCACCTATGTGGGTCACAGCAAAATACAAAGTCCAGTAGGGATACTTCCATCGTCTTTCAAAAAATGTAAATTTACCTGAAGCGTAAATAAGAATATCATAGCTCATTTAAGTGAAAGGCAAAGTGTCGAACTTCTCATGATGATGGTGGGATACGGCTCATAGCAGTCAGGAAACGCGCTTTTGTGGAAAAACTAACTAATTTTTTATAGAATTGGAATTTGTAAATTATTTTTTCAGCGCAATGAGATTATGTATATATGATATTTAAATTACATAAAAAAAAAGTAAGTAATAATAGTTTATTGCCGTCGTTCAAAGAACATGGACATTATCGTGACATATAATACAAATGAAAACATAAATAACACAAATTTGTTTATATTTTTTTTACATTTAAATACCTTAACCTAAAAGGTATTAAATGCTTATGTCCAACGTACAATATTTAGGTAATAACCTCAAAAATCTCAAATGACAAAGCGGTATGTGTCAACAGTGTACATTCGCACCAACATAAAAAGACATTCGCAGTGATGTTGAATATTATATACTTGAATAGGTATTGTATTGTGTTTGCGTTGGTCATTCCGAAAATTCTATTAATAGCGTGCATGTCTTGTACATAGATGTACATAGATAAATGATAAAGTGAGAATAGAAAAAGTATTAATAGCACAACGAGTGCTAGTTATTAAGGAATTCCTGGATCCTATAGAAAACATTGTTTAATAAGTGATTGGCCAATGCTCTCCGAAATAAAGCTGAACAAGTAATGGCTTTCAGAGCCCCAGGTAACTTATTGTAGCACCTAATCGCCCTGTAGTAGGGAGTGCTCTAAAATAATTTGGTGTTATGCATAGGCACGCTCAAGTGGTGCCGTGATAGTGGAAAAACCTAGCATTGACTTTTTTCAGTGTGATAGTTCATTTTTCATGTAAATCGTTAGTAATTCATATATATACAAAGATGTTAGGGTATAGCCCCACCCACCATATACCTGAAAAACCGTTTCTGGGAAACAAATAATTGCTCCGCATGTGGAGAGCACCCCCAAAAGATGATACAGTAGCGCACACGAGCCTCAACGAAAGCACAAGAGAAGGACATAAGAACACTAATGTCACAGCAACGCCGAAGACTACGGACCGCAAATATGGCTGAGCATAGCCTAGTATTCAAGGCAGCACAATGGGACTCCCACTTGAGATTACTATCTACAAGTACACCAAGAAATTTACAAGTAGTACTATCCGATATTGACATCCCATTAAATATATATATATATATAAACTAGCAGGATCGCGCTCAGTTTTACTTTTGCTTAATGTAAAACCTTGATTATCGCACCAGACCATGATATCATTAATTGTACTGTTTGCTGAGTCTACCACATCACATAATGACCCAGCCACAACGCATCTCGTGTCATCACCGTACCGCGACAGCAAGCAGTCATCAAGATAGTGACATAGGTCGTTAACATAAACATTGAACAACATAAGTCCCAACAGTGATCCTTGCGGCACTCCACATGATACATTCCAGCACTGAGAATTGAACGGTCGCGATAGATTGTCTTTTTCACTACAGTGCTAACCAAAGACTTCCGATTTGTCAACATAAAATTGCACTTTGCATATTTGCCGTCCTGCCGGCTTCCTAAGATCTGTATTTGAGACATTTCAAATTGTGTTAGACCAGGGGCCTCGTTAGCTCAATTGGTAGAGTCGCCCACCCGGCAAGCGAGAGGTGCCTGGTTCAAATTCGACACAAGGTAAAATTTTTAACATAGAAAATTTCCTCATATTAAAAATTACCGTTAAAGCAGAAATTTAATGATTTAATAAAATTATGGTGTAATTACTGGCAGTTTTCGTATTTTTTATTCAACATTATTTGTTTTTAATAAGAACAATGATAATAATAAAAATCGAAAAAATATTCAGAAAATATATATATATATATAATCTAGAACCTCTTACACCCGAAGGTGTGAGGTTAAAGGTTATTACAAATTAAGCTATTTCTTTTATATATCGTACACAAATGTTCTCCAATTTGATTTGTCCTTAGATATACTCTTGGCATCTGCCCATGTCTTCCCTCGCTTTTCTAAAATTTTTGCCACCTCATCATTCCATGTCTTCCTCGGTCGTCCTCTGCTTCTCCTGTGTTGTACCCTGGCTTCCCATATCTATTTAACCTGGCTCCTGTCGTTCATTCAGTTTAAATGCCCAAACCATTTTAACCTGTTTCTTTCAATAGCTTTTTCGATTGACACTACTTCGAGTTCTTCTCTCACTGCTTCGTTCCTTTGTTTGTCCAATCTGGTTATTCCTTTGACTGGTCTCAGGTACTTCATATCTATAGCTTGGATTCTACTATACAGTGATTTATTCAGTACCCAACTTTCACTACAATAGATTAAAATCGGTCTAAATATGGTTTTGTATATGGTCATTTTCGTATTTTTGCTTATTTCTTTCTTTCGGATGAACGGTTTGTTAAGCTGTGATAAGTGCGTGCGGCATTAGATATTCTTTCATTGATTTCGCTTTCCATGTTTCCTTCCCTATCTAGTAACACTCCCAAATACTTAAAAACATTAACCTGTTCTACTTGCTCGTTATTGATTTCTATGCTGATTGTTTTGTTTTCCTTTCCTATCACCATCACTTTAGTTTTGTCTGTGTTAATTTTCATCTTCTTTTTACTTAATTCTTCTTCCCAGAGTTTTTCTTGGAGTTCCCGATCTTTAGCGGCACAGATCATAAGATCATCGGCGAATGCGCATACTGACAGTTCCACTGTTTTCAAGTTCTTATAACCGATGTGCACTGCACACGTTCTACTTTCTACGGCTCGTAGAACGTCGTCCATGGCTAAAATGAATAATGTCGGGCTCATCACACCACCTTGTCTTAGTCCATTATTGGTTTCGAATATCTCCGATTGCATGTTGTTCTTCCTCACGTAGCTTTTATTTCCATCGTATAAACTTTTAATCGCTGTCCTTAATTTCCGTTTGTAATTCCTTCGTTTTAGTCCTTTCCATATTTCTGCTTGAGAGACTCTGTCAAACGCCTTTTCTAGATCCAAGAAGGCCAGATATACTTGGGTATTCTTTGTTCTTGTTTTTTCAATTAGTTGTTTTATTGTGAAGATGTGATCTTGGGTGCTCCGTCCTTTTCTAAAGCCGCTTTGCGCTTCTGAGAGCTGTTCATCTATACTGGCTTTTAGTCTTCTTTCTAGGATAACTTCGTACATTTTCGATACGACACTTAATAGGGTAATTCCCCTTCAGAAAATATATGCAATTAATATATCATCCAGGAGTATTATAACCGCTTGCCATGTTTAAGAAAGTTTTAAGATTATTATTATAAACAAACAGTAATGGTTAGAGAATTTTTAATAACACATAACCAAAGTAAGAGTGAGTTCACACATAGCGTTTTCACAACGTGGGTTGCTGCGTTGTGAATAAATAAATTCTTTCAGAATATAAAAAAAAAACAAAATGAATTACCGTTTAAAAAAAAGAACTTAGTTGCTATAGCAATCAAAATGTTGGAGGTAAAACAACTGCCGTTATGGCAATGAATACTAAATAAATTAGCAAACATCTTTTATTAGGGATACTTTACCATGCAAATGGTATTTAATAAGCTAACAGCAGGTTGTGCTGCCCTTTTGACACACTGTATATATACCCACAAAAAAACTGAAGCTGGAAGATGTATGAAGACTACTAAAACTAATGATGATTTTTATTGGAATTTGAAACAATATACGTCTCAAATTTACTTTATTAAATATTCAGCTGATCTTTACCCTCTAGTACCTAAATTCCACTATGGGTACAAGACAAAGGTCTCAAAGCACTAAAGTTTCCAGAAAACATTTGAAGATTCCTTTAATATCGCCATATGATATGGTTATAATAGCTTACAGCAAAAATCTCGTGGAGTTGAGCTAGGGTTGTGATAGTCAGATGGATAAGAAAGGGTGTTAAGATGCAAAGAAGAAAACAACGTGAGTCAAAATTTCATAATTTTCGACTTGCGATACTGTTGCACTCATAATGTGAAATGTTGCTGAGATCTGCATAAAAAATTGCACTGCTTATACTGACAATTGCTTCAGGATAGTTAAACTTAAATTTTATTAATTATTAACTACAACATGAACTTGTAGTAACGTTAGATTCCCAAATCTTATGTAAAAGAAATATTCTTTTTAAGAAACATTTGTTGCAGAAATTGCCGTACGGGCTGCGTCCCTTCAGCATCTTGAGGAAAAATCAATGTGACAACTTCATTAGTCCGCGGTTTTCATATTAAACGAGTCGCTATCGTTTGAATTCATAGAATTTATATCGCCATTTCCTCCTCGAATTCTGCCGACAAATCGGGCACTAATGAGTCGCATTGAGCGAATTCCGCGAGACGAAGCCGCGTGACGGAATTCTTCGCGCCATCCCTCTCCCAGCTCCTGTACATACATACGTACCCTGTTTAACAATTAGATCGTTTAGATAATCCGAAGGGGGACGCCAGCGCGCGTCAATTGAAACAAGGAAATCCTGATTTTCAAAAGCGCCTCGCCTTAACGATTTCAGAAAACATCAATTACCGGCTTTCGCGTGCTCGAGGTGGCGCTGACTGTGCGTCGTCGGGACTGGCTGCTTGGGACGAGTTAACATGCTTTATTATGGGATGAGGCTTCTTGACGAAAACGTGCATTTGAGAGGTTACACATAATATTAAATGCCACGTCCAATAAGGCTAGGTGGAAAGAAAGGCTTAATCTCGGTGTTACCTCTGATATCTTTATCCCGGCTTTTATTAGTGATACAGATGCTTTAAATAGACATTTTTCATGTCCAACGATTCCTTCTATATAAATTCGCTTTTAAGACACTCATCTCGTTAGATATAATTGCACCGCTGAATCGGTTGTGCTCAAACCAATACGGGGCTGATAACACTGGGCAACAAATTTTCGAAAAGTTCATGCTTCCAAGCTGAAAATAGTCATTTCGTAATGAATTCAATGTGCTGAACACGAAAATGACTAAGAAAAAGCTGAATTGGCTACGGGTTTTCTGTAATATGTACGCATATTTCAGAAAAAGTGTACTTATGTCAATATTATAATACATGGTAAGAAAACATTTACGCATATTTCAGAAAAAGTGTACTTATGTCAATATTATAATACATGGTAAGAAAACATTAGTCTGCTTCTGGCTTTCGACTTCTTTTGGCCTGCCGTTTGTAGTGGACTTGTGGAGCATCTCTACTGATTGTCCAACAATAGTCAGCTAGCATTGACGTAGACCATTTGCCTTGGTACCGTTGCTCCATGGTGGCAATGTCCTGATGAAAGCGTTCGCCGTGCTCATCGCTGACCTGCCCGCAGTTATCAGGAAAGAAATCTAAGTGGGAATCAAGAAAGTGGATCTTTAAGGACATATTGCAGCCGAATTCATGAAACAAAGCCAACATATCCTCAACCAGACGCAAAATTTCGTAATTTCTCACTAAATTGCATTACATTATGCAATAGCATCTATACAATGGACAAAACGTCAATATCTCTGGAACGTGAGCCAATCAACTTTTTTCAATGTGATATTCGTGTTCAGCACGTTGAATTCATTCAGGATTGGGTACTTTCACCTAAGAAGCAATTTCACTGTTGACCAGTGTAATCTGGACAAGAGAATGTTAAAGATTTGTGCCCCTTTACTTATAGATTACGCGGTACATACATGTAACTTCTACATTGAAACATCAACTTTGTGGAAATCTGCTCTTATTAGAGCAATTCCCATATCATCCAATGTTGAGGGATTTAAGGACATTCGCCAAATTATATATATATTCTCTGCTTTTTCTAAGATATTTGAACAATGTCTTGAACAACAATTGCGACTTTTTGTTAACGAAGCGGAATTGACTTGTAACGTGCCGTTCCATGGGAAAATCTATTTCAGTATTCCAGTTTTGATTTTAATTTGAATTAGTCGTTAGTTCCGTTTATTTAGCACAATGGGCCCGGTAAGAGTGGCCTAAATGCATATGGTTACCACCTTCCCCGACCTATAATCCAGAATTCCGTTTATTGTGATTTTCCCGTGGGCGGTAGCGTTGCTACCGCATGTTATTTTATCTCGAGTTTTTATTTATTTAATTTTGTTTTCGACGCAAATGTCGCCCCCGCCAATAGTGCCTGATTCACGCAAGTCCGACTCCCACCATCGCGACCGCGTGGGGGGAACCGTAAGTGTATTTAAGCCGCGGGCTTAACGATTTGCGCGTTGGCATAGCTTTTGATACCCGTCGAGCTTCTTATTCCCGGCCTGATTGTAGCGCTGGCAGAGCCCACTGGTGTAACGCAGGCATTTTACCGGTTTTTCTCCGCTCTGGCCGTTGCGCCGCCATTGTTTCTGGCGCTCCCAGAGTGTTAATTATAGTCATTATCGTACCGCTGAATTTAGCACCGTTACCGATATCTAACCGTCATATCTCGTGAAAACCGATCGCGTACTTATCGACCGACCCCAGTACATAGATTTTCGCCTTATGTTATTAACCGAAACATAGCTATTAGATTCCGCGTTTAGCCTTCAAAAGCGTTACCGAAGCCCCCGTAAATCTTTTAAAGTTCACCGCGGTAGATATTTTTAATGCATACGATTGTACGTATAGTTGTTTACTCACCTTTTTTACTGTATATATATATTCCATGTCTTTTACAATTGTTGTTTAGAAATAAACGTTTGATTTAGGATGCCCTTTCACTGTTTCGTTGTGTAGTCCGAATCCTGAACTTTCTTGGACTCGTTGCTACCATTCTAGGGTATACACTTTATTGTAATGATGTAGATATAACGCAACACCATTCAAACCGACACGAGGTTGTAATTTGGCGTTTGACGACAACCCACTGACAACGATCAGCACCACCAAACGAATTTAGGGTGAACCTCCTCTTTCAACTTACGAGGAGCGACCCATAAGTAATGAGCATTTTAAGAGTAAGTAAGTAATCGGAAGCCCATAGACAAGCCTTTAAAGAATAAGCGGTAAATACCATCAGCACCGAACCAGAGAAACCCGTAAAGCAACAAACAGTCGTCGTCTTCGTTACAGACTCACATTGTCGATGATGTTTTACGAACAACTGATCGTGATGACATTACTGTTCTTGTGTTGCTTGATTTTGGGAGAGCGTTTGATAGGGTAAATCGCGACGTTTTATTGCGTTTATTGAATTCCATGGGAATGGATGGTCCTGCTTTATCATTAATGAGATCTTACCTAAGTAATAGAATCCAAGAGGTTGTGTTAAACAAGTCTTTTTCTGAGAAAATAGCCATCTCTGCAGGAGTTCTACAAGGAGTCCGCTCTAGTTCTCAATATACACCAGTTGCCTTGCGTCTGTCATTAAACATAGTACATAGAAGGAGAAAGTTAGATGCTCTAGCACCACTAAAGCTTCGAAGTGAAGAAATAAGGTTGCCTAAGAAAGTGAAATAATGTCATTCATCCAAGAATCCGAGAATTAAAACCATGGAAAACAGGATTGATTGTTAGGTATTTTACAGATACTGTACGCAAATAAAAAAATAATAAACAATTATAACCCAATATCAGTAGCGTTGATTATTTTTTACAATTTAAACAAAAAAGTAACCAGATAGTTTAAGAGAGGGCTTTGCTGGAGAGCCCAGAATTTCTATGCTATTTGTGAAATATCTGAAGCAATTGAATTAAATATAATTTGTTTTATTTATGCTTCGTTGTAAAGTCATTGTGACTTCTAAATTTGAAAGCCATATCCAAAGGATTTATATATGCACACTCGTACGTTATATATTTGCGGTGTAAACCATTTATCAGAAGCACATTCATTACAAAAATAAACATCGCAATGATCAAAGGCAGATGAAAGGAGGCCGTCAGGATTGTTTACCTAGGGACTGGAGAGTTTGCAGATACGTCAAGCCCGGCGAACGTAAACAGCTACTCTTGACCAGGTCGGATTATCCTCCCCAGTCAAGTCAAGAATGTGTGCTCCGCTGATAGTCCTTGGGCCATATCTTGTTATTTTAGTTCCGATACCATAATTAAACTCATTTCACTAAATACATACCGTTCTAATGCGTTTTACACTATATTTAAGGATGCATATATGAAGCATGAATACGTTTTAAAGATTTTATTACATAGAAATATATAGATTATTTCCAGCTTTCTTTATACTTAATCCTGTGTGAGAATTGAATTTCTGTTTCCTTCGAAAACCACATTCGAACAAGTATCTTTAATAGTGTTTAATTATATTATCTATTCAAACCGCGAGTTCGTATTTAAATTCTCTCAGCGCCGGAGCGCTTCGCATACAGAATTCACCATTTTCTTGGCGTTTTGCGAATTCGTCAGCTTACGTCGGTAACAATTCCTTAAGAAATGAGCACTTCACCCGCCAGGACGTACAAGAACATTTAATAAACACGCCTTCAATTTCGAGGTGATTCGATGATAATTAAACCACATGCAATTAAGGATTCCATTCGTAGGTACAGTGAAAGAAACAGCATCCGAGAAAAGAAGATAGAAATAGATAGAAAGTTTTTAGCTTTACTTTTCCTTCAAAATACAAAAGGGCTGACGTACGTAATCATTGTTTTTATTTTATAAGCATGTGATTTAAAATGGAAGACGTTAATATTACTTATATTAATGAAAGCTGTTACTTAAAATTTACAGCATATGAGGTAAATTCCGGAGTTCCGCAAGGCTCCGTATTGAGCCCCGTGTTGTTTACACCGATAAATTTTAACTAGAACTACAAAGTCAAGCAACTATCATAGGTTTTGTCGATAATTTAGCATTAGCAGTAACGGCAGAAAACAAATATACGTTAATGACAAATACTGACGAAAATCTAAGACGCGCTGCTGGTTGGATCTCCGTCAATGAACTTCAGTTGGCCCCCGAGAAAATGGAAGCGCTCGTCATGACAAAGAGACGGAAAAGGGAAGGTATCAAATTTAAGATAGGAAAGATTGACATAATGCAGGGTGAAATACCTAGGAGTTGTTTTCGATATGCTGGGTAACTTCAAAGAACACATAAGAGAAGTGGCAAAAAAGGCCGGGGATAAAATGGGGAAGTTGCTGCGACTGTTACCAAAAATTCGAGGCCCGAATAGCTCCAGAAGGGCAGTGCTTGCCGGAGTGACCCAATCAGTATTGCTATATTGGAGCCGATATTGGTGGATGCACTGATGATTGAACGAAATAGATATCTTCTAGAGAAGACGCGGCGACAAATGCTTTCGAGAGTAACATCAGCATACAAGACAGTCTCCAGTGAAGCAGTTCAGATCGTAGCCAGGATACCACCAATCGACCTTCTGGCTTAGGAACCGGTAAAAATCCTGAAACAGGAAAGGAGAGAGGAATGTAGGAAACCGACATTGGAGAATTGGTGGCAGATACAAAGACACAAAGACTTATTGGAGCAAATTGCGTATACCAGATATTCGGAGTTGGATTGACTGCAGGCACAGAAGGGTCACTTTCTTTCGATTGATCAAACCAGACTGTTTTTGGATTAGTGCTGTTTATGCTCGCTGAAGCTGTTCGCAATACAAGTTAGCAGTGATGTTTTGATCCCTTTACAAAAACTCATAATGGACAATTCCTTTTGTTGTCCACCAAACACAATAAAACCTTGTTTTTGGTGCATGAAAGTTTTGGAAGTATGTGATACCGAATCAATAGGCGACAACTAATCATACGAACACTTAGAATTTGAGTGTAATATCCACTTTTCGTCGTACGTTAACAACCGACCCAGAATTGGGTGCGTAAAAATACCAAAAAATGGTTTTCACTTCGTTATCATTGGACTATTTATGTGAGACCTATTTGCTTCACTTCCACCTCTTTCCTAGCTGATGAAGATGCAAACGAATGGTTTCATCACACAACTTGAACCTTCCTGCAAGCTCTAGGCATGTTGTACTGAAATGTTCCTCCACAAGCTGTTGAATATCCCGGTTGTTAATGATTTTCGATCTCCCAGAACGTGCTTGATCGATCAAGCTGAGATCACCTGAAGACATTTTTTTAAACACGTCTGTGCTGTTCGATAGCTTACGGCATCAACTCCACTTACTGCACCTTCGCTACCAAGGTTATACTCATACAATAAAGAACCTCGAATTAAAGTTTTATTCATTGCCATTTTCAATTATAAAACTGTAGAAATTAAACAAAAAAATGTGTGTGTATCCGATAAAGGAAGAATTTATACTGAAGTAGATGACAAATGACAAACAAGTACTATGGATCAATCATCTAAAAGATATTCATGGCACTCTATCTTATACAAAAACCGCACGAACTTATTTGGTTACTTGATATAAACTAAAATTTAACGATGGCTTTATTTTGTACAAAACGCCTAACAGTTCATACTCGAAACAAAAGCCGAAGGAAATAAAACCTAACTCTGAAAAGTTTAATTTTGAATTCTTTTGATTCCCAGATTGTTCCATAAAAATATAATCTACGTTGCACATAAGCGTTCGCGCAATAAAATCCAACTATGCCGATCATATTACGCCATAACAATTATACTTGAAACTGATGCTTTCAATACGACTTTAACAAACGTGTAATTTCAATGGGCAAAGATTGAAATATGGAAGTTAGTGTAGAGGGGCGGAGGCCAAGGGGAGCGACCGACGTCGGGTGGTTTAGGTGGAAACAATGGCGTTTAACCATCCCACGAGGAAGAGTAAACTGTTTAGCGAGTTTCCTGGCTTTTGTTCGCGAAGCCCGACCAATTAGTTGCCGTGAAAGCCTCGTTAGCTCATTATTCAATACCTGACGACTATTCAATCACTTGTTCCTCACTCTTTTCAGTTCTCTTTACGCTTTCTTGTTATATACCTATTCATTCTGCCGGAGCGCGGGGTAGCTATTTGAGCAAACGAATAAAAGGGGAATTATATTTGTTACTGATGAAATAAATGTGTATGTGTTGCGTTCTCAAGGCGTTTCAGCTGCTAACATTTGCATGCAAACTGAGAGGAGATAAAACCAATTACGCCATTACCCAATTAAGTTAATATTTTCACTGCATATATAAAGAGGGTAAGTAGTTACACTACTACAAAAACAGAAGTACATATTTAGTATCAATCGCGTGTTTTTTTCTTTTAATTATAGTTTGTGATTTGCACAATTTTGTAATTTGCATTGAGCGAAATACGCAGTAATAGAAAGAATTCTTTAAACAAAATAAAGGAATTCATTTTTGAGCATATCTATTTTTTCAAAGCTGACAATTTATATTCAAAAACGCACATAGTGAAATAAGATTATTACTTTAAATTAAAGTACGCGCTGTTGTCTTTAAAAATAATAAATCATCAAATCAAAAAACCTTCATGTTTGAAGCAAAACTTACTTTTGCATTTTTAAAGCAACAGTACGCTTTTGAATCATCTAAGATCTGACCATACCCTTGACTTTGGTAGAACCAGAATTGGCAAGTGAAGAAAACCATATAAGTAGTAACATTCAACTTACATTCGTTATTTACCTTAATTTTATGACTTGGACTACAACAGATAGAGTAATATCTCTAATTATCGTCCTCTAACTTTGTCATCGAGTTTTTCAAAAGTGTTTGAATATGCTATATAAATTATGCCTCCTACAGGTGACCAAATCTGGGACATGCCCCGAGATGACATGCCAAGGAAGTTCAACTTTGTGAAAGATTTTACCACAAAGCTTAGCACTAAGAGTGAATGGGATAGAGATACCATTTCGAAACTCAATAGAAATGCCATTAAATGGTACACAGATGGCTCCAAAACGGCAGAGGGAACTGGAATAGGGATATATGGGCCTAGAACCAAATATTTCGAAAGCTTGGGGATGTACCCAAGTATCTTCCAGGCGGAAATACACGCTATTGAAAGATGTGTCCAGGTCAATATTGACAGAAGCTATGAAAAGCAGGAGATTATCATAATATCTGATAGTCAAGCAGCCATTAGGGCGCTGAGGTCAAACATAATCAGCTCCAAAATGGTTTGGGAGTGTCTACAAAAACTAAACGAGCTAGGCAAAAAGAACAAGGTAACCCTTTTGTGGGTTCCGGGACACACGGGAGTGGAAGGAAACGAAATAACAGATAATCTCGCTAAGAGAGGGGCTAGAACACCTTTTGTAGTGCCAGAACCTTTTTGTGGGATAAGTAGCAGCATAACACTGGAGAAACTGGAAAATGAAGTAGAGCAGAGAAAATCCAAATACTGGGAGAATCTCCAGGGAATGAGGCAAGCTAAAACTCTTCTGGGTACCTATAACCAGAAGAGATCTGCAGAATGCATCAACCTGAGTAATAATAATATTCGGATATTGACAGGGATCCTTACAGGCCATTGTAAACTGAACGGACATCTAAGCAGGCTTGGAATAGCGAAGGAAGCCGAATGTAGATTTTGTGGGGAACAGGACGAAACGTCCATTCATCTACTCACAACCTGTGTTGCACTGTGCAACTCAAGGGCGCTGCACCTGGGAGCATGTGAAATCGAAGAGGGAGAGTTACCTAATCTGGGGCCTTCGGACATTCTGCACTTCTTGAAAGGAATCAGACTGGACGGCCAGCTGTAAATACAGCGAGAAGAGGGGACACAATAGATCTTTTAGGTCGCAGTGTACTATCACCCTAATATCACACATACACATGCTATATTAAATAGATTACTATCACATTTAGATAAACACAAACAGCACGGACATCGGCAAAAACCTTACGACTGCAATATACTCTTTATATGACAATATACCATAGTAGCAAATTTACATTTAGGTTGGTTCCTGTTTGGAGTATTTTGAGACTTGAGCCGTGCGCTTGATCGCATTGACCATGATGTTTTGCTATCGAAGTTAGAGTTTTATGGAATTCGTTGAGTAGTTGCTAGTTGGTTTATATCTTTCATGCATGGAAGGATGCAACATGTTAAATTTAATCATAAAAACAATAATAGAATGAATCTTATAATATCGTTGATCTAGGGGTACCTCAAGTCAGTATTTTGGGTCCGATCCTATTTTTAGATTTTATTAACGATATCAGCAGTTTTCTAAACAATGTACGCTGATGATATTAGTGCCGTAGTAACGCGTTCGAGCCTTGACGAGACAGAACAGCATACAAACTTGTTACTACAAAAATTAACCCCTAATTCGAAGATAATAAATTATTGCTAAACGAAAGTAAAAGAAAATATTTCATATTTCATAATGTTAGAAATAAAAACAATGTTGATTCATATGTCTTTGCACAGAATAATGAGATAGATCGCATTAGAGAACTTAATTTTTTGGGTATAACTATGGATGACAACTTAATATGGACAGTGCAATGCGCAAACTCATAAATAAATTAAATTCTATTTGTTTCCCAATATGTACACTAAGAAATATAGTTTGTCATTCTACTTTGCCATTTTTTTTACCATTCCAACGTACAGAGTAGAATATCGTATGGTTTTGCTGATGGGCACATAGTCGACAGCTAAAAACGTTTTCCTGCCCTAGAAACGCTTTGTTCGTTGTATGGCTCATATTTTTTCAACTGAATAGTGTAGAAACTATTTCAAAGCATGGAATATATGCCGGCCTTATGTACATATATACGATGTATTAAAATATATTTATAAAAACACGAATATTTTACATCGTGTGCGACGCCTTGAATTAGTTGCAATTATTTGTTGTTTGTTTGTATCTGTGTTGACATTTCCTAAACTTTTACTGTATACAGGACAAATAAATTATTATTATCATTAGTATAACAAGGGGCCAAGGTTCGAACCATGTGGTAGCCCAGGTTCAATAGTGCGTAAAATGAAGGAATAGAATACAATGAATAAATTTACAATGTTTTAGAACGCTGCTTTATTAGAAACTTGTGCAGTGAAAGTCAACATTCCAAAAAACAGGTGCACGACCTCAAAGCATATGTAAGGCATTGCCTACAAATTGATGAATTTGAAAATCAATACCGACTAGTTTTATCAAGAATTCAGCTTGTAAATTATAAAATAATTGCACATGGCAAGTATACAGGAGACAAAATCTAGGGCAGTGATAAAAATTACAACACCAAAGAAAACCCTCAGATTTTCGGTAAGCACTAGGGTTGCATCAAGTTCGAAGCGCAATTGAAAGTATCGACTCAAGATGATTTAAAATCCATTCGTCCATAGTGCTAGTTAGTACCAATTTTTAACAGAGATTTTATACAATTAAAAGAACAGTTGTTACTTCCCCTTTCGAGCTTGAAGTTATTTTTGTTAAATATGGTCATGCTTTGCTGCATGAATTCTGTTTAGAAGACAGCTTGTATCTTGTGAATGGCAGGAGAGTGGTCCATAATTAATTTGGGGTATCATCCTACTCGGAAAATGGTAAAGAATTTATTTCTGTCAAAAATATCACATGATATTTGGAATATGCAAAATGTAAAAAAAAACTTATATTTTTTCGTCTACTAGTGTCTTTTATAAAAATTAAATTGAGGTGTTTCAGCCTTTCCCAGCCCCTTCAGCGAGTTATTTTATCGACACGCGGTGTATATGGTATTTTCTTTGTTTCGCTTGGTAGTTTGTTGTCCATTCTTCTTCTATTCTTATAAGAATGCCCAAAACGTGTTGTAAACAATTTGTGTGTGTGTTATTGAAGCAATTTCATTTTTCGAAATAATTTGATTTTCAAAGCATTTCATAGCCAAAGTGTCATTTACATATCACGCAAAAACAGTTTCATAAATATTTAAAACCCTATTTCCTGGGACCGTGAGTTCAAACTTCGCTCTCGTCTGAGGTCATAATGAAAATAAAAAAAAAAACATTTTGATAATAACTACAGCTTAAGGCCTACATCGAGCAAGAATTTTTCGTTCTAGAAATAAATGTAAGTCATACATCCGTTTGTAAAGAATATAAAATAGATAGAAATTTACCGAAATGCATTAGCTTTCTGTGAAGTTTGGCAATTTACATACGTTCTAGGGAACTGAACTATATTTCTGCAAAATAATAACACTCGAGTCTTAAACACCATTATTTATGAAACCTGATATTGAGGATTATAGATCAGAATCTTATAAAGAGTCGAAAAACTTTTCAACAAACTGGATTTTTACTGGAACTCTTAAAAGCTACACTAACTTAAGTTGAAACTGATTAGAAATGTCTACTTAGTAAAATACAAAAATCTGATTCACAACAAACATGCTTAATTGCAAAAAGTATAAGTAATAAATAAGTCGATACATTATTAATAAGTTTTTTTTTATTAGAAAAAAGTCTTTTATATAAAAACAAAATATTTTTAAATATCCACTGAGATTAATACTAACATCTATATAGGAGAAAAAACGAACACTGCCTTTAATTAAGTAGATTCTCAACAAATACTATTAACAACACGACCAGCAACAACAGGCGTTTCACCTCTCCTCCGAACCTGCTAGAGATCTATGTGAATCCTCCTAGAAACAGTAAAATCACATTATTGTGTTTAATTTTACGAATTTAGAGCACGTGCTACCTTTAAATCTAAGTTCGTTATCTTGACTTTAAAGGCTTGATCGCAATTACCACGCTGCGCTAACCTGGCATTTCTTATGGCATAACCTTCATATCTGAACGATTGTGGTGGAAGATAAGGATGGAGGACGGGACTTATCAAATCTGGATCCATGTATCGGACATCTGTCTTTCCGACTATTAAACTAACGATTGTTCCTACTAGGAGCACTGTAGAAACTCCTATGGGTGTGATCCAATGGTACGACAGTCTGAATAACGGAAAAACGTTGGATTCGTCTGGGTAAAGCTGAAATAAAAAGAATTCTCACATATTGGTAATTATCGGCATCATTGCTTTGTAAATATTACGGATTCGCTGCTATTGACAAAGACTCCATATTTTTGTTCGCATTGATCTACTGATATCGGTAACCTGTGAGGTACCACTAACCCAGAAGCGCCTGCGTATTGCCCACCAAAGGAAACCCAACCAGACATTACAAATCCAGCTATCGCACCTGCTATAGCGCCTGGCGCGTTCGACCAAGGAACCAGCATCCCCAAAGTGAAGACACCGAACGTTGTACCTGCTGCAATTGCTGATAAAGATGTGGCTGTCTGTAACAGAAAATATCAACTTGAACACCCCCAAAAGCAAATTGAAAAAAATCTTAGTTAGCTATTCACGAAATGCAAGCTTTGATAACAGTTTTCTTTCAATTTTACGATTTGTCTTTTCTCTCATGACATTTAATAGTATACGCCTAGAAAGTTGATATTACCTTAAGTAATGAACAAACAGCACGCCATCCCTCCGACGATAGTCAATTCAGAATGAACAAAAGCTATCGTTTTCGGCATGGTGAACGTCGCTGTGCTATCGCTTAAAAGCAGGGTCAAACGCCCTGAAGAAAACATATAATCACGGCATTCTGGAAAAGTAAATATCGACACTACTTACCGCTAAAATTCCTCCCATACGCTCGACCACATATAGAAAGCCCAACGCGGTTACGCCCAATACCAAGGCCACGATTTTAACGAAGATGGTGGCTCCCCTTTCCTTGATGTTCAACCTCAAGCAACCCTTGAGGAAATCTTCTAGGAGAACCATGGAAGTGGAATTCAATACTACCGATAAGGAGCTGGAAAGTACATAAAAAATAGTGTTTAACTTATTAAATATAGGGTGAGTCTTTTGCGATGTTTAGTGTGGCGATCTCGGAAACTAGCGGTGATAGAAAGGCGATCAAGCATTGAGGAATTGCAGCTCTTCAAGCTTAATTGAATGAGCCTTTTACTTCCTGAAAAAAAAATGCACGGCCAACTCGATATCTTAAAAAGAAAGTGTTTTTTTTTTTGTTATTTCGTTTAATGTCTATATTATTATGGACCTTGGAAAAAAAGTGTAAAGGGGAAAGTTGTAGAAAATTATGTGCTAATAAGACACTCTAATGGAAGTTTGTATTTAAGCTATAATTTCTGAGATCCCAAAAAAAAATTTGAAATGAAAACCATAATCGGCAATGACTTTATAAAAGAAGCATTTTTCCAACGATGTAACACTTGATATAGTTATTTTTACAACATAATAAATTACAACCCTTTTTGCCTTTTTATTTACGAACTATTCAAGTAGTAAGCTATGGAAATAATTTAAAGATGCAAACGACAATCCTTAACAGGTGCAAATAGGTAACCTTTCCATTTAATGTTGATTGAGGTTTCGTAAATTAGGAACATAAATTTTTCTAATCAAGAAAATTGTATGCCATATAAATATTGTACAAGCTGCACAACAGCATTTCAATCGTCACTAGTTGTCTATTACCTTTAAGAGATTATATAATAATTTTTGGAAAGCACGGTTCTTTATGTAATCTAAATAAGGCTGCAAGAGACATTAATGAACAGACTGAGAAAAACGTATTAATTAATCCGTAATAATGCAAAATCCATCGATTTCAACCCGATAAATTTCAATAAAGGGAGGCACAACCCATTCTACTATCGTTCGAGTACTTAAGAAGCTTAACTTTCAGCCCTATAAATTACCAGTTGCGCAAACACAACACCCTGATTATTACAATAAACGTATTGAATTTTGTACTTGAATTATTAACATGTGTGAAGCTAACCCACAGTTTAAATTTAAAGTTTTGTGGACGGATGAAATACGATTTATGGATGCAAAAAAAACCGCATCATGTCGAGGAGAGAAAACCACAAGTTAAGTTTTGATTTAATTTTTGGTGCGGCGTCTTTGGTTCAACAATTCTTGGTCCATATATTTTTGATGGTACATTAACTGGTGATCGTTATTTTCACTTTATGCAGAACGATTTTGATAATATGTTACAGAATTACGCCCTTACGGACACGTGGTATGCTGGAATGATTTCAACGCGATGAGGCACCACCGCAGCCAATGGTACGAAATCAAATTCGTGGATGAGAAGAAACACATGGCTGTTGCACGTCCACCTCGATTCTTGGATTTGTCGGTTTTAGAATTTTATTTATGGGAAACGATAAAGGGTAGCGTGTATTGAAGATCATAGGGCATAGTAGATAACCTTAAAGAAGCTTTTGTGGATCATAATGGTAGAGTTTTTTAACATCTACGATCTTAGATTTGCTAAATTTAGTGTCTCTTTTGTAAGGAAGTATTATAAAGCTTAAGCAATTAAGAGAGCTAAATCTCCCTAAAAATGTGGAAGGTTAAGGTTTGTCGACTTGAAAATCTCGGGACTTGAAACTTTAATTGTGATGTAAGCTGGTACAATCAACGTTGTTGTGTAATAAATTATATAAAAACTTTATGCTGACGATATTTCTTTGTAGCTCTAGCGAATCCACATTAAATTGTTTCAGGAGGGTGTCAAATCCCCGTGGAGGATACACACCCTCAGTTCTATAGACCAAATATTTTAATAGCTTTCTCTGCACTTTCTCCAATGTTTGTATATGAGACCAAAATGGACTCCAGACCAAGCAAGCGTATTGCAGTTTACTCTTAACGTAACGTATTATACAGTAATATTGGTACTGAAACATTTTGTATGACGTATTACAAATCCTAATGTTTTGAAGGCAGAAGAAGCTACGTCATTCATGTGAGATGCGAAACTTAAATCGGAGTCGAATCGCACACCGAGGTGTTTAAAGTGCAACGCTCAATTATTGTACCATTAAAATAATATTCGTTTTGGAGTGGTTTCTTTTTCTTAGTATATGTTATTACATAACACTTCAATACATTTACTTGAAGTCGATTTCTGTCGCACCATAGAGAAATTTTATCAATTTGTGTTTGTAGGTAAATGCAATCGTTCGGTGTACTGATTTCAACAAATATTTTCAGATCATCAGCAAAGAGGCATTTTTTACATTCAATATGGTGCAGTAGATCATTAATAAGCAGATTGAAGAGGAGTGGCCCCAGATTTGATCCTTGCGGTACTCCTGACGTTGCTATGTAGCATTTTGATTTGAATCCCTTGTAGAATACATATTGCGTTCTGCAAAGTAGGTATGAAGACAGAAGCCGCTTCAACCTATAACTGAAACCTATGTCTGTGTACACCTTATCCACTTGAGCATGCGCGTTCAGGACATTTGACACCGCTTGTGTGAAGTATATTAAGTTGGTGACTGTTGATCTTTTTTTCATGAACCCATGTTGATGTGGCCATATTGCATCATTCCAGGAATGCGTGAAGATCCGCGCTTGCTTCCAACAAAGGCCCAGAATTTCTGAAGGTCCTTACAACATACGTCCTATACACAGACGCTATTTGTTTTTTCACTAGAGCGCTTAATATGTTTAAACTCATTAAGTGAGTGTGTTATTTGTTTTTTTGTAATGACTATCGTAATACCTTTCCAGTTCATCATTACAACCCTCGAAAAAATCGGTTATTGTAATTGACCAAAGTAAGATTTTAACTCTAGACCTCACGACTGATAGCCAAGTGTGCAAGCCACTAGACTATCAGTCCGTAGTTCTATTGTTGACTATGTGTTTTATTTTTTTAATTGTTGTTGTAGGAAGCTGCCTTATTATCACATTTATTTAGAAAATTACTTTTAATTTCAAATCAAAGAGACGAGAGGAAATTTAAATTTTTAAAATCAACTATAGGGGCATTAATCCAAGCCAAGTTAATCTACCTTTAGCCAGTGAATTGATTAAAGATTTACAATATGAAAAATTTTGACATTTTCGTAGAATTACATTATTCTAATTTGAAGCAATATAAGCCTATTGTAATTTTTATGCAGCAAATGTTTTGGCCTAAGCTAAAATGTAATTTCTTTATTATGCGTTATAAACCTATGGTGCGTTAAGACTTTTGTATCACAAATTGTCTTTCAAAATAATTAAAAATATCCAGGGTTTTAATTTGAAAAAAAAAATGTTAAATTTCTAATTATCTTAACAGCTTAATTCAATTGCTTTTTCTTTCTTCTTAATTGCATTTTGATCAGCACTAAAAACAGTGAATCTTTACTAATTTAATCGAATTTGCAACTTTAGTAATAACAAAGTTTAACGCTTCACACATTTCGTCGTAATTTTTTCTCATCAGCAACAATTATAATCTCAGAAAAAATCTTGCTATCATCGGCATACCTATTATATGTAATCATTTAATCGAGATTATAATATATCTACGTAAATGTTTAGGGTTTATATTTTTTGGAAACATAATTGTTTATCTATTCACAAATAATTACAACAATTTTTTATTATTAGCTATATAATACCACAAATTACAATTATTATCTGATACAAAACAAATATTTTAATATCATTTTTCCTTAATAAAACCTTAACGTGCTTATTGTCTCTTGATAAGACGAAAAGAACTTCAAAGATTATCCAGTAACTACTCTGTATGTTTCTGTATCCCCATCTCATTTGTAAAAACTGGATGTAATGTTCTATATCTTTACATATATTCTAAAATATAAATTGCAACACTTTTTGAATGTATTAACAAATTAACAAACTGAATACAATATTTATTGTAGATATGAATCAAGCTACTAAATTTTTCTAATAGTAATATTACAATAGCAATCTTAATATTCTTCATGCATGTAGATATTTTCTCAGAAGGCAACGCACACAATACGCTAACATTGATCATTAGAGCACATTAAACTCGTTTTTATTGTACCTATATTAAGTGTTAATGTTATGTATCTATAATTTAATTGCTGTAAATGCGTAAGTGTTTGTCATAGCACGTGCCCCTGTGAGCGGTTATATGTACCTAAACCGAACAATTTTTATCTGTATAGCGAACTTGTAGTTCAACTCAACAACGGATAGGCAATTATTAATCACCAAAGTTAAATAAAAATAAATCGACACAGCAATTATATAGATAACAGAGTGTTTCAAGTTAAAAATTTTAAACTTACTGCTTGACAAGCATTTTTTCAAAAGTCTAACTAAAAGTAAAAAAAAAATCAATTACGATAGCACATCCGGATTTGGATCCCTTATTGGAAATCTGGACAGTGGCGGCTCGTGACGTTTTGTTCAAGGGAGGCTATTGTAGCCTAAGTAACCCTTCTCGGTCAATAAATTATATTTTTGTAGTTATTCTTGTAGCATTGTAAGCGTAGATTAAATAAATATAAAAAAAAAATAGATTAAAATAAAATATAATTTATTGTCTAGCAAGAACCACGTGCAGGTGAGAGTGAAATCTTGCCTGGATAGGAAAACGGATGAGATGATAGGTAAAAAGGTAATAAAAACTTAAAAATAAACTCTTGATAAACCAAAAATAAAAATAAACTGGTGTTATTCCACTAGTGATTTGGTGAAGAGCATATCTTCCAAGGTTTACCTTAGCCGAAAACACTACGTTTAACACTGCTCTTCACTTGTTTTCTACTGAAGATGGCAACTTAGTTGCCGAAATACGTATTTAGATTTGTATCTTTAAATTTTTGTGGTAAGGGATTTTTTCACTTGTTCTTTTGGATTTTTGTTATAGTTTTCAAGCCACAGTCTCCACCCATCACAGGATTAAAGATAGTCAGGCGGTCGTCACGGTGTTTGTACGTTAGATATTATTCATTAAGAAAACATCTAAACGTCTAACTCGAGAAAGAGGTGGTGGACGATCTTGGGGTTCCACGACCGCCTGAATCAAGGGGTTTTCGCTGAGTTGAGCGCGAGCCCAAGCAGCGGTAAGCATCTGTTTAATGGAGTCTCGGAAAGTCGGAATTTGCAGATCACGATGAATCTGCGCGTTCCTAACGAACCAAGGGGCCTCTGCGATTAGCCGTCGCGTCCTGTTTTGAAGTGCCTCGAGGGACTTCAATCTGGTGGGGACCATCGACGCCCGCGCTGTAGCGCCGTAAACCAGGACAGCCCTTAGGATTGACTTGTAGAGAAGCAACTTATTTGCTAGGTGAAGGGAACTTCTTCGCCCTAACATTGAGAGTAACGAGTTGCGGGCAGCTAGAAAACGAGTTCGCAGCTCGGAGCTCTGTTTCGACCAGGTGAGATGCCTGTCGAAGTGGATTCCTAGGTACTTAACCCGGTGGCTCCACGGTAACCTTACATTTCCCACGCGGATGAGCGTGTCAGGATCACGTCTCGTCCTTGAGAATCCAAACTGCAGCTACGGTTTCTTTCCTCTCGATACCGTTTCTAATCGCCTCAGTGAACCTGAGGAGCTGTAATTCAGTAGAAAGCCCGGTCCGAAAACCGAACTGTTCGTCCTGAATTAACTGAAGGTCGTCGCTAGCGAAGGTTAGCCGGTCGAGGATGAAGCGGAGATCCTTCCCAGGCTTGGGGATGGTGACGACGTCGGCGTGTTTCCAGACTGACGGAAAATGCTGTAGCAGGAGTGTTGCGTTCACGATGGAGCGCAATTTCTCCCGTGCCTCAGGAGGTAATCTCTTCAGGGCCATATTGGAAACTCCATCAGGCCCTGGGGACTTTTTGGCTTTTTCAATACTTTTAACTAAGCCTGTTTATGAAAACTGCTAGTCAATATCGCATGAATATCTCTTGCTGCCATCTATATGTCTGTTCGGTAATAATTGGGATTCTATAGTAATTATATTTTTTGGCAATCTTTCAAAAATATAAAAGGATGAAGGATAAATTGCTATATTTAAATTTGGTTCCCTATTTTAACTTAGGTATTAATCTTTTAAATAAAATGGAAACACAATAAAGTTTTTGGATCAAAAAATTTTGCTTTTTAATGGAAGTAAATGATTTTCTTTGTGTACAGAAATAAACTTTCGTTTAAAGAAATTATTATATCTTGTTTCAAAACTTGAAGATTTTTGATTTACACGATAATTCTTTTAACGAAAATCAGGATACTTTATTTTAAATTTAAATGAATGATCTAAAACAAAAATCCTTTCATTACAAATGCATACGTTGTAGTAGTAGTAGTATAAGTTACATTTCTTTGCAACCAGAGAGTATGCTTAAAACAATTATTAAATTCCTTGTTTTAAATTTAAAAAAAAATTATCGCATTAGGTTTTGAAGCGCCCAATTTTGACCATTCTGACAGAAAAAGTATTGTTTCTATGATCTCGCTTCTCTGATAATTTTCAAGTAACAAACTGTTATATATATAGACAAATATATAATTTATGTTAATGAATCCACTTTGAGAAACATTTTATTAAACTTTCAAGTGCCTTCATTCAATATAAATTATATTACCTCAACTCGTAAATTCGCCTTCAAAAAGTAAATATACATCATCTCTGATACAATGTATACCTATTCCTGTCTGCCCATATATAAAACTAAGGCTGACCGGAAAGAAAATAGAATAAAATCTAATAATGTTACCTGAGGGCAGCGCCGAAAACTCCAGCGATGAAGAGACCGGGTACTCCTCTCAGGTGACCGACCGTTTCCATGACGAACAAGGGAAGGAGTTGGTCATTTGCCCGGATGCGGCCCGCCGTCAGAGGATCGCAATCGAAATAAGTGGCATAAATAATGAGACCGGTGAAACAGCATACCGATACGAACACCGATACGCCCACGGTAAAAATCGCAACGGACCTTAACAGAAACAAAAACAGAAAAATATGTAAGTATATATAACAATCGTCAAAAGTAGAACAATACTTCACTTACGTTTTCGCCTTCTCTACTGTAGGTAGAGATAGATATCGCTGCACCATGGTCTGGTTGACCGCGTTGAAGGAGGTCCAGTAGACTATACCACCAATAATGACGCCGAACACAGTATGTCTCTCGTATAAACTCGGACTGAAGCTGAAATGTTTATTCATATTACCCATGTAAATTTGCGTAAGATGAAATGACATACTTAGTTATTACTATTCGACTAGAACTTGTTTCCCAAATGAACGGAAGACCACCTAGTGTCGTAGTTCCTAGTGTCACAACCACTATTACTGACAAGAACATTACCATGATTTGCCAAGTATCCGTCCATACTACTGCTTTTAAACCGCCCTATTAATAGAAAAAGTTAATTATTTTTATTGAACACATTGAAGTGAAGAATTTCAGATAAAATTTTATAGTATTGTAGTTACTGTTCCCCAAAGAATGATAAGCGAAGACTGGCTAAAATTATTTAAGGACATAAAAATAGGAAATGACTTTTTTATTCAAAGACTATTAGATAATAATTTTTCGAATGACGAATCCTAGAGATTTTATAGCCTCGGAACATACATGTAAATTAAAAATAAAATAAACACTTAACAATTAGGTTTTAGAAAACCTTCGTTAGGAAAAGACGGTGCATGTACATATTAAAAAGTAAGTAAGACACCAAAAAAGAAACACTTAACAAGACAAAACAGAAAGAACTTGACACTGCACACACGAAAAACGGGTCGAGTAGTATCCGGTGGCTATCTCTTCTCCGAAGTCGCAGCAAGGCCCGTGGCGCCCGTCAGGTAGTATTCCTCCAAACTGTATATAGGGACGGAGAGCAAAAACTTTACCACTGCTCTTCTGAAGCACGCTATATCCATATTTCTCATGTGCCCCGGTAGCTGATTATATAGTTTTAAGGCAGTATAATTCGTACTCGTCTTAGCTCTTTGTAAACGGTGGAAAGGAATGGCGTAATCGTTTTTATTTCTGGTGTCGTGGGTGGCCAGGTTGTGTGACCCATGGATATACAGGAGGCAGGTTAGTATATAGCAAGATGGTAGTGTAAGTATATTGAGGCTTTTAAATAAATCCCTGCAACTCGCTCTTGAACTGTAACCCATTATCGCCCTCCCTGCTTGTTTTTGTTGCAGAAATATTGTTTTTGCTGCAGCTGAGCCACCCCAGATAAGGATGCCGTAGGTCGCTCTAGAGTGAAAGACTCCGAAATACGCTTTTTGCGCAGCCTCCCTTCCTACGATTCTTCTAATTCTGCGAATGGCGTATATCGATCTTGCTAGTTGCGACCGGATGTTGTTTACATGCTCCTTGTAAGAAAGAACACCATCGAAGGAAACTGCCAAAAACCTCACCGATGCCCCATCAGCCGCATCCGCTGGAAACCGTAGCGCCTGGGATTTATCTACGTTTACTTTCAGTTTGTTAGCTGCAAACTACTCCGCACCTTCACCCATGGCCTCCTCCGCGGTGCCCGACAAATGTTTTCGCAGCAGGAAGGACGTATCATCTGCATACATTAACGTTTTTAAGGAGCAAATGTTGGATGGCAAATCATTTATAGATATTATAAACAGGATCGGCCCCACGATGGATCCCTGAGGTATCCCTCTGTTAACGATCCTCGCTTCTGACAGCTCCCCCCCCCCCCCTCCACAGCACACACGCTGTTCTCTGTCCTGCAAGTAACTCCGTATCAAATTAAGTGTTTGTCCTCTAACTACGTAGTATTGTAGTTTATCCAGCAGAATTTTATGGTCTACGCAATCGAAGGCCTTTGATAGATCGCAGCATAGTAGTTCTATGCGATCTTCTTCATCCCACGCGTTCGCCACTTCATCCACGAGTTCAATCATAGCGGTTGTTGTAGACCTCTGGCTTCGAAAAACTTGACCAATCTATCTCGAATAGTCCCTTCTACTACTTTTGATATTATTGGCAATATTGATATAGGTCTGTAATTACTGATCTTGGTGCTTTCCCCCGATTTTAAGATAGGTATTATCCTTGCTCTTTTTAACTCTGCTGGATATTACCCGGATTCAAATATTCCATTTATTTGGCGTGCAATTGGCCCACTGAAGACGTGCACTGCACGCCTGAGTAATATGGAGTTCATTCCCTCGATATCTAGAGTTGGTTTGTTCTTCAAGTTAGTTATAATCCGGACCACCTCTGTTTCAGTCACTGGCGCCAGATATAATGAGGCTGAGTTGTCGACTTTCTGTCTCTCAAGTAATGTGTGCGGATCTAATGCAGGCTCTGGTGTATTGAGAGCAATATTTTCGCCGATCTTTGCAAAATAATCATTTATTTCATCCTTCGTCAGGTACGATCTGATTAGATTCGCGGTAGAAAATACAAAACCTAAGGAGCTCAGCCTCACAAGCAGCAATTCATGTTATTGTTGTTATATACAGTAATATTATGTTTTTTATTTAAGATACTTAACATACTGCTAAATGAATTCTAAAACAAAAAAAAAACTATTTTTTGTTTAATTACTCAGCTATACTTTACATTTCTCGTGTAACAAATATATTGTTTTCCGGCCTATGTTTTCTATTATGTTTTTCTATTACACAAATTGAAAAAGGTGTCCAATATCGAAACGTTTTTGTATTACAATAAAAATGAAATAATTTAGATTGAAATATATCAATGCCGATTCCCAAGAAAGTGTTTTATTCTTTACCCATTATATACTTCATTAAGAAATGTGTCCGGCTGTGTAATAAATACGTATGAGAAGAGGGAGTTTCCCTAAAAAAATCACAATCCAAGAGCCATTTCAACAAATTATCGACTTTTTCTAATGCCTAATTCAAATATTTGTCGTTTAAATACTTCAAAATTGAGTAAGCTAAATTTAGTGCAGACACAGAGGACAAAATTGTATACAATTTTACTACAATAAATACTACTTTATCTTACAACATCGTTGAAGGAAAACTAACTGTTCATTCTTGTTTTTCATACAAATTGTAAGAATTAATACTACAAACTTAGTGCTACAATTTGATGGTAAACATTGCTACAAATTATACTTGTCCCTATATATATGTACTACAATGTGTAGTATAAATGCTGACAGTTGTAGTAAAATTTCCTTCATTTTTCTCCCTGTGTAGTAATTATCATTGCAACCTCGAAAAAAACCGGTTATCGTAATTCGCCAGAGGTTCTAAGGTTCTTTAAGAATATTCCTTTGAATGTTCTGGGAACGTTATTTTGCAATTTGGGGTGGCCTGAGATAAAAATATATGTAGGTATATTAAGGGATACACAAAAATTGTTACAGCGCTAAGCTGTTGAAATATTGATACAATATTATAACTTTAGTCATTAATTAATGACACTAAAATTAATAAACATATATAAAAATATATTTATTAATTTTAATAAAAAATTAATTAGATGTGTTTATAACAAACAACCGTTATGAATTTTGCATGACATAGTTGACACAGATCAATGTTGTTAACCCGGTAATAAACTAGAGAATAGGTATTTGCAGCGCAGAGACACAATAAAATATATTCGTTAGAACAGATGGCACCAAACTACCTCCACCTTATGCAATTCAAATAACTAAAAGCAATTTGAATCGCAGTTCCTCATTCCGAACATTTCTAGAGTGTCATCAACATAAAAAAAATGCGACGAAATTGGTGAAATACTCAACAGTTATTGTTCACAAACACATCAACATCTAATTAGAATTATGCATAGCTAAGTAATTACTTACCAATACAGTGTAAAATATGCAGACGACGCATACAATTGTGCCAATTAAATGAATGTCAATACCGGTTACTGTACGGGCAAAGAAAAAGATAAAATAAATAAAAGCGTAAAAAGCCATTTTTAGCCTACCTTACCTTGATTAAATGCTAGCGATGGCACATAAATTAAAATCGGCAGAAACATAATCTGTAAAGATAAGGTAAATAATATGAATCATTGAAAACTCTTCATTCTATTTTACCTCGTCTAAAACGAATAGGACGGACGCTACCGTTCGCACATGCCTATTGAACCTCAGCTCCAAATACTGAAAAATATCCAATTATCAATACAACTTGATACTTCAGGGATATAATCTAATTAACGTACTTCGTATGACGAATTAACTTGCAGCTTGCAGAATACAGGCACGTAAACATAAGCGACTATGGCGCCGCTGATCAAAATAGCTACCACCATCAGCCAGTATTGGGTTCCAAAGTTGTATATTTCCGCCGGTGTTCCTAATATCGTAACGCCAGAAATATAGCTGCAAGTATTAACTTCCATTCTTAAGAAGTAAATGCGTATTGTCATATAAAATTGAGCGGTCGGACTATTTGCGGTGTACTGTATATTGGCGAAAAAAAATCATGTGCGTATTCGATGATGCACAAGAAGTAGCATTCTGCCCGCAATAGCGATGTAACACTACTATCATACAAATAATATAACAAAAATATAATGGCCAAGCGAAATTGATTTCGTATATTGTCTCAATAAGATAATTTTACTAGAAGCAAAGATGTGAACATATCTGCAAAAGAGACTCAAAATTCGTATTTTACCCCCTATTTAAAAATAAACATGGTATAAAAACAAATATACAACACAGTTTTTCTCAAAACAGAAAATAGATGTTTAGATCCTATTATTATAATTATACAACAATGACGACAAACAGTATAATCCTCTCAAACGTAAAATGAGATATTTTTATAATATACCTATTTATTGTTTGATGAAATTGGAATCAAATTTGAATCACGAATTTCAACATCAAAATATTGCATATATCTAGCATACTTTATGCGTCTTCGTGGACTCGTCAAAGTTCTTTTAATCCACAAATAAGCATATCAGTGTCCGCTAAACATTGATAGAGGCATCTGTAGTTGGCAATTTAACAAGAATTCGTGAAATTATTTTTTTTCACACGTTTTGCTTGTTGACTAAAAAGTTTGTTTTTAACATTAATTTATTGAAATGCGTTCATTTGAAGTACATTTGGCAACGTTGCAAAACCATAAATTTCTAAAAGGTTTTCAATCAAAAACATTGCTGATCTGACATTTATGCATTTAAATTATATACACTTTCGTTTATATTCCGTTAAAGCTCATATTATATATGTAAAACAGAATAAAAACAGGCAAACAAGAGGAATTGTGACACTAGTCACACTAGACGTCAAGAACGAATTACGTCCCATTCAACACTATTTGAATAGGACGTAATTCTTGATGGTCTTTCAAATTATACAGAGCTATCTGAAGGATATGGTATTAAGATATGAGACAGTGGAAGGATGGCGTACGATATCAGTGACGGTGACGGGAGCCGCTCAACGGTCGACCTTGGTGCCAGATTTGTGGAATGTCTCTTATGACAATATTTTCCGACTCTCGATATCTATCTACAGACGCCTACTTGGTCGGCTATACTGATGACATCGCGGCGGTGATAATTGCAGCGAACATAGAGGACGGCCAGAGGAGACTCAACCAAGGTATGAGTAGAGTAATGACTTGGATGAGCGACCATGGACTAGAACTGGCTATGCAGAAAATGGAAATTGTTCTCTTGGCTGAACAAAGAATGCCTCTAGAAATTTCTTTGCGGATAAACACGGAGGTGATTATTTTACGAACAGTCGCATTTCGCAGCAATTTATAGTTTTCCGCTTTTGGTGTCCCGAAAGACTTTGTGATCACATTTTTTAAGAACTGCCAAGCAAGTGTCTCCCTTTCATCAAGCTCTTGAAAACTGGCATCTTCTCTTAGTTCCTTGATTTTGGGAGTATTCCCTTTTTTACTTTGGCTTCAGTTATGCTGGGAAATATGCTTTTTAAATAAATAAAATCTTCACTATGTCTGTTCATCGCCTTTACAAAGTTCTTCGTCAATTCCAATTTGACGCATAGAGGTGGAAGCAATTTTATTCGAATCAGCGAGAGGTTCACAAACGATGTTATTGAAATCAGAAGTAACATTGCGTCTTCTTGGACATTGCTTCTTAATATAACGCTTTCTCTATGTCCCTGCTATCCTACTCACACAAAAAACAGCAAAACTTAGTATACCTTTAGACAATGGAGTATTTGCAGTCAATACCGCCCTGGGCTATTTAAATGTGGTTTACTCTCCGCTCACCCACCAGTGTTGAAGTTATACTAAAATACAAAATGTAACTGAAAAACAGGTGCTCCAGCTACAAAACAATATCCACCACTGCGTTTATTTCTAATTAAAGAAGTATTTGCCATCCCTACAATTTTGACACTCTGGATCCAAGTCCAACTGAATGGGTTATAACCCATTCAGCAGATGCGCGAATATGGCACTGCCCCTAGAGCTATCACTTTTAAGTCAACACAAATCTGCCATGGACATCTCTGGTACTCCGTTTTATCTAGTAGTAGCTTCATACTTTCATAAATCTGCTTCATATTGACAGCATGAGTAATGGTGTAGAAGGATTTTTATTTACGTTATGAAGGAGAACAGCTTTAAAACTCGTTTTTGAGGAGGCTATACACACATAAAAATTTGCCAGAGTTAAATTAGATGGAGCTAATTAGTTGAGCTTTTCTAAAAACAGTTTAACTGTCACAAAAAAATTATCAAAATAGCATCAAAAAGAAACAATTTACGCTTTTCGGAAACGTTTCTGACTATACCCCATGTAAAGTTTCGACTCCAAAAAACAGAAATATAATATCTTTCAACGGTGTTACTCTTTGTTTTAACATCGCTCTCGGATAATAATAACTCAAATCGGCAAACTTTTGATGTTGGTCAACGGTTTAACTAAAGAAAGGAGTTAAGGTGACATCCAAATGTAAATTAGTAAATCATTAATAAGATTTTACTCTAAAAAGTAAAAATTAATTCCTTAAATTAGTTTAACTCCGCAAAGTGTACCTCGTGTTCGTTTTTAACTACTTGTACATTTCAGACCAGATCTAGCACCATATTTCTTTGTGGGTCTCCACTCTTCTGGATTGTGATGCTGGCCTATTGCCGCCAGTAAAGCGTCGACATCGTTACAGAAAATTAGTTTATCTTGCTATCTACTACGGAAAGTGCATATTCTTGTTTCATTCTCCAATAAATTCGACCCCATGAGCCTTGACGCTTGAAAAGTTCTGCTTGGTTTTTTAACAAATTCAGGCCACAGACTAAGTCGTTTAAATCTGCCTGGCTAAATATATGCGGCTCCTCAAATATGTCAAGAAAATCAGGGTCGTCGTCACTGTCTTCCTGGCTCCCAAAGTCATCTAGTGAGTTCTCCTCATATTCCACGGTCCATGAATCTGCTGGAGTTAGTATGAGAAGGCCAGTAGTATTTTGCAGCGCGGATGTTGTAGCTGAAGGTCCGTTTGGATATTTTACTGCACTTCTTAACTTACATGATATGCCAGCGATTTGTATAGTTATAACAAAATAGCAGTCTGTTTTCATATTATAGAGCAACAATAGATGGTTTGCAGTGATTTTTTACCACATTGGAAGAAAGACAAAAAGGAAGTTGATAAAACTGAATGAAGTGCTAACTTTGCAGATTAATATAGCAAATTACCGAAACAAGTATATTAAAAAATCACATGCTGTTTAGAGGGATAGAATAAAAAAAAGTAATGAAATCCGTCGACTGGGTTCCCGGAAAACGGTACCAAAAGATAGCAGCAACATTTTGACGGCAACAGCACGTTAACAGCACTATCAGCGCACATACGCTAAAACTTAATTAGATACTTCATCAAAAAATATTTTTTTGCAGTAAATGTATAGCAAACATTTGTGAAGAAAACAGACCACAAAAAAAACGGAAATCCATTAAATAAAGCTGGAGGTATTAAAACTATAAGAAAACATTCAGTTTTCAATCAAAAAATGGTAGGAGCCACTTAACTCTTTTCAATTCAGAAAAGAATGAAGATTGAGCCCCCAAAGCGTGTAGCTTTGGAGTCACTTTATACATAGGTACATAGCCTGTACATAAAGCTTCTAAAATAAAACCTTGTTTCTTATAAACATACACACTAAAAAATATTTGCAATTCCTACAGAAAATTCCAGTAACGTATAAGGTAAAACTGCAAAAAATTGGGAAATTTAATAGAAAACTTTAGGTATATTTCCTAATTTTTGATAGATTTACCCTATACATTACTGGAATTTAAAACTGGAAAATAAAACCTTGTTTCTTATAAACATACACACTAAAAAATATTTGCAATTCCTACAGAAAATTCCAGTAACGTATAAGGTAAAACTGCAAAAAATTGGGAAATTTAATAGAAAACTTTAGGTATATATTCCTAATTTTTGATAGATTTACCCTATACATTACTGGAATTTTCTGTAGGAATTGCAAATATTTCTTAGTGTGTACTTTTTGGTGTTACCAAATTGTATGTTAAATTATTGCCAAATTCATATTATATATTTGATTGTCTGTAAATTTCCTCGCCTGCATTAGCATGGTTTTTGTAATTATACTATCAACACAACAAAGCAGGTAGGAGGTCACATACCGGTCTCATTGATATTAGTTTTTTTTTAATTACATGATTACCGTTTATATTAAAAGGTTGCTTAATGAGACAAGTGATTGCATTCGGGGAGTATTATGCAGTTTATCTTTACTGTATAAATACCTAATAAATTTCATTATTGTGAACTCGGATGCAGGTTTTATTGATGTAATAAAGGCATTTTAATACATTGCTAACTGTTCATGTATCAGCTTAAAAAATCAATTATTATCGTTAATAAATCGATAAAGTATCTTTCATTATGTATTCTAAAATCCTTGTACTTATAGGTAAAATATAAATATAATCTTGCCATACGTAAATACACTATACCTAACCATTTGCTAGCGAAGTCTATCGCCTCAAGTGGTACAAAGGTGTTTTATAGTACCGTTAACTATACAGCAAATAAGTGACATCATGCAATTAGCTTAACGACTTCCAGGAAAAAGGTTTTCCAGTTAGGCAAGTCGAAAGGATTTTGGCGGATCAACATTATAAATACGTATATTAAACAACAATTTAAAGATGTGTGCTACAAAGAATCTGTTCATACACCCATACACTATAGAATCTATAAGTACCATCTGCAAGTAATAGTAATTTTTAAAACTAGGTAGGGATATCTTCGTAGCAAACCATATAATTTACCTGATTTCTAAGAAACTAAAGTCATAAAATTTGCTAAAGCAACAAATCATAATTTTATTATTTTTGCATACAATATTATTTCTGTATATTATCGATTGAAATATCTGTGAGGTATTATTTAATCTTATATACGAAGACAACATTACTGTATGTACCGTTCAACCTTATATTTGTTGCTGATTTCACTTGAGATCGCTCTTTTAGGTATCTTATTAACACACCCCAACAAACACCAATTGGTTGGCCGATAGGCGGGCCAATGTCTGATATGTTGGCCCGATATCGAGCATCGTTACCGAATGTCGTTCCAACATTGCACCAATACTATAGTATACAAATTGCACTTTGTGACGTCTATCCGACATTGGGCCACAAGTATTGCTTTAAATGTATAAAAGTTGATATCGGCACAATGTTGGGCCATCTTTGGTATAATGTTGACATATATATTATTTACAAGTTGGCAATAGAGCGCCAGGAATATTCGGTTTTAGCGTGGTGCGCACTTGTTGTCTATATTAATCGTGCGGGATCGTGTTTCGACTCAACGGTATAATTACACGTGTATTAATACTATTTCGGTTCCTTTCGGTTTGATGTTTGATCGATCAAGCCATTATTGTTTGATATTGGACGCCGAACACCATTTTGAAGTTTTTGATTATTACGTTAATAAATTGCGAATAAGTATAAGTGCAGTGATTTATTTCATCGTATACAATGGTTGAGACATCAGTGAAAAAGTAATGAATATCCAAAATATCTTAATGATTGTGTAGTTATTAATAGTGACTATACATAAGATAGGGATACCTACAGTTACTTTTTCTGCTGTACTCTCCGGCCATAGTATTTTTATCGGGAATTGTTAATTTTTACAATAAATTCTGTTAATAATTGAAGAAATGTATGTACTTGCACTGCGCGCAGTTATTATTACTAATAGGCGAGCTATAAAAATTAAAAAAAAAAAAAATGATATTGGGCCAACATAAGAAACATGTTTCAAACATACATCTTTTCAACATTGGCACTATGTTGGTCAAATGAAGGGAATATCGACTAACATGCATCGGTCCGCATGTTGGCCAGAGGAACGCGGGGATTCAGGGCCAACGTTGAGAGACGATGTTGGACCGACGTTTCCTGTAAACGTTGGCCCTAATTGGGCCAATGTTTTGCCAATGTATCTGTGTTTACTGGGACATAAAAAAAGTAAAAATATAATTACCATGTGACAGTAAACTTATAATTATAGTGGAATTATAATTATTTAAGCCGTATAATTCTTATAATATCCAGTAAATAGTAATCTATGGTAATCTATTTTTCTGAAATCCGTAAATTAATTATTAAATTTTTTTTTAGTATAAAATTAAAATGTGTGGCGTTGAAATCAGTTTGGACCCCACGTTCTCTACGGGAGGTTAATCAGTTAATTTTAAAGTAAAGGAAATTTTCCATTCTTTGTTTGTTGGTAGTGTTTATCACTCGTGTTAGTTATGCAAACATTTAAACTTTTTAATGGATTAGTGAAATGTTCCATATATATGTATTTGGGACACCACACGAAATAATAAAATTTACTCAAAAACTTCGGACGAATTCTTATTCACACATTAAGATTGCATTTTTACATTTGTTCAATATCTAATTAAATTATAGGGAATTGTTGTTCTTATTATATTCATTTTTAAAATTTCAACCAACACGATGATTTATATACTCTTTAATTAAGTATATATGTAACCACAACCACCATGTAAATCGATAAACAAGTATCTACATAAAAATATAAATATATAAAACAATGTTTGTATAAAAATAAAAGACATTATATTCTTAATTTTTAAAGTTTTCCTGATTTTAAAAATAAAAGATACGCTTCATTATAAGTATAGTTAAAGATAAGGTACACACTTACCTAGCCACCAAAGACATAGCTACCGGAAAAGGTTTCATGTTTCCATTTCCCGTTAAATATTCCCTCAGCGTTGGAGCTTCGCTGTTTTTGCAATATTTACTTCTACAGCCAAAGTACAATCCCGTCATAACAGATAATAACAACATCGCCCCAAAAACTGCGTAGTCCACAATATGAAATTCAAAATTTCCATTTTTTAACCCACCATTTATCGTTACTTCGGCAGTCATTTTTTTATGAAAAAGTAATCTGTATGACAAAATTTTAAATGTTATTAGTTTGTTGTTGCAATTAATCGCTTTTAATAGTTAATGTGGATTATTATCGACAATACGGAAGCTGATAAGGAGGAACTGATGAATATCAGACAGAAATTTTTTTCGTAGCAATTTGTTATTGACCTTTCCCACACACGTTTATGCTCTTTTAGCTTACGTAAAACGAGGCTATTACATTAGTTTGTATATCGTATACGATACACACCGCGTAATTCACCAGCAATGACTGCTGAGACGAATGCAATAATATGTATTATAAACTTTGGTAAGCAGAAGCTCGATTGTTACTAATAAACGCATTGTTTAATCAATTGATATTAAATTTTTACATGATTATAAAGGCGGTACGGAACAAAGTCCATCTTATTCGTTCCATGAACAAGTTTAAATTAATGAAAGGTTGTTTTTATTGGATAGAAATTCCTAATAAATCAGCAGTATGATTTGTTTAAAAATGTGCGCGCCAATAGTTGCGGTATAGGTCGATAAATTAGGTAACAAGGTAAACTAATTACCGACGCATTTCAAGCATTTAAATTGACATCACAATTTTGACATTTGAAGTATTTATTTCCATTTGTAGAAAAAATATATCTTATCAAGTCCACATACTTAAGTGCAGTTAAATTAATACCAGTATAAATACTATAATGAGTTAATTTGGTGAAATGTAAATACTTACGTAGGTGATATTCAGTGATAGTGAAAAGATTCTAGAATGGCGGATCCTATCGCTTCATCTCAGCACCAAGAGGTTACGATGGGCACTTCTGCTACTGTTACCACCGTAGTATCAACTGACACGCAGGTAACAACATTCTCGTTGCGCAATTAATGTTAAAACTTAAGTTGTTTTCCTAGTAAATATAACCAAAATGTTCGTGGTGTGTAAAAACATTCGTGCTAATTTTAAACGATTAAAAATAGATAGTGCAGTGGAATACAGATCGATAAACACTACCGTTAATGGGGAGCAGTCGCCGCTGTGTGGCATTAGGATCATAGATTTGACAAGAATAGTAGCTGGTCCCTATTGCACTATGATTCTTGGTGATATGGGTGCAGAGGTCATTAAAGTTGAGAGACCAGGTAGTGGCGATGAAGCGAGGAAATGGGGGCCCCCCTTTGTCGGCACTTCAAATGAAACTTGTTATTTTATATGCTTAAATCGTAACAAGAAGAGTATTTGCATTGATTTGAAATCATCTAAAGGACAGAGTATCCTGTATGACCTTGCTAAGAAATCCGATGTTTTAATAGAGAATTACGTGCCTGGCAAACTTGATGAATTGAATTTAGGTTATAAAGACATGAGAAAAGTAGCCCCCCACTTAATATATTGTTCAATTACTGGTTACGGTTCTGAAGGCCCATATAAACAGAAACCAGGTTATGATGTAATTGCCGCTTCTTTAGGAGGATTTTTACATATAACAGGGTCTGAAAATGGGGAACCAGTTAAAGCAGGGGTTGCTGTAACAGACCTTAGTACAGGTTTATACACACATGGTGCGATTTTGGCCGCTTTAATTCAACGAATAAGAACTGGAGTAGGTCAAAAAATTGATGCAAATCTGTTGTCAACACAACTTGCTTCACTGATAAACATCGGCTCAAATTATTTAAATGCCAGTAAGGAAGCTAAAAGATGGGGAACAGCCCATGAAAGTATTGTACCCTACGAAGCATTTCCCACCAAAGATGGTTTTTATACCATTGGCACAGGTTCTGATAAACAATTTCAAGACTTATGCACTAGAATTAACATGCCAGATATAGCGCGGGATTCCAAATATTCAACTAATGCTCGCAGAGTAGAACACAGGAAGGAATTAATAACATTGTTGCGATCTGTATTAGTAACTAAAACTAACATCGAGTGGACCGAGTTATTTGAAGGTGCTAGTTTCCCATGTGGGGCAGTGAATTCTCTGCAAGAGGCATTTAATGATCGTCATATTAAAAGTATCGGTTTAGTTGAAGAAATGGATCACCCCACAGCTGGAAAAATTAGGTTTGTAGGACCTCCGGTGAAATTTAGTTCGGGGGGAAATAAAGTAAGATCTGCTCCGCCTATTTTGGGACAACACACAGATGAAGTTCTTAAGGATGTTTTGGGCTATAATGCAGATACAATATTAGAACTAAAAACAGAAAGCGTAATTGAATAATCATATGTGTGATAAATAAGCAATAATGGATTCAATAATATTTCCTACTAAATTGAAACCTAATATATTTATTTCAAGATAATGTGGGAAAGGCTGAGGTTTAAATAATATTTTATACAGTCTGTGCCTCAACCCTGTTACAAATTATATGGAATGTTCATTTGAAATAGCATTAATTTCGCTTTACACAATTAGGAACCAACATTTTATTTTTACTATAATTTTTCCATGCTCCCTATTATTCACACATTTTTAAATAAGTGTACTATATATCTGTTATTATACCAGTAACTTTCCATTTACATACTTGAAGCTTGCATGCACATAAATACATTGTCATCAAAATATACATATTAAATATGTACACTTTTGGATTTATTTACAAGTGTGTGTATAGGAAAGATTACTGTTTTGGATATATTTTTTTTCCACTAACACACTTATGGATTATGCAACTGATTACGTCCTAATCTACCTTTTTATCATTTTGCAGTTAATAACTGAATTATGTAAATATGCGGAAATAAATTACATTTATATTATGGCTTAAAGTTTTAAAAATTTTTTTGTTTAAATTGACCTTTTTTTGGTACGTATAAACAGTTTCTTTGTCAACAACAACCTTGTCTAATCCATAATTATTAAATTGTAATTAAATGGCAGCAGAATTTAATTGGTTGACAATTACATCGTCTTTATTATATTTTGTAAAAAATAAATTTATTTAAGATTCCTATGTTTTGCTTTTAACTTGAAGAAGGTAGAAAACACCACCAAAACGTAACAAATGTAAAAGCAATTTCATTGTTTTAATTAACATCATGACCTAAAATCTTAACTTAAAACAAACTATTTATACGTATTTGTTTTTTATAATTATCTGAATAAATAAAAATGTTGATTTACATAACAAACAAAGAAAGTAAATTTAAGAATAAATCGGCTATAAATTGGCATTGACATTTTAAATATATAAGTAAAAGCATTTTTCCGCTTCTGGCTCACATCGAAGCATGTTGACTGATCTATGCTCTAAATAGAAAGGTATGCTAACTATTGACGTATATACTACATTGTAGCACGCACATATACTCACAATATTACACATACCAACACATGTCTACATGAAAACATGCATTTAGGAAAAAAAATATTCTTTGCAGTAACTTAAATGCTTGTTGAAGATGTCGATATTTCCGAAACTATATCTGCAACATTATGAAATGAACATGAATCGCAAACCTATATTTAATAACGCGTAAAGATAAGTACATTCTGTTTATTATTGCTATCTATAATCTAGACCGTTAAATAAAACCGCTAGTTATTGGAATTCAGGTAATGATAATTATACTTTATTGATAATTTGTGATATAAGGTATGAGGGATAAAAACGCAATGAAATAAATGAAGTAAATTTACAAAAAAATGTTATTTTCACATTCTTCATACAGTACTGACTAATTTATCAAGAAAATGCTAACAAACAAGGAGAGCCCATGAAATGTTAAACTCAGTTTTTGTACTGAATCCTCAATACTACTTAAAATACCAATAGCCTAGTGTTGAAAGCCCTGGGTAGTAATCCGTAGGTTGTAACTTCCGGTCTTTTAATATTTTGCAACAGTACTTCAAGGACCCCTACTACCATTTGCAAAGCTAGAATCAAAACTGCGTTTAACATTTTACGGGTTCTCCTTGTAAATAAGAACCAGGATTTCGTCCATTTGTTTTTAGGTCAAATGCTACTAAACGCGATGAACTAAGTTTATTATTATTGGACTCTATCACTAGTTAGTATCAATTATATTTACTCCATTGTTTTAATTATATACACATTTTTGTACTATATGTAATATGATCATATTATTTTAATATATTTTTTTTATAAATTTGATTGTTTTATTTTTACATAATATAATTTTCAGTAACACGAAAATTTAAATGTTGCGGTGAATAATTTATACTTCCGAATTTTTTTTCTTTCAATTTCAGGATGGTGAGATACCTACCGTCCATTTGAAATTAAAGAAACCTAAAAGCGGAAGAAAGGTGCAATGGACCACAGAAACAGTAGATAATGAATGCATGAATAAAAAGAAATCAAAGTGTAAGTTTCGTTTCGTAAAAGTTTTCTTGCTATAATAAATATTTTGTGCTTTCACGTCCTACATATAATACGATAATTTATACACTAGGTTGCTGCATATACAAGAAGAAGAAAGAATTTGGTGAAAGCAGTTCCAGCGAAGATGATAGCGATGACGAATGCGACCACTGCAACGGTCACATTGAAAAGAATAAGACTAAGCATTCAAAAGGCGCAGCTTGTACGCCAACTGAAAACGGCGATACGATTATAATAACAGAGAGGCCTCCTATACACGAAAAAGATGAAAATCCACCACCATCTGACCCGCCCCCAATATAATTGTAATTGTATTTAGGCAACTTTATTCCGGTAATGTCTGTAATACATATGGAAATATTCGATAGACTGGCAAAACTCGTTCATATCTAAAAGCAAATACAATATAATACATGATTTGCTTCAAGTGACTGTATTCAAACTTTTATATCAAAATTTCAGACAGTTAATTACTTTATATATTCCTTAATTATACTTAACCAAGCCTCCACTATACTCTATTATTAACGTAACTTGTTCCTGGGTCAATTAAGATAGTATGGTTGTTATTAAATGTGTATGAATATTTATAATGTTCCCGAGAGAATTTTTGTAAGTTTTTGTATATTGATAACATGTAGAATGGTGTATGCAAAATGTTTACTGGATGTCTCACAGTTAATTCAGAACAGAATAGAATATGTAGAGAGCCACACAAACACAATAAAATACTGGTTTAAGAAAATCGAGATCTTTTAGACATATTGCATGCAAACGCATTTGTTGTGATAAAATGTTAATAAGTAAATCTTCTAACTAGTGAATTAAGTTTTTCCACGTGTGCGATGCTAAATGTTTAATCAAACATTTGTCACAAATCCGTTAATTTCAAATGAAAACTTAATATCGCGTAAGAAGATACGTTCCCTTTTTGAAATAATAAAACTATGTATCATAGCTTATTGCGATAACAGAGAATGCTATAATTGGCTTAAGGTTGCGTTTACAATGGCGAGAATTCAAATGATTCGTTTTCTTTTGTATCATTTTGTGGAAACTCGTAAATAAAAAATAACAAACAAAATTCTCGAGAAGAACCGTAGTGTAGAAGTCGGTTAAAAAGAGAAAAAATTATAAGAATACGGAAATTAGAAGAGGTTTAGTCACCATTTTGTAATAACTAACTTCATTAAAAGAACCTGATTCAAGAGAAATTGCCACACTGTTAAATGTTGAACAAAACATTTTTACTAATTTTCTTATTAATAACTTTATCTACCTCTGTTTTAAACCTCTTCTCCATTTACGTGAAGTTTCCAGAAAATGTATGTTACAACAAAATACGAGTCTTTTACATGTCGCATGTTGTCCTCTATTATCGAATTTAGCTGTGGTCTTCTGTATGTAATCGCAAACGTATAATCACATATTATATTAAAGAATAATAATAATCAAATATCTTTTGGGAAAATTATTAAGTTATATCAATGCCTAGGTTAGATACTTAATATTTAATATTAAACTAGGAAAAACTAAATACGAATAAATAGCGAACTGTAAAAATCCATAAACTTATTAAGTATTTATATCAAAATGTTTGTTTAATTTAAAACTTCCATTAAAGATCTTTTGTTTTATTTTATCATCTCTTATTTTAGTCTTCTTCGATACAGTAGCAGCGTTAAATGCAATTCCATTGTTGGGTACTACGATAAATGCATCTCTACTCGTGTTTGATCTTTCCTTGCTTTTTGCTTATGGCACTCTTATTCCTCTCTCTGTTAATATTTTTTTTTCACATTATCCTCTTCTTATTTCTCTTTATTTTCTGTATTTGTTTTAATAGGTCTTTCACTGTTAGACCTGGTTGAGTAACCAAAGTAGATGTCAATTTACCAGTTCTGGGCCAATATGTTTTGTTCCAAATAAAAAAATAGTTTTTTAAGGGTTAATAATTCACCAACCCAAGGAGGTTCAATTTTTGCAACTTCTCTAATCCTCCAAAAATTTTGTGAATGAGTATTTTAGAATTGGTTATTTATTTTTGTATGGGTATCTAGAAGAGACCCTTGTAGATTTATACTGTATATCTTACCATCGTTATCTATATTTTTGCTATAGATTTAGTATTTTTATTGAAAATAAGAATTTAGAATTGTGACCGCTTTCCTGAATGTTGAAGAAGATTAAAAAAATCAATGGAGGGCAAAATGCTCTTTTGAGAAAATACATATTCACTAATTAGTGAATATGTTTATTATTCGTTTATTAAAAGAAAGATACAACGTATGTAAATTTAAATTTGACAAATAATGTAAAAAAAAAAAATAGGAGATCATTTCCAAAGCTTACCCCCTAAGTCTTCAGACAGACAGGTTTTTAATTTGTGCTTATATCGTCTATAAATTTGAAATTGTCAAAACTAAAGTTTTAAACAAAAGTCTGTATTCTATCATTTATAAGCGAAAATTCCACGGTAATCCGTGAATTTGCACCTGCAAATTATACGCTTCTTCTTTGTGGGCTGGATATATAATTATATTAAGTTGGGGAATTTTCTGCTTATAACTAAGATTAGACTATATATTTTTTTGTAATAGGCGAGATGACCCTAGCACCACAAACATTAAAATATGTATTGTATACTTTTAAAATATACAGGGTTATTTACGCTATACGGCACGGAATATTATGGCCAAAACACGTGACGTTCAAACAGTTTTTCACTTTTGGGATGTATTATTCTGTTATGTTTATTATGGTTACTTTTAAAAATTATTTTCATATTATACAGAATGTTCCAAAAGCACTAAAAGTATCAAAGTTGTGTTTTTTTTTTAAATGGATCCCTCTTCTATTATTGCACTTCTGGATTGTCTGATCAAAATAGGTGTCTGTTTTAATAAGGTTTATAATAATTAAACCTTAACGTTTTTCAAATAATTTGAATTTTGGAAAAATCTCATCTAATTTTCTTCGAAGCTTATGGTAAAGTGTAACAATAGACCATATTATATAACTCAATTATAATAAGCCAGCTATCTTAAACAAGGTGTACAAAAATTAAAACTAATCGAATAAGAATTGTAAGTGGCTATAATTTGATTAATTTAAATAGAACGCCATAGTTTTTAATTTACCAGCAAATGTACTTTTTAATTACCTATCGAATGGTGTTTATAGGTTAAGCTTCAAGTCTTCGCATTTGAATATGCTAAATAATCGTTTTTTGCACAATTTGGTGTTTCTAACGTATCTAGTTGCCTATATATAGTACTGAGAAATGTCAGATAATTTACAATTATAAGAATAATGAAGAATATCTTTACAAGTGCTCGGAAACTTTACGTAATTTATAATCCAATCGCCTATAACAACAATAATAGTAATAAGATATCCACGATAACATAAAACAAAAGCAAAATATGTATTTAGAACAAAAAAAATTAATTATTTGACATTTTTAAAAACTATAGGCAACTAGATACAGTAGACCTCTTATTTAAAAAACGGCAAATGGTGCAAAAAACGACAATTTTTACGTTTTTACAGATTTATTATTATGTAAAAACGTGAAAACTTAAAGGCATAAATACCGATAGTAATTAAAAAGTACTTTTGCTGGTAAATTCAAAAATATGGTGCTCTATTTAAATTAATCAAGTTATAGCTACTTAAAGTTCTTATTTGAATAGTTTTAATTTTTGTACATCTACTAGCGAGGATATACTCCTTCCACACTCAGACGTCCGGTCTCCGACCGTACATCTTGTTCCCCGCCGCTATCTGTTTCATAAATCGAAATATCGCAGCCGTTTATTTATGCAACCTGCTTGATTTGGCCAATTCTGCTTCAGTGAGCTATCTGTTTACTTATCTGTGATAATATGTATGAAAAGCACCAGCTAGAAATAAGGTATAAATTATGTTGAAGGTGAGCCACATCGTTTAATGATATAAAGGAAGTGTATATTTTTATGTCATCTGCATAAGCGAGTACTAGGCAGGATAAAAAATCGTTTATAAACATTACAAACAAAAGAGGTTCCAAGTGCGACCCTTGTGGGACTCCGGAAGAAGGGATAAAATCAAATAATTAACTGTTAACTGACGCAGTGAGTATTTTTTTAGATTGCCTATTGTCTCTTAATTTCTTTTAGATAATTTACATCTTGAATATACTCGATCGCGTTATTCCACTAATTTTTACACTTCTTTCTATTTCTTCTCTTCAAAATTGGTGTTACGGTAGTAGTTTATCATACTAATGGCTCTGCTTCTTTCTTATAAGTGTAGTTGTATAAGGCAAACATTTATAACATTCTTGAAACTACAAATTGTGAAACTGGAATACCAACACACATAGAACAACGGCAACCTTAGAATTATTACACTTTCTTAAATAAATTAAGAAACTTCGGATCTTCTATAAGCCTTCACAAATAATATATAATGTAAATATAACTACTGCGTTCTCAATAAATGTTTTATTAATATTATAATAAATAATTACAACAAATATAAAATTCCGAATTTAAAATAAATACATTTAATATATTAATAATATATTTTTAATAGAATTTGCTTTTTCTCTACATTTAATCATCAAACACTCCATGTGGACGGTATAAAAACCATGCAAATTTACTATAATCATGTTACAAAATTAATCACGTGTTATATAATATAAAAAAAAAGAGTAAAGAATCAACTAGATGACTATAATAAATCAATCAACCGTTTAATAAATTACGATACTCAAACAATTAATTAAAAAGGCTTAGTCGCTACACTAAAACTTGCCACTATTGACATAACATATTTCAACGAAAATCTTATAAATACGAAATATAGATTGCATTTTTACTCCATACGCCTACAACCACAGACTCAATGCATACAAATCCAACTTACTTGCTTTAGTACATCTTTAAATAAAATTGTTCGTTAATTCGAGTATAGTTTATACATTCATATACATTGAAAAAATAATTATAAGTACAGATGTGCAGTAAATCTAAAACAATAGCCACGCAGTTATTACCACTTTTTCCTATTGCATTTCTTTTGTTGGCCTTTCCTCACTTCTACTCCGTGTTGAAATTGCGCTTCGTTCAAACCCAACTGCTGTACTTTGTCTTTTGATCGCCACACTTTGATAGTGTAATCATCTGATGTTGTCACTAACATTTCTGGATCCTTAGGATTAAAAGCCACGGAGTTCACTACATCGGCATGGGGAAATTTCGCTAAACAAATCCCGTAATGTCTATCCCACAAATATCCGTGTTTATCTTCAGCGCCACTAAAATTGAGGAATTCATTCAAAAATGTAATGATTAATTTGTTAAAAGAGGTCTTTTGAATATTTGGCGGTGTCAAATGTTTGGATGTGTCAAATGTCAACTTTTGGGACTTGACCTATTTTCTTTTAAATGAATATTTAGAGTTTAAATTTTAGTATAAAATATCTAGCAGTTATGGAAAATGTTTGTTAATATGGAGTCTTTAACAAGAACAAAATGAATATTGACGAGGTCTACCTAAGTTCTTCAAGAATGAAAACGAATTCACGGCACGGTTTGGTTTATATAAACAAACATTGCAAAATTAAAGGAAGAACATTGAAAGATGATTTAGTCTTTTTGGCCAATTTATTATGTTCTTATATATAATTGAGTCAATAAATGAGTATGAAGATGAAGTGTGTGAAAATAACTTTAGGAATAACTCGTTTATAATTCAATGGGATTTATCTAAAACAAGAACGATTATAGACACATTGTTCTCTTAAACAAGCATTTTTGTGCTTTTAATTTTCGTTAGTCAGCGTACAAATCGAGATGTGGATTGCAAAAAAAATCACTTGGGAAGCTATTATGAGACGCAAGAGATAGGTAAAAATAAATAGGGGCCTAGCGAATTGTCATGACAGCGAGATTATAGATTGCTTTGTTGTCAGTTCACCGCGTGAGTTTTGAGTTTATAATAAATCGCTGTTGCCAGATTCTTTACTAAGCAAAATAGTCACAGACTGCTACGAGGGGTTTAATATGATTCTTTAAATATAGCAAGGAATGTAGATAGATAAGAAACTTTTGCTGTCACAATAGTTACACCACAGGTACATTTATTCTTGTCTTTCTTGTTAGAAATTACAAATAAAGCGAATATTTTACCGCTTTGTATTAGAATTCAGGAGTGAAAAAAACCAATATTTTATACTTATATCAATAAATTAATACAAACCCACTGATATGTTACAAAACAAGGAAAATTACAATGATATTCGAAAACGACAAGTTGACATATGTTTGCATATATCACGATGATCTCTGAAAGTGATTACGAAGTTCCGGAGTATTAATCTTGTTTTACCAAATCAAAGCAATATTAAGCGCAGAAAAGAGGAGTCACACAACCTGACAACAACGCAAAAAAATATTCCTCCGCAAACATTTTTCTTTGTGATGACCACTGTGTTACTGTAACTTAATTAAGCATAACGTGGAACCGTGGAGTGAAAAAAATGTATAAACGCAACTGTACACAGTTTGTAGAGTCCGACAGCTGGGTGGCGCCTCAAGTTTCACTAGTCTTGAGGACTTGCCGCGCCACCTACATGTCAAATCCCGCAAACTGTGTACGGTTGAATCTCTTTACAGTTCCTTCACTGATATAATAAGAAAGACTGACTAAAATTTATGTTATGAACGATTGCAGTGCCTCTGTTATTTTTTTTAAACGCTTCTCTGAAAATAAAACATTAAAATAGTTAACATACCTAGCCACATATTCTTCACAAACATCCAAAAATATAAAGAAACATTCATTGTTCGGTGTGTAAGCCTTATGCGCCCTCAACATTGTTCCCACTTGCTTCAATGTAACTAAATCTATGACATGTATATCAATTTCTTGAGCGATTGGTGGGGGATCCAAAGGATTCCTTATGACATACCCTTGAGGCCATGGTCTACTATTTACATAAAGGTATCTGCGTAGAAGCAAAAATGCCGATGTTTATTTGATGATTTTATAACGCAAAATTATTACCGATGATCCGGGCTTAGACCCATACCAATAATATGGCCATGCAAATCAATTAGATGATCGATCTTATCGAATTTATCTGCAACAGCATCGAAATCAGTCCAATTAGGTTCTGGTGGTGGGGAATTCGACTTGAGCAGCTCCTTTTTCCTCTCTTGCAAAACCAAACGCTCTTTCAGAGATGGACCTGGGTCCATACGTTTCGGGAACATAAACGGCTTTATCCGTTTTATGCCTACAATTCAGAACGGCGTGAGTTTAAATTACATTATAGTATGAGATTTTACCTATCTGATGCGGGGTGTAAGTTTTAAAGCCCGTGGTGAATATTAAATATTTATCGTTAAGCACTACTTGATCGGCGTCGTCGTTGCTTTCTATTCCTAAGGAGTGTTCATCTGTGTCATCATCGTCGTCGTCTTCATCTGTTGTAACGCTACTGTTGTCGTCATCTATTTCAATATCACTATCGACGCTGTCACTATCATAACCGTTAACGTCGTGATTTTGAGATTCAACTTTGCGATAGTCCGCATTGTATCTGATAGGTGTCGCATAATCGAAACTATCGCTTTGTTTCCGCCAAATTTGCGAACTACGAGTAGGGATATGTACTGCAATATTATTTAATATTAGGAAATACATACGAGGATTAAATTCAAAAGAATTTGTTTAGATAAGTTCTTATTATACAAGATAACCAATTGACTGCAGTGGAGTTGAAACACTGATCAGTGCAAATAGTAAAGATTTTTTGTTTCTTAGAAATTAAAATGCATTTTACTTCCAGTAAAATTTAGCGACGTAACCGAAATTATGGCAGATCCATACAACAATTTCGAATTCAGTAATAATGCGCTCTGGCAGAAGTCGCCAATACGGCAACTCAAGAACATTAAAATTAGACAAAAAATTAAAAAAAAAAAGTTATAACTACAGTAGTACCCCCATATCCGCGGGGGTTTGGTTCTGAGTTGAATATTTTCTTTTTTGCTATTATTATTCTCGTTAATAATTCATTTCATTCAGTTTTGACTATTTTTAGCCGAAATAAACAATAAACAATCTGATGAAATTCGTAGTTTCCATGGAAACCATCTGTCGCGTCGCCTACTTGGAAGGCCGCAGTTAATTTTTGTTACAAATTTCATTCTTTTGGAGATAAATCGAGAACGGATAAAGATATTAAGATGCGGTTTTCACTGAACTTTCAACAATTTAATTTAGCTTGCGACACTGGTAATTGTATAGCACGATTACATTTAATTTTTACTTGAAATTCACCGAAATATGTAATCACTACAGAAAACTCCCTCTAGTTTACCTATTTAAAACTAAATGCTAGAACGACAATTTTTCTAGAAAAAACCCATGAAATGCTCCATCGAACGAGCCCAAAAATTTTCAGATTGGTTGAACGGTTCAGGAGATATTAAAATTTACATGTTGAACAATTGATTGGCTTCCCCGCGTCTTATTATGGCAGATACGAGAAAAAGTCATTAAACAAAATAATGGAACATCAACTCAGCTTTCGAACGGTCCATTCAAAACTATAGCTCAACCTGCAATTTTCTGAGATAATACTCATTTTATGATTGAACATAGCAGGTACGCCCCCTAGCGGTGAAATTTCGAACATTAAAATAATTTTCGGATATGGTGGCCACATTGGTTATGTATTTTTTCGTCCGAAAGCTCTAAGCATAGCAGTTTCCGAGATACAGCCGGTCGCCACCCTTACTGAATCACCGGGTATAGAATCTTCTGTTAACATTAATATATTTACTGATTTACACTCGATGTTGTTGGGATAAATAATATTCAGGACAGTCTATGTTCTATGAAGCTCCTTGTTTTAAACAACAAATCGACGGATTCATAAAAAATTCTCCTTCGTGATTATTCTAAAAGTTTTGCAGTAACAACTAGAAGCCGTTTATTCCTAATATTAAAACTCAAATCCAGTCAAATCTTAGAACAGAAAAATCTACTATGTGACAAGATTTTAATTTTTTAGATTTGAGTTCTGATATTGATACTAATAAAACTTGGCAACATAAACAGCCAAGTTTAAGAATGAATGACGTCGTTTTACTCATATATACGTTACTCACGCTATACGGCATGGAATATTGTGGCCAAAATATGTGACGTTCAAAAAGTTATGCTTTTGGAATATATGGGGGTCTATTATGGTTACTTTTTACAATCATTTTCATATTACACATGGTGTTCGAAAAGCCCTAAAAGTATCAAAGTAGTGTTTTTTAAGGGTACCCGGTATATTATTGCATTTTTAGATTCTCAATCTATGTTAAGTGTTTGTTTTAATAAGGTTTATAACGCTTAAGGCTTTTTAAAAAATCTGAATTTTGTGAAAATCTTACCTAATTTTCATGTTTCAAATATTTAGTAAGTATCATGAACTTAAGAAGTATTTAAGTTATGTAAGCAAAACTTATAGTGAAGTGTAACAATAGACAATATCTTATAACCCGATTATAATAAACTTGCCATCTTATATAGGCTGTAGAAAAATAAGAAACTACAAGTGGTTATAACTTGATTAATTTAAATAGAACGGCATGTATTTTTTTTTTTAATTTACCAGCAAATGTACTTCTCAATTACCTATGGAATGGTATTTAGAGCTTAAGCTTTAAGTCTACGCGTTTTTACAGAATACGCCAAATAATGGTTCTTTGGCACCATTTGGGGTTTTTAAATTAAAGTTTTGATGTATCTAGATGTCTATGTCTATGGTGTTTATAAATGTCAGAGAATTCATTTAATTTTGTTTTAAATACATATTTTGCTTCCGTTTTACGTTATCGTTGGTGTGTTATTACCATTATTGCTGTTATAGCCTATACAATTATAATTATAAATTACGTTCTAAGTTTCTAAATACTTCTAAATATATTTATCATTATTATTCTTATACTAATTGTAAATTATCTGACATTTTTAAACACCATAAGCAATTAAGTACATTAGAAGTTTTATTTAAAAAATAGCAAATGGTGCAAAAGGCTTCAGTTATAAATACAAAATAAGTAAATATTGTAATAATCCAAGAATTGTAAGCAAAACATAGAATTATGCGACTGTAAAGAGCTAGAAGTGTCTAGTAGCAAATTATTTTTATTTGCATAAATAAAATACAAAATAGAAGTTCTTATCTTAGGTTAGAGAAAAACGAATCTGTGTGAAAGAAAGAGAGGTAATTGACTCATTTTAAGAATCGACTGCTTTGTGAATATAATGTTTACTTATGATGTGTTTTATTTACTTACATAAATATTGCTTAAAACAGCACTTAATTAGTGGTTCATCGTTAAAGACTACTAGTTATACTTTCTAAAATAAAACTCGTATTAAATAAGAAATTTCACCTAGAAGTGGCAAATTAATTAAACATGAATTGTTTTAATAAATCATATCAACAAATTAACTGGTGTTATTTAGAATTCTTAGTACCGCCACGGAAATACATATGCTTATAATGAATGATTAAATAAGTTGTCCTATCATATTATTGGTGTAACTTGGGATCTCCTTTAACCAAGTATACCTACTGCAAGCACAAATAAAGTTAAATTGCTATGTGCTGCCATAATTTCTGTTTCGGTAAACAATTTATTTTTGAAATGCTGCCCTAGCACATGCGCAGTATGAGAAATAGGACAATAGCGCGACGTTTGTACTGTTCTAATTCGGCTTCACTGCTGACAATAATATTTCTTTATTTTGCAATAAGACAAATACACTATGCGTCAAAAATTTGTAATATATATGCATTTGTCAAAAGATGAAAAAAAAGAAGAAAAATATATATATGTATATAAGTGTATAAATAAAAACAAGATTTATATAAGTCAATACTAAAAAGTGTAAATGACAAAATAACAATAACACGTATAGACAAACAACAGATTAAAAATTTAAATAAATAAATAGTAAAAATAAATAAATGTTTAGGATAGATACTATTCAACCAACTAGGACGCGTTTACAAGTTTGAAAAGAGAGAATCATGCTGTCCAAAAAGCCTGTACTGCCAAATAGATAATGAACAAGTCTGTACATGTAATATCTATAGATTCACATCTTTATTTGCCTGATTCAATAAATACAACATAATCACCTTGAGAGTAACCATATATGTATATAGTTACATTACATTAGTTTCTTTGTTGGTCAATTTAATCCACATGGTAAAAATGCAATTCTTTATATATATAATCACATCTAAATACCGCATACTAACCTTGATTACTAACACTTGGTAAACTAATATCACAGTGACTAACAGGATTGCCATGTTCCAAAACTTCGCCATCTTCCTCTTTTACGTTAACATCCTTTGCTTCTGAAGATTCCTCAACATTTTCTGAATTTGGCAAACAATTAGCCACCATTATAGCTCGTATTGAACTAGCATTCCTATTATAAAATTTGTACAAGTTTTGGGTAATCGGTACATGCTCTGAATCTACTTCCTGAGATGCTTTATTAATCCATAAAACTGAGGTGCTTACCAAATGTGCCAACCAATGTAAATCACCTGATAAAAGATGTCTGTCACTGTACCAGGTTCCGAAAATATCATAAGGTTTATTAACTACCCGGCACTGCAGTTCAAAACCATCTATACACAAACAAGGTCAATTAAACATAAATATTTTTATAAATATTTCTCACCCTGCAGACTAAATACAGCAATTTCACCAGATGTACTGTAAGGGGAACCGAAATGTACACCAGAAACCAATAATAATGTATCTGATTCATTAAATTGTGAATACTGTGTATATTTCCAAGAGAAACTTTTCATATCTCTATAATACTTAATAGTAGCAGGATATGTAGAATCCCAAACCTAAGGAGAAGTGAATTATCTGAATCGATTTTTTTTTAATTATTTACTACTTACAAAGATGTATCCGTCTTTCGAACATGTAGCAAAATATTTCCCATTATGAGAGAAACTAACGTGCAATACCTGATTAGCATGTTCTGTTAAAGTTTCAGTTAAAACTATAGGAATACGATGACACAATCTCTTAAATTCGCTATACCAAGAATTACCTATATTCAATTGATATATACGAATATGTCAAAGGAATTAAAATGTCAAAGAAACTTACCCTGAAGACTGATCGTTCTATCTACTCTAAAATGTGTGTAAAATAATTCTTTCCACAATAATTCGTCTCTACTAATTTCGTGCCACCGTTTACAAACTAGCATAGTCCTAAGTATCTCATTATAGCTTAAATAACCAAAAATTTTAAGTAAAACTGTTGTAGGCAAATAATACCAATTATTGTCGCACATAATTGTAAGTTATTTCCGATTCACATTTCAATCAATAGGTCAAATTAGAAACAGCTTGTAGGTATTTGTTATTGAAAATGTTGAAAATAAACCATTTTTATACGTTGCACTGACAGTTTCTCCCACTCTTGCCATACGTAGTAAATACTACACATATACGACAAATACACTCTATTTTTATAAATTTCCAAAGTTCGAATATTTTTGCACTTATATTTCGTTCCACAACGATTACGCGAATGTTTTTTAATGGGTATTATATTATTATTACAATCACGTATATTCGTAAAGATAAAAATACATTGGTATTTTTAGTTCATTAATTGTCATAATTAATGACAATAAACACTAATAAGTATTATTAGAAATTGCAAGATTAAACACTATAAATTTTGAATGAACAAAGCTGAATGAGTTTTATTTTTTTTTTTAAATTGTGTCAAATTGTTGTTTTAAATTGGTTCTACTGTCACCAAATATTTTGCCACTTCACAAACGCATAGATAATAAATATATATACGTATAATAGATGTGTACCTCCCATGTAATTTCACGCGGCACGAGCAAAGTTTCAAACCTTTTAAGACTGGTGGCGCGTAGCGGTAGTCAGCAAGAACTATTTCCAATACGCGGGAGATTTGATATTATTTACAATTAAGAAATTTATTGTTTAAATTTTTTTTGCACTTAAATGAATGGGCATAGAAAATAAAATAAAAATTAGAACGAAATCGTTTATTGTGTGCACATAAATACATAACTATACAGTACAAATATTTGCAATACATAACCACAAATTAAAATAAATCGCTTACTTAATACTACTTAACTAAATATATAAGTAATAATAAGGAATAATTATCATAATAATAAATAGTAATCATTGTAATTTAATTAAATTAAGATCGTGTGATGAAATTTGTAAATCACCTGTCACATTTTGTATGGTGTACATTCCATAATTGACAAGGCATCAAATTTGATACGGATTTGCTCATGTTTTCTAACGCTTCATACGGCTTGGTCTTCATAAAATCCTCTATGCGGAGAACCTTGTCTTCTAGTCTTTTACACATTTTTTTCAGGCACGCTTCTCGTTTTTGGAAAGATCTTGCTACTTTATATAAGCTGATAAGCTTCTGGTGCAAACTCCGTCTTTCTTCGCACCTGTTTTATTTGTAATTATTATCAACAATTCTCACCGCTTCATCGTAAATTGGGAATTTCCTTCGAAGACTTTTTGTACCAAAACATCCTTACGCGCAGCAATTTCAGCCACCTATTATTGCAAATACGGATATTCACAATTATTACAGCCTTTTCACTCACAAATCACAAAGAGATAATAGCAATTTCAAACGATTGAAAACGCACAAATTTCAAAATGACGGATGTGTATAAAATTTTCAAACAATGTTTTTTTGTTGTCGTTGACGACGCGTCATCGTACTTCAATCTTATTGGTCAAAAAAGCGATACTAGCGCCGAAGCGTTAGTCAGCAAGTACTAAACCGTGCCTACAAGATACAATACAAGGTAAACAGGCGTGCACAAACGACTGAAACGACAATTGGATTGTCAAAAGTCCCGTGAAAAGTGTTGCATATGTTTTAGTTTACGGAATACGGGCTTTTGGTAGAGCTCCCAGATTTTGAAGAATTATGACTGCTAAACCGAAATTAGATGATTTGGTACAATCTGTAAACTTATACACGTTTAACAGCCCTCTACTTCACGGATATATTTTACCATTTATAATATTATACGCTAGTTGGTTATATGGATGGTGTGGTATATATGGGTTTTTTGAATTCTATGAAGGGGGCTGGGTTGGATTAGGAGTTATTGCTTGCTTACAAATACTGTGCTCGTTATGCTGCTACTGGTCGGTTCACATTAATTGTCTTCTGTCATGTAAAGCGGTTAGTAAGTATGAGATACATTAGAATTAACGGTAATCAGTTTTGACTTTTAGGAGAAAAATCCATTAAAAGCGACAGTTGCTAAAGTTATACCAACAGCAAACAATGGTTCATCAGAACTGGTCCGCTTACATAAATCCCAGGTATTGTGAAAAATTTTATATTTAAGTTATCTTAAAATTTTTTTCATATTATCATTACACACTGGGATTATCCATAGCAAATTTGGAAAATCACCGATGCTTGTAACATTTACTTTAAAATACATTACCATTACAACACAGTAATGAATATTGCGTAGCTAACAGTTACATATTTTATAGCTACATTAAGACAATGTAAATTATCTTGGCTAATATTTTCACATTATTTCTAAGGAATCAAACTTTACTACACATTGCTTATTTACACAGAGCTTGAATTACATTGCTGAACCTAATTGACACAGGTTATGCATGAATAACAAATAGTAAAATTATTTATTTAAATAAAACATTGCCTAACTACAAAATAATGGATAAGTGATTAAAACCAGATAATTTTGCATGGAAGCATTTTTATTTATTAATTAAACAGTAATATACACAATAAGAATAACATACCAACAGCTTTAGCCAAATGCATTACGACGGTCTAGATTCTGTGAGTAATCTAACCCTTTTACTACTTCACACCAGTATACTTGCAGACATTAATGGCGATAGCATGTATCTCGAAATGTATGCGCATGGAAAGGGCTAAGTAAAATAAATAAAATTCATCAATAGTAATTTATTAAAACATCGTAACTTTTTATTGTAGCATTGTGTTCAGAATAAACTGAAGAGTAAATACAAATACTGCAAGCATTCATACACTTTTTAATGTAGTATGTTCAAACTACCATGCATTGCAAGTATTTTAGGAAATAAGAAAAGACTTTAGAGTATTTGGAAAGAATTTCTCTAATACTTCAATTACTACAAACAATTACTTCTATAATTCAAGTATCTTATTTTTTAATATAATTATCAGAAAGTAATTTGAATTAGTCATGCAAATATCAAAAATAATTTAATAATTATTAAAATTCTCTTAATTGAACTACCTGGGAGATCTAACTAAAACTAAATCTGAGAACTTGTTTTCATGTAGTTAATCTCGAAACATTTTCGTCTATAGTAAATAATGTAATGATGAGAATTTAGTTGGAAGGTATGTATAAAAGTCATAATAAGCCTGAAATAGTCTTGCATTGGTATACCCCTATTCTAATACTTAGATATAATCGTATCTTAAGATATCTCTGCGAAGCTTTATACTTTTGTAAGATAATTATGCCTAATAAAACAAAGTTATCTTAAATACAAAAGCACAGTTACATACTTTAAGTATTTACATTATATTTTTACACAAAATACTTTCAGCTCTGATACATTTAATTTTCTCATTTAAGTATAATGTTTTTTAGAATGGTAAAGATATTTGGTTTATGTTTCAACAAACCAAATATATATGGTGTGAAGAAAAAAAATGCTTCAGAGGGCTAGAATTTCCAATTAATAAAGGCTTCTCAGAATACATGTCGTGCAAAGGATATCAAGAGGATGCTGACGTAACAGAAGCTGAATCATTTTATGGCAGAAATAGCTTAAATATGGTTGTACCAGAATTCATGGAACTTTTTAAAGAAAGAGCAGCTGCCCCGTTTTTCGTTTTCCAGGTATTTTGTGTGGGATTGTGGTGTTTGGATAAATATTGGTATTATTCAATATTTACGCTTATGATGCTTATACTGTTCGAATGTACTTTAGTACAACAGCAACTGAGGAACATGGCTGAAATCAGAAAAATGGGCAATAAGCCCTATAACATATTAGTTTATAGAAATAGGAAGTGGAGAGCCATTTCAACTGATAAATTAGTACCTGGAGATATTATATCTATAACAAGATCTCAAAATGATAATTTAGTACCTTGTGATGTTTTGCTGTTGAGAGGCCCTTGCATAGTGGATGAGAGTATGTTAACTGGCGAATCTGTTCCTCAAATGAAAGAAGCTATTGAAAATTTTGATTTAAAACACGCCCTTGATTTAGAAATGGATGGAAAATTGCATGTTCTTTTCGGAGGTACTAAAGTTGTGCAACATACACCACCCTCAAAAGCCGTAACAGGATTAAGAGCTCAAGATAACGGTTGTGTTGCTTACGTCTTAAGGACTGGTTTCAATACTTCTCAAGGCAAATTGCTCCGCACTATTTTGTTTGGTGTTAAACGTATTACTGCAAATAATTTAGAAACCTTCGGTTTTATCCTCTTTTTATTAATTTTCGCAATTGCTGCAGCTGCTTATGTATGGATTAAAGGTTGCGAAGACCCTGACCGCAACAGATACAAATTATTCCTTGAATGTACTCTTATTTTAACGTCTGTTATTCCCCCAGAACTACCAATTGAGTTATCATTAGCTGTTAACACATCTTTACTGGCGCTAACGAAACTTGGAGTATATTGTACAGAGCCGTTTCGAATCCCCTTTGCTGGCAAAGTCGAGATTTGCTGTTTTGACAAAACTGGTACATTAACTAGTGATAATCTCGTAGTAGAAGGTATAGCTTTAGCGAGGAAAGGCCCGGAAGTTACGCCACTTTCAGAAGTGCCAATAGAATCAGTGCAAGTATTAGCTACGTGTCATTCTTTAGTTCACTTAGAAGACGGCTTGGTGGGTGATCCCTTAGAGAAAGCAACACTAACAGCTGTAGATTGGAATTTGACCAAAGCGGATGCTGTGATACCAAAGAAAGGAAAAGCCCCAGCATTGAAAATATTCCATCGTTTCCATTTCTCTTCTGCATTGAAGAGGATGTCAGTAATCGCTGGGTATAATCAACAGGGAACTATGGAAACTGTTTATTTGGCAACTGTTAAGGGCGCCCCAGAAGTATTGAAAGGCATGATTTCAAACTTGCCGGAAAATTACGACGAAGTATATTTAGAGCTTTCGAGAAGAGGTGCGAGGGTCTTGGCTTTGGCATGGAAGGAATTAGGAAAATTGAATAGCGCAGAGATTCGCGAACTAACCAGAGAAAATATCGAGAAGGAGCTGCAATTTGCCGGATTTGTTATCATTTCGTGCCCGCTAAAAACGGATTCTAAGAACGTTATTAAAGAAATCCTTAATGCAACACATAAAACGGTTATGATCACTGGTGATAATCCTTTAACTGCGTGCCATGTTGCTAAAGAACTTAACTTCTCCGCGAAAAAGGTTACGCTTATATTAAAAGAAACTAAAAGTGGATGGGTATGGGAATCTGTAGATCAAAACGAATCTTTCCAGCATAGTAAAGAAATAATTAGTATAATTCCTGAACACAATTTGTGTATAACGGGTGATTCGTTAAACTATTTAAGAGACACTGACAATAAACTGTTCCTCCAATTGTTACCCCACGTTTCAATTTTTGCTAGATTTGCTCCTAAACAGAAAGAATTAGTTGTGGTGAATTTGAAAAATTTAGGCTATACAGTTTTAATGTGCGGCGATGGGACAAATGATGTGGGTGCTTTGAAGCATGCCGATGTTGGTGTTGCTATTTTATCTAAAGCGCCGGAGAAATTGCCGGAAAAGAAGGAAAAGGATATCAAAGAAAAACTGGAAAAGGAGAAAGAAAAGGAAAAGAAACTACGAGAGGTGCCACCACCTAGAGGGCGCCAAAATCACGCCATAAGGAATGAACAGAATCTGCAAAATGTTCAAGAGAATCTTCAAAGATTGATGAAAGAGATTGAAGAGCAAGAACTAAAAATCGTTAAATTGGGAGATGCGTCTATTGCGTCTCCATTTACCAGTAAACTGTCTTCAATCATGTGTAGTAAGTTTATTTCCGCATTACTTATGAAAATTATTTATAATCCTTTAACTGGCAAACCACAGTAATGAAATATTTGGCAGTTAAAAGATTAAAAGTAAATATTTAACCATTACTTATAAATTCTATTATTATGTTGTAGTTTGCCATATCATTAAGCAAGGAAGATGTACGTTAGTTACCACTTTACAAATGTTTAAGATACTAGCTTTAAATGCTCTTATATTAGCTTACACCCAATCAGTACTATACTTGGATGGTATTAAATTACGAGATATGCAAGCTACTTTGCAGGGATTATTGTTAGCAGCTTGCTTTTTATTTATATCTCGTTCTAAGGTATACAACAGTATTTATATTAGATCTTTTTTTATAATGTTTTATATTTCAGCCGTTGAAAACATTGTCAAAACAGCGACCATTACCTAATATATTCAATTGTTATACTATACTTACTGTATTGTTACAATTTGCTGTGCATTTTATATGCTTAGTGTTTTTGGTACAACAGGCCAAGCTGAATAGTCCAATGTAAGTGCATTTTAAATATAAAAAATGTGAAAATCGCAGCCAATAAGTACTTTAATTTTAGTGATGAAACGCAAAATGCTACGGCCCCTATTAAATTAATATCAGAGGAAGAAGAAGATGAATTATTTGAGCCTAATATTGTAAATAGTACTGTGTACATAATTTCAATGGCATTGCAAATTGCTACTTTCGCTATTAACTATAGGGTAAAATATTTTTATTTACTATGCATTATCGATGATAATGTTTGCTTTCAGGGCTATCCCTTTATGGAAAGTTTGTTACAAAATAAAGCCCTATTATACAGCATTATAGGATCATCTGGAACAGTATTAGCTTTAACATTAGGCCTAGTGCCCGAACTAGCTCAACAATTTGAAATAATTGACTTCCCTCCAGATGTAAGAATTACTGGCACCATTTACTGATACTTATTGCATATGCAACTTTCTTTTTCAGTTCCGAATAATGCTTATCCAAGTATTATTTGCGGATTTCTTCTTTTCATTCCTAGTCGATCGGATGTGTTTATGGTTGTGTGGAGAAGGAAAATTAGCACCAATATTAAGTAAAACATAAAATTATACGCATATGTGCTTTATTCGATTAAAAAGAAAACATGTATAAATGTAATTATTATCAGTGATTTAAATCTCAGAACAAACTATAGTATTCCACACACAAGGACACAACAATCATTCCACTACTTTAGAATGATAATACTGTTACAACTTTATGTAATTTATTTAATGGATATTAAAAATTTAACTATATAATGTTGGATTAAATGGTTTCACTATTACGTTGACGCAGATGTATTTTATAGTTTTGAAGTATTGATTATTGAATGTCACACTTATTTTTTTTTATTTTTAAATATATGTATTTTGTTACAAAAAAATCATTCGATATTTATTTATTGTTGCATTTATAATGTAAAAAAGTTTTTATAAAAATAAATTTTTTGGATTTAGGTACATCAATTTGTTTCTGTCAGGTCTTATAATAATTAGTCTGCTGCTTTTTATATGTGTCTATATGTAACTATATGTGTTAAATCGTTAGAAAAGGAGCACTAGATTATACGACCCAGACTTTAAATGCCATGCGTGACGATAAATCAAAAAAATATATTGCAAAACTGTATAATCACAAATTTATTTGGGATTTTTTATGCGCAGCTTTACGCAGGTACCTAAATATAAAAATAATTTGCAATAATAGTTTCTTTTAATATAGCTTTCTAGTAGGCAGCAAACGATCGTCTTTTTTTAGAGAAGATGTAGATGGAGGAAAACGCGTTTGTGTTTGGCACACATGCAGCTTTCAAAATGACTGTCGGCACTCCATTTCTCTAAAACAAGATTCTTTGAAGCGCCGTTGATACCGTTGCCTGCAAATAGCCTTACCAGACAGGACAAAAAAAAACAACCCAGCGAAAATTAATATTAAATTATCATAAAATTATTATAAAATGGCAACTATCTTTTAAAGTTCGCCATTCTAATCGTTGAGTGGTTGGCGAGATTTTGTATAGTACATATATAAATTTATTAATCCTTTTTTAATTTTGCGATATTGTATTCTCCCAGAAAATATGTTGACAATGCATTTAACTGTTGTTTTGCACACTTATCAGCTATTTAAGGTTTTTTACAACCATTTTTATAACACGTTACGGTAAACAAAATTCAATTTTCCAGAACTATACTAGGCTTTCGTGAAGTAACAAATTTCAGCAGACATCTTGTTTTTTTTTGACAAATATATATTTTTTATATTTCATTATTAGTTTATATTTCATTATTAGATGTGTACTTTTCTTTCTAAAAAGTCGCGAAAGAAAATTAAGCGCATCAGTTCCTGAATAATTTCGTGGGAGTGAAACAACAGGCACGTCACAGTATCTGGTACTTTTATTCGGACGAAAATTAAAGAAACTAATTAAAATGAAAATACTTCACTCTAATATATTAATGGTATTTTCACTTTTAAAACTGAAACTTAGAACAAAATAATCGTTCTAGTTTCGATCATAATTAAATTTAATCTTAATTAGCCAATCGTGGGTACTTATCCATAATTTTTTTTTTTGATTTATCAAAACGAGTTTTGTTATAATATATATTATATATATATATTATATATATAATATATATATAAATGGGAATACACGTAAATATTCTATACTTTAATTTCAATGTACCGCCATTTTAAAAGCGCTGTCATTGGACCTGATTTTAAGTTTGCCGATTGGCTAAAGCTTCAAAATTATTAAACTTGACACTTAATTTAAACTTATCTTGTAAATAATCTATAGGTAATATTTTGTTCTAAAAGAAACAGAACAACTTCAAACATTTGGCATAGATATTACATTTTATATAGAGACACAATTTTTTGTATTTACATCAGATATTTTAGACTTGTAGTATATTCGCTATGGAAACTAACGCGCATAATATCGGATTAAGACGAGTGACATTACAACAATTAGATCCAGATATTAATAATGCCCTAATTATTGCAATAATAATTGCAAAGCAAAGGCCAAGAAGATTTACTGATTCTAAAAATGGTGAAGGTAGAGCAGTTTGGAACTTTACGCTCAGAGATTCTCCTCAGGATTACATCAACGCTACGTTCTGGGGAAATGGGGATTTAATTATAAACTTTTGCAATGACTTTCAAGTAGGAGATACTGGTAAAGTTTCTTATTCGTTTCCAATTTGTTACAGTGTTACATACCTCAATTTCAGTTGAAATTCACAGGCCAAATATCATAATAAGAAATATTGATGCTTATGGGGAGCAATTTAGACCAATGGTCACATCTCCATATCACTTAATACTTTACGATAACCAATCAAATATTATCATGTTTGATGGTACTCCACGAGTTAATTATAAAAGTTTTCTCTCATTAGCAACTAAACCTTTAGTCGGATTTGTCACTCTGGCCGATATTAAAAACAGTGGTTCCGATAGGGGTAATCAAACTCTTACATTAGTACAAACAAAGTTATAATGAAAATTAATTATAGTTGGTTTTTTCGTTGATATTTTGGTAGCAGTAAAAGCCATAGGCACTGTTAGAAATGTTAAAACAAAGGATGGTACGGAACAGCAAGTCCGTGATTTTCTAGTGTTAGATAGTACTTGCCCTGAGGGTGTTAGAATTTCTATATGGGATCCTGATTTAATTACACGGTAAGATAGCCTAATTATTTTATTTCTTAATTTCACATTATTCGTTTTTTCTGAATCACAGTGCTGGTTTTTGGACGCCTAGATCTACAATACTTTTTATGACCGATATGAAAATAGATTTTAATAAGTTTCACAGAATATTTTTACCAAATATATCTTCAAAGACAATAATAACAGAAAATCCTGTTGGACGAGAGGCAGATAATTTAAGAAGTTATGCATTAACTGCACCTATTCAACCCACAGAAATATTGGAAAGTCTTTCATATACAGTAGAGAATAGTAAGTGGAAATATTGAATTGTAGAGTTTAGATTTAAATATCTACTTTAGTTAATAGTATACAAAATGTATTGAGTGTAAGGCAAGTATTGGAAAGAATGGAAATGTTATCCAATCCTGCTGCGGATATTAGTGTAACAGATCGTCATTTCACTGCATTGTTGTATGTTTTGGTCACTCAATTAGATCTGGATGGGCTATCAAAAATAGTTACTGTTAAATGGTAATATATACAATGATTGATCGATATGTATGTGATCAAATTATGATTAACTTTCTTTATCAGTTCAAACTGTAAGTCATTATTAAGAAATGGTGAACGACGTTGTGAGAATTTAGACTGCAATCTTGGAGGAAGCTTAACTGAATTGGATTCCAAATTTGACCTAAGAGTTCACTTATCCGATCATACAGGCTCACTTTTAAATTGTAGATTAACTGGGCAAATAGCTGAAGAGGTATTGGATTGCAATGTAAATCCTGTTCTATTATCACGTTTAAAATTTGAAGATATAATTGTTGTATTGTTTAAGGTGGAAGAATTTTCACGTTTAACGGATGACGGGAAATGTAATTTGAAATGGAAATTTTTAATGGAACGTTGTGCTGTTAGAATAATGGTGTTATGTGTTCCTGGCACAAATCCTCTGTGCTCTGTTCTAAGCTGTATGGTAGCATCACCAGACGAAGTTGCAAGTAAATTACGACATTTTTAAGACGTTCGAAACAAAACCGTCATTCTATTAAGTTTACAGTGCATTACCCCTACGCAATTTTTATATATGTTACCAATTTAATAAATAACTTTAATTTTTTTCAAAAAAAAATTGTTTTATTGCCTGTATTAATGTTTTCCAAATTAAATTTAACGAAGATTCTTATAGTGCTGCAATTTTTTAAGGTTTCATAATTTTTACTTCTTGACAATATAATTTAACTTTAAAATTTCACCGAATCAAAATTCTTAAAACTGGAGAATTTTCTCGCAATTGTTTAAATTTCAAGCCCTAATGAAGCAGAGGGTGTAGCTTTATACATGCTAATTTATTTATTTCCTTAATTATTAATTAAGGGTGATCTGTAACGCATAACTTGTTGCGGGGGTTTTCCTGTTCTATTTTATTAAATCAGACAAATTAACAATTGGCAAAAAGGTGGTTTAATGATTAATGTAGTACTTTCAAAGAAATTATAGTTTGGCGCCATAGAGAACCTTTTTCGGGTTTTATTGCTTTTCTTAAGAAACAGCCATTTTGACAATAAAAAGAAAAAAACCGCTCTCTGGTAAAATTGGCTGCGATTTTTTAAATACTTGTAAAAAGAAACTAAAAACATGTCAAGAAATAAACTCGTAATTGGGCATGGAAGAGAGAATAATAATAAGTGGGCATTGTCAAGCGATGTTATTAGGGATGCCTGTAATTACTTCATTTTTGAGTCGTAACAATTGTTACAAAGAATAGTGCCCTTTATTACTAAGTTCGTTCGATTTAATTTTATACGTATTCCAATTATTTTGTACAAAACAAACAGATCTACTACACCAACCAACAGCTGGTGGTAGTGGTGAGTAACTAGTGAACCTAACTAACCTGGATGGATATTCGTTATTGTCGGTTTGTGTCTAGCCGTAGCAGCCAGTAGCCATAGTTCCCAATGCCACCGATGGTCAGTTCAGTTACTGTAGCCTGTGGTAGCCGGAATAGCTGGTTATTGCGTTGACAGATATCATAGCTATAGCTATTTCGTCGATAGCCGGTATTTGGCTAGTTATTAAAATAGCTACCCACCGCTAATATAAGCATATTTGGTCTTACCTTTGTAACCCTTTTGTCGAAGAGCTAATATTGAAAATAAGTTTGTAATAAAATTTTCCGCCTTTAAAATTGGCTCAATTCTTTGTTGATTAAATTTAATTACCTTACTTGCATGCATAATTAAGACTCACATAAGTTATCAAAATATGCAACATGAAAATCTCTAATTTTTAGGTTATATTTAGTTTCATTTTATTCTGACTGTCACCCATGCAAGGTTACCAATCATAGGAAGCTAAATGTTGCCAAGCCTAAAAATAAAAAGTAGTTGGAGTTCTAATCGGTAGATGGCTCCACCAGTAAAAATTTTGGTATTATGGTGCATTGATTTGATTGAAGAGTAGTTTACGTGAAATAGGGCTTACAGATATAAATTGCGTGCATTCAAAAGCAGTTTTTACATTGATCGTGCGGTATAATGAATGTGTAATAATTGGTGACGACGTAGTTATGGTGGTAGCGGATAGATGGCGCCACCAGTCCAAGTACTGATTAAATGAATATAATTAATGGGTAATTTACGCGAAAAGAGGGTTATTGATGTGAATTACACGCCCCGACATCAAGTTTTTACTTTAATAATGCAGATTAAGCATTATTAAAGTAAAAACTGGATGAAATTCTAAATTCAAGGGACGTCGGTATGTTGGTTGCCGATAGATGGCGCCACAAGGCTCTATATGATGGTGTAAAGTTTAATGAATGAGCAATTTAGGTGAAAAGACGATTAATAATGCAAAATACGATGGCATTTGTCAGAGCACTGTTCTATCTCCTCCGACTACAGCACCGAGCGCGATTACCTTGTGCCGAATAAGTAATGAATTCCTAATAAGTGAGAACGTAATTGGGGCGGTGGTAGGTAGATGGCGCGACAAGTACTTGTAATACTGAATATGATTGAAATTAAGTTTAATGGGAATTGGTACTTATTAACGTAGATTACAGTGATAATTAACGATTCATACAATAATAATTGATAATGTGTAATGAAATAATCACATGGAAGTGACCGGTGTGAATGTCGTGTAGAAACGGGACCATAATAAATAAGATGGTGATTGACGTTTATAGATTTTGTAGAGAATAATAGTCATAGAATAACTATGATCCATGGTGATTTTACGCCGCCAATGACTAGAATGTATACTAAAAGTATGGCGCACAATTTTAATACCCATATAATTTGAATTGGTGCTTTAAATTTATATTTAGAATTATATAAATAAAACACATTTTTTAAATATCTTTATTAATATCACAAAAAATACAATAAATTAAATATGCAGAATACCAGTTTAAGACATATATTAATCCGTTACAATAATACATTTGTTGTAAAATAAAAACAAATTAAAGAAAAAAGGAAACTATATCGTTTTAAATTCAACATTTTTAGATGCAAATATAAGAAATGAAGCAATAAATTACGTAAATTGTAAAACAAAAATATTATAAATAAATTGTATGTAAAGAATATTAGTTTGCATTTGCCAAGGAATAACGAAAACCACGAAAACCTTACTCTGAGAGCAGGCTTCAAGATTCCAATCCCGAAACCTAGAAATCATATTGCCTGAGGTCCATTTTTAACAATTTTGATGCTTTTGCTTTATCGTAAGTAATAAATTTGTTTTTGATTGTATGTAATACTGAGACCACAATTAAAGAAAATAACGAAAATAATCTAGTTCCTTGTACTTGTTGTTAAAATGATAGACAAGCTTCAATTTACTCTTTTTGTAGAATAAAATGGACTTTGGGGCAGTATACTTCCCATGTACATAAACATAAAATTTGAAGCATTAAGATACCGTCATATTCATGCAAACAGTCACTCATATTTGGACAAAACTTAATCACACTTAGTAAAAAAAAACGCCTGGAATGACTATATATTTCTAGAGTAACATTCATATTGCTAAATTAGTCTAGCTTAATATAAAAATAGATTGAAATTCAATAATCTTCGAAGAATTAAATATTGTAATTAGTTACTATTTGCAGGAATACGACGATAGGTAGGTACGTAAAGAGTAAAACAAAATACAATAAATTGTAAATAAAGAATACTAACTAGTTTGTGTAAACTGAAAACAAAAATACAATTACAAAGTAAACATATAGGTGTGTAATGTGAATGTTATTAACATAATAATAAAAGTATGTTGAACAATAAAGCAAAGTAAAATCAACATTTTCTAATAATAACTTTTTTAACTTAGGCAATAAATCGCTCAGTAAGCTGAAAAACCGATAAGTTTTGACTTAAAATATTATACTAAACTAACAATAAGAAACTAACATAAGTTTGAATTGAAATACTGATGAATGGTAGCCTCTTTTTCCTTGATGTAGCAGTTTTCTCGCAACCATTCGTTAGGTTCTTCGTTAGGTAAACTTTAATCTTCCTTCTTCAAAATATTTCAAATCTAAAAAGCAGAAATATATGTTAGTTACATCTAATAATTTACTATTTATTCAAGAAATTATAGATAGCCGCAATAAAATATACTAAATGCCCATTCGTAACATATTAACATCGCTGGATGTATATCTCTATATAATATAACAGAAACTAAAGTTAATACCGTTCACGATAAATGAAAAAACCGATTGAATCCGGGTTCCGAGCAATTATAAAAGCCAATATATCCCTAGAAATAAAAGCGAGAGAAATTTAAAAATTGGCACACAGATGAGGAGTGCTACCAGAAATATATATCCGCAAGGAAAATGATCTAACTGTAGTAATTTCCGGAATACCGGGGGGAAAAACTGGTCGAACCCGGAGTTTCAGCAACCTAAAAATATGGCGATTTCTTCAGAAACAAACCCGATATAGTTTTCAAAGTTTCTAAGTGGTTATGCAACCATATCCACCCAAAATACATACCCAGAAGCAGAAATAGTTAAAGTTAATTACCTTTTACGATAAACGGAAACAACCGATTGAATTGGGGTGCCGGCAATTATAAAAAGCCAATATATCTCCGAAACTAAGGACGAGAAATATTTAAAAATTGGCACGAAGATGAGCAGTGATACTAGAAATATGTCGTCAGAGGGAGAATTATCCAACTCAAATAATTTCCGGAATAACTGGGAAAGACTGGTCGAACCCGGAGTTTCAGCAACACAAAAAAATTGCCATTTCTTCGGAAATAAAACCGATATAGGTTTGAAAATTCGGCACACAAAAGAGGAGTAATATCAGAAATATATATCCAGAAGGAAAATGATCTGACTGTAATAATTTCCGGAATAACTGGGAAAAACTGGACGAACCACCGAAACTATAGAAATAAATTATAATAAAACCATAGAAGTAAGAAATGATAGATCATTGGTAACAAAACCAGAGATATAAGATATTATAGATTGATCCTCATTTTCTCTTAATCCTTGTTTTGTATAAGCAGCGTTTTGGTATGCATAAGAATGTAGAATCTTATATAACCCGCGGGTTATATGCATACTTTAAATAAAGAAATATAATAATTGCATTTTATTTTATCTAATAAATTTATGGCCGTCAAATGAATTACAAATGGCATGGAATGTCATATAAGAAAGTAGTTACAAATTAACGACTACTTACTCTACTTACATTCTAAGTCATCGCTGCCATCATGGTTATCTTCATCGCCGGGATATTCTCCACACATATCAGCTAACCTGGAACGGACCTTGGACCACGGAACCTTAGACCTCGAAACCTTGGAACACGGAACCTTCGACCCCGGAGCCTTGGACCACGGAACCTTGGACCACTGGAACTTCAAACCACGATCAGCACCTGCAATAAGAATGTAAAACATCACTTTTTGTAATTAAAGCTTATGAGGATTAAAACCAGGGGCGTATTGGACATAACCCATTGTTACTTATGTATCTCTGATTGACTGTATGACTACTTTAATAACAACAATGGAACGCTTCCCAGACCTCTCCTTTCCACTTGGTCATAATGAAGATTCCCAAGCAGCAGATAACGCATTGGAATACAATAATATTAATTATTCCTTATTATCAATCAACAGAACGAATACATTGCACATGTTCCGATTTTTATTATTGGACAGAAAAATATTTTGATAATTGATAATCGTGATTTGGTATTTGCGGATCGGTTCATCAACAAAGAAAAACGGCTATTCTCTATTCATGTCGTAAGTTGTTTTTAGATGTTACTTGAAATCATAATCCACTACCTAATTTCGTTTGCAGTCACCAGATCGCGACATTTTACGCCCAATTTTTATAGTAAAATCGTCTATTTGCCTAGAAAAAAATTTCAGTAGGTGAGGATTTACATATATAGCACGTCAAAAAATGCATTAGGTTGAGTCACCACTGCAAATTTTTTATAGGCTTTTATGCATATCGCTATGCGTGACTTAATGGGTAAAGAAATGAGAAGTTAAATATATGTTTCTAGAAATCTAGTACTTACATGATGCTAACGAGGAAAGGGATTCTATCCTATATATGCTGTTGCCATTCCCTGTTGGGATCACGATTACATCACCTCTTGATGGATCGCTTGTCAATTCCGTTTCGTATACTTTTAAAACAGACAACTTCAACGCTAAACATGAAATTACAGTAATAGTTATTTTAACACAAAAAAATTACTACTAAAAATCATTGCGGGAATTCATGTATCTTCCAACATCCAAAAGTAGTTGCAAAATCTCTGCCATCATTAACTAGAAACATGAACCGCTTTGTTCAGACAATTAATAAAAACCTATTACATAAACAAAAAAAGAGATAGCAATTGTTCCTGTAATCATTACTACACACATACATAGTTAAATAAAATCATTATTAATAAATACCTATTACATAAACAAAAAAAAGATAGCAATTGTTCCTGTAAACATTACTACACACATACATAGTTAAATAAAATCAGTATTAATAAAAACCTATTACATAAACAAAAAAAAGATAGCAATTGTTCCTGTAATCATTACTACACACATAGATAGTTAAATAAAATCATTATTAATAAAAACCTATTACATAAACAAAAAAGAAGATAGCAATTGTTCCTGTAATCATTACTACACACATAAATAGTTAAATAAAATCATTATTAATAAAAACCTATTACATAAACAATAAAAAAGATAGCAATTGTTCCTGTAATCATTACTACACACATATATAGTTAAATAAAATCATTATTAATAAAAACCTATTACATAAACAAAAAAAAGATAGCAGTTGTTCCTGTAATCATTAATACCCACATACATAGTTAAATAAAATCATTATTAATAAAAACCTATACATAAACAAAAAAAAGATAGCAATTGTTCCTGTAATCACTATACTACCCACATACATAGTTAAATAGAATCATTATTAATAAAAACCTGTACATAAACAAAAAAAAGATAGCAATTGTTCCTGTAATCACTATACTACCCACATACATAGTTCAATAAAATCATTATTAATAAAAACCTATACATAAACAAAAAAAAGATAGCAATTGTTCCTGTAATCATTACTACACACATAGATAGTTAAATAAAATCATTATTAATAAAAACCTATTACATAAACAAAAAAGAAGATAGCAATTGTTCCTGTAATCATTACTACACACATAAATAGTTAAATAAAATCATTATTAATAAAAACCTATTACATAAACAATAAAAAAGATAGCAATTGTTCCTGTAATCATTACTACACACATATATAGTTAAATAAAATCATTATTAATAAAAACCTATTACATAAACAAAAAAAAGATAGCAGTTGTTCCTGTAATCATTAATACCCACATACATAGTTAAATAAAATCATTATTAATAAAAACCTATACATAAACAAAAAAAAGATAGCAATTGTTCCTGTAATCACTATACTACCCACATACATAGTTAAATAGAATCATTATTAATAAAAACCTGTACATAAACAGAAAAAAGATAGCAATTGTTCCTGTCATCATCACTACCCACATACATAGTTAAATAAAATCAAATTGAAGTAAACTGTATGCAAATCAGATATTTGTTTCGAACATTATAGCACAGATTATAGTGAGTTCGTGGCGCCACGATCAATATTTTTGCATAATAATAATAATTTCTATTATTACACTAATTGCGCAAACATAACAGCTAGCTAGGTATATCGTGGGTATATCTAATTAAAAATATGGAAAACAGAAATCGCTGGACTATTATTTTTCGTAACTTGCATTTTAATTGACTCAAGAATGCGCAATTATAATTTCACTAAATATTTACCGGTTTCAAGTTAGTCATATTATTAAAGCGCGCATTTTTTATAACCTAAAATAAAATATTTTTACATCTTTTTAGGTGTGGTCGCAATTGTTCCTATCACTATTACTGCTACTATAATATTGAAAATTAAAATGAGCATTAGTAAGCATTTAGTAAGTCAACTTTCAGTGTCATTGTCATGTCCACAGAAAACGGGATCAAGAACTAATAACCACTAACAAGAAGCGTCCGGTGGAAACAGGAATCCACGAGAGTTCGGACGGGGCAGCAAACAATGTAGCAGAAGTACAAGGGCTGACCATCCTGGAGCTCAATCGCATCAAGCCCATATCACCGGCACATAAGGGGCGAGTCGGAATCAACTGCAGAGATCTACACCTTCCCGGGGTAAACAGACATGATCTGTCCACCCACGCTTTCGCGAGGATCACCCAAGTGCAAGCACCCAGATGCCCCCAGGAAGTGTCTACCCCCGTCGTTCGTGTACTCTAGAAGGTTGATGAGAATACCAGTCGGCACATTATTACACTCTCTTATGCAGAAAACGCAATAACACTTTGAAAGATACCTCCAAACGCAAAGTGCTAGCAGTTACTAACCCCACAGTCACCCATTAACTGAAAATGTGTGTAATGTGCTTGACGCACCACATAGTCCGGTCGAAGTAGTAATCATGTCGTGTCACGTCATGTCATGCTCATTGTACTCCAAGAAAAAACGCGTCATAATCAATTAGAAAAAAATGCAACCACATACCTTAGATTAACAATATCTAGCAAAGATGTAAATTAGTCCAGCTGAAGGCGGAAAGTAAATTTAGTCTAGGTACCTTCAATTCTGCGCTCGTTGCTGAGATGTCCTCTTCATCTTCATACCTACCTATTTACGAAGATCTTGATTGGCTGACCCTGCAAGCAATAAATATAATTGTTTAGAATTTATACAATGCAGATATATGTTTTAAGTTTAAGTTATTCGGTGGCACAGCCAAGGGTTTCCCCTACATGTGTTTGCGACAAATGTAGACAGTCGGTTATACTTCTCGCACGCATAAATAGAAATTCTCGATAAAGCCAGCGAATGGAAACGTTACTAGGATGTGTCCGAGGCTTAACATATTACATTTTAATATAATAAAAACGCTCTGTATTACTTTGACTGATAAGAATAAAACGGCTTATTGCCAACAAAAACAAAATCAATAAATTAAAGAGTATTCTATTGAAATGCAAAATTTACCTCCTATTTAGTCGATAAATTTGCATCTTCAGGGAAGAGGAGTTATGTGCTACGTAAGCATCCATCTAGCATAAATATTATAACTTCTAAAAATAGTTATCTCAGCATATTATATCATATAAAAGTAGGTAACAAACATATATGACAAGTCTACATTTACAAGTGGTGCAGTGGTGCAGGTTCCTAGTAGTTGTCAACGGATCCAACAGAAATCCGTGAAAGTACAATTGTAAAAAAAGTTAAATATAAAATTGGTGTTCTAAGTAAAAGTGTTTTGAAGAAAAGAAAATTTTTTGTTAACCAATTTCCAACCGGGTTGTTTAACTTACATATATTTCTACCACATCTGGTAATTATCAATACACTATAATGCTGCCAATGTCTGGATAATTATCCGTTTTTTTTTCTATATTCAAGTTGTTTTACAAAATTGCGCTTCTTACAGTGTGAAATCATTAAATTAAATTAACTAAAAATTTCCACACCAGGTAAAATTTTTAATATATGAATTGCCTCATTTTAATTACAGTGGTTAATAGGAAAGCATTTATTTAATACTATATAATTGTACTTATATAGAATAATCTAATCACGTCTCTTTTCCGAAAGTAATATAGACTTTTGTACAAGCAGCGAGTAAACACGAAAAAAAATGCGGAAAATTTGAATTTTGCTTTGAATCTTTAACCGCCTTAAACTATAATTTAAAGAGCGAGTTGTATGTTATTATTGGATGAATTCAGAAATGCTGTTAAATCAAAACATTCCTAATTGAGTGACAGAAAATCCTCTGCTAACCCTGTCATAAAAATATATAACTATAAGAAAGTTATTTTTCGGATAAAAGAGGTACAACAAATAAAATAAATATGTAAGTACTTATACCATACAAAGATATACAATAAAATGTAACAGCTCTTGGCAAGCATGCTTTTTTGTATATACATCTGTCTCTTTCTGTCAATTCTATCATCGCATTTCTTTGCAGTATAAATAATGAATTTCTGTGTTGGTGTCTTCTGCGATATTTAAACTATTTTTCGCCAAAATATATTTCATTAACCTAATTTTTATACATAATTTTAAATTTGAAACAATAAAACCGATAGAATTTCGAAAATAAGATTCAAAACAATTACAAGAGAATATATTATATAGCAAAAGCTATTAGATATTTCTTAATCGCGATGTATACGATTACGCCTATGTAGTAAATGTAATACAATACGTCAAAGATACATATAAAATATCAGAGCGAACCAGAGTTAAAGCCAATAGAATTTACCCACCCTCAATTAACGCGTTTCGTAAAAACGTCCTCCCTAAGGAAGTTCTAAAGCGATTTAATTGCATAGGTTACTAACCATGCGTTTAAGTCTATTTCGCGACTATATAGTTTAATTAATTCACCTTTAACTAATCAAAAAATGTAGAGAACGAAAACCGACGCCACTCGTTTTGAAAAGGCACGCTTGCTTTGTTAAAAATCCACGATTGTGATTGGACGTTCCTATGAACGCGCGCATATCAATGTTTTTTGTCAAACAATATACGATATGTTTGTTCGTTTTTTACTCGAGGTTGGTGGAAATACTCTTTTACATTTTGTAGGTGAGATGAATTAAGATTGAAGACATAAATAAACGCTTTAGAAAGTAAATTATGTTTAGGGCCGGTATTTCAATCTCCTAATAAGTGCATCTAATAAAAATTTAGCTAATATATATATATGGAAATATTTCAGTTATTCAGCTAAAAACTCTTATTAGGAACTTTATTAGGAGATTGAAATACAATTTCTTAGAGTAATTTCGAATTATACATTAACCATTCAATTAATAACTATAGAATTACCAATACACTAATGATACCAATGTCTAAATAATTATCCGCTTTTCGGCCCAATCAAACCCTCACGAAAATCCATTTTGGGGCCAACTATAATACGCGTTTCATACTGTTTGATTACTTAGATAATAATTTCTCAAAAAAAAACAAAATTTGTGGAGCGGAAACCGACGCCATTAGATTAAACAAGACGACGTTTGCTTTGCTAATAAAATGGAAAACGGTAATTGGTAATTGTCTCAAAAAGCACGCCACACCGGCCACCTTATTTTTGTTAAGCTGTTGTCGTAAGTAGAATTAATAAATCACGTTAATCATACATAAAATAAAAAAGCAAACCAGAGTTAAAGACAATAAAATGTACTCACCGGCAATTGAGGCATTTGGCAGCAAGAAGGTGGTCCATAATCAAGTTCCAACGCGATTTATTTGCACGCAACAGTAACCACGCGTTTGAGTCTATTTCGCGACTTTATAGTTTATTTAATTCACCTTTAACTAATCGAAAAATGTGGAGAACGAAAACCGATGCCACTCGTTTCAAAAACGCACGCTTGCTTTGTTAAAAATTCACGATTATGATTGGACGTTTTTATGAACGTATATAACATGTAACAAGGTAACCATAGCTAACTAAGTTTTTGCATATACATCTGGCGATTCTACCATTGCATTTTTTGCAGTACGAATGATGAATTTTTGCGTCCTTGGCTGCGATTTTAAAACTATCTTACGTTTAAATAAAATATATACACTGCATTAATTATAGATTTTTCATTGAAAACTTATTAATTTTTTTATACATAACTTTAATTTTGGAACAAGAATACCGATGCCTAACACAAATACAATAATAGTTATTTTACATACGTTTTAATAACAATTTAGCAGAATTTAGAAAATGACTCACAAAAAAATTAATTATTACACAAAAAAAACTATTAGATATATATATATACAGTGACCGGCTGAAATGTTGCAACATATGGGAATTTCTTTTATTATTAAAATATGGTAAAATCCTTTTTGGAGGTTAGGTTCAGCATGTCTAATAACCTTGAAATTTATTTGGACACCCGTCAAGTGACCACTAGTATGGCGGAAAATTTAAAAAAGGTTATTTGAAAAAGTTACTTAGAATTCAATTCTGAGGCCGTATGCAAATTTTTGTAAACATATTTTTCTAATTGGATGTTGTAATAAAGCTAAAACAAAAGACGACGCAGTGCTGATATGGTTCTCATTACAGCATACTGTGCTGTAATGAGATATTAACGTAATATAGGCGATTAATGTGCAAATTAGAAAAAATACTGTAAAAAACGTGTGCCACAATGAGATGTAATGCTCGTACTTTGAATCTCTCGCCGCTACGCGGCTCGAGATTCAAACTTGTACTCGCATTACATAAACGTCATTGTGACACTTGTGTTTTAAAATACTATTAAAAAACATTAAAAAAAAAAATTACATATTTAAATTTTTTTCGCTTTTAGAAGCTCAACTGAAGTAAAATCTCTAAGTATGGTGGTACTCATGAAAATTTATTAATTCTTGTAAAATTAATATATGTACGTAGCTAAAACTAGAAAGTAGGTTTCCAGCATGACACTTGCTGTATGCAAAAGGAATAAATAAATTTTACAGAAAATGTTTAATCTAGACTGCCTAGTGTATAGTGTTTTATTGAAACAATTTTTTTTTTCATTTTCTCTATTCAAGTAGTAACAGTTAGTCCAAAACTTATAACATTGGGTATCAATGTTTATGCACTCATGGAAGGTATTTAAGTAGGTTTTGAAATCAGAAAATAACGAATAATAATAAACAACACAAAAATAATTAAATAATAAATAAATAATCGATATTTAATTTTAGTTAATCATGAGAAAAACCTACTTAAAAGCCTTCGATGCATGCTATAAAATTGTTAGAGTTGAGGTATGCAGTATTAGAAGTATTGGACTAACGGTTCAATGCAGAAAACAAAACAAAAATATTATAATTTTAAAGACAAAGTGATGTTTACTGAATAGTTTAAAATAGAAAATGTTAAACCAAAAATAAACTAAAGTGACTATCGTTCCGTTGCCAAATCATGCCAACTAGAATTTATGAATGAAAGAACTTGTGACGTCAGAGCACTTTCAAAAATTAATTATGCTTTGATGAGAAACAATTTAAAAGAACGTTTGATGAAGGGCCATATATATATAGGATATCCCTATATTCTCTATCATTCTATGATATAAAAATAGTATTTTAAAACGCAAGTGTCACGATGACGTTTAATGTGAGTATAAGTATAAGCGCGTAGCCGCGAGAGATTTAAAGTACGAATGATAGAGAATATAAAACCTTCTTTTAAATTGTTTCTCACTAAGACATAATTAATTTTTGAAAGTGCTCTTGACGTCACAATTCTTTCATTTATTAATTCTTAGTCAGCATGATTTGGCAACAGAGCTATAGTCATGGTAGTTCGCATCATCATCGTAGATAAGTAATATCAAGTTCGCATGCTTTGTGCGTACAGGGGCGCTATTCTCAACATCTTCGAATGTATTTCGTATGCGCATGTTTGCGTAGGGTTCATATTCGAGTGTGAACGGTATTTTGTATTCTTACCTACCCTTCGTAAACGAACCTTCGAGTTGACCTGGCAACAGGTTATTCGCATGTTTCGGCGCGTAAATATGATGGCCTGTACAATGAATTTGAATGGTGAAACATTTGCAAAACACATGTTTTATATGATTATAAGCAAAGTGTTTTGCCAAAAATCAGCTAATGGGTATTGCTATGTTACTTACTATAGTGACAACATCGTTTCACTCTACCAGCTGTTATATATTTTGTTTGATATTTCTACATAAAATTAACTTTTTAGTTTTTTCTTTACTGCAAAAAAAATATGTTGAATATAACGGTATATTATTTTAGTAATGGAAACTCAAACTGAAAAAAGAAAAAGTGGGCATCTACTGTTTCGACCTTCTACTGATTTTTTGAATGAATTTTTAGTAAAAGGAAACATTTTATTTGAAAGAATAAATAAAATTGCCAAAATAGAGCCAAGAAAATGTTTCATTATATTTTTAAAATTATGAACATCACACACACAGTAAAATTTATTAATTATATTAGGGACTACGAAACATGAATAGAATATTGTATGAAATTTTATTTAATTGAAAACATTTCTTATAAAACTTGCATTATTTAATTCAATAAAAGGATTTCTATTCACATTTTCACCAGGTTCATAATCCAATTGATTTAATTCAGCTGCTTCTAATTCGTCTAGTAAATCTAAATGCACTAACTCATCCATTCTATTTAGAATAATTTTCAAATCACGTTTAACAATAACCTCGGAATACACTAACGCATACGCATAAAATAAGCCTAACTTGTAAGATTCTAATACTATTTCAGCTATACGAGTGCTCAAACACCGCTCGCATTTAATTCCTAGGAGATATTCGAATGTGAAAAAGACTCGAGGGGCGGAGAATACAGTTTTAACCAATACCCTTCGCATGACGTCACTATGCGAGTGCTCGCACATAATACGAAGGGTCGAGAATAGCACCCCAGATGGCGTAAACGTATTACGATATTCTGTGTTTATTTTAAGCGGTTTGGAGGTTATAATCTTTCATGAAGAATTGCACTTTTTTTTAATTCTTGTTAAAATAATGTTAATTTGTACATGACCTAAGTATATATTTACACTGAAATTTTGTCGGTTTTTTGTAAAGTAGTTTTTGAAATATAATTTTTTTAAGATCCTTATACGTCACAAGTACATAGTAAAATTTTATGAATGAACGAGAATACATGGCAACATAGAAATTACTTCCCCGTAGTAATCACAGATTAGTTATTTACGGGTAACAGTGACACAGGTAGTAACCGAATTTACCGGCTGCGAAATTTGATTTTTTAAGGTACTATCCTTGTTTATATATCTTATAGTTATTCAACCGAGCTGCGTAAGGTGCTGATATCTGGCGGCGATAGTATAAAAGTACTGATGAATGAAATTAAATACCGCCAAATATTCATTGGAATGCGAGCTATGTTGGTTACAGATTCTGAAATAAACTTGGCAGTTAATAACAAAGTAAAACCAATCAAAATTAAGAAATTACAATGCAACATTATTAAAAAAAATTAATGGGCACGCCAAACCTGACACGCCATCTGAACGCCATCCAAAGGTACTTCAAACCGGTTGAATAACTAGATATATATAAACAAGGGTACTATGCAGGTGATAGTCACAAAGGAATTTGGGATTCGGAATTATTTCTGCATCTTGTTTTTGTTTGTGTTTAAAGTTCTCCAATTTTTCGTAAAATAACGAATTCTGAAAGATTATAACTTCCAAACCGCGTAAAATAAACACAGAATATCGTAATAATACGTTTACGCCATCTGTACGCGCAAAGCATGCGAACAGCGAACTTAATATTACTTATCTGCGATGATGATGCGAACTACGATGACTATCGCTCCATTGCCAAATCATGCCGACTAAGAATTTATGAATGAAAGAACTTGTGACGTCAGAGCACTTTAATTATGCCTTAATGAGAAACAATTTAAAAGAAGGTTTAATGAAGGGCTATATATTTCAACATTCTCTATCATTCTATGACATAAAAAAAAAGTTGTGCAATTCCTCATTCGTTCTTTTACAATAAATTCGAGAACTTTAAACACTACCCGTAAATGACTAATCTGTTAGCGTTTTCGACTTATTGCACTTTACGCGTGGAGTATATCTATCTCCCTTATTAATATTATGTATTAAAATAAGATGGAAATACAATCAGTGGATAACAGTGCAGTAAGTCGAAAACGCTATGTGATTACTACGGGGGAGTAATTTCCATGTTGCCATGTATTCTCGTTCATTCATAAAATTTTACTACGGACTTGTGACGTATAGGCTCTTAAAAAATTTATATTTCAAAAACTACTTCACAAGAAACCGACAAAATTTCAGTTTAGGTCATGTACAAAATAACATTATTTTAACAAGAATTAAAAAAAAGTGCAATTCCTCATTAGCCAACTTATAAATCATTAGCGTCATCTATAGAGAATTGAGTCAACTAATCGACGGCCGTCTTTTTCTGCTAATCAGTGTATGTTTCTATTAGCTATACTTTTAGGTTATATTTTTGAAATCAAATTTTTAATATATCGAATAAAGTATTTTTATTCTAAATATGGCAAGCGCAGAAAATATAACAGAAACCGCCGAAAAGTCTAGAAAAAATAAATTTAATACAAAATTAGTATGTATAAATTATCCTGGGGTTGTAAATAATGTTGATAAAATGATTGAAACATTAGGAGGAATGAACGAAATTGAAAGCGTAAGCAAATTGTTTTCCCACTATTAAATATGCTACACATGATTATAAGTTATAGAATATAAATAGCAGGAGAAAGATGCTTAACTTAAGATTTCGTCCTGGAGATTTATATTGCAAGCCAACTGTATCGGAATTGGATAAAAGATCAGGGATTTTGGTCAAATTAACTCCGAAAGAGTCAAATAGTAGTACAGACCAAGAATTTGATTATGATGTTGTTGGAGTTACAGCGTTGACATATTCTTTTAATCGTAATATTAATCATAAAATAGATCATTGTATAATATTATGTTTTTTATTTAATTTTAGGAATATGTGATTTCCAGTATTTACCATTAATTGCAATGGAGGAAGAAACCTCAGAATCTCCTTTGACATATATTTATGATAAAATTGTTCCTAATGATGTTCCAGATAAAGGATGGTTATTGTTAGTAAATAATTTCAATTTTATAATTCTGTGGATTATATTTTTTACTAAAATGTATTTCTAGTGATTCAGAATTGGATGACATGCCACATTTTTTACCGCCAGCTGTATTTTCACGCTACGATAATCCTTTAAATCGGTTATATTTCAATAGAAGTAAATTTTATGAAGGTCGGTTTAAACCCGAATATACAGAAATGTTGCGTCAACAAGAGTCGGAAAGGAAAAATTCCAGATCAGTTGATCAGAAAATTATATCTAAGAAAAGCGGTCATGGAGGTTTACTTTGTTCTTTTCATGACACCAGTATTCCTGATGCTCCGCCTAAATTAGCATTGCAATTTTTAAATTTGAGATACACTGATAAAGGTGCCTTTGAAAAAGTTAAGAAAGTAAGTTGTTAAATGAGAAACAAATAAAAAGATTTATAAGCAATATTTTTATTGTAGTTATTTGAAGAAAGGCCAATATGGTCTAGAATAGCTATTTTGCATACTTCTGAAGTGCCTAACGAACACATAAAATTCATTCTACCAGCAGTAGCGTATTATTTTCGGGATGGACCTTGGAGAATTATGTGGTGTAAATATGGCTATGACCCAAGAAAGGACCCGTCATCGAGGATTTATCAAACTTTTGATTTTCGCATAAGAGCTAGTGGTAAGTAATTTATTACTTACAAGGAGAGCTTGTCAGATGTTAACCTCAGTTTCGGTCCCGGCTTTGTCATTTGGTAGTGGGGACCCCTTGGAGTACTTTTGTAAAATAGGAATTTCTTTCTGCGGTTTTTTAAAATTTTTGCAGTGGTTGCTGGTCTCGCTTAAGTAGACTAAAATACGTCATAAGTATTAGTGGGTGACTTGGTAAAGCGAAGTCGTAGTGTGCTGTAGGACCATAGTTCGAACATTTATTTTATTATTTTTTGGTTTAACCTTTTGAAATTAAATATTACAATGATAATGAAGGCAAAAGTACGTTCAATATACCCAGACTGTCTGTAATATCAGTATGCATTTATTTGTGACTAATTATCGATATTTACCTACCTATTACATACTGGTATTACAGGCAGTCTGTGTACTGAACGTACTTTTGCACCATTATTATCATTGCAATATTTAATTTGAAACGATTAAGACAAACAAATAATAAATAAATTAAAGAATAGAAACAAAGCATCGGCTACGTCCCGGTTCGAACTACAGCATACTACGCCTTCGCTTTACCAACCCATCCACTAATCCCTTGCAAAAGTGTCTTGTATTCGAGTCTACTTAAGCGAGACGATCAACCACTGTGTAAAAAATCGTAATTAAAACGCCATCTATGTCTAATATCTTACAAAAGTACTCGTGGTCGAAACTGAAGTTAACATCTGACAAACTCTCCTTGTTAGCAGAGCTCTTCCATCTATGGAATATAAATAGATAAACTAATACTATACACTGTATAAACTAAAGTAAAAAATAAATCCACTGATATGTGGTTCTCTTTCTGTTCTAAAATTTTCCCAATCGTTCTTCGCCGTGTGTTGTTGGCTGCCTTGCCTCCCCTATTGATTTTACTTGTCTTCTCCTATTCTTAACTGGCCAAGCCACCCCAACTATTTTTGTTCAATCTGGCTGCTAATTTTTTCTTTCCGCCTTACTCCCTTTATTCTTCTTAAGAACTTCAACTTCATTGGTTTAACTTAAGTGGCTGATGGTCGAGTGACTAGCGCGCTTGGCTATCAGTCACGGGGTCCGGGGTTCGAATCCCAGCGCCTGCTCTCAGAGTAAGGTTTTCGTGGTTTTCCTCACTCCTTGGCAAATGCTGAGAGACAAACACCTTAAGTCGCTCCACGGGCGCAGGCGTAATAATAACTCATGGCCGGCCGATGCCCCCTGTAATTGGCGAAAGCTGTTGGGGGATGTGAAGGCATGAATTATTATTATTATTATTATTAATTTTTTTCGTTGATTTCTTAGTACCCGTGCTTTCATGTTTTATGTTTTCCTTATTATTTCGATATTTAAAATAAAAATAAATAAATATCGAAATAATATTTATTTGATTTTAATTGGGTAGATGAAGACTAAACAATTCATGCTTGTCAGGCACCTCCGTAGAGCAAAATCTCCCTCCTAATCATCATTACGACCCCAGACTAAAACTCTGACTGATAGCCAGGCGTGCAAGCCGCTAGACTATCAGCCAGGTGATACTACCATTATTTTAGTTTTTTCTTCATTAATTTTCATAATCTTTTTTTCCCAATTGATTATTCCACATCATATTTTCCGGTAAATCTTTGCCATTTTTAGCAAAAATTGGTACATCACCTACAAACACGCATATTGTAATCCCGACATTTCAGTTTGCGGTAACCTATGTGTAACTGTGCTATTTTTGCTTTGGTTTCTTTCATAGTATCCCATATCAATATAACTCGTCTCTCTTCTAGCGAGTGTTACACTTTCTGGCTTAATAACCCGTCAAATATATATTTTTTTTTTAGTTGAAAGCTGCATGCGCTTCCGAGTTTTGTTGCAGGATCTTCTTTGATAATTGATTGAATGTAAACATGTGATCATTGATGTTATTTGTTTTTCTAAAACCTCTCAGAATTATCTGACTGATATTCTATTTTTAGTTTGTGTTCTAGAGCAGTGCTCCGCAACCGCTGTGCAACTAGTTCTTGAGAGTGCTTGGTACAACGTACGGGCAAAATAAAAAAAAAATTGTGAATTATTTTACTAGCGGTGGAAATATGCTAAATTTGCAATATATTTTTTTAGAAGAAAGAAAAAAATAAACGCAGAATTAAGAGGGATGTTAAGAAAGTTAAAAAAGCGCAATCTATTGAAAATGAATATTGCCTCTACGACAGTACCTCAAACTAATAATTTTGAAGTAGAGATAACCCGCCATCCTGCGCGTAGTGTGATTGCGCTACGAAAACTTGCGTACACAAATTTCAAATTTACCAGCAGCCGTTGACAGTATTGTACTATATTGTGGCAATAGTTTATATAAACGTTAAAATAAGCCAGTTGAAATTTGAATGTCGTTGAACGTTTCGTGATATCGCTATTCGTTTCGTTTTACTTATTTTAATACTTTCATATCTACATCGATAATTTTGTTTATATTGATCATCACCGACAAATGAACCCAACAAGAGCAGTGTTGTTACTTCCCGATAGTTGCAACATTCATTATTATAGGCCAAATTGGAACTGTTACTCCTACTTCCCAGTCCACCGACAGTCTTCTTGTTTCCACCATTATTAACAAGTCAATACATTCTGTTCCAACTACTTTGATTATTTCAGATTTATACCACCATAGCCCGCAGCCTTCTCTATCTTCAAACTATTAGAAATGACACCATTTACCACTGCTTCTAGTGACTATATTCCTTCTATCCTTATTACGTGTTGCTATCCTTCCAATCTCCGTCTGTCCTCGCTCGTTTGCTTATTCTACTCTGTGTTTTATTCTTTCCATGATTCCCATATCTTTGCAACATCTTTTAGTAGATTTCCTTTTTTGTTTTTAATATGTTACAAAATAAATTTTAGATCTCTTCTATATTTCTTCTTAATTTAAGCTGGATTAAAGGCCAAAGTTACTACAAAGAAACAATATAACTGGCAACGATATAGATCTACATCTCCAGCAAATATTGCAAAGATTTCCTTAAACGAAGTCGCCCAAAGTACAACTGAAAACAATCCTGTGGACGAATCTTCGTATATGTTAAAACCGAATATGATTCCACCAGGACGACAATTGTTTTACCAAGTAGGTGTCTAACAAAAACAATTTTATTTGAATTTATGCACTCCATTCTAGTATTGTGATGTACACCTGCCTGAAATCCAAACAATGATGAATAGATTACCTCCAGTAATGCCTGGGGCAGTTTGTGACAGCAGAAATGGATGGTTACCTAATAAATTTACAGAACAATGCCGCGAAATTGCTAGTAAGTATATAATCGAACACGTTCAGAAAATTATGCAGGAAGAAAATAAACGCCGAGTAGAGGAATATGGAGAAACGGATTCAGGTGCAAGTAAAAGTACTGAAGAGCAGAAAGGCCAAGATTTATTAGAAATTTCTGACAGTGAAAGTGATAGTAATAGCGAATATTTGCCGTCGGATTCTGCAGATGATGATGATTATAGCGAAACTGCTTCTAAAACAGAACAAAAGAAAAGTAAGAAGAAAGGTGCAACAGAAAATGATGGTAAAGAAGACGACGATGATGAAATCGATATGGATGCAGTTGATGAAGTCAATGAATTCCTTCAAGAAAACTATGCGGTTTTAAAGGATTTTGACCGCCTAGTTTATGATTCAGATTGAATCATGTTAATTTTAATCAATATTTTGATTTTGTTTTAAGGTAAAATAATAAAATAGTTAATTCTGATATATTGTGGAAATTTTTATTATGGTCCCATTCCATTACTACAATTCTTGTTATTACTGACAAAAAAAAATCAAAAGAAAATTTGTATATTATTATATTAAACATTGTTAAAATACATAGAAATATTATAAAAATACTTAATACAAGTTAACGCAACTTGAGTGAGTAATACTCGTTTTAAGTTTAAATCTATCTATTTTTCTTATTTAGTACAATAGCAAATCCCGTGCACTTAGCAATAAATATCAACAAAACTTCTTGCCTTACATCTGAGGTAATTGTTCTATGGGTATTGCGAATTTAAAATCGGGTGGAAATAGTTGTGATGCATGAGGGTACATGAGTTTGTACGATTGTCGAATTGTCACGTCGGCAACTCCAGCAATGTCGCCAATTTCTTTTTGACTTTTCTTATCTTCAGAAGCCTGACAAAAGAAAATATATATGTTTTAACTTACCAAAAAATAGTTTTACATATTTTACCTGCGATGCCATATAAATTGCAGCGGCGGCAACGGAAATCGGAGATCTCCCGGGAACAATATCCAGATCCACAGCTTTCTTAGCAATATGTGTAGAAGCTTTTTGCACCATGTTCGGCAAACCGAGATTTGAACAAAATCTAGACATAAAATCACCGGTCGTGATAAGATCAACTGATGTTTCTAAAGCTTTTAATATTAGTTTGAAACATCTTCCAATTTCTTTTTTGCTTATTTTACTAACTGCACATATTTCTTTAAATGTTCTAGGCACGCCTTCTTGACGACAAGCTATATATAAACAGGCAGAGGCTATCGCATCATTTGAACGTCCTAAAATTAAAATTTACATAAAAGCCTTGATCTATCATAAATCGGGGTAACTTTAAGGATAAATTTTAGTCTATCCAGATTTCAAAAATGTATTTTTGAAGGGGACTTATTACTAGAGCAGACCACTTTCCGTGCGCGCCATGTGCGCCGGTATGGGAGTGTAATTCGTAATATACTAGAATATGCGATAGAATAGGGACGCAACATGAGCTTGTTACCGATATAAGTATAGAAGTAAAGACATTTATTCTATCAGAAATAATTAAATATACATTTGGTTTTCTGCTATTAAAGTAATATGCAATACAGTCATCCCCACATCGGCGCACATGGAAAGTGGTCTGCTCTACTTATTACCAATTGTTTTATATAGTTTCTAAATCCTGTAATTGATAATAGATGTTGGGTAGTTGAAAGCATGAATTATTATTTTTGGAGAGTGACGTTATGTTTTTGTATAATAACTAGGTTCGACCGGTGTATACGACACACGGAGGACTCTGACAATGATAGAAGTTCTTCGATTCTTATCATAATGTTACTTTATTGTAGCTATCAAAGTTATATGATTTTGCGGTATTTTTAGTCATTATTTTAAACTTTTATTGATTACAAACCACCTCATTACAATTATGTAAAGTAATTTGAAAGGAATGCAATAAGCTGCTTCAATTCCAAACTTTACAACTTAGTGAGGATACAATCAATGGGGAGTATAAGAACAAGCAAATAATGCAATTTCGTTTGTTTTGTAATTTTATCACGCAGCTGCAAATGGCGTTCTATGTTCATATATACAGGGTGTCGATAAAGTAACGTACGATATTCATATTACAGGATTTTTTTAAAATGCCCATCCATTCTATTTTCATAAACGGCACTAGTTGACGAAAAAATAATTTTTTGTCGATTCACAAAATACGCAGTATTTTCTAAATAAAAAACGCATATGAAGTAAATGATGACTATTGTTAACATCTAAAGCAGAAGTAACAACAATGCAATTATTATAAGAGTATTCTGATTGAGAAATTGGCACTTTGTATTAGATGATTTTGGTTAAGATATTTTATAATCCGCTTCAGTTAAATCGTTTAAATTTGGTTTATTAAAATAAATGTGTCTCATCCACCAAATTCATTTCAGCAGCATGGGGCCCTTTAATTTTATATTAATATTGCTATATTTTTTTATGAATACTTTCTCTAATAGCTGAATGGGGTGACGAGAGAACAATGGAGTCGCCAGAAGGGTTAATTGAAAATGACGCTCTATTCTTACAAGTCTAATTACTAAATAATCTCAAGCATTCCAAAACATAATGGAAAATATCACCAAAATGTGCCCATACCGATGATTGTCAAATTTTTACCCAGATATGTTTTAAACAATAAATTGTAAGAAGTGTTATTACTCTTATTTTAGACTTCATCCATTTTTTACCAGAAAACATCTTGTTCTTATTCATAGTAATATAATGAGCCACAGTGTGGCACATCGTGTTCGGGAATTGTTGCTAATTTTATTATGTTATTGCCATATTGTTATATGGCAAACAACTGAACTGAATAGCAGAAAGAAAGAAAATCGAGAAATATATGAAATAGAAAGGGATGATGAGACCATAACGGCGGACCCAAAAGAAATAGCAGACGAAATCAAGAAATATTTCGCAAACATAGGCAAGATTCTAGCTGAAAAACAAATTGCAAACTCAAATAAATTACCCGTCACAACCAAAACCGACAATGTAAAAACGCAATTGCAATTCGAGGAAGTATCAGAGGAGACCGTTCACAAAATAATCCTACAATTAAAAAACAATACTGCACCAGGGTATGATAAAATTACCACCAACAACATTATAAAAAATGGACATTACCCTGACCCCTTAAAACGAACAATAATCATTCCTATCCATAAAAAAGGCAACAAGACAAAGATAGAAAATTATCGCCCAATATGTCTACTTTCCACATTAAACAAAATATTAGAAAAAAGCATACAAATACAACTAAGTGAATATCTATCATGTAATAACATCATACATAAAAATCAATATGCTTTTAAAAAAAACTTGAGAACCATATCTGCTACAATTGACTTAATAAATAAAATAAAGAATGAAACAGAGAAAAACAAGACGGTAGTAGTACTTTTTCTAGATATGAAAAAAGCGTTTGACACTATCTCCAAAACGAAATTAGTCGGAAAAATTGATGCTCTGCGGATAAAGAACGTAAATAGAAACTTAATAAAAACATATTTACATACATAGCACAAACAGCAATAGTCAACAAAATAGAAAGTCTACATCTACAAGCAGAATATGGAATCCTCCAAGGAGGGAATATATCACCGATATTGTACATAGCCTATACAAATGACATCTTTAATTTGAAGATCCACGGAGAAATATATGCATACGCAGATGATGTATGCATCGTTTGCTCAAGCAAGAACGACGAACAGTTGCAGCAACATATTATAGAGGATGTGGAAAAAATAGAAGATTGGTGCTATAATAATCTAATAACGATCAATAAGAACAAAACAGAGTACATGGTATTTACAAAAAAAAAAACATATAAACCCACTTTTAACATCAAGATTAAAACACAAACCATAACTCAAACCGGCCAAATAAAATATCTAGGATTAACCATACAAAATAACCTAAAATGGGATACCCACGTAAAAAATTTGATAAAAACAAACACCATGATTATAGCAGGAACCCAGAAAATTAAAGACATAGTACCAGAATATCTGAAGAAGTCTGTATATCACAGTACATTTACGTCCCATATTAGCTATCTAATAAACATATGGAGCCATACTACTAAACAAAATTTAAAGAAACTACAAAGACAGCAGAACAATATACTAAAGACACTGTATAACATGGACAAATGGATACCATCAAAGGACGTTTACGAGAAGACGCAAGAACTAAATTTACAACAATTAATAACATTCAGAAATCTCCTTCCAATACACAAAATCGACAACAAATGAATGAAAACTGATTGCAAATTCAACACCTAATACAGAAATGCACACACACAAAACATGAAGGCATTCACACCTAAGAACAGAAAAAAACACAAGTTACAAATATGAAAAATTTCCAACACCTGATGTGATCAAAACATACAATAAATTACCAAAAGACACAAAGACACTAAAACACGTTAAATTTAAAAGCAAGATAAGGATGGAGGTACACCGGCAGTACAACATGTAGGAAGGACCAAACAACTAAACCAACGACGCCTTCAATACCGTTAGTTCGAGAAGAGTACACTATCTCGTATGCTCGAATGAAGAATGAAGGTGGAAAAATAGTGCATGGCAACGCTTGCTATACGAGTTGCAATTTTTTTGTGTTTTTACATACATTTTGTAAACTGTATAGTTTGTGTTTCTTTAAATAAATAATTGTTCAAATAAAAAAAAATACCACACATGAATCAAATGCTTTCAATTGGAAAAATTCCTTCACTTAAAAGCAAACCTGGAGAGCAAGGTGAGATAAAAATAAATGCTCTCTAGCATTTTTAAATATATTTCATGAATTGAGGTATCACAAGCTAATTAAGCATTCATTTTACTTGGGTTAGAATCAGAGCTTTACAAGAGAGTATGTACAAGAAATATCTTAAAGTTACCCTGTTTTATAGTATGTAAAATGCTAGTTTGCATAACATTACACGACAAGAAAAAATTTAAGATTGAAAATTTACCTTTTAGGTTCCTACCATCATGCACTTGCTTAAATAAATTATTAGCTCTATCAACAATAGTTCTTGGCAAATTGATTCGATCGGCCATTGAAGCAATTTCCTTAAAAGCATTAATCAACGCTCTGTCTGAACTGCTCATGGTACGACGATTCTGATATCTAGCCACACCAAATGAATCGAAGGAAGCATCCCCACGTCCAGGCCCTATCATAGTCGTCAGATCTGATCCGCCCAATAGAGGATTTTCAGGTCCACCTACACGCGATGGATCCACGCCAGATTTTTCATTGCTGAATGTACGCCACTCAGAGCCAACATCGATAACCCTAGAATCCAGTGTTTAAAAGTAATAAACAATTATATCTTAGAAATGTACCTGTCGCCTACGACTAATCCACATTCTGAACAAATTTGATCACCTGCGCGATAATCTTCAATCAGGGGCGCATCTGGATGAGAACTGCAGCATACCTTATTTGCGTCATACCTGGATAGAAATACAAAGTTACGGAAACATTAAAGGATAACATTTAAATAGATGTTATTTTATTACATACCTAGATGAACTTGCCATCACAAATACTGCTCACAATCTTGTTTTGGCTTGTTTATTTTATTTCTTGTCAAACTAACGTCATTACGTCATTCATGAATGTAGCAATAAAATAGAATACTTCAGAAAAACGGTAAGCTTAATACATTTGTAGGTTGGCGCCACTGTCGATGTAAATGAACTAATGTACAGAAGTTCTAATTGACAAGCTTCTTAACAATGCCGCAAAAAAGTTTTTACGTTAAAACGGAGTATTTTTATTGGTATTTCCTTCTTCAAGCTAATTTTTATGGAAGAATGTGTACCCGTTTATTTCTAAGCAATTGCTTTTTAATTCTTATCTTCGGTAAGTACGTTGGTCACATTCCCGCCATTTTGGAGATATTTCATTTAAAGAACTGTGACAGTATTTCTCTTTATAGAGTAGGTACACTTAATGGAAAGTAATCATGAAACTATGCCAAAACAAAACATCGACAATGTAAACTATTAAAATAATAGTTACTAGATATTTGTAACCTGCTGCACATTGGAACCTAGAGGATAACCAACATTTGCAAGATATCTCTTACATGTGAGAAACCGCGCAATAGTGAGATTAAATTATTAAAATAAAACAAAGAAACGGGGTGTGACGTCTTTATTTCCGGATTTTCAAAAAATGTATAAATGTCGTACGGAATGCAAGACATTCAGTCGTTTACTGAGGTGGTTATAAATTGATTGCACGAGCTGTAAATAGACGAGAAACTACACATTGTCTTTAATAGAAAAGACGAAACAATAATATACTATATAACGATAATAATAAATAAACAATATAAAACAAAAACTATGTATAAACATTTTATTGTTATCCTTGTGGTGAAAGTCGTTGACATATACTTTCGACTCTACTTTTTAAATTTATCATAACGTCGCGTGCGAGTTCTTCGACACTCACGTACTTGCACTTTTGAAAGTTAAATATGTCCACCAAGAACCCCATCACTTGATCTTTAAAAAACATACATGTCTCTTTCAACGTTTCGTCTGGTCCCAGAAATCCCCAAGCCATTAAAGGTGATAACTGCTCAGAGATCGTGTAGAAATGCGCCATAAATCCATTTGGAAACTTCAACATCCTCCGTTTGGTCTTCAACACGGACCAAACAGCAGTTGTTAAAGCGCCTTCTTTAAATCCATTTGATAACCAGCGATTCTGCACAACTGCTGTCACCGATGATGGTGGCGATTCTAAATCTTCGAATGCGTCCATCAATATGTAGTCCATAACTACATCGTAGAACGTTAAGGCTTTGACACCTTTCGAACAAAGCTCTTCCTCTATGTCTCTCCAATTTTTCCCGTCCTGGATGTAATTCAACATCGCCTCGTATCCTACCAAGAAATCTTTAGGGTCTCTATCCGCGTACAGCAGTAAATCTGCCAGTATTTGTCGTCCAGCATCGACAAAGTAAGCGTAGTTTACTGGTTCTCTGAGTAAATGTTGTAGTGCTAATCGTAGACAATGTAATTTGGCCAAATATTCACAATCGGATCCACAACGGACGACTTCGGTTCGCAAAGTTCTGCAGGGTATTCCTCCGTTTTCCAATTGTCGCAAAGCGGCTTGATACAGCGGTAATGATTCGAGATCCGGAAAGAGTTCTGTAAATTCTTCGAATTCTCGTAAATCGGCAACCTGGTCAAAAAAAAAGATATAATTAATTCAAAGCTATAGAATTGTTTACGTATTTATATTTAGGTAAAATTATATTTAAAGAATAGCAATAAGAAAAAAATCTCCCCGGCGGGGAATCGAACCCCGGTCTCCCGCGTGACAGGCGGGGATACTGACCACTATACTACCGAGGATATATTATTCTTTGGTTTTATTGATGAATTCCCTACCCCTTGGGAATTTTTGGTTTAAGTATGTATACAATTTTGTTATAATAAGTATTATGTAGTTTGTTGTAGCAAAGCGGTCTTACCGTGGTATGCCTCAAATGGAAAGAAATATGTTCCATAGCAATCCATCAGTTAAATTTAAATTAATTTAATATCATTTCCAAGACTATTTTATCTAATTGAGTGTCAGTACTTTTTATCCCTTCGCTTTGTTTTGCTAAAGTCTATAAATATATATTGTATTAAGTTATGAAAGCATTCATGTTGTTTACCACAAGAAATTTGATGAATACTAATCCAGGTTTTATTAAAAACATGAAAAAATGTCAATGTGACGCTGTCATTGAGAATGTTCGAAATAATTTTGTATTATAAGTTGTTCTGTGCTTGTAAGTATAAGACACAACATTTTTCAAAACATATTCATTGTAATTACATGTTTTCACTTATTTCAATGTTATATATATTATGTTTTATTAACAGATAATTAATATGTTGGTTAGGAACGACAGGAAAAGTAGAAAATGTTAATGTAATTGTATTGTATTATTAAATGTAATTTATCTAAAATTATAGTATAGAATAGAAGCGTTTAAGAGAATATATTTTGTATAGTCCTCGGTAGTATAGTGGTAAGTATCCCCGCCTGTCACGCGGGAGACCGGGGTTCGATTCCCCGCCGGGGAGAAATTTTTTTTTCTAACTGAAATATATTTTGCCTGTTATTTCTTAGATTTCAACAGCATATATAAAATATAAATAAAGCAATTGATATCAATGATGCCGCATATTTAACATTTTACCATTCTTTTCACGATAATTCTTGATGAACACGATGTTTCTTACAAATTATAAGGATTTTTGCATTATTTAATGAGATTTAACGTTCAAAAAAAATATTCTTCCCCAGTTAATATTATATTATTAGACATTGTAATTATGTGTATCGCGCATTTAATTTCTGTTTTGTGGCTTTGAAAGAAATGAAATGCTTGGTTTAACAAGTTTTGGAGTGGCAAGATTTAAATCATTGATTTATATTAAAAATTGCAAAGCGTCTAGCAATCTTATTTATGAGACAATCATATTCATTGCATGGGTGCCGTTTTGGAAGAGAAATCAATTCTGAGTCATTCTGTAATATTGAATTTTACATTAACTGCGCTGAATGCGCTTTGTGGTTAAAGATATGCAAATAACACCAATTAATCAACAATATTTTCTGTTTATCTATCCACGAAAATCACAGAAAAATGTCGAGTATGCAACTGTAAGTGAATGTAATATTCTACTTCAGAAAAGCGACCGGTTTGGTGAGTTAAATATGGAACTTTAAATCCTAAATTGCGGGCATTTTTTTCCTAAAATATTTGAGATAACATTCTTAATGTTTTTGATAATACTTTTAAGATATTAATTTATTAATTTTTGTAGTTAAACTAATTCGTTTATATTATTAAGAAATCTGTATGCTTTATTGCTATTTACGTAAGTTGAAATTAAAAAGAAAATATATAAAAAAAACTAACGTTACCCGGCTGATAGTCTGTACGGCTTGCACGCTTGACTATCAGTGATGGAATCGCGGGTTAACGTCTCACTCTGGTCAATTACGATAATCAGTTTTTTCCGGGGTCGTAATGATGATTAGGAGGGAAATTAGCTTTGCGGGGGTGCCTGACAAGCATTAACTGCTTAGGCTTCATCTTCCCCATTAAAAAGAAAAGAAAGATTGATAACAGCACCTTCTAACTTAAAACGCGCTGTTATATTACGATCAGGCGCTAGGTTATTTGCACCTATAATAGAAATAAATTCGTAGACTTCCATGTATCTGGGCTTTATTCTATAAGTATTTGTATTTTTTGTTTTTCAGAGTTTTGTAGTAGAATTCATGCTTGCACTACTTAAATATTTAATCGTGTCACAGGGCTTTTCTGTTTTTTTTTTTGGGAGGTGGTCTGGTATGGAGCCTCTTGGCTTTTTTTATGTTCTTCCATGGTATGCTTAAAAGGCAAATAATTAAATGTTGGTTCAACATACATACATATATTAAAAATCCAAACAAATCGTTTAAAATAACATTACTCAAGGATTGACTTAATAACTTAAGCGCATTATTTTTCTTTGTACTGTAATACCGGCTGGATTCTTAAAATAATGACACCGAACGATTGTATATCGAGAGAAAAAAAGTTATGAAATACGTATACAACTGTTTATAGGACGAAATATATCTGCCCAAAACTCTCATCTCTGCAAATGGTAAGGTTCTTTTTAAAAAATTTAAATTAATGGAAACAAAATTTTTCCAAAAATTTATATCTCCATTTTTTAAACTGCTAATGTTATATTCGCATTGTTTCATTTAAAATTGTTTGTTTTTCTATCATTCTTGAAATGGCTTATGGAAATTTCTCATTATAGGTTTGGTTTTCGTCTATATTGGTTCCATTTCGTTTGCATACTTCGTAATAGTTTGGTTGCTAAATCAATGGTGGTATGACCACCTATTCTGTACCATTTACATACTGATGTTTGTCCATTAATGTATACTACGAAAACGTAACAGAATCGAATAGGTAGTGAGAATCAAGCTCTTTTTTTTATTTCGTTTTTTCGATAATCTTTTATAAACATAATATTTTTTATTTTTTTCGATTGACCATTTTATCGTTATAGACATAAAAAATAAATCAATAAAACCAAAATTTCAAGAAGTCGCACGGAAATGTTACTTCTGTTTTCATTTGTTGTAATTTCACTGGAGAGGGTATAGTCATCCTCAAAGGAAGGAAACGTAGGTTACATGATTTACATCTTACCAATTGTTTTGGCTTGGTGTATAGCTGCATCAGGGCATGCATGCATTTTAATATTTTTTTTTATTGAGTTAATTCGCAACAATTTAATTTTTTTACGATTTCAATTAATACTGCAAACTCATAGCTCATATTTAAGACTAGCCTAGTTTTGATATTAGTTTTTTTTCTTTCTCGGTTAGTACCTATTTTGTGCGTGCATAGATATTGAAACGAAAAGAAAAATCGATATTTTAAATGAGCATATTACGAAACGAAGACCATACAAAAAGAGAATTACTTGGTCTTGTGCGGAGGCGAAACTTTCGGCGCCAGAAAGGTCTGTCTCGAGGCCGGGGTCGTCGTGCTGCGGTGCTCCGCTGCCGGGCCTGAATAAGACCGAACGTTCGTCCAGAAATAGCATTTCTGAGCGATCTTGCAGCTCTAGAGCGGCGTCTAACAATTGCTGAAGATCTCGACAGAAAGCCGCTTCTTCGGGTCCTAAAACGGCCAATGGACCACCGCCTTCCACTGATCTATACATGGCCAAGGCGTCTTCCCAATAATTGATGCTCGTTTCCAACGCCTCCATACCTGGAATAAGAAATACCTTTACTCACTTGCGACACACCTTGAAAATAATAAAGACAACAAAAGCACATATAGGTATAATACACACGAGAAGAAAGTTTATGTTTAGAAAAAAAAAACGTGATACTTATACAAATAAAGTTTTAAGAAGGCGATATCAACAAAATATTATATAGATATAACAATTTGATGATCGTGTTTTGTTCTTTTGTAGGATATATTCTAACTGAAAGCAAGAAATATTTAATGAAACTGTAAATATTAGGCATGTATATACAGGGTTGTCCAGATTCTTTTCGGGATACTTTACTAACGTACTCTAACAACAAAATTAATGACAAAAGTTTATATAAACATTATATAAATATTATATAAACGGAGATATCGCATTGTAAACTTTCCATAACATAATTCTAAAGAACAAGGTTTATTCTATTAGTAAGTAGGTACATGAAAAGAATTTATTGTTAAGTAATGATTACAATAGGTAATTAATAATGAAGATGTTCAAATTGTAATTCGCCAACCTCGATATATTTCCTACAACGTCGAACCAGTGTATCAATGGAGTTAGATATGTGTAAAGGATTTTCTTTCATTTCATTACATGCTTCTTCAATTTTTTCACGTAATTCTTCTCCTGTATTAACAGGCGTAGCGTAGACCTTATCTTTCAACACTCCCCAAACATAATAATCGAGGGGAGTGAGGTCTGGTGACCTCGGGGGCCAGGATACTGGAGCTGAACGGCCAATCCAATGCTGTGGATAATTGATATTCAACCAATCACGCACAGGTAGTCCAAAATGCGCTGGAGCGCCGTCTAGTTGTATCCAACTGTTTCTTCTAAAGCAAATGAGCATTTCATGAAGGGCATCCTCAAAATTAGTATCAAGAAATTCACGAAATAAGACCGAGTTTAATCTTGGCGGCAAAAAGTATGGACCATCAATGTTATTATGTAAGACGCCGAGGCAAATATTAACACTAAATTAATGTTGAAAATTGCGTGGTCGAATCTCATGCGGATTTTGGTGTGCCCAAATATGAAGATTGTGGTAATGAACTACTCCGGATCTCGTAAATGTAGCTTCGTCAGTCCAAAGAATTTTATGAAAAAACTCGTGATTATTTTCTACCTGATTTAACATCCACTCACAAAAGATCAACCTTCTCTCCGTATCACGAGGATGTACAAGTTTCACAAGTTGAAAATGGTAGGCTTTTCTGTAGTCTGCATGTAATATTCTTAATACTTTGATTTCGTTACATCAAGTCGTTGAGCTGCTCTGCGAGAACTAAGTCGTGGATTTTTATTAAATGCCCGGAGAATACGGTTATGAAGTCCTCTTTGTATGTGATTTTCATTTCGCTTTTGTTCATTATTAGCGCGTAAACCAAGTTTACAAAAACGGCGATGAGTATCTATGAACACTTGAGAATCCGGACGTCTCATTTGGGGAAAACGTTGGCCGTATTCACGCACCGACGCTTCGGCATTGCCGTTGCAGAATCCATAAATAAAATGGATATCTGCGTATTCTTCATTACTAAATTTTCTATGCATAGTAGTATCACACAACTTTTTAGCAAACGCAACAGTGGATTGTGTATTTTTGACAGATTAGTTACCGTTGGCAGCACACTACGATTGTCAATATCAATATAAATGGAACACTTTACAATGCGATATCTCCGTTGGGAAACATTTAATGACAAATGTTTATATAACCTTTTGTTGTTAGAGTACGCTAGTAAAGTATCCAAAAAAAAAACTGGACCGCCCTGTATATTCATGTATTTCATATATTTTATCCATAAACGATTTAACAAATATAAATCCCCTGTACAAACGTGCAAAGTTATTCGTGTCTTAGGAAAGTTATGTAATAAAACAGCATTGCGATTAATCTTTGTAAATTCTACAATCATTCGACGATAACAGGTATTCAACTAACGCCTTGATGGATGGTAATGCCTGCCAGACATCAGCTTGGGATTTCAATTTGTTGTAATGTTGGCAAGCGAAGTGGTGATGTAATAAAGAGCCGTTACGGAATATTGATTACAGTGTGTATGCCTGAAACATTCCTATGCATTTTCCACATAATTGCAAAGGCACTAGGGGAAATGAAAGTTAAAAAATGATAGTATAAAGTGACGATAATAGTAGTTTCCTTCCTAAACTAGTTAAAACAAACGACAAGGTCATATCATCACACAAATATACTGCAATTATAATATTTTAGGCGTGTATCGTTTTTTGTTGAACCTTAATTTATAATTCAACGTCTGTACTGAGAGAAATTACAAGCTTTAACTTCAAGGATTAGAATGTTGTTCTTTTTTTGTTTTTATAGAGTCAACAAGTATTTAGCTTTAAGCAATATAAACGCCAGATTGACAGTAATAAATCGTTTGGAATACTTTATCGCTTTTGCCTAATTAGTGTATTGGTTTAGTTTAGCAGATAAAAAAAAGTAACACACAAGTGTGTATACTGTATACCCCCCGATATAAGTTATATAGTCGTCTAAAGCGATGTGATTATCAAAACCACTCACCATTTGAACAGGCGTGCGTTCACCAAGTATCGACCTTTCCAGGTAAAGGATTTATTGGGATTGGAGCTGTAAAGCACTTCACAAATATGCCTATCAGGTAGAAAAATGTAAATTGTTTAAAATCACAAGAAAGCGTTGTGTATTGCGGTTTGAACGCGCTTTAAATTGAAAAATCTGTTTCTTCTTATATCTTGAATTTTTAATATTTACGTTTAACAATAATTAAGTAAATATAGGTACATGACAAATTGAGTTGCATTAATTAATTATTTATGTTACATAATAATTACCTATACCAATATAATGTTAATTACACGAAATTTAATGTAAATATTGAACTTCATCGCTTTCCTAATACTTTATTATGTAAAGCGCCAAAATATGAATGCCATATAATTTGTCATCTATATACTTTTAGTCTATTCTTCTTAAACGTTAATATTGAAAGTTGTCAATATATAAGCTGTGAAAAGGGTATATTCAAAACATAATTCGCAAAATATACATATAATAATACGTTTTCGATGGATACTAAATAATTTCAATTATCTACTTAATTTGTATGATTGCCAGGTATTTTACACGTAGGTACCCCAAATATATTTCGTACCTGCAAAAACTCATGCCAGCTGAAACACGCACATATCCAAATGGTGAGTAGTTTTGATAATCACTTTGCTTTAAACGACGAAATTAGTTAAGTTGGTAGGTGTACATTTATTCTTATTGTTAGTATTGATTATTTATTGTATTTATATACGATAGAAGTAAAGAATTTCAACAAAAAAAAATAGTATCTAATAATAAAGTTTATGTACTTTATTGCCAAATAAGGAAACTTCTGCTAGAGTTTCGTGCCAAGAATAGCAAATACGGTTTGTCGGACCTCTTTCAAAATTCCTGAGAAACACGATAGGTGTTGCTGTTGATATTCGAGAAGGGAACAAACCTAATTCAATCGATAAAGTAGGAAGCTTAGATATTGTATACTTTCCGACAACTAAAATTGGATGAATAATCTTTGTTCTGCCCCTTAACAATTTGTTGATATCCAAACAAGTTTCATTTTTCTGTCCCAGACTTTATCCTAGTGATAATTCATTTGTTTTACAGCGAGATTAGATTTGTACACAAAGTACAATAAATCAAGACAATGATGAAATGCGAGATGTTCCACTCGTTAAGTTTTAAGTTCCGTTTTATTTTATTTTCTTGCCTTTACGACCCAACAATAAGGCCCCCTTTTTAATGTTATTTGTTCACACCCTACCACTCTAGCATTACGAGAAAAGCTTTGAAAGAAAGGGAAGCACAAATACAATTAGAAAAAGTGCAGCAAGTTTTGGTAAATACGTTTTGTTTGATGTCATTAAGATTAATTACAAAAAAAGGGTTGTACCGTATCTTGCAAATATCATTATTGCACTACTAAATTTTAAAAGTGTCACTGAAAGTGAAATCTTGGAAGCTGCAGTTTTATTTTATTGATTATATCGTAAACATAAATTCTTATTTCTATAAAATGCTAAAGATATAAGCATGATTTTCAGTTTAATATTACAGTTTAACAGTTATCATATTTATTTAATGCACAATTGTTAGGAACATCTGGTAAGCAGGCATACATACATTGTAGTAGCTATTCTTTGTTTTGAATACCGTAAAACCAATTCTTAGGCACTGAATTAACTTGTACAGTTGTTGAGCTCTAACTTTGAAGGTATTGATAAAGTATTGTTGTATGTCTAATATATTTAATTAATTAATTAATAGTTTTGCATTAAATTCATATTATCATCGGAAAAATACTGTCACTATACGTAATGAGCAGTATCATATTTGTATAATATGTATATGTATATTATATTTGAAGTGTCCCGTATAATACAGTTTTCTCTATGCAGCTTTATTTTCCTTATAAGCAAGATGTGATTATTACAAATTAAAACTCCCTATACTAAATTATGTCAATGTTTTTTATGAGTCATAGCGTTTAGCGTAATGATTATTCATATTCCCATGCAAGTACGTATTAGTACATGGTACTTATGATTTTTATTTATGGAGAATATATCAGTTTGAGATATGAATAACTGTACATATGCTTACATACACATGTCTTCACGTCTTCGGCTATTACTGGAATGCAGTATGCGACTAATAAATCTTATCTACAATGTGTTGAAGAATGCAAGATGTAAAAAATGAATTCGGTGAGTGCAACAGAGTGCATTGTAGGTCCTAAAGTTGATTGTATTTTAAAACTGGTTTGGGATCCATGCAATTGAAGCTTCTTTTATAACTTTAGTTATCTTTTACTTTATTTTTTAAGAAGTTCAAGGTTAAAACTGGATTAATTATTCCCAGATTATATTAAGTATTTCATCGTAGATTTACATGAAAATTTATTTGGAATTGTGCTGTTCCAATATCACGATAAACATGATTCGGAAATTTTTAACAATGTAAACAGTTAATAATATTTTTTTTTGTGAATCTATTTAATTAGTGAATTATATTTGAATTCTGGTTATCATGGAGCACACTTACTGCGGTATAATTACTGCAGTATCACAAAAATTAGGAAGCAAAAGCAATTCTGTTCTTATAATAAAAAAATCTCTATCGAGAAAATTCATCCCCAATATACGTTTCGATACTGAATTAGTAATAAATCCAGTCCCTTCTTTGCACGGTGTTGCTTAGCAACACCTGGTCATTTAAACAAAACCATAACCTGGCACCCTCATCTTGTTTCGTTTACCGAAGTATTGAGGGTGTTTCGCGATCTCTGACGTAATAAATAAAAGAAAAGTAAAGTACATTAATCTAAAAGGAGGGATAAATACAATCCCTGTGATAATTATCAAAAATCGTGAATGCAAATGTAAAGATTGGTTTTAATCGCGCTATTGTCTTATGTATTGTAGTTCTTTTTTGTTAAAGCAGAATATAAGTTCCTTTAGCTACAACATAGAACATTCGCTTCCATTTATCGGAGAATAAAGATACAATTTTGTCGATTGGATACGTCGTGTTCTTAAGACGGTACGTGAATAGAGACAACAAAATCCGCTGATACCAGGAAAAAGTCGAAACAAAATCGATAATGGAGAGTCGGCGGGCACGCGAGTGGCATATTCGCATTTGCGATGTAGGAAGCACATAGAACATAGACAGAGCCGATTATGTCGGTGTGGCATCACTTCGGCGAGCTGTTAACAAAGAGGTTGACCTTCACGATAGCGACAACCAACAACCATTAAAGGGTACAACGTATACATACGACTAAAAAAAGGTTACGAAAAGACGGATCGAGGAGTTGCTTGGAAAAGGTCGACATAAGAAAAATAAAACAGATACAAATCTGCCACTCACAAAATAACATATTCACAGTCAATACAGCTTTGTTTATCAAAATATTAGGGAATTCTATTGTAGCCTGTCACTTTGTAGAGCATCAGGCAATGTATATTAAATGTTATTTAATAAAATAAAATTACAATTACAATGTCATATTTACAATACAATATTCATCATTATCATTCAGTTTAGATGTTTTATTTTTAGTGCTAAATATGGGTTGATTCACTGGTGCAATGACAAACTTTAGCATGTAAAAGTTGACACGATTCTAAGAAAAATTTGATGTATGAGTCCGATTTTCCCTTATTTCAAGGTTATGGTATGAAAAAAGATGTAACACGTTCACTTCAAGCATGAATCGCTTACACCCATTTCTCTGTGCTGAAAATTGTTGTATATTATATAGGTCGACAACTGATCTACGTCCGCATCAGCAAATAGTGTTTCTAGTACAAGAACGTTTCCTTATACTAGAACTACTATTTGGCTCGAACATGCGTTTAAATATGAATTTTTTAATTCAATTCGCAGTTTGAATCCGTTATTGTCATGGTTAAGGTCATTCTTGAAGGATGTTAGGAGCTATCTGTATGGTGCTCCTTTTTGGCTTTGTTTCCGAGTAGAACCCCTGAGAAACCCCGTATCAACGGACCGATAATTGAGTTTCTCAGGGGTCGGTTCTAGGTCTGCTATTATTTATATTGTTTGCGAACAAGCTATCTTGTTGTTTCTTTAATAATATATGATATACAAGGTGGGGCAGAAAAACCAATCCGATTTCAAATCCCTTTTTCTCAGAAGAGGGAACAGGTAGAGTAGTGGGGTAAAAACCGTTAGTAGGCCGGTTTTATGCCATTTGTCAGTAGTCAACATGCCTTGGTCTGGTGAACATCGCGCTTTTGTTATTGAGCGGTTTATCGAAAACGGCGGTTCGATAATTGCTACACAACGTGCGTTTCGAATTCATTTCGGACTCGGGCGTCATGATCCTGTTCCACATCACGCTACGATTAAAGTGTGGGTGTCAAATTTTCGACAGACGGGATCAGCATTGAAAAAGAAGTCGCCTGGACGTCCCAGGACAGCAACAGGACCTGAAAACGTGGCCAATGTGCGAGCCGCGATTGAAGATTCCCCGCGTCGTTCGGCGCGAAAAAATTCGCTCGCTTTGGCGATTTCCAACCGCAGTATTCGGCGAATTTTGCACCGGGACCTCAAAATGCATCCCTACAAAATGATTGTTGCACAGGAATTCAGTGAAAGGGATTTTGAAACCCGTACGAACCTTTGTCGCGATCTCCGAGAACTCCCAAACGACGATGTTGTGCTCTTCACGGACAAAGCCCATTTTCACCTTTGTGGCGTCGTAAACAGGCAAAATTTTCGATATTGGAGTGACGAAAATCCTCGGGAAATCCATCAGGAACCCCTCCATAGCCCAAAAGTGACTGTGTGGTGTGCTCTTTCCCGCCTAGGCGTCTGGGGGCCTTACTTTTTTGAAGAAAATGGGCAAACCGTAACGGTCAACAGCGAGCGTTATTGTTTCATGCTGGAAAATTTTCTTCGACCCAAAATGGTGGAAATTGGCGTGGAAAATGTGTGGTTTCAACAGGATGGTGCCACCGCCCACACATCGCGACGATCAATGGACGTTCTCAGGGAAATGTTTCCCGGACGCCTCATTTCTCTGAGAGGTGATCTTGGCTGGCCGCCGCGCTCACCGGATCTCAATCCATGTGACTTCTTCCTTTGGGGTTACCTCAAATCGAAGGTATTCCAGCATCGACCAAGGACCCTTCTTGCTTTACGAAGGGAAATTGCTCGGGCAATTGAAGAAATTCCTGTGGAAATGACGGTGAAAGTCATGGAAAGCTACCGCGAGCGCCTAAATCAGTGTATCCGCTCCCAAGGACGACATTTAAGTGATGTGCTTTTCAAAACTTAAATTTGAAAATGGCATAAAATTTGCGATATGTTAATAAAAAAAAAAATTTTGTCAAGTTGAGTGGTTTTAATTTTGTAACGTTTTGAAATCGGATAGGTTTTTCTGCCCCACCCTGTATTACACAAAACATAAAAATAATGTGTAAAAGTCAACATAAAAAGACCAAATGATCATTAATAAATCGAAAAAAAAAAAACAAAAACAAAAATATATACTATTTAACAAAGTAAACTAAATTAAATAACTAAATAAACTAAAACTAGAGAAAACATGGGTGACTAGTATTAAAATTCATCTAAGCTGTAGAACGTGTTGCTATGCAAATAGAGCTTAAGATTTCGACGGAACACTCGTACATTATCCCCTACATCTATACATTGTGATATCTTATTATAAATTCTAATGCCCATATTAATGAGGCCCAGGCTAGTTAGATGGAGAATGTCAGCTGGTCTATGCAATTCATCTTTAGATCTGGCGTCACGCGTATGTATTGCAGAATTAAATTGAAGATTATGTCTGTTGGAATAGATGTAACAACACGCCTCAAGAATGTATAAAGATGGCAATGGTAGTATTTTTAAATGCGTGAATAAGGATCTACATGATTCAGATCTTCGTAGTCTTGCAATTGATCTCAACACAGCCTTCTGCGCAATGAATACATCTTAAGCATGGGAGGAAGTCCCACATCGAACAATACCATACTGAAGTCTACTTTGTATCTCAGTGTAGTAAACAGAAAGTAAGGTGTCACGCGATAAACTCCCTCTCAGGGATCTAAACAAATAAGCTTTCGCAGAAATTTGTTTAGCAAGGTCATGACATTATTCTTTCTAGAGCATGTTATCCTGCATAGTTATACCCAAGAACTTCACACTACTCTACCATCTATAAATAAGTCATGTGGCTGAATGCTTCTTTGTCTTGTATTAAAATGTAAAAATGTTGTTTTTTCCATACTTAGAGAGAGCTTGTTACTAGCAAACCATTGATACAAAATTTGCAACAAGCCATTAGCATTCTGCAGATGTTCAAATGAAAAAAGAATTGATATATCATCAGCGTACATTGTGGTATAAACATCTGTGAGAAAGAGAGCAATATCATTTATTTAAATATCAAAAAGAACCAGACCGAGAATAGTCCCCTGAGGAACATCATCCCTAATAGGGAGATGGTGAGACCTGAAAGTAACCAGTTCCTGACAGTAAGCTAGGCGATGATAGAAAGATTAAGTGACATTATTAAAATGTTCTGCAAGAATATTTTCAGGCAATTCACAGGTTGGTTTAGTTTTATATACTTAGGTATCCGATTTTTCAGTTAACCCCACAAAAACAACAGATCAAGAAGAGTCATATCAGCTGATCTGGTAGGCCATTCAATCTCACCTCGTTGTCCTATCCAACGATGAGGACAATCTCTATCCAGGTAATCACGAACATTTCACCATTCAAGGTGGGATTAAATACCCTTGGAGTAACTTCGGGTACCATTAAGGTATCTTTGCAATCACTTCGGATACCATGGGGTACCTTTGGAAGCGCGTTCGGAATCATTGAGAGCCTGAACATATTAAATTAGATTAGATTAAGATAAAAGGCGCCGTCTAATTTTGTCTTCTTAATTAGACCTATCATCTTTGAGAGCGGCTTCTTGATGTAGTCATTCGCTATGGGGTTCTCTACGCCCATCACCAGAAACCTTGCCCTCGTTAGGCTCTCGAAATGGCATAGCACATGAACTGAGGTTTCTTCCTCCTCTTGATCGAATCTGCAGATAGCGTCCCCTACCAGGCCTATTTAGTCTAGAATGACTAGGACCTACTATTATTTTGACAGTCTTCCTGTCTTTATTCAGTAAGTCTTTAGTAAACTCAGGTATCTGTTCCCTTAAGAACTCTTTTGCCTGTCTTTGTTCTAGTGATTTTTGCCACCATTTTCGGACTCGTTCTGTATCTACTCGTTGATGAACTATTTAATTTGCGATTTGGTGATGCTGAAGGAAGGGCTAGCTTAAACGAACAACCATGACGAGTCTCGTTTGGTCAGATCGTCCCCCGCCTTATTTCGCTTCACGTCCGTGTGCCTGGGAACCCAGGCTAATGTTAGTTCCCTTTGGGTGCCCACCTCATTTAGGGGGCTTACGTAGTCCCAAACCAGCTTAGAGTTAACACTTGCTGAACTGATCGCTTTAAGTGTTGCCTGGCTGTCAGATGAAATGGCGACGCCTTTACCAGACTTTACTTCTCTTACACAATGATGAATTGCAGCCACCTCAGCCTAGAACGTCATCGTATCTGTGCTGAAGCTTATCGAAAGGGCCTTTCTGGGTTTCTTTTCATATATTCCGGTTCCCACGCCATAATCAGTTTTAGACCGGTCTGTATACCAACTCCAGTTCGTTTTTACCGGAGAGTCTTTCTCTCAGAGTACTTCTTATCTGATATTATAACCTGATACTTCCTATCTATGTTAAATTTCTGAATCATGGCCTCACTTAGAATACCCATAAGTTCATCTCATCCTTTTTGATGGTCATCACCATACGATTTACTTATCGGTGTTTGACTGTGCGGAGATCTGTATACTGCAGACTAAGCACTTCCTTGTATATGAACATGTGATGGTGGCAGGTTTAGAATTATTTCAATTACGGTGCTAGGGATCGATCTCATCGCTATCGTGGCATATAGACAAGCCAGCCTTTGTATTCCACCTAGCGTGTCCGCCATCTTCGCCTGCCGCATCTTTGGCCACCATACTACTGCTTTGTATGTTATCATGGGTCTAATTACCCTTGTGTATAGCCACAGAGTCATTTTGGAGTTAAGGGCTCAATTTCCTCCACATAACCTCCTGCAATAGTTGGTTTCTTAGCAGTGACTGATAGTCGCTCTTGTTTACACCAGTTGTCTACAGTATTTTGTGCAGTTTGCATACGTTCTACCAGAGCTTTAGAAACTCTGCATACTCCAGACAATGAAAACCCTTGCTGGTTAGTGTCCAGATTAGGTCGCCCACTACTTTTCCCCATTGCAGAAGCTTTGATGCAACGCCTTTTCTCTGTAAGGCCTCAATAATTGAATTTGTGGTAATATTGCTAAATGCTCCCTCAATATCTGGAGAAATCGCTATAGCTATCTTTTTGTCTTCTATTGACTTTGATATTAGCCTGTTGACATCATCTAATGCGACCTCTGTAGATTCTTCCGGTTGATAGGCATACTGCCGATCACTGAGTGACTGGGGCCTTTGGACATTCTGCACTTTTTAAAAGGAATCAGACTGGACGGCCAGCTGTAAATACAGCGAGAAGAGGGGACACAATATCTCTTTCAGGTCGCAGTGTACTATCACCCTAATATCACACATACATACATACATCACTGAGTGACTGGTCTCTCAGCGCGGTATTTCTTATGTATGTACCTGTCCACCAACCTTCTAAGTATCTTAAGTAAAAAGGAGGACAGGTTTATTGATCTGTATGACTTTGATATTTGATGGGGTATTTTACCTATTTTAGATAGGTATACTTCTCTCACTTTTTGCTATACAGTTAGAACGCACCCCCAGCCTATACTTATTCTGAAGATTTTTGTGAGATGTGGTATCTATATCTCTATCCCTTTCTGGAGTAGGGCCGGAAATATTCCATCCGTGCCCGCAGACTTTAAGGGCTAAAACCTGTTCAGCGCCCACTTGATTCTTGCGAGTCTCGTGATTTTTGTAGCCAGCTCCCAATTTTCTCGGTTTTTCCTATTTGGCCTTCGATTCGAAAACAAAAAGAAATAATATGAAAAAGATCATTTTAACAAACATTTTAACTTATTCTGGTTTAGAAAGAAAAAAAAAAAAAGGAAAGGATAACTATAAGAGAAACGATATATTTAGATAAGGAGAAAAAAAATAGAGCTTGAAACAGCAAAGAAAATAAAATTCACTAAATGACCTGAAAACTCAATTAATTTCCCATGCAATGGGATCATTATATGGTAATACCAATAATTTGATAAACGGATTAGAAATGGTAAAACGATAACATTCTTGATTCTAAGAAGAATTGCTAATTAATACTACTACCTCCATTGAATTTTATATTCGAATCAATAAAATACTTCCACTTCTTGAGAGTACAACGCTGCTTTATGTTAATCACTTACACAAATTATTGCTTGTCCAATTTCGTCTCTGCTGTATACACATAGGAATGCACTTCCTACCCACGACCAGGAGGAAAGTTTTGCCCTTTTGAACTTTGATCTACAGCGGGCGTTCTTAATTCGATTGATGATGTCTCTCTATAGGGCAACTTGAATGTATTAACTCTCATTATTAACTATACAATGGAAGTAATGAACGTACCAGGTTTTGCTTTAATTAGAGTAATTGGCAGAAGGAAGTGAATGAGTTCTAAGGACTGCGAGTACGACTGCAAAAAACGATCAATGAAGTTACGTGCACACGTCACTCGCTAAAGAACAGTCACGAAATGAATTAATTGTAATTATTATGCCCTTTGTATATAGGAAGACAAAGAAAATAACGAGTTGTATTAAGACTGAACCGATAATAGCTGATCGGTTCGACAGCCGGGAGACGGACCCATTGAAAGGTATTGATGAACTAATAATAAGAAGGAAGTATGAGATCGGTATAATAGCTATCGATATTACGTGCATATACAGATAGTTAAAGTTCTGCAATCACGGACCGTGTCAAAACCGGCGGCTTTTGATTATCCACCATAAAGAAATGTTTTTAACGCTAAAACTATTGATCACCAACTTATCTAAGTAAATGTAAATGATAGGTTATTTGTGATTTTTTTACTAAGTAGGCTGATTTCTGTAACTTTCCCCATCTGTCACGCTGTTTTATTAGTTGTAACTGCATTGCTGGTTTGACGTTATATTTTTCTGAATAAATCCTAACATAGATAATAAATATATACAGGGTTTTCCACGGTAGCTGTTCGTTAGAAGTTTCCGAGGTTAGAAAAAATCTGGAACTCTTAATTTTTGGGATGGAAGCACAAGAATGACACTTTCGAAATCCACTTTGACAATTGATTTGTCGCATACAGGGTGTCCAAAACTGCATGACCCTGTATATTATTGGATGATCAGATGCAGAATTTAATTCTGCATCGATTCGCTATGACTTTCGCTATACGTATTTACAACGGTTTTCTTGTTATTCCATATTTTTTACTAAAATCTAATAAAACTACAAAATCGTATCCAGTAAGCATTGATTATAAGAGGAATTAGAACAAGTGACTTGACAGTTGTTAATTTTATGTCAAATTAGTACAATTCTATTTTGCTAATTTTATGAAATACAGTTAATAATGGAGAATATTAAAGAATATTCGAATAATGATCTGCTAAGCTGAATTTGTTTTATACGCACGGTGAATGTGAACGAATTGTCAGACGCACATGTAGATTATTTAACGAGCGATATCCGGACTTACCAGCAATGACTCCTGGAAAATTTGCAAGAATTGAAGCTCGGTTTTTGGAAACCGGGAGTGTAAAGGCAACTCGTAATCACCGAAAGCGAGTAATAGATAATGAAGCTAACGAGGTGAATGTTTTGGCTTATTTCCAAGCTTATCCACGGAGTTCAATTCCAGCAGCAGCGCTGGACTTGGGCATATCAAGAACTTCAATTCATAGGATATTAAAAAAATACAAAATGCATCCTTTTTGTGAAATAACTCTACAAGGCTTAAGCCTTGGTGATGAGGCAAAACCTCAACCTTTTGCGAGTTCATGTGCACAAAAATGACAGAAGATCCAAGATTCCTTTATAAAATTATCTGGACTGACGAATCAAAATTCAGCAGACAAGGAATTATAAATCGTCAAAATATTCACCAGTGGGCACAAGATAATCCACACGTCTTAAGGGAGAATAATCACCAGGACCGGTTTAGCTTTAATGTTTTTTGTCTGGTTATGGACAAGAGCGTAGCATATCAAGTCTACGATGAAAGTTTAAATGGGGCTAGATATCTAAAGATACTAGTATTTGTTAGTGATTTTATAAATACTCTACCTCCAGGAGAGAGAGCAAACAGTTGGTATCAACTAGATGGTGCTCCCGCGCACTCCACACTAGCTGTACATCAACAATTGACGTTGATGTTCGCGGATCGGTGGATTGAGATCACCCGATTTGACGCCCTTGGACTTTTACCTGTGGGGTCACATAAAAGAGCAAGTGTACTCTACACCTGTATTAACGAGAGAGGAACTATTGGACCGTGTTCACGATGCGTTCATCAATATAACCCCAGACGAACTTCGGAGATCGGTTTCGCGAGGAGTAGGTACGTGATAGTGATTCAGTGTTTGAACCAAAATGGTGGTCACATAGAACAATTATTGTAGTTATTTCGTTCAATTTATTTTATTTTTTCTTGTCATTATGTTCCTAATTTTTTTGTTTTTCATTTGTTACTACGTTTCAAATTTTCTTATGTTCCTGTTTTGTTTCCATTTTCTAATTAAAATGAAACACATACGCCCATAAGCCACCCATTATTGCAAATACGGATATTCACAATTATTACAGCCTTTTCACTCAAAAATCACAAAGAGATAAAAGCAGTTTCAAATGATTGCAAAATCACAAATTCAAAAATGGCGGATGTGTATAAAAATTTCAAAAAAATGACTGTTTGTTGTCGTTGGCGACGCGTCATCATACTGAAATCTGATTTGTCAAAAAATCGATACTAGCGCCGAAGCGTTAGTCAGAAAGTACTAAACCGTGTCTACAAAATACATTACGATGTAAACAGGCGTGAATCCTAATAAAGTCCATCGCATCAAAAGTGTGTACGTTGACATGCTGTTTATTTATGGTGAAGTACGCCAGAATTCTGTTGCTGCAACTCGATTGTACGCTGAACGATTTTCCTACAGGCCAATGCCTATTCTACAAAAATTCACCGTTCTGGTAAATCGTGCACGAGAAACTGGTGTACTGTAAACACCTCAGGTCGAGGTGGTGAACCTGGCCGACGCCAACGAATTTTGGATGTCAAAGAAGAAGGCTTAAATCTTGTTGAAGAAGATCTTTCTAGTAGTACTCGAAAAATATCTCGCCAAGTAAAGGTATCAATCGAATTGTCTGGCGAACACTGTACGAAAATAATTGTATCTTTTTCATGTACAAAAAGTACATGCTTTACAAATGTCACTATTGTGTGTGTGTTAAAATAGCTATTTCTTGTAAAACATGCTTTATCTGTCCATAATATACTTCTAAAAAATTCAGCTGGAATTAACGTTTACATTTTTTGAATATGGAAGGGATGCTACTAGTATTCCTTTAATACAGATGTGTGACTTGTATGTATCGCCTGGGCAATGGCACGAGTAGTTGTTTTCGAGTTAGTTTCAAATTGTTACAGAACTTGGTCCTCAAACCCAACATTTCTATGAAAATTAGATTATTTCCATCTACGGGACACAAACAAACTCTCCATCCAGGAGAGGGCCGCAATCTAAGCTCGGGCAATTCATCTCTATCTACTTGCACTAAGCAAATATATTCTCTAGTTAAGAATATTCATCGAAACAAAAGTTTTCTTGAATTAAAACTATCAATTTTCTTAGTTAGATTTACTTATAATAAAACTATTTCCTTTTCTCTTTAAGAGAATTGTGTTTGTTTTAAACTCAGAATTCATTTTTCTGTATCTACATACAACCATCTACAACATAGGACACTAAACTAAAATGCAAACGTTGTCCGCTCGGCAGAGTTCAAGTTCAACATCCAAGTATATAAACCAACTGCGGTTTCACTTCAATATGCCTCAATGGTTTTAATTTCGATGCCCTTGTATCGTAATTTTCTATCGACGGCTATATGTAGTCATGTATAGTCATCAACTCCTCGACACAAATGACTACACAATTAATTAAAAGCAAATAAAGAAACTTCTCTGCTTTGTTTTAGTAGTTGTGATACATGTGAATGTAATCAATATTGATTAGCAGTGTTCTTGTGTAAACAGTAGATCTTAATTTTGTCAGTGAACTTATTAATAGTTTTTATTTGCAAGAAAGAAAGAAATCAATAATGAAAAAATAATTAAACTTGCTGACAGGGCTTATTCCATTTTGAAACTATAGTATTTCTACTTATTATTACTGCTGTGACTTGCATATTATCGTTTTAATACAACAATCACACTTATAAAAAAGCAAGCACTTACAATTAGATATGGACCATTTAATTTAGTACACATTTTCTCGGATATTCTAAAAAATATATATCTACAGTTATCTCCTGGTTAATTAGTTTAGTATTTATAGCTATTTATCTACCTATGTAGGTAAATGTACGGTAAAGATATTTAATAACAGATTAGTATTTTCAAGAGCGTAGACTAGGTAGTTTGTTGACCATATTGCGGTATATTATATATAAACAAAGTAATTAACGTATTATTTGTCCTTATATACGCAATTCTTGAGGTAATTCATAAGAAAATGGAAAAATTAGACGAGGTTGTAATAAAAAAAAATGTTTATAATTTATAATATTGCAATTAATGCTTAAAAAAGAAATGATTAAACAAGTTTAATGATGTTATTATTACATGGCAGCTGGCTAATAAAATAGAAATATTTATTAAAGAACGATATGTCTTTTAAAACATAAGTATTGAAAGAAAAAGGTAGTGAAAAACTGTTTTCAATATATTAGTTATTATAGTTCATAGATAAATTGTGGAATTGAGAAAACGTTACAAAATGATGCAGCTATTAAAGAAATGATCGATAAATGTATTAATAGCAGCCAGGACCAGTAGTAGAAGTGCTTAAAGTTGAAATATAATATAAATATTAAGAGATGTATGTAACATTAAGTATCTTTAATGTGACCGTAGTAGTTATTAGTTGATGTTCTTCATTGAATAAAAAAAAAAACAAAAAATATAGTGTAATTTATTTATTTAGATTTAAATAAATCTGATGAACAAAGAAATTGATCTTCTAAAGATTCCCTCAGGGTAAGTAAGTTCTTTACTATCTTAGATACACAATAATAAGATTTCTAGAATCTTAATCCAAACTAAAAACTCGTATTTCTCGTTTTTAATATCATAAATAAAACTCAAATCTCCCGCATTGATAACCCAATTCCAGCGCTGCTGCTGGAATTGAACTCCGTGGATAAGCTTGAAAATAAGCCAAAACATTCACCTCGTTAGCTTCATTATCTATTTTTCTTTTTCGGTGATTACGAGTTGCCTTTACACTCCCAGTTTCCAAAAACCGAGCTTCAATTCTTGCATATTTTCCAGGAGTCATTGCCGGTAAGTCCGGATATCGCTCGTTAAATAATTTACATGTGCGTCTGATAACACTGGTCAACAGTGAAATTGCTTCTTAGGTGAAAGTACCCAATCCTGAATGAATTCAACGTGCTGAACACGAATATCACATTGAAAAAAGTTGATTGGCTCACGTTCCAGAGATATTGACGTTTTGTCCATTGTATAGATGCTATTGCATAATGTAATGCAATTTAGTGAGAAATTACGAAATTTCATATTGTCATATTGCATCACCCCTTCATGCAAAGAAGTTAATGCAGCATTTGCTGCACTTTCTTGATTCCCACTTAGATTTCTTTCCTGATAACTGCGGGCAGGTCAGCGATGAGCACGGCGAACGCTTTCATCAGGACATTGCCACCATGGAGCAACGGTACCAAGGCAAATGGTCTACGTCAATGCTAGCTGACTATTGTTGGACAATCAGTAGAGATGCTTCACAAGTCCACTACAAACGGCAGGCCAAAAGAAGTCGAAAGCCAGAAGCAGACTAATGTTTTCTTACCATGTATTATAATATTGACATAAGTACACTTTTTCTGAAATATGCGTAAATGTTTTCTTACCATGTATTATAATATTGACATAAGTACACTTTTTCTGAAATATGCGTACATATTACAGAAAACCCGTAGCCAATTCAGCTTTTTCTTAGTCATTTTCGTGTTCAGCACATTGAATTAATTAAGAAATGACTATTTTCAGCTTGGAAGCATGAACTTTTCGAAAATTTATTGCCCAGTGTAATTCGTTCACATTCACCGTGCGTATAAAACAAATTTAGCAGATCATTATTCGAATATTCTTCAATATTCTCCATTATTAACTGTATTTCATAGAATTAGCAAAATAGAATTGTACTACTTTCACATAAAATCAACAACTGTCAGGTCACTTGTTCTAATTCCTCTTATAATCAATGCTTACTGGATACGATTTTGTACACTGAGAAAAATGGATTGTAGAATTTATCGTAAATCTCTTTATGTTAATTACTAAAATAATTATTGTCAAAACGACAATATGTGGCGTATTAAGAGTAAAATAACCAGATTGTATCATGCTTATAGTAAGAGGCAAAATCTGGATGTTACCATCTACATCTTATGGATGTAACAATTAATATACTCTATTGCTGAAAGCCTATATAATAACGTGGATTATATAGATAGTCGCTGCGATTGAGTGCGATATTATCAGGTATTCGATGCATATTCAATTTCTAACATAAATGTTTGTAACGCTCTTCCCACCCCTTGTTCTATTCATTGTCGATCTTTACCGAAGAAATCGACCAATAAGCTGTTTTGCCGCGACAAAATTACTGACACGTGTTATGTACGTGTGATACAGGTGTACCTATTCGTGTCGGTGCATGTTTGTGTCTGGTCGTTCGTTGATTTCTGTGCATCGTAAGCAGAAATGGATGCAAAGGTGGAAAACATTTTAATCGAGTGGGGGTTTCCACAGTTAATTGATATATTCAAAGGTAAGTAATAGATATTATATGCATATACTTCGTATTGGGTACTTTATGCTTTGATAGAACATTAACCTAAATCTAACCTACTAGTGATTGTTATGTTAATGAAAGTAATACACGCTGGATTTTTGTAATAATGGTTTTAAGGACAAATAAAGAAATAAAATCAATATTATAGTTTTTATTGTGTAATATTCCACTTTCCTTATGCATGAACTGGGTAAAACCTTGTATAGTACTATATTTTAAATTACAGGTAAGTATCGCTGTATAGTGCCCGCATATGATCCATTATATTGTTGTTTACTATCTACTATTTTAAATGCTAAGAGACGTTAGATTATTATAATAGAAAATAATATTCTAAGTACTACAAGGCTATATGGTAAGTATGAGCATCATGTATCGTACATAGTAAAATATTACATTATACTGAGTACAATAAAAAATTTAACAGTTATTATCAAATATAGTCAGTGCTACTAGACATTTTTTTCACATTTACTAACATGTATGCTCAAATTAATAATACAAATATAGTATACCAACTTTACCATACGAGTTAATAAAAACTATTCACAGAAATTTACTACACATATATTGTCACCGGTAATATAAAATATGATTGTCCCTATAGGAGCTATAAAATATATTAAAGTATACTATATTTATGTTAAAGAGTACAATCTATTTCTCTCAGTGGATAGGTTTTTTAGATTTTAGTAAAAAATATGGAATAACAAGAAAACCGTTGTAAATAGGTATAGGGAAAGTCATAGCGAATCGATGCAGAATTAAATTCTGCATCTGATCATCCAATAATATATAGGGTGTTCCATTTGAAAAAAAAGCACTTTTTCAACTTTGCAGATTTTGTAATTGGTCATGCAGTTTTGGACACCCTGTATGCGACAAATCAATTGTCAATGTGTATTTCGAATTCGATTCTTGTGCTTCCATCCTAGAAGTGTTTATTACCAGTCGAAAATGGGCAAAAGATACTGTGTTGCAAATAACGCCACATCTTTCAAAATTTTCAAAAAAATCAAGATATCTAAGTAGCAGTTGAAAATAGGTATAGGGAAACCTATTAGAACTCATCATAAAATTTTCTCAGGAATTTAAAAATGAAATAATATACAGGGTGTTCCATTTAAAATAAGAAAGTTTATGGCGACTTCCGGTATAACCGGAAGCGGTAAGACCCTGAAAATATTTTAAAATGAAAGAGAATCTTGAATAGCCCCGGAAGCCTCCAAAAATTCAGAGTTCCAGGTTTTTTCTAACCTCGGAAACTTCTAACGAACGGCTACCGTGGAAAACCCTGTATACTACAGAAAATGTAATATTCTGTTATGGATCATGTTATTTATTATGCTGTTATAAAATAACATAACGTTACCATTTCTTAACAGAAAAGATACTTTACTTGGTATGATTATTAATTTTAGTAAACAAGAGAGTTTAAGCATAACGTACGCTAAAGTCAACGCTAAATTTAATTTACGTTATTGAATAGCGTAAGTCAGTTGACAAAAAAGAGTTTAAGCAAACATTTAGCGTACGCTAAATTCAATAAGGAGGTAAATATATAGGTTTTTTGGAAAAGAAGATCAAATTGAATTTTTGATTCTACGTTTTCTGATGTAGTATCTGAATATATAGAGTGATCCATGTAAGAGTGATGTCGTCATTGCTAATTTTTTTAAAATGAGAACCTATGTATTTTAGGTTTTGATGGCCCATTGCCGTTTATTTGTCGAATTGGTAAATGATATATTTTTTTTAAACGCGGAGGAAGGAGTGCGTGAAAGATAAATTTTCTTCCCCTTGTCTTTGGGTTGATTATAAATGTCAAAATTAAATTCAGACAGCTGGAAATGTTTTATGTACGCTTAAAAAGTATGTTGTATGTTTCGAAAGTTACTTTCAAATCTCCTTCAAACAATATTTATTTTGCGTAGAAGAATCTTTTCTTTTGTGCACAGGTTGAGCACGCATTTTGATCTTTGGCAATCACGTAAATACTTTTTAAACGCCTTGTCGTTTTCATTGATTAACGTGCAATCGTTATTTAGATAAACGCATTTTTTGTCAATTAGCGCTTGAAGAGAAATAATATGTCACTCGGAGCAAAAAGCTTTTTCTTGTGCTTCGTCCAGATTGCTACCTAACCTTCTGTTCTCACCATAAAAAGAAGGCCTACTCATAGTAACATATTTTTTTCTTTAATGTTTTTATTACACTAGAACTATTCCTGAATTAAAAATTTTAAGTGCGATATTTTTTTAGACAAAGAGAAGTACCTTAAATTAGTTTTAGAAAATATCGAATTAATCGCAGCAAGCAACTAAAATAGGAATTCGAAATGTGGTTATTTTATGGTTAAAATGGAAAATCGCAAGAGCACTCCCATTTACCAATATCCATATGCTGCTTTCCCTTTTAGTTCGTTTCTCAGAAAATTAATAGTTTAATTAAATTCTTGTTGAAATGGCACTGTGGAAATTTCTTTCCACTCGCTTTCATAGCAACAACTTCCCATAGGAGAGTTAGGAGAGTAATATCATCATGCATGTCAAATCTTATTCGACCTTTTTTAGAGGCATTTAATGTTACCTGGCTCTTCATTTATCGAAAAAGAGTCGCAAAAACAATTCAGATACAACCGTAAAGGTATTTAGCACGTATTTCAGGTTATGTTCATTAGATGTCAAAATCTATACAAACGTTTCTATTGGTTACTGTAGTTTAGTGTGAGTCCGTTAAATTTTTGCGTACGTTAAATTACGCGCATGCACGGTGACGTCAAATTTAGCGTTAGCGTTTACCGTAAAGTTTGCTTGAACTCTCTATTTATTGAATAAGTTTTGGTTATTGTTATTTCACAAAAAGGTTATGCATTTCAAATATATATGGGAGTGCAATATGTATTCGTTATTTTAGCGTATATAGCATTATGTGCACACTTATCTATAATATGTCAATCTATATTCCGTATACTCGCTTGCAACAAGACAGTATTATATAACATCTAGAAAGTATTAAACTTAAAAGGAATATGAGCTAATCGCATAATCACATATACCAGTAAAGATAGACAGGTAGACAGACTTCACTATTCAAACGATATACTCGATTCGAACTTGAATTAGCGTTAAATCATTCGCTTACAAAGTTTAACTGTCAAGCCAATTTACCACTTTACTACCCAAACATCACATCATATTCTCCACTCATATTTATGGTTCATTAAGTAAGAAATTCATATTTTGAAGTTTAAATAAAATAAATATTGTGACATGAATTGGAACTTATGTAATAGTATACTATATCCATAGTGCGCCGAGTAAGCTTGAAGCATTCCAGAAAGTTACTAGGTAAATATGACATAAAGAAAATATGTTAATGGTTTCATCCGGTGTTGTACTATCACATTACATTATACATACATTTGTTCTTTGCGTCATAAGCGTCACATGTAAGTTTACAGACACAACGAGGTGTGAGTTTCCTAGAAGACACATAAAACGCTACAAAACAAAACTGGCCGTAGAAACATGAACCGGGTAATGTATTTCAAAAGTACTTTAACCTTTGTCACACTTTGTGAGTCGAGTGGCTGTGCATTTTTAATTTCGCGGGGTACCGCATTTATCTAGAACGTGTTATTCTCATTTCTATTTGAAATAGTTAAGATTTATTTGATTAAAATACCCCTTAGCGTTCGAAATGCGGTTCTCTATTTCAATTTAATTTATGTATTTATCCTTCAAAGCAATCAAGAAAACATCCCTTTGTTAGCGCAAAAGAGTGTTTTCTTTTGTCCCCTTAGCAAACATTTTCGACGGCAGCTCCATTTCATCTCGCGAATTTCAATGTTACGCCCCTACACTGATGTATACAAGTAACGGAACATAACGGGCGATTTTCCATTAGACTGCATCGAAAAGGGACTTCTAAGAGGGCCAGACAACGTTAAAAACGTAGGACACAATAACTTAGGAAGTATCATCCGTGTGATCATGATTGTATTTGCTGGCGTGCAGTTTTATGGGACGGGACCAGACGGGACGAGATTAAAGATGCTCCCGCCTTGTATAAATAGCAGTTCCGGGCCCTTGACTCGCTTTATGAAATTGAAATTGGTTTCAGGTTGGGCGGATTTCGCTGGGGGATAGAATGTTATCATTGTGCAGATTTTCAACCGCGGACGGAGGATTTTCCCATGAGAAATAAATTCTTGCTCCCATTGGCAATCGTGATATTGACTGTTATTGCTGTGATACTGGTAAAAGAATCAGATAAAATCTTCTCTTTGTCGTCCTATGTTTTCTTAAGGTCAGTTTCCTCCCAAAGGATTCCAATCAATTTCATCTTCTGTACAAATGCACCTCCTAGATAGCTGTCGGGTAATGTTATGGTTTTTGGGATCTAGAAGATAGGAGCTCCAATAAATAAATATTATTTCTTTAGTATTTATGAGCAGGTTTAAACTAGGCCGATTATAAAATTTTAAATCGGATTTCCAACGAGAGCGGGTTAAGCACATTAATCTTGGTTGGTAAAAATTTATAGTTTACGCACTACATTGGTAAATCTCTGCGGTCTTGGCAGGTAGAATATGTATAAAAAACGAGTGGAATACCGGGTGTGTCTAAAAAGTGGCTCGTCTCTTCCCTTTTTTCCCTCTTTATTTTCATTTTTCCCAAGCCAAGGTTTCACGTGTGATTACACGTTTCATCAGGCCAACATATACATCTAAAGAACAACATATAGGACAATTGGAACATAAAATCTAATTGCAAACAAGTGTGTAAACAAACCTTACAAGAACTGATCAAATATTTTTACAAATTTTCAAACCTTTCATTAGATGCATTCCATCTATTTTACTGGACTAAAAATATACCTGGTAACAACCAACTGTCAATAATTTAAATTAACAATATCTTCAATTGCCTCGAATTGTAGCGCCGAGTGATCAGATATCTTGCGTATCTAGTATGACGTAAGTTGTTTTTATGCTTTCCTTAGACCATTTAATTTTAATTATAATAAATGTTAATTATATATTTGTAGCGGCATTTTGTATGGTGATCCATTCAGTTAGGAGGCCCCAGGAAAACTTTGGGCGTAGATCTAGACAACTTTAGATTCGCCTTACTATGGCCTTAGTGTAGACATTTGCACTTCTCTACTCTACAACTACATTTTGCTACTTTGTTTGCCCCTAACTTGTAAAGGGTTTTTCAATTGGGGCGGATCGTTATTGGCAGTCTGCGGCGGCCATGCTGTTTTGGCGGCGTCTGTCTAACCCGTTGTTTATTATTCAGTCAGTGATGCCAAATCACCATGGCAAGCTACGCGATTGAGCAGCACGTCCAAATGACAAAACTGTATTATCAAAATGAGTGTTCGTTAGTGCAAACGTTGCGCGCGTTGCATCCATTTTACAGTAAGCGCGATGCCCCTTCAAACTCGACTCTCCAACGTTTGGTGAACAAATTCGAGACGACCAGTTCAGTAAACGAGTAGCCAACACCCGTACGTCGAAGGAACGCCAGATCGGTCGAGAACATCGTCGCGGTCCATGAAAGTGTGCAGGAAAACCCCAGGTAGTCAATTCCCCGCCCTGCACAAGAACTCGGCTTTTCGCAGACTTCAACTTGGCGAATTTTGCGTCGGGAATTGGGCTTACACCCGTACAAGATCCAAGTGACCGAAGAACTCAAAGTTAATGACCATAGACAACGCCGTTTGTTTGCTAACCGGGCTTCGGAGCGTTTGCAAGAGCATCCCAATTTTGGTCGAAAAATCATCTTTAGCGACGAGGCGGATTTTTAGATGAATGGCTATATTAACAAACACAATTGCCGTATATGGAACGACACCAACCTACACGAGGTTGACCAGGTGGCAAGGCACCCACAAACAGTTTTTGGTCCGCCGGCGTCATTGGTCCGTACTTATATGAACGACGTTGGTGAGGCCATCATAATCAACGGCAGACGCTACAGAACGATGATAACCGATTTCTTTTGGCCCAAATTGAACGATATGGACGTAGACGACATGCGGTTCCAGCAGGATGGCGCTACCCACACAGCTGACGCCACGGTGGACATTCTGCATGAACGATTTGACGGTGTGGTTATTTCTCGCAGAGGTGACGTGAATTGGTCACCAAGATCGTGCTATTTAACACTGCTAGACATTTTTTGGAGGAATCGCAGGTCTATACCAATAAGCCGCAATCGACCGATGCCCTTAAAGTGAACATTACCCGGGTCATCGCTCAAGTTCAGCCGGATATATGCGACAGGCTTTGAAAATTGAACCACTCGGATCCGTGGCGCCGTGAGAAGCCGCGGCCGACATTTGAACGATGTTATATTCTATACATAATGGCATAGGTATATGAGCCTTTCAAATAAAAAAAGAATTTCGTAAATATCTCAGATACAGCTTTTTACAGCAGTTTTATTCCATTTCAACATCGACGCTGGATTGGAAAACCCTTGGGGCACAATAGGTCTTCTAGCCGAGTTGCCTTACGGGGTAAACCCGCCCATGAAAGTAAAAAAAAAAAAATTGGAAAACCCTTTAGTTATTTATCGGTAAAAATGTTTTGCCGCGTTTCACAAAATTATTTTTAACAAATTAAATAAATATCTGTGACTATTCTTGATTGAGGACTCTTGCGTAGACGTCAAGTCCGTCTCTAGTGCTATTCCTTTTTCATTGCTTTTGCTGGTATGATGATTCCAACAATAGACGATGAGCGCCGCCGTTTTTCGGTTAATAGCATTTAGGCATTATTTTTAATGTTTTTATATTACGCCATGGCAAGCCGTTTATGAAATTACTACATATGCAGTCGTGTGTACTCGTTCTACATGAGTTCTATATGAGTTGTAACTCCTTTATACCGCCTTACGCTGCGGTCCTCTCGTTAAAAAATTGGCTTGTGTCCCCTAAGAAGCGCACATCTAAACTCTTGATTCTCTAGACGGTGCATGAAGGGGGATATAGCTTAAGATGAGATATCGATGAAAGTAGGTTTGCACTCGCAGTGGCGCTGATGACGCGTGGTAGACAGAAACTCGATTCCATCTCTAGTACTATCCCCTTTTACTGCTTTTGCTGGTATGGTGATTCCAACTATGAGCCATGAGCATGAGCCCTGCCATTCTTCGGTTCATAGGGTACATTGCTATTCTTCGCATTTCTTAAAATCAGTTTATTTTGTAATACTATACATTTTGCCAATTTTGAAATAAAAATACAGCACTCGTAAAATTAATCGTAAGTTAATCTGTTCGCCGGCTCTGGTATGTATAATATATGTTACGTAAATATTGGTAACTCATTGTGTGTTACAGAAAACCACATGCAAGATGTTCGTAGGTCAATTTTGTAGAACTTAGAACTGCAATTTAAAATCTTCAGGCGGTTGTGATTACATTAGTTACCCTTTTGTTTCGTATAACTATCTTTATTGACATACCAAAGAAAATAACAGAACTGCCCATGTTGTTACGTACATAGGTGTATGCACGTACCATAACATGTCATTAAAAGAACAAATGGTAATAAAATGTACATGCATTTCAAAGTAAATGAGCAAAATGTAATTACAACCAATCTCTGGTGATCCCAATCGTTAGTGTTACCTGCTATATTATTTATCACACGCAAAATTAACGTTATCGACCATTGGAGTTGCGAAATATCATTTCCTAGTACATATGTATTTGATTTAATGATTTTGAGTTAAAGTACTGACAAACCCACGAAAGATATTTATTCCCACTTTAGAATTGGAGCCGACTAATATCTTTAATGTTAACCGCCATTTCGCACGAGTTCATTAATATTCATTAGGAATATAATCAATATTTATTGGCATTACGTAAAAGTCCATTGACTTGAAAATGACATTGAAAATTTACAATTCAAATCAATTTTTTTTAGGTTCCACGTCGATGTTTAGCTTTTTCGTGCCGTCAATGGGATAAATTTCGAAAATGATTGCTTATTAATGAACTTCTTTATTTGAATGGAACGTATTTTCCTTCTGTGAAGCCTATGTAGATGCCTTTCTTATATGCCTTCAATAACTGACGTCATACTATTGCTATTAATTAAAAGAACGAGTTTTTAAATATATATCTTTTAAATTTTAGGTGTTGTTTCAGCCAATTCGAGTATCCTTTCGATGTGTAAGAGATAAGCTAGTGAAAAATTTACCGTGCAGCTAGTAGATCGGAACAAAGATATAATACCACATGTCATAGTAAAAAGTCAAGTAAATAATGACTTGCAGGTGTACATCGTAGTGGTTAGAAAGTCTATTGCATCTTTTTGCCCATCCTACTGTTAAACCTTTAACTACTATCGTAGTATCTCGTTGCTAATATTTGTTCGAATTAAATAATCAATTCAAGTTGCTTCTTTGTCTACCTATTTTGTTGTTCAACATATATAAATATTATTTTTTACTTTACTTTTTCATATGTACACAAAAGCTGATGTAGATTATGATAATTTATGTATACCTCCTAATTACGAATATTCAGCGGATTAAATTTCTAATCCCCTAACAATTGTGCTTGAGCTGCTGCCGTTCAGAAATACAAATGGTTCCAATTAATAAATTGTGAAAATTCCGGGCGCGGCACTTATTATTAATAGGGTTTTCGTGTCACAGAAGAGAGAAATATTGATTTAATATTTAACCTTAATTTTATTCACATACTTTAGCTGTCCGTTCGAATAAGATAAATGTTCCTTATTAACATTTCAAAATTGTCGGTGAGCAGCACTACTGGAAGACAAGACGGGTGCGGTTTAAAGTCATAAATGTAAAATAAGCATTGAAAATGACATATTTTTTACCATATTAGAAAGGTTATTTCAGTGAATGGAAAGCTCATGAAAGGTGTAATACTTGCGTAGAGTACTATAAATTTGTTCTCTTTTTTACATAGTATGTTATATTTGAATATTTGTGTGATCAATAATGTATTAGAGTCCAAGCACTAGTTGTTGGTGGAAGCTCCGCCCTCACGCGTATTTTACGTCACCGGTTCGAAGAGGCCTTATTATCGGTCTTGTCACCCTTGTGCATAGGCACAGGAGCTAAGGTAGCAGTTTTTTTCAACACAACCTGCAATGGTGGCCTTGTTGGTTGTTTTGTGGATGTATGGTTTCCATGTTAGTCTTTGGTCAAACGATACCTACACCAAGGTATTTCGCCTTTTTGGCGTAATGAATGTCTATCCTTTCCAGCACTAGCGCCTTCTAGTGACTCCATTTTTTGTAAATATGGTAACTTGTTTTTGAGCATTGACTGAGCAGTATCTCTTGTTTGCACCAGTGACCGATCGTGTTCAGGGCTGATTGCGTTTGCTCTGCCAAAACTTTATGGAACCATTCCCTGACGACTATTGTTAAATCTTCAATGTACCCCAGATAATGAAATCCCGTCTTGGTTCATTTCCGAATTAGGAAATTAGGAAAATGCATAATTCTGATAAAGTGACGATTAGAATATGAAACATTATTAATAATAGCCCTCAAAAGCCCAAAATGCTTCATGAAATGCATGTTATTGTAATTAATGTATGCACTGTAGGTTAAAAAAAGAAATTTAAAAATTTTATTGTTAAAGCTTCGTATTGATTAGTCTAATTAGTATGCAAAATATGACTCATGTTCTAATTTTAACTCATTGAACTTTCTTATAGGTTATCCTAATTTTTTTAAAATCCACTATAAATATAGTGGAGGCAGCATAAATATCGATGCACGTGACTTTTATAAATTATAATAAATATTAAAATGAAAATATTTGCGTTCGGTAATACAGTTCACTGTAAATTACATAACCTAAAATTTGGACTATTCATTGACTTGTGCCATATTTGACAACAGTGTAGTACTTGACGTAATATTCGGTCAGTCACGTGCATCGATATTTATCTTGCCCCGAGTATAAGTTAGTCGGCGTTTCTCAGCTTTTATTGATAAAATATTCAAGTAGGCTTAATACTCCATTGTTGATGGACGTCAGCTTGACAGTTAACAACAATTTTCGCGCGTTGACAATGCCGTTAACTAGCATAAACATGGGACAAATTGTTGCATGTGTGGCGTACATTAGGAATACTACCGGCTACTAATTCAGACTAATTGGAACCGATTTTTAGAGACTGACAGGTGTGAAAGGTGAGCAATATCTTGAAGGAGGAAGAGCAACAAGTATAGTGATGATCATTTTATTGTGTTGAATATGTTAAGGGATCGCAGAATAACAGCAGTTCAACTTCAACATCGCTTGCAAACAATGCGACAAGTTTAAATAAGTGAAAGGACAATTAGGCGAAGACTTGAGGAATGTCGTTTAACTTCACGTGAGACAAGACTAGCTGCAGTACCACAATTGTCACCTAGACATCGCAAAGCACGGCTTCAGTTTGCACGATTACATGCGAATTGGACTCTTCAGCATGGAGATGGTTTTGTTTTAATACATGACAACGCCAGACCACATACGGCAAGAGTGATTACTGAGTACCTTAATGAAGTACAAATCAGACTTGATTGGCTAACATGCAGTCTGGATCTTAATCCGATAGAACCTTTGGGATGAAATCCAGAGCTCTTTTAGAAGAATTCGAAGTAATTCCTCAGGTGTGTTTAACAAATTAGACAAATTCAATGCCAAAACGAATGAACAATGTACCTAGTCCACGCTCGAGGAGGAATAAGAATTATTAGCATTCAGTTTAAAGTGCATGAGAAGCTGTCATCTCAGTCTTTGTAAATAAAGTAAAATGTAATTTTTCACTGTTTCCGTTATATTTCTTTAATTAAATTATCAATCTCTCATTGGGAATGTGCGCTGCTACAACAAACTTTAAGTTTGTAAAGAAATTAATAAACGTGTAGGTGTTTTCGTGAATTCCTAAAGAGGCCGGTTTCTTTTGCCGCTTAGTATACATCTCCTTATTTTTGGTCAATGTAGTGTCATGACTCATTTTTTCAATTTTCTTTGTATAATGTTTATATTAAAATTTTCATATTTAGGAAAATAATCCCTGGAGTTAAGCTGCTTGTAATGTCCCAATCATACTCCATATAAGCAGTAATTCAAATAGTATGCATATCTAAGTGCATACTCACGTTTAAAACCTTGGCCATGTTTACATTTTTGCTTCTTAGTGATATGAACAAACTGTTTGCCTTATATGTGTATACGAATATGAGGTTAATGTGATTTTTACTTTGACATTTAAAGTTTTCCAATATACCTTCATACAGCTTATAATCTTTGCCGACATATTTTGATACATATAAATTATGCTTTTCTTGTCATGCGGTAAGAATATATACCTCGCTACTGTTCGCAGTAAACATTCAGGCATTATTAAACTACTCCGGGAGATTGACCCACATACTTACATATGTATATACAGGCACTTACATAATCTAAACCGCATTTACCTTAACATAATTTTCATTCTACGGCAGCATTTTACCTAATTAATTACAACAGTGTTTTTGCGCTTCATTCACTAATTATCACGGTATTCGGACAATTATGTAGGTTGCGTGTTCAGTAAATCAAGCGATGTAAATACCTTTTTTTGTAATTATCAATCGAAAAACCTCGATTTCCAACAATAGTTCTTAGAGCGTGAGCAAGTGTTCGCATACCATCTGCGCATCCATTCCGAACAGTGAGGTTATAGGAAACGAGATGACGTGAAAGAGTCAATACAACGTAACCGCGTCTTTTGTATTTTATCAGTATTCTATTGTGATTCTTCCGATTTTATTGGCGGTAAGGTGAACGTCGTTCGGTCTTTTGAAACGAAACCTTTAAATGTATGTGCTAGACGTACACTCACATAGAGTTTAACGTTTTCGAGATTATTCCGAGTGGATCACGAATAACGGAGAAACGAAAGGAGATTTGATCTTTATAAATATTAGGTATACTGAGAGACTCACCTACGCGCTGTGTACTCTTTATGAGTGTGGTAAGACAATATGTTCCATTAAGGACGAAGCGGATACACGCGGAAATTGCAACTATATCCTTCAATAGGGTTCTAGTGAAGAGCGTGAAGATTACTTATGTTGATATGGGGACCTGATATATTAATAAGAAATCGCAAATTGTTTTCGTGCCACCTGAACCTCAGTGTTATTCCAATAGTGATTTGGTGAAGAGCTTATCTTCCAAGGTTTACCTTAGCCGAAAACACTACGTTTAACACTACTCCTGTTTTCTACTGAAGATGACAACTTAGTTGCCGAAATACGTATTTAGATTTTTTATCTTTTGAATTTTTGTGGTAAAGGATTTTTTAATTTTTTCTTTTGGATTTTTGTTATAGTGCCACCTGAAGGGATGTAGCGTCAATGAAACATGGAGTTCAGACATGTTTTGTATTAAAATAAAAGAAAGTTAACCAAAATGTACCTACACTTTAAATATTAAATTCCTCCTGCTTAAAATAATTATAGGAGCACATCTCAATGACTTTTAAGCTATAAATTTAATTAGGATATTTATGTGTAATACGTGTGTTTTTAGCGTTGTTTCGAACCTAAAGGTTTCCCACATGAAAACTTCTAATTCTTAATAAATTCTTATTTATTAATACTAAAATTATATTTACAAGTATATTGTACAGAAATAAAAATAAAAATTAACTGCTGTGAACCGCTTTGAAGTTGTTTGTAAAAAAAAGTTTTGCTTCCGGCGTCGATGATCGAACTGAAAAGGCTTCATAGATTTGGTATAGGTATACTAGAAAGCTGGGGCCGTTCATTCAGCCAACTAATTAGTGGTTTGATGACGGATTACTCTTGTTTTACTTGTTTTACTCTTTGTTCTACTCTTGACTCTTCTATTTCTTTCAAACGCTTCTCACTTGTAAAAAGACTTGATGCTTAGCGTCTCGCAGTCGTTTGTTTGATGACGGATTACGACAAACTTCAGCACACCCGCTAACCCGCACCAACCTCCGCTTTCTTTCAACCGCCTCTCAGTTGTAAAAAGAATCGATGCTTCGCGTCTCGCAGTCGTTCGTTTGATGACGGATATACGATCCACCTCAGCAGCCTTGCCAAACAGCACCACCGTTCGCTTTCTTTCAAACGCCTCTCATTTGAATAAATACTCGACGCATCGCGTCTCGCAGTCGTTCATTTGCGGACGGAGTTACGATCCACCTCAGCAGACTCGATAAACCACACCACTCTCCACTTTCTTTCAAACGCCTCTCACTTGTAAAAAGACTTGATGCTTCGCGTCTCGCGGTCGTTCGTTTGATGACGGATTACGACAAACCTCAGCACACCCGCTAACCCGCACCACCCTCCGCTTTCTTTCAACCGCCTCTCAGTTGTAAAAAGAATCGATGCTTCGCGTCTCGCAGTCGTTCGTTTGATGACGGAATTACGACCCACCTCAGCAGCCTTGCTAAACAGCACCACTGTTCGCTCTCTTTCAAACGCCTCTCGCTTGCAAGTACAGGAACTCATCTCAATGACTTTTAAGCTATAAATATAGTTATATGTATGTGTAATACGTGTGTTTTTAGCGTTGTTTCGAATGTAAAGGTTTCCCACTTGAAAACTATTTATTAATACTCAAATTACATTTACAAGTATTTTAGTACAGGAAAAATAAAAATTTACTGCTGTGAACAGCTATGAAGTTATTTGTGAAACAAAGCTTTGCTTACGGCGTCGATGGTTGAACTGAAAAGGCTTTATAATTAGTAGGTATACACTTGGCTAAAGCAGGTATTAGCATGAAAGCAAAAGACATTTATTTGTGGAATTTTCTTTGAGCTGGACTGCCAATCAGACGAAGTATGGGAAAGACAACAGCGAGAAAGCCAATAGGAGGAGGAAATTGACAACCCAGATAATTTACGTATTTATTGTACTGTTGAAGTTATAATAAATCTTTTTAATCATTTTTTTATTACATTGATTTCGACTTTAAACTTTTAGGACGAAGCGTTGAGCACAAAAGACGAAAACACGAAGACGATCAATTACCGTCGGGCGCGCTCTGACGCTACGCAAAGGGGCGCGCCTGGGTGAAGGTTAAATTATCACCAATCAGTAAACTATGAGTAGCATTTGTAAATGATCTCGTTGATTATAATCCAATTTCCTGTTAACAATCTCTGATTATTGTTGTTTTACACACTACTTGTTACAAATGCTAATGTTGAAAGAACTTTTGGTAAGTTCAAAATCATCAAAGATAAACTTAAATTTAGTACAGGTCAAGATCGATTAGTTGCATGGGCTATCACTGTTATGCACACAAACCGAACGGAGACTTGAACGAGATAGTAGATGAATTCGCTAGTTGGAAGGCAAGGAAATAATATTTTTGATCGTTTTTTTACACTTGCCCTAAACATTAGTTTGAGTTTTCTTCTTTGTAATGTTATGTTGCTGCTGGGGTTTTATGTTTCATAAGCTCCAAATATTTTTTGTTGCTAATAAAAATAAAAGTTTTTTTAGGTTCCCATGACTTAGTTACTCCACTGAAACAGTTCTTATTTTGGGTTAGATTTGTTCTCGCCTATATTAGGTACAAAAATATATATATTTTTTAGGATTTTTTTTAAATGATAGTAGAACCACAGTATATACCTAAGCAGTAGTTTCACTTCGTGTCGGCACCTTTGATCTCGATGTTCTAAATTTTACCTCGCGCACTGAACCGCGCATAGTAGGTTCAGGGCATATCGCCCGGCCCCGACAGAACCGGATTAACCCAATATTGGAAAAAATAAAAAGGAAATTATTAAAGTGAATTAAAATGCGAACAGTGGTATAATAGTTTACATTAGCAAATTAGAAAAATTTACTGAGGAAAATACAAGATTGTTATTGTATTCATCAGTTAATAAATATTATATGGGATTTGTAAATGTGTTTATTAATATTTACCTACATATAATGCTGGTAATCGCTTCATTAATAATTACTTTCTATTCTACATTTAAAATAAAATCATTAAGTAAATAAATATGGTAAGTAAATAATTAACAAGTGTTTTTATAATGCTTCAAGCAGACTATGTTTGTAGTAAATGTAATTGAAAAGGCCTTTATTATAAGGGATTTATCTGCATAATAGTTGATGTCCTTGAAAGTGTAATTCTTAATTATAGAAGATCTTATCTAATTAGTGTTTGCTTTTAATTTTACATTTTAACGGAAATTAGTACTCAGTTAAATCTTGGGTAAATAAAGTAAGAATGAACTAACAAAGATTTTTACTAGCATCTTCATTTCAGTACAAAGAATTGGTACTGATATGATTCACAATATATAATACCATTGCAATTTCAAAAGGTATCCATGTCAATATTTTGATACTTCTGTGAAACAGTTAGTAGCCAACGATCATTCAATTATTATTGATTGTTAATGCATGTTATGGAAAGGAAACAAATCATATATAAATAAAATATTTATTACTTCACTAATGGTGATCTATTTCAAACAAATGTGTACAATTTACTGGAATATAACTTACTTATGTATAAAAGAACTAATGTTAAAATATATATAGATATAAATCTATGAATATGTCCTGTTCTCTTCCTAGGTGCCTACATAAGGTAACAGTAGTCACATGCAGGTTTATTTATTATATAGGTTCCACGATGTAATACACAGAAACTTCTTAACAAATAGCAAAAGAGAATAACAAATCACGTAATCTATATGAACAAGAAAATAGGTATACATATCTACGAATAAAAAAAAACCTAAAATAATAATAACTATATTATAAAATAAAAATAAAATTATACAGGTTGCTTTCAGTTGAAATGAATTCTCCTGGACATTAAACTATGTACTACATTATTTGCTGGTTTATATGTTTTCTATTATTTCATCCTTCGACCGATGAAAATAAAGGAAAGTCTTCAATGACATTTCATCATTACATAAAACACAATCTTTTGCTTCCTCATTCATAACACTTACTTTAGCAGATATAACTCCAAAAGCAAAGTCGTTTATTCCTGGAGCAAAATCCCATTTGCTCGTTATTCTGCACAATGTTGATTTTGATGGTAGGTTAAAAGTTTTATATAAAAAACGATATACTTTTGGACCTAAAAAAAAATATTTAAAGCAAATTGTTTAAATACATTGGAGTACCTATAGTCATGCTCCCATCGCTTGCATAATTGCAATTGCGCTTTGATCAAATTTACAGTACCTTCATTGAAATGGGTCTGACAAAACTGGAGAAACTGTTCTTCCGACGTACTTTGCTCTTTTCTTTCCATAAAAGCCTCTCTACATTCGAAAGGTGTAACTTTCCTTTTTAAATATACTGTACTTCTTTTCGTAACTTCTTCTCTGGGCTATTGGTAAATAATGTGCGAGATGTCTGCACAGATGCAGCAGCTGTAAGCAATTGAAAGAAAATCTATACAAACAGTATAATTATTATTGTTTAACTTACCTCTTGGGTTTTCTTGCAATTCTCCATAATTCTTTTTTGTAAGGTTTACAGAATACATCTATCCATTACTGATCGCATCGTTTTCCAATCTATTTCTAAGCCCTGTTTTAAAACCGAATTCGGTAAAATGTATATCGCACACTTTTGCATTTGGTTTTAGGACATCTTCACCAAGAGCTGCAATCCATTTATCACAGCTGTAACAATTTTTATATTTGTCTATTTCTATTTTTTATACTTATATATAATCACAGTAAATAAGCATCATAAAAAGCAAAAAGTTAAATCAAAAACAAATTGCATAAATTGATTATACTTCTACTAACCGTATTTGGTCTGTGGGTAGCCTAATGAAATAAACTTCTTCAGTGTCTACGGCATTGCTTACTGCAGACCTCCTATTACAGTTGAGAACACAGCACTTCATGTTGATTTGTATAGTTATCTATGCACACTAAATTCAAACTATCAAGTAAAGTTTAATCTATGAATAAACGTACACAAAACAACAGCTGTAAATATGAAAGGCAGAAATATTAACCTACAACACAAAGTTAAAACTATTATTATTAAATTAAGATTAAAGATAGTATCTATATACCACATGCTAGAAAAAATACTACTACGAAAATATTAAACTCACGTATAACTAAACTTATTACGGCGGTTAATTTTAATTATGGAACACTTGCAAATAAACAAAGCCATCCAGGTGGTTTTATAGGTTGTGTCTTTGTAAACAAGCCATTAATCCGTTCCCCAATATTAGGCCAATCCGGGCCTGTTCAAAGTTGTCCTGAGTCCCTACATGCGCGGTTCCGTGCGCGAGTTGCAACTTTGAACCACCAATTTGCGGGAGTGAAACTACTGCATAAGGTATATACTGTGGTAGAACTAAAGACCTAATATCTAAAAACTACATACTGTAAACGAAATAACTAACTTTTGATGTTAAGAAAAGTAGTAAATGAAAACATCTTTAATAGGTATTCATTCTGATTAGTTACATTTACGCTGAGTACTATTCGCTATTGAAAAGGACTATGTTACTCCTAGTAATTAGTTTCTCGAAAAAGAAAAACAAAGTGTTAGTCTATGTTGACAAACGCGTCCTACAAATTATGCTAATTCTTGTGCTTTTTTTCTCCCGTTTAGAGTGCGGTACGTTAATGTATGCATATGTGCTTTTTACGGTGGGTGATCGTATTGCGTGGGCTTGTCTGGTTGAAGTTTAACGACATTATAGTTTTACTGGTTTCCGTTTTTTTCGTGAAAATGTACACGTATTATTCATTATTCCGACGTCAAATCGATCTTGACGACACGAAAGTAATGCTTGATCCTATCGCTGTAGTCAAACATACCTACACTACCGTCCATATCGGTTCGGACACTCAAATAAATTTCAAAAAAATATTTAAACTCATTTTTCCAAAACTTAAAATTTTATTGCATTTTATTAAGAGCGATTAAAATTAAAGTGTAACAGCAAAAAAAGTCATTCGAACGATAAATAAACAAAAACTTCTTAAACATTTCGTTCATCAAAGAAGCCTCCTTTTGCGCGAAGAACAGCTTTCACAATCCGAAGCATCCGCTCCAATAGTTTCTTAGGGACTCTGTTTGGGATATTAGTCCATTCCTCTTGTAAAATGTTCCACAAGTGTGCTAGGGAGGTAAGGCATACTTTTGGGACCTTCCTATCCAATTTATCCCATAACAATTCTATGGGGTTCAGATCGGGGCTTTGGGGTGGCCATGTCATTATTTGTAAAGTATCATTACCTTGTTCTTCATTTAAGAAAATTTTACATATCGCAGCTGAGTGTTTGAGGTCGTTGTCCTGTATGAATACAAAATTTTCGCCGATTAAACGTTACCCCGATGGCATTGCATTTTCTTGCAGTATTTCCAAATACCCCTTTTCGCAAAATACCTTCGATTCGCTTTAAGTTTCCTGTACCGGCGTAGAGAAGACAACCCCCAACCAAGCCCAGAACTTCTTGCTTGCTTGACAGTTGGCATTACACAAACCTTCAATATTCTCTGGCATTTTGGTCATCTTACAAAAACGCGCTTGGATTGTCCAAACACCTCAAACTTTGACTCATCAGTCCATAGCACCCTTTTCCAATCATCCACTGTCCCATTTCTATGTGTTTCTGGCCCACTGTAGCCGTTCGTACCTGTTTCCCCGTTGAAATAGGTTTTCTTTTTGTTGCAATGCGGCGTGAAGATTTGCAGCTTTTAATATAATTATAAATTTGTCTTACAGGGTCGCGATTCATTTCTGTGGTGACTTCTGGTGCTGTGAGTCTCCTATTCCGCTTGCTCAGCAATTTTATACGCTCATCGTCGGCGTAAGTTGTTATTCTCTCATGACATGAACGTGCCCGATTTATTAAACTACCCGTGCGTTGATGATCCAAATGATATCACTAATAGTCGATTTAATAACATGTGTCTTTTCGGAAATTTGACGTACTGAATAACCTTCTTGATGAGAAGCAACGATTACAGAGCACTTTTTTAAACTTGTCGGTTTTCCTCTCGGAATTTAATATTTTAACTTTAATCAGGTTCACACAAAAAGATACGCTCTTAACACCAACGCACGCAGAACCAGGTTTGTTTAGAAACTAAAGCATTTATCGACACACAATACGACAGACTACTCCAGACGACGAACTTGTATAGAAATATGTACCTCTCTCTGTATCCTTTTCTAGCTAATAGAAATTCTGTATAGAGTTATCCTTCATTATAGAAGACAAAATTCGTGTAGAGGCGCTGGTGAGGGTGCTGTTAATTATAATTTATAAGTGAGTAGAGATGGCGCTGCACAGATGGTCCTTCTTTGCCGATAAATATCGGTATAAGATACAACTTACGCGTCGCTTCTGTCTCTCTTGTGACCACGCGTTTGGGAGACATATGGTACACGAAGAATTATCTGACTATTTGATTTTTATACGTTGATGTTTGGTTATATTTTGGATTTTGTGTTCTGTTTATTTTAATTTTTATCATTATTTTGTATATTAATTATCAGTATTTAGAACTATCTAACGTTGCTGTTATTGTATACATTACTGTAAGTATTCTAACAAAATTAATTGTGCTTCATAAATACACTACATATATTTTAGTGATAATTTTTATTGACATTCGACATTCCAACAGTGTCGCAGTTTGTGAGTTCGTTGAAAACCCAAGTTCTTAATGGGTTAAGTAAGCAGTCGGTTAAAGGACGTAACTGTGAAGAGCACGACTTTAACTTGCTCACAAACTTTCGGTGCTTTATTAATGCTGGTATGGATCGTCAGCCTGAAAAATCAGTCGTTCCACAACCGGGCCCCTCTTCTGGTGATGTTGATGTCAATGAAATGATACAAGTTGTCACTTTACATCAGAAATTGAACATTAAATTTCCCATCTTTGACATGTGAACTCCATCGTGATTACATAAAAAAATGTATAATTGACAGTACTTGCAGAATAGGTATTCCTTGGTTCTGTAAAAGAGTAGTAGTTCGAAGCTTAAAAGAGAAGTCTTGTCAAAGTCATTTAGACAGAAAATTTAAAAAATTACATGCGTTTCTATTATTATTTCTAACTTTATATTACATTTCAATACTTTACAATCTACATTTCTTATTGCCACTCTGAAAATTGTACTTTTGTTATTATACCTACCCTTTACTATTTTTTTATTTTTTTCTTACAGTGTAAATGAATTTCTTGTTTTTCATGTTGTGTAATGTTACCCTAAAATTAACTTACACATTAATTAATTAATTATTTATTTAATTAAAATTAAAGGATTTGTAATTGATATTCTTTGAGTGTTTGTCTATACAATTGGTTATACACTTCTTAGGACCTAATATAAATATGTTATTTATATATATATAAATGCAATTATATTATCTTTTAGGAGAGTTTACAAAAGTTTACTGGGTGTTCGAACTAATATGGGCACTAGTGTACAAGTGTGGTTTGTATACAAATAAAACTAAATCACATTTGCTTTTGCCATTGAAAGAAAAGAATGTTGGAACGTTATTGCTATTAAGTATTGGTGATTATTTCTTGAAAAAAAAATATAATAAGAGTATTCAAATTAAACTCAATACATAGGTACATATACATACATCTAATTACTTGTACTCTGGACTATTATAGTTGCACTAAACTTCGTAACTTGTGTGCTATGTAACTATATGAATATGTGGCATAATAAAAATAAGAAAGCTTTGATTTGATTAAACCGCTGCTACATGGAATAAGCTTATAATTACGAATGGTAATGTATCTTAAATAATGTTATACTAACAACTAATCATTACGCTATGAGCTCTCATATTTGCGATAAAGTATTATTCCGCACAAATTAACATTTAGCAAATGATGGTACCATGTAAAGCACTAATTGATTTATTTGAAATTAAATTTTACGTTAATCATTATGTAGAAAATGGCATGCATTTTCTACATAACGGAAACTATGTAAGTTCACATATTTTTTTTGTAGGCAGTTAAAATTCTTGTGAATTCTTGACTAAATCCACCGTTTAAAAAGTTATCTTATTAAAAAAATTGATACCTGCTGTTTTTCAAAACTTTCTTTGTATAGGGTACACAAAAGCTTTCGAAATAAAGCATATACACAATAACAGCAACGTATAAAAACGGTCACTAAAAGCAACAATACTCTGATGCAGGTATATTTATGTCGATGTTATCGCGGGATGTTTCCTTTGAATATTGATAATCCCCTCGTATACATCAACCAGAATAATGAAGGGATTTCTCCGTTTCGTTAACCTTTCCCGGATCGGAGGATTTTTGATAACCCTACTGCAGCTGTCGCAAAGATACGCCGTACATCTGTCGTCCATAATACACGCAATTGAATGAATCCCCAAGGAGAGAATAGTTTATTTGCACTAAAATATACATCACATTTCACACAAACATGGAGGAATGATACATACAGACGTATGTAAATAGAGGGCATTTCACTCGGAATGGTTAAAGAAACTTTAAGAAAATTTAAACGGACGAATGAATCATTTGTTGTTTTGCTCTGTGAAATGAATGAGTTCAAAATATGTACATTTATCTTCTCTTTCATGAAATCAATAAGGTTATATATTTCCGTAGACATGCTTGACGTTTTTTTACTTCTATGTGTGCTATGTGTGGGTGGAAACGTTCTAAAACAATGTATGCGTCCTTATCTAATTATATAGTTCCTCCTTAGAACATAATGGGTTCTTGATCGTTGTGATGTGGAGTATGAACGTAAAGTAACCGCCTTAGCGGTACTTTTTATTAGTTTTCATTAGTTAATTTGATTATTTATTTAAGTGCATTTATATGCAAGACAGAAAAATATATACACTTAGACTATAAACAAAAAAAAAAAGAAGTTATCGCCGAACACATTTTTGCAAATTTCAACGCATAGTTTGACGTTTCTCTTAATTCCAATGTCATCGTTTTGAGGTTATGTTATATAGTTGCAATAAGGCAACTCTATACTAACAGATAGCGTTATTATTTCATTCAGTATTGAATACAGCATAATATCAGGTTATGTTCTTTTGTCTACCTACATAACATTTTTTTTTGTTACTTGAGGTATTTAGAAATTCGATCTTTTCTCTCCTGTAGGTAGAAAACAGTTGCAAAAGTAGTTACTCTGCACGCAGTATTCTGAGAGAACCTGTATACCTCCCCAAACAATAAATATACGGATTGCATCGTGCACATTACCATTACGGCCCGTACATACATCCTTTTCGCCTTTCATATACTCTACTACCTCTCTGCATCTGTATGGATGTTGTACAATGTATGAAAGGTCGCCGTTATTACCTAATTCCTCCATATTTCTTTTATGATCTATCATTTTCTTTAAAAAAAAATTGTATGGTAATTAACTAAAATTTGTTGATATATTATTGTAAAATTTGCTCAACAGTTAGTAATCTTGTCAGTATCTCGGAATTCTTTTGTAGGAAGATGGATAGGCAGGGTCAAGTTGACGTGGTGTATACGGATTTTAGTAGCGCTTCTGATAACATTAACCATCGGATTTTACTTGAGAAATTGTGCCGCTTTGGCCTTACTACCGCCTTGCTACAATTAATAGAATCCTATTTGACCACTAGATCTAACTATGTACATTATAATGGTTTCGAGTCTTATGAACTCATTCCATCTTCAGGTATTCCGCAAGGATCTAATTTCGGACCTTTGCTGTTTATTTTATATATTAATCATTTATTGCAAGATTTCTTTCTATTCTTTCTTTTCTTTCTAATTGCTAACTCAGATGACGTTCTAAACTTACAAAATAATATCGATTATATGTTTGAATGGTGTAATCAATACAATTTAAAATTAAACATTAGTAAATGCTGCTTTGTCTCGTACATTCGAAAGATTAACCCAATTGCTTCCGCCTACTTGTTAAGTCATCCTGTGTTGAATAAAGTTGAATCAGTACAAGATCTTGGGGTATTTTTTAACCATACCATGAGCTTTGCACCACACATAACTAATTTTTGCTTGTCAACATTTAGACCGGAGAATTTGTCAGACGGCACCCACAAAAAACACTATAACTATGTACTTCTCTAAATAATTGGAGTCTACATAGTAATATTATACATCATAAGATTGCAGCTACAAATTATACACTAGGAATTAAAAAATGCAGCAACATGACAACCTAGAATTAAATTTACATTTACGCAGACCGAATAGGAAATTTATTTGATATAAATGGACTTTCCAGAATGATTTACCATCAATGCAAAATGTAGGTGATGTTTACACGTTATGCAAACACAATTGCCACTTAATTCATAATCTATTTGAAAGTAAATTCTCTGCAAGGATAATGATGCTAATTACATTTTGCCATTAAATTGAAAAAATGCAGGCTTTTTAACTTTACTGAAACGACTAATCTATAATTTATTACTTTGATTTGTTTTCAGTATACCGTTGAAGTGACGTGGAATTGCGTATTTATGATAAGTATAGACTTACATATATGTATACATTCAATTATACTTGTTGCAAATACATAAATACATATCATTCGATTTCGTAAATCTTTCCTTTTTGAGCACGGTATTCGACAAGGTTATTCACTCCAATTGAATTTATGGATTTGTTTGTGAAGTTCGATCGTTTAAAAACATGGTGGAATGAGAAATACTTGTAGGCAACACGCCCATTTAGAGGTGTTCCTAGTTTTGCCATCAACGATAATAGGGGAAGCATTAGGATGGGTAATTTCATTCTCGGAACGTAGAAGTTCAACTCGATGGTAGGAGAAAATTGCAGAAAATGCAGTCGGCGTAATTTGAATGGGCAACGTAGCGTAAATATTATCGCGATTTAATACTTCATTAACCCTTGAAGTATTTATTATAGTATTGCACCGTCATTATGCGGGCAAGCACGGTCTAGTACTTACGTATGTATGAAAGTGCTGAAATAATAGTTGTCATTGTGTTTAATAATTATTTATGTCCGGTGATGAGGAGAGACACTAATGACGACGCGCACGTGTGGATGGATGCGTTAATATGTAGAGGAAGTTACAGTCCGTGAAAAATATAAAAAAATACTTTGTTTCAAAATAAAAATTGGACAAAAAGCTTTATGGATGAAGTACTAAGAAACATTTCTTTGCATATAGTATAGTAACTCAGTATGACTTAATAATAATAATAATAATATATTTCGTCCCATTTGATCATGAATATGATATAAGACAAGGTCATATACAGGGTTAGTAAAAAGTCCCGGAACGGTCGAATAACTTTGTTATTTGAAAATTATGATATCTGAAATTTGGTATGGGGGTATAGTTAATATAAATGCATTTTATGCAATACAGTTAATATTTTTTTCACTTCCGGTTTAATCGGCAATACGTCCAACTTTTTTTTTTTAAATTGAACGCCCAGATTTTTTTAACACTTTTGAATGCAAAATAAAAAACTACGTTCAGGAAGTATTAAGATGTTTATTTTTATTCACAAGAAAACAGTTAAAAAATTAAAAAAGTGTCCTAATACAGAAAAATCAAGGTACCTGTCTATTCAGGTTGCGATTACAGTAATTGTTCAAAATGCTCTCCATTTACAATTTGACAAAAACGGTCAGTAAAATTTCTTATTGAATTTTGTATTTGTTCTGGAGTGATGCGATTGGCTTCTTGAACTATTCTTTCTTCCAATTGTTCAAGATTATGGGGACGATTTTTGTACACTTGACATTTCATGTGACCCCAAAAGAAAAAATCTAATGGCGAGAGATCTGGCGAACGTGCTAGCCATTCGATTGCTCCTCTACGTCCGATCCAACGTCCCGGAAAAATTTCATTCAAATAATCGCGGACATTATGGGCAAAATGGGGGAAAGCATGGATATGATGGATATATAAATAGACCAGCGGTTCTCAAACTTTTTTTGGCGATGAACCTTTTTGAAACACTAAATATTTTATGGAGCCCTAAAATAAGCAAAACCTGGTTAGAAGACAATTGAAGACTCATTTCAGGTTCAGCATCCAGTCTATTGCTATAATTTGTCTTTGTATTTGTATATGCTGGCAATCCCGTTTGCACACAATTATGTTGTTGTGAACGGGAGGCAAACATTTGTGGATACTCATTACGAACCTTGCTCCGAAAATCATTAAGTGACATTGTTTTGAACAATCTGATGTCATTTCTAAAAAGGATTTGTAAGTATTATTTGACATATTTTCTGTCTTCTGCAAATTCGGTACAAAAGGGTTCTGAACCCATGAATTCATTTTCAGTTTTGTAGTCTGCTCTTTAGAACAATACCATTGAAAAGATAGGCACATATCGTGGAGACATTGGACCAACTGTGCAAATATTTCATTTGGTAATTCAGCTCTCGTACCCTCGAACTCATTCAGTGTTAAAAAGCTTTTTAGTTCTCTCTTGCCAACACAAACAATAATACAACTTTTCTTTGAAGGCGGTTATTGTGCTATTAGTATGTAAAGATAGATTTAATTCATTATAACTTTTCCAATCATTGCTTGGTCCCATATAATCCCTCTATTAATCGAGGTGGTTTATTAAAAAAAAATGTTAAACGTGTTAAAGATTTATTTTCCGGTACTTAGTGTTAGTTGACAGCAATGAGCATTTAAGCAAGTATTCGAGTGAATGCTTATATGGATATCCTACAATTATAAGCAAGATGGCCAAGTCCAGGAATATCAATCGATTAATCCACTTGCAAGACGAATTGTTCAAGACGCACAATTAATTCTTGTTTGACATACCCTGCGAGATGGTTAATTCGACGCGAAACAGTGTCGTTCAAAAGTGGCACTGTAGAAAGATGCTGTGCTTTTTCATTGAAACTTGATGTGCTTTGTTTTTTAGGTTGATATTATTTTGGCATAGCCTTCATAGAGGCCTTGCGAAACCCCCGCACACTTTGAGTATCGCTGGAACAGACAATGCAATGCTAGAATATAAAAGTTAGCAAAACTAATATAAATATATCATTACTCAAATCATATAATTCTCACCTATCTCTGAAATCATGATTGAATTACACAATTACAAAAAACTTCTTAGAGTCACTTGAAAGAAAGAGTTTACGCTAATGCTGCGCAAATAATTCCACCCTCAAAGCCAATATTGGAGCTGTTATTTGCCAAATAGAGCCACAAAAATGCCATGCAAAATTTTCCCGAAAAAAAGACCATTTACAGATTTGTCGAGGTGGGCATTTACTAGATATTATTTTCCACAAATAATCGCAGACTTTGTACTTTGAATTTAAATAGATATTTTTATACTACTTAGGAATAAATGTTTCTTTTAACTAATGTTAAACCCATTTAATAATGGGACTTCATATTGGAAAGCCTTATATTATTGTATCATTCAAAATGTTCTTTTAGTAATTTTCAGTAAACTATGTTCCATTACATCATATAATCCGTTACATAGATTACCTTTGCAATCAGGTATGTAAAAAAAGCTGATCTAATCAATGACAGCTTGTAGGATATATTTTTCTCTCGAGTTTTAGAAAGGTTAGTAAGAAAGGTTAGTAAGGACTCAAACCATTTTGTTTGCGTAGATATCATGTTAGACGTATAATCGTCGACGATTGAGCAATTATCTAATGCACGGTTTAAATAACAATTTCAAAGGTCATTTATTCATTAATATTACAAGAGTCAGGGAGCATCTAATTACAGGTTTCAGAACACCTCTATATGATATAAACCCTATTTATATGCTATTACTAAATCGACACACTTTTGCTTAGACGATAAATATTCCGCAGGTAATGACGTAATTCTCAGACGCTCGTGTATCTAACCTAAATGAAATATTACGATTCGATTAAGTTCAAAAGGCTCGTTGGATCGTAAATAGGATACTCGGTCTTTGCGACAAAGTGTCTCCTTGTGTGTTGTCGTACATCATTTGTATACTCCAATAGAGCGTACCAATCATGCTGGTATTTGGTATTACAGCAATTAGCAACGCGACAGTATTTCACTTGAATTAATGCGAACGACTAACAAAGAGGATATTTGTACCACTGCATTTCTATAAGCACATATGCGGTAATATACATCAATGCTTAAGTATGAGATATACACGTCATGAAAGTCATATTGGCCAAATGGTATATGACCAACAATAACATTGCATGTTATTATAAATGTTAGCCTAAGGTGTACATGCTACTATTACTATTATGATAGACTTTACTGCATTTACCGTAAACCTTCTGCTTAATTAATCTCCCAGTGAAACAAGAAACTACTTTTCTTTGATTTAATTACCCAATACCGAGAAACAATCAATTGTTTCGCTCAAGACATATGTACACAACAGTAACTAATAGAACCTATTGTTTCCTTCACCCGTTGACGTAATTGCGTTTCGCCGTTATTGTTTTTTTTTATCGTGAAAGTTACCACCACATACTGTGTGTTCAACCTTATGGAACATCCGCGGGTTTCGTTGCTTTGTTTGTGACACATACGGACTGCCCGAACAACCTCTGCTTCCTGTAACGTTTGCAGTGGGTCGCCGCTCGAACTGATGCTGTCATGCACCAGGAACTAAATTGCATAATTTTGCATTTAAAGTGAATTTATGTAAATACCACCGGTGGATATGTGCTGTCTGCTTTTTGGATGCGGTCGTTTAACTTTCGTTTTGGTCTGTATTCCAATGCGTTAGTAACAAACCGATAATAGTTATGCAGAATGTTTCACATGGGATTTAAATCACTTTTATTTGCAATTGTGATATCTATAAATATTGCACAAATTTACAACTATATCTGTTATATACATTACGTTGTATTGTTTTTGCCAGTGTAATCCATTTGAAGAAATAAACCGGACCAATAAAACATCTCTTTTGTGTAGGCTATACTTAAATAATATAAAACAATGCGTTTTTGTTAATGATAGTCAACCCATCGAACCCAATATTGGAGTTCGCCTAGGTATGGTCCTAGGGCCAACTTTGTTGTTATTGTGTATTAATGATCTACCTGTTAACATAACTATGACACAGCAAATTTTTATGTACGCCTATATAATGTTAATATCAGTTTTTCTTATGCAAAGTACTTAATAAAACTGAAACTGCTGATAATTCATAGCATGTGCATGATCCCAATGACTTTAACATATTAGTTGATATACGTATTAAGCATAAGGAAATTTCATTTTTCAAAATAATCCTCTAAAACGTTGGGACATTCTCTATGTCGTCGGGACAAAACTCTCAATAACGGTGACACAACCCGACGTATCAGGGCGAATGGCAATCCATAGCTTATAGCCACCTTCAAATTATTTATAAAACTAGCATTAAATATCTACTACTAATAAATGTGTGGCTATGTTATGAAAATTATGGACACCAACCATAACCTAAGCTAATTATTCTGAAATGTAACTTTTTGACGTTACGATCAATAGCAACGCGTTGATGACCACTTCGTGTAATTTGAATTTTTTTACATTTTCAATTCTTTATTGTGGCCGTCTAAGGATGAAAAAAAAAGTAGTTTCTTTTTTGCTAATACATGTTTTATTACAATATATACTTATGGTTTGTAGTAGCTTTTTCACATTTAAAATTTTTGTCAAGTTTCCTATTATAGCCTCTGGAACTTTCACAAGAACATTTAAAATATTATGTTGACCTTAGCAACTGCCCTCCCTAGCGAGCATGTTTGGAATTTAAAAATACTTTCATTAAATATCCGTTTGCTACTTCAGTTATGGAGAAGATCTTCCCATTAGTATAGCTATTGTAAAGGGTTCTCCAATAAGAGGTGTTATTTTGAATAGCCCGCTATTTCGGTAGATGTCACTTTTGAAGTTGTCATTTTTTGACATTTGACAAGTACAAAATACGCCATTAATAAAAATGGAACGATACACGCTTCAACAACGCATTGAAATTATTAAAATTCACTATACAAATGGTGAAAATTTGGCAGAGACGGTTCGTAAAACTCGAACATTTTTGGGTCGTCGTGAAGCACCTTGTCGGACCGCAATACAGAAATTGGTGGAAAAATTCGAGCTGTCGGGACAACTTAGTGATGTGAAGAATAAAACCCGTGCACGTCGCTCAAGAACAGCCGAGAATATTGCTGCTGTAGCCGAAAGTGTTGAAGAAAACCCAGGTTTGTCCATTCCTCGTCGTTCTTTGGAATTACGCATTCCACAAACGTCATTACACCGTATTTTGCAAAAAGATTTGGGTCTTAAGGCTTATAAAGTTCAGTTAACACAAGAACTCAAGCCGGCCGATCATCAACAACGTCGTGTCTTTGCTGAATGGGTCGTTGAAATGCATGAAAATGATCCGGAATTCCGTCGAAAAATCATCTTTAGTGATGAGGCCCATTTCCACCTCGGTGGCTTCGTCAACAAGCAAAATTGTCGCATCTGGGGCTCGGAAAACCCAAGAGTTATTGTTGAAAAACCTCTCTATCCTCAACGTGTGACTGTTTGGTGCAGTTTATGGTCCGGCGGAGTCATTGGACCTTACTTTTTCGAAAATGAGGCTGGAGCAACAGTTACGGTGACTGGATTGCGCTATCGAGAGATGATTAATGATTTTTTATGGCCGGAATTGGATGGTATTGATCTGGACAACGTTTACTTTCAACAAGACGGCGCTACGTGCCACACAAGCAACGAAACCATTGATCTTTTACGGGAAAAGTTTCCGGACTGTGTTATCTCTCGAAGAGGTGATCACAATTGGCCACCGAGATCTTGTGATTTAACACCTTGCGACTTCTTCCTTTGGGGCCACGTGAAAGTGAAGGTCTACGCCAACAGCCCAGCGTCGATTCAAGACCTCAAAGATGGAATTCGTGAGGCTATCGAGAACATAGGGCAGCCACTTTGCGATTTGGTTATGGAAAATTTCATGAAAAGGATATGGTCCTGTAGGCGTGGTCGTGTTGGTCATTTGTCTGATGTTATTTTCCACTATTAACGGCATACGTTCCTCTTTATAATGAAATAAACATCCGAACATTTATATTAAAAAACGGCATTTTTCTTTGAATATCAAAATAACACCTCTTATTGGAAAACCCTTTATATTAGAAAGTGGTTCAACGTTAGAACAATTGTCCTGGTTTGATCCATGCGAGAGAGTGCATTTTATCTAATTATATAAGAACTTGGCCGTAAAAGAATTGATTGGTTTTCGTTCCTACAGATACCTGCAAACTCAGGAAGCATCAGCACAGAATCTGGGCTCTCTGATCAGACTGAATGTCGGCTATGTTTAGAGGACGAAGAAACAGTACAGTAGAAAGGAATGTCTTCTGCCACTGCTCTGCCTCCATGAGGTCAAGCATAACATATTTGATTTGAGAAGGTTGGCCTCTCCCTACAAGACCTGAAAAAGATCTTATTCAACTAGATTCTGAGGTACCTCCAAGGTCTGAACTTTATGATAGCATATACCCTACAATAGGACAATTAATCGAATCATAAGGATGCTATCTTTCTATTTCGATACTTCAATAGTTATTGCAGTTTCCAACCAACACTGGTCCTCATTTTTAGTGAGATACACCTGCACCTATAGCATATGGAAGTATTTTAAATCGATTCCTCCGTCGCTACCAATTTTATTTAGCATTGTAGTGTCATAGCTAACTAAAGAGTTGCAGCATTGACAGTTGTAGTTTTAATATCGCGTAAGCGTAAAATAGCAATGTTTTTAGCTTATCAGAGTGTTACACGAAAACACCTGTAAAAAATTAAATAAATTTATCCCGGTTTACGGAATGTTATTTTAGGATAGAATCTTGTTAACTACAGGCCACTTCCATAATGAATAAGTTTTGATATCGTCTCCGTTACAAAACGACATTAATATTGCAATAAATTGTAAATATATTTCCTCCATGGTTCAATACTAGCATTAAACAAAACCTGAAATTGAAGAATCTCTACTTCAGGAAATGGAAGTGCACGAAACTTTTGTCTTATCGGAATGAATTTACCAGACTTCAATCGCTTGTTAAGCCATAGATTAAAACAGCGTATATAAACTTCTTGAGGCACATGGAGAATAATATTTCGATGAATCCTAAATCCTTCTGCCAATTTATTAACGCCAAACGTCGGTCCTATAGGATTCTAGGATGTATTTGACGATGTATCCTTTGATAACCCAGCAGATATTGTGGAGAAATTTGCTGATATTTTCTCTTCGATGTATTCCGGCAATACTGTTTATCCTACTACTATGCCTGCTCAGGCATCGGATGTGGGTGTCTTGAGTATTGGCTGTCTTACATCGGATGAAGTTTTATGTGTCATTAAAAAACTTAATCTACCACTTGTCGACACGATGGTCTTCCTTCTTTCTTTGTCCGTGACTGTGCGCGCCACTTCTTTGCGAACCTCTTGCTGTTTTATTTAACCTCGCTTTATGTACTGCAACGTTTCCAGCCTGTTGGAAGATATGCAGAATTAGTCCAATTCTAAAAAAAGGCCTTCGCTCTGTCATGAACAATTATAGGCCGATAAGTATACTACCGAACTTTGCTAAAGTCTTCGAACTTTTACTATATGACAAATTATACAGCTGTGTCAAACTATATCTCCTATTCCTAACAGATCTACCATTTCCAACCGGGTGGAAATTATACAGTTCACCAGCGAAAATATTGATAACCGTACTCAGGTCGATGTGATTTACACTAACTTTAGCAAAGCGTTTGATACGTTAAATCACAATGTCCTAATTTACAAACTTAACTCTTTCGGCTTCTCGTCAAATGTAATTTCGTCCTTTAAGTCGTATCTTCAAGATCGCTCTGGTTTTGTTTATTACAATGGATTTTGCTCTAACACTTTCACTTCAAACGCGGGTGTGCCTCAAGGCTCAACGCTGGGTCCATTGCTCTTTAATATTTATATTAATGACTTATTTCAACTTTTAGATTGTAGAGTGTTAGCTTATGCTGACGAAATTAAGAGTTTCAGTACCATTAATTCAGATGCTGACTGTATTCATCTTCAGAGAAATCTAACTGCTCTAAGTGAGTGGTGTATGAGCAATGGACTTCACTTGAACATGGCTAAGTGTGCTATACTCTCTTTTTCTAGGTGTGCCAATCCAGTCTCGTTTAATTACTCAGTGGGTAACGTTGAAATTTCTAGGGTAAGTCACTTTGTTGACCTCGGCGTACTTTTTGATAATTATCTATCTTTTAGTTTACATATTACCAACCTTGTCTCTTCTGCTTCTAAATTGTTGGGATTTGTGATCCGATTTTTTAACAATGTTAATGCTATAAAATTAATTTTTTTTACCCTAGTCCGTTCAAAATTGGAGTATGACTCGCTGGTTTGGTATCCTTACTACCTCTATCAGCGATTAATGTTAGAGAGAGTGCAGAGGAGGTTCCTAAAGTTTTTGTTGTTCAAAATTGACCACAGTTATCCACCTCGTGGTGGATGTTCTAGTTAAACACGGTTTTACTTCCCTATCCCAACGGAGAGATGAGTTCAATGCTAAATCCTTAATTAACTTAATGAATGAAATTGTAGATTCTCCATCCCTGTTATCTCAGGTTGGTTTGGTCGTGCCTCGATATAATGCCCGATCCGCAGATAGTTTTATAGTTCCTCGAGCACGCACAAACGTTCTTTTTAAAGCACCTCTAACGCACATTTGCAGAAATACAAATTGGCGTGACTCTGATCCCTTTCGGTTCACTTAAGTTTTGCTTCTTTTAGACATAAATTTCTAATTTAATTTAATGTATTTTAATGTATCTTGTTTTCATATTTTGAATTTTATATTGACTTTTTATTATGTCCTGTTATTAGATTACTAAGGTCTGTTGGACATTAAATATTATATTATATTATTACATATATGTACGTGTAATACATCAGATATAAATATTCTATAACTTTTTGTGACAACTATTAGTAACACGAGCAGCAAACGCATTTCAATTGTGCACGATGCAGAACGACATTCACACATCGAGAAACAAGTGTACGTTTACATTTGGTTCGTTGCACATGGACACCTATTTTGCGTACGTGCAATTAGAGAAATGACAATTAAACAATTACAGAAACGTAATATCATCCCCCACCTCCTGTTCCTTTGAAAAGTTGAAGACGAAGGAGAGTCGACCGTAATCAACTTTATAACGAGCGAAATCGATGGCGACGCCTAGAAAAGCTACCACACAAACAAACCGGTAAGTTTGCGGTTTTATTTGCCGTCGATGGTTTGAAATTAGTTGTCCCGGCGGCATTGAACGTAATGGTTCTGACAAGCGCGCTTGGAGCCGGTACAAATAACAGCTACGAGATGTTTATGGTCACGACGCCAGAACGATAAAGTAGATCTTGACGATTTATCCTCCAAAGACGCCGTCCTGCCGTCAACGATTTGCGGTCGTCGGCAGCGTTTGCATGCCGGACTTATGAATTGTAATCAAAGCTCGGCTCTATATTGAGAACGAATGGGCCGCGATGAAGGTCCGGATGGAGCGGATGATGTCGCAGTTTTCCTTTTGTAGCTGTCGTCTTCGTAAGTGACGGATGCTGCCATTCAGAAAGGGTCGGTTGCGATACTTTCCTTGAAATCGAAAGTTCGTTTACATAAGGCAGAATGCGAACCTTTAAATGTGGAGTATAAAGATGCAAATGGAAATGTCTATCATGAAAATATGCATGCAAGTTAAATAATATTCAGTTTTCGTCAGTGCTTTCCATAACTACAAAACAATTTAATTTCTTTTTATACTATGCGGCGATATATTGATAGTTTTACGAATACTTTTGAATATAGAATGCTTCTTGACGTACGATTCCTTCGATTTTACCTCGTGCTACAACTGTCAGTTACGCTAGTGGGACTTCAATAGATTATATCATAACTGATGAACCTCAACTTGTCAAAGTAGATAACATTAATCCAGGTCTATCTGACCATTTTGGCCAAATTATTAACTGTGCCATCTCCTCTCAGTTTACTGTTCCTAAATTAATTGATGCTAGTACTAATGGTGAACAGCAAATCACCGTAGCACCCTTAAAACATATATCTATAGAGTATTCAACGAACTGGCTATGAATAATTTTTTTTGCTTATGAGAAAATTAACTTAATAAGTGTGGATGATTACTTTTCTAATTCTTTAGACACGTTTTTTTTTTGTGGTGTTTTAATATAGCTGTTAGACAAAAGAAGCTAAAATAAAGGACAATACTAATTCCAATAAGGAAACTATTACGTTTCTGTAAGGAATTTGTAACTCGAATGCATCAACTGGAACACATTCAACTTCTTGTACAACCGGAAAAAGTGTTGGTAATACTTTTTTCCATCCTATTACATATTATGAAAGTTTCATAAATTATAGCAAATTTGAAAGATAAAAAATCGACCGGGTTGGATGAAGTACCTGTAAAATTAATTAAAAAGTTGTTCTAATGAATTATCCCCTATTTTTACCAAAATAATTAATCTCTCAGTAGAGGAGGAAGCTTTTCCATCACCTTTAAAGTCTCCCACAGTTATCCTGGTTTTTAATAAAAAGAAAGGAAAGCCCGAGAAGTTTGAACACTACCGACCAATTTCATTATTAAGCGTACTATCGAAAATCATTGAAAAAGCTGTTTGCAAATAAAATTGAGAACTAAAGCTACTAAATTAAAAAAAAATTAAAAAGAATATTAGTGGATCATGTTTTTTACAGTATTGAAGAATACTATTGAAAAGTAATCCTAGATAATTAAACTGTAATATAATGTACTTTATATATGTTTGCTACGAAGCTTGTAGATAAATCTTTTAAATTCTCAATTAAATTTTATTAAGTAAACAAGCGTTTAATTTTACTACACACCACGCAGAGTCATCTGTAATGCTCTCATTAACTTCAGAGATAAACCAGATCTCAAACGATAGAAGGCAATGAGTGGTAATTTTGTCCCACTCTAATGGTTTCACGTCCACCCTTAACGAATAGGAAGATTATATTATTCAGTAACCCTCGAGACGTGGAAGGGTATATATCGCTCTGGCCAATACTCCTTATAACACCCTATATAGCATCTAACATTTAAGTATCTTTAATGTGATTGTATAGTTATTAATTAATGCTGTTTTTCTATACCTTAAATTAAATAAAAAACTAAATTGCAAGCAAAATTAATTTATTTTAATAAGTGCCCTGTATATATATAATATAGAAATAAATCTTCTAAAGATACTCTCAGGTGAGTAGAATCATTTACTAAATAAGATACAATATTATAAAAATGTCTATTTTAATTCAGACTAAGAACTTATATTTAATAATATAAGTAAAATTCAAATTTCTCGCTGATTCCCATCAACATTTATTCCGAACAATCAAAGCGCCAACTCAATTGACACATAAAACTGACAAATAGCTCGTAAGAAACCACACAGAATCATGACTAACCTCACATATCAAAATCACTAGGTTTTACAATTTATACATCAACAAAATCTAACCTTGAAATTTCTTGTACGTAATACAAAGATTATGAGTTAGAAAGATGATAAAATGGCTTACTGCTGGTACGAACAGCCAAAATTGCCTCGAATGTTAAAGGCCACCTTAAAACAGCAAATAACTGGATACACATCATCTTTGCACAAAACACGTAGTACTCTCATTCAAAGGAAGAAATTTACAGCACTTTTTAGAATTTCATAACTGATAAATAAAATAATTTCTAGATAAAGATTTCAGAAAGCAACTATACTCTCAGGAAAATCGAAAAAGACGTCCCTTCTGTCTTTTGTTTTCAACAAACTCATATTTCCAAGACGAAACTACCCCGGCAACAACCAAAAAGATATCGTTTCCTACGATACGATTGAATTAAAATTCCCAACGTAGAACATTCCATCGATATATACGAACACACCACAAAACAATAGGCATTAATTAAAATTATACGATCAAGTAAGTTATTAGTTGGACATTTACATTAATTTACAATATTAAGTAGATAAAAATAAACAAAAATACACTTATATAACATAATTTTGATTATATGGATCCTGTCGGTTTCATTAAGCATAATACACATACAATAACATAGCAGTATGTACTGAATTTGATCGGATAGCCAATCAAATTAGTTGTAAATTATATAATACACTTTATTGTCACGTTAAGGTCTTGAAGAACATAAAACTTCTTTAGTGTAAATACCTTTTTATTATTATTATTACCCAGATTACTCCTTTAGCTGACAGCACTAGGGGCTGGGGGGAACATTCGCCTCCCCGGGACAAGAAGCCAACTGGCAAAAAGCCAACTGTGGTGGGTACCCGAAAAAGGTACGCCTGTAAATTTGTTCAACATGATGCAGTTCAAGAAAATAAAAAAAATATCCGGAACCCATATTAACAATGTCAATCATGCATTAATTGTATCGCTAAAGGTGTTAATGTATGGAACGAAGAATGACTATTAGGGCAAGCATGACCGTGGCTAAAGGTTGCTGATAGCCTGCCTAACAACACTTCAGGTGCTTAACACGACTGACTGTTGCATCTTCACATACAATATCTTCCGTAGTTTTAGTTCCTGAAGTGCTTTGTGCAAGACGTTGGGCATATCTCCAGTGACACCTATTATTACTGGCATTACTTCGACCTTCGCTTGGCTCCTCATGTCATTGATATCCATGGCAAGTGGTAGGTGCTTGGTGATATTTTCCTGATGGTTCCTTGTCATGTTGGCAGCATTCGGTATAGCAATGTCGATGATGTAAGTGGTTGTCTCACCTTCACGCAAAGCCATTGCTAAGCTAGTCGTGAAATTTGAGCAAAATAGCTAAGCTACTGATTGTAAAAATACTAGTTTGAATTCGTAGCGTCAAGTCAGCTCAGAATATCGTCGCTGTCGCTGAATATCACAGCAAACCGTTGTTAATTTTAACTTGTTGGAAGGTCTATAATCTATATTATTATTTTTGCAAAGTTCGGAATATTTACAGAATAATTATTTCTAGTATATGTTATTTGAAATTGACAAACATTATAACTTTATAAACGTTTTTATATTAATTGCTTCCTGACTGCTTAATATTAATACCTTTTTTATGCAATTATAAAATAGAACCAGTTCAAAAGTGTACAAGTTCATTGGTTATGGAAACGTTAATCCTCGCAGGAAATATACGACTCTAAAAGGAAGTTGTTCATACGACAAGATACACGTATATTCCCTGATGTTACAGAAATGAATTGAGTCATCCATGATACAGCATATTTAATTTACAATTCTTCGTCATAATTACATAGAATTATAAACTTTCTTCTTTTGGTATACAGGCACGCCTTTATAAATGACATACATGTGTGTGTGTGTGATTTTTAAATAAGAAGTTCCATGACCTTACTTTATTTTAAGAGGGTGAACTACTTCGGTCAGTCTAGCGATACAGGAACACCGACTAGGTTTATTTGTTGTTGTTATACATACATATTTGAGCGTTTCAATTGCTTACTTCCTAGTAATTTTACATGCGTCTATAAGGCACACATGTGTGTATTAGCAGATATAATAAATTTAAATTGTATAATTCAGATCTAAATTGCAATAAGTGTATATCAAAGTGATGTGGTTGATTATGCATAAGTCAAAAGAGGAACAACTACCTACATTGCATTAATTTACTCTGTTTTACTGGAATAAATGTATCATACTGCATTACAGATATAATTTCAGCTCGGATAAGATAATGAGTACATGTCTAATGTCTTTTATCACTAATATGTATGTCACAGGAAGTGCTAATTATCTTAATTAATACAGGCAGTAGAAAGAGGACAACTTACGGTTATCTCATTCAGCGCCAGTATGCACCGTATTTTTACTAAATTCAGGTTTATTTCCACATAAACCACATATCACAATCAATTCTTAATAAAAAAATTCAATTCAACTAAACGATTTTTTAAGTAGCTACACTAGGATTAGTATGTAATATATCAATCTTTGTCAAACCGCAAATTTACTACTTGTGCCTAACAGAATCAGGGAGAAATAAATAACGACATCCACACGGAGAAAAATGACATTGCAAATCCAACAAAAAAAGTATTGTCCTTACATTGCAATCGGTTCAAAAATAAATTGGTATTGCAGTAAAGTTTTGTAAGTATATTCCAAAACTTTTGTTTTGTTCCACCAACAACACTTTTGTTGGTGTTAAAATATTTTACGGCACAAATAATCGCGTTGGCCATAACATTATTGTTGTGGTTATTTCAGATCTAAAATACAGAACAACGTGTGCGATGAAGTGAAGTAGATGTAAACACAATTTTTCAAACCAGTACAGTCAAGAAATATTTACATTACACACAATTGTAGTTGACGCAACAGGGCGCCTACGTTGTCGATATTACAACTTGTGATGCGGGAAGTTCTGGCATGGACAGTAGTATCACGTGATTCTAACCGCGTGTTTCATTGGTCTTACATAGCCTTGAAGAAACAGACTAGTCTGCTAGTTACCAGGCGGAGTAGACCACGCCATATATTTTCGGTTGTGACGTTGTGTTAGCTTATTAGTTTTGTGTAAAAGAACGACAGTGTATTAAAATTGAAGAAAACTGGCTCACTTCTGACGTCTACTGACTCTTAGATATGGATAATTTTGTTACAGAGAAGCTAGCTGAATGGAATATTATACGTACGAAGTACAGATTGCTAATGATGAGTACATTAAACCTTTCGATAAATTACCTAGTGTTTTCCCCTGTTTAAAAGTTGCAAAACGATCTAGAATATACGTTGCCTTGAGACATTTGTAAAATAAGACTTAGATACATTTGAAATTTTAATCTTCATTTTTAGTGTTTCCCAGTTTTAGAATTTATCTTGTTTATTTTTTTTGTTAATTATTAATAAAAAAATGTGTTATCCTATACTGATATTTTACTGAAACCCTCCACAGCTTACATTTAAGACAGAACCGAATTTGTGTGTGAATCTACTAAAATATTGTTCGCTTTGAACAGAAATTGCGATTACAAAAATCAAAATCAAGTGACACTATAAACGTAGAAGATGATGACGGAAAATCAATTGTTTGTTAAATATCCACAACTTGCTGTTGAAGTTTCAAATTGCTTTGGTAGTGATAAACAATTTTTAATACTGTATTTCACACAATTTTGTTGAAAACACCATATTTTTGTGATTCGTTAAACAACAAGCAACTGGTTGATTGTACCATGTTTTGGGATTATATCCTTCCAAATTTTGTGGCAGTTCTAACAAAGTTTTTCGACAACAAGTTTTAGGTTGTATTGAATAATGGTTGTTGTTGTCATATATTTACCCACAAATTGTTGTTCAATGTGCGTCAATTGGTGCCACCTTAACAATAAATTTTTCTCCGTGCAGTGAGTACTTTCGCTGAATGGACTGGGATTTAATAGATCAAGTCGAAGGGAAAGCCGGCAAGATAAAATGTTACCGAAAAATTCCAGGGATTGCATGGCATTGATCGAACTGGCCACTACGTTGACCTATGCATGTTCCTGCATGTAGAAGTAAAATCAATACTGTGCCACAGCAAAATAGACCGTAGTTATCCTGTTAAGGCATTTAGAGGCTGACACGTGCTGTAGTCATAAATTTTTATTAGTGTGCAAGCTATTAAAGCTGACATGACATTTACACTTTTCCGCTATGATTAGTAGGATTATTTCTTTTCATTTTTACAAGCTAAGAAAACCTTGTCAGTGTGTGATGGACGCTAATTATGTAGTGATTTGAAACCCACAAGCATTTATTATAACTAATTGAACTAAATTAGTATAGAAACAGAGGGGTCATTTGCAGAAGTTTTAATTTCCATATTTCAGGTGCTGATGATCGATGACTTCTCATATTTAAGTAGTAATAAGTAACTGCACATCTATGTAACGGAATGATGGACGTGTAAGTACGTACGACGCTCATTGTATCGTTACTTGAGATTATATCGGTATATGACATTGTGCACAGAAAAACAAAAATGTTAATTTTAAAACAACTGTAAAGTTTAGTATACGAGAAATTGTAGAACATATAGGGAGGAGCACAACTTCTATTAAAATTTCCTACGAAATTGTTGACGAAAATTATTGCAATTATTGCAAAAAAATTCGCAATTTCGTTATACAATTTATGTTGACATAACTTATATAATAAAGTAGCATAACATATAGGTCACTTGTTGCAAATAGTATGTTTACCCCAGTGGTAAAAATTGCAACCAATATACTCCTGTAATAAATTTTGTGTATATTTTTTTTAGCTCGTGACTGCGCACAAATTGCCTTTACTGGCCGTTAACCGGTATGGAAGCATCTCGTAATTCTCGTAGTGTGGGCGATTGTCAACCACAGTACCTTTTATAAATTTGAAGATGTATTTTGGAAAAGTGGCTTATATAAAATAGACTTACGGCAGGTATTTTAATCTCCTAATAAGAGTATCTAATAACAGTTCAGCTAATAAGTGTAGGAAAAATGTAAGGTTATTTCAGTTATTCAGCTAAACTTTTATTGGAAACTTTATTAGGAGATTGAAACAACATCGTCGAGAAATAGCTAATAGTATGATGAGATTTCATTAAGCAATTGAAAAAGGTAGCTAAGTCTACCGAAACGTCTTAAATATTATGTACCAAGTCTATTTAATATACGCCATACTTCCAAAAAAAAACATCTTCAAATTTATACACTGTACGGCGAAACAAATAAACCAACTCGATAGTACCTTTTACATGGTTAATGTGAAAGCATCAAATAAATATTACATAGCGTAAAAAATCTTTCTCAGGATTTTTAGTTGCAAAATATAGTAAAGCAATTTCATCATATTTTCTAGAAGATTGTTCTACAATTCTTTCTAACAATTTTATTGCTCTTTTTGTAGCTGTGGTATAAGAAACTGCAGTGAGTTATTGTAAACTCCCTTATGTCAAATTTTATCTGCTGCTAACCAAGCATTTGAAAGCTTTATGCTGAAAAGTATGAAATGCATTACATTTACAGTGACTCGACTAAAGGATAGGAAACCAATGTAAAACGGAAAAATTTAAATATATGATGATAAAGAAGGAATTTTAAATCAAATATTGGCCAAAGTTATGTCCATGAGAATATTTTGCTGATCACAAAAAATACAGCAATTTTTTAGATCTGCAATTAAAATACTGACTCGGGCTCAATAAAATCACCGGATGCTAAAGGATAGAACCTATTGTATCACGTAAACTATCAGCTATATTATATTTTGATGGATTTATTTTTATATACATTATACTTGCTTTCTATAACTATTGCTAATTTGAACATAGCTCCTGGTTTAGTTTTGTCTATTCTTATAGCAACTTCGTTATAAGACCTGATTCTGAAGGTTTAAACATTTCCCCTAATACCTTTATCTAAAACACCGCACAAATGCGCTTCACAGTTCATCTCTAGGGATTATGCCGATGCGTCACATATTGTTAGATAGTTGTTTGATAACCATTATTGTACTAGGCGAGATTTATGTTTGGGGTCAGAACTTCCGTAAACGCCAAACATGTATAAAACTTGTATTTTCTCGGTACTGAATTTTATTTCTAACTGCCTAACTGCAGATGAGGCTCCCATTAAAAAAAAACAAACTTAAGAAATTGCAAATTTGTTTAACGTGACGTGTAACGTCGAGTGTAACGACAGCGAGACGCGCAGCATTGACTCTTTTTTAAAGAGAGGCGCGTTCGAAAACAAATTAAGAAAAATGAATCTACAGTGTGTACAGACGATCACAAATAAGTCACAGGCGTAGACGGGGATTAGTGAAGATTTGCACGGTTTAGCCGATCTGCTGAGTTGGGGCTTAATCCGTCATCCAGCCACAGATTAACTGGCTGGATGAACGGCCCGAATTTCCAGTTTTATTTCTAACTGCCTAAATGATAGTAGGTCTGTTAACCGGTCGTTGTAGACTAAATATACACATGTATAACATAGGCTTGGCAGATTAGGCTCTCTGCAAGTTATGCCAAGAGGAGGAAGAAACCCCAGTGCATGTGCTATGCCACTGCTATGGTCTGATGAGGACAAGGTTTCTGGTATTGGGCGTACAGAACGCCACAGCTAATAGCAACATAAAGGAACTCTCAAAGTTGATAGGTCCAATTAAGAAGGCAAAGAGCGCCTTCTAGGATAAAGGGGATCGCAACAGATCTGGAAAGGTCGCTGTGAAGTAGGTCGGCATGGCCACCCGAACACTAATCTAATCTACTATGACTCATAATAATCATCTTCTCCCTTTTCAATGCATTTTGATAGATATATTCTGATCATTATGAATATATTGATTCTATTATTTCTTTTTTACTTGATATTTGTTGTATGTATACTTCTTGGTTCTCATTTCTCTCTTGGTCTCCCTTTCTTGTTTCAATAGTAACCGACTATTATATTTCAAGGACACAGGAATAATCTTCATTCATCCCCTCCTATGTGTAGGTAGGTAGTCGCCGTGCGTTTGTAGTAAGGGAATTGCCAGTAACTGCATGACCAGAAACGATTTTTTTGTATCTCAAAGAGAATCGTAAATCTAAAAGCGCCAGCTAATGGTTCTAAGTAGTAATATGCGTAATACTTTTCTTGCTGCTAAGAATGCAGGGAGAAAACTGGGTAATATGGAATATTAGAAATATAATAATATGGTATATTTTTATGTGTAATGACAACAAGAAGTTGTATGATACGAATTTAATGCGAATCTGTTGCAGTTCGTTTAACATACGCGAAGTGTTGTGAAAATTTGTTTTTTTAAAATACCCGCCCACTGACCATGCACATTCCTACCTATTTTATGGACAGTACATTCAAGATGGTGAATTCTGTCTAATCATGTTTGTGTCTAATACAAGTGCAACAGTTTGTATTTGCGTTTATTAAAGTTTAGTTAAAACCAGAAATTCATTCCTTATTATTCACAATCAATCAAGCACATACAATCCACACAAAGTCGCAGAGGAAGAATACACAAAATTGGAGCCCAGCTGTGGTACGGTGGAAAAATCTCGTTCTATTGTAGTCATCTTTGTAATCCGAATTATTTCCATACGCTATTTACTAAGCAAATATATCAGATAAGTATGCTTGGTGATGTCTTCGTCAACAAGTTATATAGTGGATATTTTGCATATAATAGTGAAATAAAGCCAGCGCCATCTTTACGACAGCTTCTGTAATACAGTAATTTTAATACGCTTTCTATAAAAGTTATCAATAATACGATTTAATAAAATCAACAAAGAGTTTTAACTGATAATATTAAAAACATTGAATTATAAAGGCAATAAGATTGGACCAATAAGTGAGCCTAATAAATGTTTTTATTCCTATGGTGCATAGTCTTAGCAGCATATCATTCACCACTACACGCCTGTGTACTTTTTTTATGATCATCTTCAATCCTATTTCGTTTGGTACAAAGAAGGTAAAAGTTTTGCAAAAACAGGAATAAGTGTTCTTTTATAAAGAAAGAAAACAATACTTCAAATAATAATCTTCAAATATACGTATTTAACTTTTTATAAATCTATGTTATAGGTACATATTTTGCTATATATTGCTGGTTAGTTCTTAAAGTATTAAGCAATTTATATATTTTGGAAACTCCTTGATTTTATATAACAATTAGTTAAATTGGTGAAAATACCCAGAGGCAGATACAGTTAAGTTAACGCATTTAATACCGTTTTTATAATCAGGTTAATGTATTCAAATTAATTTCCTTTGATAATATTACAAACCTTCTTGTTCTGCGTACTACCGAATTCAGTAGCTGTTTAAATCCGAATTTAAATTCCATCTCCACGAAAATTAACGAAATTTCCATATTTGGCATGGAATTTTCACAAAGACCCGCACGCGTAAGACTAAAATTTTACATTTGCATTAATGTTACTTCAGTCGTTTTAAATGCTAATGCGCGGCCTTCTACGAATATTAATATTGACGCGCGTGCTTCATTTTCGCGGTTCACATGTCAAGGCCTACAACAGTCGCGCCGAAAAAAAATCTTTCCAGACTAACTCTCCACATAAACAATTTCGCAAGAAGAAGAAGGTGAGTCACGTATCGGACGCTCGATGAGCAAGAGAATCTTATTATCCTGGTCTTTCTGACGTCATTTTCCATCCCCGTTAACGGACGTAAGCGATTGCGTCAGCGATTGTATCCCTGAATGAGCACAAGGACCTCACTAAACGCATAATCATAGGTCTTTCGTTCGAATTAAATTTTCAGCGTGGCGTTTCCTGTGTTGTGTTCGGCGGTTCTTTGTATGAATGATGTCACCTGTTCTACTACCGTATTCTATGATTCGGTCAGTGTATCACTAAAATTTATGTACAAGTCGGACGTATAAAAACTTCATTCATAATTAACTCACAGCATTCTGAAGTTTCACAGTACTAAATAAATTTTAGATCTTATCCAGCGTATTTAAACTCGTTTAAATAAAATCATTTCTATGTAGAATTAACTGCCACATATTTATGTAGAAGTTTATAAAATAATTTCAAATTGGCCACCTAAAACACTAATCATTGATGCATAAATATTAAATAATATGGGTCACAAATTTGACCCTTGTGGAACTCCTGAAGCGGTTGCGAAAATATTTGAGACGATGAAGCGTGTGCAGATCTGTTCTCTAGGCAGGAATTTATTAAGTTTACGATTGATGAATTGAAAATTCAAAAGCAAATAATCTGTAGATACAGATGGTATCATTTGTCTTTGCAAAATCGGTGTAAATCGCATCAACTTGTTTTGCATACAATATAAGTTTAGGTGTGTAACGTCAATTGGGTTTATTACATTTGCCTTTTACTCCATGAAACCATGTTAAACAAACGTTAAATAGAATTTGAAATTAACAACGGCAATGTTTATTCATTATCTACAAAAAAATCTTATTAAATTCAAGTTTTGCCGTTCTTAATGCAGATAGTCCATCAATGTTGTATCCTTATTGTTCCTCAGCATGTCAAACATAATTAAACAAAACAGAAACTATTTAGCACTAATTTTGAAAGAGCTAATCAATAACGTAATAAAGACTGGGACTTTTCGGGAATATTTAAAAAGAACACAAATTATGCCTATGTATAAGAAAGGAAGCGCACTATATCCTGAAAATTACGGACCGATATGCCTGTTATTTATATTATCAAAAATCTTAGAAAAGGCTATACAAAAGCAATTAAGTGAATATCTTCTACAGAATAAAATAATAAATAAAAACCAATATGCTTTTCAAAAAAATTCAGGGACTGCGTCGACAGTAATTGATCTGTTAAATAATATAAAAAATAAAGTAGATAAAAAGGACATAGTGACATAGGTGGTAATCTTCATAGACATGAAAAAAGCGTTCGATACCATATCAAAAACAAAACTGATTGAGAAACTAAACAGACTAGGATTCAATGGCGCCGAAAGCAATTTAACAAAAACATATCTATTACACAGAACGCAAACAACAATAGTGAATAACACTGAAAGCAAACCTCAAACTGCAGAATACGGCATACCCCAAGGCGGAAATTTACCTCAAATCCTATATATAGCATACACAAATGATATTTTTAATGTTAACATGGAATGCAATGTTCTATATCAAAGGATTTACATGGATATCAAATTTAATTTGTAGTCTTTTTGGTTTTGTTTATAAGATTTTGGTTTTATAAGATTTGGGTTGGAAAAGATGAAATATTACGAATTTCATCTGGGACATCTCAGGACCCAAAAAATTTACATAACTAACTAGCCAAATATAAAAACTTCTTCAGAATCTATAGGGTAGAAACCTTTCGGAGTATCAAATGACTAGACTACCATGTGAAGCGTAATCTACGAATTGCACTGCATTCCCTGACGGCAGCCATCACTGCCTTGAAATTCCTTTACCTGCTAAAGCAATTTGAACTGACGAATCTTGTTGCCGTTATCTCAACGTAAGTCTACACACCCTTTTAACTGAAGATACACGCCTCGGGACATCCTTTTGATATTCAGTTTATATTCTCCCGAGTGGAAATCTAAAGGAATATCGAACGGAGACGACGACAGTGACAAACCGTCACGTTTCGGCATTTCTTTTGGGCGTCTTGTTAAACAAGTATAACCCCGAATAGGAAGCAAAGTCGTCGACATCACGCGCAAATACGAAACACGTTTGGGTCTGAAAGGGATTGGAGTCGGTAAAGAGAGGACGAAGTGAAGAAATCCCGACAAAAATAAAATCCTGTATTTCTATATTTTCTCGTTCTATTTTAGGACGTGTATAATCCAGAGAAATATACTTTAATATCACATGACGTTCCGTGTTTTGTAAATTGCTACGACATCGGAAAAAATTATAGGGGGGTTGTACCAACAAAACAAAAAATATAATTAACTGCAGATGCCCTCTTTTTGTCATAAATCACTTTTTTAAGCCGTTTCTGTTATCCTTGTGATGTTGACACACGCGACATCTATCTGCTTTGATAGAATACACGATTTTCTCTCTTTCTCTTTTTAAATTGAACAGGACCACATCGGCCCTCGGCCAGAGTTTGAAGGGTGCTAATTTAATAACGACAGGGGGAGCTGGGATTTTCAAACAATGGCGGTTCGAACACATTTTTTTCTTTTTTGCGAACTTCAGGTCGCTTTCAAATAATAAAAAAGAGAAAAAACAAAAGCCAGCGTACAATAGGTTTCCAAATTGGAGCCGACATGCTTGGCTGTCGGTTGTTTGAGAGTCATGAACTAGGTACAGCGATTTTTGTTTAATCAATAGGGCATTATGCCAAGGTATTGAGGTTAAGTGGGATGGATGCGATTATAAATAGATGCTATTATGCGAGAAATTCGCTCGTATTTTTCGGAAATTTCTCGAGTAATGCATATGTGACGGGTGATATGTAGATGTACCGGGTCAACATTTCATCTAAATAACTTATTGTTTTTCGTTGACGATTAAGAGTGACGCATGAACTTTGTATAGTTATATTTGCTTCAATTGATTACGAAAGGTTAACATGCTTGTATTGACCTACTAAGAGAAATAGGGCACATATGTAATTGCATACTTGTATTGCATCTTTTCATTTTATAATTTTCAGTTTTACAAAATAATTAGAGTAAATTATTTAACTAAAATTATAATGACGGCAATTACATCGATGTGCACGCCATATTCTATTGCACAACTCTTTTTAATCAAGTCTCAACAACGAAAATATTGAACACAATAAAGTTTGGAGAACCAGGATGGGAAGAGGTTGTACAAAGCGCGCACTATCGGTGTTATTCAAAAACAAACGTTACTTAAGAGCACAACAGTTCATAACCTCATTGAAGCTTCATGTCACTAAACATTAGCTAACATTTACCAAAATTGTACTTTAGTTATAGAAGTTACAGTATTGGAAAATTACTAATCAGTATGTTCCAAAGTAATGTTGCGTAAAGACAGAAATAGACACTATGAAACACATCAAGAAGAGTTCTTTCTGCATCGATATTCTTGGATGTATGCTTATCCTTCAATGGCATCGATAGTTAATGCTTTGCATTGCTTATCGTCTTGCATGAAATTTTTTGTCAACATTTTCCTAGCGTCTTTCGTAATCTTGATTCTTCATACTGCCTGTGCAACCTTGCCAACTTCCATTAGGCCTTATATTCTCGTTGGTGAGAAACGATACGTTGCGCAACAGAATAAGCAACTTTCCCTTCACCAATTGCCAAACTAAACAGCAAAGCTCGACTCAAAACTGCTTTGTGTTACTGCAATCCTTCACTATGCCACTACTAAGAGCCGTGTGCTTCTCACACACTCTCACTGGCCACAAGAAAGAAAAAGCTGTTTGTATTTAATCCACTCTCGCATTTAGAAGAAAACAGAGAACTGACGATAACTTTAAGCAAAACAGATCTAAAGTAGTTTTTTTCTTCAATTTTTTGCTCAAAAATCTGCTTTCAATGTTTGCTTGCATAGAGGTTTATACGCTCTGTTTTTCTAGGCTTTTACGGTATCTAGAAATAAAGTTTTACAATTAATAGTTAATTTACTGGAGAAGGCTAATGACGACAAATATAACACAAAATATCTCACGTTGGTGTCATATTCCTCCTAAAAGTGACCAAAATACTTTTTGAACCTAGGTAGCGAAAGTGTTTTTGATGTTATTCCAAAGACTATATTGTTAAAATTTTCATTTTACTTCTGGGTTTCCTTCGAATATAGGCTTTCTAACCTTCATTATAGCTTATGGTACATGGATATGATAGTCAGTATTATATTTGTTCATTGTCTTCAGTTCTTTACACCAAGATTCATCGCATAGCTTGTGGGAAGGAGCCTCGTCAAAAAAATTGGGAGGGGGGTGCGCTGCCCACACTCTCTCTATTGAGGTCACCCACTTCTTTCATCTCCAAAATAAATTGTACTGTAAGCTTCACAAAAGCAGCTATTGAAAAGATTACTTTTTTTCAACTGAGGAGCTTCTAAATGTTATTAGGTCAAAATAAAAAAAAAAAAAATTATTGTAGAATATATTGCAATTTTCTTGACGTCCGTAATTAGTTAAGCAGATCCTAGGTTGCTCTTGATATCAGCGGACAATATTTTAACTTAACATATGAACTCAAATGTTTCATATATATGCATATATTCTTCAAGTGGTATTTACAAAGGGTATAAACTTAATGAAACATTCTGAATTGAAATTGATGAAATTAGAATTAAATGAACTTTTCCATAATGAATATAACAATTATGATATTCATTTTGTAAGCACTCGTTTAATTTCAATTTCACCGGATATTCATTCCGGATGTTTCATTAAGTTTAATCCACTTGTAATGTCATATGAACAAGGGTATATGCATACACCCAAACTATTTGATTATAAAATAATAAACTATGTACCCTATGTACAATATGTTAAATAAACTCCACTTATACCTTTACTAAAATCTACTAAATAAATAAAACTACGGAAACGAAAAACATTACGCTAAGTACTTAATTACGTTCACATTTTCCTCATGTTTTAAATCCCCAAACTTAAATATATGCAGCCTATTAACTATGTATTCACAGGAATTAGGTATAATTAAAATATCTTTAGCAATTTTTGAGAAATATGTAGCTTCTTTTTGATCTAACTTTTGTAGAGCCACATTAAAAATTTATTATTTTCATTGCTTCTTGATTCATACTAAACATTACAATATCTTTTTAAAATATATAGAGGATAGTATAAATAGTTTTAAAATAACTAGGGAGTCACAAAAACTCAGCACAGGCGTCAGCTCTCCAAAAACGGTGCGACTTCCCTTAATGAAAGATCCCTTATTACCGAGATATTTGTGCAAATGTGAAAGGTATGAAGATGTTTTGATAGCCTTTTTTACAATAATCGTTGAAACATACCCTGAAATGTGAGGACTTGCGTTCTAATGTGAGCCAAAGATGTAACATCTTCAATAACCATGAGATTATCAGCAAAGAGAAACATAAATGCACTGCAAATAGAAGCCAATTAATGACAAATATATTTAATCCTGTTATGGGTGGCAATAAACAATGAGACATCTGAATCTCCACAGCCGCATTAGAACCAAATCTGAGCAGACATAGCAAAAGCTAAAAATGCAGCTTGAATGCGGTGCCATTTTAAAATTAATTATCTAAGAATAGTTAGAATACTTCTAATTATATGCAATAGCCAAGTCAATGGTAATACTGAACCATTCATAAAATTATAACTTTAGTTTAGTAGAAGTAGCGGCTGCACTTTTTTGGATTCAAAATTGTAATTTGGGAATGCAGTCAAAAATTAAAAGGAGAGTTCCTCTTTTAAACGTGTAAGCTTTCGTAGCTTTTATGCATTCTACATTCAACAAAGTGATTTTATGAAACCTATGAAGTTACAGAAGTTAAATTTAAAGAAAGATGAAATAAAAGTAGTTACTCACATTGGGAAATATTAGATGCAAGTTGCACAACAAATGTGACAGACATCACCTGACAGATTCAACTTCAAGAATTAATAATCCAATTTTGTAAAAATACCAAATAATCATATTAAAATTTAGAAAGTTAGCAAGCACAACACTTTAAAAATATAAAGATTGAACTAGAAAGTCGGGGCCGTTAACCCAGCCAGCAAATTAGTTGATGGTTAACGGATTACGACTCAACTCAGCAGAACGGCTAAACCGCACCACTCTCCGCTAACCCCCGTCCTCACTTGACATTGGTTTGGGATCGTCGGTACACCTGGTATATTAATTTTTCTTTAATTCTTTTTTTTTCAAACGCCTCTCTCTCACTTTAAAAAAAAGACTCGACGCTTCGCGTCTCGCGGTAGTAAAAACTCATTGAATCAAACTGTAATTTCTTAATTTTTTAATTTTCTTTTTTTGTTATTTTTTTTAAACGCCTCTCACTTCAAAAAAAAAAAAAAAAACTGGACGTCTCGTTGAATAAAATTGTAATTTCTTAATTTCTGCATTTTTCTATATTTCTCTTTGTGCCAACCCTTAATTTCTTAATTTTTGCATTTTTCTATATTTCTCTTTGTATTAGTAAATTGATCGACATTATACAATCTTTATATATTTTAAAGTGCTGTGTTTGTTAACATTTCTAAGTTTCAATATATTATATTTATGATTTTTACAAAATTGGATTATTAGTTCTTGGAATTGATCCTGTAAGCTTATGTCTGTCAAATTCGTTGTTGTTTCAACTTGCATTTAATATTTCACAATGTAAGTAAATACTTTTATTTCCTCTTTCTTTAAGTTTAACTTCTGTAACATTTCTCGGATGAAATGGCAAATAAAAGCTACGAAAGCTTAGACATTTAAAATAGGAACTCTCTTTTTATCTTTTCGCTGATGCATTCCCAAATTAAAATTTTGAATTATAACTTTAGTTAAGGATTCATTATTTCCACTCTATTTTGTGAATATATTTTAGTTGTACAGCTTTCTTCTTTTTTTTAAAATTACTGTGTGGTTATTTTTGATAATTATAAATTCTAATTTAAAAAAAAGTTCCTTATGGTTTTAATATCAAGCATTTACTGCACCGTCTATCGAATATGAAATAAGTAAACGGAAACTATTCCAGCAAGCATTTAATAGATTAAATAATAAAAAATAACAATAACAAAGCTATAAGGTAGTACATTATTTTCAACATTTATATCGTACTGACCCTAAATATTTAAAAAGCACCCAACGTTTGTTTCGCCCAACAAAAACGACACTTTCAACAAGTGAGCATTGTAGATTATCCGGCCTGAGAACACCGGCATTATTAATGGGCACTTTTTGCGTCTCGGTCAATAGCCCTTTTATAAACGTTAAATAATTAAACGACCGTCAAAGGGAAAGGAATGAAAGGAGCGATGGGTCGTCGGCATATCCAACATATTCGGTCGACATTTGCAGAGCTGTCGAAATCCATTTAACCGCCCATATACTTGCCGCATAAACGAGTCGCTCTTTCCAGAATCGTCCCTTTTCACGCTTATAAAATAAATTCGCAGGGGACAAAACATCCCTTATGAGACCCCATATGGTAGCCGATTTATTAAAGCCGGTAAAAAAAGGGTATGCGCAGGTGCTAGAAAGCCCTCAACATTCAAAGTTATGCGAATAAAACAAAAAAGAAAAAGGTGTTAATAGTGTTGTGCGGAAAATTATCCAGGATTTACATTACGCGATGAAATCGTAAAATCATGCAGATTAACTGAAGCAAAACACGCCCTTTTCTGTATTACAAACAAAGATAAAAACTGAGAGTTTTATCTTATAAAATAATAATTTTTAGGGACGGTATATCCAAGTGAGTTAGTTATTTCACCGGAGAGATGTTTTTTAATGTATGCGTTGGCACACATACGCGGAAAGCCATGGTAACGATGATTCCAAATTACCCCGCATTGGAATTCACCTCACGTAACGCATCACAATATAAAAATGGCGTTACCGTTTATCGAAAACATTTAAGATTTCGCGTCCATTCATTGTCCACTCGTTTCATGTACCGGTTCCAATAAACTTATAAATATTTATTTAAACCTGAATACAATGTTGATAAGAGAAAAACGCTTTAAAGACGTTATACCGTACTACAAGACCGGAGTCTAAATATTGATTTTGCCGTGCCCTCCTTCAATCCGCAGAAAAGACGATGCACCGTAAAAGAAAAAAAAAACGTTAAAAGTTCTCTTCCTTCCATGTACCGCGAGGACTCTTTAAATAGGCAGCCATTAACATGGAGATAGCGATGATTTATTGATGTTGTTTCCACCGTTGTATGGAAATTACAGTTTAATCTATAGTTCTACCTGCAAAATTACAATTTATATCTGGAACTAATTTTAGGACTTACTCAATGAAAATTTATAGAGCATAAACTGATATTTATAACACCCATGTCAGCTTACAAGTTTACGGACATATAATGTAAATGTCCATAATTAAACTTTGAAACTGGAAAATTGTCAGACTATTACCATATATATTTCAACTAAATTTTTAGGAGTTACTGTTGTTATTATGTTACATAAGTAATTATTAAATGAAAAAACCATTTCATGCGGTGTATTCATAAGAAATGTTTCAATTTTCTTCATTTTACGTGTTACAAGTAATATAGATCTTGGAACAGATATTCGTAGAACAAGTACTTAGGATGTCCATGACTATCATCCTAATGATTCTCGGATTTTGCGCTTATAGTAGTGAGCATTTCGGGATAGGATTTGGACAGAGTTGAATTGGATTTGGTGGCCAGTCTCCAGCCTATGCTCAGCAAATGCAGACCCAATTAGGCGCAACGTCCGAGCATAACATTCATACCCTACCACACAAATACTTTGCTTCACCAATGTAAACACTGCCACACAAACATGGCATTTAGTAAACACCAAGAACTTCGAGAGGATTATGATCTTAAGGATGATAAGTAAGGAATCTGAACGTTTGGAGTTAAGTTTAAAAATAGTTTTGATATTGTGTTTGGCTAGCTTTCAGGATAAGGAATAAGGTTGGGATATGGCAATACACTAGAGGAAATTGCTATAAATCCACTGGCATTACATCATGTAGTCTATGACCGATCATTAAAACAATGACGCCGCCTGATTTTATGCGTGTCCCGACATGTTTCACACCACCTGTGCAGATATCAGCTAGTAACAATAAGGAATGCACTGTCTTATTTGATTTTTAGCTATAAGCTATCATTTCTTGGCGGAAAGAGTCATAAATCCAGACAGAGATTTAAGTTATTTAAATTAAATTTCTGCCGTGCTACTTCCAGGTAAGACCAAATTTAATGAAGCGGACCACATTTATTAGTTTGCGGTCGTTTTTATTACAACTTGACGTTACGACGAGACGTGTACGCCAAATTTTACGGAGTAATGAAAATTTAGAATGGTGCAGAAAATTAAGTAAACCGAAACTTACTGTGAAGCACATCGAAGCTAGAGTGACGTTTGCCAAAACGCATATGACCTCGGATCATGAATGGGAAGGAGTAGTTTTCTCAGCCGAGAAAAAGTTCAACTTGGATGGTCCTGATGGCTGGCAATGCTACTGGCACGATTTACGAAAAAGCACAGAAGTGTCAATGAGTCGGAACTTTGGAGGAGGCACGGTAATGGTCTGGGGTGCATTTTGCTTTCAGGGTATATTTCCTATTGCTTGGATTACTACGAAAATGAACTCTGCTGCATATGTGGAAATACTAGAAACACAATTAATCGACAATCCGCCTAAATTCTTAGAGGAAAACTTTCTTTTTCAACAAGATAACGCGGCGATCCACGCTTCTAAGTTCACAAAACAGTGGTTTGAACAACATAATATTGAACTTCTAGAATGGCCAGCGTGCAGTCCTGATTTGAACCCCATTGAAAATCTATGGGGTATCATTTCCCGACGAATTTACCAAAATGGCAAACAATTTGCAACAATCAATGAACTCAAAAATAGAATTTGTGAAGTTTGGGCTAACATAGAACTAGATAAAGTGCAAAACTTAGTAAAATCAATGAAAAACAGAGTTTTTGACTTAATAAGACTAAAAATTACATAAATTTCTTTATGTATTATTTCTAAAATTAACTAGATGTAATTACCTTATGAATGCAAATAAAGTAAGGTTTAGTCTCTGTATTATGTTGTTTTTTAGTGATATAGGTTAGTAGTTAAAATATAGTGGGGATGTATAGTTATTTCCTCCAGTGTAGCTCTTTGTGCTAAGGAACTCATGACTTCATTCTTCTGAGTCGAATATTAGTGTGAAGGGGCATTTAGGTAATGATGATGTGTGTATTTGTGACAAAAGGAATGGCCCAATGAGCTATCAGAACGACGATTCACTAGAACAGCTGGGCCACGTCCAATATGACCTTTGTTGTGAATTTTATACTACTATCAAGGGTATTGCAAAGGTGTCGTTAACGTATCTCAACCAGCATTTCGGTTTTTTTGAAAGATTAGGATTTATTGTTCAAATGCCTCCATAAAATGTCGACAACAGGAGAAAGTAGTGAACCCATAGCTGGATCTGAAACTTGTTCAACGTAGCAACCGTGGAACTGGAAATAGGAAAGGTATGGTAAGTTTCCATCAAGTCAACTAAGTTACCCGGTTGGAAGCTTTTATGGATTAACTGGATGGTATCAGATGTAGGAACGTTGGTAAATAAATTATTCGACATTAAAATTAACAAGTAAATCCTGGTGGTCTACCGGCAGTCCACTCAGCCAGTGTAAAGTGCTTTAAGTTTTGAATAAAGAAATCACTGTTAGCACTGTAGAGTTTTAGGATGTTCGAGAGGTATATGAAGAGCTTATAGGCGGAATTGTTTGTGGTACTAACGATAGAACATGGATTTTCAGTTGACCGTATAGTAATGCAGAATTGGCATAACTAAGAAATAAAGATATGTGTTATTCGAGATGAATTAATGAGGATTTTATGGATTTGATGATGGAACTTTCAATACGTGTGGTAGCAAGACGTTTTAGGAGTCTGTAGGACCTATCCTGGAGTAAGGATAGGATATTCATGCTCGTTACTGTCTAGTACTACCGTAGTGTTTCCCTTATTAGCTTTGAGGATTGGATTTTAGGTGATTACAAGGAAGTATCTCAGATTTAGGAATGTTGGATCTAGGTGGTTTGGCACGGGTAAGAATTTTGAGTGGTAGATGTGATATCGTTAGGGATTGTGACAAGAACTGCTTCTATGTCAGCGAATGCCCTCGGTAGGAACATGTTTGGGTGTTGGTGAAAAGTTAAAGACTTTGGATAGGATAGCAACCTCATCAATAGATGACATTTTATAAGAATTTTCGGATAAATTTGTGTAGACATGGGATCCTTAGGAAGAATTAAAATTACATAAGAATGCATTAAAACGAGAGGAGAAAATTGACATGCGACTAGAGAATTAATAAAAAGCGGAAAGAATAGGATACAAAATGGAAGAAAACATTCAAAGCTACACATGTAAAAGCATAAACGGATTTAAGAACCAAATAATATCAAGATTGGTAGCGATATATTTAACGTTAGTACTATTCGCATTTTGTTTCATTCATTTAATAATAAATTCAAAGCAAGTCTCTCTTTATTAACACAACGTTTTCCAAGTCAAGATGAAAAAGCACAGACATTATTTTACAGCAATAACTGTCTGAAATTATTAAGAAAGTATTTTCTCGCAAAGGGAACAAAAGGTTTTCCAGGATATTTTCTATTAAGTCTTCCCTGGGAAAGCTGGTACAAATTCCGCCATCTCCTAGTAAATTATTTCACTAAGATGGACGATCTAATTAATAATTTTCCAATTATACTATCGTTAAAGTTTCCGCCGGCCATTTCAATCCCATTTTTGCAGAAGTCACGTAACAGTAGTAGACAAGCAATGACTTGGACATATAGAGGTTCCCTTTAATTGTCACGAAGCCATTAGCAATTTAATAGAATCGCATCTAGTGCGTTGTTATGAATTATCGTGGTTGTATATAATAGATCTGTAAAATAACTTGTGGATGTGATAATTGCTACAAATGGTTTTTCATTAGTGTAAGTTGGATCAGTTCGACATCACTAGCCGTGGTAATTAAACATTGGTAACGTTTGTATTATGTATCTACGATGTGTTAACAGTTATCTTTGAATAAGACGATGTTCTTTTGTCATTATCATCACTTTAGACGTATTTTACAAATATAAAAAACGTAAAAATAATACAATGGCATTTCTATCTGGTACAGGTCGCTCTTATTAGTTTATTAAAGAATTTGTTTTATAGTTAGATGTATAGGCCTAGTTATAATTTACTAAAGATGATTAATCTATATTTTGTACAGTTATTTCCATTAAATTTATCTATAACCAGCACCATTATTTATTGCCTTATTTTCATAATCTACTTTGATGATCTTTCAGCGTACTGACCGCAACTATTACTTGACGCAATGTACCTACTACAGAATACAAATCAAACGAAGTGTATATTTCAATAAAAAGCGCAGTACGTGAGTTTAATATCAAACAGTAAAACTGTATCAGATATATTGAACCTAATTTGTCCTCCGTTACTGATCTACTTTTCTGTAGCAATTCTTTCTCGCGGGTTATGTCGTGCTGGTTTAGAATTTTATGTCAAAATTGACTTGAATCCCTAAAGTACATAGATGTATGAATATTTCTCTTATGTACTGCTGTGTACTGAAAGTACCAACAAAAATGTAAAAATGAAATTTTACAATGAAAAATTAAAATAGCTAGCTCAAATGATAACAATTTTATTAAGGCGCAAAAGAACAATTAAACTCAGGGTTTCAATTTTAAAAAGAAAATTGTGGGTTAAAAGAAAACTGACTTTCATTAATACTCCAAAAAAAAACAATGTAAAAGGTTTAATTAAAAATAAAAGAACAGTAATTTTGAATGATATAAAAATTCTATTTTATTTTAAAAAAAAAAAAGAAAAAAAAAATGTTAAATACAAACTTTGCAGAAAAAAACCTTGGACGTAAGATCCTGGTCGAAATAAAACTGCGGGCTTTAAATTACAAAAGGACAATTCAAAATCCTTTTACTAAGCAAAAGAAAGCAAAAAGTTCAGGAAGATAATAAATTTCTGCAAATCAATCCACGTGGTCTCAAAATTAAAACAACTAAATTACACGTGGAAAATTCCAGTAATTTAAATAAATGAAAATAAAAAGCAAGCACAATGCTTTTATTCACCCAACCCGAGGTGATTAATAAATAATTACAAAACAGAAAAATTAACAACGAACTAAAAAAATTACTCTTTTATACTTAAACTATCTTCCTGCACGTAAAAATAATAACAGATCTTATATCTAAATTTTGTACACAAAAATACAATCTCAATTATTATTAAATGAGTTCCATGATTAACGATATTAATTCAAAAATGTGAATTCAATGCTTGAAAGTAAAAATCTCAAAATGGCAGAAATGAAATACAAATTTTTATATATCTCTACTTACACAAAAGTTAGCTGTTCGAAACATTGTTGGTTAGTAAATACGCATCGTCCCGCCTTATCTTCCAATCACTGCTTGTACTTACCGCTGTAAATTTATACATGATTAGAGATTTTAGTAAATGTCAAGAGGAACGAGAACCCTTTTCCAAAAAATTGTAAATTCATATTACATACGATATTGAAGCTATTTATACGCTCCTTCATATCGTTGAAGACATTACATTTGAGAGATCTATGTACGGTCAACTAGATAAATAAACTATTATTATTAAATGCAAATTTTGAAAAAAATTAAATATCAAAATCCTTTCAAATATTTCACTACACCAGTTGCTATTGTTTTCCGAAAATTAACAGGAATATCCTTGAAAGTATAGCTTTAGCGCAAACCCCAACCATCTTTCAGGCAGAAATATTTGCTACAGATCTTTGTGTCATCAAGAAACGGATGGAAGCCGCGAACATCTATATATGCACTGATAGCCAAGTCACAATGAGCACTTTAAAAGCAGATAGCTTTGCGTCTGGGCTGGTGAGGGATAAATAATGTAGTGCTCAAATTAAAAGTAACGAGGTGACTAATCAATTGGCCAAATGAGGGACTACTAACCACTTCTACGAACCGAATCCAGCTCTGGGTATTTGGAAAACCCAAATTAGAGGTGAAGTCCAACAATGGGAGCATGAGAAAGCGATATCCTTCTGGAGACAAACTTCTGGACGACTTGTAGCTAAAAGATTGGTCAATCCTAGGCAAAATCCTAACAAACAATTATTCAGATTCAGCAAACCGGAACTAGGGCTACTTACTAGCCTGCTCACCGGACGTTGCCCTTTGAGATATCATTTCAAAAAGGTGGGTAAAACCATGGAGACTATGGAGCACATACTCTGCTGCTGCAAAGGTCTGACACCACTGTGTTCGTTACATTACGAACAGGAAGGAAGGTGATAAAACTGGTAGCACTAAAGAAAACGCTCAGATTTGGGAAAGAAGGGAAGAAAATAAATTATCAGGTAATTTATGATATTAATCATTATCTCATCTTTGGAGTTGCCCCAGCTACTAATCTGCTTCGTACATCTTATAATCAGAAGTGAATTGTGACCGAATTTGAACGTTTCTGCGTTAATTTATATTATAGAATCCAAAACCTGTTAAATTTGAGGGTTTTTCAAGATGTCACCTTATTAATATATTTTTTTGGAATAAATACCGTAAAACGGGGCTACTTGATGGCAGAGCCCAATAATCTTTTAGGAAATAATATTTTCTCATAAATTTACATCCAGATGAAGCTCAAGATAGTCATAAGAGGTTCCATATATTCGCATTGGCAACCAAGCCACGCTTAACGCTCTTAGAGTTAATTCAGTTTGAGTGCCATGACAACCTCAGATTCTATGCAATGATATGACTGAACGGCAAACAAGAAGCCAGTTGTCAAATCTATAGACCAGAACCTTTTAAGGCTTGTTTCCAAAACCTAGTGCGCACTCTAACAATGGAAGAGTAGAAAACCTCCATCTCCTTGAAAAGGAGCTTCCTAAACCAAAAGACTAGTGAATCCTTTGCTAAAATATTAATACGCCTGGCCCGCTTATAGATCACTTCCCTTTAAGAGATTATTAAAAAAAAAAAATGGACAAAATCGAGATTGACATGTGCCGTTTTTTCTTCGGTGCTGGATTGTGAACTCTGTTGCTGTAGAAGTTTGGGAACAGCTACTACAATATGGGCAGCTGCCAATAACTACCAAAGTGATCGATATAGCAGCAAGGAAAAAAAGACGTTTAGGGTGCGTTAAGCTCCATTATCGAATAGTAAATACAAACCAACGTATTCACAATAGATCGGTTTTATTGCTCCAGATGTGGTACAATATTGGATATTAAATGTTGAAACAACTTAAATATCGTTAACTAAACGTTTGGATTGAGATGCACTTGGAACAGTTTTTGCTTAAGACAAGCATGCCTATAGGATTAGTCAATAAAACTGCATAGTTTTTCGAAGTTTTATACCTTCATTCATTCATAACGTTAGGGCGGACCCTCCAGGCACCTGAGCTAGGTGCAGATTGTACCGTCCCTATTAAATCTCTTACTCGAGCAGCTTGGTGTTCTCTATAAAGCCCAGTATCTTGCCCAGTGGAAACTTGAGAACCTTCGAGGGCCCCAATTGATCCTTTCCGAAATGTTTCTGCCGGAGTGCTTTCAACTCCTCACATCTGCAGATTACATGTAAACTCGTTTCCTCCTGTAGCTCACATCTTCTGCACCATGGTTCGCTTATTCGACCTGTGTTGTATACATGCTTTTTCAGGGGACAGTGTCCAGCCACCAGGCCAGTAATGGTTTTAGATTCTTTCTTGCTACGTCTAAGTAGGTTATCAGAGAACTTAGCATCCCCATCCCCTATTAGCGTTTTGGTATGGAGTTGGACCTTCAGTCGTCCTCCATTTATTTAGGAGACTATTACGCCCAAAATGCTAGTCCAGTTAAGGTAAAATTTTATTTCATTTCATGAATATTTATGGAAAAATTCGTATTGGAGATATAAATATAATAGACGCAGACAATTCATCTTAAGATTCTTTAAATGCATCTTTTATTTAAAATGTTACCATCAGAGAACAGCCGTGATGCAAAAACAAATACTAAAAGCATGGAAAAATAACTTTAACTCAACAACTTCTTCCTAAAGACTCCATTATTGCAACGTTTCTATTAAAGAAAAAGTCAGCCTTCTGTTACATATACTTTTTCATGTTGTATTAAATAAGGAATCTCTTTAATATTGTACCATTAAGTTTGAACGCACAGGCGACTCGCCTGCATCCATCCAATTTTATCTCCCTCTTCCGCGATCATCACGGGCACTCAAGTGAATTGTCTTGTAAAATTGAATAGTTCCAGAACGAGTCTGCCACCGCCTTAGCTCGTCTAAGATGAAGTTATCCGTTCTCGCGATTCTTTACACTTTTATATCGTCGAATAATCCTCACCCTGCCAACCGTAGTTCGCGTCTAAAATTGATATCGTCTCACTAATTAGAGGGTGCATAAATGCCACCCCTAGCATGTTACACGTGCAAGCGTCAGTTTCACACTTCGTCAAACGCGACGCCTTGCGCCTGGTTTTGCTCGGCGAGGAAATTGATTAGGTGCGTATCAATCTGTTTAGGGGATGTGGTGATAATTTTCCGCTTTAAGCAGAACGAAATTTGAAGCAATGATTTGGTTGTCAAATTCCCCAAATAATCACACCGGAAGCGCCTATACGAATACGAAAATCCCTCATGGAAATGTTACAATCCGTTTCGCTTTAATATAAACTTCCGATTCAGAGCTTCCGGTTAACGTCAGCCTATTATTAATTGCCGGGTGTAGGTATTATAAATTGCTCCAATAAGCTCGCGGAGTTTCGGTATAACAACGGCGGAGTGCAACTCTGTAAACTCGGCGATACTAAATCAAAACGCAAGCTGTTGTCAGGCAGACATTGCTCGGAGAAAAACAAAGGGAGGGTTGACTGACAAACCCTGCTTCCCCCACTACGGTTTCGTCGTTAGAAGCGATTCTCATTAATTATTGCGCCGTTCTTGCACTTAAGGCCCATCAGGAACCCCACTGTGAATATTCGTGGATGAAGTATCTGTTACCCTATCGCTCCTGAAGAAATTTAACCTTTCATAACGATGTCTTTTCCTTAGTAAGGTGAGAGACGCTGAGACGATATTAATGAAGCTCCGTAAATTCACTCTCAGCCACAAAAAAATTGATCAAATTCTATGCTAAAGAGAATATTGATATAAGTAAAATACACTCCGCCAAAAAAGGATCGCATAAACTAAAAAAGGGCATTTATGAACCAAGATATTTTTATACGTTCACAAAAAGTTTGCCTCGTGTATGTGAACTATAAAAACACTAACAAAATAATGGAACTTAGCGTTTTTACTTTATTTTTTTCCTAAAAGAACACATTTAGAAAAATGCATATGTGTAAGGTTTGCTCAGTTGTTTATTGAAAGTCTTCCTATACGGACAAATTTTAAAGTGCGAAGTCAGAGTTCTGTACCAACGCTTTTAAAACTAAAATGAGCAATTTAACTTCAGAACAAGTGGCTGCTATAGTTGCTTTAATCGAACATCAATCAGTCAAGTGTTTCTAGAGCCGTAGCCAGATATAGGGAAACAGGCATTTACAGTAGAAGACCTGTACCAGGTCGTCCAAGATGTTCTACTCGCCAAGATGACCGCTATTTACTACTACAAGCATTACGTCGAAGACATGTAACTGCGAGACAATTGCAGAACGACTTGGCTAGAGTCAGAAATACTCGTGTGAGTACTCAAACTATTCGGAATAGGTTGCGACAGAGTGGATTAAGAGCTAGAGTAGCTGTAACAGCCCCTCGTCAACCACCGAGTGGCTCGTTTAAGGTTTGCCAGAGAACATGTAAATTGGAACATTAATGACTGGGCCAATATACTCTTCACAGATGAGTCAAGATTTGGTCTTTACACCTCAGATAGGCGTATCTCAGTGTACAGACGAGACGGTGAGCGCTATTCGCAGTGTAATATCAGACCTAGACCTAATTTCGCTGGTAGCTCTATTATGGTTTGGGGAGGCATCTGTTTAACAGGTCGTACAGAGTTAGTGCCAGTAGACAGAGGTACACTGACTGCACACAGGTATATAACGGACATTTTAGAAGAACATGTAGTACCATATGCGCCTATTATAGGAAACGAATTCATGTTAATGCACGATAATGCACGACCGCATGTTGCAATAATCGTCCAGGAATACCTTAACGATGTTGGTATTCCAGTTGTAGATTGGCCTGCGGTAAGTCCGGACATGAACCCTATCGAGCACGTGTGGGACCTCCTTCACAGACGGATACGAACCCAAAATGTTGCCCCAGCGGACCTGCATGGACTAGCAAATGCTCTCCGTGACGAGTGGGAGAATTTGGATCAGGCTTATATACGGAGGTTAATCGAATCTCTGCCAAACCGTATGCGAGCGGTCATAAGAGCCAGAGGTGGCAATACTTAGTATTAAAAGCTACTGTTATGACATTTTTCTTTCCAAAATTATAATTTCTTGTTTTAATAAAAATCTCAAGTATGAGTTCTTGTTTTTATTTGGCCTGTATTTTATTTAAACAATCATAGAAATTATATCTTAGAGCGCATTAAAGTATATTTACAACTTTATGCTACAAACAAAGATTATGCGATACTTTTATGATTCAAAACTAAATTATGCGATACTTTTTTGGCGGAGTGTACTATAAATGAAGCTTTTCTTATCCTGAAATCAGAGAAACACTGATGTAGAGAAATATAGGTTATTTCTTTTCTTATTCTGTCTTCTTTTGTCTTTGTTTGTTATTCCTTTAATCTTTTAAAATATTTCATCTCTATCGATTTAAGTCTACTTCGTAAACACTAATTGCATCACCCTGTTACTAAAATCCAATATCTTAGTACTGACCGGAACCCTGCTTCGTATATTTTTTTATTATTTATTCGAACAGAAGTTTAGGCAAAGGTTAAAATTTTAAATAGATTTTCGAAGAGAGAAATCGCGACATCTTTAGCCAAAGTTTACGAAGTTGGGAAATCGACCATAACAGGCATTAAAAACAAGAAGAGAAACATTTCATGTTGTGCTTCAAAGCTTGATTCTGACAATGGACCAAAACAACGAAAAACAATGCAGAACAGTATATAACGCAACCCTTAATGATGCAGTATTTCTATGGCTCACGCAACGACTCAGTTGACTTGTTATTTTCCCGAATTTAAAGCTAGCACAGGTTGGTTCAAAAACAAATCACTACAAGAAATCCGAGAGTTCCGCATTGAAGCAGAAATTTTATCTGAGGATTTTAGCGACTTCAGCGAAAAGTAAATTCAAGAGACAGTGTGTCTAATGTCTATACAATGTCGATGAAAAGGAGTGTTTTGAAAATCTGTTCTAAAAAAATCATTAGCATCTAGAAGAAAGGACTATGCTCCTGAATAACAAGTCAGTGAAAAGCGAGTAACATCCATGGTTTGTGCTAATGCGTACTGCACTCATTCTTTGCCGTTGTTCGTTATAGTAAAGTAAAAGCGAAGAAACCGCTCTATTTAAAAAATGTTGCATGTCTTTCTATCACTTATAAAACGCAGAAAGGTGCGTGGATGGATTCCAACCTGTTTACGAAATGATACATTAATGGTTTTGTTCCTTTTTGATAACGCTCCTCCACATTCTTCGGTTGAAATCTTAAATAACGTGATTGATAATTTCCAAAATATGTTTCTGCTACCAAATGTTATAGCAATTCTCCAACCAATCGAAGTGATGGAGCGCTAGAAAACCAAAGAGACTTTACAAAAAGTCCTCTGCGGCTTTTGTCTGAAAATGACACCGATGGTGTCGTAGCTAGCTAGTAGGAACCGGACGACGGCCACCATACTTTTTTCGTATGTCGAAGATGAGCAGAGTGGAGAGATATGGTCGAGGCCGCAATTGCCTCAACTTCGCCACTTTCACTGCCTTTGAATACGTGCAATATGTTCTGCGCACAAAGAAAGGTGATTTAGTCGCACCACTGAACGGTTCATAATTATTTATTAGATATTTATTTATCCTATTTATTTATTGTGGTTCCCTATTGAACAAAAAACGGTGAGTGGCCCATGTACAGCCCCATCGACTATCTACTTATTGTATGTATTGTGTGTCGGTTCCCTTTTTGAACCATAAAGCGGAGTGTGGCTCCTATACAGCCAAATAAACAAACCCAGCTCGAAGTAATGTGTTGAACAGTTCCGGGTTGGTGTCTAGGACATGGGGGAAGGGGGTGTTTTAGCTGGTAGTCCTTTCTGAAGGGAGTCCAGCACATTGTGCGTAAAGGCATTTTACCTCCCCGGAAAAAAAATATATAATAATTTTTTTATTGTGCGAATTTTGACGCAGATACTTTAAAGTTAGATTAATATCAATATTCACAAAATAATTTTATAATTTTAATGCTTGTGACTTGTGCGAAATATGTCTATTAGAAATGAGATGAGAATAGTTAGTTATCTCCGAGAATACAGAACCACTATCGAACCTGGAGAATCTATAGGTACACACACTGCAGTATAAATAACTAGGTTAAAAGTTCGTGCCCAAGATGTTGAAAAATTTAAAATTTCATTTTCAGAACAGCAAAAATCCTTTATAATCTGCAGTAGCACTTTAAGTATTTAGCACACTCCAACATATCAATTTACGAGACTTTTACACCATAAAATTAATGATAAGGAATTAGAATGAACTAACTAGCTGATTAAAATTTACAACTTAAATTGAAAGGTTTCCCATAAACATACGCAAATATCTTGGAGCATTACATTTAAATTACATGTATTTTTATTGGGTGTTTGTTTATTTTAGAATTTTATGCAAATCATATCAGATTTAAGAGCTTTCATGGACCTTGAAGTAATGTTATGCTTAATACACGAGCAGAATAAATTGGAAAAATACTATTAGTAATGCAACGAATACATTACAAAACCTTAGGTATGATAAAAACAACATAAACTCAAATATTTTTCCTAAATGAATTCACGCCTACATTCTCTTAGGAAAATTCCACGTCCATAGAGATATGTGTGACGGACATTCCGTCTCTGGCAATGACATTCAAAGTGCGTCTGTCTTCCTTATACAAATTTAATCTTCACTTGCATTCACAATCCAACTTCACCTACGTATGAATAAAGTGCTTTCGATGCAAGGTAGTTGGCGTAACGCACCTAGGCATCTCTTTTATTTATTCTAAGAGCATCGCTTATTTCTGACACGTATGATAATTACGAATAAATACACCGTCAATGCGCGTACAGTCATTACAATCGTATAGTATACACGTCATGTAGATGCGTAGGTGAATGAAAATGGAATTATTCTTATTAACTTTCAATTAGTATTCCATCATTTAATTTATCTTACAATCTTCCCAGCAAGTTAGACCAATTCGTATTGCTTCAATTACTGCGGTTGCGTGTTTAATCTTTTCTAGATCTACAAGTTGCGAGAGTCACCAGTAATAGGAAGTTGAGCAAGATGTAACGGTTAACAAAGGAAGGCTATGAATCATGTGATCTAAATGTAGTCCCATGAACCTTTTAGAGATAATAGAATTCCGCTGCAAATTACCTTGATGAATTTTACGATCTTTAAATCGAAATCAGAATACAATTACCGATAAATCATGAATGTAATTAACTACATATATGAATCACCTATTTCCGAATGAGTTATTTGCCATGTAAAAGGACATCACAGAATATATCTTGCAAAAGCAACGCATTGTTCTAAGTTGCGCATGTTACGAAGTAGTGAAGTATCTTTGTTTATAAAATGTGAATATCCTTCATTGGTACACGGATAGTTGCGAAGTTCATCAGAAAACGCCATTCTACTCGTAAGGTCTACATTATTCAACGATTTGTATTATTCGCCACGATATTTCCATATAAATACGTAAAACAATGGGAGTATGAATAATTTCTACTAAATATAGAAATGTTATCGTACAATAGTGTTTTCAGATCGTGATGGAAATACGTCATCGCGCAAGCAAACGTGTGTTCGAATGTAATTTATACTAGACTAGAGTTCGTGTAAGTGTAAAGGTACTTTACTCTAATACATATGTACGGTTAAACTTCCGCATCTGTCAAACGCAAACGGCTCAACTGTAAATGGAAATATCTTGCTGTTTGTGCCTGTTGGCCAATGAAATAAATACAGTCAATTTAATTCAAAATATATTTTTATGTAATAGTCGTACACATTTATTGTTATGTTTTACTTTAGAACCAAGGTTGATCACCAAAGGATACTTCCGTTTATAATCTTTAGTATCTCTGTTATCTAAATGATCAATTTTATTTCAGGATAAAAGTAAATTAAATTCATCAAATTAATTTGTGATAGCAAGTGTTTGTTATCACCCCAACTTTTTTACACTGGCATTTGTACTTAATTTTTATCTGGTTATTAGCTAATGTTTAACATTGCCTAATGGCAAGGGTAGTAATTATTCCAAAATGTAATAATCCAAAATGAAATTCAACGATTGATGGATGAAGCTAGTTACAGATGTTGCAAGACAAAATAGTAACCGCAATCCCCATCTCCTCCAGTGGCGGCTCATCAGGGGAGGCTACGGAGGCTAAGCCTCTCCTATTATTTTGAATAAAATAAGTAGCGTTTATTATGTATTAAAATAATGTTTAAGCATCGGCTATATACTAAAATAAAGCAATTTTGCAAAAAGAAACATAATCAATAGTATATTTATTCATTACTTAATTTAAAAATGCAAACACATTTCCAATAATGCGCGAAATTTTACTGAACGCACTATAATAGCAAGCGAGGAGGCTAGCCACAGATTTGGCTCCACGCCGATGATTAATGCCATGCCTGAAAGCAATGCGTCTCCGTAAGTGCACGTGTACTTTATACGGCGAATACGTATGGTTGGAGGCTTGCCGCCGCGGTGAGATCCTACCCGATCGGCATGTTATCCTGCGTTATCGGTCGTGAAACGTTGCTACGCAACTGCCCATGCGACTCCCAGCTCCCTGTACTAATAACTTAAGAAGCGTTGGGTGAGTTTTGTTAGGTTACGCACAGAAAATGGATAAAATGAATGAAATTAGAATTTGCCAAGATATTGTCCACTGGTTGGTAAGAAATTCTTTTCGTTGTTTAAACATAGAGACGAAATTACTCATTGTACAAAACATTGAGAAACGACGGCCTAATTTATCTGTAGTATCTAACGACGGCAACCGGCAAAATCGTGGTTTTAGTTCATTATGGTACACTAAATGTGGTTGGTTAACTGATTCAATTGAACGGGAAAGATTATTTTGTTGGCCATGTCTACTTTTTTGTAACCAAACCGAAACGTGGTCGAAATTAGGTTATACGGATTTACATTCTAAGTTTAAAGAACACATTTCATCGTTGTGCAAATTTAAATTATTTGGAAAACAAAATATTGCTACTGCTGTGAGACAGCGCGCGCAGAGATGCAATTATTGCCTATAATAATGAAGTTAGAGAAAACCGCAAAAAATTAAGAAAATTCGGGGATACAATGAGACTTGAGATACTTTTAATCGTGGAAACTATAAAGAATTACTCGAACTCTTTAGTAAATATGAACCTAGTTTTAATAAATTTGTTAGTAGTAATATTTTTTCGGGAACATCTAAATCTATACAAAATGATTTAATAGATTGTATTTCTTTTGTATTAAAACAAGAAATAGATACAGAAATTAAGGAAGCTGCGTTTTTTTTCCTTGGCAAGTAGATGAAACCACAGATATTTCCTGTAAGTCTCAATTATCAATCATATTACGTTATGTCAAGAGCGGTGAGGTTATTGAAAGATTTTTGGAGTTTTTTTAACCTTTTATCAAATAAAAGCGAAAAATACGATTTAAAAAAAAAGACGCTCAAACATATGATGGTGCATCTGTTATGGCAGGTCATTTAAATGGTTTACAAAGTAAAATAATTGCACCTCAAGCTCTTTTTGTACATTGTCATGCTCATGCCAGTTTTTGCCTTTAGTTTTGAGTAAAGCTTGTAATATAAACAAAGAATCTACAATTTTCTTTTGTAATTTAATTGTTATTGTTTTTAGAGTTTATTTTTAGTTTATTATTACGTTTATCAAGAGTTTATTTTTAGTTTATTATTACGTTTATCAAGAGTTTATTTTTAAGTTTTTGTGGTTACGTGGTTCTTGCTAGACAATAAATTATATTTTATTTTAATCTATTTTTGTTTCAATTTTGATTCTACACTTACAATGCTACAATAATAACTATAAAAATGTAATTTATTGACTGAGAAGGGTTACTTAGGCTACAGTAGCCTCCCTTGCACAGAACGTCACGAGCCGCCACTGATCTCCGCAGCTCTCCAACAGGTGATCAACGCCATTTGTAGCTGGTGTAGCAGGGAAGAATTGAGCATTAACCCGAACACGATAATACCGTTAACCAGGAGGAGGAGAGTGGAGCACTTAGTCCCACCCAACATCGAAAATGTAGTACACTAACCTGGAATCAACATGTGGAAAAGATTACTCGCAAGGCGAAGATATCCTTATGAACTGATTTGCCGAAGAATACGTGAAAAATCTTCGTGGACATCCTCAAAGTTAGTCCACCGGCTTTATGTGATGGTAGTACGTTAAATCAAGACCCATGGAGCGACAGGATGACGATAGAAAGTGCAGTAAGCCAGAGGCACAACAAGACTTACACCCATAAGATGGCAATCAAGGGAACAATGTCTTTTTCCCCGTGATTGGCATTCGAAAATCTTTTGGAGCTACCACCCTCGCACATTTTTGTGTTAAGGCAGGCCAGATTAATTACATTTCACCTATGGCACATAGCCACAATCGCAGTATACTCATGCTTGTGTGTCTAACAAGCTGCTGGAATCGGTCATTTCTGACAGTATCCCGGGGATGCAATCGGAAATGATGTGCACTTGGTTAATGATCGATGCATCCTTCACTATCTCCTGTCCAAACAGAGAGGAACTGATGTGCAACAAAAAAGCACTGACGCAGACAGACACCTGCTGGTTTACGGGCGGTTCAATAATAGATCAGGGTGTGTCGTAATCAAAAAGTTAGAAAACGCTACAACCTTGGACAACACACAACGATTTCTCAGGCTGCCATTGAGATGTGTGCTAGAGAGATTTTGGGTAAAAACATTAGATACAATCAGGCGATGCTGAAAGCATTAGTATTGCATAAATGCAACTCACATCTCAGATCTGGATCTCTCATGTATTGGAGACGGCTAATAACCCATCCCTAATCTGGGTGCCTGGACAGTCACTCATTCGTGGTAATGAAGAAGGAGACACTCTTGCAAAAAAGGGGTGCCGCGCAGCATTTTCAGAGACCTGAATCTGCCATTAGCATAGCACTTACGGTAGCTAAACAACAAATCAATGTCTGGGCAAATCAAAAAATGCTCCAATATTGGAACACCGGTCTTGGCTTGGTGTCTAATCATGTCAGAACCAAGGAACTACTTGAACTTCGCCGTAAAAATGTGAAAGTAATTGTTTCTATCTTTATAGATCACTGCAAACTCAAAAAGCACCTACATAGAATCAGACTCTCTGAAGACACTGAATGCCGGTTGTGTTTGAAGGACGAAGAGACAGTTGAGCATAACTTCTGCCACTGCTCCGACACGACGAGAATCTGGTATGCAATTTTTGGGAAGATTAATCTTTCCGTAGAAGACCTGAAAAAGACCTCATTTAAAAAGATTCTGAGCTACCTCAAGGGCCTGAACTTGTTGGATGAAGATAATATCCGCTCTGCAATGAGCCCTAGTGGCCGCAGTGGTTAGAACGATTAGTCAAATCATGCGGATGCTGTTTTAATCTCAATACTCAACCTCTATCCATGTTTTATGCCATTACGATAGCATGGCAAGCACTAGATTTCTACTACTGGACTCGGAGATTTCCAAAGCAGCTGGTTATGTAAAGAAGCTGTATTCAAGTTTAATTAAAAAGGAAAAATTAGAGAGCAAATTCTAGAATAAAGAGGATCACAAGTAATATGGTGTACAAACAGGACTATGTTACCACGCGAATCCGAATCCAATGAAATCTATACCTTGGTCCGTGTCGTTATTTTTCTGATGTTAGCTTCGAATACAGCTGTGTCTTCGTCAAAGCCAACCAAAGTATCTGTTATGGGATTTCCTAATATTTAGGCTTCTACTTCGTTATCAGACAATCAAATTTACATGGAATCACTTAATATTTGTAATATATTGGAAACAATATATTTAAAAGTCAAAAGTAGTGTATACTAAAGCTGTTTGTCCTTAAAAAGTTTTTAAGTTTTAATAACTCTTAGAATATTAATAAAACCAGAATAAATAACAATCAAACGAGGACTGGTAAGGTGAAACATGGTAAATAAAAACTGTAACCTTGGAAAAGTTCATCATATTTTTTTTTCTTTAGTAAGCGGTGTTGTCTCCATGGCATTAATACAAGCTGCAATCCGTCTGGGCATGCTTCCAATAAAATTAGCCATGTCTTCTAGGGGTATGTTGCTCTATTCTTCCTGTGCGAGTTGAATGAGCGGTTCTGAATTTTCCCTAATCCATCTTTTAAGGTTATCCCACTGAAGTTCAACCTGGTTAAGATCCGGGAAGCAAGCAAACCAGTCCAAAAGAGTGATAGGCTCTGTTTCGAGAAAAGCTTTGGTTACTCCATAGATACGGGGAAGTGCAATGTCTTGCATGGAAATGAAATGGTTCCCCAATGCACCTCTCCACAGTCTAACTATAAGTTCTAGTATTATATCACTGTATCTCTATCCTATCCTCAGTCAAATTTTGTGGAAGGAGAATTAAATGACAATACATTTTGGTTTGTTAGAAAAAATCAGGAACCTCTAACGCTCTTCTGTAAACGGTCTAACGGCTGTACAAATATAGTGCACAAGGTCTCTACTAGCCAACATTTGTAGCTTCTAAAAGCAATTTCGTACATGAAGCGATCTTGTTGTTCAAAAGTTAGCTCTTGATCACTTTGTCTAGGTCTGTTGTTTAGTGTGCGCAAGAACCTGGCATACAGTCTAGAGACAGCACCTTGTGTAAGGCTCAGTGTAACAGCTATTTGCTTTTGTGACATTCGTTGCCCAAAAGGAGCAATAATTCTTCCCCTATCTACATCTTCTGATTATCCTGCATAAGAAATTTTAACAGAGCAGCCTACGTTGTAATATTAATATGCTGGCTTCAACGTTACAATTGAAAATAAGCCATAGAAAAAAACCACACCTGTGTCGATCTTTGTAAACAACTTTTTCCATTGCAATGTTTTTTTTTTGCCTACAATCTTCTTTTTTTGGCAGAATACTAAGTTCGACTTACTTGATATCGGAAGTTCTAGATAACAAGGTACTGTGGAATAATATTTTGTATATCTTCTTACCTATGTGGCTCATTGCTCATGGATCTTAAGATAAAACTCATGAGCAAGGTATATTTCTCCAGTAAAGGATCTTATATCGAAAATATCTTTTCATAGAACCTCGCAATATATTAATTAATATTTGCTTTAAAATCATCAAGTTATACGACGAATTGATCAAATTATAAGCAATTAAAATCACTTTAACAACTTCAGATATGAGTTCGTTTGGTCTTCTAATTTGGTGATTAAGAGGCTCTTACATATTTAGGAACTGCCGCGGTAGACCGCACTTGTCATATTAGACAGCGAAGTCGTTCTCAATTTACTCTTGATGTTCCTTTATCTTGTTTTTGATGAAAAGGTTTAAAGGCTCTAGGCTTTTGTGCATTTATTCTCTAATTCTCTATCATCGAATTTAGATGTTGAGAGGGAGACATTTAAATTTGTAATTTGATTGTAATCGCATGTAAATATTCACATCAGAAATTACAATTACAAATGCAACCCTCTGTTGCCTACATTTACAGTAAATAAGAAAATGTTACTAACAGCTTTGGCGTTTCGGATGAATTAATTCTAATATTCCAAATCCAAAGTTGTATTGAAATGTCAAAATGATTGAAGTAGATGGTAACTAATGGTTCTTTTATTATATAACAGTAATATCCTAGTTAAAGTTAATATGCATGCAACTTTACTGACTCCGTAATAGTGCCTTTATTCAGATATATTACATTTTCTCTGCAGTGCAGAAATTTCATTCTTCAAAATGAAATAAAACTTGTTTAAGAAGTTCCTGCAGTGCATTTCCTATTAAATTATAGTAACGGGACTGTTTTAAACCATATTTCCGCTATTTGTAAAATCACGCAATATAAGTTAATATGCTGTGGTATTTTCTGTTTACGACAATCATCAGTTTGATATCCGTACCTTATGAGCTTTTTGTAGGGTATTAAATACATAATTTCAGCCATAAATTATATATGGTTAGTATTTCCCATAATGACAGCTTAAACTATACCAAGAAATACAATTATTAGTATCAATATTGTTCAAATTGAAAGATGAATATTTCATATTTTTTGCTCGTTTTACTAAAAAAATACAAACCTTCGTCTGTCGGGACAATGAATCCTGTTAAACTTTAAACGTACACCAAGAAAATATAATACGGTCGTTCGTGTTTCAAAGAGGGTGATAATAGCCTTAAATTAGCTTGCGACAAACTGCGACATGCCGCAAAATGACAGAGGATTACAACGTCTTAAATGAACGAAGCAGTTTTAGTACTGACAAAATAATTGTTTAAGATTGGCGTCAAATTTGTCTTCATTAAATTGCCCTTAAATTAATTCTTCCTCTTTTTAAAGAAAAATATTCATAATTAGGGAAGTATACATCTATCGTTTAATGCAAGTCGATAAGCTCTACAATGTATGATTAAAAATATCAAGGTTATTTTTATTCTAGACGTTGCAGGTGTAACTTTTTATGTTTATGCTTAAAAATAGCTGTTTTGTTAGTGACCATTACCTTGATAAAGTACGGTGTTTTCCACTGGTAATTGTAGAGACCTTATTGGAAGTTGATGTAAGTTTGGGAACTGCCGTCTTAAGAGTAAGTTCTGGTTATCCTACATTGTATATTGGCTAACCAAACCTATTGGTATACTGACTACTGTGATTTTGTATTCATATATCAGCCGTGGTATCACTCTTGTCTCAGAAAGATACGAGAAACAAGACAAATAAAGTAATTGCAAGATGATGTTGATAAAGAGGAATGTAATTAATAATAGTTCATATTTAATAGTGTCGAAGAATGTAGAGATGTTCATTTCGGCCTTAAAATTTCTGAGAAGAGAGAGTGATCGCAAATCACGGTCAAAAGTCGAGCATTGTCACTTTAGACAAACGTACTTGCAGAAGACCATAAATTGCTTGAATTCGATATGTCCGCCGTTGGTGGTCGTTCTTTTTTCTCTTGTTCCCTACTAAGTAGGTACTTCATATACATTTTAAACTAACGCAAAGGGATGGGAAAATAGGCTCACCTTCACCTAGAACGGACAATGTCATTGTATATAGAGCATTCAAACATAGTCACCAGAAGAGTACGAACCAAATATACGCATAGTTAAGAACAACAAGTCTTTTTTTTTTTCGTTCACCTACACCACGTTGATGTCATAATAAAAAATAGTTACGTACATACATACAACAGTTACATACCATCAAACAAATCAAACATAATCTCATAACAAATAGTTTACCTTAAAAAAACTTGTACGTACTTTAATTTAAATACTTTAAAAAATTAAACGCGTCGGTTGCAATAGATTTATACAACACCTCTAAAACATACGTTCCAAATATTAGGAGTTCTATCAGCAGTCGTGAACGATCCTTCAGCCCCAATATCGGCTAACAGTCTCAAACGTTGGATACAGCAACCAAAACATCGGGACAAACGCACAGGAGATTCAGGACCATTCAAATAAACAGGTTTGATATCAGGAGTTGCATCATTCAGTCTCCAGATGAATTGTGGGCCAAATAGAAGGTTCTACCATTCAATGTGAGCAAAATAAACTATATTTGTGATTCCAATATATACATATTTCTATTAAATTTTCTAGATAATGTTTCGAAAAAAGAAAAAATACTTTACTACTTAAAGATCGAAAAAAGAAGACAGTTCTCTTTTATTTATCAACAATCACCCATTACCAAGCAAGCCTTCTTCGCAACACCGAATAGAAAAAGGCATAGTAGTAACCGTAGTTACGAACAAGTTAAAAAAAAACATAAGATCACTAGTTACAAATACACCTCCGTGTCCGTAGTTACCTGAATTATAACTATACGACAAAATAAGTACTAGTTAGATTTATAAAAATACTATACATCAATACAGTAAAATAAAATGTTCTATAATATAAATAAAATAGATTTTATGGTACTCGATTCTTGGCATTATTTAACATTCAAAAAGAATGATATCGTAACTATACATAAGGGTGGTAATGTTAAAAAACCTAAAGATATATATGGTCTACAAGACATATATCTGTTCACCCCAGCAAGATTCCTTATCGCCATCTTTTGCAATACAAATATTCAATGGATAAATATCGAAGCCCTCCAAAACATTAACCCATACTTACATTTTTTTGGATAGATTTAGATTCAAAGAGTTAGTAACAATACGGTAACATAATTATCTCTCTCCCAAAATCTTTTAAGCGATATATAGTATTTCATATAGGTGACTTAGATTCAAGATGTCTGACTCCCAACTTAAATTATTCCCTAACAAGAGCCTCAAAAACTTTGAATTTGAAACTTGATTAATTGACTTACTGTTAATTGAAGTGGATGATTACAATGGAAATTTATTAACTCCCGGTGGGAAAATAATAAATAAAGTTTTATCTATATTAAGATATAGTTTGTTTTTGATAACCAGTCCTCAAAAATCTTGTCTGTTATTACATCCGCTTAAGTATTTTAAATCACTAAAAGCGTTGGCAAATCATTACTGAAAATTATAAAAAGTAATGGCTTCAGAATGGAGCCTTGCGGTACACTCTTAATGTTCAATTGACCAAAAAATTCGTCTCTAATATCAACCATTTGAAATCTATCTGAAAGGTAAAATTCCATTCAGTTGTAAATGGTTCCACAAACACCACATCCCTCCAATTCACGTAAGAGCTGAGAAAAACCTCTACGTTAGTGCATACTTACATAAGTATATAGAATTTGTAATCAGTACATTAGCGTCGACAGTTTTAATATGATAAATACATCGAGCAGCAACAGCTTCTGCAAGAGAATCGGTTCGCCCTATTTGATGCAATGGAATTAATGAACGGAAGTCGCAAATGGACTCAACTAAAATGAATGCTACTGGAGCAGTAATACACATACGTTCATGTATTGAGTTATTATCTTATCGTAAATCAGATGATGACAAAGCGTGCCCGCTGAAATTAGGTGCATTCATTCAGGGCCGGCGACGATGGATAGCGATGAATATGCGGAGAAGGACGCAACATGCATATGCACGAATAATACTATAATTTAGAGCAAATTAAATACAAGCGGCGATGGCGTCTGCCGTCGTTAACTTCGTTTGAAAGACGGGAGCTTGAATGGAACGGGGTAAATTCGTTTTATTAAAATGGAGTCGGGTCATTAACGGTTCCATCGTCGGGGTAAAATTTTTGCGCGTCCACGATAAAAGGCTGTAATGAAATTAATAAATTCGGAGAAATATTTAAGGAGATAATGTCTTCTGTAATTAATGACGTTAATAAATATTTATTTAAGGGTTCTTTGCCTACACATACTTAGGTACGTGTGATATAGTTGAGAAAAATAGCAGTGCTTTTTATCTTTATACAGTATGTCTATTTAAGGTGGAACTGTGTATATAGGGCAACAATGACATATTGGTACCACCAAAGGCTCTTTCAGAAAACTTGGAGTCTATAGCCAACAATTATATATTGGCTTTTATAAGACCTATGCTCACCTACGCTTGCATAGTATGGTAGCATAAACTAAAAGAAAACTAGCACAGGCTGAACTGCAAAAACTGCGGAGAATTGTCTGCTTGGGAATTACAGGGGCAATGCGCACCTGCCCAACAGCAGCAATGGAGATGATAGTAAACATCACACTCCTTCACCTGCATAGTAAGAGGATGGAGGTCTTCAGTGCATATAGGCTAAAGTTGACACACAACTTTAAAGACGGTGACCTTATAGGACACCTCGCAGTCCTACAAGAACTCAAATCAGAAGTAAAGTCACTAGAAATGCCAAAGAACATTATGCCCGGTAAAGTAAACTTTAGGCAACCATACAAAGTACTGATTCCAAGTCGAGATGAATGGAGCCTAGGTGAGCCAAAATTTGAAAGATGATCCCTGGTGTGGTACACGGACGAAACCAGGGTGAAACAAGGGATGGGCGTCGGAGTTTTAGGCCGAATTTCCGTCTCTCAATAGCTTTAGAACCCTAACCATCTTTCAGGCTAAAGTATTTGCTATTTGTATCCAACAACATCCCAAAACAGGGATGAAAGGAGCTATCATTTATATAACCCAGCCACGCTGAGCGCCATAAAAGCAAAAGAGTCTAGGTTGGAATGGGAGTGCTTAAATAATAATAATGTATGACGACCAAACTTACATTAATATGGGTGCCAGTGCATTCTCAAATTAAAGGTAACGAGGTGGCCGACCAACTGGCCAAACCAGGGGCCAATAGCCAGTTCAAAAACCCAGATTAGAAGTGAGCCCCAACAATGGAAGCACAAGAAAGCGATATCCCTCTGGAATTAAACCTCTTGATAACTCGTAGTTAAAAGGTTGGTCAACCCTAGGCTAAATTCTAACAAAAACCTATTCAGACTCAGTAAATCGGAACTAGGGCTACTTATTGGTCTGTTTATCGGACATTGCCCTCTGGGATACCACCTCAAAAAGATGGGTAAAGGCAAGACTGACATGAGTCGGTTTTGCGAATGCGAATCGAGACTGCAGAGCACATATGCGGAGCTATTGCAACGGTCTGACATCGCAAAGGCTGCTACATTATGAGCAGAAGTGATAAAAATTGCAGTACCAAAGGAAACCCTCTGAATTACGGTTGATTGATAAATCTAGATCAGGGTCTGTCACAATAGATCGCTTCGGTCGCGGCAAGCACAAGCTTTTGCGCCTCAACCCTCTTACAATTTACACCATTGGGAAATCACATGGCCCTCATGTTTAGCAGAAAAGTCTATCGACTACCACCTTCACTCCGAAGAAAGCAGTTAATTCATTTAGATCCTATAAATCTTCCCGGCTCTGTTACAAAAGGGACTGGATATACTCTCTTAACAATGATAAAGACGTTTGGGCTAGTATCCCAATATGCCATGTCCTTTTGTTTTTGCTTTGTTTGCCTTCATTCATAATTGTAATTGAGGCTATCATGTTAAATAAAATAGAGAAAGGAAATACTTTAATTCAGATGAAACTTTCAAACATTAAAATATAGAAATTATACCATTTTTTCTCAAGCAGGATTGTATTTTTTATGTTTGTTGTACACCTTATGCAACCATGGTAATTTGTAATTCACGTTTGGGCTAGTTTTGCTCAAGGTTATATCCCACAAATATGTAGAGACATTGATTAGTATCTTAAAGGTTAGAATAGAGAATCATATCAAAGGTGTGCATCAAAGAATACGACAATATCCAACGCTATACAAACGACTTAGTCATTGTAATTAAGGGCAGGCATTATAAAATCTTCTAAAATCTAAAGTGTCTTAAATAGAAGCAAATGTTTGGGCAAAGTATTCCTAAAAGGTGAAAAGCTGAAATACTGCAATGAGGTCCAATATCTGGGACTATAGTTGATAAGACACCAAATTGGAATATGTAGATAAAATTACTCACAAAGGGACAATGGCATATTGATCTTGCCAGAAATATTTCGAGAAAACTTGGGGCCTACTAACCAAGGTAATATAATGGTTATATACACGCTGTTATAAAACAATGTTGTGGGTAAAATTTAAAGAAACGACAGCACAGGTCAAACTGCATAGGAATTGATATCATACAGATGGTTGCTCTTTAGATTTTCGACTATGCAGAAGTTTTCATAGAGAATGTTTTCCCTATAACAAACAAGTTGCATTTGAATTACTGGCAAACATCTAATAAAATTCACCCACTTGAAAATTGTTACCTAAAACTAATCTCATAAAAATTTTATGCGTTCACTACAGGCTAATTACAAAACGCAAAAAAAGTGGTGCATTCAACAAACTTTCCTCTCACTGCGTGAATTGCAAAAGGGGTTGGCAGCTATGCTTTTATTCGCTTAATTGAATTTTTCGAGTGATGCTCGTTTTTAAAAAACCAGGCACACGGACAAACTGCAAAAATAATTCGGTAACGGTGAACGCCGGGGAGACCTTAAATTTTTAATTTAACTGCAGCGGTTGCCTTGCTTTAATAACATTAATGTGATGATGAATAGAGCGTACCTCGAAACAAATTTGAATATCAAACGTGTGGGTGCAAAACTACTAAAGCTTGTTATGTTCTGGATGGAAAATTGCCTGCTTTATATGCATGTTCTGAAAAGCTTGTCCAGCATAGAGAGTTGAAAAATCAAAAATGCATGAAGAGCAATTGAATTGGTGTAGGAGGAAATATGTTTTCATGTAGTAGTAACAAACAGTAACCTGTATGCCAGATATAACAATCTTGAAAAAGCGTTGCTTGTGGAGTTGTTAAATTTGGAGATGTAACATCAAAATAAAAAAAAAAAAATGGGAAGATAATATATGGAAAAACCGATGATTAGTTAGTTATAATTTTAGAATGGCAAACTTCTTGTAATTAGTCTTAAATAATAATCCAATCATCACTATCATTTTGACAAAATATGAATCTGCAAAGTTTTGAAGTCTCTTGATGGTAATTCCACATTTATCTTGTGAAATGTGTGAGCGATTGCTATCATCTCAACTGCGAAGACATTTTCAATCCTCTGTAATTCTCTTATGCCTAAAATCAAATTTAAAAACTTTGCTACATCATTCTAAATTCCTAATCTTGTTTTGAGTTAACAATAAAGTAATTTTAGCAAAATATGCTGGGAGAGTAAGACAGACTTTCTAGCGATAATTGATAATTAATCGCCTATATTAATAATAATAATAATAATATATATTAGTTAAATAATACCTACAAAGGTGTATAACACGTCAATATTAACAGTTAAAACTTAAAATTGTGTATAAACTAACATTCATAACATATTAAAATGCTCACAACGAAGCTTTGTATGAAAGAATTCACTAATTTCATTTGAGTTTGTTATTAAATTTAAGAGGCGGTAAGGCTTTTAATGAATCTGGTAAGTGATTGTATATTCTAATGCATTGAAATAATGCAGTTTTTTGTATTTTTGATAGGTGGGTTGCTGGAGGAAGCAAATGGTTATGCTCAACGTCTCTGGTGTTATGACTATGCATGAGTTCATATTTTGAAAACAGGTTGTTATAGTTTACTTTTGTGAATTTAGCACACTCAAAGATATATATCTCAGGCAAAGTAAGTAACTTAAAATTCTTAAAAAACTCTTTGCACGTATCACGGCGAGCAACACCAAATATGGAACGAATGCAGGCCTTCTGTAGAATAAAGATTCTCCCTGCTTCGACGGAATTCCCCAAGAAGATGATGCCGTATTTCAGTTGAGAGAATACATTAGCATAATAACAATGTAGAGCTGCATGGACGCTGACACTTCTAGAAATCACTCTCAACACGTAAGATGCACTGCAAAGTCTACCGGATATGTGTTCCACATGCGGCCGCCAGGAAAGGTGAGAATCCAGTTTACATCCCAGGAAAAGGGTGTCATCAACGCAGGTAAGGCACTGGTCATTATTTTTAACACTGATTTTTCCGGAATTGTTAAATTTAATTAGTTTGGTTTTGTTGAAGTTTAAATGTAAGTTGTGATAACTAAACCACTCTCCCAATAGTGTTAGATTGTATTCTAAAGTGTCATTAAAACTAGTTTTTCTTGATTACTTTATACTTCATGTTAGTTTATGTTAAACCAGACAATTTTTCCATGTCTAAAGTACCGCACTTATGTTTTAGATCTTTTGCCCAAAAAGTTTTTCGAAATTCGGCAAATGAAAGATAAATAAATCAATTAATAAATAAACAGTTTATTCCGATTTATCACAAAGAGGAAACACCAGAGAAAGACAAAAACACATAAAGTACACAAGTATTCAAAATGGTCATAATTACCTATTAACAAAGTCGTCAACGCTGTACGGTTCTAACTCGCACAGATATTTAAAGATTGTTTCTTTTTCAATGTTGTAAAATTATTAATTTGTTTAATTGCAGAGCAGTTCATTTAAAAATATTATAACAGTTGTAAGCTAAGCTATTTTGTGTCGATGACAGTCTGGGTTTAGCGGTAGTTGTTCTTATGTCTAGTATGAGTATAGTCAGAAGTATTCATTTGGAATAGATGTGTGTTCTTAAAAAGAAAAATTAAGGATTCGTAAATCTAAATTGCAAAAATAATTAGAATACGATTGATCCTGAAATGTTCTCGGCATGATTCTGTTGTACCATAACTTTTAACAGTCGTTTCTGCAACACAAAGATCCGATATAAGCCACTACTGTCATTCCAAACAATAATACTTCAAGTGAGAATGACAGCAATTGTAGTACACCATACCTCAAGATATGATTGCTTACCTACTAGGTTTTTCAGCTGACGAACAACATAGCAGAAACTACTTAGCTTCTTACGAATATGTAACATCTATCTGTTTTCTCCATTTTAAAGAATGGCCTATCATCATAATACCTAATACACGAATTTTATTTTGAACAAGATTTGTAAAGTTGTTAAGCACAGTCATATCAGAATAAGCACTTGTTTACTATTAAATAACGTTAAATTGGTCTTGTTATAATCAAGACTCAAATTGGGGGAGCCAATGTTCTACACTCTGCCCTTGGCAATTAAAGAATTTAAGTCACTTTCCACAATCAGTATGGAAGTGTCATCGTCATAGTTATCGATGAATCGCCGACAAAATGTTTGATATTAAGAGAATACCATTATTAACCATCGTATTAAACAATTAAACATTTTCAAATGTTGACATGTTGATGTCAAGGAAAATTTATATTCAGCGGTAATAGTCGTGTAGTTATGTTAAGTGAGATGAAAAAAAAATAAAGTTGAAAATTCCATATTATCTTCTTTAGATGATTAAAAATTATTTTTCAGATAGAAAACTCAGGTATGAGATGATGAAAAGATGGCAGGCTGTGATGATTACAACAGGGGTGTCTCAAGGTCGTTTTCAGTGCCTGATCTATCTTATGATGCTGTACTTTGTATAGAAACGCGGGATGACTCAATGGTGATGATGTTAAAGATCCGAGGGCACTCACGTCGATTACTACATGGAATATATCCATATATACGAATGATTAAGCAAGTATATTTAGGTTTTTGAATGTTGCTTTACGAGAATTGCGACGGTTCTTATGTAGGCTCTTTATTCCTGTTTGCACTAGTTAATATTGTTGTGTCATCAGCAAACATTATCACAAAATTAGAGGCAATTTCTGAAAGGTTATTAACATAGAGCAGAAACAATAGTGGTCCTAAAATTGAGCCTTAGAGGACGCCATTTTATGCCGACATCCACTCAATAATTTATCACGCACCAGAAAAATACTTTAAACTTCATCTGTTCGAGAGTTGTTCCTTCGATTCCAGTGATTTCAAGTTCTTAGAGAAGCACTTGGTGGTTGAGTCGATTAAGAGCCTTCGATAGATTCATTAAGGTCGCAACAGTCTTCTTACCCTTTTTTTAAGTAAGCAAAAATCTCCTCCATCAGTTGGTATAGTGTTCACATTGTAAATCTTCCCCTTACATAATCTTTAAGTAGGAAAATAGAAATAAATCTAGATAAAGCAGCACAAATAGTTTCTTTTTCAAACAGATTGATAGCAAATGTTTCCAGATCACCAAGTATGTGAAAGTTGCTTACATTTGTAACCAATTCAACCTTACTCTACGAAAGTGAGTTTTTGGTAGGATAACGCTGCAAATAGTCACTGCTAATAGCTTATAGGGCAGCATCAGAAGCAGCTGTTTTAGGATTAGCTGGAGTAACACCAGGTTGATTTGATAGCCAAGAGGAAGAAATTTGTTTATTATAGAAGGACATAGGTAGAAGGAGGACAGGTCGAATCATAACAGACGAAAATGGCAGAAGCGCTAAAATGCGCAGACTATGGGAAGGTGGGCATATTGATTAATTAAAGATATTGTAGCGGTGATAAATATAGGGGAGGGAGAGGTGAGATACCACTTTATGTATTTCTTGGGGTGTTATTTGCACGAGCATTCGTTCAAAATGACGAAGCATGATAGTGCTACCTACCCGTAAGAGTAGGTAGAACTCTGAGACGGATACTGTATATATTTTATAGTTTGTGAATCCAAATGCTGGATTGCAAAGAGCCATGCTTTAGCAAGATTCTGCTTTGATAGCAGAAGGTATGGTGAGCATTATAATATTTAGAAGGAGGTTAAACTAATCTCTTATAAATGAAAACGAAATAACTCTGTAGGTCCTATCCATATAAACATAAATTAGTAAACAAACAAATTTCAAACGACATATTTAGACTAGATGACTCATAACCAGTTAATACTTTTGATGCAATTTTAGATCAACAACAATCTAAAAAGGTTATAAGACTGACATTTTCAAAATTCATAATCATAAAGGATTTTCATTAAATATTTAATTACATCTCCTTCTGGATCGTTAAATACGAGTTGGCACAATTACTGCAAAATTGTAAGAGCTAATTAATTAAAGACACAGCTGCCGGTGGTGTTTTGCACTGCGTTGACATTGAACAAACATGTACAACCTCTCGTCAAGTTCACAGACAATTTAACTCGAGGCATGCTGGTATTGAACGTTGAACGATAATTTAAGTATGTAAAATATGCCATGTCCTTTGTTTTAGCTTTGTTTGCCTTTATTCATAATGGTAATTGAGGCTATCATGTTAAATAAAATAGAGAAAGGAAATACTTTAATTCAGATTAAGCTTTCAAACATTAAAATATAGAAATTATACCATTTTTTCTCAATCAGGATTGTATTTTTTATGGTTTGTTGTACACCTTATGCAACCATGGTAATTTGTAATATATGACGTATACCTTTGTTGTATATTATGTACTTAGGTGTAGAATAAATTGAAGTAAATAATTGTAGGACACAGTTTGCATAAACTAATGGTTACGTGACCAGAAAGAGCAGATGCAAGATCTCTATCTGTAAAAGAAGGTGAGATATGGCATTATTATCAAGAACATTGTCAAGAATATGTAGGTATACCAAATCCAAGTATTCATATTGCAGGTTTTAAAACAATGTTTGGGTGTGAGTTATACAACAGCAAAAATGTTTAGGAAGGGTTTGAAATCAGAAAACAACGAATAATAATAAACAAAAAATTAAAATGGTTTAATTTTGATAGTGTACATACTCAATAAAAAAAACCCAACCTTTAACGGAAATATAAGAAATTATAAATAAGTAGGAACATTTAAATAAATAATACTCAGGTAATAATGAAAAACGTCCAATAGTAAGTGCCATTGGTTCTCCAACCGATGTTGTTTTCTAGTATTTAAGCAATCTACTACAACCCTATGTTGGACGCTCAGAATTCTATATAAAAAAATTCTTTCATTTCATTGAAAAGCTCAAGAACTTAAAGCTCTAACCAAATGACATACTGGTTAGTTGATATTGCATTCTATTTTCTTAGCTAGCATGTTCTTAATTTTGTCAATATTTTGTTGTAAGTCCTTATCTATCTGTTAAATTATTAATAACACTTATCTTGTAGGTACTAATAGGGGCCACAGTATTGAAATTCAAATACCTTTGTGAATGCGTTGGTTTGAAAAATCAATTGATGTAGATATGTTAGTCATTTCTCGATAATTTTATATCTAAGAAGCTTATGCTGTTGCCTTGGTCTTCATTCACAATAGTGAATTGCAATCTATGTATTTTGTCACAAATAATCTTGAAAATGCTGCAAAAAAGAGATAGCTATGAAACGTAGATAGAATAAAGTAAAATGGAACTTTAAAACATTTTATCAAGACCTATATTTCCAATAAAAGAAAAGTCATGCAAGATTATACGCGAAGGTCAAAGAAAATAATAAATTTTGGGGTTACTGATATGCTGAACCTATCCCCACAAAAACCAGATCATAACAATACTTTAAAAATTTAAATTTCGCATTATGTTGCAACATTTATATCGCTCACTGTATAATCATTATTTTCAATTTTTATTCGCCGAGAAATAATTAAGTTGCAGAATATTGCACAAGTTTTTCCTCGCGTCTTAGAATTGATTGAACAATTTGCGCCTGTCATCTCAAGCAGAGAGACGTTAGCTAAATCCAATCCAATTGCCGTTCGAGACGACAGAATTTCTGCCGACGTCGGAAAAAAAGAAAATTAAAACGTTTTTAATAAGCTTATTAATCTTATCCGGGTACGGAAATGGAGCTCATTGCGCCGCAGCGCCTGCCGATTGAGTCGCGATTTAGCGGCAGTTGGACACGGTCACCATGGTAACACCCTTGGATGCAACCATAAACACTGGCGCCCCATACCAACCGCCGTTACACTGCAGCAGCAACCAACCCTCCTGGATGCCGAATGCGTGTTTGTGCGGCACACAACTGCGCGCACTTACCGCCGCGTTCAAGGTGGGTGTACTGTACACAATGCGGAGACATGAGTTTTCAAATACACCTCGGGCCATTCCGCCGGTATTTAATTATTACGGGTTCTTTCCCCGTGTATAAAGCCGGCTAAAATACTGGATAGGATTTTGTGCTACCGCGTAACTACGCTACGGTTTCGGTCAAGTTAATGGAGTTGATGTTGCAGGTTAGATTTTCCACTAAAGCATTTGGGTTAATTCATTACACAAAATTGTACTGTACAATTGTAGAAAAGGAGCAAACTACCTTTCATTACCCTATTAAACATACGCTTCACTATTGTTTGCAAAGTAATTTAGAAAAGATTATACTCAGGCATTTATTTGTGTTTTCGTCATATTTTATTGCTTACGGGTATGCGGCAAATAAATGTTTCAAATTTAAAATCTAGAAAAATCATTAACAAGGCAATTGGCTAAATAAATTTTGAGTTAAAGTGAAGTGACGCTTCGTTTTCCATGTAATCGTTTGTACGTATATCACAGAAAATTAATTGTCGGTCGTGTGTGATTCTAGTAGACGATTGAAGTAACGTATATCTCAAAAGTTTTGGCACAAATTTCTTTAGAAGATTTTAAAAAGCCAAACTGGTGTTATGGCAATTTCTTAGAACAGATATAATTAACAACAAATTTGTTATTTTAAATTAAATGTAAAGGTCCATAGCCTTCAAGAATATGCAGTCTTCTGGCATCCACTATTGGACGATCTCAACATCAATCTCTTGATTTTTTCTTAATTGTTGCTCATTTTTGGCTTCCCAACCTCCACCAAACACTTTTCGAGACAAATTGGCCCAGGAATCTTCAATTGATCGAGCCTGCGACAGATTTGGGGGATTGTCGTTTCCAGGGGTTTTTGCTTTAATATTTCAAAGGAAACAAATTTTTATTCTTTATTTGTCGGTGGGCCTGACGGTAAAACCCACACGGTAAAGCGTTTAAGAGCTCGGGAACAGGTACCTCCGCTACACATGTTCTCTGGGCACCACTGGATTAACTTCGCTTTACCTTACCTGTCGGTGTGGCCTGGTTTTTGTTATAACCGAGAATAACAAACAGCGAAAAAAAGGGGAGGGTACTTGCGATTACTGAGATTTATTTATTTAAAAAATAGAATTCAAATATATAAATTAGAAAAATTTATTATATTATATAAATATTATATAAAAAAAGAAAGCTAAAAAGCATTATAGTTCTTTATAAATGAAAAAAAACCTAAAGTAACTTACATATAATGTTGACGGTCGGGGAGGGATTATCATGCTATTCAACTGTTGATGAAGTGAAGCGGACAGAAGTTGACTCAGACGTCTGGTAACGTTGATCGGGGATGCAAGAAAACACGACGAAGATATCTATAGATCAAATTCCCAAATAATTCAAAAAAAAAAAAAAAACAAGGATCGATAAAATAAATCCTCTACACCAAAAAATCAGCATGAAGGCTATGCCGTAGGGCAAATGGAGCTGTTGCAGTATTTTTCGGCGATCAAACGTCTGCTGATTCAGTCAATTCTGAGTTTCGCCTGCATAATGGTAGGAAGCCCGGCGAAGATAATATCATCATCTTGAGCATGATTCTGGTGGATAAAATTTTTTCAATCAATTTTTTTAAGTAATTGTTAATATAACTTCCACTGTCCAAAGCTTCGCCTCTAACTCGTACCAACATGATATCGCGGACCAAACTAAAACTTTATCGGCAAATTTGCTTGTGTATTTTCTATTGTCAGGACATCTTTCTACATTGTCGGTGTAAAAACCGTCGGAGCTTTTGATTTCGAAATTACTTAGAGTAAAGTAGTTTTCATCATCTATGACGATGACTTTGTTATTTGCAAAATGAGTGCGCCTTAAAGCACGGCAACCTCTCAGTATTCTAGCTAATTGATTTAGCATAACTATATTTAGGAAATTTCTTTCTTTTGTGATAGTTTACACCTTTCTCTTGAGTCATCTGGAAATTGTATCCTTGGAAACACCGTAATGTCGTAAATTTTTTTCGGACTGTCCAATTCTGTTTATTCTTGACAGTTTGAACTAATTGGTTTGCTCTAGGTCTAGTTAACAGTCTCAGCCTTTTACTTTTCGGAAAATTTAGGCATGGTAAACCTTTCTCACATTCTACTATCGCACGATATATGGTCCTACGCGACACATGTTGATTTTAAAAAAGTTGGACTATTTTAACTTTAGGCATCTGCTATTATATATATTCTGGCATCTCTAATTTATAAGCCATTACAACACGATCGATTTCTGTAACTGAACTGTCATTAAAATGACAAATCTTAGAATTACTTTTGTTTGCAAAACCAACCCGTTAGTTTGGTATTTTTTATTTTTACCATAGAGTTGTATTTCGTGCCAAAACTTTTGGGACATACGTTTCTGCGAAAATCTTGGAATTTGTGAAGTAATACACTTCTCTGTTTTGCTGTCAACGCTGCCCTATGAAGGACCACCTGGCCCCAAGGTAGCCCTACGTAGTTCAAGCAGTATTAAGAATACATTTTCTTGTTTGCCTCAAATATTTTGATATCACTGAAATTTCCACAATCTAATGCAAACGATCCAAACATCAACTCATACATATAGAAAAAAAGAAGCATGCTAATGTTAATGACAACCAGCGCTTATTGTAGGCATAGGCAAGTTGTATTCAAACTTAACAGCAATCTCAAGCTTAATACAGGTAAGTTTAATATTGCTGCTATTTCTTTACTAATTCTCAATAATAATGGGGTAAAATGTTTTTTGTTCAATACCATGAATCTCAAAGAAATAAAACAAGTTGCACGCAATCATAACTTCCAATTAAAATTTGTGATAAACAAATAAAAAGATTTTACTTACTTCTTTATGCTAATGCTAATAAAATTATCGTTAAAGACATAAAATGTTCAGTATTGATGGCATCATAAATAATAATTAATGTCTACATGCGATTAGTAATTGATATTCAACAGTTGACTGTCCAATAAATTCTTAAGAACACGTGGAGTGCTTTGAATAATAACTTATCCTGTTTTGCATACCTAACATAGTAGCTTACTGTCAAAGTATAGGTATATAAAATTTTATTTGCTATACGAATATGGAATTATATACACTGGTACAAATTTATCTAATTTGTACGAAACATCGATTTCCAAAAAAGGCCCTAAGAGTTTGTACAAACTTTGCAGGCAATGACTGGTGATGCAACCCAAAAATACTACTTTGGATGTATCAAGCAATAATCACTTATGGGGCAGTGACTTGCAGCAAAAGAACTAGTTTGGTTACCGCGAGAGTTAATCTCTCTAAAGTGCAAAGATTAGCACATGTATATATAACTGGGGAAATGAGAACCTGTGCTACAGCAGCTATTGGGATGGTACTAAACCTTACTCCTCTACACGTTTTGGTGGAGAGCATAACCAAAACGACCACACGCAAAATGGAAGGAATAATTACCTATAGGCCCCAGTTTCCTGTAGGTGACCAAACCTGGGACATGCCCTAGGAGCATATGTCAAAAAAGTTCAGCTCTGTGAAAGAATTTACCAGAAAGTTTAGCAGCAAAAGCAAATGGGAGAAAGGTATCTTGTTTAAACTAAATAGAAATGCCATCAAATGGTATACGGATGGCTCCAGAACGCCAAAGGGAACTGGAATAGAGAGGGACACACAGGAGTGGAAAGAAACGAAATAACAGATAAATTCGCTAAGAAAAGGGTTGGAATACCATTTGCAAGGCCTGAACTCTTTTAAGGGTTAAGTAACAGTACAATACTGGAGAAACTCAATAGTTAAATAGACCAGAGAAAATCCAAACAATGGAAGAATGAGCCAAGCTAAAACTCTTCTGGGAACCTATATCCGGAAGAGGGACGTCGCAAACTGAAAGGACAACTGAGCAGGTTTGGAATAGCAGAGGAAAATGAATGTAGATTTTGTGAGGAACACGATCAAACAGCCATCTACATACTCTCAAATTGCGCTACACTGTGCAACTCAAAAACCCTGCATTTGGAATCATGTGAAATTGAAGAGACCTAAACTGAGGCCTTCTGACATTCTGCAGTTTTTGAAAGGAATCAGACTGGACGGCCAGCTGTAAAAGCAGCAAGAATAAGGACACAATACTCAATAGATCTTGCAGGTCGCAGTGTATACCCTTATCTTACATACATACATTCAACGACAGAAAGAAAACAATTCACCGCATTACCTCAGCTAAACGGGGTATATCAACCACATCAGTAATTACAAATCAAGATATATTCTATACTGCTCGTGTTAATTATTGGTGGGAAACGCAGCTGAATTAACAGTTAAGTGCCTGCCAGAAACAATATTTTCATGTGTGCTAGGTCCTCTCAAGAAAAGCAGGGAATAAATATTTTTCTTCGTTTGGACTACCACCCTGTACTACACCTAAGTTTCAGCAACTAGATATTGATGTTACGTTCTCCTTAAGCACATACTTAGACCAAGCTCTAGAAAAATGGGTTAATGGCCACGCTTCAAATCAGCCAGATTTTTTTTACGAAGCTTACTTAAGCTTCGTCTATTAACGCCATAAATAGATTTCGCAAAGCTGGAATTGTTCCAATTAATCCAGAAACTTTTTCGGTTGTCGATTTTGTAGCTGCAAAAGTCACAAACTCACCAATGGAAAAACCAAGCAACCAAATCACATGCCCTTGTTTTAGATTCCTAATCGTATAATTCTTTTTTTTTTAAAGTTATTTATAAAAGAAGCAGTACGAAACGCAAGCCAACTAGTACCTACTATAATTCCAACCTGCATAAGATAATTTCGAGAAAGAAAAAGTGGGTGAACTTGCAGCGGAAAAAAGCAAACCAGCCTTAACCTCAAAAAGAATAAAGAAAGTTAAAGAAATGAAAGAAAATGATGGGAGAGTATCAGTGTAGATTCCCATGACACAAAATGCTTTCTGCGTTGCTAAAATTTTAATATTTAGTTGAGGGCGAAGGATCTAATGCACTACTTGTGCGGATAAGCACGTTATACCAATGAAGAAGATTTGACATGTATCAGATGAGATTACAGCAAACATTGAAAAAAGTTTGTGCCAAAGTTTTTTGGGATCCTAAGAATCTTTTGTTATTTCTTGGAAAAAATATATTATTTTTGTATTTGCGTTGACCAGCACTTCATTAAAAAGCCTTAGCTAATGTCTATCAATGGAGTAAAATGGTCATTTAATCAATATGCTAAGTGCTCTCCTTCTTTTACAGAAATTTTGAATTATTATCTTCCACTATGTGCTACGCTTTATTAAACGGATCATTACACATCACCCTTATTTGTAGATATAACAGTTTTGGGTTCCACGTAGTTTTAATTTAATGTAATATACAGATTATAGGAAAGACTGCACAGTTACAAAAGATATGAACAATCATATTGCTAATTGGTAGTTGAAAGCCTCCAGGATACCTTTGTCATAAATATTAATGTTCCGGCTATTGTGCTAACAACAACGCAAGGATACCGGAAGAGATAATTCCATTATTAGTGTTCATAGAGCTTCAATAAAAAAGGAAAATCAGTAATATTTAATTACACAGCTATTTTGCAGTTTTCATAGCGAATCATCCCAGACATTAATCACTACTGTACATTTCATGTTCATAGGAAGTTTGGCGCCAAGACAGCATTTATTCATCCATGCGGAATGACAGAATTACGAATGCTAATTTGAATTGGCGATCTTCTCTGTAAATACACACAGCGCATACAATATATATATTCTCTGCGCCAAGAGAGACAAAATTATATAAGAAATTCTCTTGCTATCTCCATTTTTCATTGACCAATTGAACCGTTACTTTCAGTTATTCTAATAATACATCATTTAACAATATAAAATTATAATTATACGATGCGGAATTTTATTTAAATGCGATATTAAATTCGTTGAAACTCCCATAGACTTTCTACCCTGCAATTTAAGTCTTGGTAATGAGAGATATTCCGTGCACGACTAGCGAGGTAGATCTGCAATTGTGCAACACCTACACGCAAGAAGTACAGTTACTCCAGGCGATAAAAGTCAACTTTCGGACACCATTATCGGTACACGTGGTGAATGATGAATCATCATTCCATCCGGGCAGTTGTTAATCTGTGAACCTGGAATCGTTTTAGGACTGATGCTTTCGAGTGATTTATTTCCCATATGAAATCACGAACCGTCAATTAAAACCAGGAAATATTCAATTTTTACATGCACTACGATGTGGTGAACTGATGTAAGTATTTTCTATTTCCTACAAATTTCATTATTAAATAACAATAAAACAGAATCAACTACTAAACTGAGACATATACGATAGATGTCGTAGACATCTCGGTGGAAGTTTACAGACGCTATTACAGATAAGTAAAAGTACGCCGTTCAGGTTTCTATCCGATTTCCTAGGAGAGTCAAATAAACTTCTCAACTTCGCAGCGAGATTGCCTGCCTGTAAGACGATCACACGACCTCTAATCCTATTAAATGTGTATAAAGGGATTTGTAGTAGACGCAGTTAATTTAAAACACAATAAATAGCGAGAGAAAATTTAATAAGGTCACTTCAATTGACTCTTCTGGTGTATTCCTTACGTGCTTGTAGCATAGGTGTGCATACAGTGTACATGGAAGATATTAAATAATCATTACCAATATTTACTGTGTAGTAATAATTGCTAGTTTAAACATGTATTCTTAGTCAAATATACCGGCCCTGACTATTTACATATACACAACTATTGTAGCATTTCTACATACAAAATTTTGACATTCAGTCGACTCATTAATAGATATTAAGATATTCCCAAACTAGCAATGTAATTTAATTTAAAATCGTTTGTCAACATGGGAGCGTTCACCTTATTTATTGCCAGTTGTATTTACACAACCGATTCTGAACCGGTGATGGTCGTGACGTTATGGAAAAGAACATCCAGGATCCAGGGCAGACGATTTATCAGCTACCCACAGGGTCTATTGTTTCAATAAGGTCGGTCAATCGACAGATCACATTGACGCCGTTTCGTATTTGCAAAAGAACGAGACAAGATGATGACCTTTAAGCTGGTGTGAACGTCTGGGGATGATGCACTTTCAATACCTATTTATAATAACAAAGTAATACCCAAACATGTTGAAAACAACGGTACCTATAAATTAAGAATGTTTTACAGGGAATTAGATGCAAAGTAGTACATTTTGCAAAAATATATAGTGATTACATTGAAATAGGAACCTAATAAAAAACATGGACGACCAAAAATAACCGATTCAATTACAGTTAATAGAGAAATGGATGCAAAACAGAAACAGGAAGGTTTTCTTTTTACTCTGGCTATTCACTTATTGTTTGTGTTGCAATTGATAATATTGTTGTTATAAACCGCAATATAGTTACATAGTCATTCAGCACATTACAATCTAAATTAAAACATAATACTTTATACAGCGAATAGACAAAGCAAGAACTGACACTCGCTGTTTTCAGAGTGTGACCTTGCATAACTTCAGTCTATCAACTTGCAGAGCGGGTGGTACCCGCAACTTCAGTCATGACCTAGAATAATTAAACATTATAGTGTAAGGGCCAACGATAAAAAGCGTATTTGAGTATAATACTTAACTGCTCTTGAGTGGTCAAACAAGGAAAAGGTACTCTGCATACAGATGCGCATGACGCATATAGAATAGACGCAATAAGAAGGCAAGCTACCTCACTTGCATAATTTCTCTGCTCTGTACTCTCCTGGTAGGAAATGGTGGATTTATAATGCGAAACAATAGGACTAACCATTATTTACCTTAATAAATGAAATCCCACATGCTACATGTTAGCTATATCAGCTACTTCATAAATTTAAAAGTATTTTTTTTTCACAATTGAAGATTAAAGCAGCGCCAAAATAATGAAGCGTCGCCAAATTTACTTCAAGGCCACACAACGTCAAAGGTGTCAACAGCGTTTGTCATTTCATGCCTTGCCTCTTCGTAAGCAGAAATATGCTTTGATAGAGGCGATATCGTATCTCCTCAGAATTGATCAAGGATAGTCACTCCTCAATTGACAGTAAAATCGTAAATTATACCTACCAAGATTCCAAACCAATCACAGGTGTAGACGGCGGTTAGCGGAGAGTGGTGCGGTTTAGGGTGTCTGCTGAGTGGGTCGTAATCGGTCATCAAACGAACGACTGCGAGACGCGCAGCGTCGAGTCTTTTTGCAAGTGGGAGGGGTTTGAAAGAAAGGGGAAAGTTGTGCGGTTTAGCGGGTCTGATGAGTTGGGTCGTCGGTCACACAACCTCAAAGGTGTCAACAGTGTTTGTCATTTCATGCCTTGCCTCCTCGTAAGCAGAAATATGCTTTGATAGAGGCGATATCGTATCTCCTCAGAATTGATCAAGGATAGTAACTCCTCAATTGACAGTAAAATCGTAAATTATACCTACCAAGATTCCAAACCAATCACAGGTGTAGACGGCGGTTAGCGGAGAGTGGTGCGGTTTAGGGTGTCTGCTGAGTGGGTCGTAATCGGTCATCAAATGAACGACTGCGAGACGCGAAGCGTCGAGTCTTTTTACAAGTGAGAGGCAAGAATTAAGAAAAATGAATATATAGGGTGTACCGACGATCCCAAACCACAGCTGTGTACGAGGGTTAGTGGAGGGTGGTGCGGTTTAGCCAGTTCGCTGTTTTGGGACGTAATCCGTCATTTGACGACTAATTAGTTGGCTGGGTGAACGGCCCCGCTTTCTAGCAATTATACTATTCAATGTTAGTTTTCATTGTAATTTAATGCTTAACCACAATCACTATATTCCTTGACTTAATTGTGAAAATAAAAAATAATAGAAAACGATAAGTGAAAAGAAACCACTACAACCTAATTGCCATTTAAATTAAAATAAAATACAAGTAGCTAAAAAAAAAAGCAACTGAATGAATTTTTAAAGAACAGAATTATTTAAATATTTATTGATATATAGTTTACTTCGTTTTCTTTTGGGAGTGTGGTCAGGACAATAATTCAATCGATTGCTCCAGTACCTCTTTATTACTACGTTTTATTTCTATATTGGCAACATTTTCAAGTATCTACAAACAACATTTTGCTTTTAACAGTGGTTTTTCTGCGACGCTTCTAATTTTTCGAATGTAGTTTCCAAAACGAATTATTTGATATATTTTGATTAACTTTTGATTTAAAAGTTTTACCACAATTGCAACAAATAACATTTTAAAATTATAAGAGAGATTAATACATGACCGACGAACAAACAAAAAAAAAATGAAACTTAAAAGCAAAATGTTATTTGTAAATATTGCCAATATAGCAACCAAACGTAGTAGTAAAGATGTAATAGAGGAATCGATTGAATTATTGTCCTGCCACACTTCCACAAGAAAACAAAGTAAACTAAATACATAATAAAAGGGTCAAAAAAAGAAAAAAAATATTTATTGGTATAAAAATATTTATAGTTCCACAGTTCAATATATATCTATAATTGTCTACTTCAAAATTGCTAACTAAGCGTCTTAACCCTTTGGTGAAACATGTCCCTTACCTTACGTAAAATTTATATTTTTATTGGTAAAATACTATGTTATTTTAATTCTATGTAGTTACATTACTTAAACGTTAGTTTTCATTATTATTTAATAAACTCCTAGAATAATTTGTAACCCCAATCATTATATTCTCAAATTTTAAATAAATAAAATAAAAAGAAAACGATTACGAACAACTACTAAGCCTCAGATAATATTATTATAATATATAATATTTAACAAGTCTGCTTATCTTTCTATTGTCTACTTCAAAATTGTTAACCAAGCGTCCTAACGCTTCGCACTGACCCCCCTGATGGATGTTGCCTCCACGAATTGCGTCCTCCACTCCAGCTCAAAATTCTCCCCAAGCTACCTATCGTGCATGTCAATGTGCATGCCGTAAGCACGCCCTCACTCCCTCCTACCTACGGCTTATCTCGGTGACATTCCCGATGAAAAGTAGCAGCTATGGTATAGAACGCAGATAGTGTACATACATACATAAAACAGAAAAGCGAATAAAAAGATGTATCTCAGAATAGTTCTGTGGATATGCTCATTTTGATGTGAAAGAACAATACCGTAATCGTAGTAGCAAAGTATGGATGTTTCCAAAGACGCTAAAATGGAATACGAAACTGTAGACTCAATGCTTCAATGCAAATAGTGCAATCCAGGACTCCATTAGTATTAGTTGCTGGCATCTAAATCCGTTTGATATTGGCAAAGTGAAAGAATGTTTGTGAAATTGTGGCACGTCAACCACATCAGCTCTGTAATGGAACCAGATATCAGGTTTGAAGTTTACAGGACTAAGAGCAAGGTCAAGGTGGCAATCAGCTCTTGGAAAAAAGAATCGGGGTTTCAGCAATAACTATTATCGATAGCTATTGAAGCAGATTACAAAACGGGAAGTGAACTTAGTTATGCAATGGCTGCTCTTCGGTTCTCGGGTTCTCTGCCGTGTAGAAAGTTTAAATTACTTGACGTTTCGATCATCTTGTCGTGATCTTCTTCAGTGACTTCACTCCTGAAGAAGATCACGACAAGATGATCGAAACGTCAAGTAATTTAAACTTTCTACACGGCAGAGAACCCGAGAACCGAAGAGCAGCCAGCAACGACGGCCGTGAAAGCCTAAAGACTACTTTAGTTAGGCAATATTTCCGCAAATATATTCTATGTGGAGCGTGCTAGATTATCGATTCCATAACTTCACCCTTACAGTGCTGTCACATTTCCAAAATTACTAGAAAATCATTTAGGTGTTTTACAAACAAGTAGCTATATCACTTTGGCGTAAAACATAAAAATTCTTATAAAACTTCAACAAAGTTAAATAAGTACTTACCAACTGCAACACATCGTAGCAGGAAAAGTTACCAAACAAATGTTTTCGTAGAATACCGAAGATATAAAGTACATGTTTTGGAGATATCAAATATTTGTGGTCTCGTTTAGTCATGATGCGACGCCCTTGGGATATATTTAAATTATATAGGATTCAACGCAGCACGTGGTGTCTGTTCAGGGTGGTAGTAGCATCTGCAATTGACGTAGTAAGTAGTGCATATATTTATATGCATTAGAAATGACAAAACGTGGAAGTGCATATTGCATAATATATAAGAGAAGGAAAAGGAATATTTTCGCTTTATACTGCACCATAAATTTTGATGTCACCACAATTTATTATTTGTATAAACCCTTATGGTCAATAATAAACATATGTGACAAAATGTATTTTCATAAGAAAAGATAAAACATAACTTAATCCCAAATGTTTAGTCTGCGGCAGGGCTTTTTAAAGTGATAATAATAAACAGTGGTCATGGGATATTAATAACGTCATTAGCCTATCCATTGAAGCCTATAAACATCTTCAGATGATATACACAAATACACAGGCGGGTATCCATTTCAAAATGAAGGAGTGATCATTACGGTAATTTATTTTCCACATGATTGTAGGTTCACTGTAAACATATTAGGCCAACCGATCTTATAGGCGCCAAACAGAGCATAGCAATGCACTTAAAGTTTATTTTGCTTCGCTACGTTTCAGTTTATACATTTCATTGTTTGTACCTTCATTTGTACATTTGTACAGATGTTTAATGATTGGAAACAAATAAGCAAATTATTCAGATAGAAACACCATACTTTAAACGTGTTTTCAACGAAATACTTTCATCCTTTGCTCGTATTTCAAGTAAGTACAATTACACCGTTATAAAAATGGAGTCATAACGAATGTTATAAACCTGGCCCTAATCAGATTCCTAAGTGTACTCAAAAAAATAAAAAGAGTTGTCCCAGAAAAAGAAAAAACCTTACTAGTGTACTAGTGATTGATTGAATTCGGATGTCAAGGGGGATAATACGATTTGTCGCACTGTCATTCGTTTTTATGCGCTTACCATTCAAGTGCGTGATTGATTTGGTGCGGCGTCTAAACTCTAGAAATCAATAAATAATAAAGGTGGATAAACTCCATTGCCCTTCAAGATTTTGACCTGAATTTTCGATTTAATTAAAACATATTCCGGAAAGCATAGAAACGAAACATAAAATGGAAAAAGAGATGTGTACTAAATGTAATTCTCCGGCAGTTATATAAATAACATTTCCTGATTTTACGGAGCATTTAGCAGTGCATAAACTCATAGTCAAATGTGAGCAAATTCGATTAAAGTGACAAAAATAGATTTTAATATTCCGCAAGGAACAATAGACATTAACAACTGGAGAACAGTTGTTTGAACTGCTTAAAACATGATAATCAAAATTATGTCTAAAAAGGTGTTTCAAAGAATGAACCATTTAAAGATCTAGTAATGCCAATTTCGCTGCTATAAATATTAATCAAAGGAGTGGTTAAGAAATCACGTAACAACCGTCAATCAAGATTCAATTTTAGCGACATAAAATAATAAAACTATCTAATAGAGGTCTACGATTTACTGCAACCAACGCCTCATTTATATGCAAATTCGTCTCTTTCCCATACTTTCAACAAGTGGGTGCTAATATGCTCCTATTAGCATACAGTCCACTTATAGTATGCAAGCATACGTAACTGTTGTAATATAAAGGGGTCCGGACCTGTTATACAGAGTACTTACACTTACATCTATATATGGATGTTAATTCAAAGAGAAAATTATTTCATCTCGTGCAATGTGATCCGCATACTTTATTGGGAGGTTATTTTAGGAGTATTTTAAATTCCCTATCTCTGCAAAAACTTGACACAATGTGGTTATTATTATTGTTTCGCTGAGGCATCCTGTGTACTTTTATAAAATCAGCTACATATTTTCTTAATTTTCGTCTTCAAACACGCAAGATGTCGGTATAAGTACTTCGTGTTTTTTTTTTTTTTTTGCCTTTCATGGGCAGGTTTATCCCGTAAGGCAACTCGGCCTTAAGACCTATTGTGCCCCCATGATGTCTTAGCCCTCTCGAGTTCGTGTTACACAAAATGCGATACTCGGTTTACGGAATAAAAATAGAAATTTTACGGATTTCGAAACGTTGTCTGTACTAATTTCTTTTAATTTCTTAATTTAATTAATTTTCTTGTATGGGCGCGGTATACCGATATAATATGTGTCACTTTATAAGAGCACGTAAAATTATCTAATTATTTAGGTAATTATTAATGTTTCGTTTGTGGAGCGCGCAGTGTACTGATATCTTCTGCCTGATATACATACATAGATTTTACATATCACAGTCAATATATCATTGAATTTATACAACAAATTGTAAGGTTTATTGTTTACCACAAAGCCGGTATTAAAGTTGTCCTTTCGGCGTATTAATTAGTCAAACCAAGAAATTTTGGTAAATCGTAACTAGTAGATAACAATGAAATAAACAAGATCGAAATTACCAAATAAAAAACACTTGTTGCACTGAATTTTTCACATTTTTTTATAGAAGAGCTATGAGCAGAATAAAATCAATGATTTTTGTTTTTGTTTTTTTCAAATCAAAATTTAAAAAGATGAACACTTATTAGATAAATAGCCCGTCCACCTTAATTTAGTTATATTTATTTTATTTAGCTTGCTATATATAGCTACAATAGACGAAGTGAAGACGCCAAAAATCTTAACACTATACACACTTATATGCCAACTTCACTACTTTTCTGTTATCGCTGACGAATTTAATTTCACTGTGCAAGGCATTATAGGCGGTTAGTGACTTATAATAAGCACCTTGTTCATAAAATGATAACCTATGCCTTGAAACAAGAAGATCACTACAATGCCGGTTGGTCATACCGATGGAAATATTTTTATTACGGGTATAAAATTATTGGTTATTCAAATGAAAAGAAATTAGTTTTAAATTATATAGACATGGCAATGGTAATATATTCAATGACCCAAATAATGGCCTGCATGATGATCTGCTGGGTGCACGAAGTATAGATCTTGAGGTTGTCTTCTGTATAATGAATATTCTCCCAAAGCCTAACGACGATCCCCAAAATATGATACCGTATGCTAACCTGGACTGAATATGGTCAAAATAAAATGTTTTCAAAATATTGATACTAACATAGTTTCTAATCTTATAGATCGCATAGCAATAACGGGAGAGTTCTTTCGCTATATTTTCAATATGAAAGTACCAACTTAATCCAGTATCCAAAGTCATACCTAAAAACCTAACTAAATTTGTACTTTGAATTTCGTTTGTCTCATCACCACAAATGTAGAGAGGCATGACACTTGTTTATATTTAATTTTAGATTATTGAGGTCGCTCCAGTTGTTCATTAATTCTAAAACAGCAGAGTCACCTTGGACTACAAAAGTAGTATCGTCTGCGTACTGAAACAATCCATCAAGGTTGACGAAGCTCTTTAAACCATTGACATATATAACAAACAGCAGAGGACCCACTATTGACCAGTGCGGCACTCCCTGGGTTAGTGCTGAAGCAGGAAAGAAAACATGCATTCTCATACTATTTTTACTCGTAGGCACACATAATGACTTCTATTTGAGAGATACGACTTAACCAGTTGTAGGGCGATGCCGCAAACACCATATTGCTCTAATTTGTCGAATAGTGCCCGATAATCAATAGTGTCAAAAGCTTTACTGAAATCGAAGTAGATACCACAAACTTTCTTCTTTACATCAATCGAAGATAAAATATCCTGCAGGCACTTAAAGCATGCCCTTTCACAAGATCCCCCCGGCAAAAATCCAAATTGGGACGTGCTAAATAGATGACAACTAAGAAAGAAATCATATAAACGCTTGCAAATTAATTTTTACAAAATTTTGGAAAAGGATGACAAAATAGAGATGGGCCTGTAGTTGTTAATGTCATTTACATTTCATTTTTCATGTATTGGTATAATTTTAGCATCATAGTATTAGCAATGTCTCCCAAGAGCCTAGCAACGAAAGCCGCGAATTTCTTCATAATGTTTGTTGGGACATTGTTGATACCAAATGATGATTTCGCTGCTATATTATATTAATGATTTCCTTTGTAGATGCTGGTTGTAGGTATATACTAATTGAATTTGTTTTTTTTTTTAATTTAAGTAATAATTTTTAAGCGTATTTATTTTATTTCTCCAGTTTATTTAATGCCTGGTGTCATACCATAATGGCATCCTAACTATTCTCAATATATTTTCCAAACATCTTATAATGACGAAATTAAAAGTTAATATATTTCTGCCGCTTTTGGATGGTACGCTGACAGTTGAGCTGTGTGGGCGAAGGACGAATGTGCGATATTCCCAAAACCAGGTGGACTCTATGCGTACCCTAGCCGAGAGCTCTAGCCGTCGGATGTGACCCCAACCCAGATTTCTGGGCAATGGACATTACGACTGGCATTCTAATTGTGCTTGGCCGCCAACCGTCTTAAAGACTGGAGGTTGGTGGAGCTATCCTAACACGGTTGGGTAACGTTGACCACCGAGCAATATCTTGCTAAGAAGTGCCCACCCCATTCCTACCTAGTAGAGTAACGGATGGCACATTTGGCGTTTTTATGGGTGGTAGGCTGGCTTTTCTGCCGACCGTTGCCTGTGCGAGGAATTGATGGGTAAAGTTTCGGACACAGATGAGTTGAAAGAAGACCATAGCGTCAAAGTTTTAGCCGCCATTTAGGGGCGTAATATGATTGGCATTGAATTGGGTAGAAGTTCGACTTGAGCACTAGCAGGCTGGGAAGTTAGTGGGACGATCCTAACACGGTTTGGTGAGTTGCTATCAGATGGCTACCTTCTACATCAATGCATCCATCAAACGCGAACAAAGTAACTTGCCACAATACTGGGCAAGTTACCCCCGACAGTGGCCAGCTGGTTCCTTCCGATTAGCTGTGGGATTCTTACGGGTTTGTGGTTTGGAGATGGACAATGGTCATAACGATGACCATTGTAGCGTGCACACCTCTGAAAATTCCACTCTGAATTTACAATGATTTCAAAAGTCGAATTGTCTTCTCGATTTGTTTCTTTTAATTGCGTGTTAGTCAACACTATAAATACCAAATCTTTGCTCAACTTTAACAATAACAAGATTAGCAATAGTGTCCCAAAATGTTTGAACAGACTATATAGTTTTAGTCGTTCTGTCACATTATTTTTCTTTGCAATGACATTTCTATTTGAATATTGTCCCTTTCTTGCTCTATTGCTTTCTGACGTAATATTACTGACACTCAAGTGAAAAGCTAGGAATTTCTTGTAAATCGCGTGTCAAAAGAAAAACAACACCAAACATAAGTATAGGGATAATATAGTGTTGTGTACGTTACGCGCGAGGAAGCACCATCGGCAATGGACCGCCAAGAACCGGTTGGAGCATCAATTACCGGTACACTCGTATACGCAATATTCCGATCGATCCTCGCGATTAAGGAAAAAAAAAACTCGGGCGAACAGTAATTAATGCGCCACGACTTCCTCGTCTACGTTCCAACTTTCAATTATGACCATTATAAAAGCGGACGCCAGCATTTGTTTACCGTTTTAAATGTTTTTTTCCGTGGAAGAACGCCGAACGCTATTTATACAAAATCGTACCTACGGTTATGTTGGTAAATTGTGTTGAGAAAGAAAAAGAATTATTACCTTAGCTACGTCGAGTATTGATTTGGTCTGATATTTAATTATATGAATAAAGTATGTCCAACTGCGACAAACAGTTCCTCATAACGCGAAGATATAATGAGTAATATTCACGTATGTACAAAAGGCTAGTAACCTTCGATTCCAATGCACGATATTAATTATATGATCCATTAACGATGAAATTGAGATTCATCAGGATCTATACCCCATATTTCATACTGCAGAAGCACGGAACAAGAGTTCTATAAAAAACCGAAATTTACTAGTTTTAAGTTTAGAAAAAAATTTTTGCCCCCCAAAAGTAAAATTTAATAAGCAACAGTCATTATTAGCGGACGCGTTTCGTCTTACCAAGGCTCATCAGTGCTACTGTTGCATCATCCGACGAAGCGCGTACATTTACTAATCAAATCGGAAAAAGTATGTATGAGACTAACTAACGAACTATCTAACTAACTAAGTAACTACAGGGTGCGGCAAAACAGACAGCGCAGTTTTGGAGGACTATTAAACGGCGCAAGTTAGAGAAATTGGGTTTCTTTACTTTTATTCGGTATATTATGCTATTTTATGCATCAAGTTCTCAAGATAACATTAGAAAGATGATGGACTGAAAATAACCCCTGAAAATAACCCACCGCAACTTCACGAGAAATTTCTTCACTCCCCAAAAGTGACCGTGTGGTATGCGATTTCCAAATTTGAGGTGAAATTGGAAGCTCTGACGGAAGACACCTGGTTTCAGCAAGACGGGGCTACAGCCCATACTGCTCAAGTTTCAATGACAAAACTGCGACGGATGTTCCCTGCGCGCCTCGTCTCTCTGAGGGGCGACCTGTGGTGGCCCGCGCGCTCACCTGATTAAAGCATTTGCGACTTCTTCCTGTGGGGCTACCCGAAGGAAAAGGTTCTTAAACATTGGCCTCACAACTTGAAAGAAACTCAAGGATCGAATTCGGGAGGAAATCGCAGCTATACCCGTCGAGATGTGTCAAAATGCGGTCGAAAACTTCAGAAATCGCCTACATACATGTATCGCTGCAGGAGGTCATCATCTTTCTGATGTCATCTTTAGGACTTGATGCATAAGACGGCATGATGTATAGAATAAAATAAAATAAACTCAATTTCTGTATGTTCGACGATATAGCATAATATCTGTATAAATTTAATGAGATTCATTTGAAGTTGCCTTTGATGCAAACGGAAGTACAGAAGCAGAAATGGAATATTTAGTTACAAATACCATGGCAATAGGTACCTGCCGTTAATAATATACACTCCAAAAATCTTAAATCTAGTTCAGAATTTTGTAAAACAGGAATAGACATCCATGACTTTAAGTTCTTATAAATTAACCTTCTAGAAACGCAAAATCCGCCTTTTTCCCCTGTAAAAAACGAAACATACTCTGAACCATTGCAAGGACAAGAGTGGAACGGTGAAAAGAGAACCCAAAAGTTATATCTTGAATAAGAACGACATTAAGCATTAAAAAACTAATAACCTTTGGTATCCAAAGATATGCAAGGACTGGACCGTAGTAATAGATACACAAGATCTCCTATCACTAGTCGCTGCACGATTTTATTAATTCGGGAGAATCCGTGGGTTTCCATTTCCAACCGAATGAATAAAATCGTAAAACGCGGATGAACGGATGTGTGCCAATCTGGTGGTATCACTGCAATAAATAATTTGTCAGCATTGGCAACTATGTCAATAAAAAAGAGGATTTCTATGATAAAATAATTCCAGAATTTTGTAAGAAAAGTGGAAAAATGGATTTTATTTTCAAATAGATTTCTTTTTACATATATTTTACATACTATTAAGAACTAAATATGTTATCCGTTATTATATTTTATTAAACTAAAAGCTATACTTTCTTCTGCAAAGTTCCATTCTACAAAGAATAGCAAAAAGTTTGGAATTTTAATCAAATTGCAAAGATTGCATGCCCTGATCGGTAGACCACGCACCGCCACTGGTTACCTACGAAAAATTTATTCGACGTTCGATTTGATTTACATAGAGCATGGAGCAATAAAGTACATTAGTGTACATTCAATTTGCGTAACGTAACAAAATATTTATTTAGGAAATAATTTGTCTTTACAAATTGTATTAACTGTACTAAAACAGGACGTTAAGTAACTCAGAGTTCATAGTACGAAAACACGTAATCTTTATTTCCAGGACTTTATTAAAGCTCAAAATTAAAAGCCATTTTCTACCCGACAATCAGATTTAGTGGCAATAAAGTAAAAGCCAGCGTTGCCCTGTTAATGAAAACCAAGTTTTATGTACCTACTCGAAATATTGATCCACTGATGGAAGTTGAGGTAATTAGGTTTACGACATAATTAGTATTAAATACATGGCAACATTTAGTATATATATTAGGATATTACATACAAAGTAATTGCTAATTTACCATTTCTTTTTAATTTAAAATTTTAATTATAACAACAATAATAACAAGTTTGTTTCAGGAGGTTATTTAAAGCTTTTTCTTTCATCGCCTTCCATAATATTGGAATTCTGCCATGGATGCTAATCTGCTATATACCTTATTAAGGTCAACAAAAAGTTTGGAATTTTTTTCGTCCCGCTATATCAGTAAAATACGTTTACAGCACTTGTTTACGTAATGCGATGTGGACTCGTGTGATATGAACCGTAAACAATAGCTAGTGGAGACAGCATACAGAACGCCAATTAAAACAAATTCCTAATCGGATCATTACAACCGCAACAATAATATTGATGTGCTATCTCATATAACAGCTAGGATCGGAATGCAACGACGGTTTCCAATCAACGTTGGAATTTTAATTAGACGATGGCGCTGATGTCAAGTGAGAAGCATCTAATTATATTATCATCGAGACTGGACTTGCAAAAAAAAAAAACAATGCAAGCAGTGTACTCTATAGTTAATGTGATAATTTGATTGCGACACTAGGTGTTAAAGCACATATTCGCCGGAGAAATAAGTCGATAAAAATACGATACATTCAGAATAGCAAGCTATAATATTTAATATACATACATAAAGAACTATTAATTATTCTGATAAATACGAAGGTAGCACCGATAATTTCTGCAAACTGGTAAATCAAATTGTGTCAAACCAAAAATGTTTTTTTATTATGGTTTTTCAAAATATTTGCTTTTAAACTTAATACATTTATGCATACGATAAAACCAATTTTTAAAACATAAATTCCAGTCTTCTTGAATCACTTGGGAAGCAAGATTTTTAAAGTATTCCACCGCTTTTTTGGACGTTGAAAATCTTATGTCATGCATCTAATATTTTAAACGAGGAAAAAGAAAGGGGCAGTATGGCTTGCAGAACAAATTCACATTTAGGACGCCGCACCCAAGAGTTGTCAAGCACATTTGGTAGGCATACTGGTGTGTGTCATTCTGCACCATGCGTCTGTCTTCAATAACAACAGTTGCAACTGATTTCGAGAAAAAACCATTTAGGTACCATTTTCCTTCCTACACTTCGAGACTGCTCGACTTTGACTCGATTTGCGTTGATTGCCGCTTCGCTTCAGGTTCAAATGCATACAATCAACTTTTTTTGGCAGCAATAATGTTTTAGACTGCTTTTGACTTACCGTCGTTGTATTTCTTTAAAGTTGCTTTGCACCATTCAACACGCTGGACTTTTTCAGCATCTGTTAAATTGTGAACCATCCAACGACGGCACACCTTCCTTACTTCCAAGTAATCATGCAGGATCTTTTTAATTGTAGTCATAGCAATGCCCAAGTTGCTTCTAATAATTTTGTAGGTGATTCGATTGGCTTCTTCAATCATTGTTCGAACGGCAGCTATGTTTTCATCAGTAACTACAGAAACTGGTCTTCCTTCTCTTAAGTCGTTGTTGAGTGCAGCCCTGTCGAACTTTAATTCGTCGTACCAGCTATAAACAGCCCTTTGAGAAGGCGCTTCATCACCAAATGCAGCACGAAGCCGTTCCACTTCGGAGATAGCGAGTTTTCAAATTATAATGAATCGGTGCTCTAAAATGTTCTCTTGTTAAATGCATTTTTCACACAATTCGCTCACTTTGGCAACACACTGAAAAGTAGCTGATGCAGTTATCGAAACCGAACTTGAAATATCAAACTACAAAATAATAGGCAATTAAATAAATGCTTTCCTCCTAATCACGGTAATAAATATTAGGCAATTTTTATATTAAAAATGTTTACTTCCTGTAGGATTTGAACCCGGCATCTCCCATTCATCGGATGGTTGCTCTGAATGAGAGATGTCGGGTTCAAATCCTACACAAGGTAATAGTATTTTAAAACAGAAGTGTCACAATGACGTTTATGTAATGCGGGTGATTCAATGTACGAGCATTACAAGTCATTATGACACGAGCTTCTTACAGTATTTTTTTTCTAATTTGCACATTAATCGCCCATATTACATTCCACCAGTGCGTTAATATCTCATTACAACACAGTGTGCGGTAATAATCATTTCAGCACTGCGTCGTCGTTTGTTTGGCTTTTTTAATATAAAAAGTGCCTCATATTTATTACAGTGATTAGCAGGAAAGCATTTATTTAATGATTTCAAACTGTAAGAAGTGCATTAGTTGCATAACAGGCAATTGTTTGACAGCTCGTTTGATTCTCTATGGCCAGTTTGCAGAAATTATCGGTGCTAGCCTCGTACAAAGTATGCGTACATAATCATAAGAGAGTAATTGAAACTCATTTTCACTTTCAAAACAAAAATTTATATCTTTACATCAAAATGAATTAATGCTTAATATATTAAGTCAATTTGTGTCTAAAAGAGCCTCTAACGGGAAACTAGTGGGAGAGTTTTGACTTCTATTATCCATGTTTTTTAAGATGATGAATCCGAATTTGCGGTTGCTAACACATTTTGATGACGCAACATTTAAAAAAAAATGCAAAAAATATAAAAAATTTCATTTTTAGTGGTTTTTTGCTTGTAACTCGGACACTATAACTTTTCGTAAATAAACTTCATATTCAAATGGAAAGTAGATAAAATCTTTATAATTTTTATTATTCAAGCTTTTCCTCTGAGGAATCGTTCGGGCTCAAGCGCTATTTGAAAATTTGCGTATTCCGGCTGTCTTAACAAAAAACCACTTTTCCACTCCAAAACTCTAATTTATTATAAAAAACTGCCAATTAGTAAATTCCCCGCAGTTCTCTGCACGTACTTTATTTAGATCGTTGTGTAAAGGTACGGTGCTTTCAAATATTAAGTTATTTAATGAAGTCCGAAATTGTACAAATTAAGTTACAGAAAAGTTGAAATTCCAGCAAAAAAATCTTAAACAATTATTACGTACGATTATCATTATTGATTCACAGCAAGCTGTGAAGGTGCCTCAGACCCTCTACAAACCTCATCCTGCCACTGACAAAATCCTCTCAGAGTATATATTGTTCCTGCGCGCAAGAAGTGATTGCGACACCACTCCTACTTTATTTAATCAGTGGAAACTGAAGTTTCTCCAAAGTTCTGCAGAAGAACAATGACTTGCAACTAGTATTTAATGGTTTCCTCAAACAAATCAGGAGAAAATTGCCAAAGCAGGAAATGTGTTTCTCATGGCTCTGTATGGGAAAGGACATAAGATTAGCCTGAACGTTTTGAGATATAGGCAATAAGAATCTTCATCGTACAAAAGTAAAGCCAACAACGGAGCACAATATTCATTTGTTTACTGTAAGGTACAGGAGTGGTTATCCGGACAAACCACACTCGACGAGCACAAAGAGACCAGAACAAGTGGAGGTGATTAAGAACAAGAAGTAGTCCCGTGCCAGTGCCAACCACTTTGAACCCAGCACCGGATTCAATACTTAGGCACATTTTTTTAAATGTGAAACGGGGTACCAACATAATTGTGGATGCAGGAAAGTAGGCCTCCATTGCTCCCCGATCTGCATATCGTGCGACGGGCTGTGTGATAACGTAAAGTCCCCGGAAGACAGCATTGCCATAAACGAAGGAAAGTCGATAGTTTCCGTGTAACAACCAAAAAAACCGCAAAAAATGAGATTCTTTACCCTTTTATCCACTTTTTTGTTTATGTTTATGTTAGGTCACGAATTTTGTTAGTGAATCTCAAATTCGGATTCAGTACTTCAAAAAACATGGAACAATTGAAGAGATCAATCTTACAACTCTCCTGATAAAACACAATTTCATTAGACTATAAGCGATAATTAGCTAGGAAATGTAAGGTTACGTTTTCTATAATTTGCGTATAGATCAATTCTTCATGGTTAAAAACATAATACATTATTGTAATTCAATATTCATTTCTTTGACCGAATTCCTTATCTACCGTATGTATGTGTTTTTACTAACTCATTGGCTTTCTTTGTTTCTTCAATTCCCAAATACTCCGGGCACTCGTCAGCATTAAGATTTTCTTCATGTTAATCTACTAGTTACCCACTTCATTGATATTCACTGGATGAGAAGCATTATATATATTGATAAAAGTATGAACAAGTCAACAAATATATTTTATTTTTCTGCTCTAATTACATTTCTATGATAGAAATATGTTTCAAGAATAATTAATGATTACAAACAAATCGATTTGATGCAAAATGCATTTCATTAGATTGATTTGTTAAATCGATAATTAATTCTCACCACATAAAGGGTAAGTATACATATTAAATAAAAACAAATGAATGTAGATGGTATGAAGTGTTTATTAATAAAATATGTAGTTTCGCTCGGATTCAAAAGAGGACTTTAATTAATTTTAATAATCAAATAGATTCTCTATCTTGGGAAATATATCTACTGTGTTAGCTTTCTATAATAAGCAGCACCTTTGTTCCCACGCTTGCCTACCTTATTGTTAATTGCATTTAAGTTAACGCAAACTATAATTATTTCTAATACACATATGTGCATACATGGCGGAAAAGCTTGAATATTTTAACTTTCTATTTTTAAATAAATCTCGTTTTACTGGGTTACGTTGAGAAAAATTTGGCATTTTATTATTTAAAAGTAAACTACTAGGTGGTCGCGTTCTTCTACAATGGCGTATCTAGAGCATTTTTTCTAAGGAGGCGTATGGAAGGAGTAAAATGCAATAAACAAAATCAAAAAAACATTGTGACAAGCAAATGTGTTTGCTTTACCAGTATCCGAGTATCTTCCAGGCGGAAATACACGCTATTAAAAGATACGCCCAGTTCAACACTGACAGAAACTACGAAAAGCAAGAGATTATCATAATGTCCAATAAGCAGCCATTAGGGCGCTGAGCTCAAATATAATCAGCTCCAAGATGATTTGGGAGTGTCTAGAAAGATTATTAAACGAGCTAGGCAAAAGGAACAAGGTAACCCTACTGTGGAATCCTGGACATAGAGGAGTTGAAGGAAACGAAATAACAGATAATCTCGCTAAGAAATGGGCTAAAATACTTTTGTTGTGCCTGAATCTTTGATCTTGTCATGACTTTCACTAGCTATGATGGGTTAGACATCGCTGACGGCGCTAAACTTTGCGGAACGGGAATGATTGTAAATAAAACCCTGGGAGCGTGAGAAAGCTGTGCCAACGCAACGGCCACAGTAGAGAAAACCGGTAAAATGCCTGTTACACCAGAGAAGTTTTGCCAGCGCTAATATAATCAGGCCGGGAATCATTGAAACAAGAAGCTCGGCGTATATCAGAAAGCTGTGCCAACAAATCAGCCAGAGCGATCTGGGAAAATGCCTGCATTGCACCGGAAAAGCTTTGCCAGCGCTAACAATTAAGCCGGTAATAATTGAAATAAAAAGCTCGGCGTGTATTAGAAAAGCTGTGCCAAACCATACCAAAATGATAATAATGGGCCAAGCGCGAGTTTCTTCAGTTTTTTGCACGTAAATCTAAAACTTGGAGGACTAAAACTAAATGGAAAACTAGTTGGATGATGTTTTCAGAGAGAGAATCCTTGTTGAGAACAGGTAAATAGTATACTTTTACCGCAGATTCAACACCAACCCAAGGCGATACAAGTCTGAAGCTATAACAGTAACTACTTACTCTGGCAGCAAGTTCCTGTATATGTGGTCTTTTCGTCCACTTTACAATACCACTCCCTACAAGCATGCATGATCAACACATGTCCATAAGTATTTCTTCACTACACTTTACTTTAACTTTTAGATTCTTAGAACCAACATTAAAACACACAATATCTTTCTTGCATTTAATATTGTTAAAGTTGTTGCTTGTGCACTATTCTTTAATAGAATAATTAAAATAATCTTCTAACACATTTTTTCATTCTTGATAACTACACTCGCAACGCAAGAGACGTCGTCTGCATAAAGTATTGTGAGTTTATCAATAATTGGCGGTAAATCGTTGATATATAATAAAAATAAAAATGGTCCGAGAGCCGAACCTTGTAGAACGCCATACTGAACATTGCCATGTTGATAGTGTCTTAGCATTTGGTTGTCAAATAACGTCCTTTTTGTGTATCGTCGCGTATTGACGCAAATACGACTGGTATGTCAATCTGACAGCATCTATCAAAGGTACAGCAACACGTGTGCAAACTACTTACAATTAGATCAAACAAACATAAAATAGGCAAAGAGTATTTAATACCAGGTAGTAAAGTTAACATAAACATTAAATATATACATATTTCTATTTAGAATAAGTAGTCAAGTGCAGAGGTATTCTACAACTGTACAAATCATTTTCCAGAATTAAAAAGAAAAAAAAATCAAGCAATTTAACGGTAAGAACATTAAGAAGAGTAGTTCATGAGAGATGTGTGTACAAGATAAAACAGATCCTTTAAGAAAACAAAGCGAAACAAAATCCTAGCAGTAGTCACGTTATAATTATCAACTGATTACCTTAATAACTCCAGTAGGAAGGATGTAAAAACAGGATAAATACGGCACAGACATAAATTACTATGTCATTACCTTACCTTAATGCACCGGTAAGCTTCCACAATACACGCACCAAGCGTTTACCAGTAAATCCAACGGCAATACGGAGTCATCTACCACCTCTAGCATATATCCAAGAGACGTGAATCGTAAACGAGTTTGAAGAATGGAGTAACAGTACTTGATATCGCGATATAGGTAGATTACTACTGATGATACCCATTACTGTTATTATTATTGTTGTTATTCCGTATTTCTACGCTTTACCAGCACCTATTATATCAAATCACAGCCAATCTTCCGCTAATCCTGTCAATTACCGAGCATCAAACGCATTACGACTCCCAATTGAGCGAAACTAATTGCCCAGAATTAATGGACTGTAATAGAAAGATTTCCTCACTGAAGATTTTTATTCTGGATTAATTGGTGATCTAGCAACGGGAAGCCGCTTTCAGGAAAGGTTTAAGATTTAAAATCGTTACACGGATGCATTGAGAATAAAGTGAAATAAAATAATATGGTGTATTTTTGTAAATATATAGGTGCGGAACTATTTAAATAGAAGAAGTATACGTAGTATATATTACTTCTAAGTTTTGAATCTTGTTAATAACTCCCGACAGTTAAATTGGTATCTAATTGGTAATCTTGGCTGGGTAATTATCTTGTAGAATATACCTACCATAAAGGGTTGTACTTTGCCTTTGATAGATTTAAGTATCTAATAAATCTAGTATCTCTTTTAAATGGTTTACCAACATAATTACCGTTAGAACGTTGTAAATTTTCTGATGACGATATGATTGTATTCATTTAGAGTCGTTACAAAGATATTTCAAAATGATAGCGTAATAATAAATAAACTTCTATTGAATTGTACTCACAATGTGAGTCGACCCTTATAATGCTATATCCCTATAACTGTCTATTGCTCACATTTCCAAATATCTTCGAGAATAGCCAGATACGCGCTACTTGAGCTTTGAATGTGCCCGAATGTACAAGTCAAATATAATAATATCTACCGAATCTTTATAAATTAGAAAAATAAAGAAATAGGGTTACTGCGAAAATTATATCTTATATTACAATAAATGTGTCAGTTATTTAATAGAGCCCTAAAGAAAAAATTCGGGAATCTTTAGATGAAAAAAAAAGTGTTGAACAAATAAAAACATGACATCACATAAATTTTTAACAAGAGGAGCTAGATAAGGTTGGATAAACCACTGAAGAATAGACAACAAAAACTAAAACCGTTCTTGGTGAGATGCAGAGACTTCAAAGTTGTGAATATTATCAAATCTGTATTGGCAGATGATATATGTAGATAAAGGTATTGCAAGAAGTAGATTTAAAAGATAGAAGAAATTAGACACCAAATAACAACGAAATGATAGTACAATTAAGAATAAGGAAGGACTTGATAGAGCCATTTGATAGTTTTAAATATTTAAGAATTAGAATGGATTAGGCAGGACAAACAGGATTGAGTCAAATAACCTAATATAGAAGGAACAAGCAACCTATAATGTAGTGAGTAAAAGTACAGATAAGTAAACAGATATCTCACTGTAGCAGAATTTGCCAAAGCACGCGGGCTGCATAAATCAAAGGTGCAATATTTCGAGTTTATGAAACATAGATACTTGCGGGGAGCAAGGTGTACGATCGGAGACTCAACGTCTGAGTATGGAAGGGGTATCGAGCTAGTTATTTTTATTTAAAAAATATGTTTTTTTGCCGCACAGCTGATATTTATCTAGAATAGGAAATTGTGTGTTTAATAGGAAAAAGGTATTTTCTTGAAAGCATAGGAGCAAAGGAATTACTAAAATTCATGTTTCCTTATATAAAATTACCCCGACATTGTATATAAATTTCGGTATAAGCTTACCAAAATATCGTCATAAAAAACTCCACCCAGAAAAATTACCTTTTCTTTTATATTTTATCTTGACATGATTTACAGAACCCACTCTCAAGCTCATAAAAAAAAAGGAAAACGTAATTGTTGCGTAGTATATCGTGCGCGAAAGAATTTATAGTAACGTAGTGCATTGTTATGCGGAGAATTCTCGGAATATTCCAGATAATGTATCATAGGGTGGGCGAAAAATGTAACCGACTTGCCCGACGAAAAACGTGCGAAGAACATAACTGCCAGAGATTCCGGCCTCCCGTTTCATTCGGCTGCATTGTTTGTTTGGCGCGAGTAGTCGCGGACTTGTTCTGTGTTTTGTAGTTGTGTGTTTCGTTGTAAAATGCTCCGTAATTCTAGACGGAAAATAAAACACGTCTCGGGTATCAAAACTTTTAAATGCTTTGCAACTCGGAACAGGTTTTCGATGACATCATACCGCGTAAATCGTCTAAAAATAACGTGTTTTTTTTTCGTATATGTATATGCCATGTTTAGTATTCTTTTTACGATCACCGTGTGGGTTGCTTCGAACGTAAAATACCTTAGAATTATTATGTACTTTTAGGGAACAAAATTACTAAAAAGCGTTCTGTAGATTTTGTTGTTTGGTAAGGAAAGCAAAACAGCAAAAAAAAATAATGAATATGCTCCAGTCTTTTTCATAAATGGTGAAAACGACATAGAACATATTCAGTTTGTTCTTAATTCTCATTAATTGGGGTACAATACAAAAACAAAACAATGAAAAAAATATATATTCGAAGTATCAACAGAAGATAATAAAACTAGGTCCTTATTTCACATATTCTGCAAAAGGAGAATGCAGCCGGTCATCTTCAGACCAGAATTCTCCATCAGTGAAGTTTTACTACTGAAATTTATTAACATTGTCGAAATTATTGTGAATTGAATGTGTGAAAATGTATTCACTGAAAGAATTTGAAATAATTTGCAAAAATGAACACATTAAAATAATAATAACTGTAAATACGTTTGAAATTTTTTCTCAACCTGTTTTGTTGAGTTGAAATAGCTTCTTTTTGAAATGGAATCTATGAGTTAACTTAGTTTCCTGAAAAGAGCATATACTTCCTAATTTAATAATCCAATATTTCCATGACATTAAATCAAGAGGAAAAAACGAGCAAAATTACTTTGCTTTTTTTGAGTTGAAACGACACTGACTTCCAGATACTATCCAGAAAGCAAAAGCCGCAATACCACGGCATTGGACTTGGTCTCATCGAAGTTTGTCTACGTTTAACTCGCGACAAGGCTTGGTAAGTAGATAGGTATTCCTACGATCCATGTGAGTTCGTAGTGTGGATTCGTGTTGGCTTGGCTACAAGACGCTACTGACACTTAATTGCATCACATTCGCCAATAGTCTTTAGATCGGGTCGAATTGTACGAATACGGACCGGAGATGGGCGCTTTCCTTTGACTCGCGTCAAATTTACCGACAAGGAACGAAAAATAAAAACGTCAGCATCCTATCTGACAACCTCGAAACCAGATTGAGATTGCCTGGAAAACCTAAAAACCGTGGCTAAAAACAACAAAGTTGCTTTGGTGTGGGTGCCGAGTCATAAGGACATACCAGACAACTAATTAGTAAACACGCTAGCAAGAAAGGATTCTAAAACAATATTTACTGGACCTGAACCAAGTCTGGCAATAAATAATGGTTGAACGGATCACAAACAACTAACAGGTTACTAAAACAGCAAACGTATTGGGACAGCCATCACGGCATGTAGCTGCAGATCTTCTGGCTCTCAACCGAGTTTAGAACGGTGACAAGTCTGCTGACGGGACACGCCTGTCTAAGCCATCTTTAACAATGAACCTATCTATAGATTATGCATTGAGATGGAGGAAACAGCACAGTTTTTGAATGCATTGAAACGGTAGAAATTGCCATTGCTGTACAGCAATCAATCTATATTTGTTCTCTAGTAACAAGTTATCTTTAAATAACGAGAAAACCAATTATTTGATATTCCATACAATTCAAAATAAGACACAATATGATTTACATATTTATGTACAAAATGAGGAGATACCTCGTGCTCGCGAAATAATTTTTTTTAGGTGTGCATATGGACGAAACACTTTCTTGGGACGTACACTGTGAAAAAACAGCAAAAACCCTAAATAGTTACTGTTATCAGATACGTAATTTAAAACCGTTAATCGAATTTAGTTCTTTACTTTCATTCTACTATGCAAACGTGCACAATAAAGTATCATATGGCATCACAGTTTGGGGAGCATCGTCTGCTAGCAGGACTGTATTTTTGGCTCAAAAGCGCATAATTCGATATATGGCTGGAGTTAATTGGACAGAGTCTTGCAGGCCTTATTTTAAAAGATGGAATATTTTACCTATGCCTGCTGTCCATATATATGAACTTTTGAATTTTGTTTATAAAAATAGACGTAATTTCATGCACATAATACTAGAACGAGGCAAAACTTTCGCGTCTCTAAATATTCCTTAAATATAATGAAAAATTCCCCCCATGGTTTGGGTTTAAAACTATTTAACGTCTTACATCAAAATATGAAGTCGGTCAACACCTTTAAACGGAACATTTTTATTGTTAACATGCATATACTTCATCGACGAGTACTTTGACTTATGTACTTCGTGTATATAGGGTGAATCTCAATATATGCGACAAACTTTAGGAGCTGATTCCTGCACGGAGAAAAATGACATTGCAAATCCAACAAAAAAAGTATTGTCCTTACGTTGCAATCGGTTCAAAAATAAATTGGTATTGCAGTAAAGTTTTGTAAGTATATTCTAAAACTTTTGTTTTGTTCCACCAACAACACTTTTGTTGGTGTTAAAATATTTTACGGTACAAATAATCGCTTTGGCCATAACATTATAGTTGTAGTTATTTCAGATCTAAAATACAGAACAACGTGTGCGATGAAGTGAAGTAGATGTAAACACAATTTTTCAAACCAGTACAGTCAAGAAATGTTTACATTACACACAATTGTAGTTGAGGCAACAGGGCGCCTACGTTGTCGATATTACAACTTGTGATACGGGAAGTCCCGGCATGGACAGTAGTATCACGTGATTCTAACCGCGTGTTTCATTGGTCTTACATAGCCTTGAAGAAGCAGACTCGGAGTAGACGACGCCATTTATTTTCGGTTGTGACGTTGTGTTAGCTTATTCGTTTTGTGTAAAAGAACGTGTACTTATTAAAATTGAAGAAAACTGGCTCACTTCTGACGTCTACTGACCCTTAGATATGGATAATTTTGTTACAGAGAAGCTAGCTGACTGGAATATTATGCGTACGAAGTACAGATTGCTAATGCTGAGTACATTAAATTTTTCGATAAATTACCTAGTGTTTCCCTGTTTAAAAGTTGCAAAACGATCTAGAATATATGTTGCCTTGAGACATTTGTAAAATAAGACTTAGATACATTTGAAATTTTAATCTTCATTTTTAGTGTTTCCCAGTTTTAGAATTTATCTTGTTTATTATTTTTTTGTTAATTATTAATAAAAAAATGTGTTATCCTATACCGATATTTTATTTAAACCCTCCACAGCTTACATTTAAGACAGCACCGAATTTGTGTGTGAATCTACTAAAATATTGTTCGCTTTGAACAGAAATTGCGATTACAAAAATCAAAATCAAGTGACAATATAAACGTAGAAAATGATGACGGAAAATCAATTGTTTGTTAAATATCCACAACTTGCTGTTGAAGTTTCAAATTGCTTTGGTAGTGATAAACAATTTTTAATACTGTATTTCACACAATTTTGTTGAAAACACCATATTTTTGTGATTCGTTAAACAACAAGCAACTGGTTGATTGTAACATGTTTTGGGAATATATCCTTCCCAATTTTGTGGCAGTTCTAACAAAGTATTTCGACAACAAGTTTTAAGTTGTATTGAATAATGGTTGTTGTTGTCATATATTTACCCACAAATTGTTGTTCAATGTGCGTCAATTGGTGCCACCTTAACAATAAATTTTTCTCCGTGTGAGGTTATTTTGATCATTAAAGTTCATAGTAAAAATAAAACGGTTTGGTTTAAAAGTTATTGAATGTTTAATAGTAAGTTAACATAATTAATAATAATTAATAATTAGTAAAAAAAAAAACTGACAACTACTCCCTCTACAACAATTCACTCTCAACACAATTGATTTTGAAGAACCAACTGTGATATTAATCGTGTTAGTCATACTTCATAATTTATTATTAAACATTCAATAACTTTTAAACCAAACCGTTTTGGACATATACTCATATGAACTTTAATGATCAAAATAACCTCAGGAATCAGCTCCTAAATTTTGTCGCATATATTGAGATTCACCCTGTATAAACCAAATGTATTAAATTTTATTATTTTATTTTCGACTTATCCTACACATTTTATGTAATGTATACAGGATCAAATATATTATTATTATTATTATATTGACAGGTCTGCCGGAAAAAGGTTGCACACACAAGCTGCTAAATCTAGTTAAAGCAACTAACCAGTTTATGTAGAGAAATTGGCTAGGTATGGCGTAATGCAGTAGGCCCTAGATCTTAGTGTTAAGGAGATGACGAAAAGACCTGAGTCGTACCCTGTGACAAGTTATATCAAATCAAAGCACAGTGGTGGGATTTCGCCCTAAGGTGGTTCCATTAGCTAACAGGCTTATGGGCATTGTATTTTGGGTGCTAGGGATATTATTTTTCTAAATTGTCTCCAAAGGGTGAAAATAGTAACAGGAGTATAGTATGCGTCGCTATTTGACCTAGATACTAACTGAAAAATTATAGGGAAAGCGTCTGTGTTTAGATAGAAAATCAGTGTTATTCCATCAGGTTAATGCACCGATGTACCCACTGGTAATTGTCGAATTATGATTTGAAATTCTTCCTCGTGCACTTTTCAGTCGATGTTTTCTTGTTTCCGAACATAGTAACACATATTAGCATTCTGTAATAATAAAAATCATGAGTAACTTTACACTATCCTTTATTTTATCACCGAGATTTTAGTCGTCTACATATTAACCACGGCTTGAGTAATAATTCAGGATAATATTTGATTAACACTTTATAGGTCCCTCTAGAGATGAATTCCAATTCACCATGGAGCCTAAAATATCAATATTTATGTAATCGCGTGCGCTTGCTTATTTAAGGGATGAAAGTCATTAATTTGACCAGCTTAAAATTGCGTTTCTAGCAAATTAATTTCAGCCGCGTTATTAAAACATCCCAGGCAAACGAAACCATCAACTAAGGAAAAAATTCGAAACGAATTTAATGACAACGTCCGAATGCATTCCACAACCGGAAAAGGGTAAAAATATTTGCTTCGCGGACTATGCGTTTATGAAATTTCCGAATTACTGTTTGACATTCGCGACGCAGAGATGCGCGGCATTCTTTACGGCATTTTTCACTACTATTATCGCCGACGTTCCACGGCTGCAAGTCAAATATATATTCCTGGTGCGACAAATCGAGCAATCCGATTGTACTTGGACCGTCATCGGATTATTCGCATTTTTGGTTCGGGGTCTTGAGGATTTATCGATCGCTTGGTTGACCGCAAGGTTCGTTGAATCGAATGAAATTTTATTTTTCCTTGTTCCGAAGAGAAAAAGAATTGTTTGAATTCACCATTCCGAATAGAACTCGGCTAATCGATTTTATATTACAATTAAATATAGAATAATAGAAGTTTATTATTAGGCATATCATGTTCAAGTTAAACCGCTAAAAGAGTATTTTGAATACGGGGCAAATAGTTATGTGCAAGAGCATCTCAACTATAACTATACACAGTAGGCCACCTCATATGACGCGGGACGCGGGCTTTATATGGGAAATCTTAGAATTTTTTTAAATCGTTTTTATTTACTTGAATGTTAGACTTTTGTATGTACAATTTAAAATTATTTTGAATTATACAGAGTGTTCGAGCAAAAATATTCATAACAAAGTTACCTTTTTTGAAATCTAAAGACCAAATTAAAGCAAATTTACATAATGCTTCATATACCAAAAGCCATCGGTGTTTTAGATATTTTAAAATTTATGAAATTGCAGTACAAAAAAAAATGATTTTTATTGTCTAATACAACGCTAATCACACCTAAGTACATTCATAATTCAGCTAAGAAATGAAATCTGAGTAATGGAATGAACTGAAATTTTAGTGACATAGTTGGACTTGTTTAAGTTAAATGACTTTTGTAGTATCATTCTTATCTTAAATAGAATACTGTATATTTAATGACACTATCCAATGCAGAATTTAATTGCCTTTCAAAATGAATTAGGGTTCCTTATTAACAATTCTAAAAGGCTTCCAAAAGCAGTACGCTATTAGCAGCGTGGACGCCTCTAGCCGGTATGTTTTGTTACAGAGGATCCGATCGTAGACCGCGAATAGGTGCCGGGGTATTTTTAGGTGGCGTAGATCGTCGGTCGTCTGGTACTAGGGGTATCTCCATTCGTCGTTAAAAGCGGAAAAACGCGTAATCTTTTCCGAAATGTCGAGTTTTCATGATTTTCGGTAACGGACCGACAATGTCCAAGGTCGATATTGCCGGGTAGCACATATTACAGAAGCAATATTACAGCAGGTAGTCTTGTACCGAACATCAAAACAATGAAACCTTGAACCACGACGAATTAGGTGTGAAATAAACACAAAGGGGATCGAAGAAATGGTAAAACGTTAACATTATTATTAGGTGTGTACGACGGTTAGTGGAGGGGTGGTGCGGTTTAGCCGGTCCGCTATTTTGGGACTTAATCCGTCATCAAACGACTTTCACGACAACATTTCTTTTTTCCGGAGACTACTACATACATTTTAACTTATTAAAAACAATAAACAATTTATCATTATTTAGCAGCAATCAAATGTTACTTTAATTCCTCTGTTTATGGTTAAAATTGTTTCAACAAATGAATTCTTTTTTATTGAAGAGAGAATCGCCAGATAAATTAATCTTATTTCAACATTCTTAAAATTACGTAACCTATACTTTAGCAAAATGGATGTCCATTTCTTGTCTTGATAAACAATAATATATTTAAAAAAATAAATCGGTTAACCGTTCTAGGATTGAACTGAAACTTGAATAGTTTTGAAGACAACAGTCCTTAAATGGATTATGACTACTTAGAACTTAACAACAATCTGATAGTGTCTTAAATCACGTCTACAATTACAACGATCTCTCTACAATTAAATCTATTTGGGTAAGTAATATTTTTATAGTATCTTTTCGTTCACTGTTTTATATTTATAATGTTTAACTGATTCTTTTGGTTTTAGTTCTCGTAAGAAACGTCACAAGTTTATCAAAAATATTTTTTCACGATACCATATTTGTTGATATCTTGTTCGATGATCGATTCCGGTTGCTTCTTTCTTGAGGTTCTATATTTTATATTCGCCGCTCCTGGTTTCCTCCAAGCAAGTTAACTCTGCTTTATTTTCTGTGTTTACCACTAATTTTATTTTATAGTTTTAATTTGGCACTCTTTATTAAACTGTGCGTTGTCTATTAAGCCTTGGCTTAAATTTCAGTATTTATATTTTCTTTTTGTTTTTCTCTTAAATTTTACAATTTCGTGCGACTTTAAATTTGCGTGCGTTCTGTACCCACGCTATTTTTTTTTTCTCCTCGTTCAATTTTTCTAAAAAACTTTTTTTATTTTTGCATTGGCCTCCTTGAAGATGCAAATCACGTCGATTGTATTGTTCCGAATCAGCGTCCAAGAAAGCGTCAATCGTCGCTGAATTCATATCCGAAGATCGGTCACTTTCGAATTGTCACGTAACACATTTTAATTGTTTCTTTTTTCTTGCTTAATTAAGTTCTTAGACACTAACATATGATAACTAGCTTTGAAAGCACATTAAATCATAATTGAACTCTTATTTTATAACAATTTAAAACTGACATTTGATAATTATAGATCCTATTAATTTTCTGTTTTTTATTGTTCCGCCGCTAGATGACTCTGGCTTGACAAGTCAAACTTTTTTTAAAATGTTAAATCAAGCAATTAAATATGATATGTAACGCAAATAAACTCAACTTCTTTCTTAAAATAAAATTAATAGCTAAATATTTTGTATTTTCCTTGTTTGTTCTGTGTTCTGAGTTTGTAATGTTAAATTTTATGGGTGTGATATGTTTTTATATCACAATATATTAACGATATAGTTTCATTTAAATAAGTTAAATATGTTATGGATCTCTTTTCTCGAACATCCTGCATAATTCAAAATGATTTTAAATTGTACACACAAAAGTCTACCATTCAACCAAATAAAAAGGATTTAAAAAAACTATATGCTTTTCCATATGAAGCCCACCCTATGTAAGTGTATCATCGTTTCCAAAATCATTAAACAATTTGACAGAAAATAATAATAAAAGGAAAACGTTGCTGGTTCATGAGTTCTTACTAAAAGCTGCGTATGCAGCTGAGAATTTTATATAAAGAAAATTATTGTTAATAATAGTTGTGATTTTAAGGAGCGGTTTAAAAATAAATAAATTCTCAAACAACTTTGTTATTGTCATTGAGCTGGAAAATTACTAGGCACTCCCTTTACAGTTCCAACGTACATATTTATGGAAAAAAAATCTTACATTCAAGAATGCCAAAAAATAATTATAAGCTGAAGTTAACCAACCACCGCTTCGCTCATACCTTAGTGTACAGTGTACACACTCCTATTCAATCATTGTCATGTTAATCTATTCAAAATACATATACTTAAGTATACGAATTTATGTAAGAATTCATAATAGAGTAGTGCAGGCCAAAATGAATATGTTATTTAACGTTCACAACAAGGCTTTTTTATAATATGTTATCTAGGTTCCGCAATAAAATTTGTTAAATGAAAAACTTATAAAACCTCAATATGAACACTTTTTTGTTTTAAATACGCAGAATGCGCTTGCAATATTAACTGGAACCGTAGACAATAATGTTAAACCGCTGTGGTTAACTTGATAAATATAAGTATTGAAGCCATGTAGCCATGTACTATCAGAAACTAATATATTGAATCACCCACTTTTTTCAATAGCTCTTACCGTCGTTTATATTATATTGAAAATTGAATTGGTCAACTAGTGAAACTTTCCGGTTCTCTTTACCTGCGACTATTGGTATCTTTTCTAACAGCCTTTCTAACAACCACATATATTACATTCAGAAATTATCTGTTCGCCAGAAAGACAGGCACAACAGGGATGAATCGTAAAAGCTATAAATATAAATAACCAAAATATATAATTTTCGTATTATGGTTATAAGGATATGTTCCAGATTGTGATTTTAAAAACTATTAAATAGTATTTTAAAACACAAGTGTCACAATGACGTTTATGTAATACGAACATTACAAGTCATTGTGGCACACGTTTTTACAGTATTCTTTCTAATTTGCACATTAATCGCCTATATTACCAGTGGTGGCTCGTGATTTTTTGCCCAGGGGAGGCTAGTGTAACCTAACTCTTCTCGGTCAATAAATTATAATTTTATATCTATTACTGTATCATTGGATATGTAGAATAAAAATTGACATAAAACAGAAATCAAAATAAAATAAAATTACTCGTCTAGCAAGAACCATGTAGAGACGAGGGTGAAATCTTACCTGAATAGGAAAATGGATAAATGGTGTAAGATGATAGGTAATAGCTTTTTACCTATCATCTTACACCATTTATCCATTTTCCTATCTCTTTCCTAATCTTTAATTTTTAAAACTGTAAATGATTAAGGTTTGCAAATAAACCGAAACGTTTTACTTAATTTAATAGTGTTTAACTATTCGACTTTTAAAAACCAAGAAGATTTACAGATATATTCATTCACCCATTATTCCTAATAAAATTCATTATAACCTAGAAGTGTGAAAATCGAAGTTTAATGAATTTATCTTGATTACAAGTTTTATGATCTAAGAACTACATCATTTGTTTTCATGTATTGAGCTTTTTCAATCATTGAAATTTAAGTGCTTTTTGAATTATTAGTGTAAACGTTTCTGTTAATGAAGCCAAATCACTAACCGCATCCTCTAGCTTTGCGTTAGGCTTAAAGATCGATTCAACGGAGAATTCTTCACCAATTAATCCTTTCACGATGACGGCCATATCTCGAAAATGACTATCACCTAGCAATAGTATCCTTGAAGGCGCATTCGCATTAGTTACTGGCTTACTTTGTTTTCTATTCGAAGTTGTTTTAGTTTCCAGAATGTTATGGCTATTTGTTTGATTACTTTTTTCGCATGTTGATAATTGGGTTTGCGTAGTAGTCTCATATGTTTTAGTAGTATTTGTCTGGACAGCTACGTTTGATGATTTAATATGCATATTATGATTTTTCGTAAGGTTATTTATGGTGTGCTGCAATTTTTCGATGACAAACTCTTTGTGTTTAAGTGAATCATTTTCCAGTTTCAGTTTATTTTCCCTTAATTCATTGACTTCGAATTCTACTGTGGCCAGTTTATTTCGCAAATCATTAACCAAGTCAGATTCTGAATTTTCCAATGATTCATTTTGACTAATCATTGTGATATAACTACTATTTAAGCTTTTTTTAGCTACTTTTGTTTCATCAGATATCGTTGCTTGTGATCGTGTCGAATATGGTACCTTTTTCTTATTTCTATTCATATTTAAGGATCGAGGATTAAGTAAAGGATATACAAAACTATAACAGGCGCACAATAGTTTCACAACGCGGCGCCGATCACGTTGACTTTCAAGATACACACAAGAAGGCCGCGGATATTTTGGATTAAGTCACAAAGTAAAAAAGAAAAAAAAGGAACAAATGTCAGGAAAGAGGCTAAATGGGTGATATAATCTTTCCTTAAATATGTATAGTTATTTGATGAAAATGTTGTACTAACCTGAATAAAAAGACATTTCTTACAGACAAATATACACTCTAAAAACTATTTTACAATAGCACTTTTTATCCTTTGTTATTTGTTTAGAACATATGTATATCGATAATTTATTGTTTTCAAGAATCAAGCGACACAAGATGCACGTTCAGCACACACGTTCGCAGAGCACGGTTATGACGGATTATGGCGGTAATCAATAAATAAATGAAAAATGAGTATTTTCTTGGGGTTCGTGAATTTTTGTTGTTCATTATAAGAATTTGATAAACTTTAACCAATACTGATTCGACAATATTCATTTATCTGTACGATAATTCTGTAGATTTTATTTATAAAAACAGAATATAGAAAATATTGCATCAAAAAAACGTAACTACTAAGATAAAAAACAACCAAGTTTTAAGGGAATTATTTAAAATGATTCACCTGTCATTTAAGAGTTCTTTTTCAGTTCAATCTGAAAATCTTATTTATTTATTTTGCTTTCCTATTTTAGCGCTTTTTATTCTTCGCTTATGTTCTATCTGATGTATTTCACAAGGAGAAAAACAGATATCAATCAATAACGGTATCTTAAATATCAAAAAGAATCGAAAAAAATAATTGTATCGACCACATTCGAATTTCGAAGGCGCCCACAAAGACGGCACCGTAAAAATGCCAACTCTATCTGCAGACAGACGCAATTTAAACGTATGACGACGACAGCGACCGGTAGAGAGGCACCCTCCGGTATGATAAGGGTGACCGGGGGGACAGTATATTCATCCCCACCAACGCTATAGTTGGGGCCCGCAACGTTCTCCGTTAGCAGAGCAGCGGCAAGTAGCCGTGTTTTCTACGTCAGTTTATAGCGGTGATAGCTCGTGTCGATACAAAGGAGTATAACGCTTAAAAGCATTCGGCAAAGTGAAGTAAGTCAGATACTAAAAGAGCGATCCATTTAACAAGGCAAAATCACCAATTATATCAACAAATATTTGAATAGGTTTCCCATTCAGAATCGTGTGCAAGCGATCTATTACGATTATACGACTCGATATCAAGAGGGAGATTGTAAATCGTAATAATCCGCAATAACAGTGGCAATTGTTTTTTTTTACCATTTGCTATATATTCTGCGTTTTTTTTTTTTCTGTGTGCGTTCTCTTATGCGACTCAAGTGCCTATTGTAACTGCTATTTCACGCGGATTTCGAAGTGCGCTGTTGAATTTTTCACCGGACATTTTTAAGTTTAACCTACCTGTTTTACTTTGTTTTTTTTTTGTGTATTTTGTGCATATTTCTTGCAAACGCATTGAAAAACGAAGAAGTGTTTTAACGTGTGAATCAAAATAACGCAGAGAAAACCGCATTGGGATATTATTCTTGCGTGATATTCATAACATGATCAGAATATAAAATCAGTAAGTAGTGATTTTATTGATTTTTACTATTTTTTCTACACAGCGCGTCTCGAATGTATACATATATACATTTGAGTAAACTTTGTATGAATGCTTTTCATATTTTAGTGTTTTCGTTATACATTTTTGAGGTAATTACTTAATTTCACATTGTATGAATTAACAATTCTACAAAGTTACTTCTAATGAATCACCATCAATGAAAATAAAGAACATTTGACAAGAATTTTTTTTTATAGTAGATCTTTTTAAAGCAATTAAAATTAATTAATAAACTTCAACAAAAATTATTATTTTATCCAAACCATTTGAGAATTGAGAACATAACAATTCAAATTTGCATTCAAATCATTTCTTTGGATTTTTTTGGAAGTATAAAAGAGAAATTGCACTAAAATAAGCAACCCGCAATGTATATGTTTTGAAGGTGTTATTACATAAGCAGTTTTATTTGAAATAACTTCCAAGTAAAAAATTTAAATAATGCTTTGAATTCAAAAAGAATGAATGAAGATAATCTTACTTTGTAAACTATTTGGTTTCAATTAAGAAAAATAGATATCAGATACCTGATTCGATTAACTTGCATTGGCTTAAAATGGAAAATATGGTTGCACAATTTTTATATAACACTATTAAAAAAAAAATACTATTTTTTAATTTACTAATATTAATTTCATCAACAAATTTAAAAAAAAAACTTAGCCAAGTTCATATAATCCCATTAAAAATAAATTTAATATTAAAAAGCAATTAAAAAATTTATATAAGCCAATTCAATATATGTATATACTATTACAAGTGCCTTTTAACAATTTAACAAATTGCCTTCAATGAATTTGGCCTCCATTTCGAATAATATCTAATCTAAAATACCCACATGTCGTTTAAACAAAAAAGCCTTTACTTTACGTCAGTCCTAAAGTAGTCCAATAAAAAAAAATTAAAGTGCCCTTAACAACAGAAATATTCCACAATTCTGATTATTTTTCAGCCTTGAACTCTGGGTTAGTGGAATTCTTCTCGAAGCTAGCGTACCTTAAATTACCAAGGTCGCAGAGCAATCGAGGTATAAATTACCATTTAGAATTTCAGCGCAATCTTCGCACCATAACAAATTAAATCGGACCAAATCGTCATATTTATTATTATTTATGGGCCGTATTCATTAGGTGTTCAAGGTTCAAGGTCTCTTATAAATAAACGGATCCCATTCAGTAAAGTAATAATGTAAATACGGTAGGGCGAGTTGTTTATTGAGTAGGATGTAGAAGTTAAAAGGACAATTTTTTATTATTTAAAAATGCAAAAACAACTAAATTTAATTTAAAACAGGCACAATTTTCTTCAGAAAGTGCAAAATTGTTGGCACTGCCATGATAAATAGATAACTTTCGGATTAACGAGCTTCAATATTACAACAACAAATTGCTTGTATTCTCTTACAGCACATTATATTTATCATACGCCCATTAGATTTAAATAATTTGGCAAATAAATCAAGCGTTGCTAAAAATATTTTTTATTTTAATGATTTTGTTTATTGGTGTAGAATTTCCATATCATTTAAGTGTCTATCGAAATAAGAACTAGTTTTGGATTACAAGAATTGTTTTTCATTGTATAACAGTTCTAAGTCTAAAAAAAAGTTGAATATTAAATGATAAAGTAAAAGAAAAAAAATATTTACTTCAAAGGTATCAGAGGTTAGGAAATATGTGCAAATTCATTGTTACCATTACACTTTTAAACATGTTCTCGTAATCACGTTGCGTGACTAATAAAATCATAAATATTTAATAACTGTTTTACAATATGTTTACCTATTTGTTTCGTGTTTTCTTTTGTAATACCTATTCCTAACTTAACTATTCAAGAAAAGCGATGACGTATAAAGAATTGTGGAAATAAATATTAACAGGTTTAACTTTTTCTAATTCTCGCTAAATTTTACTTCGATATCGTCATTTAACAGCTACAAGATGGCAAAATGCGGATTTCTTGTGCAAATATATTTAAAAATGTGAACGGTAAAAAACCAAATCTACATTTCTTTCCTGGGAATAATAGTTTTGCCGATCCACAATGAAAGATTTACAAATGCATTGTCATCCTGATGAAATATCATAGAAATAAGATTAAATTTCCATGCTTCATAAAGTTGAAATAGCATTGAATAACAATGGCTAAAGCGAATACAATAACATCCTTGATTCTAAAGAAATTTTTACACAAGAATAATTTCATGTCTTGCCAGGTGTTTGCCTTTAAAAACCGTTAGGTGTTATTCCCTCTTGTTTTCTCAAGTGTAGGTATACTTTCTAACAGTATTTTTTTTAATATAACCCAGAAACTATCCTGTTATTTTGGTACCAAAATTGTATAATCATATAATCAAGTGAATAGATAATTCAACGATGTATAAGACATTTTAATACCTATATTTATTTTAATTTTTGTTAAATCGAGAAGAAATAATATTTAATTAATAATTGAAAATAATTTTGGAAAATGGGGTAATGCGCCATGATTGTGTAGCACATTAAATCGAAGGCTCATTTTTTCTGATTTATATATGCGTGGACAGCTAACAATGGAATTAACAAGCAATAGTTCTTATCAGGGCTACCCTAATGACATCAGTAGAACCACTGCTGAAACGTCGGATTTCCAAAATCCAACAGACGATAGAAACAATCCACCAACACCAACTTATAATCTTTTTAACCCATCATCAAGAATTTTGCGTCATGAGCTACAAACTTGATGTGGAAGAATGGATAAGATGTTAGAAGAAGTAATAAGAAACATCATTAGCCCGAAAAAAATAACGACTTTCGAAGACGAATAAATAAATAATAAAAAGTAGTAGAGGAGACATTGGTCAAAGCCCTAAAATTAAAATGATTGCGAAATGTTGAGAGATACCATGAATTAAAGAAAAAAAAATACCAAAATGATACAGAAGCATATCCAAAAATATTTGGGCATAGGACATAATCACAGATCTTCACCGAATGCGGGGACAAATAGTTAACTATGGACTAAAGTACTGTAATGTAGGAAATAGAACTGATCGCATAGTCTCAAAGATGAAGAGGATTGATTTCCATGTAAAATCAATGTAGTCATCTGTCGAGTAATCCTATGGCCTACAAGGGCTGTTCATATATGAATCACATGTTTGCAATCATTCTGCCATCATATGCCAATGGTAGTTAATCTCTTTTTTGCGATGAATCCTGTTATCGATTTGATAAGATTTATTAAAATAATTGCTACAAAATCTTTTGGAAGGAATGGGTGTAGTTAAGGTAGAATTCGAAGGGGCACAAATTTATCGTATCAGAAAAATATTAACAGTATAACTGCTTATGCACTAAGTTAAGAAGAGTAATTCATTAAGTACATACATATGTATGTAGATACTGTCAGTTCGCATAGCGTAATAACACAAAAGACTTTTGCATGTTCAGATCTTCTTTCTTCCTACATTGTTTAAAATGGCCAATATTCAAATTGAGTACTTAAAAAGAATTAATAGCAAAAACAACCTTTCTAACCCTTCCAAAATGGCGCCAATGGTGGAATGAATTGAGAAAATTTCTTGCTAGATATCTAAAGACATTATCAAGTCGTTTTGTTTTAAAATAATTGGCTAAATTTATAGAACTACCTAGCAGAAAAAAAAAACTATTTATATAGAGAACACGTTAGAAGAGTTATTTATTATAAATTATAATCTATGTATTTAATGAGCCTAATCTTGTGTGGTTATTATTATTATTCCAAAAACAACATTATTTGCAAATAACTTTGATCCATCATTTCTCTATAGAATACCTTATTTCTTTTATTTGACATTATATAAGTAACTTCAAAACTGCTACCCTGATTGAGGATTTTTTAAAACAAACATTTCTTTGTTTCAAACCAATACAGTTTACACTAAAGAAAGAGGTATTGAAAATGAAAAATCTTTTCTCGTTTCAAAAAATATTTATTTTAGTTTAGTTTAGTTTAGAAAGGTGTGTATTGTTTTGGATTCCCTAATACTTTTTTTTACAAATCATTTGCAAAATCCATGTTCTTAATTTTTTTTTTTGTTTTTCATGCAAAACTGCAAATATTAATTTTTATTTACAAATGTAGTTGTCGTTCTCAGGAATAATATAATATATATAATTAGTTAATTTTTACTCAAATAAATCTTATCAATTTTTGGTATTGTACCTACATTTAATACATGTGCATGTTTGGAATAACCAGTCGTAATAAAAAATGGAGAGGTCATCTAAATTCTTTACGAAGCTATATCCACTGCTGCCCACATAAAACATTACCCGCCTGAGTCAGTAATGATAATGATATGCATAAAATATAAATAACCACATTTACAATGCAAACATTTAATGGAAGGAAATGCGTGGTTAATTATACACACTCGTCTAAAAAGTCCCATACCATTACAAATCGAAACAGTCATAAACAATACAATAAACATTTCCATTTACAAGTAAATAACGTAAGGGTTATCAACTTATAACGGTTAATCGCCAAATAAATGTCCACATTAAATAATATGCGACGATTATACGTAATTGTATCATGTTCACTACTCGTCTAATCGTTTGGCGTAATAAATATCGAATTATGTGTTATTGAATTTATGTTTTGAACAAAAAAAAAAAAAATTAAATTTAATCGCGTTAAGTCAAACCATTCGAGATCGATTGCGCTTGCAAGTATCGATGACACAAGCCGCAAAGTTGCACAACCGCGCGCTAGGTCAGAAAGTGAAGATACGAATGCCGAGGTCACTGAGATTAATTAATGCAAGGTGTTATTTGCTTGAGCTACTGCATGGGTCGGCCTATCCCTCGCGGTTCTCTTATCGATTTTATCTAATTAAGTTATTCAATTTTACTTCTTACACATGTTATTTTACGTGTTCGTGATCACATTAACGCTATCTCAGGATAACATGCATAAATAATTTGATCTCTAATGGCTCGTAGAGTATACAGGGGCTTTCAATTGAAATTGGCCACCTTAAATAACTCTTTACTGCACACTACACTGCTGTGGTTTATATAAAATTCCGAAACCCGTCAATTGACATATCAACTGGGACGACTTTTAGTGACAGACTTGTGGATTTAAAATCATTCCTGGGGGCGCACCAGCATCCACCGGTAAAATTTTAATAGGAAGACGGGTCTTGTGATCACTCATTCAGAAGGTCTTTTAATTCTCTTTATGTGAACATGTATCAAACAAAGTCATTTTTCTAAATCAGTAAGCAAAGAATGTATAATTTGCAACTTGTGTAATAAAACACGATTAGAATTAAATGGCTTCAAATGCTCTCCCTGCTCTCCTGACATTTCGCAATATTTTTGTTCTAACCAAAGTAACTCCTGCTTGTTTTTGTCACATTCACTTATCATTTTTAATGTCGTTGTTCTCTACTACTCCTTTTGCTTCTGTTTTCAGCCTTAGACACTTATTTTATACGGTATTAGTTTACGTTTGCATTGTTTAGTAGAGTTTACTTTTAGTTTAATCGTGAATTTACAATAGATTAATATGGTCTATTCTTCTCTTTACGCTGTTGATACTTCCCCTATTCCCAGACAAATTCAGATTGAAGACCTTGGAGTACTGTTTGAGTCCCATTTATCCTTTTCCAGCCATGTTGCTCTTATAGCAAATTCTGCTTCTAAGTCCTTAGGTTTTCTAATTCGCTCATGTAAGGATTTTGATAATACGCATGCTCTAGTTTTATTATTTCATGCCATTGTTAGACCTAAGCTAGAATATGCCTCTATTGTATGGTACCCTTACTATTTATACCAACAAATTTCACTTGAAAGAATTCAAAAACGATTTTTAAAATATCTTTCTTATAAAGCGGATGGTGCATATCCCTCACGAGGAGCAGACTATAACACATTACTGAATAGACATAATTTTGCATCGTTAACCGAATGTAGAGAGCAGGCAAGTGCTAAATTCTTGCTCAAACTAATAAATAATGTAGTTGATTCACCACATTTGTTATCGCAAGTCTGCTTTAATATACCAACTCATGCGACTAGATTTAACGGTACCTTTACTATACCCAGAGCAAAATCTAATACATTAAAAAAAAGCTCCTTTAAGCCATATGGTGAAAAATGCAAATACTTTATATAAAAACCCTTTTTGTTAAAATTAGAATTACCTAATAGACATTTTTTTGCAATATTTTCTTTTATCTTTGTTTTTATTTCTTTTCTTTTTTTCTCTGTTTAAAAGTACCTTGATATTACCTCAGACAAATTATGATTTTTTTTGTATCTCTTTGTTAGTTAGTTATTTTTTTTTCTATTGTAGTTATTTAATTTGCATTAATTTTATATAATTCACAGCAGGTTAAGAGTTATTTGAGGTGGTTCGTTTCAATTGAAGTGCACTGTATATTATGTTGAGTTCTACCTTAATGCACCATTATCTACTAACGTGGGAAAATGTTTGATTTCGCTCTAGGTAAACTAGTAGTCGTGGGTAAAACTTATTTATTTTTTCCAATGCATATGCAATTAATTTTTTTTAGATTTGAAGTCACTGCCGCTTGATTGAATGACCTCTACACTGTACATACATATAATATGTATTCTTACACATTCATTAAATAAAAGTTCAAATTATCTAACTTTATTATATAAAAAAGAAAGAAACGACACTACTTCTTATTGCTATAACCCAGAGAATTATTTGTTTATGTAATAACAACCATAGACAAGCAACAAAGAAAAATATGTAGGCCAAATTAATTAGTAGAAACGTAACGAAACGACTTACATACTTAATGAACATTCTTAAGTTCTAATTATTATTAGAAACACGCATTGTAACAACAATTACTGAAGTTAACAAAATAAAACATTGGTATCTTTTTTTATTGTCATTAAACTGTTAAATTGTAGATACTGATGTAGAAGTGATGTAATAACCAGGGAATTTAATTTATGTACTGAGCGACTTCCTAAATATTTGTATTTGAGAAACGATGTCTGGAGATAATGCATAAATTGACAGTCTTGTTTGACATAGTCAATCAACTTTTAACCTTGTATAATTGAAAGGGGAAATTGCACATCTGCATATAGAAAGCTTATTGTGGATTTTTAACAATGAGTTTTTTACGTGCAATTTTCGATATCATCTGCAAATTATCTTTAAAATGATATCCCAACAATTATTTAAAGTATTTTAGAAGATTTTACAATGTTATTGAAAACATATTTACAATATTGAATACATGGAATACTGAATATGGTTAGGTTACCATAATTTTCAAACTAAAACTAAGAATACGTAATCTTTAACCCATTGTTTGCTTAAGTATAAGTTTACATTACATTTCGTTTCACCAATTACAAATGTATATTTTCTGCCATGATCTAGAAACACTTTGAAGATTGCAAGCTTATCATATAACGTCAAAACAAAACACAATTTCATTCACTAATTAAATCAAATTCGCGTGCATAATTTTGTTTAATAATATTCGTTGATGAGTTCAATTGCAAAGCTTACATAAGTCGATTATGATAACCTTAACTATTAACAGTTTACATTTTGTTGATAACTTTCAGAAAACTTTTGGTCAGTATCTACCAGGAATAAACAAAAAAATGCATTTATGATTCATTTATAATTTTAATGACGTACAAATGTGATATATTATTATGATTCACTTGAATTAATAATAAATGAATGACTTTTTTTTTTATAGAAAACCTTTCTTTCACAAACAGCTCACAATCTCCAAATGATTGTGGTTTTTCTCTGTGTCACTTACTATGATTTTATTTTTAGAATGAATATTTTATTCTTATTTTATGATAAATCTTACTGAGAATAGGATTAAATATTTTCCTATTTTTTTTAAATTTTAAACCGGAAAACTCGTTTTTCATGCATCATAGAACAAGTCATGCGATTCCACAGAAGCTACTAGCTATTGGGAAACGTTGCTATTCAAAAATGTAAAGACAAAGATTAAAGTTTAAATTAGCGAAGGTCTGGTTGATTAACTCCACATATACATGCAATATGTCCTTTGATTAAGTTACAAAGAGGTAAAAAGAAATATTTTTTGATTTCTCAGAAAAAATCACTCTTAACCCATATATGCCTAAAAGATTTTTGGTGCGATTTTTTGCAGAATCGCACCAAAGGTGTACAAATTTTTATATATTATGTAATAAAGAATATATGACTTGTTAAGTCATTATGCATATCTGGGTTAATATTTTTTGCTCCTCTACAAACCCTAAAATTACTTTGCGTGTAGCTACTGCGTTTTACGAGAAGTTGGTTCTTAATTATTTTTGAACTTGGGTTAAGTTAAACAAAAAATATTTATTCAAAAAGGCAATGAAAAATAATAATAAAAAAAAAAATGTGCATTGCTGCTGTGTGCTTTAAATGATCCTCGTTAGGTATGTTTCAGTGGTTCGGCATAAACCAGTTGCTTAAGTCTTTCCTAAAAATAAAAATTGACAAATCTGGATTGCCATAGATTAGCACCATTCCCCTTGCTATTCATTTTACAGTAAACTTGGAAGTTATCCGTACAGTTATACCATTATAGGGTGAATAGCCCTCATGCTGAAAATATGAAAGATTTTGAATAAATAAATTAAATTTATCACTAAAAAGATTTGGAAAACTGTGTCTCAATATAAGCTCTGATTGAGGTAGTGAACTCCACACCTTTTGAAGATGTTGACTTGGGGTAGTAAAAAAAAAGTAAAATGTGGATTTATTTCACTCCAATAATTGCATCCAATGCAATTCTGTGAAGCCACAATGCGTTTGTAAAAACCGTAGATTCGTCGTAAAATACTATCAATTTATGGAATGCTCTTTTCGTGGATAAAACTCTGACGTTTTGATCTCCTCATCTATTTCCAAAGTTTGTAATCTTTAAAAAATTCTTTGCAGATGTGACTTACTAATCTCTACCTGTAATGCTCACCTCCAGAGAGATTATTGTACTTTCTTTTGCGGATTCCAATGTTTGCTAAACTGCACTGCTAAGATAGCAAGCCGTATCTGCAAAAAATTATGGAATATTTTCGGGTTTCACTGGTTTCTGGTATATAATGTGCATGCCTTATCGTATAGGCAATATCTGAAAACTGTATTTGCACTAGAAATAGTAAAATTTCATGATTTTTCAATTTCCAATAGCAGAGAGGAATAAATAAGCAATACAAGTTATGTACGTCTAGCAATCTTTTATCCTTTGATAATAAGATGGCTATCTTTCGTTTACCTTAAATAAGTCTGCTGATATCATTACTCAACAAATTTAATTTCCCATTAATCAAAATCTATCGGCATCGCGAGTATGTCAGTAATCGATAATACCGCTTTAACAAAACCACCTGGAGTATTTGTTTAAACCCCGGGGTGCAAACAAGCGGGTATCAGTACCGCAGCATCCGAAAACACGAAATCCAATATTAATTAAATCTATCATTCCCATCAGAACATGCAACGCTCCGACGGGCTCTATCCGGCACTAACGGCGTACATGGTTGGAAATTCCCTATTTCATTGGGCCCGACCGATTTCTGGGGTTAAAAGGATTCGGTGCATGCAAACGCGGGAATTACATGCACGCTCGCCTTCACAGGGGTTCGTTATTACTCGGAGATTAGGAATAATACCGATTCACTTTAGTGACGCGCCATATTCCGAGAAGACGGGAAAAGATGATGATGCAAGCGCGGATGTGTCTAATAGGTGTCTTCCTTTAAAGACAAGGGCGATAGATTAGGAATGGTTATGTTCTATATTTACAGGAAGAACGTTATAGTAATAATTTTCTAGAGAAAAGTAGTAAAAACCACAAGCGGAAATTACAGATATGTAAGTACTTTGTAGAGGAAGTGATCAGGATTATCTGATTATGAATAATTCGGTTTATTATTAATCAAAAAGAATTTTAATTATCTCCGAAATTTCGTAGAAATAAATTTTAATTATGTAATTATTTTACATAATACTAAGTTTTGTTAAAGTGAAATGAATAATTTAAACATGACTCGTCAAATTTTTCAACATTAAAGATTATTCGCAAAGATGGAAACTAGGAAGAAAATGAGCAATTAAGTTTAGTTGGTAATAAAATCATAGAAAATGTAGTACAGAGCTTGGAAGAAACACATCACCATTGCTGACACTGCAAGTCGAGTCTGAACTCTTCTAACCTTAGGTTTAGGAAAAATTTTAAAATCAACATATTGTGGTATTATTATAAGTATCAAAAATTTCTAGTATTAAAGTGTTTCAAGAATCTAACAAACATCTCGATATTGAACCTTCACACTTTAATATACATCCTTATATTTAGTAAATTCTATAACCTATAAAATATTTTGATTTACTATACGTTCACACTGATAGGTATTAGCAATAAAATTCCCATTTTCATGAAAATTTGAAATAGGATAGTGTTGCATCAGGGTACAGGATTATGTGCATTATACCGACTATGTCGTAGAAAGATATTGCATTGCAAATTTTCCCTGTTCTAATATTTGATTACATACTACATATTGCAAGTTTGATATTAATACTTCTTAGATATGGCTGTAAAATTTTCAGAAAAAAAAAAACAGCAGACTTGCTCACGGCACACACCTAAGATCGTTTCGAATAGCTGAATTTTTCTTGTGGAGTTCTAACGAATCCCGATTTCCCTTTTTGACAAGCACCATAATACCATGTTTATATAAATTAAAATTAAAAAGACCTTAATGATATTTTCTAACTACAAGATTAGAGAGAATTTTGTATGTATGAATATCCTGTGATGGGTGGAGACTGTGGCTTGAAAACTATAACAAAAATCCCAAAAGAAAGGTGAAAAAATCCCTTACCACAAAATTAGATAACAAATCTAAATACGTATTTCGGCAACTAAGTTGCCATCTTCAGTAGAAACAAGTGAAGAGCAGTGTTAAACATAGTGTTTTCGGCTAAGGTAAACCTTGGAAGATATGCTCTTCACCAAATCACTAGTGGAATAACTCTTCACTTGTTTCTACTGAAGATGGCAACTTAGTTGCCGAAATACGTATTTAGATTTGTTATCTAATTTTGTGGTAAGGGATTTTTTCACCTTTCTTTTGGGATTTTTGTTATATGTATGAATAAGTAGATACCGTAGAGAAGTAGGCATTATTCAAATGAAATTGTTAAAGTTGATTATTTGAATAACAAAGTTATATTGATCTTTTTATTCATAAATAAAATTATCTAGATAAATAACTTATTCATAGATAATTTTAGCTATAGATGAGTTTAGCTGTAAATAATTTTAACTATAAATAATTTCAAACTAGATAATTTTAACTAAAAATAATTTCAACTAGATGATTTTAACTAAAGATAATTGTAACTGTAACTGTGGTATCCATAGTTAAAGGTAATTTTACCCTAAATAGCGCATATCCCACATTCACTGATAAATACAAGACTCATAGTACGAGCTCGGCTAGATATTAATATTTTTGCTTTTGTAGGGTAGGCGGGCGGTGGTGTGTTGGTAGACATTCTTTTTTTGTAACAATTTAAAAATTATACTTGTCTGCAGTTTGTGTGACTTAAATATGGAATTATCATCATCTACATAAAATCTGTCACCATGTTCAAATGAAACACGAAAGTTGACGTGAAATATATTGATGACGCTTTTTTTCAATTCTGTAATGATTATTTTTATCAAAAAATACACGAGTTTCTACACTTAAACTTCTTCCCGTTTACCGTCCAAAATTGCTTATGCTTTAAAATACTTTTCCTTTATGAAAAATTATCAACATGAATTTCCTACAAAATTTGTCCCTCAAATAGTAATATATTCTTAGGTTTATTTATCGTTAACGGATAAAGATTAAATATATCTGTTGCCTTCGAATAAAGATAATATATAATTTATCTGCCGCCTTCGGATAAAGATAAAAGATACTTTCTATGTATTGCCTGCGAATAAAAATAAAAAATATTTGTATCTGACGCCTTCGGCTAAAGAGAAAAGGCACTTTTATCCATCGCCTTTGGCTAAAGATATAAGATACTTTTATCTATCGCCTTCGGATAAAGATAATAGTTAAACTATCTTTACGGGTTATGTATATATGTCAGCACTGTAGGCCTAGTAGTCCTTGGCTCCGAGATCTTTAACTCGTTCTTTCCACTTTCCGTTATCCTTTGACTCATTCTGCCAGTCCCTCACTCCTACTGTCCTCAAATCTTTTGCGATCTCATCCAGCCATTTCCTCCGCGGTCTTCCTCTTCTCCTTCTTCCTCCATCACCACTCTTTAGAGCACACGTTTGACCCATCTGTCTTCTGCCATCCTACCTATATGCCCCAGCCATCTTGCGCTCTGCATTTTAACTACTTGAGTAAAACTTGGCATCTTGTACAATTCTATTATCTTTTTGTTTGTTCTTCTTCTGAAGACTTCGCCCTCTTTGACTCTTTCTGAGAATTCTACGCTCCCATATCTCTAATTTGTCCTGTTCTTTTTTATTCATTGTCCAAGTTTCACAGGCGTATGTGACTGTAGGTCTTATTATTTTTTGATATACCCTCCTACATTTTCATTATAATACTTATCCAGTCGATTTTTTATTATTTTTGCTAAAGCTTTATATGTTACGTCCGAAAATGCTATTCCGCGATAAAACATACATTCGTCTTTGTCATCTTTTTATGTATAGGCAAAATTAGTGCTTTATTCCAATTTCCAGGTATTTTTTCTTCTTCCCATATTTGTGTTACCAGTCACCATATTCTTCCAATTATCGCTTCACCTTGTTTTAGCATTTCCGCAGATATTTTTCTCCCCTGCGGATTTGTTGTTTTTTAAGCCTTGTATGGGGTCCGACACCTCTTCCTTTGTTGGTATCATCAAGGTTGTCTCCTCCTCTATATCACCTTGTTCTTCTAATTCATATTCGCTTTCACTCATTACCTCTTCATCCTCATTTAAAAGTTCTTCAAAATATTGCGCCAACCTATTGAGTTTCCCATCCTTATCTCCTATTAAATGCCCCTCACTATTTTTTAGATAATATGATGGTTTTTCGTACTGTCCTTTGCCTCTCTTTATTTCCTGGTAAAAAATCCTTAGTTCCTTGTTTTTGTATCTTTATCAGTTACCTTATTTAAATAATTTTTTTGCCCAATTCTGGTATATACATATACGGAATGTCTAAAATCAAAATAATAAAATTTCGGGATTGTTTAATTTTGCACCTAAATAGTTTTAGGAAAAATTAAAGGTTGAAGATCTTAAAACCAATATGTTTTACATATTTTATGAATTTCTAAAATTTTGCCAATTTTCTTATTGATTAGTGTAGTTATTAGTATTTTTCCACTAGTACTCATCTACTAATTTACGTCACTACATTTTTTAGACTTCACACACATTGACCAACTAGTGACTACAATAATAATATACTTAATTATTATACGTAGTACTCTCTAAAAAAATTGCTGAAGAAATAAAATTCTAGCGTTAATTATTTAATTCTTAGTCATTGAATGCTTTTAATTGCATAGAAAGCTTTATTTAACTATTAGACGGTCTTCATTTTTATATAAAAAAAAATATATAATAGAAACATTTCATTTATATTATGACAGTAATATTTATGCAATATTATTCCTTTCACCTATGAAGTAATATGTTTCTTATTCATAACACATATCTACAACTGTGTAATACTTTATTATATAATATTTCATACACATCTAGTCCAGTCCATTATTATCAGTAAACTCAAATTTATAACCAATCGTTATTTTTCCCGGAATGATACACTCCAGGGAAGCAGTACTCTAAATTAGATTTTACGCCATCTGGCGAAATAAATAAGCCCTGCTCAGACGAAGCACAAAAGACGAGGAGAGCCCATATTTCATTTTACTCGGCGAATGAAATAGGGGAATAATAACAGGAAGTCGATGTACGGCGTATTACAATTTTATATTATCCTTCCTAAATCACTGAAGTAATTACGGAAATAAGGATGAACGCGATGAAGAAACTAATTATTCTGGCTTTGTGAATTTCACGATTCCGCCAAAAATTAGTTAATATAATTTCGCCAGGATCAGAGGGTATTAATGCTAAACCAGTTTCCTTTTGTTACAGGTTGAGAATGAAGAAGATATTATCACTGACGGTGTTGTGTTTACTCTCGGCGTATATACCGAACAGCAATTCAGAATCTGTATCCGTGTATACTTTAGCCGGTAATTTGCGACAAAGTGTCACCTCGACTGCTTTAATTTGGGTCAGCGCGGATAAAGACTTCAAAAATTACGATGAAGCTGTAGTAGGAGCTTATGAATCAGGTGGGTCCAATGATTTTTTATCAGTTTATTTTATTTATTTCTTTTTTTATTATTATTATTTCAGAAGAAGCAGGAGATAATAGCATCAAAAAACCAATATACATTTGCAGAGCTCATGTCGCGGGTACTGGGGTCGCTGGTTACCTCCGACCATCTGACAAGAAATGCGTAGTCTCCTTCTACGGCCAAGTCCACGCCGTTGACGAGTACTATATACTCATCAACATTGAAAACACCGCCAAATTAACTTGGATGGTCAGAGACAAATACGCCCAAGAGACTCAGGGTACGGTCCTGGGTGGAGATGACCCGTTCAAGAACTTCGTCGGACGCAAAGCCCAATCGGAAGATAGCAAGTGGACTCACATTCTGGGATACCTAGATCCGAATAAGAACTTTGGAAAATATACCTTCGTCAATATGAAGAACCAGCATAAGGAGCTGGAGGATGGCGAAGTGCTAGTCGAAACTGAACCCACCGGTTACGAATTGCGCGACATACGATACGATGATACTAAGCCGCAACCTACGAAATCGTTTACTTGGGGCCCGGCGGTTTTGAAGAATGAAGAATCCGACGGTACGGCCAAAGTGGATTCCGTCATTCCTTACAATTACACTTACAGCGTCACCTGGGGTCACGGTCATGGCTTAATAACTGGTTTGCCTCTGCATGTTCACCAGAAGAATAGGTCGCCTACAGAGCTGCTATGGAGTGTCAACTTTGAGTCGGAAAAGGAAGAAGTACACCAAATTGAATATATTTTAGCACCTGGGACTGCTGTGAACGTAACATTGAAGGCGAAATACGTAGACGCGGACATTCCATACAGGGCGGTCTTGGTATCTAAATACAAAGACGGTGATAGTAAAGAAAGAATCATCAGGGATAACTTGCGAGAAGCAATGCTGAGAGATATAGTTGCCGAATATAGCCCGGTTTACTTCCTACATAACAGTAGCCTAGTACCAACGACTACGACCACTACCACTACTACAACTACTACAACGAGTGCAACGACGAAGAAGATGGCCACAGAAACGGAAACCGTACCCATAGATGCCCCCGACCTAGAACGGACAACAAAACCAAAGATGTCTGACACAGATCTGAAGGACGAGAATGAGGTAATGTCTGACGATAGTGATGCCCTATCGTCCTTGACCAAGAAAGACAATGAATCTCAAAGTGGCTCGTCCACAACCTATTTCTCCAAAGCCCTAATTTATTCGACGATACTCCTCTTAATATTGAGGGTGACGTAAGGAGATTGCTGCTGGCCGCTTCAGTTCAAAACAAAAATAGTGTGATTTGTGAATGAAAGTGATAGATATGTGTGTATATATTACCCCATGGCTTAATATAAATAAATAGTAATATTATCCCAGTTTCCTAGCCCATAAATTCACAAACTCCGTGCAGTGTTGTTAAGAAAAAGAAGATATAATAATTATTATTATTTTGTTTACATCTTTCCTGTGCAAAATAACTGTGTATATAAATATATTTTATTTTGTTTTATTGTAAATAAACGTAGTGTAAAACAACAAGAAGCCGAGAAGAATAAAGAGGTAGAAGTGAAATCGCTGTATTTAAAGAGATATTAGGAATGTGAATGTCTAGATTAAAAAGTCTGTGAAATACGGTGATATTTTAAGTAGATGGATTGGCGTGATCATTTAATCGCTAAAACATGAATGCCGATGTAATTTTTTTACGGTAGAACGAAATGTAATTGTAAGGATGTGAGCAAACGCATATTATAGAGGCAAATCGTAGCGAAGAAGCATATATTTTTACAAATGGAAATAGAAACGACAGAATCTTCACAAGTAGTACGTTATCAAAGAATCTAACGCAAAGTCCTCATTTAGAAAGATCAAAAAATATATTGTTATAGATAATCAAAGAAATGTAGATTCATTATCGCAAGTTGATTGATTCTTCTTGTTATCAACTAAATTACACTTGATTCCTATTTCAATCTTATATATTAGTAAATAATCCCATTGGATCCGTCCAATTTACTTTTGTAACAGGAGGACTTTGTTTTAGAGATATCCCGAAGAATATACTTGCTATAAGGTATAAGGGCGCAATGCAATGATATAGAATTCAGCTTTTGATCCGCAAAATATATCTGCTTCAAAACAGATATAAACTGCAAACACATATACCTATATGAAAGAATATTTTTAAGATCTGTGTCTTTAGATAGCTTAACCGAGAAAACAATAAATAGCTTCTAAATATATTATAAAATACATGTTACTTATATCATATAAATCAAGAATTCTATATCTGTTTGCCTAACTATATACAAGCGGGTCGATCGAATCCCCTTTCGTATGAGATGCAAAATAATTTGTGCCGTTGAAAATTGAAGACGGGCGAATTGTTTCGGAGCTTAGTGTATAATCATTTTAAAGTGAGACATAATGTAAATAGAATGTAGTTCGAAAACTATTAATCTTAAAGAAGACAACCACAATTAAAGATGGTATATATCGTTCAAATTCGTGTTCAATTGAGAAAAGAAGTAACTAATTCATTATGTTATTGGAAAAATATAAAAAAAAAACATTATCCGTGTAAAATGATATTGCTTAGAATATAGAACGAAAATATATATGTTCAAAATCTATGGAAATACATACATATGTCGTTTTGTTTGATTTTCCACATTTTATTTTATATAAATAAAAGTATTCTTTCGTTAATTTTAATATTTATATATAATTTAGTAAACGCTGGTTATATAGAACTGATCTGTAAAAAATGTTTAGTTTTCTTTAAATTTAAAAAATGTACATTTCATTATATTATGTAGATATTTTACAAATGTAACAATAAATTTATTTGTCTGCGTTTAGTTTATAATTTTCTACCCTTGAACAAATATAAATCGTTTTTATGTGCATACCTAATCGATTGACTTTAATTATAGAATGATTCATTGATTTATCAAACGTGTTTATGTTTCAATATACAAACTTAATACTTTTACTATTGTGTATGGTAAAAGAAATTAAAAAATATACATGTCAAAGAAAATTTAAGAACAATTAAGAAATTTGACAAATTTAATATTTGGACTGTCCAATAAGCGACGAAGCCGACAATAATTTACCGTTGCACCCGTTATTCAGTAATTTTTATCTAAAGCATCAACTAATAAATTAAATGCTAAATAAAATGCTCAAATTAAGTTCAAGAAGTTATTAAAGATTTAAATAAATCGCGCTGAAATGAAAAAAAAAACATAATAAAGGTCACCTACAAAATCATCATATACATAAAGATAAATAAAAGTAATCAAAACGTAAATAGAAATTATAAGATGCATTTAGAAAGAGAAATAGGTATGTAGAGTACATACGATGAATATCCTCCACACCACGTATAACTAAATTACATGTGACTATAAAGAGATAAAAGTTAAAAAGAAAAGTACCGTATAGGAGCAACTCCAGCTGGTGCTGTATTGAATATCACATTTACTCGTCGATTTTTGGAAATAGCGAAATATGATACAAACAAAATTAGTTGCAAGTGCACATAGACGCTTCTCAAATTACTGTGTATGGTAGTTCGTATCGAATATCTTTTTGATGAAATTTGCCCCGGAACAATTGCAGCTTTAAATAAAATTAAGCATACAATACCGACTTCACTTAAAAAACCGCTATACCACGCCCTATTCGTTGCAAAAAATAGCTACCTAATAAACATTTGGGGAAACACACAACAAAAAAATCTATCTAAAATACAACGACAACAAAATAAAGTTCTAAGAATAATATACAAGTTTCACTATAGAACTCCAACAATGCATGTTTATGACAAAACAAAAGAAACTGTTAGGAGGCCCTCAACACGGTTAGCCCGAGATAGTAGCTCCTGAAGTGAGGGATGGCGAGCAGCAAAGCTTGGATATATGTACATATACTACATTATACCGCCTCAATCTCTGCAAAGTAAACGGCGGGGAAGTAGATATACTCCTACCGTCTCCCACTCTACCTAACAGCGAGGTGTGACGCTGTAGTACGATAATAGCACGTGAAGACTGATCAGTGATCAGTATTATTAGTCAGTTCAAGTAAGATGGTTGTCTAAGTTTTAAATATATATTTTTGCGCAAAATGCCGTGTTGTACTGTGGAGGAGAGAGCTGAGATGATGCGATGGTATCACGCTGGCAATTCTTTTGATTCTTTGGCTCAATGCACCAACAGGCCTATTCCAAATAGAGCCACAATTTTTAAATTAAAAAATAAAACCGACAATACCGGTTCGGTCCAAAATTTAAAAACATCATTTCCAACTCGCAGAATTCCAACGCGCACTATTTCCAATGATTTAGACATATCCCGTTCTTCCGTTCAGCGAATACTCAAAGCAAATGGGTACCACAATTTTAAATATTCTGTTATAACATTACCTACATTCAGTTTGTGTAGTGCACTAGTGTAATTATTAGTAATAGTTCTAGTTGTTAGTCTTATATTAAGGATTTGTTGTGCGCGGACCACACGCATTTTTATTATATTTTAGTTGTTCTATTTCTGTGTTTACCTTCAACGTTTATTGAACTGTCCCTTCATTTCATTTTACGACTCTCTTCAAATTTTAACGTTACTGTCTTTTACCATTACGTGTTCAGTCCCAGATTCATTGTATTACCTAAAAACCTTTTTGCTGTTTATATTAGTTAGATCGTACACAATCGTAACCACCTTACTTTGACATTCACCGACAATTCTATACTTCAATATAAACTGGTTATAACTTTAACACCCTTCAATCGCATAGATCCGACTGTCTTGTTTACCAAAACGCGACAGCGAAGGACCACCCGTTGCGTTCGATTCTGTGAAATTTGCCGACCTAAAGGTCATATAAGAATGCCCCTTCAGGGAAACAACCCAGAATCATCCTGTTGTCCAAACACTCCGTGTATCTCCGCTGTTACATGTGTTAGACAAGTGATTGCAAATTGTCCTAAGTAAAAACACTCTTTTCAACACCGTATATTGTATTTTGTGTAATAAACGTAGTTAGAACAAGTGAGTATTTTATTTAAACCCGGACAAATCGGTTGTGGACGAGCGGAACCATAACAATTCTAAACACCAACAATTACTTCACGGCGACGCATTTAAGCGTATGGAATTTTGTGAAAAGTTACGTGATTTAATTAACCGAGATGATAATTTGGTAAACAGTATTATCTCTACCGATGAATCTTCTTTTTCTTTGGTTAGAAGTCACAATTCATCTGTGACAACATACTGGCAAAACGAGCACAGATATTTAAGCTCATCTATTCAGCAACAGCAAAAAGTAAATGTTTGGGCAGGTTTGTTAAACAACCATATTATTGGGCCTTTTTTATCGATGGCAATTTGAACGCAAATGCGTATGTAGAATTACTGAACACCCACATTCTACCTACTGTACAGCAACTTCCCGATATAAATATGCAAAACATCTACTTTCAGCAAGATGGTTGCCCTGCACATAATGCAGTGGCTGTCTGAAACTATTTAAGTGAACAGTTTCCTAACCGGTGGATCGGAACTCATTCTTAAAATATCAAATGGCCGCCACGTTCACCAGATTTATCTCCCATCGATTTCTTTTACTGGAGTTATTTGAAACAAATAATTTATGGCAATGAAGACATCAGACCAGCTAATGTAGAGTAGTTGCGCAATAAAATTGTCCAAACGTCAAACAACATTAGCTCAGAAATGTTGGAGAATGTTAGAATGAATTTCTACAACACATTAGGATATTGGTTAGCCAAGGATGGGAGCATATTTGAACCTTTTTTTAAGGTTAAATGATTTTTAAAAAATTCACGTTTATTTCATCTTATTATTAAAGCTTATTTTAGTTTTCTATTTTTTAAATTTATTTACCCAGAATTAATTTTTATTTGTCCTTCATTAAATTTACTATTTCTTTTTGAGGGTTTTGCCCTAAATTCATTAGAATGACTTCGATTTCCTTGTCATGAACAAACCCTAATTTTATATTTCTTTAATTATTACTATTACGAATAGAATAGTAACCGAGCTGGTGTTAAAGTTTATTTAATTTATTATTAAGAGTTACTTTTAAGTTTTAATTTTTTTAAATTATTTACTCAGAATTAAGTTTTATTTTTCCTTCGTTAAATTTATTATTTCTTAAGAGGGTTTTGTTCTTCGTTCATTAGAATTATTTTAATTTTATTGTCATGAGCAAAGACTATTTTTAAGTACATAAGAGATACTATAAAAAATTACTGTTTTACGCTTTCATTACACCTTTTGAGTTTATAAGTACGTGTGTCCAAAGCAATACATATTGCAATTTATTCATTTTCATAATAAAAATGCAATACGTTTCAGGGTCACTAAAAATTAACATATTTCTGCGTGTAGATTGAATAGCAAAGCAACCGCTGCGCTCGCGCCAGTATTCGTTGTGAGCTATGAGTGGCTATGACGAATGACTGAATGTAGGGGAATACCTACTGCAGTAAGAAGAATGTGCGGGAGACGCACATGCGTGGTATAACCGTTGACTTTGCAGGGATTATGTCTGTATAGCTTAGTTTTTATTGTTGTATGTATGTTTATTGTAAATAAATAAAAAAAAAAAAACAGTAGCAAGGCGCACTGAAGCATGTTTGATAATTTGAACAAATGCTGTCAAGTGTAATGTTTTACAGACTTTCAGTTAACACCAAATGGAATTTTACGAAAACTTCTGTAATTCAAAAAGGTAGCCGCTAAGAAATGAAGTAATAACGAGATAAGAAAGCAATTTAATGCATCCGAATGCAGTTTCTTTGTACCAAATAGTAGGAATAAAGTATGTAGAGCACTAAAAGTTTTAACGTAGAAATGTGTGCTCAACGCGCTAATCTAAACATAACATCTCTCAGACAACAATGCAAGGAAGTGCAGAGGCAAACCAGTTTGCGGTTAATTTCGGCATATGTGCGGTTAATCCAGGCTCTAATTTATCTGATCAGATTAAAATTCTACAGTATTTTGATTTAAAAAATTATTTTGAAATAAAACCCAAATATCCGTAGTTTCACATAGGCAATTTGTCCGCAATTTGTCACAATACAATCGAGTATTTTTGCGATCGTCATTCCTGCCACAATCCCTCAATATTCTACTTGACCGCAAAACACGCGAATCTCGTTTTCACAATATTTCGCCACATTAATCTCTTAATTGGATGAATAATCCAATACCGCATGCTTACACACGTAGTACGGCCATATACTAACCAATGCCGCAATTATTCGCATGCACAAAGCGTAAATCTACTGATACAAGTGTCAGTTCCTATTAGTGCTGGACGATACGATAAATAGGTAGCCACTAATGTATGGAATCGATAATATAATTAAAACCTAGAAAAATGTGCAAGTACCTAATGCAATTTGTCGAGGAAGTACGCGACCACAAATCAACTATCGTCAATATGATTTCTATATGATATTGCTATTGCAGTACATTAATCAGATTCAAGGCAGAACTATAGACAGAATGCAAGAAAATGGGCTAATAGATGAAAGAAGCCTGGAAAGGCCAAGGCAGCAATGGGAACCATAACACACGCTTTTTTAAATTCGCAGACTATCTAGGTTGGAGGTGCAAAAACAAGCATTTTATTTTTTAATATTAATTGTAAATCATTTCTGGATAGAAATGCCAAATTTCAAACACATATCTATGACAGTACTTTCGCTGCAGTTAAAAAATTAATAATAATAATAATCTTTATTTGTACCATCAGAATATAAGGAACAACATTTTGAAAATATATAAATAACAATATAAGAAAAATATATAAATCAAATAAAATAAAATAGCAGAGAGAGATGGCACAAATCCCAGAGCAATGTTGAGCCTGGTCCGCATTAACGCACCGCTGATCTACCACACTACCCTGCACAAAAACAATAATATGTGCTACCAACTCAACAAAATCATTATCATCACAACCATACCTAAAGTTACAAAGGAACATAAAGAACACAAGATACACACAATAAATGTTTACAAAAACAATTAATAACTACTATTCTGGATCATCTGCAACTGCCTACGCATACTACTCTTAAAGGCATAAACTGATAGTACCTATAACCTTTTGTCCACCATATTGTACTCTTTAACAATATTATAAGAATTCCTCTTTCGAAGAAAGCAGTTTTATGAACTGGTGGAGTAAGGAGGCCCTTGAACCGGACATTCAAATTGTGAACATCAGTTCGAAATGTAATTTTAGAATACAATTCCTGAGGAGTTTTATTTAACAGAATTTTATGGTAGAAAACAAGACAGTGCAGCCTGCGCCGGTTTGCCATATTTAACCAATTGAGCTTTTTTAATTTGGCGGATACATGTTCACGTCGTCTTAAGCCATATATTAACCTAATACAACGATTCTGCATTAGTTGTATTCTACGAGAAGTTAGTGCATCAATGCAGTGATGATAAACAACGTCTGTATAATTAAACTGTGAAAGCACTAGTAACTCGGTTAATAAAGAACGACTTCGCGTTGTACAACAGTTTTAATACTGAAAATGTTTTGTGTATAGTAACAGCTGTATGCTCCTTAAATCTGAGGTTACAATCGACCTGTAACCCCACATCCCTTTTACTATCAACGATAGGTATAGCATAATTGGCAATCATGATGTCAAGCCCACCAATAATTGTTTATCGGTGCCTGGGTCTGCTGAAAAGCATAACTGCTGACTTTTCAGGATTAATTTTGAAGCAATGTGTTTCAGCAAAAAAAGCTATGGAAGCAAGATCTTCATTAATTTTTAAGGACGCTTCGTGAACGTTGTGTAATTGAAAAGAATGATAAATTTGGGTGTCGTCAGCGTAACTATGTAATTTGCAAAACTTTACAGAGGAATCTATATTAGACGTATACAACGTAAAAAGAAGCGGGCCCAAAATAGAACCTTGAGGCACCCCGCAGACAACTTTGCGCAATTCACATTGTTCATGTTGCAGTTTCACGTATTGAGAACGGTCATGGAGGTAATTCGCAACCATATCAACAGCTGTCGGGCCAAAGCCAATATATTGCAATATTGCACACATAATTTGGTGGTTAATTGTATCAAAAGCTCTAGAGAAATCTAGTAAAACAAGAGCAGTATTCATTCCCGAATCAGCTGCAATGCAAATATCATCAACCACATCCGCCAGAGCTGTGGAACAACTATGATTAGTACAAAAGCCAGATTGCGTAATGGGGAGAAGTTCAAATTTATGTACGAATTCACGAATTTGGGTACACATGACATGCTCTAGTACCTTAGACAACGTGGGCAAAATGCTTATCGGTCTTAAATCTTTGTAGTCAGAGGGCTGTGACTTCTTTGGTATTGGTAACACTTTTGAAGTTTTCCAGGTGGAAGGAAAAACACTATTTGATAAACAATGATTAACTATATAAGGTGTTATTGTTGGACAACATAAGTTCAATATATCAATACCAATTCCATCCCAACCCACCGCCTTAGACTTAATGTCACATAATATTCGATGTATGTCATACTCACTTACTTCCTGAAAGAAAAATCTGTTAATAACTTCGGGATTATGTGTGGAAGTGTAGAACTGCAACAGCGCTGGATCCGAGCCGCCAACAGGGGGAAGACTATCAATGAAATAGTTATTAATGTCATTTGCATTTTTAAAATGTTCTGGCAGCGATAAGTAAAAATATAAAATGCTTTGAGAATACCGAATATCGAATTTTGCGCTGTCATTTTTCCCACGAAGCATGGGAAAAGCGTACATATTTTAAATAAATTTAGAAAATAATGAATGAATGAATAAAAGACCAAGTGACGTAAAGACAATCGAAATTGTTATGAAAGTTGAATTTGGCATTATGGAAAATGGCCGACTAAAAATGAAGGAGATCGCAAATTTTTCTTCCGAATTCTGCACAAATATCTTGGGTTGTCATGTGGACATTGAGTGTCCCGAAATCTTATACCTCATCAAGACTAATATCGTGTCGATTGTTGTAAACAATTTTTAGAGCTTCGTGAGGACAATTACGCAGATGTTATAGGTAGGATTGTGAGTGGAGATGAAACATGGGTTCATTTTCATGATGTTGAATTAAAGCAAGTGCCTACGCAGTGGCATGTGAAGGGTGGACCAACGGCAACGAATGTTGGTGGGAAAAGTAATGGCGACAATTTTTTGAGACCAAGCAGTTGCGTTTGAAGATTACAAACCTAAGAGCGAGATCAATACAGGTGCATATTACGCAAACATTTTAACTCGTTTACGAGAGGGCATAAAATAAAAAAAAAGGCAAGGAAATTTGGCAAAAGGTGTTCTCTTACCCTAAGATAAGGAGCCTGTTCACAAGGTTTGAGTTACCGTATCTGCTGTGACATCGTGCTGCTTTGAATATCTTAACTATCCACCATACAGTCCTGAACTGGTTCTTAGTAACTACTTTCTATTTCCCAATCTGAAAAACTCCATGAAGCCACATCAGCGTACAGCGTAATAAAACGAAAATATCAACCGAGAAATTTTGTATTAATTTAGTGTATTTGCCCCAAAAGACGTTAGTATCTTCTTATTTTCGTGATCAAGGGTTACTTTAAGAAAATACCATTCATGTATATTTCAAACTATAAAAGAAATGGCGACAAAAATGTACTTAAGGGTGACAAAATATTTAATACTATACGAAACCGTTTACTTTTATAGTCTCTTCATTCTTGATTTCGTTCACCGTCGGCCTTTTTCTGCAATAAATTCGAATAAGAAATTGGATCTTTCATACCATAAATCCAGTTGAAACAGCTAACAGCAAATACACTAAGAACCAACGCAGAAAAAAAAATACTTTTTCAACACAATCGATTCGCTTCCGGCTTCCCTGCGAGCAATCTACGACCCCATCTGACACGAACATTAATTTCTCTTGGCGTCCACCTGCTAATTACTTCGATAAATTGACAGGACAGTAACTCAGTTAACAGCAGCATATCCCGTAGCTCGCCTCAAATATCCGATAGCAGAAGGACTAAAAAGCATCGTAATAGTCGAGAGTCATAAATCATAGTCGATATACGAACAGCTAGTTTATCCTTCACTATGTGTTTGTGGGGATGACCAGGGTTAGCAGCGTCTTCCTTTCACGGACAAAAACCCTGGATACAGATTTTATCTTTCAGGAGGGTGTAGGATGAAGAACGCTGCTACGATCCCTTGTTCATTTATTTAAAGGGATCATTGTAGATGGAATAAGCGGTGCACAAATCATGGTAATTCCATCTATTAGTATCATAAAAAAAGGGTTGATTACGTGAAGAAATATGTCCCACAAATCTTAACGCTGTTTAATGCATGTTACTCGTGGATATAACTCTATAAAAAGGATTTCCACACTAAACGCAAAATACTTAATAAAAATAAAGTTGTGAATGACATCAACGTGGTGTAGGTGAAAGAAAAGATAAACTTGTTGTTCTTAACTATGTATATATTTGGTTCGTACTCTTCTGGTGACTATGTAAGAATGCTCTGTATATACAATGACATTGTCCGTTTTATGTGAAAGTGAGGCTATTTTCTCGTCCCTTTGCGTTAGTTTAAAATGTATCTGAAGTACCTACTTAGTAGGAAACAAGAGAAAAAAGACGACCACCAGCGGCGGACATTTCGAATTGCTGCAGCAGTTTATGGCCTTCTGCAATTACGTTTGTCGAAAGTGACAATGCTCGACTTTTGACCGTGATTTAAGATCACTCTCTCTTTTCAAAGGTTTTAAGGGCGAAATGGACATCGCTACATTCTTCGACAAGAATTTTAAGATTATAAGCACGCTTAAACAAATCGATTTTACCATTAGTTCGCTAAAATTAGGTGCTATTAATGACTAATAGGCAAAACCCAAAACTCCGAAACAATTATTTAAAGTGCCTAAGGTTATGAAGCAAAATCTTCGAGAAAATTCAATTTTTAGATAATGGTATTATCAATTAATACTATAATTCACCATTTCGCTTCTAAAATTACTAATTTCCCGCGAACATATCAGGCCAATTAACGCAGAGGGGCGGAGGATGTTGAATGAGAGCCTAATTTGACTTGTAATTACCCCCCGTGAGTCTTACAAGCGAGAGCTACTGCGTTATAATTCACCTCAGTGGAATCTTCTCCATGCAAGATAGGTAGTTAGGAAAGGCGATGCGAGAAGTGCATGTAAAGCTAAATAGATCCGCAATTTACACGCCTTTGATCACGTCGAGAGTGTGCAGTCGATTTTCGCTGGGCTAGACTTTAGCTGGTATGACAGCAAAAAATCGTATCATTCGCGATTGCGGGTATAATGTCCTTGGAAATTTCCATTTCGCGAGAAGCGTGATTTATTTCGGTGCACAAATTTTACACAGGCTAATATACGATAGGTACATTAATGGTGGTAAGTATTTCTTCATTTTTGAACGTTTCACGACATGAATATCTGGCTAAGTTTACACAAAATTCTTATGGACTTTTTTTGTAGGATTAGATGGCATTGCAGCATGAGGTGTGCCGACGCATACTGCACCCTCTCACTATGGGTCGACACACCCCATGCTGCAATGCCATACGAAGCTACGCTGTGGAAGTTTGCGAAGTATGTAAGTTTTGCCGCATGCTTAGTAGAGATATATTTTATAGCACGAATAGTGTACACGGCTTTGCTTAATTTGGCACACAGCGAATCTACATGATTTTTCCACGTTAGAGTACTGTCAACCTGTAGGCCCAAAAAGTTTATAGATACATCCGGCTTTCCGAGGCTTAGGGTCTGAGTTTTATTAGTGTTGAATTTTAGGTTATTGGTGTTAAACCACCGTCGTTCCTTCTGGTCTCTATATATCATCCTTTGTGCCTCTAGTAAGTAATGAGGTGTCGTCAGCATAGATGATAGTTTTGCTGCACAAGATGTCACTCGGCATATCGTTAATGTATATAATAAATAATAGAGGACCCAATATGGAACTCTGTGCCCGTCCCTCCGATATCGATGGATCTTGAGTCTGATAAGGTATTTTACCACCAAACTTTTTGCTCTCTATTATTTATGTAACATCTTACGTACGCTCTTCCCCTGATTCCGTAATGTCAAAGTTTTTGCAACAAGATGCCATGAGAGAGACAGTCAAAGGCTTTACTCAGGTTACAGGCCATTATCTCTGCAGATTCGCCGCTATCCTTCGCTGCGAAAATGTTTTCAAGCACCTCCAACAATGCTGTAACCGGAGATCTTCCCACCCTATAGTCTATAAATATAAACAAACATAAACGGTTTGGAAAATTTGGAAAACTTGTTGTTTTCATATATTGATTTTGGCGTTTTTCTTATTAAAGTGATACCTACATTTCTTTTTAATTAACGTTCATAATAGAAAATTGATACCGGTTGTTTCTTATAATATACGAACATAGGAAATAATGCAATGCGAATACTTTCTTCATTTCTGAAAATAGATATTCCTTAAAAACAAATACAAAACGATTTACTGAAATTGCTGAATATTAACCTTTCAAAAACGGCGCAAGCATGTAGTTACCTTTCCTTTCTCTTACTTTCGCTTGCGGCAGAATAAATATTTTACACTCCAAACTAATTATTCCAGCGCAATACTCTCAACCCGACTCGTCAGCCCATATTCCCTAATACCCGCCATTGGAGGCGTCGCGTAGACAGACGCCTTGGCTTAATGCCGCTGTCCGCGTGGTCCACATTCCGGTATCGATCCGTGTGCCGGAGTGTTGCCGACGGATGGGCGGGAAAGGCCCCAGCGGCTCCAGTAGAGCGAGAGAAGGGCGGTCGAATTATCCGGGGGTTGGAGAGGTCCCGCACGCACCTCGGCGTCGCGGCGCTGGTGCCGGCGAGTCTGTCGGCTTCCGTTTCCGTACCCCCCACTAGGCGAGGTCGGAATTCTATCGCACTATATACAGAGACAGCACACATACGCGCGGATACAGCACTCGCTTACAGAAATATGCAGATACAACGTATGTATACTGCGGAGGCCAAACTGGTGCCTAACTCGACAAGCCATTGAGATCGAGTTCATTCAAGTTTATTTCGAAATGATGTTAGTTAATTAGCTGCTGTCGTGTTGGTTTTAGCAGGAGAGGAGGGAATAGCCGCCACGTAATGGCGTTGGATCTTATCGACCTAATGTATTCCAGATATTCATATATATGTATATATATATTTGGAAGATCTCATTAACTGTATGAGAACGATTAAAGCCTAACAGGTATGAAATGATGTCAGGATGAGGAGTGAAAATACATATGCGTTAATTTTAAACGCACTGTTCATTTACTAAAAATGCTTTCACAAGTATCATCAATAACATCTATTTAATCCCTTATCACATTTTGACACTCGCAAATTCGAGAGCCAACTCTGAATCGATAACATCCTATACTTACACAATAAGCGAAGGATATTACGAGATCTGCTCGAGAATTAATGAGAATTATCATGAATACTGCTTTTATTTATGGAGAAGCTCTCGACAGATCCACAAATAAAAGGTAATAATTAAGTGCAATGTAACAGCAATCTCGTTTATTCGTGGTGTCCATCTCATTATCCCAACAATTCATGCAAGCCTTTCAGAATAGCACGAAAATACTATTTTGCCAAAATAAAGTGCTTATGATTGAATCTAAAAATTCAGATACGCTCGCACAATGAAGAAAAAGATTATCACAGGTTGTCGAAGAATGTAGCGATGATCATTTCCGCCTTAAAAACTTTGAAAAGAGAGAGTGATCGTAAATCACGGTCAAAAGTCGAGCATTGTCACCTTCGACAAACGTAACTGCAGAAGGCCATAAACTGCTGCAATTCGATATGTCCGCTGGTGATCGTCTTTTTTCTGTTGTCCCCTGCTAAGTAGGTACGTACTTCAGATACATTTTCAACTAACGCAAAGGGACGAGAAAATAGGCTCACTTTCATATAAAACGGACAATATCATTGTATATACAAAGCATTCTCACACAGTCATAATCCGCCTCATATGTAAATTCATCCCTATTCACGCTAAACAAATTCAAAAACTCGCACGAACACTCGATGCGTTGTTGCTTCTGAAGCGGTGTGAGCACCCATTTTGCACTCACTTTAGACATGCCAAGATGTTCATGGAGGATGTTCAAAACGATTATAGATGATACGCCGATTATTTCTGCGATTTGTTTTTTCTTTAACTCAGCATCTTCGAGAACAACTCCGTCTGCCTTTTCAACAATGTCCGCAGAACTCGCCTCAATCGGCCGGCCTCAGCACTGATCGTCTTCGATAGAGTCTCCGCCTTGCTTGAACAGATTATGCCATTTGTAAATGGTTGTTTTGCCAGGGCAAGAGTTCCCATAAACAGACGACATCTCTTCCCTAATAGTCTGTGGCGTTCCTCCCTGTCTAATGAGGCATTTAATCATAGCACCCAATCTTCTTCATAGTTTTTAGCGATTTACTACTTTAGCGATATCTCAAATGATATTGACAGGTGCATTGAGTCACCAACCTCTCCACACCTCTCCGCTCTTCTTTCTTCACGAATTTAATGAGAGATCCGTCTTTAATTCTCGTACATACTCAACTGTTATCAGTATATATACGACTCTCTCGTCACCTAGTAGCACTGATGAGCCTTGGTAATGCGAAACGCGACGTCTGCTAATAATGACTGTTGCTTATGTAATTCATCTAATTATTTAACTAATTAGTGTTGATATATATTTAGTGACTTACCGTCGATTTATAATACCGTGTTCGTATTTAGAAACATGTTGTAGAAATGGTCCGATAATTTAGCATAATATCTTCACGAATTTAATGAGTTTTTCGTCTTTAATTCTCATATGTACTCTTTCATCTGTTCTCAAAAGAAACAAAGATCTGTTAAATCGTTTAAGATTAAACAGCGCGCAGTATTGTTTTTAATAAAACCTTGTATACCTACAGAAAACTTAAATATTACTAAACTACATACATGCGAAAGCCTTTGGCGCATTTGGAGAATCAGAATTAGGTCAGATAACATAATAGTAAATAGACACAATAGAGTTCATAAAGCTTGCATCGCTAAAGTAGAGTCAGGCGAAGGTATTATCTCTCGTAAAGTGCTTTAATTAACAAATCAAATTATGTCAAGGCAAAACCAAAAGCAGCTAAATTAATTTCGTGTTCGTCCTAGGAAGAAACATAAGCCTGGTTTCACAAATCGTATCTTTCAGTTACTAACATATGTATGGGAGTTTGAACAGTTTGAAATAGTGTCTCGAATAATATAGCTATTAGTACAGTAATAGTCGTTCTTGCATGGTAAAGTTGCTGAACCTGCCATCGGTCTTGAATTATCCATCAAATATGCATGTCGTTTCTAAGTGGTGCATCTTGACATTAATCAGATTACGTGATTAGTCATGTTTACATCCCTAAATCCGTTACATAGAAAAGCACTTAGGTACTTACATTATTAGTAAGGTCATGCAAGGTACAAATATGCGTCATAGTTGTGATTAGAGATTGCAATATTCTAATGTAAACTAAATACAAGGCTATTCTATTGCTAAAAAGTATATAGTCAGCTTAAATATCAACAAATTCTTATTCGAATGCGTACAAGAAAAAGTAGCACACACTTATTTTTTTTAGAAGCAATTATGCAGTTACGAAAACATGAAAAATGTAGTTCCCAAATACTTAAATACCAACGTAATACTCAATCTTTCCCGTTTTATAAATTATTATTTCACGGATTATGCAGTGATGAATACTCATTGATATTAATCACACTTGGGATCAACAACATAAGTAATACATACACCGGAAGTGTAAATATAAACACAATAAAAATGTTGTAATCCAATTTTAACGTATATCGTTTAACGATAGATAGATTACCATCATTTTTGTAAAAACTGGGTTTTACGGAGCGCCCTTATGTAAAATAGACCTGGTTTTTTCACACTCAATATTCTTCGCGCTACATTTCAACGTCCATAGAATTTTAACGAAGTCAGAGTTCCTGGGTGAAGGAAAAAGTATAGTGATATTATTTAAGCTGTCTATAATTTAATCGTGGGAAAGCAATAAATCTACATAATGTCAATGTCTCTGTTACATTCTCAGCACATTTTTCAACTTTTTTTTTTTAACAGGAAAAGTATGACGACATGCTATTCAAAAAAATATTTCATCAATATTTGCTGCTGTTTCTTAAAATTAGCTATTTTGTTTTTCCTTACAGCTTTTTAGTTTCTAGTTCTTTTTTCCTTGGTTTTTCATATAATTTTTTATGTATTATCCTTATTACCAATTATTTTCCAATTAGTGTATCTGTCACTTACTATATATACGTAGAATGTCAAATAAATAAATAATAATTTATACATGACACAGACCATGAGAGTGCATGCAGACTTAGTGTCCCTTCCTACATCAATTCCTATTTTAAGATATTTGACATGGCGCAGTCAGTAGGATCATTACTGAAGCGTAATTTTTTTCCGTTTCTGCTGCTCAATGTGACCACTGCATTGTGCAATGCATAACTCAAGCCTCCTTCCGAGCTGTCGTTCCCAATTGTGGTTCTCCATATTGTTTCTCATCTCATAAACCCCTGCATGAATCTTCTGGATGAGTTGGTCCCTTCTATTCGGATTTCCGTTTGAATAGGTAAGTGCTTTCGCATGTCCCCACACAAAACAATCTAGTAGGTCTAAATCAGAAATCGCGGTCGCTAAGCAATGGGACCACTACGAATTTTTAAAAAATGTTACTAAGGACTATGCAATGGGCGTGAGCATTGTAGGAGACTAGAAAAGAAAAAATCGGAAAGACATCGAAATGTGATGTTTTTCAACTACGCGAAAAACTATGAAACCTCCTCAATATGACAAAATTGATAAAAGTAATCTATGGCTTACCCAGCAAAGAGAAGTGGTGTTCCATTATTACGGCCCATACTATAACAAAATTTCCTTAGCTAAATACTTCCTTGATTACCGAATATCCAGATACTTTTCCGGCTAGTGATGGTTAGTTAGGGAGGTGGAAAAAACTTCACGGAATCAGACACCTAACAATATGTGGAGAAAAACCGTCAGCAGACGCAAACGTTATTGGGGACTTCACATGCCGTTTTAGAAAGTTAATAGACGAAGAAAGTTATTTCATTGATCAAATTTATATTTGCCACGAAACGGGTCTCGATTATGAAATGATGCGGTCTAAAACATTAGCGTCAAGAAGTGAGTCTCCGGCGCTTGACTATAAGAAGTCTAAAGAGCGTGTAACCATCCTTGCTTGCAGTAATGCATTTGGTAGACACAAACAGCCATTGATGTGTATTGAGAAAATTTGCCGAACCAAGGGCCTTTGAAGACATTGTAACAAAAGCTATGCTAGTGTATTACAAACACCAAACAAGTGCATGTATGAATGCGAGCTTGTAAATGTGTTTTTTTTTAGGAACTTGTGATCCACGTTGAAGATTTAAAAAAAAAGGGGTGGACTTCCAAGAAAAGCGTTGTTGTTGATTGATAACGCGCCATCACGTCCAAATCAAAACGAACTTGTCAGTGGCGGTATTAAAGTGACTTTTCTCCCTCCTAATGTAACTTCGCTGCTCCAGCCCATGAACCAGGGCGGTTTAGAAAACTTTGATCGTAATTACAGGCGAATATTACTAGAGTCAATTTTGGAGAAAATAAATGAAGGAAATTATTTTTTGATCGACAGTTTAAAACAAATAAATCTTAAGGATGTAGTGTACTGGACAATCTTGGAATAAAGTAACAGAATCCAGGATCCAAAAGTCTTGGTCAAAGTCCAAAAGAGCATTAACAACAAACATCTTACCATGTTTGAATTTCTCAGGAAACTATCTGATTGTGAAGATGTTACTGAGGAAGACTTCACCGGATGGTTGGATGGGGACGAAAAAGAGGAACCGATAGTGTGTACCAATACGTACGAATCTTATGAAAATATAAAACATATATAACTTTGTACATTTCTTCAAATATATATGGAATAAAAATGCAACGATTGTTCTTATTTTTACTTTCAGTTATCCGGAAAACTCAGTTATCGCAAAGAGGCTTGACCCACATCATTCCGGATAATTGTACTGTATTATGGATACCTCGACGGCCATACCTCTTCCTCTCAGTTTCTGAATGAATTCTTTTTTATTCTCTATCATCGATATAGTTAATCATGTCCTTGGTCTTAGTTGATGGAATATGGTTTAGCTCGTTTATTATTATGTTCAATACATTTTTAAATATGTTTAAGGGTAATAACTTTTATTAGGAGATTGAAATAGTTAAATTTCCCCATATCGGATGTGGGTTCCCATACTTATACACATCGATTGCCTCAATTCCGTTTTTTCATGTATAATTTATTTGTTTTTTCCTGTCGCACATTTCACCTCTACTGAATAATATATTCACTAAACGTATCATAGACTCAAACATCACAGACGGTAAGTTAACGTTGACCTTCATCCGCTTTATCTCTATCCATTTCCAAAATCGATTATTGCTACACCAAAGCAGCGCCACACATTGTTTATTTCAACAAATAAAACACGTCCTTGTAATAAAACGAAGAGCAGTCGTTATAAGCAATGCTAGTACCAAACGCTCAAACAGCTCAATTAATATCAATGATACTATTCCATAAAACTCTCATCAAAATAAAATAGTCTTTAGTAGAAAATATTCGTTGATCTAATAGGTTAACGATGGGAATCTTTAGACGGCGCTGGAAGAATTAGAACACTGAAGATGACAGTTCGTGCGTGCAATTGGGTCATAATCATTGTGGTGCATTTGGAGGCGCATGTAGGTCATTTTATTATTTAATGAAGACTAAGAGACAAGCTAAATCTTTCAAAACTGTTCTATAAATAAGTGAGTCAGTTCATTTATAAAGTAATCGCTATAATTAGTAGCGGCGTTTGTGTTTGTGGAGTCTCCCTACGGAATCCCATTCAACACTTATCATTCATATCAAATCGAGGCATAATGCGCAATGAGATCGCATCAATCTGTAAATTATGGGAAAAATAAATTGACATACTTGATTTTTATGTTATATACACTCCGCCAAAAAAGTATCGCATAAACTAAAAAAGGGCATTTATGAACCAAGATATTTTTATACGTTCACAAAAAGTTTGCCTCGTGTATGTGAACTATAAAAACACTAACAAAATAATGGAACTTAGCGTTTTTACTTTATTTTTTTCCTAAAAGAACACATTTAGAAAAATGCATATGTGTAAGGTTTGCTCAGTTGTTTATTGAAAGTCTTCCTATACGGACAAAATTTAAAGTGCGAAGTCAGAGTTCTGTACCAACGCTTTTAAAACTAAAATGAGCAATTCAGCTTCAGAACAAGTGGCTGCTATAGTTGCTTTAATCGAAGATGGACGATCTCAAGCATACGTTGCTAATTTGATGAACATCAATCAGTCGAGTGTTTCTAGAGCCGTAGCCAGATATAGGGAAACAGGCATTTACAGTAGAAGACCTGTACCAGGTCGTCCAAGATGTTCTACTCGCCAAGATGACCGCTATTTACTACTACAAGCATTACGTCGAAGACATGTAACTGCGAGACAATTGCAGAACGACTTGGCTAGCGTCAGAAATACTCGTGTGAGTACTCAAACTATTCGGAATAGGTTACGACAGAGTGGATTAAGAGCTAGAGTAGCTGTAACAGCCCCTCGTCTCACTAGGAACCACCGAGTGGCTCGCTTAAGGTTTGCCAGAGAACATGTAAATTGGAACATTAATGACTGGGCCAATATACTCTTCACAGATGAGTCAAGATTTGGTCTTTACACCTCAGATAGGCGTATCTCAGTGTACAGACGAGACGGTGAGCGCTATTCGCAGTGTAGTATCAGACCTAGACCTAATTTCGCTGGTGGCTCTATTATGGTTTGGGGAGGCATCTGTTTAACAGGTCGTACAGAGTTAGTACCAGTAGACAGAGGTACACTGACTGCCCACAGGTATATAACGGACATTTTAGAAGAACATGTAGTACCATATACGCCAATTATAGGAAACGAATTCATGTTAATGCACGATAATGCACGACCGCATGTTGCAATAATCGTCCAGGAATACCTTAACGATGTTGGTATTCCAGTATTAGATTGGCCTGCGGTAAGTCCGGACATGAACCCTATCGAGCACGTGTGGGACCTCCTTCACAGACGGATACGAACCCAAAATGTTGCCCCAGCGGACCTGCATGGACTAGCAAATGCTCTCCGTGACGAGTGGGAGAATTTGGATCAGGCTTATATACGGAGGTTAATCGAATCTCTGCCAAACCGTATGCGAGCGGTCATAAGAGCCAGAGGTGGCAATACTTAGTATTAAAAGCTACTGTTATGACATTTTTCTTTCCAAAATTATAATTTCTTGTTTTAATGAAAATCTCAAGTATGAGTTCTTGTTTTTATTTGGCCTGTATTTTATTTAAACAATCATAAAAATTATATCTTAGAGCGCATTAAAGTATATTTACAACTTTATGCTACAAACAAAGATTATGCGATACTTTTATGATTCAAAACTAAATTATGCGATACTTTTTTGGCGGAGTGTATTATATATTTATTTTTCGTGTTTTCTCTTTTTTACATTTAATGATTTATTTAGGCCGCTACAGAAAAAAATATAGGTACATATAATATAAATATTTAGATCTAATCTGACCAAAGTAAACAGCGGGAAGGCATCTACTCTCCTACCTTTCCCCACAATACCTAACAGCGATGTAGTAGGGCAAAATACTCATAGGTGAAATATCGACCTAAAGCATCCAATTTAATCTTTGGTCTCTCATCATATCGGTTTGTAAACGAGGTGGTTAAGGCGAAACTTCAAATACTAACTACATAAAATACCCCGTTATACTATGGAGGAGAGAGCTGAGATGATGAGGTAGTATTACTGCAGTAACTCGTCAAAAAATATGTGACTATTTCCAGTAAAGATGGGATTTTTAAATCAAAAAATTAAATTGATACTACCGATTCCGTAAATAATTTAAAACAATCTTTCCCAAATTGTAAGATTACTGATAAAACTTTTTTTTAGTATGCTGATTTAGGAATATCAGGTTCGTCTGTGCAACCAACACTTAAGGCAAATGGGGGTCATTTCCATTTATTACTTCTTCGTGTCCTTTGTCCATTAGAATTAGTTTTACTTACTGGTCAGGAGCAAATTTTTTCTTGTATTGGCATTTTACATTTACCGTTTACTTAGAGTTCATTAATATTGTTAATGAATGTTTGCTATATCTTTTTTCGACCACGGTTTAAAGACTCTTAAAATATCTCTGACAATGATTTGAAAACACCTGTAATGGAAACAAAACACATTTTTAATTAAATTTTTGAAATAAAAATACAAAAAGATAATTATAGCTAACCATGTTCCGCTACAAAAACAATTCTTTTTAGGAATATTTTCCGCATAGGTATTTAAATAACCGAACAGAAGCAGGAGAATTCCTTAAGGCAGCATCACGCTCGCAGGAAATTACTCTTTAGATGCAGCTGGTGATACAGCAGGCAGCCACATCAAAATCTCGTTTTTAAAAATTCGTAAATTTGCATAAACCTGAGGCAAAACATAACGAAGGGAAAGTTTCAGGCGGCATAAAATTACAAAGCCACTACTACGTGTATAGCCCATCGTCGTATGATACTCGACTTTGTTTGTACCCGGCGAAAAACATTCCAAATTAACTACGAAATTATTCTCGGCTGGGAGCAATGTGCCACTGTAAACAAGTGTGCATGAATATTTAAGCAACCGTTGGAATTTCTCGGCACATGCTTGACGCAGAATTCCCTCAAGAGCGTTATGACGCGCGCTCACGACACCGTGGTTTAGGCAGGTGGTCCAATTAGGTACGCCTTTTAAATCAAATAATAGAAAAACACCTGTGCCTTCAAGCTAACCTTTTATTGTTCGGACATACATAAATATAATCACAACATACTAGGCGTTCCAAAGTGGACGGCTCGTTTATTCAAATTTACAATAAAGAATCCCCTTATAGAAAATGTTGTATATTCTCTTGATAAGTTTTTTTTGCTCTGTTTGAGTGTCCGCATGAGAATAGATCGGTTGAAATTTGTTCTAACAGCCAAACTGCCCTCAGGGCACTGCAGGCTGCCAAATTCGTTTCCAAAGTGGTACTGGGGTGCCACAGGGAGCTAGAAAAATTGGTGGAACGTCACAGCATTACGTTGAGATGGGTCCCAAGCCACTCTGGGATTAGAGGCAACAAAATTGCTGACAAAGGCGCCCGCGAACGACCATTTACAGGTCCAGAACAGACGTGTGGGAGTTCTTACGGCGGCATCAAAGCCGCTCCTATCGGAATGGACTTGCCGACGCCTTTGCAAAACCCTCGGGATTCATCCAAGCGAGGAACTAACTAAGACTAAGTAAGACTACTTATGGGAGTCTTAACTGGCCACTGCGCACTAAACAAAAACTTACACCGCATCGGGCGAGTGGATTCTGCCCTGCGCAAAAACTGTGGGAGAGCAAAAGAAACTTCTGTGCACCAGTGACGGAGTTATTTAAGGGTCGCTCGGTTAGACGAACCCAGTTTAAGCAAACTTACTCTCGACAAATTTGCGGATCTCTTTGTTCGAGTGCAACCACGTGGAGAGGGCTAAAACATCATGGGGGCACAATGGGTCTTTTGGCCGAGTTGTCTTACGGGGTAAACCTGAAGGCCCATGAAGGTAAAAAAAAGTGTTTATCGTATAATTTATAGTAATGACGTATCCACTGTAATATTTCATTTTTCCCAATGGATCTAAGAAATACATAGGTACCTATATATATTGCTACGAAACTTGTAGATAATTCTTTATAATTTTTATTCAATTTTTAAACTAACTCAACACTCAGCTGTACATCAACAATTGACGTTGATGTTCGAGGATCGGTGGATTGGTCCCCAGGGACCCTGGAACTGGCCACCCAGATCACCCGATTTGACGCCCTTGGACTTTTACCTGTGGGGTCGCATAAAAGAGCAAGTGTACTCTACACCTGTATTAACGAGAGAGGAACTATTGAACCGTGTTCACGATGCGTTCACCAATATAACCCCAGACGAACTTCGGAGATCGGTTTCGTTTTCGGAGTACATGATAGAGTGATTCAGTGTTTGAACCAAAATGGTGGTCACATAGAACAATTATTGTAGTTATTTCGTTCAATTTATTTTATTTTTTCTTGTCATTATGTACCTAATTTTTTTGTTTTTCATTTGTTACTACGTTTCAAATTTTCTTATATTCATGTTTTGTTTCCATTTTCTAATTAAAATTAAACACATACGATGTTTCAGTTTCTGTCAAAAATCACATTAAAACAGAAAATATTGACATAACAAGAAAACAGTTGTAAATAGGTATAGGGAAAGTCATAGCGAATCGATGCAGAATTAAATTCTGCATCTGATCATCCAATAATATACAGGGTGTTCCATTTGAAAAAACGAACTTTTTCAACTTTGAAGATTTTGTAATTGGTCATGCAGTTTTGGACACCCTGTATGCGACAAATCAATTGTCAATGTGGATTTCGAAAGTGTCATTCTTGTGCTTCCATCTACCCTAGAAGTGTTTATTACCAGTCGAAAATGGGCAAAAGATACTGTGTTGCAAATAACGCTACATCTTTCAAAATTTTCAAAAAAATCAAGATATCTAAGTAGCAGTTGAAAATAGGTATAGGGAAACCTATTAGAACTCATCATAAAATTTCCTCAGGAATTTAAAAATGAAATAATATACAGGCTGTTCCATTTAAAATAAGAAAGTTTATGGCGACTTCCGGTATAACCGGAAGTGGTAAGACCCTGAAAATATTTTAAAATGAAAGAGAATCTTGAATAGCCCCGGATTCCAAAAATTCAGATTTCCAGGTTTTTTCTAACCTCGAAAACTTCTAACGAACGGGTACCGTGGAAAACCCTGTATAGATATATTAGCAGTGTATGGAGAATCAAACATTAATTCAAACTTTGTATAATTATTCTAAGTAAACTATATACGTTTATGATAATAAGGCACGAATAATCCATTAGCTTGAGCAAAACATCAGATGTATTATTGCCAATTACATCATCCAATATGTGCAAAAAGTAGCCGCGCAGTGGATTTCCAGAATTAATTCGGCACAGCAAAGGAGATGTGCGGATTAAAGATTTCAAAATATGAATGCCAAAGATTACTAATTCACTGAATTAACATTAACATCAACATATTTTCAACTTGAAAATAAATTTTACAAACAAATAGAAGGATTAGCCATGGGTGCTCCTACTTCAAATGTAATTGCCCAAATTGTTTTAAAAGATCTAGAAACAACCATTATTCCAACACTAAATTTTTAACATACGGTTATTTAGACTTTATATTTATGATTGCTTAGTAATTTTACCAAAAAAACACAATAACAATATCCTAAAGTTCAATCCAATATCATCCTAAGTCCTAAACTTAACTTTACTTTAGAAATCACTTTACTTAGGGGAAAAAAACATCATATTGAAAACCCTTTGGTACCAAAAGCATATTTCGATTTAAAATCATTTTAAAAATAAATCAATATCCATCGGAATTTCGGGAATAAAATAAAAACTAGAATACAAAAATTCTATAGTAAAAAAAGAAATACAAAATTTTATACAAATAACAGAATTATGTTTATTTTTAAAATGTAGTTTGTCATGTTGAATGAAATTGTTCGTTTTTAATAATAATAGGGTCGCAGTTCTTCTGGACTTTAATATCCATTGACTATTGCATCATTAAGATGCAAAATTCAGTAAGGATTATCATCCTGTAATTTTTGTTTTGTTTTTATATAATGTTAATATCATTTTAGCGCATGCCGAAGCAGACTATATTAATTAGCCGAAACGTTAACAACATATTTAATTGACAATGTGAGAGTCACATTATATTCAAAATAAAGCCAGAAATTTCCCGAACTATTGTCTTATTTAAATAAACTGCTGGTTATAAACTTTAATTCCTTCCAATTTGTAAATATTGACACATGGAGCGATTAGCTAATTGTCAGACTGCCTCATTTTCATTTACCGCGATCACCACGGTATAAAGTGGAACCGTTTGCGAGCGTTTGTACATTGCTCGTCAGAATGACATTGGAACGTGACTTTGTTTATTCAATAAGCTGGCAGTTTAAAACGTATGTCAAGGCTACGTTTGGTATAATTGGAGATATTATTTGCATTGTGATGTAAAATTATCAATTCACACAATTCCACATGTACACACAAATGAATTTTTGCATAGATAAGTATCTACTTGTGCATGCGATTCGAAAAAGGGACACTTTTCAGCGATAAAAACAGAAAATGGCGCATGGTTGCTTGCACTGCATGCGTTGTTATTCCATGGTTAGTTATGATAACATTCTATATTTATTTTTAACACAAATGTGTACATGCTCTGCGGTTTTATGTTATTGACCTTATTTTCAAAATAACGTTTATTTCATTGCTCATTGTTTGTAGAAGTCCATGGTAGAATTCAATCAATAACAAACTTCAATAAACAAACGTATGCATATGCATTAAATATTTACTAATACTAGTTTTGCATGTAGGTATCCATAAATAAAATTTGAGCTGAAAAGTATAAGCACAGTATAAGATACCTTTAACAGTTTTTGAAGTGTTGAGTTTTCAATCATCAATTAAAACATAACATTAATATCAAACAGCACTGTTGAGAAGTAATCAATATCCTTTGGTTTATCCATACAAAAAAAAATTGGTTTAGCCCATTAGGGACCATCATCATCAAGAGCAAAGTTGCATTTTTCCTTTAGACAATCTGAACACTGAAATCGCGGGATACTCGGTATCTATAATGGCAACTATGTACAAACACATACATATATTATGTTCGATTCTCCGTGCTTTTTTGCCAATCCATTCCTCGTTAAAAGACGCATTTGGTAGGTTGTATAAGAAGGCTCCAACGTTAATTTAATTATTCAAACTTTGATCTTAAATATCTGGAAAATGGTTTAAAGATGTTGACAAATGCTTTTCACCATTCGATTGTGAGTGAGATGACCTGGTGTCGATTTTGTTTTTAAAACTTTCTATCCAGGACGATCTAGGACGAGGGGCGTGGCGCCATTCGATTCCCCGTGAAAAGATGCTTCCTTTCTTCTATAACACATTGACGTTATCTCAATTTTTTGGCGATATTTTGGATTTTTACAAAATGTTCGATAATATTTCAGGAGAAGGGTGCCAAAATAACAGAAAATACAACTTTTAATATAACTGCAGCACAGCAAGAACTAAAGGGCTGAGTTTTTTTTTATTCTTTTATTTACTTTTGAGACTTTTAATCAGGAATTAAAGTGACCATGTTCACGGAACAAAGAGGTTAATTATAATTAATTAAGTCTTGTAAACCAAATTAAATCATTTAGAATTTTTGTAACCGTAAATTCACAGGTATTGTCATAAATGTGTTGAATTGTGTTGACCTATAGAAAAAAGCACATAAATTCCATATTTGTAACATCTGTTTTCTTTTCTTTTCTGTAATTGTAGAGGAACAAACTGTAAACAAACGCAAGCATTTCCCGGTCAAGGCCAGACGCCAGCTGATCGGAGTAATTTCTTTGAAACAACGAAATATCTACGTTTCTTATCGGTTTTATTTATTCTTGTAAAATCGCCTTACTAGCGCTGTAATTGGTTAAGTTAGAAAAAGTTCAGTATAATTTTAATCATATGTGTGTACCTTTTTTTTTTTTTAATCTTACATACCGTTTATTGCTATTTATATAGAATCTATTGATTTCAAATCGTACATTATATATATAACACCTGTTGTAATCTTTTAAACATAAGTTTTACGCTATTCTGCGTACTTGCTGGAACCTTTTTATGACTCAAATGTATTGTTTATTCGTTTATTGATGCATTGTTCGATTATTTCGATCCAATTTACCTTTAAAAAACCCACGTTTGGTTGCGAATAGACGAGACCCCGCAACAATTTGTTCTTTATTGAAATATGTTCTACAGCTGACTCCGTATCCAAAAGAAAGATCACAAAGGAAACTAATTGCCTTTCTTGCAGCATAAAAATTCTGTGCGCTTCTACCGACGTGAGCTGTGTTACTACGTTTTTCAATATCTTTATCGCGAATAAAGCAGATGACAGCTTTTTTGTCAGGCTTTCAACATGGTGACTTTATTTCATATTTCCATCTATAGTGACTCCTAAGAAGACTGCAGTTGAAGGCTGATGTAGCTTTGTTGTTAGAGCTATCTGCTATGTTTTATTATTGTTTATTTGCAATATATTTACGGAAAATCATTGTTCAGCATCTCTGATTACTTTTTATCAGATTTTTTACGAAGAAGTTATCTCGAACTAGCAGTGAAGCGTATATACATAGGTAAACTCCTTGAACGTTAGCTGGAAGGTGGTTGATATAAAGTATAAAAAGCAGAGGACCTAGAATAGAACCTTGTGCGTCCCCGCACTCTCCCCCATAGATTGGGACTGCGCGTTGTTAAACACCGTTGATTGGCTTCGGTTGGGTAGATAAGATCTCAGTAAATTTAGAGGAATCCCTCTTATTCCGTAGTATTCTAGCAGTCGAAAGCTTTACTCAAGCCCAGCATAATCAACTTCGCACATTCGCCAGAGTCGAAGTTTTCACGGTTATTAGCACAGGCTTTTGTCTATAAGCACTATTTTGCCTACTTTTAGGAATTTGGAAAAATTCCCTTCCATGCATTTGTTGTAGATAACTGTCAAAGCTACACATATTTCTCCATGAACTTGTTTTAAAAGGTACCTAAGTAGAAACATCATACACGTCCTTCGTATGTTGCTTTTATCTGTTTCAATATTTTTTCCTACGGTGTTATCGGAATTAGAGATTATTGTGGTATTAGGATTTTGTGTTTGTCACTTTGTAACTACTCAGGAATCTTTGGAACGAGTGTATGTATGTACGAGTGAGTAAGTTATTATTACTTTTTTTCCTACTTATGCAAAATATTCATTTAGGTTCTCAGCTGTCAATGAAGTTGTGTCTTACCTCAGTCCTGGTTGGTTTCACTTCCTCGTTTATCACTTTCCACACTGCTTTGATTTTGTTTTCGGACTGTTGAATTTGTTCAGTGTTAGATGCTTGTTTAATTTCGAGTTTGACAAAACATTGACTAATTTTTTTTGCAAACTGCTACATCTGTATTATATCTTGCATCTGCTATTTTGGAAAATACTCGATAAAGTGGTGTACTTCAACATTTTTTCTGGTTAACTTGTACCATTGTTTCCAGAAAGTCGTCTATTTTATGGAAAAAAATAATAAATGGTATTTTTAATTTTTTTCACTTGTGGGTGTCCTTTCGATAATCCGGTGTGTGCGGTTTTATATTCCGGGTCATAAAATGTTCAATTATATTTTCCGTGCCTAATACTTTGTTTACTTAAGTCGCAGGTGTGTTTTAGAGGAATACATATTAATATTATCATGGTTGAAGAGGTAACATAAAACTTAGTTTGAGGTATTTGTTAAACTGTCTCCCTTGGCAAACTTCCTTTAATGGTAGTGTATATACTATGCTAAATTAGACGAAACCTTTCAAGCCTATAAATAATAGAGGGGTATCACACACATCATGGGATAGAAATAATATTGATCGCAATAAAATGTGCAAATAAATTGTATTTGATACACTTTTGATACAAGTTAGTGATAATTTGATATGAATCTTTATCTAGCTATAAATAGTTGTAAACCTACGATGACCCGATAAAACTAATTTATACATATATAAGTAAGCTACCTACATACTCAAAACATGTTTTTACCAAAATGTAGTTAATTAATACACATATGTAAGTACTTATTTTTCGAATTACAATTTAAGTTAAAATATGGTAACCTATCGAAAAGGTGCAATAGTTATCAAAGCTGGCTATAATATAAAAGTGAAGAGGACGGTTTTTAAGCATTTGAAGGGTCATTATTTAGATAAGAAGGAAATGTAGCTGCATGCCCAGACACATAAACAAGGTTCTCATGAGAATATTTTGTTTGCGTCAACGCAGGTATCACCTTAAATAAATTTGCTCACTCACGACGTAAATAAGAATTAAGAAAGATTTATATTTGCGCTAACATTTTTATCCATATCATAAAAGTGTAAACCAGTGCAGAGTTCTGTCCCATACATTTACCTATAATATTACATTTATAAGCTCCCGATTCAAATACCATATTACATTTCCACCTCCCTTAATTACAATATCGCCTAAATTAATTGACTTTGTCGGGGGCCAACTACAATTAATTACAGAACAAACGCGCATTTACGCTTTTGCATTTACGTTTTAATTAAATCGAGTTGAGTCACTACACAACCTCTCAGAAGCAAGCCATAGATGTTATACCACTTCCTTTTCTCCAGTAAATGACGAGGTAAAACAGCAAAGACAGTTAACGTCAATTACGTTTTCTTAAAGCGTCCCTTTATCTTCGTACAAGACAGGTTTTATTTATTTCCTTTCTTTTTTTTTTTAAAGTAATGTGACGTTGGGGAATGTGAAATCTTTATCCACCTTGCTAACAATTTTTTCGGTAAAAATGTAATAAACGAAAGTTTTTAGTACGATGCTGGCAACCTAAAACCTAATACCCTTGGTATTCGGTACCACCTCATTATCCGCTAGAGCGGTTCTCGTTTCTAACCGTTTATCTACTAATTGGAATATTTACTACGATTTAGATATATTACTACTGACAAAAATTAGTAATGTATACTTATAAGATTTTAAGCAATACAATATTTACCTACTTTTCAATTTTCACATTTTACTCACACAATCTTACAAAAATGTATAAAGAGTGTTTTTAACTGTTATTTGAATCAAATATATGCAAATAGATGGCGCAAATCTCAAATTTTTACAGATTCCTGATAATCTTAAATTTTATTTTACGTTCACCCCATAAAATTAAAATTTCGCGTCGTCGCAAATTACTGAACACATACTCAGAGCACATTCATTCTTAGGATCGCAATAAGTTTAAATCATTATTGTAGAACTTCCGCAAATGGAAAAATAATTGATCCGCTGTTAGTATTAGCGTTGAGTGAAGGAATTCCATCACTGAACGATATTACTTTTAAGAATATAAAGCAGAATCTACTTATAAGACTATTTAAAATATATTGTTTTGAGACAAATTAATAACAATCTCTTACAATAACACAGCGCATATGAGAGATACAAGTACCTACATTCCTATAATCAGCCAATGACCAATTATTAAAAAGAATTTTTCTGGTGTATGCAATCACATTTCTTCGATTTCTATCTTTTAATTAGCAACAATTTTCTTTAAAAAAAGCAATTTCGTAACTGTTTCCTCCGTAGTTTCATATCCGTCGGAATCGTGTATCATCCGCTGACTGTGTTTGTATTTCATATATACGTGATATACTTTTTGTATAAATGATGCTGCTACATAGAAAGAATGTAATTAAAAATATGTATTAAACTTTAACCTTAAAAATAATTTACATATTAGCATATCACATCTTCTAAGCAAATTGAGAACATCTGGCTCGTTGGTCTAGGGGTATGATTTTCGCTTAGGGTGCGAGAGGTCCCGGGTTCAAATCCCGGACGAGCCCAATTTTTTTTTTTAATTCGTTTTTATTTTAAAATATGTTAACAAATTTATTTATTATTTCATTAAACAAAAGTAGATAATATTTTTATCTAATTTTCAAGATTTAACACACATGAGCAGCCCACTTTCATATAGTTGCCAGGAAAAGTGCATTTACTGTTCTCATGGGTTTTAAATCATACTTCCGTAATTTTTAGGATAGAAAAAGAAAAAAAATACGTCTTAAAATAATAATTATTTATTAAATAGCACACCATTTTCATAATAAATAATATATAAAAAATTGGCTGCTCTTCGGTTCTCGGGTTCTCTGCCGTGTAGAAAGTTTAAATTACTTGACGTTTCGATCATCTTGTCGTGATCTTCTTCAGAAGTGAAGTGAAGTCTGAAAGAACTGAAGAAGATCACGACAAGATGATCGAAACGTCAAGTAATTTAAACTTTCTACACGGCAGAGAACCCGAGAACCGAAGAGCAGCCAGCAACGACGGCCGTGAAAGCCTAAAGACTAATATAAAAAATTGTTTTACTTTTGTTTTTTACACTTTCTTGATAAATATTGTACCTCTCTGTACAATATTGCTTTAAATTTGGTAATTCTTAGAAACAAATTATAATGAAAATATTAAAAAAGATAAATAAACATTTTATCTAAAGAAAATACATTTTTACTAGTAATAACAAAATTTTTTTTATGGCTTTCTTTGGTCACAGTGGCGCTGTGTAAATTGGACGTTCAATTAAAACAAACATCAATAAAACGCAACCAGCTTCTCACGGGGTAACAAATGCCGGTCGTATTAATTAAGTTAACCACTTGAACCGCTTTTGTGTAAAGGGGTTCGAAGCCAGACAGCTTGAGCGCGTGTGTGTGCGGCTTTCCGCAGCCACCTGCTGCAATCTCACAGACAGTGCTGGACGAATTAACCGGTCCGGATATTAGCCTACCATTTGTTATTTGACGTGTCCGGTAATAGGCCCGTGAATAATATAATACGGAATATAGATACAACAGCATTTAATAGCAGTCTCCCACGAACAATTTGTTTGTACAGGATTAATGTCCTTCCTGGTGACTGTCGAATTACATATATATAAAATTACCCTAAAAATTTCAAATTTAAAATGCTTGAGTGTTTAACTTTCCTTATTTTCAGAAATAATAACCGGTAATTCAATATAAGGTATAGATCGTTCAGTTGCGAGTTGGTGTTGGTAGCGCAAGTAATGTATACGTATACAGAGAACCTCAGGTTACTGCGATAATAGATAATGACGTGTATTGCGAAAATGCGGTCGATGTGGTGATCGACTTGTGGACTGGAGCGAAACTTTTATGAAAGTGAACTGTATTTTGATTTGTTCTACTTTTTCTGATGAATGATACAAGGAAAACTTTACATGTACGATCGATGACATACATTTTAGGACACCACTTGATGTAAATTAGCCTAAACCTATTTCTCTCTCGCATAACGTGGCGTGATAGTGTAAAATAGTAATAGTTTTGAGGCATGTTTAGCACTATGGGGTGTTCTAAGATTATCCGCCGTTGCTGTACTTATTGATGAATACATATGTATAAAAATAATATCAAATTTTTCTTCTGCTGATAACAATCTTCCAAAGTCGATTAGGTAAAATAGTGGTAGTTTTAGATGTTTGCTTTTATACCTCAGATATTTTTCTTGTTTATAACTTTACATTTCAAATGTACAATTTATTAAAAGGAAAATAATATTAAATGCATACATACATTAATAAACATTTTTGCAAAGGTTGGCTATCTCGGGTCCATTGTAAACAGGTTTCTTTGTAATTACAAAACAATAAAGTACAAAAATCGATATGTACTTTATGTTTTAATGTTGCATTGTTCTTTAAATTCACCGCACTTAATATTTTTTCATCAGGTAACAGGAGCGTCAAAAAAAGTATAGACTCCTGAATAAAGAACTACAGAACACGGTCACATACGGTATTCATGTAATTGTGAATACTTGATTCCGTATTGGTTCAGGTGTTTATTTATATATTATATATAAAAAATTATTAAATAATTGTGATATATCTCTTCAATCTCATATAAAATAGTTACTTGTGTGAGTAAAACGCAAAGAAAGAAATAAATACCGTCTGCTCTGTAAATTTATGGCAATTTTCGTGCCAGATGTGAATCCCACATCAAACAGTTTTGGCAAAATTATAAATAACTTACCCATTACGCCGAGTTGTTGGGGAGTGAGTCTTGTCGCATCTCCGGCTTCTGGTATGACAAGACCACCGCTGACGAGGCTACCAGAAGCCATCGAGGCCCTTTCGCTGATAACCGACCCTTGTCTCATTGTTATTCTGTCCGTGTGGCCGCTATACGCCGCACTCCTTTTACCGCTGCTCGCTTGGCTAATCACGTCTGTGAGAAAATGTGTAGGAGAGCAGAAAATTAGCAAAATGAAGAAATAAAACATAAAATTTATTGTATCTAGTTACAAAACTTTGGAACCACGATTTATAGATGCAGAAATTAATTAGTTCAAGAAACGTATAAAAACAAAAGATTTCCATTAAATTTTAAATTAAATTATGATTATTCGAAAAATGAAGGATTTATGTGTTATGTTACCAATCACTTCACCTTTCTTTTTATTTTAAATAGCGACTTAATTCTGCTTCTATAAACAGGGAACTTCATCGTAATTTGAACTTAGCAGTAAATGAATCTTTTGTTAACAGAATTAAAATTTTCGAGGTATGTTCCTGAAATTTACTTAATTATTTAAAATGAGAAATACTTTATTTTATATACATTGAAACCAAACGCACGCTTACAGAGAAACAAGGTAGTAATCAAATAGTATTTGAATTGTGCATTATTTACATTAAAGTTGTTGACCAGAAGATAGACAACCCAATATACACAATAAAAAAGAAGTCAAAACAACTACCACCACCATCTCGCGAGATATTTAAATATTACTTACGAATAAAACTTTTATTAATTAATTGGTCTGAAAAGGAGGTTTATTACTATATAATTTCGCAATAGAAATCCATTTAATCTATAAATGACACTGGTTAAACCTTGAATTTTAATTAAGAAAATTCTTTCATAACTTGTAAAACCACAAATTTCCATTTTATTACTCTAATATACACTATTTATTTTCACAGAAAATTACACTAAATAACCATTTACTGTAAGTGAAATAGGCGTTGACCTTACCTCCATTCGGAGATCTTAAACCCGAACCTCTTGTTCTCTTCGATAAGCTTCTTTTAAGCTTCACCGGATCAACTATTTGCTTTTTCCGTCTCATATGTCTAGCAAGTAGACCTATTAAAGCTACACTCGCGGATACAGACACTATTACTACCTAAAAGTGGCAAAATAATAGAAATAGGGAACAGGTAAATACAATGTAAACAAACCTTTTGTGTGGTAGAAATATTAATACTATGTGGTAAAAATTGTTTTATCCTTTTAATATGGTCCATCACAGGATTTAAGTGTACTAATAAAGACATTTTTCAATAACTATTTGGATAATCTTAGGTTATACAATAATAAAGAAAAGTTAATTAGCAAATTCACCGATTCGGACGAGGACTACATGTAATATAATAGCAGTAGAAGCTTATTAACACTTAGATAAATGAGGGACAATTGAAAATTACACGATACATTCAAAATTACACTTTTTTAACGTCAAATTAAAAGTCGCGGCACTTGCTAAACATCAACTGAAATCTGTAATATCAGCAGAGCACAGTGACTTTTTCCTCTAGTGATCTTCTGGTCTAATATGAACCAGGGAAATCAGAAGCGCCAATCGCCTGGATATAAACTTTCCCTCTTTCAGGTTCTACAACCACACAAATTAAATTCTGAGTATATAAACAAGATGTAAATGTCAGTAGAGAAGCGAAATATAGTGTTTTTATAATTATTCTTCTATTGCCGTTAAATCTCAGTTGAATTAAGATGACTGTTAACGAAACTAAGAAAGTCTATACAATAGACGATTTGCCAGATGAAGTGCTAGAATTCATTTTGGGTTTAATTCCCCCATACAAAGATGTTCATGATTGCATGCTGGTATCAAAGAGATGGAGGACTTGCGTTTTGAGTAAGTGTTCGTTTGTTATTTCTAAAATTAGACACGTCGGTGGTATTCACAATGGAATTTCTTTTGTACATGGAATGTTGTTGACTTTTCAGATGTGATAAAAATAAAACGGAGGAATTTAAACAAAGCAATCACAGATTTCGATATCGCCTGGAATACAATAACCCCTGTGGCCATGGCACCTACTATAACGAAGAGATATTCCCATGCAGCTGGCATTCATGGAAATTCCATGTATGTTTTTGGTGGGTGCACATGTTCTATGACAACATTTAATGATCTGTGGAGATTGGATCTCTCAAAAAGGCAATGGGTTAGACCATTGACAATGGGAACTTATCCTTCGCCAAAAGCATGTAGTACAATGGTTTGTTACAAAGACTATTTAGGTATATAGATTTTACTTTATATTTATTGAAACAGAAGTAGTAAGTAATATGATTTTAGTTTTATTTGGTGGTTGGACTTATCCACCTTCATATCCATTACATCAGAGTTGGCATTTGTTTAATGAATTACATACATATGATATCAAAGCTAATAGATGGACATGCATTAATACCGATGTGACACCTCCTCCAACTGCGGGGCATTCAGTGTCTGTTCACAGAAATTGGATGGTTGTCTTTGGGGGACTACAAAGAGCAAATAATGTTGTACATACCACCACTTCGAATGATATATGGAAATTGAATTTGCAGACATGGACATGGCACAAGCAGGAAACTCAAGGTATTATTTTGTATTAGTGTTTAGCAAATTTCTAATTCTTATATTTTATGCATCTCTAGTTAATTTACTCTTTCACTTTTTATTTAAGGCTTTCTTCTTTACTTCTGCCTATCTTATTTTGCATTGCTTTAATTGATTCTCTGTATTTTTCTTTTAATTTACATATTGTGTTTTCTAAAAATATTTATGTGGACATTTAGGAGATGATTGAAACACTTTTCTAATTTTAGTTTCAGCAATGTGTCAATAACAGTCCCTTTATATTTATACCACATGTAAACACCCTGCCTCCTTATCAGTTGCCTTTCTCTCACCTTTCCCTTTTAATCGAAACAATTCTGCACCAATTGTATATTCCAATCGATCCTAACATGAATGTCGTTAAGGGTAATATAATTTGATAATGATAATCCATGAAATCAATGCTCAGTTTCATGCTAATTCTCATTAACTTCAATGTCCGGCAGACACTGACAATACAGTGATTTTGTTGCGCTAGATTCTTCAGTACATCACCAAACCCATCTTGATTTTTTTTTATAATTTGCTTTATACTGAGGATTTTGTAGAATATCTTCTTTGTGCTGCACCCAATACAATTGTATTGTGATCCATAAATTTTAAAAAATACATTAAGAAAATGTTTCATTTATTATTTTTATCTTCCATGTCGTTCAGTTTATTGATAGACAGTAGTTCATAAATTCTCCTAATTTATAGGCCATATAAAACCCGTAGAAAGGTATGCCCAATCACAAACTGTGTTGAATGATGATAATATATTAATACTGGGCGGATCTGGGGGACCATCGTTTTATTACGCGGATGCATGGGTTCTGAATATGGTAGGCGATATTTGGAAATGGATTCCAGTGGAAGTTAAAAATTCAGAAGATGCTCCGAGTAATTTATGGTGCAACCCAGTCTGTAAGGTAAGTTTGAATCATACATATATCGGGTATGCCATTTATCTGACATCAGTCACTCAATCACTTAATCGAAAGATGTTTTGAAAGTTACTTAGAACACATAGAGGCTGTTCGGTTTTGTTAGTATATTATGCAACTTTAGTTTTTCAAATTGAACGTACTGTATATTATTACATTTTTTGATTCCTTGACTCAACACAAATTGTAATTATCTAACATATACCCTACGCCAAAACTAATATTTGAGATATTCGAACTTTTTAAAAAAAAAATTATTCGCACGAAAAAAAGCATTATTTCCCGTATTATTCTAATAAATCCTCGGCAACATTCTAATGCATTTTCATATAAAACCCTGGAGAGAAAAGTATTTTTACTGTTACCACTGACGAAAATGAAATATTGGTTTTAATAATAATATTTATTTTCAATGAGCCAACAACATACATTGCAAATAATGTGAAGCTGGGGCACAAAAACAAGTCACCAAAGAAAAGAAAATTATTAGTATTAAACATTGTAGGTACTATTATAATATTCTTCTAAACCGTATGGCTGTACATCACATAGCCATTTATATAATCTTAGTTTCATGACATCATAACTGACAACAGAAGTTATTTCTAAAGGGATTAAATAATTTAAACACGGGTAGTAAACTCCCCTTTGATAAGATGTAAGTTTTTGACGTGGAAGTAGAAACTTTTGTCCATCTCTGGTAGGGTAGAGCCCTGTTTTTAAACTACTTTCAAGATAGTGACGATGCTTCCATTTAAATTTTACGCACTCATAACTATAAAGAGCTGTGATCGTTAACAAAATTTCTCTACTTGAAATTCCCCTACAACTATCACTAATTTTCATTTTGTAGGTTGTGCGGATTGCTTGTTTTTGTGCACGAAAAATAAGTTTTAAGTTTCTGGCATATCCGCCTCAGAAAATAATACCATATCTTAGTAAGCTGTAAAAGTTGGGAAAATAGAACAATTTAGATAATTCACTGGTCACATTTTTCGAGAGAACTCTTAATCCATTGTGTATCCCACTAAGTTTTTTTATTCAACTAAACCACATGCTGTGAGAATAACATATTGCTAGCAATTGTTACACTCAAAAATGATGTACAGTCAAGGATGCCATATTTCTTGTTATCTAACATTACATATTCCAGTGCATCAATTGGAGAACTTCTAAAGAATATACATTTTGTTTTATTGACGTTTATTAATAAATTATTCTCAGTAAGCCATTTTTGTACTTGCTGCATCACAGTATCACCACATGAAACAATATCCGCGAAAGTATTCCCTTTAATAAGTAGCGTTTTATATGTATATCATTAATGAATATAATGAATAACAAGCGACCTAAAATATTTTCTTGTGGGATGCCCATTAATATACTTAAATGTTTAGATCTAACAATTTCACCTGAGTTTGAATCTCTTATGCATACTAACTGTTTTCGATTTGCTTTATCCATGCTAAAGCCCTATCACGAATTCCATAGCAATATAATGTTTTTATCCTTAGATAAATCTAAAAATATTCCAAATGCAATGCCATCGGCATCTATTGCCGACAACAACTGTTGCATATACTGGAATATTGCTGTATCCACACTTTTGTTCTTTAAGAACCCGTGGTGAGTTGTTTTGAATAGTTTCTGATTTACAAAGAAATTATAGATACGCATATAAACAAATTTTCTAAAATTTTTGAAAAGGAGAATAGAGATATCGGTCTGAAATTTTCAACTAGATTAGGATCTCCTTTTTTAAACATTGGTTTTACCATAGCATATTTTAATTTATCAATGAATACTATCTTCTCGCAAGAATCATTTATAATATGGCAAAGCGGTTCTAGTATGATATATCTCATCATACCCAGCACTATGTTTATTTCTAATGCGATCACTACTTTTAATTCATTTAAGGTAATCTTCTCAAATATTTGAATGGATTTTGAATTGTGAGATATATTGCAAACATACTCTTGTTTTTTTTTTGTATTATGCCGCGCTAAAGCATTGCTGATTTAATGAAGTAATGATTGAGTTCATTTGCTTGTTGGAATAAATTAGAATTAGATGGAAAAGTAACATTACAATTTTTCCCAACAATTTCGAAAGATGTTTTGGATTTATTATCAGAATTTTCTATTTTACTTTTCATATTTGTTTTTTTTTGCTGCAGACTGTAACATTGGATGATAATTTTTCGTAGCTTCTAAGAAATGATGTTGTAATGTATCTCGATACTAGCAGAAGGCTAACCCTTTTTTTTTTAGCAGACTCGACTTCCGCAGAATGTAATTTTTGTCTGTGAGTTTCTTTTATAATTACTTTCAAAGGGAAGTTTTTATAAAAGTGCAACAACAATGTATCTAAAAACGCATTGTATTTATCATTCACATCATCTAAGGTGTAAACATCCATAAAAGGTTCAGTATTTATGTAAGTCAGCACAAAAATTGTTAATATACTTATTTATAAAATTCCGAACCTGAACTTTGGGTACAGTATTGTTACTCTGCACTTCAATACTTACGCGCTGAACTGTATGGTCTGAAAAAACTGTTGACTACCCTGGAGGAAATTCTGTCTTTTTGATTTGTAATAGAGTTATCTAGACATGTTGCACATGTTCTACTTATTCTAGTGTAACTATTAATTAAAAGAGTTAATTTGTAAATTTTCAATAAACTCAAAAATTTTAAGCTTTTGCTATTCTGTTGAAGAAAATTTACGGTAAAGTCGTCAGCCATAATAAATGTTTTACAAACGGTAATAGAAATTCCAAATACAAGTTTAAGAAGAATGTCAGACGACTTAAATATTAGTGTAACTTCGTTGAGAATAATATTAAAAAAGAATAAATTCCATCTATATACAATACTGACTCCGAACCCTCATGTTATTTCAAACCCGTCCCCAAAACAAATGGTCGTTAAATGTTTGGGGTGGTATTATCAGCACAAATGCCATTGTCCCATATTGTTTTATGTGGTTCCAACATAATGGGGCACCTACCCATAACCATGTAGCAGTCCGAGAGTTTTTAAATGAAACGTGGGGTAATAGATGGATTGGGAGAGGAGGGGTTATTGCATGGCCAGCACGATCGCCTTATCTTCCACCTTTAGGTTCTTGGTGGCCATGTGGAAGAATGGCTGTAATATTACTTTTACATTGTTTTGCTGATTTTTAACTTCCTTCATTTTATACTTGTGCTTATTTATCATACTTTTTTTTTACTATTTGATGAATAAAATATTTTTATGGATTCTTTCGTCATTCGTTCGTCCAAATACTTCGCTGATTGTGCCACATCAAAAACTGTTTATTCTGCATTTGTTGTAAGCTCCTTAAAATATGCTAAACTTATTTGGTCGCCCTATTATCTCTGTCATGGGCTTTCTGTTGAACGTGTACAGCGTAAGTTCCTTAAATTTCTTTCATTCCGAATTGCCGGCATTTACCCTCCAAGAGGAATTGCTTATACTTATCTGTTGGAGAGGCATGATATGCAATCTGCCAAGGGCTACTACGAACATTTTCAGGAATGTGCCTATAAACCGCATGCTCAGAATAGCAAATTCCTATTTTGCGGACATTGTCCACTAATTTAGTTAGACTCTATTTCTGGTACTTTATCTTAATAACACTATCTAGGAAAATAGAAATATCTTGTATTTATAGTTTTTTATGAAAGTGCATTAGAATGTTATTATTTTCGTAATTAATTTCGTAGAATTAACTACATTATACATTTTACTTTTAAGCAATCTTAAATTACAAAAACAAAAACCACTTGATAAAATTAATTGATTAGCTTGCGTGATAATTAGTGATATTATTACTAAGAAATGAAAATTAATACTCTTAAGCTTATATAAAGGCGCTAATCATAATCTTTGATTTATTGGTAACGATATATTGTTTCATATTTTAATTATAGGTAGGAGATAAAATAATAGTCTTGAATAGAAGTCGGCAGAGTACCACGCCACCTTTTGTGTACTATTCTAAGCGTGTTTGGGTTCCACCCAGAGAAAATCAAGACGAAAACGATCCGGATAACGAAGCATCTAACAGAGGAAGAAATGAAAGGAAAGTCGACACAGATGAAAATGTTAATGGAAAACGTGGCACACTTAAAGGTGTGAAACGTAATAACTCCGATGCCGGAGAACATAACAATCAGTTACCGGTCCGAAATAAGCATGAACCAAGGGTATGTGCTTTTTTTTTTATTGTAGTGTAGACCGAAACCCGTACTTGGCTACCAATGGCAATAGAATTTTACTGTACCTATATTTAAAAAATATTATCAATAGTTTTTTTTCCACTTTTTAGTTACACGAACCAGCATCTAATATTAGTTTAGCAGCTTTCAATAGTGGGGAAAATCAACCATCTACATCTAGAGAAGGACGAAGATTAGAAAATATGAGACGAGTCGAGGAAAAGTGGAAGAAAATTCTTAAGGAAAAAGAAACCAAATGTTCGTCTGAAACTCGCTGCAAACACAAACGGAACGTCCTCGGGATGTATGTCCTTGATATATCACATGCCTTGGATGAGAAGCCCTACGTGTCATGGTTACCTTTAAAAAATAATGGAATATTATCACAAGGACCAGAAGAAACCGTTTTATACACGCTGGTGCAGGGAAAAGCGGAACTAATAATGTTTGGTGGAATACAAAAAGATCCCGCTTCGTTGGTTTGTACGACGAATTTAAGTAATCAGGTGTCAAATTCGTTGCATTTCATTACCGCTCCAAAGTATATAATTTAAGTGTCCAAAAATGTATGTCGTCTTTATGAAAACTGTATGCTAATTAATAATTCATGTGTATTGAGGTTGATAAGAAATATTTTTAAATACGCTTACTAGTTTTAATAATATGTAACAATAATTACCACAATATTTATTAAGTTGGATTTTAATAATAGTTTTTAATTTTCCGATTGAATTTTTTTCTTTAAATCGTTTATTTTAAAGAAAAAACTCGCGAATATAGCGACGGTAAATAAAGTAACACAGTATTACATTTGTAAAAGGAACCATTAGAAATCCCAGTATGGAGTAATATGATTTTTTATATGTAGATAAATTGCATAAATGTATTTAGCATCAAATAAATATCTAGATCGATGTCGTTCTTTTTTTTTTTACTTTTTTATTAGGTACATTTTTTTTCTATCTCTAAGAAAAACATTGGGTAAGTATGCTTATGCGTCCTTTTGTAAAGAGTAAAGTTTTAGCAGATGTCATAAAAGACTGTAAATTTAAATTTCCCAAACATTTTTGCAATAACTTAAGCAACCTTCAATTTTGAAGCATGAAATTACCCACGATTTGTACTACCTGATTAGTTATTTTTACTACCTTTATGTTGAAGATAACTTAAAATTAATTGCGGGAAATTTAAATTTGATTACTGGCAAGACTTCAAAGCATTCACTAGTTTACATCAAATAATTTTGTTCTTTAAAAGAATGTAACTGGTATAATACCTTTAAAGAAGACATTGCTGAAAAGAAATACGGAACAATCAAATTTATAAAATAGCCTGATGAATTTACTACATTTTCTCTACATTAAAGTGATGTTAATATACAGAGTGATTTTAAATGATTGAGGATGCTTTGAATTTCCCGCTCTAGATTTTAGGGTATTTTACATGTTCAAAATAGCTACAGTGCTAAAATGGCAATCAGCTGTCAGCATTATGGGCGACTCGTTAGCGGTTGTTAAAATTGTTTTACTTAAAATTCGTGTTTCAATGTCAGAAAACTGATGAAATAATTGAGTTAATTAAAAACGTAATTAAAGCATATGCATTTAATTTTATTCTTATATCCCAAGCACCGCAATATTGATTAAATCATATCACTACAGTATTAATTGCCCATTTGGCACATCACTGATAAGAAACGTCAAGTAATCAACGTGACAAAAATTTTGTGCAGCGGGAAATTCAAACCATCCTCAATCATTTACAATCACTCTGTATATATTAGTACGCATATATTTACAATTTAAGAATTATATATAAAAAAATTAATATATTTTTTTCAGCAAAGCCACCGTTTTTTCTTTAGAATTTTTTGACATTGGGAATTAAATGAATTACAAGAATTGTATGTTTTCTGTAATTTCAATGTTGAACTCTGAATTTATAATATATACTATAAAATGAATTAAATATAAAAATCTATTACAAATTCCGATTTTCTTTTTCTAAGGGTGGTCACACTGCATGTCAATATGCATTCAGGAATTTCTTGAACACAAACATAGAACCTAACCTGCAAATCCATTTAAATATAAAAGATTTCAAATTATTTGGAATAAGACCCATCATAATGCCTATATCTGATGTAAATCAGCCGGAAATAACATTCGTAAGTAAAAAGTCATATTTCCTTGTAATATTTCTTTTATAATTTATTTTTTTTTTAAGACCGACGATGATTTGCCATACGAAGAGGAAATATTAAGGAATCCGTATTCAGTAAAACACTGGTTGAGATATATAGATCACAAGAAGATTGCTCCAAAAAATGCTGTTAATATTATATACGAACGGGCTTTAAAAGAATTACCAGGTTCATATAAATTATGGTATAATTATTTAAAAACGAGGAGGAAACAAATAAAAGGACGCTGTATAATAGATCCTGGATACGAAGAAGTTAATAATGCTTTCGAAAGGGCGTTGGTATTCATGCATAAAATGCCTCGTATTTGGATGGATTATTGCACATTTTTGACAGATCAGTGTAAAATAACCAGAACGCGTAAAGTATTTGATAGAGCTTTAAGAGCATTGCCGATTACGCAGCACCATAGAATATGGCCTTTATACTTGAATTTTACGAAGAAACACAACATTCCGGAAACTGCCGTGAGAGTATTTCGCAGGTATTTAAAACTTTGTCCTGAAAATGCTGAAGAGTACGTGGAATACTTAAAAAGTATTAATAGATTAGACGAAGCAGCTGTGCAATTGGCTAAAATCGTCAATAATGAAAATTTTGTTTCGCAAGATGGAAAATCAAATCATCAATTGTGGAATGAACTGTGTGATTTAATATCACAAAATCCCGATAGCGTCCACTCATTAAATGTAGATGCTATTATTAGAGGTGGGTTAAGAAGATACACAGATCAGTTAGGACATTTATGGAACTCCCTGGCAAATTATTATGTACGCAGTGGTTTATTCGATAGAGCTAGGGACATATATGAAGAGGCTATACAAACAGTCACCACAGTACGTGACTTTACGCAAATATTCGACGCTTATGCTCAATTTGAAGAATTAAGTTTAAGCAAACGAATGGAGGAAATTGCTAAATTACCAGCACCTACTGAAGAAGATGATATTGATTTAGAACTACGTCTTGCACGCTTTGAAAATCTAATGGAAAGGAGATTGCTTTTATTAAATTCTGTTTTGCTGAGACAGAACCCTCACAATGTTCAAGAGTGGCACAAACGTGTGAAACTTTACGAAGGTAAACCACATGAAATAATCAACACTTACACAGAAGCTGTCCAGACAGTAGATCCAAAATCTGCAGTGGGTAAACTCCATACATTATGGGTGGAATTTGCCAAATTTTATGAGCAAAATGGTCAAGTTGATGATGCTCGCCTCATTTTCGAAAAGGCAACTCAAGTACCGTTCGTTAAAGTCGATGATTTAGCAACAGTTTGGTGTGAATGGGCAGAAATGGAGATCAGAAACGAAAACTATGAAGAAGCATTAAAGTTAATGCATAGAGCAACAGTTTTACCATCAAGGAAGGTTGCATACCATGATGAGAAAGAAACCGTGCAAGCAAGATTATATAAATCTTTAAAAGTTTGGTCCATGTACGCAGATCTTGAAGAGAGCTTTGGAACATTTAAAACATGTAAAGCAGTGTATGATCGAATAATAGATTTAAAAATCGCTACTCCACAGATTATAATCAACTACGGCTTATTTCTAGAGGAAAATAATTATTTTGAAGAAGCATTTAGAGCATATGAAAAGGGAATTTCATTGTTCAAATGGCCGAACGTTTACGATATATGGAATGTTTATTTAACAAAATTTCTAAACCGATATGGCGGTACAAAGCTTGAACGGGCTAGGGATCTATTTGAGCAATGCTTAGAAGATTGTCCTCAGAAATTTGCCAAGCAATTATACCTCCTTTACGCAAAGTTGGAAGAGGAACACGGCATGGCTAGGCACGCTATGGCAGTGTATGAGAGAGCTACAAACGCTGTATTGCCAGAAGAAATGTTCGACGTTTTTAATATTTACATCAAACGCGCTGCAGAAATTTATGGCGTTCCAAAAACTAGACAGATCTACGAAAAAGCGATCGAAGTACTGCCTGAGGATAAAACTAGAGAGATGTGTTTGAGATTTGCGGAAATGGAAACTAAATTGGGTGAAATAGACAGAGCTCGTGCCATTTACGCCCATTGCAGTCAGATATGCGATCCGAGAATTACCATCGATTTTTGGCACATCTGGAAGGAGTTTGAAGTACGGCACGGGAATGAAGATACGATGAGGGAAATGTTGCGAATTAAGAGAAGTATTCAGGCGATGTACAACACGCAAGTAAACATGATGTCTGCCCAAATGTTGAACTCCTCCGGATCGGTTGCTGGAACCATTGCCGATTTGGCACCCGGTATTAAGGACGGTATGCGCATGCTCGAAGCGAAAGCTGTTGAAATGGCAGGAACGTCTACGTCTAAAGGCGGAAACATCATGTTCGTTCGAGGCGAAACACAAGGTGATAAGAGTAGTGGGGATAAGGTCGTGAATCCAGATGAAATTAATATTGATGAAGACGAAGACGACGTTGGCGATGAAGTTGAAGTGCCATTGGAACAGCAGTCGGTTCCAGCGAAGGTTTTCGGCAGTTTGAAAAAAGCAGATAACGACGATGATGACGAGGACTAAGTGTTTGATACAAAGGTATAGAGAAACTTAAAAGTAATTTTATGATAATTTTATTTGTATTAGTTATAAAAATAGTCAATAAAAATGATATATGTAATAAAACAACCTTTGAACATTTAACCTACTAGTAAAAAGCTTAAATCACTTCCGCTAGCATATTCCTTGGGTTCTTGTCCTGGAATGAATAGTCTTGCTTTGTGCAGGCCTTTTAGGGTAGCTTTCTCTCCGTCTACAGCTAGTAAATTTCCTTCCCTCAATCCCAATACTGTGCCAGCGTGTGGCATTTCTAAATACTGAAGAATCCTTTCTTCTCGTGTCTCTCCTTGATGTTTACTAGCAGGATCAGCATCCATATAATGTGGATTGATATTAAATGGTACAAGTTTAAGACCTTCAAATGTGGGTGGATACACAATTGGCATGTCATTAGTTGTGTGAATGCTCTTGGTAGCAACATTAGTACCTAGAAGATTCAAATACAAATTTACAAGGTAAATATATCTATAATGCAATAAACCTGCACTACTTCCAATATATGGCACACCATCCTCCAAAACTCTTTTGCGAATTATATCTACTAGCTTGTTATCATATAAAGTGGTTAATAACCGAAATGTATTACCCCCACCTACAAATATTGCCTCAGCTTTTTGGACAGCACATATTGGATCGTTATTATGATGAATACTTTCGACTGTATATCCTACAAACGTAAATGCATTAAGGGAAAACTTATAATGAAAGATGATCATTTTATTCACCCCAATCAGAAAATGGTGCTTCTACTTTACTCAAATAATCATCATAGTTTTTTAATGCATAAGGTATGAATAATACAGACTTCACATTATTTCTAAAATATCAATAACTACCCTCAATAAACTTTATATGTTAAATAAAAACACTTACTTTTTGAACAAAGTATTTATGTCATTTGCAGCACACTCAAGGTAATGATAACCATGTACCTTTGATGAAGATATTAGTAAAAGTTGCCTCGGGGACATTTTATACATATGTAAGAATGTTAATACACGAGGGCATATAGAAGCCACTAATAAAACTGCCTAATATCTTTGTTCAAGTCAGTAAACTAGTGTCATATCTATTTATGATAAACGTAAACTTTGAGCAGAATAAGTGGTGATAAAATTGTTATCAACTACCAACAATAATTAATGTATCGGTATTTCCAATTATTTGTTTTTTTTAATTATGACATAACCAACAGCCGATTAAATCTGGCAAACATAACCCTTCGTCTAACTCCCCCTGTCACTTTGAAAACTGTCAAATGGTGTCTTTATATTTCGGAGAAATGAAACAACTGCAACTCACTGCAACTTTAGAAATTATTTCATATTATTTGACGTGTGCCATCTATAGTGATAATATCGTTACTTTGTTGCACGTACATTTGCTATTAAACACTAGGTGCCAGCACTTTCTGGTGTCACGTTCAACAACCTTTCCCCCCTTTAAATTTGAGAGGGGATTTAAAAGGTAAGGGTCAAGAAATGGCGCTGCCGTTCAAATTTATACATTGTGAATTGGATTTTTCAATCTTGACGTCGATGCGGTGTTGCTACTGCATCTGTTCGGCAATTCAAATGTAATGGTCATTTTTCTACCACATGGTTATTGTCAGTTTGACAGGTGAGAAAATCACATTAATATGAATATAAATGATTATGAAGCATAAATATAAATCTCTATTATTTGCAGTAATAATAGGATTAAAATAAAATTATTTAAAGGATGGCTTTCTCTCATATTGCCTCATCACGCCAATTTCGTTTAAAATTAAATGGACTATACGCAACCATACAGTATGTGATTGAAAACAATGTTTATGATTTAACAGATACGAATGTACCAGAGGAATATCGAGGCATGAAAATTGGAGAAAAAATAGCAGAGAAAACCTTTAAATATTTAATCAATAAAAATCAAAAATTTATGTTATCGTGTACATACCTGCAAAGCTTTTACAAAAGCAATAAAGCCTTATACAGTTCACACGTGGTGGATCAGGATGAGTAATTAGAAAAATTGATAAAACTGAAAAGTTTTGTACATTAATTTAATATCTAGAAAGATTTTAATATTAAATAATTGATTTTTAGCATTTTATCTAATTTTGTTTTATTGATATAAATCATATTTAGAATTAACTACACACACATTATACGCATTCATTACTTTACATACATGAAACATTAAGCACTTCTGTTAAGAACTGAACAAACTATTAATATAAACTTATTTAGCAGTTACAAAGACCTTTGAAATAACTGTGTGGCTAATTGGAATAATTCTGGATTATGTTGTTTTGGTGCTTCCACATAAGTGTCTTTGATAGGTAGATTACACAAATGCCTTCGAATTGCCAAATCACGAAGCGCAGATAAGGCTCTTCTATAAGGTCCAGCACTTGAAAATAAACTCTTTCTAATTGCTAAAGTTTCTTTTTTAGCCACTTGAATACAAGCGATAGGGTGAGATATTTCTACATTTACATCCACTTTGTTGTCTCCCTTTTCCTTTATCTCATCTATCCCATTTATAAGTTCTTCTTTTACCTCCTGCTTTGGCGCCGGTGTATCTATTGTTTTCTCGTTAGTTTCTTTATCTTCTTGGGCTATAGCGATTGCGTGCTCTTTTAGAATGTCTTTGACCAAATCTTCACCAGCCATTTCCACAGAAATACCTAAATTAACGAGAACATTGTGACTTTCCCACCTTCTTTTAGCTGAACTAAGTGGTTTTGTTCTCGGCCGAGACTCTGCAACCAAACTAGCCCAATCCACGCCTAAAGCATCGCCTAATCCTTTGACTCTCGTCTCTTCCTCCAGTTCATCCTCGGATATTTCCTCAAAGTCTAATTCCATTGGATTCTCTTCGTCTAAAGATTCTTCTTTCCTTAATGGAGGTGGTTTCGGAGAATCTGGTTTTTGTTCTGGTTGGCTAATTTCCGCCTCTTCCACTTTGGGGATTTCTTCTTTCATCGGTTCTTCTGGAACATTCTCCGTTACTTCCTCAACTCTGTCTAGTATTTCATCAGCATCGTCACTGATTTCACTAAAATCATCTTCGATCGGTGCCGCTTCCTTAATACATGGTTTCTTGGGTTCTACCTCTGGTTCAATGGGTTGTTCTGCGGGACGTTTACCTAATAATGGTTCTTTCTTAGGTTCAGGTTCGTGCGGTTTAATTTCAACGGGTTCTGGCCTTATTGGTTCTTTTCTTCTAGGTTCAACATGAGGAGGGACCTCATCTGGACAAAAATTATAATCTGAGGAAAAGATTTTACGTTAAAAATTCTATACCAAGGAAATGTATTGAAAACGGCAGTTATATGAAAATTATCACCTATAATACTTTTTAGCGTTTTCAAAACATATGTTAGTACAAAACTTGTATTTTATGTTAGCATATAACAATGCAATAATCATACCATCACGGTGCGATGTTGAACTTCTAGGTCTTGATCTTTCTCGCCAATCGGCAGGCCATCTTCTCCTATCTTCTGTCGACCAACTATCCATTGATCGATTATAGTGTCTCCATTCTTCTTCTAATTGCATCTGCTCGTGTTCCCTAGCGTCCCAACTATCTCTAGTCTCCCAATCCACCGGCCTTCTGCTCCTATCATTCCATTCATGTTCAGGATACTCTTCAGGCCATTCTCTGCCCTTTAGGTGTTGTGATGGTCTCGGTTCTTCTCTATACCGCCTATGGTCCATCTGCTCCCTTTCTCTATCCATTTCCATTTCATCCCACGGATCCCTCCGTGCCCTTCTATCGTCCGGATACTCAGGCATCGGTAACCTTTCATCTCTCGCGCTTTCATTATAATGGTCAATTTCCATGTATCTCCTATCATCATGCACTCTGTCGTATGGACTATCGTAATGTTTGTCTACTTCGCGGATGTCATCACGCATACGGGGAATTGCTGAGTAGTCTCTCTCTAAATCACGGTCTCTGTCGTGCTCTCGTTCTCTATCATACGATCTATCATAGTTTCTTTCCATGCGCTCCTTTTCCATTCTATCCATGCGGTCATGTCTATCTGGGGTTTTCCGTGAAACTCGACTACGACTATCCGGGGTTCTGTCTCGTCTATCACGATCCCTACATTGTCTATCACCTGTAATAGCAAACTAATTAAAGAGAGAATATTCTTCCGTTCTTGTTACCTATTGATAATACATAAAATAATTGTTGTTATAAAAATAAAGTTTTCATAAACAGTATGCCCCATTTTAAGCTTAACAGAAGAATATCTCGGGAAATTTGGATGCTATAGGAAAAAAGTGCGTGTCATTGTTCGTCTTATTGCAGATTACAAAATAATGATATTAGTTGCAACGTAGGCAATCGATGAAAACGTAGATTAATAATGAAATGGAAATGCCATTTTCTTGTTACATACACATTACAAGTACCTACGCTAAAACCTATGTAACGTTTCTCTCAAACATTTTTACGTTTATTTCAGAAATGGCGCTATGATTGGTAGAAAAGATTGGCATCATTTTTTATCATTTTATTGTCTTTGGGTGCAACATGGCCGCCGTGGCAAGTAGTAATAAAAAATAACCTCCGAATGATTAGAGATGAGATGGCACATATTTGTAATGTGCTTACAATTAGTCATATTTTAAAAAAATATGTCTTTCATAACGGACATAACGGATTTACTAAACCCCTATTTTTAATAATATACAAGACAAAGATAGAAATACAACAATACAAGAATAGTAGTTTTATTCCAGTCGTATAGAGCCGTACTGGGAAAATTACGATAATGTTGTTTTACCGTGATTTAATGCCAAATAGTTTGTATCATAAAATATTAACCTTTTAGTTTGCCAGTTCGCGGAATACATACTAGCGGAAGTATGAAAACTAATTTGAAACGGAAACACTGATTTAATTTATACTTTGATTTATTGATAACGTGGCGACCTTCTTTCGCAATTTCGACTTTAATTTCATCCAATACCTCGCTACATTGAAACTAGTAACTCATAATTTGGTGGCTGTCAGATGAGTGAAACATCGGATTCATATTTCCCTAGACATTCCTTTCTTAAAATTAAAATGAGGTAACCAGCATAATTCAGTAAAATGTTATATTTCACCCGTGACTTAAGAAAAGGTTGGATACAAATTTTTTGTGATGTAAAGGGGGCTGAGAGTATACAACCGAGTTTCATCTACCACTAGTCCTTCCCTTAAGTCGCCGTCTTGAAAAATGTCTGCGAAGGGATTTTGAGAAAATTTACAAAAATACTGTTTGCAGAAAATGGAATTTTGTTAGAATTCTTTTTATCATAAATGCAAAAATAACAAAGTTATAAGCATTCATAGAACTAATTGATGATTTTTTGGATTGTGGCGTAATTCGTAACGGATTACAAATCAAACTGGTTGGCATGGGTGATTATGTTTAATGGCAACTACTGAAACCGGGTTTTTAGTTGGATAACACATCAATAGATGGCGACTGAAATCATGACGCGCGCGTCGCGGGTAAGAAAGGTGGACAATCTTATCGACGGTTACTTTGCATTTAGCGGATTTAGCGTGTATCTATAGGCAACTCGTGGTATTTGTCATTTCCGTTGGCGTGTTGTTTTTGTTTGCGTTTGGTGTGTTATAATATGGTTATAATACAACACGAGAAAGATATATATATGTATATTATTTCCATTTTATACCTTCAAATCTTTTTACCACACACACTTTTGTGAGAAGATTTAAAAGCAGTATATTATACTTCAAAGTATACAGAAAACAGACTCCAACTTCTACCAATAGTGTAAGCGGTAAATCGATTCTCTTTGCCTTCGTCATTGGGGAGTCTACGTTGCGTGCAGTTTCCCATATACTAATATGGGAAACCGCACTCAACGTAGATTCACTGATCATTAAAATTTTAAACTTTAGTATGCTCTAGTATACCGTTTAAGAAGCCCGCGGTTCATCATAAGCTTCGATAACACATCCATAGATGGCTCATTAGTGCCTCAAAACAGTATATGCAACATTCCTATCTATAATTAACATTATCTATGCTGGTTGGTATACAGGGGTGCGTCCGATAATGACGCTCTAACAAGAGCGTCGCTCTGACTAGAGCGATCAGCTGATCGTTAATTTTGAGTGAACTTTTCGGATGCCCGGAGCGATGTCACATTGACATATACTCGACGATTGAAAATACTTTACGTCTAGTAGGTCCAATTATTGCACCTCAAAGTAAAGGTCATATATAGTGCACAGTAAAAAAAGATTACAGTAACATTCCTGGTAATTGTACGCTACGAATACTACTGTAATTTTACAGATGAGAGAAAAAATTTCAGTATAACTGAGAATTTACAGTTCAATGTTTAGAACAGTAGAACACTATGATCGGTGTAAATTTAATATCCATTGCGTGAATATTTAAAAGCTGTCAAGATTTTAGACTTTTACATTTATTGTTTGATTATTTACTGAGAAACTGTAAAGCGGCAGTCATTTTCTTGTAAAAGCTTCCTTACAGTAATAATCCTGTAAAATAAAACAGGATTATTACTGCATTATTACAGAATTTTTTTTACTGTATGGGACATTCGGAAGAAGTTGTTGGCTATATTTTTATGGCTGTTGGCTACTCAAGACAGATATGTGTCCTATATTTAGGTAAATAATTATGGTAGGTAGGCGCGAAACTATTGATATTTCTATACACCTAAGAAGTCACTGTTATTAACCCTGACTAGAAGTAATTCGCCGAATCCGGGGAAAAAAAAGTACCCTTTCGCCAGGCGATGATGCTGCTAAAACCTTTGTCGGCAAACGACAATTCGCAGTCGAAGTGGCGGTCAATCAAAATACATATTATATTTAAATGGAGCTTATAAGTATTTCTCTACAAAAACGTCTATGAATAGTTTTATAAACCTTATATTTCTGGCACCCCTGTTTTAACATAGCAGTGGTGGAGGACATTCGGTTTTAGCAAGATCCCCGCCTCTTACACTACAAAAAAAAGCAAGTCCACCTCTTTCCAAAGTCACGAATGAGCGGTTTAAGACGTAACATTTTGCTAATTAATGCTAAAATAATATTACCCCTATCCCTTTCCAAAGATTCTTTGCGTGCTGGTGGAATTCTATCAGCAGGAAGCGGAAGTAGTCTCTCCACACGATCACCGGAAGGTTTATCTAACCCACGATCTTCTCTCCTACAACTTCTGCTACGATTCCGTCTCTCCTCTTCTTTTTTAGCCAATTCCTTAAGTCTCTCTCTTTCCCTTTGACGTTCTTGGCATCTAGCCAGGGCTTCTTCGCGTTCTTTTTCCCTAGCGGCTTCTCGTTCTTCTCTGGCGATTCTTCTTTCACGTTCTCTTTCCCTTTCCCGGTCACGATCCCTCGAATCCCGTTTATCGGGTCTTTTCTTTTCGTTATTTCTATCTTTTGCTCTTTTATCATGATCGTCACGCTTATCCCTTCTGTCATCTTTAGGCGGTGGACTTTTATGGACATCTCGTCGACTGCTGCTGGAGCCGCTTCCCCTAGACCTACTCGGTGAAGCTTTCCTATCGCGGGAAGAATCGGGAGAATCTCTTTTCTTCAAGTCCCTAATAGATTTAATATCGCGTTTTGGTGAGCGGCTATCTTTCTTCTTCTGTTCCTTTTCCCTCTCCTTAGCTCTTTCTTTAGCTTTTTCTTTTTCTCTTTCTTTCTCGCGTTCTCTTTCACGTTCTCTATCCCGCTCTTTTTCTCGCTCCCTTTCTCTTTCCTTCTCCCGTTCACGCTCCTTCTCTCTTTCACGTTCTCTCTCCCTTTCCTTCTCTTTTTCCCTCTCTCTTTCCCTTTCGCGCTCTTTTTCCTTAGCAGCTTTTGGTGAAGGAGTACGATGCTTCTCTTTGCGATCACTCATCCTACTTGTAGGTCTAGGGGATTTCGATTCTGATTTAGTTCTTTTAGCCGGGGTAACAGCTTTGATCTTCAAAGGCGGAGTTTGTGATTGTTTTCTGGTTCGTGTTGGCGGTGATGTTGATTTTACTTTAGTACTCACCTTAGTCGGCAGCTTTTTAATTTTATCTGTCCGTGTAATCGATTTCGATGATCTCTTACTTGATTTTTGTTTATGCTTTCTGGCTCTACCACAATCGGAAGAGGAAGAAGTATCTCGCTTCTTAGTCTTTTTAGATTTCTTCCGCCTCGCTTCAATAGATGATGAGCTTGAGGAACTGGATTCTTCACTACTGCTACTAGAGTCACTAGAACTTGACGTACTGTCAGAGGAAGGACTGCTTTCCTTCTTTAACTTCTTTTCCTTCTTTCGAGCTTTATTTTCCATTTTCACTAGTTCTAATTCCCTTTGTATCTCCAATCGGCGCTTTTCTAGGTCATCTGGGTCGGCGTCTTCTAATTCTTCAGGGTCCCAATCGTAAGACTCATCATCAACACCAGAATGCAGTCTCTTATGCACATCTTTAGTATGTCTCTTTTTTGTTTCACTTTCCTTCTTTGCGGCTCTTTGTTTAGATGGACTGATTAAAGTATGTGTGGACGAATATTTACAACTCTTCCCATAGGGACACGTTCCGTTTTGTGCCCAATGATGACAGTAATCTTTATGCGTTGAACTCGCCTTGGTGCCTAACCTCTCAAAAACACTTGGTCTATTTTTAGTTAAACCTTTACTCTTCTGAGGTAAATTAACTGTTATTTTTCTTTTTACTTGCTTAGACATTTTGTTGAGGTCCTTGAGCTGAGTTCAATTGAAGTAAACACAAATACATCACACAAAATTAACGCTACCATATTCGCCACTGCTGTTCAAAATGAATAAACACCTTTCTGTCATTACTTTCGTGGAAATCGGATATTTATCAACCACACATATGTTTCGCTGCTTCTCTCACTTACATATTTTTACACCATAATAACTTCAAAACAAATTATTATTGATTTTATGAAATGAGGTAATAAAATTTACATTTGCATATCGTGAACATAGTGCATTACATAGTGCCAATTTGTTCTATGGTGCCAATCTATTGCGTACCTACTGAGAAAATAAAATAGACAATGAACAATTTATGTATGCCTAAAGTAAACATTTATTAAAACTTTTGATTAGTCTTATCTGTTTATTAATAAATTTTATATGATTATTTGTTACATTGTATTTAAATATAAAATAAAATATTACAATGACATAGTCATAATTTTTCCTTACAGGTTTCTTTAATAGATATTTGTTGGATTCCCTGTAATACTTATTCTAAGAAAAATGTTTATAATTACTACACAGACAATTAAATTGCATTTTATACCTTTCATTTTAATTTGTCATCAAAATTAGGAATTCTTCCTTAATTAATTTTTCATGATAGTACCACTACTGCACTACAGATGTGTCTATTCAGGAAGACACATTTAAAAATCGATTTATGGAATATGTAAAAGGATTTTTATACAAAATTAAGTCATTAGAACTTTTTTATATGATTGTAATGCTTAATACTTAATCATATTCTATTCACATATTAGTTTTTTGAAGATCATGGATTTAAATACGTAATATAATATTATTCCTTATAGGTAGTACAAAGATTTAAGGTGACAAATTTAAACTTATTTCTATTGCGCGTGGATTAAATAAATATTAATATTGTTGTGTAACAATTAAAGTAAGTTGCTATATCTATTTTTATATCCAATGATTTTATTTCTTACTTATACTTTTTAATAAAGGAAATATTAGATAGGATTACCTAAGCATGCGGTATATTCATGAAAAAAGTATGTAATATAAGTATTAAACTACATAAAAATAATGCTGTTTATAATTCGAAGAAACTTTTGTACCGGCTAAAAATAAAACTTATAATGTGTATATTGAGTCGGAAATAGTGCAAAGGTATTACAAATATATACCTTCGTCTTAAGATATCTGTGCAATATTCGAATCTCGACCAGTTATCGCCTAACTCTTACCTAGTACTAACCATACCTGGAAGAGCTTTCCTATTTAGCTTGCTGCTCTTAAAAAAAGTTTCTTGTGATTAATATTTACAATGTGTGATAAGGTAGCAAGAACCAGTGCTCTGGTTATGGATTATTTAAAATCCCGTGATATATATTGTGAAAAAAAACCTTGGGAAATTCGAATCTCTCCTTTAGGCGGAAGAGGAATTTTTGCTACAAGAGACATAGCACCTGGAGAGTTGATTTTCGTTGACTGCCCCGTTATTTTAGGCCCTCGAGCTCGTGCCGATTCCCGTGAGATATGTGTGAGTTGTTACAAGAATTACGACCTGACGAAATGTTATAAAAACTGCGGTTTACCCGTTTGTTCGAATGAATGTGCAGATTCTAATGTCCACAAAATGGAATGTTCACTTATAAATTCTTGGAAGAAAGGTGATAATAACAATAACGGTGTGACCAAAGATTTATTACGATGTCTGACGCCGGTCAGATCATTATTTTTGAATGAAGACGATAAAAATATTGTGAAATTATTGAAATCCCATAATGATCCTAGCCACGGCTTTGAAGTGGACATGCTAAAAGAACGTTTTAATTTCAAGTTAAACGAAGAAGATGAATTCTTTTTACGATTTGTTTGTTCCGTTTTGGACTCCAACGCCTTTGAAGTTGTAGTAGGCAATGAATCAAAACACTCAGCTTTGAGAGGTCTTTACCCTTTGAGCGGTCTAGCGAATCACAACTGTTCGCCAAATGCCATGCATGTTTTCGACGATAAACAGCGAATAATCGTAAGAGCAGCAGTAGCCATTCCTAAAGGCGGGGAAATATTTCATTCATACGTGAGGATAATTTGGGGAACATTGACCAGGCGCTACCTCTTATACCGAACTAAACACTTTTGTTGCAATTGCGACAGATGTTGCGATCCATCGGAATTTGGAGGTAACGTAAGCGGTTTAATGTGCCAAGTTTGTAGACAAATTGCACTACCAGCTTCTCCTCTTAAATTGAAGAGCACGTGGAAGTGCACGAACTGCGATGAAAGCATTCCAGAGAGTAGAATCGCGACGATATTTAGCGTTTTGGGCGGCACGGTGAAGAATATGGAGGATACTTGTGATGTGAATGATATCTTAAAGTTTCTAGACCAAACACTCTCTCGCGTGATAGCGCCGACAAATCAAATAGCTATTGAACTCAAATATAAATTGGTTTGGGTATTGGGGTACAGTCCTGGATATTCTTGGGAAGGTACATAGTGTTATACTTATTCGTATATATTTACAGTCCATGCATTTTTATCTGGCGGATGCGCGATAGCAAGAGGGCGTGCTCAATGAAGTGAGGCACGTCCGAAGTAACATGGTGAAGCGTTATAACTCGTACGTCAGAGCATAGGCCCCACTATCTTCGCGATTCGTACAAAGTTGGTGACATAAGACGCGCTTGAGGGCGGAGTTTCCGTCAACAGATAGTGCATGGACTGTACTTGCATTATTTAAAATGTTATTGTGTTGCCGCACTTTTAATTGAAGAGCAAAACTATGGACTAAATACCTATTTGTAGAGTGCAGTATTATTCTGGCAACTTTAATAGGAAATATGTTATTAAGTAACAATAATTAAATATTGTATATTACTTATTTGACAGTCACCGTATAACGTCGACTCTGAGAAAAAAACAAAGCAAAGACATCAAAACATAAGCATTTGTCATTCTATTTATAATTATAACAAAGCGCTCAAGTGTTTTGTTGTATATCTGCAATGCTAAAAAATATTATAGAAATGAAAATGCCTGTTTTATTGAAATTGAAAGCATTAACGAATTAAATATCTATTTTTGTAACGCAGTCGATTTCAATTGCGAATGACCTCTTTAAAAAAGGAATTAAACTTGAATATATTTATATTATATAATTATAAGGTCCTGCAGTCAGTGCTAAAAAATAATTAAAAGCCGCTGTTATATACGGATGACACAAATATTTACATTACCTGAAGTTCATATTATTTTCGTGCATCATCGAGTATGAAAATAAACGTTTCTAATATTAGCAGATTGTGTATTTGAATAGATCGGTAAAATTTAGATTTTCGCGCTAACATCTTGTGCCGATGAAAGCCGTAATAATAAAAATCGATTTATAGGCCTTTAATTTGAACCAGAAATTTTATGGATACACCTTTCAGGCGTCTTGAAATTATGTTTACGAGTATAAAGAGCCGGAACCCGGAGAGTATAGGAAATAAAAATGCTTTTAAAAATAATTTCTTACTTTGTTTACTCAAAAATTGTTAATTTAGTGTATTTTGGAAAATCAGAAAAGTAATAGTTTTGATTAGGAAGAAAAATTAGGGAAAAAAATATAAAAAAATTCTTTTTCAAAAGCTATTAATTAGTGGTTATTATAAACATTTGAATAGGTAAGGGATATTAGAAATTTTAAAAATTTATGAAACTGTTTACATTATCCAGAAACAACGAAAAATACCTCACAGGAAAGTCATATAATTTGTAAATGCCGAGTAAAATCAATAAAATGGTATTTCAAAAATTTAATCATTAATTTGTCTTAAAGCTTGAAAGAATGACATGTGAAGAAAGGGTCACGGTTAAACCAGCAAAAAAAAAATCAGTAAAAGAGCTTCAGTGTTTTTATTATGCATAATTTGACCAAAAGAAGCCTATCTTACTGCGACATCTTCAGACTTGTTCTTGTCTCTTTACGTGTTTTGGAGTTCTCCGGGCCCAATAATAAAAACTTTGTCTTCGCCAAACATTCGCATGGAGATTTCTTCTTTTTCTTAGCAGAATCTGCAACTAGCAGCCTCTGCCAAAGCTGTGCTACGCATTAGGTTTTTTTTCTAAATTCAGGCTTTGTACTTGCATTTGTCCTTATGATTTTTGCCACCATTCCTATGGAATTGTTGTCTGTCCACTCATTGATGGACTTTAAAATTTGAAATTTGGGGCCTATATTGGCCATATCGTCTGTCACTACATCCTCTGTCACGACCGTGTAGCTGAGTCCTCAGTCTAATGTTAATTTCCTTTGGGTGCCTAATTCATTACCCAAATAAAAACCAATGTTACATTGTCAGAGACAGATAAGTGCTCCTAGTTTTAGAATCAGAATTACTAAATGGGAGACCTTTAATAATATTCCTCCACTATATTTTATAACAAACGGTATTAATTTTGTTTTAATATAAGGGTGTTACACCCTTTCAAATTTTTTTTTAAATTAAATTCGAGACGACTCCATACACATGATGGAATAATGCAAAAGTTGTTGTAAAAGGGTACCTACTAAATAGTCGTTAGGTATTAGTAGCAGACTGGTAGAGGCCGAGATTTGGTTCCTTTCGTATTATTGATTGGTGTTGTTGAAATCGTAAGAAATCCACTTTTTTGGGGTAATCTCTTTATTTCCATTACTAAGAAATGCAGTTTCACAGTAACTACTTTCATTTTTATTTTAAATAATCCTTGAAAATCTATCCAAGTTTTGTGATATGTTACCGTGTTTTTACCCGAAAATAAACTGTGTATAAAAAGCATGCGTTTTTCTTTGCAAATTTAAAAGCACTTTTTGTTTCACCTTTATTTCTAATTTGAAGTATAGGCTACTAGGCATTTATATGGACACCTGGAAATAATCTTTAAAGCTTCAGGTCGTTATATGACTCGACTTTCCTCTACTTTGAGTATTTGAGCTAAAGCAAATATCTAAAATAAATGCTTTAGGAATATGTTCTTTACCGACATTTCTGGATAATGGATATTGTGCAGAAGTGTAACAAAAATAACCACTAGATCAATAAACTCAAAAATTATTTTCAAGGGCATTTTCCTTATGGATTTGCCTTTCGAACGTCTTGAAATATTGATATGTTTACGAACATAAAATTTGTTATTTTCGCACCGAGAATATAAAAACACTAACTTGTATACATAAATTAGTCTGTCGTGCTTTATTTTCAGTTACCTAATATTAACATTATATAAGAATTTCTTTTTTATTTTCAATATCCTTGCCTCTATTTCTTTCATGTACTTCCAAAGTTAAACTACTTCAAACAATGGTCTTCTGAAGTCACAGTCGAAAATCTGCATTCTAGGAAAATCATGATGAAAACGGTATTGACCAGTATAAATAATAGAAGTAGGCAACCAACTTTCCTTCAAATTTCAAGTATGCAGAAATTGTTTTATCAGTTCATACGTTGTTATTTTTATTTTCTTTTCTTTATTTTCAATCTGTAGCAATACCTAGTTAGTGTTGCTATTTCTGATGCAAAAGTATCGGCTAAAGTGCATAAAATCACTAATATCAAGTTAAACTTTAAATTATGCAAAAATTACACTATTTGACCAATCAATTATTATATTTTGAATTTCTTCCTTAAACAGAACTTTCTATGGAACATCTGGAGCGCAAAGAAGCAATCTGTCGAGAACTGCTAGACCTCCTTTGGCTACTCAGAACAGGAAAGAGTAAAATGAGAGGTTTACTGCTTTACGAACTGTATCTTTGTTTGCGGGAGAAGCAAAAACGTGGAAGCCATATCTACGAACCAGAAATAAATAATAACGTAATGATGATATCCGTAAGTCTTCCGCTGTTTGATGTCGCATTTATTCACGTTTGTGCGAATGAGAAAAGTGTTTTATGCCATCGGGCGATTCGCCAAACCCAATTACTTGAGAATAATGAGCTTATGTCTTTTCATTATTTTGATGAATGTTTGAAGCCTTAATAAGGTTTTGGATGTGTACTTAAAGGTTCATCTATTTTCATTTCTTATAGAATAGCGAAGAGGATGCTTTGCAGAAGTTATTCGATGAAGCATCGGATATTATGATGTTCGATGTTGGGGCTCCAAAAGAAATTAAGGATAAATGGCCAAAGATAAGTGTTTTTGACCTTTAAGTTAATCAAATATTTATATTGTAAAATAAAATCCATTATTGTAAAATCCAGTTGTGTTGAAACTTACCATAATGTCATTAAAGGAGTATTATTTTGTTATTAAATGTTTTATTTAATTCTTTTCTTCGAATTTAGCGACAGACACGACTTGTTTTGTGAAAGGAAATACTTTTATTAAGTTTGTTTCATTTGCAGAACATTGCGTTTATGCATATTAAATTTCATCTGGTTTTATGCCGGTTTTGGTGTGTCATGAATGAATTTCCTTCACTAGTGGAGTATTAGTGCTGCTAGAATTAAGATGATTTATCAGAATCTGATATGTACCTGGAATATTATAGATGATTCACATAAAATATTGCTTGGGAATTGTTTAGTAATTTTCGGTAAGTGATTTCATTTTTTGAAGAGCAAAAATATTTTGAACTGGGAACCGGACTCAAATAAAGTAAAGGTTCAGACACAAATCTACTCTAAACGGAATGAAAAATTTTGGTTTGAGTTTAGTTTCGGTATAGAAAATGTTATTTCGGTCTAATCCTTTATTGTGACAAAACTACAAAAATGAAATTGATATACTCAAATATAAACAAATGTAGTTAACGTGGATGTACATGTGACAAATAAAACAGTTTAATTGGCGGTAAAATTTTTGTTTAAAAAAATATTAATTTACATTATTTTATACTGCACACTGTTTTCTTTTTCGAGAAATAATTTATTAAGAAATGGGTTGCAGCCTTTTTTCGCACTATCGTTCCATATCAATTTGAATATTATCAGATTATTCTTTAAAAAATGAAGAAAAAGAAACAACTGTACTTGTTTCTTCTTCAGGTACTTATACATATTATTTTTTGTCGAAACTTAAAAAATGCACCTGAAATACTATTTTATGTAAGCACGAGTGCGCAAAGTAAATGAATGATTCAAATTAACGACTTTTTTAGGTAAGGTAAGTAACCTACAAGTAAATAGTGAAAAAGTGAAACATTATAATCACTTTATAATTAATTATAAATTAAAATAATTCTTGGAAACCACGGTTTATAAGAATTAATTTAATTTTAACTGTAGATATATATTGGGCTGCTTCTTAACATTTAAATTTTGTATAGGTCACCCTCTTATTTTGTTTTATGTATAAAATAAAGACTTCCACAAAAATTTCAAAATTTTAAAATAAATTTTAAGGATTGCTACCAAGGCTTGAATGTTAAAAAGTATAAAAATCCACAAATTTGACATATTTTGTAATCTAATTCTAAACTATTAATACAAATCCATAGTTATCGCCAAATTGATATGGGATATTGAATTAGGCTGTATAAAGACTGTTATTTACTTCAAGCTTTAATATGTTTACACAGCCTATTACCCAAACACAGGCAAGCGTCTTTCATAGCTGGACAAGACTCCTTTGTGGCAGGACGCGTTTCCCCCTCCAGTCAGCGAGTCAAACAGTCTTAAGTGTGGAGTCAACTAGTCACTAGGGTGGAAAAAAACATGTAGTTGATAAAATTGAAGAGCTGTTTAAAGAATGGCAAAAGCTTAAGAAGAACAAAGAAAAGATCAAAACGTTTAGAATGCTTGCGAAAAAAAGAAGAAAATTGGAATTCTTTTTCATTTGGACACGGGAATGCCTTTAATATGAAGAAAATCAAAGGGGATAACGACTAAGGATAAATTTACTTGTTCAGAAACAAAAGGGAAAACCTGGTAGAATGGGAAGTCTTATAAAAAAGCAGCTGAGTCAATCACGAAAAAAGAATTAAGTTCAATTGCTAGTGAAACTTGTTCTAATCAGAAAGCAGCAGCTTCATGTTCTCACAGTGATTCACATTCTAAAAAAAGAGGTAGAATAAATATTTTAGACAATAGCCAAAGGTAGCAATTGTTTTGACTACAAAACTAACAAGTATAGGCTGTTACCCTGCCGATTACAATGTTAACAGATCCTCTATTCGGCGCATTAGAATCAAAAGCCGAACAAGCAGAGCCCAAGACTGAAAAAAGAGTCTTTGGCAAGGATTTTTTGACTGCTTACTGGAATGGCAACATTTTAGAAGACATTTCAGGATCTGAAACTGTAGACAGATTACACATTATTGTTTAGGATAAAGGTATTGGCCAGTTACTTGCTGTTTCAAAAACTTCAATCAGGAATAGGTGAGGCAATAGCTTCTGCTGTTAACGAAACCTCGGAGTTCAGAGGAATTGCAGAGCAGGTAAAATGTATGAGTTTTAATTGAACCTCTCTTAATACCGGGTTATAAAGAAAAACTTGTGTTCTTCTGGCGAAAATATGAACAAAGAAATGCTTTCTCTCGCTTGCCGTCATCACGTGCTTGAAATTATGTTTGAGGCAGTTGTTGTTAAGTTGGACCAGACATACTGTTATTCAAACGACTTAAAACTTCGTGGTGCTGTATCGATATGTATTGCAGACGTCCATAACTGACAATTTTAATCAGTGAAAAACTAACAGATACAGAGACTAAAATTGTGGATTTATCTTCGGACTTTTTAGAAACAGATGTGAATTTCGAATTAAAATAAATTTTACAACATATGTAATGTACTAGAGATTTCAGTCAAAGTCGTTAATGATGTAGTCAATCGTGGGGTAGCATTCATGGAGGAATACAACAAACTTCTTGTAAAAGATGAAGTACCAAAACAGTACTTATTTTTGTTGGTCAAGCAGTTTCGAAGCAAATATCCAGATTCTAAGAGACTACATTAATATCTTAAAATAAAGTTACACCTAAGGATTTTAAATCAATGATAGTTTTCTTCTTCTTTAAATGTATCTTCTAATGTAGTTGCTGTAGAATTGCTGTGGAAGAATTGTTCAATAAAAATATTTGTGTTTGTTATTAAGTTGCAAACATTGCTATAACTTTTTTTAATGAGTAGAACAAAATGGCTGGGTGCCCTGGTATAATTTTGTTCCATCTTTTAATTCCATTAACTAGTGGTTTTTAAAATTCCATATAGCAAAATGTTAACATTGTATGCTTAGAGTTAAGGAAAACACATGATATGTATAAGTTCAGCGTTTAAACCGGATTTAAAATATAATTTGGGTTCGGTTCACTTTTCAAAAATTCAGTTCAATTTCAAATTTCAGTCCGGTATCCCGATTTTGAGTAAATCTTTTGCTGTAAAATAAACTAATAATAATAAAACTATGTTGTTAATATTTTAGGTGTAATAGGCTTGGGAATAAATTTGTGGTTATTTATTACATTTTTGCGAACTGATTTTTTATTATCGAAAACTTACTTATTCCTTTTGGCCTTTTGCATTACTGACATAGTAAGAGGCCTATTAATTCTGCCATTTTCTTCAGTTTCTGCTCTCTTTACGAGGTAAAAACACGAAAGATACAAAACTTCTTTTATCAAGTGAAATTTTAGGTGGATATTCGGACATGGGATGTGTCAATTGACGGCATTTTTAAAGCTAGTACTTGGATTCCTTCAAACGATTATTTTAGCAATGATTGCAGTCGAACGATTGCTATCTGTTAATTATTATCAGAAAAGTAAATAATCCTTTTTTGCTATTTTGATTAAAAAGATGCCATTACAATAATTTTAGAAAAGCAAATAGAATTCTCCTTATACTTGACCGTAATTGTAATTGGTTGGTTCGTTTCTACCATCATTGCATCTTTACCATTAGTCCAAATTGGAAATTACATATACGACACTTCGTGCACAGCATGCGAATTAGATTGGAAGATGAAATCTGGGCCACAAGCTAGATTTAATGTATCAGTAATTGTGCTAGGGGGTATCATACCAGTTATAACGATGTAAGTTTTAACGCATTTAGAATTATTGCTTGGAATTATCTTTTTAGGCTAATATCTTTATCAATAGCCTTATCTAAGGAACGTTATATTCTAACCAAAAAAAGGTATGAGGAAAGGGCTTTAACCAAGGTGAGTAGCTACCGCAAGAAATCGGGAATTTTGTTTTAATCTTGAGGTTTTCAGTGTATGGCAATAATGATAATTTTAATATTTCTATTTTGGTTCCCTAGAATATTGTTAATATTTTGGATACCGTTTATACAAAATAGGATACCTAAGGCATTAGCAGTTATGGCACCGTTAGGGGTGGAAGTAAGTCTTGTATTTTCTTTTTAATTACATTTCAAACGCCTACAATTCAGATTTCTTGTTTATTTTCATTTTAACCATGCATAATATCTCGTTCGATTTTGACTTTGAACTCTTAGAACGAATTAATACTTGACGAACTTTGTAAATACCAATAATAATAATAATAATTCATTTTTTGAGCGCATCTTACAAAAAAGAAACGCTATCTTTAAAGCGGCATATTTGAAACAGTGAACAAAATATTTCGTATTTTGAATGAAAACACAAACAAATAGTTTTCGCTACCGTGCATACTTACTACACGTTTAGGTACCTAAGTTATTTTTGAATGTAGCCCTAGGAAGTCTTCATATCGTATGTTGCCGCAAATCGGACCTCAAGACGCATAAATAACAGAAATACATTTTCGGTGCCAAAGATAAAGACAGCAGTTCTTAATTTAGTCGGCTGTGTAACTAACGTAATTTGCATAGCACTTACCGGAAATGTATATACTTAATTCTTATATTTCAATAAAAATGGTTAATAAATGGAAGACCTTTAAAAATATGCATCGAACTGGGTAATCCTTTAAAATCTATTTTTAGATTTAAGACAGGTTGTACCATTGAAAACTCCCAGATCAAATATCTTGGAAACGGATAAATATATTTGAATTGTGTAAAAAGCAGTTACTGAATAACGTGATTGACTCCAGTTTGCTATTACGATTGTGTTTTATTACGTGAAATTTAAGGTGTCGAATCTTCAATTGGTTTATTATTGGTTTTAGTTTCGAAAATTTTAGTTTCGTATACCGTGTGTCCACACTTAAGTGTGCACTATTGATAACTTTTGGAGGTACAGAATCGGTGAAATGGACAAAGTAGTACTATTTTTTATGGCGGTCACAATTGTGAAAACAGAAAAACAATTGAACGTCTCGTTCTCTAGATATTCGTCCAAAATTATTTTCTTTAATGGAACGCCCTGTATATTTTTTTGCAGTTTAAAAGAAAATTCCAAACTGAACAAAAAAGTCTTAGTACACTATTATAAAAAAATGTTAAATAAAGTAGTTACTGAGAAATCTTTATCTTTGCTTTGTTGGCATGAAATTGATATAGGTACCTATGGAAAATTAAAGCGTCACATTCATTAAAGCGTTTAATTTAATAAACAAATAAAAATAAATACAAAAATAGTCAAGAAAATTACTCAAATTAAATGTTCAAAGACACCTCCTTCCATTTCAATACATTTTATCAATCTTCTGTGAACATTACGAGTAGCTCCTAAAATTGTCCTACCGTCGATGTCGTCAATGATGTTGGAAATTCTTTCCTGAAGCTCATCCACTGTAGTATATCTATGTTTGTACACTTGATATTTTACTGCTCCCCACAAGAAGAAATCTAATGGCGTCATGTCAGATGAACGCGCGGGCCACTGAATAGGACCATTTGTGCCAATCCATCTATTTCCAAATAATCTTTCTAATAACTCACTTGTGTCACGGTGATTATGTGCGGGCGCTCCATCTTGTTGAAAGTAAATAATCTGTCCGTCTACCAAATTTAATTCATCCAGAAAATTTTCTAAAATTTCTGTCAATAATGCCACATATCTTTCTCCTGTTAAAGAACCCCGATAGAAAAATGGTCCAACAATTCGGGATCCGATTATACCACACCAAACATTTAAACTAAATCGGTGTTGGGGATTACAAGGATAAACAGCAAATGGGTTTTCACGACTCCAGTAATGATTATTTCTTTTATTGAACATCCCGCGATTAGAAAAGTAAGATTTATCACTCCATAAAATGTGTCTAAAGAAATTGTGATTTTCTTCAAAAGCATTGATAAACCATTGAGCAAAAGTTAATCGTCTTTGATAATCGCCCAAAAGTAGAGTTTGAACAGGGTGATATTTAAAGGGAACATATTTATATTTGTTCATAATTTTATGGATCGTGCTACGAGAAATACCTGATTCTCTGGACAAATCCCTTACAGAATTATTTGGATGTACCTGAAAATATGCCAACACATTTATTTCTATCTCTGGTGATAATATAAAATCATTTTTTTTCCTCTTCTTTATAAAAAATTTTTCCCGTTATTTTTCTTTTAATGCGTTTCTTCTCTTGTTTGTCATCATGATCCACGTGTAATTACCATGTCAGTTTTTCCATTGTTGTTAATTTTTGAGCCTAAGTTCTTTACTGTAGCTTTTTAAAGTATGTCATATCCGCATTTAGTAGTTTATCCACCTACTTTTTAACCAATTTTGCTTTCTTTGCTTTTCTAGCATTTATTTGCTTTTTTTTTCTCCCATTTGCTCATTTTTTTGTCTGAATTATCTTTCCTCTCTGATATGAGCATGACATGTTGTATGTATAAACTACACAGCAAAGTTATATACTAGTTTTAGGTTTTTAATTCTATTGTTGTTTTATATCCGTAAATTGTGTCTAAATAGTGTATATAATTCGTTAGAAAAGGAAAAACTATATGGTTCCAGGATTTTGAAATGAAAAATATCTTATTTATAAAGGCTCATTTTTTATTCGTAAATCTATCTACACGTTTGATTTACGAAAGTGCCATAAATCCAAAATTGAATAAAATATTTTGCACATTTGTTCGTTGGAGTATAAATTTATATATTATAGTTGACCTTTTCTTTTATTCCATATGCAGAAAAGAAAAAAGTGCTTTCCTTTGCACAACAAATATTATTTAAAACTCAGAACACTAAAAAAATACTTTGCTCTCGTCCATTACCTCAAAAATTAATATATCCACTCTCCAGAGCTAAAAATATCAAATTATTTCAAAATATCTGCACACTCTGTCTACATACGGCACTAAATCATGGGTGCTGCCGTTATCTGTAATTAAAATACTTTGTTTTAGGCTGCGACCATCGTTCCTGTACTCTCGTATCTTGTCTATTTGCCAGGGTTACGAAATGCGCTAATTACAATATTGGCGAAGAAAACACGTCGAAATATTCAATAAATGGCAAAGGTGTGCACGAGTTCGGTAACTATTTTAGCAGGGGTTTAAAATAAATACTTATATGTAGAACACGAGCGTTGATTTTTATTATTGTTAATGTCAAGGAAGCAGTGAAAATAAAAGTGACGATGATTCTAGATTAGTTCTTATTTCTTCATATTATGTTACTGTTGTTTTAATAAAAGTATTCCTGTTGTTATTTAGAAATCCATATAATTTAATATAAGATGATTTATTGTGCTACCTAAATCTTAACATAGTTGCTAAACACACAATTTTTAAATTAATAATAATATATGATGATTTTCTTTCAAGTGCTATAAGCAAAATTGAAAACTATTTCTCCATGCTCATGGTACACTTGTTCCCCACTTTGAATTGCATTAAGAGGGAAGTTGTGGCAGTTTTTGATGTAAAATCTTTAATAGATAAAATGGGAATTGATGTGCAATTAAATAAATGGCATAATTGAGCTGCAAATAGTTTCTTTATTTAATTTTGTTTATAGTTATGCAACATTTCAACGTCCATCTGACGTCTTCTTCAAGTTACGAATCATAAAATATAAATGCAAGTGGAAACCAAGAAAAACAAAATGATATTACCAATTAAACAATTTAAATAAAGTATGTCATCGTACATAAATTAAAACTAAAACCACAACATGGATGAGGGATACATATTAAATTCGATTACCAATGACATCAAATAACATTTAAATTGATAGTGTTGTTTCGAAAGTACAAAGATAAATGTACAAGAAATATCACGTGCGAGCGTACATTTAACTGAGGGCATTAAAACAAAGTTACAAAAACTGAGCAGGGAGTTAAAAAATAACGTATCTTTTCTATATTTATACAGTACGATTATAAAGTAACACACTAAAAAATATATGTAATTCCTACGAAAAATTTCTGTAACGTATAAGGTGAAATTACCAAAAATTGGGAAATTTACTAGAAAACTTTAGGTATATTTCCTAATTTTTGGTAAATTTATCCTATACGTTACAGGAATTTTCCGCAGTAAATGTGTAATATTGTTTAGTGTGAATATTATATTATATATACACGGTGGCCAGAAAAGGGCGGATAATCGCCAGGTAGAACGATTCTTTGTTCAATTCTGAGGCGATAATCTTAATCCAAAAAAGTTATACGGTCCTTCCTTAAGGCATACGAGACCATCAAACCTTAAGATGTACGGCTAAAATTTAGCAAAATTCGTCAAATTTATCTATGTAAAATCATTGTGGTGAAATTTAGAAATGGAATTATCTCAAATGCATTGATGTAACTAATCGATTAATACCAATGGTTTACATTTTTAACATTTCTTCATTGGCGTTTTTGAAATTAAAGTACATATGGCAACGTGGTTAAGGCTGCTAGTTAAAAAGTAATAAGTAGTTGTCAATTTTTGACGTTTCTCATGTGACATTTGGCTGTTGAAATAAGATAAACATTTTGTGCTGTTCTTAATACTCAACAATGTTTACCTTTGGAGAATACGCCGACATGTATACGGTACTCGGATTTTGCAATGGAAATGCAAATTTGACAAAAGAGGAATATCAAATACGGTATCCACAACGGCGACATCCATCCACCAACACGTTCCGTAGATTGGATCAGCGACTTAGAGAAACTGGCACCTTTATACCGAATTATCGTAACAGCGGTAGACCTAGAGAGCGTCGAACACTTCAATTAGAAGAGCAAATATTGGATGCTGTTTACGAAGATTCGACGTCCAACACAAGACAAATAGCTCGGGAACTGAATATTCCTAGCAAAACAACAGTGCACTCAGCACTATCTCAAAATCTTTTGCGTCTGTTTCATGCAAGGAAAGTGCAGCCTTTGTATGTAAATATTCAAGAAGAGCCGAACTTTTTATTGCATATTCTCTGGAGCGACGAATGCTTGTTTACGAGAGATGGCGTCTTTAATAGCCATAATTTTCATTTTTGGGCGGACGAAAATCCCAAGGCAGTAAGGGAAATTGGACATCAGAGAAGATTTTCGGTAAATGTTTGGCTGGGGATTTTAAATCTCCGAGTTCTTGGACCAATAGAAGAAGTACTGGATAATATTCCATTGAATTTGAGACCCAACATGTTGTACATGCATGACGGGGCACCCGCTCACAATGCCAGAATTTCGAGGGATTGGTTAAACGAACACTTTCCGCATCGGTGGATAGGGCGTAACGGTCCAATAGCATGGCCAGCAAGATCTCCTGATATTAATCCTCTGGACTTTTTCGTTTGGGGGTTTTTAAAGGAAAAGGTCTATGCAACGCCTCCAGCTAACGAAGAGGATGTAATTAATAAAATTACGGCGGCAGTTCGATTAATCACCCCCGATATGTTGGAGCGCGTTTTGAATTCGTTGAACAGTTGTTATAATTTTTTCATGTTATCTTTAATTTTCAATAAAATTTTTATCCATGTTAACACTCAATTCTTGCTAATTTGCGTATTTACCTGATTTATAGTAAATAATAAAATGATTACTGCCACAGTACTTATCTGATTAGGTGTTGCCAAATTTACAATTCTTTTAAGCTGCTCGTGTGACTTAAGAAAACACTGTACTACTTTTCTCAATTAAGATTGTCAATTCAGAATTAAACAAAGATTTGGCCTGTGTGGTGTTTGTCCGCAGTTTTCTGGCCACCGTGTATTACTGATATTATTTATATCAGTTCTAAAATTGCATGTATTGTTAAATTTAATATTTAGCATTTCTGACATTATTTCCTTTTGTAGTTTTCAATGTCAAAGATGTCGAGATCCAGAAAATCAAACTTATGCCCCCATACTAAAAAAATTACACTTTTCCTACGGAAAATTCCTGTAATGTATAGGGTAAATTTACCAAAAATTGGAAAATTTCTTATAAAACTTTAGGTAAATTTCCCAATTTTTGGCAATTTTACCCTATACATTACAGGAATTTTCCGTCGGATTTTTTTAGTGTGGCAGTATCAATGGAATGATTTGGTATATAACCGTATAGTTGGGTGACCAACAATGTCGTATTTTTGTTGTTTTATTCTTTTGTTCAAAAATGTGCGAGCTTTGTCCTATGTAACTCTTACTATAGTTAGTACATCTGATTCTATATACGGTATTTTGAATTTAATTGAGTATCTTGCTTTAAGATGGCCGAAAACACCTAGATCTCTTAGCGTGTTGATACTGTAAGTTCTTATTTGTGTGTCCTTTTGTTTCAACACATTTTTTAATTTCGTAAGAAAATCAATTTTAATAAATTTATGTCTTTTTCTAGAAAGACTTGGTCTCGAAGTTTGAAAATCAAGATTTCATTTCATGTTCAATAACTTTTAATAAACCCAAAAACGTTTCTTGTTGCACGATATATTGGAATCACAAAGAACAATGTACTGCAAAAAACCCGAGGCGAAACAATGCCGCTGGTAGATATTGGTGGATGAAGTTGATTGGACAAATTTGCTGTATCGAGTTCAAATTATTAAGAGCATATATATGATATTATCCGTTAGGTTATAAACTCTATTATTGGTATATTATACTCGTATTTCTTTTACAAGTTTGAAGTCCGTGGGCGGTTCTGAGTTTATCAACGTGAAGCTTGGATCACATCTGAACTATTCAAATTTATGATATCCTATTCCCTTTGTAAGACATAAACGTCTGAAATCTGTAATACTTTGAGATTTAAAAACGATATGGAAGTAAAAACGCAATACAATAAAGATTCAGCTCTAGTTGTAACTTTTAATGGCATTTTAATGTGGATTGCACTCCGAATTGAGTGTTATTCCACTAGTGATTTGGTGAAGAGCATATCTTCCAAGGTTTACCTTAGCCGAAAACACTATGTTTAACACTGCTCTTCACTTGTTTCTACTGAAGATAGCAACTTAGTTGCCGAAATACGTATTTAGATTTGTTATCTAATTTTATGCTAAGGGATTTTTCACCTTTCTTTTGGGATTTTTGTTATAGTTTTCAAGCCACAGTCTCCACCCATCACAGGAGACCTTATCTTACATAAAAGTTTCTTCGTATTATTGCAGAATTTATGCACCGAAAGTATTAAAGAGTTTACATATCAAATGTAGACAATATATTAGATATTTTAGCTCGATATTATTTCTAATATGTAAATACAGTTTGTCGATATACAGTAAAACCTTAGCTAACGAACACCGTTATCCCGCAAAAACCCTTTCTTAAGGAATATCCCAAACTGTAAGTATAGGAAATTATACATATTTAGAACCCGTACAGAACGGATATTCTTTTAAAGGATGCGTATAGCTTAATTTTCGTGAAACACTAAAAATAAAAAACCAACTATTCAATGTTTCTCTTTCATATAAGTATACACGTTTATATTTCTTGAAATGCTTTTATAAAATTATTCTTTTCTTAATTATTTTACGTATTTCCTGTCAATTAACCCAGAAAGGTGTAGTCCCTCATGTTAGAGAAAAAAAAACTGCTCCTGTACATTTTTTATAATTTTTTTTTGTTTAATTGAATTAATTAACATTATTTTTGTTTATATTCGATGATAAGTACTGCTACGATATAATGTGCTTTTAATTGCTTTTATGTTTTGATTCTTCGATTTCCAATTTACTGTTTATTCTTAAAAAATTGAACGTATATAAATATGTACGTAGTCTGCATATTTTGTTTTACGTATTTCCTGTCGTTACGTATAAAATTTTAATAAACCCATATGGATACATATACTTATACATTAATGCTTAAATAAATATTTTTGTACACCCCTCCGCAGCCAACACCCTTCTGCAACGGAGAAAGCCCTCAAATTCGTGAGTGTTCGTTATAGAGAGGTTTTACTATACACATTGAAAATATTTAATCGTTTAACTGAACTGAATATATACAACCATATTTACAACTGTGATGGGTTGTATGCATAACGCTGGATAGCTTCTGCAAAAAATTAATAACTGTAATAACAGATAAAATTTGTATTTAAGATGTACACAAAATATAACATTAAGAATACAATGTAATGAAAAATGTATAATAAAATAAGAGTTTACTGATATTTATCATTTTAAGTATCTACAGCTTTACAATGAGTGCATTAAATAGGTACTAATTAACCACGTGCAAACAATGAAAATGGTAGTATAATTATCATAAAATAATTAGGTAAGTAGGTACTGTGAAAACATAGATTATTCACTAAGAGCTGTTTTGAGTAAGTTGTGTAACTAGAAGTAATCAATCCAACTATTATTATTTCATTTTATTTGTTATTTTATACTTATTTGGAAATATATTTAATCTAATTGGCATCGGCGTCCGTTTATAGTTTTATCAATTCTGCCTAGTACACGATGTTAATAGATGCCTTTAGTCTAATACATACCACAATGTTGATTGGGACATGGTCTCATTGTCAATCGTATTGTATAAATACAATAGATTATAGATTAGTGATAAACAGAAAGCAGTATCAATGTTAAACTTTACCAATTGCAGTGATTAGGTTTCTAGGTTTATTATTACAACCTATTTTACTTTTTAAGTAAATAATATCGATACGGATTCTAATGTAAGTAAAGAAAAAAAAATAAATAAATAAACTAGTTAGCATTGATATATTCTTTAGATTAATCTTCGCACTTTTGAATATGAGAAAAACTTAGAATAATGGCTTTAAGATATGTGTGCACTTTTAATTTTATAAATTTTAATTAAAATATGATTGTGTTTAGTCTGGAAGGTTATTGGAGTATATGGAAGTTTATATAAACCGCAATATAAAAGAAAACATTGTTGATAATCTTGCGGAATAATTTGCTGCAACAGAAAAAGTATAAGATTGAAGAAAATGAAATTATTGGGAAAGTATTACTTTCCACTCATCCAGTCCATTTTCAATCCTTCATATTTACTTACCAATTTCAGTTATCACATTTAAATTTTATCCAAATTTATTTTCTTGGTTACGATTTTATTTAGAATAGAATATATTTTATTGTCATCGTTCTGTTAAAAGGACATTGTCCATCACATTAATACAAAAATCTACAGGGCACGTCATTACTAATAGATACATGTTAAATATTCTTCAATAGAATAAAAGGTATGTTCATACAAAAAAGTTTTTAGTTTAGTTTTGAAATGGAATTTGTTAAGTTTTTATATCTTCTGATAGTTTATTGAAGTATATTATTCCTTTGTATGCTGGGCTAAATTAAAATGCTTTCGTACTATGTATAGGTATACTTTTGCGTATTCCATTGCGTGTCGTCATAGTACTATATACCTATATCAGAATTTCTTAAAAAGGTATTCTCTAGAATGCAACTTATAAAACTGTAGATAATTCAACATTTTCTCTTTTATGTATACGGATATTTAAATAAATGATTCGGCTTAGAGTAATTTAAATCCATTCAATAAATTTAGAAGAGCCTGAGACTCTTCTCGGTAAACGGTTAGCAAAATCAGTTCAGTTCGAGATTTTGTACTAAACAGACCCTTAATTGTACAATGTTTTTTCTTATTTTTTTATTTGTATTTTGATATTTTGATATCGCTTTTTTGAATTAATAAATCGTCATACTGATGTGTTAGCAGGTTTAAGATATATATATTTTTTTAATTTTAGGCTAAAAATAACATTAAACGCTTCAAAATCTCGTTTAATTTTCACCTGGTTATATGATAGCCTAGCTATTGAAGTGCATACGTTCAATACAATTAATTTTATTGGTAGGAAGTTTTGAAGTGCTTGACTTTTTCATTGCCACAGTTTTGAGTGTTCGTGTTATTTCTAAGTTTAATTTTAGTCTACAATTCATTTCAATTCAATCTCACAAGTATATCTATCTAAACACAGCTTTATCTAACATTTAACAAGGGCACCAAGCTGATAAATATCATCCAATTTAATATTAATTTATACATACAAACTATGTTTTAGCACAGATAACTTATCTGTGGTTTTAGTATCAATGGTTTTAGTTAGTCTTTCAAGTGTTACGTGATCTTTGCTTCTAAAAAATTATTAAATTTTGTGCTTTTATTTTTCACGTTTATAATCCTTTTTGTGTGTCGTCCTCGTATAATAACAGACAATCCATTTTCTCAGTTGTTAGTTAGGTTATAGGAGGACAGGATTATATGTAGGTGCATAACTGCATGAACAGAATCGTTTGTTAGGCTAAAATTTGTATGTTGTAAAATGTGTTGATTTAATATAGTGGTATAGCAAGTAAGTTATATTTTATCCCTATTCTTATCTGAACATTGCCTTTTTAATCGTGTAGGTACTTGTAAATTCATGTGAAAGATAGATGGTGTAAAACAGATGTTTACTACATTGATAATATATCGCAAAAATTTGCTGGTAATGTTTAAAAGTGTTAGTTCTTAAACTTGTTTAAATAATAATACTTGTATTATCTCTTCAAAGATACGCCAAGACTGTAACGTAATAATAGACACGAAAGATATCCGATCACTAAGCGTTACAACGATTTAAATTAATTCGGGATAATTGCCTAGGAAATTCGTGGATGTCCATTTTCAACTGAGGACCGAATGAATTAAGAAAAAGTTATAATATTTAAACATGCTTCGTTATCTCTCCTCTAAAATCTATATCTACAAGTGCTTCTTTTTACGCCTGCTTAACCTGCAAACTAACAAAAACCCACAGAGAAGTGTGTAACTAATAGGGAAATGTGATTACCAAAATAAACTAGTCAATACCGAATGGTGCAGAGAAGCATTTTCTCGATTCAATAAATTATCCTTCCCCATATACATAGTTTCATAAGCGTCTAATTCCCTCGAAGATGTTACATTTGTTAATAGTTTAAAGTTCTCAATGTTAATTTTATAATCTGTATCATTAATGATTGTCGTTCCGTTTATCTTTTGAGTTACCTAAAAGGTTTCGTAGTGTGTTTCGTGAGGTAAAATATGTGTTCAAATTGTGCTCTTTAAAAATACCGCCTATGTATTTCATAGTTTTCTGGAAGGACAATTTATAGAATTTTTATAATGCATCTTTGACTCTGCGTGAGTAATATAATTAAGTAAGTAAGTAATTTTATTGATTTGTAGAATCAAGAATGGTTATAAAATCAGTCAAAATGAAACAAAAAGAAAAAAAATATTAATCTAACAAAGCAATGAATATGATAAATGAACCCAAAACCACCACCAATTAGAAAAGAAAGAAAAACTAGAACGAAACAGTAATCTGAAAGCTAAAAACAAAAACGAAAAGTTCAACATAATAAATATTCTTGCACGCTATAGAAAGCCCGCTCGATCAGAAATCGTTTGACATTATTTTCAAAGCTCACAGTGGAAGATTTTATTACATCAGGTAACTTGTTGTACAACCTTCTACCTAGTAGTTTAACACCCCGCTCGGTGACCTGAAACTCACATTTCGGTATACGAAAGTCATCAAGATGTCGCGTGCTATAATCATGTATGTCTCTGTTAGTGACGTAATTACTAGTTTGCCTACGAATATAGCAGATTGCCTCGATATAAAAAACGACGGCACTGTTAAAATACCTAGTGCAGCAAATGTATTTTTGCAAGATTCAGTTGATTTTAACCCGCCCAGAATTCTGATAATTTGCTTTTGCGCTGGAAGTACCATGTTAGCAATGAATGAATCTCAGCAAAGTAAACAGTCTTGAGAGTGTGAACTGATAAAGTATCCTTAAGAGCCCGAAAAAGATATGCTTTATGGATTGATTTCGTAATTGTACTGCAACGATTGTCCTACAACAGATTATCTTGTAAGTGCACGTCAAGGAATTTTGTATTCTTCTGTTGCGGCAAAGGATCACCACTTATAAGTATGCAACATTGTGTGTTTTGCAGTTGCTGTCTAGTGTGAAAAAGCATAGATATCGTTTTATCTTTGTTGACACACTGTTTGTTGCTAGAAAACCATTGATACAATCGATTGATTGCGATGTTACTGGCAGTTTCTGCATCTTGTAAACTGTCCCGTGAAATAAGTATTGTCGTATCATCAGCATACATATAAATAAGTAAATCAGAAACAAAAGGAAATATGTCATTGGTGTACATGCTAAAAAGTAAAGGGCCCAGCACAGAACCTTGCGGAACTCCATGAAGTATAGGTAAGTAGCTAGATTTATAGTTCTTTACATTCATGCTGGTTTCGTGTTTTAGTGTCACAAATTGTAAACGTCCTGGTAGGTACGAAGCATTAAGCAAATTAGAAAGGAAGGAATTGAAATTTGAAATCCTTCCTTCTTATAGAATTTTTATCGAGAGTTTCAATTGATACTAAAGTAGTGGAGCTGTACACATAATGTTTATATTGAACTTTCTTTAGATGCCGTAATACGTCCACAGGAGAGTAAACATTGTAAATCGCAACCTTTTTAATGAACTGGAATTTCTTGTCAAGTCTTATTAAGTGGGAATGTTACTAAGTTATTAATTAAGAAATTAATGCCGGCCATTTTATGTTGTCCGCAGTGATTTGAATCAGCCATTGTAAACCTATATTAAAGCGATTACCGCCATGAGAATGAGAGGCTTGAATCATCTGGCACAATTGCACAACATATTACTAACAATAAGCTATCTAGGAACGGAAGCTGTTTGTTCGCGTCTTCATCTGTAGTAAATTTAATACTGTCGAATTTTGAAATTATTCCCGTTACGAAATCTGCAATAGTAGTTTTAGTAGTAGAAAACCGTAAATACAGTGTTTGCATTCTAAGTTAAAATTAATAGTTTATAAGAAAACAAAACGTAATAAATTTTATTTTAACATTTAATATAAAAAATAAAAATGTTTCGACATTTATTTCCATCATGTATAACGATACTTATCTTACATTAAATATCATCGATAAATAAAATATTATTTAGAGCTAAATTAGTTTTACATATACATTGATATCAGGTATCTCGAATTGTTCATTCATACATAAAATACTTTCTTAAATAACAAAATAGAATCACAAGAAGTAATGCTTATATCTCTTGGTTTGGTATCACTTTTGCGTTGTTTGGTCACCATCACATCATTGTATTACTTAAAATAGTTTCTGTGATATTTACACTTAACCACTAATTAATAGTTCTCTCCTTATCTTCTTATATGTACAAGATACATACATTAAATAAATCACAAAATTGTCACCGTTGCCCCTCGTGAGGTACGTCCCAGCAAGTCTTTAACCATATTAAATGGTGTTGTAGTATTTTGCGTTGTGGGCGTCCCTGGGCCACAGTAATTGCTATAAATCCACTTGGGGTTTTCCCGCGTTCTTCACCGCTTGGTACCTTTGAATTGATGGGATTGCGAATAGAATAAGACCGCTTACAGCTATGGCTGTGCCAGCTAAGTAAAATGCTGGATCAAACGATTCAAATATGTCATAAAGTTCACCTAAAAAGAACAAGAAAACATTTTAGTTCAAGTTTGGATATATACAAGCAACTAAAGTACAGTCTTAACGTCTCGTCTAATTTGTTATAAATAAAGTGGTTTAGGATATTGTCTTTGAAGGATTTGCAACCAAATGTGGTATTGATGTGATACTTTGTGAACTGTATACTAAAGGAATAAACTTTACTGTAGTAAAATCTTCTACTATAAGTACTATTTACATTAAGTTAAAAATTAAAAAAAGAAGGTATTAAAATTTACCTCCAATGGGCGGTCCAATAAAGGAAGCAATTCCTTGAAATAGCAATAGAAGTCCAAAGGCATTCGTTAACTTATCGATTCCTAGTAGGTCCACCAATATAACGGAGGTCAAACCAACGTAGGCTCCAATAGTAAATCCAAATACACTAGCGTAGATGCTGAGTGAAAGGAAATCCAAACAAAAGGCACTAAGAGCGGTTGCTGAAATGAAGCAAATATTTTTGGAAATTATCAAACTGCAAATAGTAATTAATTTAAATAAAATTAATATTCATTTCTTTAAAATTACACTTTTACACGAATTGAGCAGGGATGATTTTGACAGGCGCTTGGTATTTTGCGAATCACTCGGTCATTAATTCGGCTTCAACAATAATCGAAGCTTACTCTATAAAATCTGTTTTTTCGAATGCATTTTCTTTTTCATTGAATGGTAAAGTAAATCGTCACAACTGTAGATGTTACAGTCAGAGTGATTAATCAGCGATTATATACAGGGTGATTTATGAGCTCACCGACAAACTTTGCCATATGAAAGCGCTTGGTATTTTAACAAAAAAACATTATAGGAACATATATCCGATTTCAATTATTTAAGGAAATAAAAGACTGCAAATTTTTTTAAAATTTTTTTTTATAAACACTTACATATTTAAATAAATTGCTCAAATCTCAAAATCATGTGAATAGTTAATTATATTAAGTGTTCAAAATGTCCTCCTCCCGCTTCAATGCATGCTTCACAACGACGAACTACAGAGTTTTTCACCCGAACAAGAAGGTATGGTTCATTTCGAATTTGTGTAGCAGCATTTTGTATTCTCTGTAATAACTGTGGTCGTGTATTAATCTCCTCTTGATAAACAATTTGCTTCAGGTGTCCCCACAAAAAGAAATCCAAAGGATTTAAGTCGGGTGATCGCGGAGGCCATGCAATTGGACCATTATAACCAATCCATCTGTTTCTAAAGTGATGGGTTAACCACTCAACAACTACCCGTCCGCGATGTGGTGGAGCACCGTCCTGCTGGTACCACATAGTTGCAATAACGTTAAGAGGTGTATCTTGAAGAAAGTCAAAGATGTTGTTTAAAAAAATTCTGTAAGTATTTGCGTTCAAACGTTCTTCCAGAACATGCACAGGTAATAAGGTATCGTTGAAGATTCCACCCCATACGTTGATACTGAATCTTTGTTGAAAATTACGTTGCCTAATCACATGTGGGTTTAGTAATGACCAAATATGATCATTATGGTAATTGTTTATTCCGTCTCGTGTAAAGCATGCTTCATCGGTCCACAGAACATTTGTAATGAAGTCATTATTTTGAGCGTGTTGCTGCAATAACCAATTACAAAATGCTAGCCGTCGCTGAGCATCTCCAATTTGTAAACCATGAACATTTTGTGGATCGTAGGGATGAAGGACTTCGCTGTTCAAAGTACGCCATACAAAATTTTGACTTACATGCAGATTGTTTGCTATTCTCCTAGTACTAATTGAAGGATTGTCAGTTACAGCATCAATAACAGCTTCTTCCTGTTCTACATTAACTACATGAGGTCGAATAGCTTTAGCAGGAGCAGGATTACCTGTTTCTCGTAATCTACGGAAAGATTCCCCAAAAACTGAGTGATGCGGTAGATGACGAAATGGAAATCTTTCTTAATATTCGCGCACCGATTCGCGTGCATTTCCATTGCAATAACCATACACGAATATGATGTCGGCATACTCTTCAGTACTGTAGGCGTACATTTGAAGAAGGAACAGAAAACAACGATTGAATACTGACATTAAACTGACACAGACTGACAATAATTGTGTTTGCGCTTCTCTCTAAGTACACTTTGTTTTCTTATTAATAAATCATATCAATAGGCATTATTCCCAAAGTAATAAAAAATTAAAATAAACTGAGAAGTCTTTTATTTCCTTAAAAATCTGAAATCGCACATATGTTCCAATAATGTTTTTTATTAAAATAACAAGCGCTTTCATATGGCAACGTTTGTCGGTGAGCTCATAAATAACCGTTATTGTGTTCGTCGTTGTGAAGCATGCATTGAAGCGGGAGGAGGACATTTTGAACACTTAATATAATTAACTATTCACATGATTTTGAGATTTGAGCAATTTATTTAAATATGTAAGTGTTTATAAAAAAAAATTTAAAAAAAATTTGCAGTCTTTTATTTCCTTAAATAATTGAAATCAGATATATGTTCCTATAATGTTTTTTTGTTAAAATACCAAGCGCTTTCATATGGCAAAGTTTGTCGGAGCTCATAAATCGCTCTGTATAATCGTCAGTTAATATGTATAATGATCACATCAGCTAGTTAAAGTGATTAAATCACTTTGTCTAGCCATTATTTATAATAGCCAGAAGCATCTGGATAAAGTAATAAGTCTAATTAAAAATTAATTATTTCATAAATACTTTTTTTATATATTTTTTTTTTATAGTTTTTCAATTGTTTGGACATATACCTTTGAGTATCTCCTATAGATGACGATCAGCTTCAGTGTAAGATTTCATTTGTGTCGTGCACCATCTAAGAGACACCTCATAAATATATATTGGTACTTACTATGCAAATTTTGCTGTTTGCAATAATGACAGAGGCTATGAGGGTTCGTTTTGGTGAACAAGTTAGTCGTAGCTGTTTTTAAAAACTAAAAGAGCACAAAGATTGGTCGATATCTTTACCATTTTCGGAGCGTCTAGCATTTTACAAAGTGATAATGGGAGATAATTTGCAAATAAGGTTGTCGAAGAAGTGTGTGTGATGTGACCAGAACTAAAAATTGTAGATGGTAAGCCTCGGCACGCTCAATCTCAAAGACCCATTGAAAAAGCTAATCAAGATATCGAAAAGATGCTATGTACTTGGCTGGAATCTAACAACACGACAAAACGGTTCGAAGGATTACGTTTCATCCAGTTTACGAAAGACAGAACATATCACTCAGGAATAAGTCGCAAGCCTTATGAAGCAATATGTGCTTGCAAAGCTAAAATCGGAATCAATACTTATATCTATTAAGAGTTTGAGTAAATGTTGAATGAAAACGACAAACAAGTTGATAATGTTAATTCAGTCGATGAAGATCGATCAACGATCAACTTGAGAAAGAACTCGAAACAGGTATTTTTAGTATTGACACGTAAAATAATACGAATTTGAATATTTTCATCAAACGGCTACCAAAACGAGTGAGAGGTAGCGATTTTATACTCAATAAGAACAAACCAGACATTCAAGATGCCAGGACTTCAGCCAAATAATCTTTGGAGAAACAAGCAGAAAAATGTTAGCTCTGTCATCAGTGAAATGTCCTGCTGCGAATATAGATAACAACGTAGGGGTGAAAATATCAGACGTCGATCGCGCTAAAAGTGGCGCTAGAAAGGTAATAGCTGTTATAATGTGAATGCGCCAGCAAAGAATCTCATCTAGGTGGCTAGGTATTTAAACATTGCAACTGCACTGGAGATTGCACTTCCAACTCAAAGTGTTGTAAGAGTCTCACTTGTAAAAATAAATAAGTTCTAATAATATATAAACACATTTGACGAGCGGCGGACTAGGTATAGCATTTTAATGGATACGAGAATGAGTGAGATAGATATGCGTACGTGCTAAATGGACAAAGAAGGGATATAGAGCTACCGTCCAATGTTGTCAGTTCTCAGTCAGGTGCTCAGTACATTTGTGAAATACATCAGTTTAGATACGAACAGCGACGAGTTAAGATGCGGATGTATCGTTGACGCTGTTGCAAATGCGTGAATTAAATGATATTTTATTGATGTATTATTGTAATATTAAAATTATTATTGGGAAAATGCTGGTAATGCAGTATCGTACTTAAGCAATATTCACATATTATTGCTACTAATTTTTCATAAAATAACACGAATTCTAAAAAAGAATAAAACCAAGCTTTATTGACCAAATAAGATATTTTTATTCTACATATCTTTTAAGTAAAAAGTATTCTAAAATTATCAACTAAGGGAAAATAAGAAAAACTAAACTTAAAATAAAGAAAATAAAACTTGAAAATTCGAAAACTAAATAGAAAATTTGGAGTATAAATATAAAGGGTAATGATATTACTTAATAACGGCTTCAAAGAGCCCCCCATGCTGTACTTCGCAATAACCTAGCCTGTTATAAAATTCTCTGCGCACATTATTTAGCATAGCTGCTGGAATGTTATGGCATGCCTGTTCAATTCTATTGCGCAGATCATCCAATGTTTGAGGCATTTCGTGCGAATATGGTCAAGTTACATCATTACAATCTATCAGCCCTTGCAATGAAATTGGAAAGAATTCCAGCTTCTTCAGCTCAAATTGAACGTGTTTTCTCGAATTGGTCATTTGTTCATTCGCCCTTGCGGAATCGTTTGGACTTCCAGCGATAAAAAAAAATTTCTACATGTGTATTATACACATAAAGCTATTGACACCAATATATCTGATGACTATCTTATTTATAAATTGCATGAATATTATAACTGTTATTGCTATCACATTATACATTTTACTTTTATATTTAAATAGGTATAGTTTGGTTAGTTTTAAGGTTATTTGGGATGCTTAAGTTCCTGCTGTAAGTTCCACTATCTACTTGTTATTTGAAGAAATATAGAAAAAAATTTCCACGCTTGTTCTATATTCCATCAAAGATTTTTAAACTTTATAGTTTGGTAAAAAATATTGTTGAAATCAAATTAATTTTAAAAGCAGGTTTATCCTAAAATAAGGTTGCCGACATAGTTTACATTGTTTACATAGTCTACATGAAAAAAGGCTAACGTAAACAAAACGTAAACTACACGTAGAAAACCAGCGTAAAGTAAACTTCATTGTCTACCGCACATCCCTGGTTCGTTTCAATTGAAATGTCCTATATATAAATAGAATTTAACACATTTTCTGAAATAAATAACTGATAGTCAAATAATTTTATTAGTGTCACCCAAAGTTAAAGATTCCGAGAACCAACAGAATTATCGATATTAATCTAAACAAGATCAAGTACAAAATCCTTCATCGAAAATTACTTTTATCTACAAACCAATTGTAATAATTGTGTGTCCTCAAACGTCGCCGACTGCCAAAGATTACATATCATGAAAATAGCATTAAAGTACAGAATATAAGTGTCTACAATAATTGGCATTTTTTTAATCCTATTTTCTTGAAAAGATGAAAGAGGAAGTCATAGTGGTAATCAACGCAGAAAAAAAACGCAAATATATCTAACAGTTTCATAAATATTTTTTATAAAAGAGCCCAGATGCTTCGATGAGTACATTTTATAATTTCGTCCAAAAACACTTCGTTATTTTGATTTGATAAGAGATTTTTGAATAAAGATTAACAAAACATCCTACGTTGTCGAAAAATATGTAAGGACTATAGACATATAAGATATCTGATCACTCCACCATTTTATTAATATAGGATAATTGTGGATTTCCATCTTCGATCTTTGGTTGAAAATAAAAATCCACGAATTTCCAAACCAATTCCCCCAAATTAATAAACATTTTTTGACTGCTTGTAATATTGAAAGCTATAATGATATCTTACCTATTCCGCATATGGTGAGGCACACATTATAAATCCACAATCTATTCACCCATGGTTTGTCTGATATGTATCCGAGGACTATCCTTCCTACAGTATTCGCTACCCCGATAATGGATAAGAGCATGCTGGCTTGATTAGTGGTGAGAGCAAGCGATTTAGCTCTAGAAACTATGTAGACGTACGGTATATTGAATCCGATACTAGTTAAAAAGTTACTGAGGGTGAACAGAATAAAAATGACGTCCTTAAACAGCGAAAAATCCAACATCTCCCTGAGCGTATCTCTAGTTTCTGGAGAGCAGACTATTCCGCATATCGTAGTTTTCTCATCCTCATCTTGACCTTTAGAATATCTTCTACTTGTCGCTCTCCTCTCTAATAATTCATCATCGCCACTGGCCCTCAAACTTAATTTAGATCTATATGAAGGTATGTTCATCAAGCTGCGCTGGTAGAAGATATCTGGTTTGTAGAGTGGACCACGCAGGTGGGATTGGCTGGCATATCTTCTTCCACCATCAGATTGCGTGGACGTCATCAGCAATGGCTGACTCACGGCTAATCTTGCAGTTTCTTTCGTATTTTTCAGTTTTCCATTAGTAACATTACCGTTTTGTTCGACCAAAGGTTTGGTGGCTGTGAAATGGCTCATACTCCTTGGTCTCTGCATGTTGGTACTGTCAGACACCAGATGGCGTAAATTCATATCCGATATGTGAAGATCTAATGCAGCCGAGGTATTTTTTAAATGGATTCCGCTGCGTTTGGAAGCGTTTGATGGCCGCTTCGATGGTGGTTCGTATTCTAACGGCCTGAAGAGGGCGCCGAAGATGATGCATTCTAAAACTATACCGGAGATGATCATCATCGAACCTCTCCAGCCGTATTCCCTCAGCAAAACCGTGATGATTGGGGCGAAAATGAAGGTGCCGAAGCCGGAACCGCAAACTGCTATCCCCGTTGCTAAAGACCGCTTCTTTTCGAAGTACATGGTGACGCTTACGATGGCTGGGAGATAGATAAGACCGAATCCGAAACCAGTACCGAGGCCTATGGTGATGTAGAGCACGAAGACGCTGTTCGCCCAGAAACTGACGAAAAGGCAGAAGCTGGCAAGGATTGCTCCAGCTATTGTGACGATGCGACAGCCCCATCTATTGACTAAAGAACTTGAAATTGGTCCTGAAATACAATATAAATTTCAAAATCAAGTGGCAAAAAGTTCGAAAAGTCATTTTGGCAGGTGTAACATGTTGTGTTATAATTTTTAACTAAGGGTGGAGTTATAAATTCGCAGGAGATTCCATCAAAAACGACACAGATGATGCAAGGTACGATTCAAAGGTACGTGGGGAATTCGGATGCTCACTATACTCATTTTAAAATGTAGTAGTTACAGATACATTGTCAAGAATCGTAAGTTCTATAGCGGCACCGATTATTATGCTATATGAAATATACATGCTGATTATATACTGTGGATTGATTCAAGCTGCACTATACGCTTACATCATTTGGAGGGATTGGAAACTTATAGTACCATCTACCAATAAATAAAATGTTATAAAATCGAATTTGTTTTAATTGACGCTTGGTTAGGACAATGTGGAAAAGTTTAGGAAAGTTAGATAGAATCCTCAGAACTTCGGCTATAAGTTTATTTTTGAAGAGGAGTTTACGAGTTTATCACATTATTACTTCATTCGCGTTAGATGGGGTTTACCGTCTAGCTCTGACCTAATTTTGTGGAAGTAATTTATTTTATGGTTCATAACTTATTGCAGATGGAGCGGGAAGGTTCACTCTCTAACCGACACGAAATATTTTAGCTTTTTTTTTAACGAGCATCTTTTTCAATTATTTTTAAGTTCAATTAAGTTGCCAATATTGTGTTTTTTTTTACTTTGTTTATATCCAATAAATTTGATGGAAATGTCATGGTGATAAAATTAAGTGTTTAGCACTTAGGCTTGAATGAACAGCAATTAAATTAAAAGCTATTTGAATTTGTATTATGTTGTGTACGTTTATTATGCTAGTTATGAGGCAAGTGAGTACTTGAATTGAGGAACCTGGATCGAAACTAGCGATGTATAGATCAACATAATGGTAGGCACCAGTAGGCACTGAAACTCTTACTACTTCAAAAGCTATAAAACATTTAGGAATCCACCTAGACAATAAAATTAATTTTAGGTTGGCATGTACAGACTACAGAAGGATGGACGTATAGATTAATTAAAAACATGTTAGGAAACATTAAGGATGGCCACCGGCTATAGGTATCTTGGTGACGGTTGGTCCTAGAGGTTAACGAAAAAAATTATACTAGTAAATCATCAAACCATCTTTAAAAACATTTTTTTAAGTTTCTGAAGTTCCTGCAAGATGGCGTAATCTGTTTTCTTTTTACATTTATTATTCCTTTTAATACTGTTCCCTTATGTGGGTTGGTGAAAAATGTAATGGTGTAAAATAAGCTGCTCAGTTACATAAAAGTCTTTGTAACTTTAGTGAGTGTCAACCGATTTTCAAAAACTTGGACTCATGGTGAAGAGAACATCACCTAGCTGAAAAGTATAAATAACATTGTGTGCTTTATTACTTTAAGGGGACGCCGTGGTAAAATCTAGTGTGTTTCTAAACCTAAAGACTGTGCAGAGAGCATCTTAAACTGCCGGCATGGGAATGGATCGGTCGAAATTTTCTCCGACAGCCAAGCTGCCCTCAGGGCACTACAGGCTGTCAAATTTGCTTCCGAAGTGGTACTGAGGTGCCATAGGAAGCTTGAAGAATTGGCGGAGCATCACAGCATTACGCTGAGATGGGTGCCTAGTCACTCTGGGATTAGAGGCAACGAAATTGCTGACAAACTAGCTAGAGGCGCCAGTGGTCTACCGTTCACCGGTCCAGAACCGTCGTGCGGGAGTTCCTATGGCGGTATCAAAGCCTTTGTCAGATCTCAACTCGCTCCTAGTCACCGCCCCTATTGGAATGGACTAGTCGGCGGGAGACACTGTAAAATGCTCGGCTTTTATCCGGGCGACGAAAGACTCCGCAAGGCAGTCTCTATGAGCAGGGTCAGACTGAGACTTCTTACGGGAGTCCTAACCGGCCACTGCTCATTAAATAAGCATTTGCACCGAATGGGGCGAGTGAACTCTCCCCTGTGTAGAAACTGTGGGAGAGCAGAAGAAACTCCCGTGCACCTCCTTGCCGACTGCCCGGCAGTGGACAGGGAGAGACGGAGCTGTCTAGGGGTCGCTCGTTTGGACGAACCCAGTATAAGCAAATTAACTCTCGACCAACTTGCGGACCTGTTTGTTCGAGTACAACCTGGTCGAGAAGGTTAAGACATCATGGGGGCATAATAGGTCTTAAGGCCGAGTTGCCTTACGGGGTTAAACCTGCCCATGAAAGCCAAAAAAAAAAAAAAACCTAAAGATGTCCCTACGATCGGTAACATAATTTATGACAAGGGCGTGGCTTATTTTCTTTCGAATTGGTTACGGTTGAACGGGGGTGTTAATTATTCTCTGTCGGTTTCTCAGCCCGGCTTAGATAAATCACAAATAAACTTCTACTTGCGTATATCGATGGTATCTGCTTTAAAATGCAAAATATCTTTTTACAGAAAATAATATACAAAGCGGGGAAATGTATGTTTTATTATTTATTTATTTTTACAAATTTTACAGTTGTATCAGAACAACTCCTTGACACTAGCCCGGATCATTTTCAATTATTCACCTGAAAGTAATTTTCTAATTCTTAATTTGTTAGCACATAAAAAATTGTACCAAATTTTTAAATTAGTTCCAATGGTTGCCGTAATTTTGACTTACTGAAATATCCAAGAAAACTATTCAAAGCTATCACTGATTTGTGTTATTTGGCAACATTTTGTGTTTTCTTTTGGACTTCCTTTATTGTTTTACTGTCCCTGCAACGTAGACCTTTCTGCACCCGTCGTAAAATTATTTCAGGCGCTACACATGTTTCATAAAAAATTCGTAATTTTATGAAACTAGATGCTGGCGTTATCTAGGTACGAGTTTGCCCTATTTGTGATTTTCTCAAAAAAAAAAAGAAAAATTAAATGGAATTATATCACTATAAACAATTCAGAAAAATGAGAACGCAATAACAGTTTGATCTGCCAAAATCGCAAATTGATATCTGTTGTCATTTCAAAGATAATTTTACTTTTATAAATTTTATAAACTTTTGCCTGTTCTGTAAGCTCGACAGAAAAAAGTTTATAAATCGTACGTTAAAATACTTATATTTTCTTAAGTGACACTTAATTATTAATACCATGTAGTAACCTGGGAAATGTAATCCGAGTAATCAGTTGTTTAGTCATTGTTTAGTTTTGGCATCTGTCAAAATGTGACAGAGTGCTTTATAATCTTTGCAACAATTATTGTTCAGTAATGCTTTATTTTTTCAATAAAGAAGCTTAAGATATACTATGTATTTTGAAAGTTTATAAAATGCTGTTACTGTTTTAACGGAAGAATGCTACACTGTAACCGGTAATTTAATTTAAACTTATAGCTTACAGGGTGCACCAAAAGTTTGCACCAAAGAAAATTTACAAAAATCAAATTATCTTTGGAATATCAATTTGCGGTTATTGCGTTAGTATTTTTCTGGATAAATTATAATAAAATAACATAAATAAGACAAACTAGTAGATAACGCCATCTACTATCCAAACAATGCTATTTTCGTTTTTCACATACTTGATGTTCTCTTCACAATGAGACCAATTTTTTTGAAAATTGGTTCACATTCACTAAAGTTACAGAGACTGTTATGTGACAAAATGTATGCTTCCTCCATCGCTTTATAACAGTGCAATTTTAGTATCATGAATCAAACTTATAGATAATTACGAGCTGGGCATTTAACTTTTATTTTTAATCTTTACAGGGCAAGTCTCCTAAACTAATTGATTTTTCATTATTTTTTTAGTATGTTTTCTTGGATGGTCATGTTTTGAAATAAAGGAAAACAGAATGTGTTTAGTGGTCGAAATTTGGACCACTGACCGTTAAAGGGTTAACTAACTTAAATATAGGAAACGCCATCTTACGTAAAAGTTCAGAAACTTCAAAAGATGTTTTACTAGCATATTTTTTCCTTAAGCTCTACGGTTAACCTATACCTACATAGCAATGCAAATGAAAAGAAACGTGGGGCATTACCTTGCAATAATGCTATAAATAATTCTGTGGTGGATACAAGTTCAAAGCTTAGGGGCTTCTAGTAAGGGCAAGAGTCCCTCGCATCAAACGTTCTTGTTTGATGGTGCATTGTTTCATAATCCATTCCTCCCTTTTCTTCCCCACAACAACAACAACAACAACAAAGTATATTGGTATTTATTTACCCGAACATAACGTGACTCCTACTAGTAGAGACAATATCCATGCTGTGCGTCCTTTTCCCTCGTCGAAATAATTCAGAAACTCATCGTAGAATACACCGAACGAATATGTGACGCCATCATCTGAAATGGACAAAATAAATCGTAAAAATTTCATCTTTCTATGTTCGTACAGTTCGTCTACTTCAATGGGAACCATATAGATTTCTTTTATCATTAGACAGTTTTAAAAAAAAAACTAAAAAATGGTGTAAAACCTAAAATGTTACCACAAGGTATCACTTCTTCATACATATGCGACGTTTGCCCAAAAATATGAACGTTGTCCAACAGTAAACTAGCTGCCTACATTTTTGTCAGACAATATCGAAAATTGTTATAAAGAAAAGAAATCATCTACATTGAAAGATTAGATTTTATTTTCCTTCTTTTTGAAATAATTAAATTAAATTTTTCCAGTCCCCATACTAAACATTTATCTCTGTTTGTACCAACTTGATAACCTCTCCATTTTCAAACGCACAATTAAGTAATAATGAATGCATGCATATAATGTCATTTATATCACAAATTGGAAAGCACAGCCGTGACACAATGAAAGTTGCGGACCTGAGGCAGAGATTTCATCAATGCTTTTGTTATCATTAATATGGACTAACAGCTGTGAGTAAGTCTAAATGTTTGACGTAGAAGGATTCAAGTTCCTTTGTTGTCCTTTTGTACTATAACACTAATAAAAGACATCCGTCGAATTTTTGTTGCAGTTCGATAACATTTATTGTGTCGCGGCGGTACATACAGATACTAAGTTGTGTAGTTAGCATAACATTAACGAAATTAAAAATGGAGATATAGTCGGCCAAAACATATCAGAATATCTGTATATCAATGTATTATAACATGATGATCCGTCTTGTAGAAGTGGGTGTATGTTGGAATTCTTCTAGCCGTAGTTCATCCACAAATTCCTTTCTTAACTTTTTGTAATTTCCATCTAGTTTATGTACCTAAAATATGAATTATTGTCATTCAAGTAACGAAAAGTGTTTGGCACAGTTCTATTTGTGCCCTATCTCCAAACATGATGATACCACCATTAAAAGCAAGTTATCTTCTAACTTTGCTTGCATGAGATCAAACTTTCTATGATAATATCTCGTTTTTATTATATTTTTTTTTATAACAATATTGGTAAGTATAATTTAAGTTTTTTGCCATCTCTTCATAAATATATTTTTGATACTTCCACATTTTGAATTTGTTGGTAGTTTTGGTTACTGTTTAATAGATAGATAGATAGATAGATAGATTTATTTCCTCATTATATACATCAGTATATGAGAACGTCAATATATAGATTTATAATATATAATACATAATAATATAAAATCAATTAAAGTAATATTAACGGATACATACATATACATTAAAGACTTACCAAATTTAATGATAGATAAATATTCCTATGTATACAGGGTGTAACAATGGTCTCGCCGTGTAACCGTTGTAAATAGATATAGGGAAAGTCATAGCGAATCGATGCAGAATTAAATTCTGCATCTGGTCATCTAAAAATATACAGGGTGTTCCATTTGAAAAAAAGAACTTTTTCAACTTTGAAGATTTTGTAATTGATCATGCAGTTTTGGACAGCCTGTATGCGACAAATCAATTGTGAATGTGGATTTCGAAAGTGTCATTCTTGTGCTTCCATCTACCCTAGAAGTGTTTATTACCAGCCGAAAATGGGCAAAAGATACTATGTTGCAAATAACGCTACATCTTTCAAAATTTTCAAAAAAATCAAGATATCTAAGTAGCAGTTGAAAATAGGTATAGGGAAACCTATTAGAACTCATCATAAAATTTTCTCAGGAATTTAAAAATGAAATAATATACAGGCTGTTCCATTTAAAATAAGAAAGTTTATGGCGACTTTCGGTATAACCGGAAGTGGTAAGCCCCTGAAAATATTTTAAGATGAAAGAGAATCTTGAATAGCCCCGGATTCCAAAAATTCAGAATTTCAGGTTTTTTCTAACCTCGGAAACTTCTAACGAACGACTACCGTGGAAAACCCTGTATATCTATTGCTAAATATTATGCAGTTTCTAAAGGCGTTTTATAATCTTATATTTCTAATGATGATAATTGCCATTTCTAATAAATGTACTTAATAAATTCAAAATTTAATCGGTGTTCACAGCCTTAAGTAAGAAAAGTTTGTAAGGAATAACAAAACCTTATTTCGCCAGGTACCTGAATGGGTGTGATTGCATATTGGAACGTAGTTTCCAATATTAATTTTGTTTAAAATAAAAGTAGTTCTCTGTTACATTTACAGAATACAAAATACATACAAAATTTATATTTTTTTGATAAATTTCAAATATGCTTAGAAGAATTTGAATTGTAGGCCTCGGAGAACATTGATAAATATTAATTTTCTTTGTTGCTGGAACTAATAATAGAAAAGTTTTCGATGTGGTTCATAAATTAAATATATATGTAAGACACGTGCTACAAGATTTTTATATTTCTAAATATTATGACGTCATGCTAATATAAAATGTAAGAGCAATATGAAATCTTTCATAAATATATGAACAGTTTATTTCAAACAGTTAAGAAACATCTTGTAATGTAAACAAGTTATTTCGAAATAAATATACATACATATATTCTATATAGCTAACCTTGACATTGGTGGAAAAAGAAGGGTCAATAATTTTTCGTTTCTCTTGAATTGAAAAAGCGTGAACGACTAAAGTTGGCACGGTTATTGCTTCCAAAATATAAGGAAAACAAAAAATATACATCAGACGTAAACGACCACTTGTTAAAATTAGATTCTTTAGTTTTTCAAGTGCTTCGCAATATCAGGATTAATGTTAAGGAATTAATACCCTTAGAAAAATTTCAGGCGGCTAACTTACTATTTCTGTGTTATCTATGATCATCTACAAAACAACCGATTTTGAGGAATTTAATTTAATGGGATTTATCTGTTTGTGAAGTGGATATAGATGTAACTATGATGCACTTATCTATGTAGGTTATTTTTATTTAATCTATAATTTTTGAATTAATATTTTCTCTGCGAGGTTAATGTTCAAAATAACACAATGACATAGTAGTTTTTGGCAAGCCTTTTTCATTGTTCCTTTCTTTGTTTAAGTGCTACTAAAATAAATTGTGGTATAAATTAATGGGATAGAAACCATGAAATTTTGGATAAGTGTGCAAAATATAAATGTTAGAATAGAACATTATGAAGATTAATAAACGACATTTGGCACGAAATATCTAGATATAACTAATTTAGTTACAACGACAAAATTATAAGCACGTTAGCAAGGTAATATTCGCTTGTCATACAGTTGGTCGTTGTAAATTCTTAAAACTAGAGAAATTATGTTTCAACACCATAGTACTAAAATACTTGATTATATTCAAAAAGGAAGATATATCTATTAAGGAAGTACGATGCATTTAAATGTCAGTATGGGTGACTGCTTTGAAGAAACCATACTATTTAACAAGGAATGTATGGTCTAAATGTGTTCAGCTATCTCTCATTTTTGTTTTAACATTTTTCTTTTTCATTTTTCTGCAGGATGTTCTTTGGAACGTTACTAATACTTAAGCCGCTAGATTAATCACATTTATCAATTACATGAATGAGTTTTATTCGATGTAGTTTAGGTATAGATAATTTCTTATTTCAATTATGAGTTAACACCATTTGCTGTCCAATAGTAACTTTACGGATATGTAATGATGTCTGATGTTTCTTCCAAAATTTTTTGCGACCAATAACAAAATGTATATAAAACTTTTTTTTTAAATATTTTATGGTCTTCTATGACTTGGTACTATATGGTAGTTTTTTCAATGTCGCCCTCTATATGGTTGGTTTGTTTATATCCTCCACACTTCAGTAGTTCAGATCTACACCGTCTTCTTTTTGATTTAGTTAAGTAAAAACAAAGTATTTACTACTGTCTATGACATTAACTAGTAAGATTCTATGTTTATCTCATATCATTCAAAACAAAGTGACTGAATTGAGTATGTCTTAATGCCTTATTTTCAAGGTAAATTAAATAAAAGCAACTCAATATTCAAGTAGTAAAAATAATTTTGTTTTTGCACTGGCACAGCAAACGAGAATTTATAAAGAATTCTTTCCCTTTTTATATGAATTTCGAAACCAGGAAGGACTTCTGACATTTGATCCGTGCACTAATGTAGCTATCATGGTTTTCATTAATATTAAATAAAGTTTTTGAGGAGTCCCAAGACTTTAGACCAGTGATTTTTTTTCTGTTGGTTTAAAATCTCCAACAACATAAACAAATTTGAATATGGTGGCCTACAATTTACCTGCTTTGAAACAAACCAAAACAAATGTTCTTAGTCTCGATCTTTTAAATTCCTATTTTCTCATCTAATGTTATGCTCTAGGAAATTTTGTCATTCCCGTGGATGCCTATCACGCTTTTACCGTTCTTTTTCCTTTTTTTTTGATATCCCTGGTTTTGTGAGCTTTTTTTTTGATTGTTTAAGTTTTGATATTAAAATTTTTCTTCTGCTTCTCTGAGTCATTTAGATTGTAATCAGCACTTCACCATACGTTTGTTGTTTTAATCTAGAGGTCGCCGGTTTCTGTGGCTTCGGAAAAAGAATAAAACTAAATTAAAACTAAACAAAACTAACAAATTCGACAACGAAGTGAAAATGTTAAGTAGCAACATGTTTGCTTGTGTGGGCTGAGAACGAACATGGTTGTTCCAACAATATTTTAATTTTATTACATAACCAAAAATTATACCCAATTTTGCATAGACTAATATATTGACTTTTCAATCTGAAGGCGGCCCAACAGCCGAAACTAGCCTAAGAAAAAATAATATTAAAATTAATAAAGCAATAAAGTTTTAACATATTTGTTAAAAGCGAAGTCTTTCCTTATGAACGGATATTTATTAAGGTATTGGTAACTTGTTTCTTTTTTTGTAAAAGCAATTCTTCAATTTTGTTAATGATCTAACTTCCATGATATTTATACAAAGGTGGTCAATGTGTACGTGGCTCATGGTTAATTCCAAACCCAGTAATATTAACAACAACATACAGAAATGATCAAACCCGATATACATATGTCAGTCTCACTTTTACCGATGGGTATTTTTGAGATAGTGGAGCAATGTCCGGTAAACAGGCCAGTAAGTAGCCTGAGTCCCGGTTTGTTGAGTCTGAATATCAATATTTTAGTTAGGGGTCGTCCGGAGGTTTGTCTCCAGAGGAATAGGACTTCCTCGTACTCCCATTGTCACAGCTTACCTCTAATCTAGGTTTTGGAAACACCCAGAGTGGACTTTGGTCCATAGAAGTTACTAGCTGGTACACATACTGGTGTAACTTTGCTTGTTGTAGTCAGTCTAAAAGATATTTGCTAAAGTGCCCAGTGTATATGATATTAGCGCTTTTCATCCCTTTCTTGAGGTTTTCTTGGACACAAACATTTATGGCGAATATTTCAGCTTGAAGGATGGTTGAGGTTTGCCCTAGAGAAAAACTATGGAATACTTTAACAGAAAGGAACATAAACGATAAAACTATAAGAATAATTACAAAAGTATATAAGAACAATGTTAACGCAGTAATAGCAAATAATAATGTATCAGATTCCTTCACAACACAATTAGGACTACGACAAGGAGGAAGCTTAAGTCCAATATTGTTCATAATTTTTATGGACGATATTATTAAGAAATGTACCAAAAAAAGTAAGAAATTCTGTGTTGGATATTACAACTTACAAAAAGTAGAAATCTCGGAAGGAGTGTTTGCAGATGATATCGTTATAGTTGCCGAAAACGAGACAGATTTGCAACACAATATTAATGTATGGTATAAAGAGATTGAACAAAATGGAATGAAGTTAAACATAAACAAAACAAAAGTGATGGCCATAGGAAATCAAAACATAGAACTTAAAATAGAGATTGACGGAGAGAATATACAACAAGTTAATACTTTCAAATACCTAGGAGTAACACTAGACGAAAATGGAACACAAGAAGCAGAAATAAATGAAAGGGTTGAAAAAACAATGAAACTGTACTATACTATGCAAAATAAATTCATAAATAAAAAAGAAATATCACAAAAAACCAAAATTAAAGTATTTAAAACAATTATTAGACCCGTTCTAACTTACGGCTGCGAATCATGGATACTAAATGAAAAACAAAAAAGTAAGATACAAGCAGTCGAAATGAAGTTCCTGAGAAGAGTTCGAGGAGTTACGAAGAGAGACAAAATCAGAAGCATAGATATAAGAAAAGACCTAAACATACAATCAACTTTAGAATTTATAGAAGAAAAGCAGTTAGAATGGTGGGGACATCTATTGAGGATGGAAGCATCGAGACCAGTGAGAAAGATATGGGAGGCTAGAATACAAAAAAATAGGAAGCCGGGAAGACCTAGGCAAACTTGGGACGATGTGATAGGGAAAATATTACAGAAAAGAAACAAAGAATGGGTAGAAGCGAAGAAGATGGCAGAAAATAGAAGAGAATGGAAGAGGTTCGTCCATACCTGAAAAGAAAAGAAATATTCCTACACCTTAATTGAGGTAGAAGGAGTTATTGATTATATATATATAATAAAGCAATAAAGTTTTAACATATTTGTTAAAAGCGAAGTCTTTCCTTATGAACGGATATTTATTAAGGTATTGGTAACTTGTTTCTTTTTTTTGTAAAAGCAATTCTTCAATTTTGTTAATGATCTAACTTCCATGATATTTATACAAAGGTGGTCAATGTGTACGTGGCTCATGGTTAATTCCAAACCCAGTAATATTAACAACAACATACAGAAATGATCAAACCCGATATACATATGTCAGTCTCACTTTTACCGATGGGTATTTTTGAGATAGTGGAGCAATGTCCGGTAAACAGGCCAGTAAGTAGCCTGAGTCCTTGTTTGTTGAGTCTGAATATCAATATTTTAGTTAGGGGTCGTCCGGAGGTTTGTCTCCAGAGGAATGGGGCTTCCTCATACTCCCATTGTCACAGCTTACCTCTAATCTAGGTTTTGGAAACACCCAGAGTGGACTTTGGTCCATAGAAGTTACTAGCTGGTACACATACTGGTGTAACTTTGCTTGTCATAGTCAGTCTAGAAGATATTTGCTAAAGTGCCCAGTGTTTATGATATTAGCGCTTTTCATCCCTTTCTTGAGGTTTTCTTGAACACAAACATTTATGGCGAATATTTCAGCTTGAAGGATGGTTGAGGTATGCCCTAGAGCTATTGAGAGACGGCATAACTCCGACTCCCATATTTTGTTTTATCTTGGATTCGCCTGGTGCCAAACCAGAAATCTTATATCAAATTCTGTCCCTCCTAAGCCCCATTATTCTTGACTTGGAATCAGTACTTTGAATGGTTACCTAAAGTTTAGTCTAACGAGCATAATTTCCGTTGCCCTTTCTAGCGACCTTACCTCTGATTTGAAGTCGCGTAGAATCGCGAGATGTCCTATAAGATCAGCATCTTTAAAGTTGTGTAGTTACTTTAGTCTTTACGCAATGAGGACTATCAACCTTCTAATTTGTAGAAGAAGGTGTATGATATGTGGTAGATGATATGGTCAAAAATGTTTCATTTGGTGAATTAGAAGTTCTTTGCTTAAGTCCTTAACTTTGGAGTATCGTTTGGTGTTATTAGTGATCTCAGAGATATTTATTATTTAACTTGGTAAAATTATTCGTGCAAGAAATTTTTGGGCAGATTGATCCATGAACTAACTAAGTCCTAACCTTGTAGTGATGAGCATGCACTATCGATATTCTCGAGCATTGATAACTACCGATAACAAAAATTGATAGTGCTTAACACTGTAAAATATAGTCTCATTTAATAATCTCATTTCTAAAGTTATGCGTTTGCATATATTTAACGAAAAGATGTTAATGTTCCGATTAAACATGGTAATATAGTAATCTCAAAAACATGATAACTCGTATTTTGGATGTGACACAATTGTCCTAGTGAATAATAACGATTAACAGGATTATTAATATAACAAATTATTAGTCACTAAGCTAATACAGGTTCATATCTCAAGGTCGTCGAAGTAAACAAGGGAAGTTAACGGTCGCGGATTTTATATACAACTTATCGTGTGTCATTAGAGTCATTAGTCAGTCGCGTGCGTCTAAAATTCACGCTCTCAGTGCCGGAACAGCTATTCATATCGCAGAGAGAGTTGTAAACACGTGCGTAGGTATAACGAGATAATGAAATTCAGTTGGTGCATAGAGTTGCGACCAAAACACGTAGGAAAGTCACAATTCCTAGGCGCCCCCAATGTATTTTTAACTTTACGATAGTTGTAGTATATTATGCAGTTCTATATACACTCCGCCAAAAAAGTATCGCATAATTTAGTTTTGAATCATAAAAGTATCGCATAATCTTTGTTTGTAGCATAAAGTTGTAAATATACTTTAATGCGCTCTAAGATATAATTTCTATGATTGTTTAAATAAAATACAGGCCAAATAAAAACAAGAACTCATACTTGAGATTTTTATTAAAACAAGAAATTATAATTTTGGAAAGAAAAATGTCATAAGAGTAGCTTTTAATACTGAGTATTGCCACCTCTGGCTCTTATGACCGCTCGCATACGGTTTGGCAGAGATTCGATTAACCTCCGTATATAAGCCTGATCCAAATTCTCCCACTCGTCACGGAGAGCATTTGCTAGTCCATGCAGGTCCGCTGGGGCAACATTTTGGGTTCGTATCCGTCTGTGATGGAGGTCCCACACGTGCTCGATAGGGTTCATGTCCGAACTTACCGCAGGCCAATCTAAAACTGGAATACCAACATCGTTAAGGTATTCCTGGACGATTATTGCAACATGCGGTCGTGCATTATCGTGCATTAACATGAATTCGTTTCCTATAATTGGCGCATATGGTACTACATGTTCTTCTAAAATGTCCGTTATATACCTGTGGGCAGTCAGTGTACTTCTGTCTACTGGTACTAACTCTGTACGACCTGTTAAACAGATGCCTCCCCAAACCATAATAGAGCCACCAGCGAAATTAGGTCTAGGTCTGATATTACACTGCGAATAGCGCTCACTGTCTCGTCTGTACACTGAGATACGCCTATCTGAGGTGTAAAGACCAAATCTTGACTCATCTGTGAAGAGTATATTGGCCCAGTCATTAATGTTCCAATTTACATGTTCTCTGGCAAACCTTAAGCGAGCCACTCGGTGGTTCCTAGTGAGACGAGGGGCTGTTACAGCTACTCTAGCTCTTAATCCACTCTGTCGTAACCTATTCCGAATAGTTTGAGTACTCACACGAGTATTTCTGACTCTAGCCAAGTCGTTCTGCAATTGTCTCGCAGTTACATGTCTTCGACGTAATGCTTGTAGTAGTAAATAGCGGTCATCTTGGCGAGTAGAACATCTTGGACGACCTGGTACAGGTCTTCTACTGTAAATGCCTGTTTCCCTATATCTGGCTACGGCTCTAGAAACACTTGACTGATTGATGTTCATCAAATTAGCAACGTATGCTTGAGATCGTCCATCTTCGATTAAAGCAACTATAGCAGCCACTTGTTCTGAAGTTAAATTGCTCATTTTAGTTTTAAAAGCGTTGGTACAGAACTCTGACTTCGCACTTTAAAATTTGTCCGTATAGGAAGACTTTCAATAAACAACTGAACAAACCTTACACATATGCATTTTTCTAAATGTGTTCTTTTAGAAAAAAAAAAAGTAAAAACGCTAAGTTCCATTATTTTGTTAGTGTTTTTATAGTTCACATACACGAGGCAAACTTTTTGTGAACGTATAAAAATATCTTGGTTCATAAATGCCCTTTTTTAGTTTATGCGATACTTTTTTGGCGGAGTGTATATTATGCAGTTCTATGTATATGAAGGTTTTCAAATCTATTTTTGTATTCTAATAGTAAGTTGAATTTATATCCCGAGCGACTTAGCAACTCTTAATATTCTCCATTATTTGCGTATAATAACATTTTTTTTTAATCATTTAACGTATAGAAAAGGATTTACCGACTTCTTTCGGAATTGCTTATTAAACAGGGCAAACATTGTTGGAATGCAATATTCCTTTATGGGACGTTAGGCGCGCCGGTAAAGGTGTTTATGACCTAATTCCAGAGATATCATCTCACAAAATTAAACTCGACGATAAGCAAAATTATAACAAATGATATTAGTTCTGCCTGATATTTTTCGAGAATTTTTCTGTTACTAGGCTGATAATAAAGTGAAGATATTGAAATTAGATCGATTTTAAAATCAAGGATTTATGGGAAAATGTCTGTAAACAATTATATTTAAGTGGATTGTTATTTATAAGTTTGATGTATGCACTTGTATACGAAAGCAAAAAGTATATCCATCATCAGACAATTTCTATAGATTGTTCAAGTAGTGTCGACAGTATCAGAGCTTACGGAAAACACATATCCATTCCATATGTATACATTACTCGTACTGTCAACTCAGACCTGGGCGATCTATATTATTACGTCAATCATTGTCGTCTTAATTTAGGGAGTAGCCACTAGCACTAGGGAATTTATTATTTAACGAAAAGAGTTAGAGCGCTGTAAACCACCTAATGCATAACCGAACATTAGTCTTTGATACTGAGGATGGACCAATAAACACAAGTGTCACTTCTGGTGCTGCTCGAGGATCTATATTAGGACCTGATTTGTGGAGCATCCTTTATGACGGTTTACTAAAGTCACAAATGCCGGAAGGTATTACATTAATTGGTTACGCAGATGACATTGTTGCACGCATCACTACTCGTGATATTGCGATAGCTCAACTACAATTAAATCGGACAATGAGAAGAATCAACGTTTGGATGGAGAAACATGGCCTTCCACTAGCTCTGCACAAGACAGAGGTAGTTGTCTTAACAAAACAAAGGATAGAGATAATTTTCTCTATAAAAGTAGGAACAGAAACTATAGTAACATTCTCAAAGATAAAATATTTAGGTGTAATGATTCATTCTAAATATTAATGCCAAAGGCCGCACATTGAAATGATTGCCAACAATGTCGCAGAAAAAGCGGCTGCCTTGGAAAGATTAATGGCAAATGTTGGAGGACTTAGTTAAAGCAGGCGTAAACTATTAATATCTACCGGCGCAATCAATGCTTGTATGGTGCCGAGGTGTGGAAGGATGCCGTTAATAAAGAAATATACAGGAAGAGGTTGGCAAAGGTTCAGAGGTGAGTTTTACTAAGGGTGGTTTCCGCTTATCGTACTGTTTCAGAACCTGCGATTTTGGCAATCAAAGGAGTCATTCCAATAGCACTTTTAATAGCAGAGCGACAGAGACTTTATGCCAGGAAAGGACAAATTAATTTTGGTTACACGTCGCGAATAATGATAACAATAGAAACAAGCTATGGGAAGAGTACGAAATAGGTCAATGGACGGCTAGACTCTTTCCATACACAATGTTAGATTGAAAGGAAAGAGGGCAACGTAGATTTCTACTTTACACAATTCCTATTTGGTCATCGGTATTTTCCATCCTATCTATATAAAATGGGCAAGTCTACTGGAGAGGAATGTCCTCTTTGTTTATATGTTAAAGTTGATGCCTTTCGTACAATTTTTTAATGTGAGCGTTTGGTATAACAAAGGCGAGACTTGGAACAAGAAATACGTGTGCTCCCCCCGGATAATATCATCGCAAAAGTAATAAGGATCATGGAATTATTTCCGTCAATAGGTGGGGGTGCTAATAAAGGAGTGCTAGATAATCGAGAATAGTGCTCAAAATGATCAAATAAAGAAGATCCAGCCCGAAGAAATGTGTGAAACGGTTCTGGGCTGACGTCTGGGAGTAAGGGTGGTTTTACCACACTATCATTGCTGTAGATACCAGGCAATGGTGTCCATTAAGGATTTCTCCCTACCAAAAAAAAAAAAAACATCTATTTGGAAGAAAATTTTTAAATTTTGAAATGCGTGTTTAAAGCTTGGTTTGTAAGAAATATGTAGTTACCTATTTTTACTTGTTTCTTAGTTAGATAGACCTTTTAAGTATTTATTCTTTATTAGGTAAACTTCTTCAAGTCAAATCTTGCAATTTCTTCTCACAATCTTGTTTTTTGTTTTTATTTGAATTATTCTTTTTTCTCTCATTTTAATTTAAAATTTCTTTTATACAGTTCTTAAATAAATTTTAATATAAAATTAAGTTACAAAAAATAATCCATAATTAATATAATGATGCATAGTACGACCTTGTAAAAAGAGAAACCTTCAATTAAGTAATGGAAAATTCAGAAGCGACGATAACGGATTAGCATAGATAGTATAAAGAAGTAATTATTGCCTATTTTACTGTATTACTGTGTCGAAAAACAACAGCGCATCAATTAAGCAATTTAAACTAAGGACGCCTAAACTTGTAATCTTTAGGCAATGGCAATTACTTTTGTGCAAATTTATTTTAGTCTAATCAAGATCTAATCGTTCAAGTGCAATGTGCAATTACTTAAAATATTTGCCTTGCTCATTAAGTTTATTAGCAAATATCTATATTAATTGAGAGAACAACCAGGTAAGCCAAAGTTATAAACATTAGAGTGTATTATGTATTTATTACTGTTTGATATTAAAACAAATGTAAGAGAACAGAATAGGAATTTCTAGATTTGTAGATAAGTTTATCTATAATAAATAATTATTAATGTGCAAATAGCAAATACGATAACAAAATAATTGTTATGTTAATCCATAAATCCTTCAGGAAGGTTTGCTGACAACAATATATTTTAAATACAATGCAATGATCGGAGTGCGTTTCGTAATTAATCTATATCTGATTTTTCTCCCTAATACGAAAACAAACTGCTGTATCTATGCCAACAGGAACTTGTAATCTAATATTTTGTTGGTTGGTAGTAAACATTTTCATGAAATTACGTCCCACACCTGCATAATCATGCTAGAAATCAACAAACGTATATTATTAACTTTGTAACTGAGGCTTCTAGATATCGTTTAGAACTATTGTTGTATATGTAAGATGTGTCATCCAAGAGTTGTTGTTGTTTACTGTCAAAAGAATTCTAATTGAAGTAGTGTCTTTAGCGTCGTAAGGATAACGGATATTATGCCAATTAATAAAAGAAAAATGACAGCGTAGGTTTTGCGAAAAATGAAACATGCGAGAAGATGTATGTAATAAGATATTATCCACTTGATGTGCTCCGAAAATCCTCAAAGAATGATACCGCCTAATTATATTTAACTAATTTATATCGTTTAACTTTTGCCGGAAGGAGCCTTTTCCTGATTCTCTCAAAACTTGAAAACAAAGCTCAAATTCTTCTTCTGAATAGTTATTTACGATTTGAAAGATAAAATCTGACAGATCGTCTCGAATGCAGAAAACAATATTAGCTGCTCTATTTACGATTGCTTTGTGTATATCTTTGTACTTTGCCAGTCAAGGTCGCGATTCGTTGACCCTGTTTATCCAATAATGGACGGGAGATAGGGGATTATATAAAGACGCAATCGATTTCCACGGATGTTGCATATCGCACTGTGACGATACAGCGGCGAAAGACATGAGTTTATTCTACTCTCCGTATGATTGCGATAAAACTCGTGACTATGCTAATCGTTTGTGTGACTATGTGTATGTATTAACTTTGCGTTTAATTAAATGGCAAAGTAAGGTAAAGAACATATTGCTTCTGAATTCTGAAATAACTAAGGTATCGGTGTTTTCAGTCTTCCGTATTGGGATGTTCGTAAAATATGCAGTTTATGATTCAGTTAAGATAAATCTAAGGATTTTTTCCGTGTAATTGCAATGACAAGGTATTAAATGCATGTGGCACATAAACATTAACTCGCTTTTGTACTCATGAATACAATAAAAGAGCAAATAGTTTGATATTAATAAGTGCTTATTCGTTAGCAATCCTATACAGGGTTTTCCACGGTAGCCGTTCGTTAGAAGTTTCCGAGGTTAGAAAAAACCTGGAACTCTGAATCTTTGGAATCCGGGGCTATTCAAGATTCTTTCATTTTAAAATATTTTCTGGGTCTTACCACTTCCGGTTATACCGGAAGTCGCCATAAATTTTCTTATTTTAAATGGAACAGCCTGTATATTATTTCAATTTTTAAATTCCTGAGAAAATTTTATGATGAGTTCTAATAGGTTTCTCTATACCTATTTTCAACTGCTACTTAGATATCTTGATTTTTTTGAAAATTTTGAAAGATGTAGCGTTATTTGCAACAGTATCTTTTGCCCATTTTCGACTGGTAATAAACACTTCTAGGGTAGATGGAAGCACAAGAATGACACTTTCGAAATCCACATTGACAATTGATTTGTCGCATACAGGCTGTCCAAAACTGCATGACCAATTACAAAATCTTCAAAGTTGAAAAAGTTCTTTTTTTCAAATGGAACAGCCTGTATATTATTAGATGATCAGATGCAGAATTTAATTCTGCATCGATTCGCTACAGGGTGTTCCATTTAAAATAAGAAAGTTTATGGCGACTTCCGGTATAACCGGAACTGGTAAGACCCTGAAAATATTTTGAAATGAAAGAGAATCTTGAATAGTCCCGGATTCCAAAAATTCAGAGTTCCAGATTTTTTCTAACCTCGGAAACTTGTAACGAACGGCTACCGTGGAAAACCCTGTATTGTCAGACAAAAAAAACAATAAAAACGAGTGTTTTCTTTTGTTTATGCTAAGTTTTCATGAATGGTTTGGGTACAGTATGTTTCAGAAATAAGTGTTACCCAATCCTCGTTACTTGCCACAAAACAAAATAGAATGGAAAATTATCATTTTATAAATGATAACCTACATAAAATTGAAATATATGTATGTGTGTATATTTGTAGAAATTACGTACATCGATAAAATAATTGATATTACGCCATCTCTGTTTGTTTTGAAAGTATTAATTTTGTCCTTTTGTTGATGATAATACTACGTAAATATAGCTTATTTGTATTTTTTATAAGCTAATCGCAATTTTATCGTTAATGCTAATTACAACATAGTTACCTAAACAAATAAATAAAAAAGTGTTATTAATTCTTTATTAGATATAAATACTTTTTTTAAATATTACATCCATATGTGCAAAAACTATATGAGACGAAGTTCAATTATGCTCCTTATCCATTTTATCTATTTAAGCAACAAATAACATAACATTTTAGGTGAATGTTACAAATTCTGGTGTCAGCTACTTCTCTCGGTTCCTCCAAATAGAAGTACTTTAATAATATTAAACATAATACCGATTAGTATATTTGATTGCTCTATGCTAAAAAGTTTATGGAAACAATACTCACAGAAATGAGAGTGTTATGTCAACACTTTTTGCAGTGTCAAGTGTTGACATTGTTAGGCACTATCGATATTTCGTCTAAATAACTATCCGTGGTTATTAATACAATCTCTTTTTCTCTTATTGTTAGTGAATGCGATAAATATAAATTAACAAGGAACTAATTTTAGAACCAATTTTTTAGAATTCAATAATCGAGTTGCATATATGCTGTTTTTATCTTCAAGCGAAGATATGTTCATTTTTGTCTTTATTCATATGAAGAAAACGTTTTTACTTCGAGAGGGTACTCCTAAATGTAGATATTGAGATTAATAAAACTTTATTGATGAACCGTATTAAATAGCGCTTTTCCGTGAAGGATGCAAAGAATTTTGAAACACTGCTCTAGTTAATTGAACCCATAGGTACAGCAGATTTTCTTTCAGCAATACCATTCTAATTTTCAACCATAAATAAGAAAAAAATTGTAAACAAAGGGTATATGCACAATATGTATTGTTGTGCGTTATCGTTAAACATTTAAGTACTTACTAAAAATCCAACGAGTGGGCAGATAGTTGGTGGTATTGTATTTCCGTCCCGACATATATATTCACGACATAAAAATCCGCTTAAATATGCAGATAATGCGCAAAATTAACGATAAGGTTTCTCATAAATATATGTATTAATTATTAATGAGACAATACAGATTAAAATCATATTTAACGCAGATGCCCGCGACTCGTCACTTTTTTTAACTCCTAAATGTCAATCTAATATGAAAGCCAATAATAATATTAATTTATAAAATATTCTCATACGAATAAATAAATTGATTAAATATGATTTAGGAAACTCTGCACAAGGACAAGGGTTTATCTTATACATTGTAGAACTTGTTGCTAATTCTTCAAATTTATTTACAAAAATGGATTCTAAAGAATAGATGTAGGCATCTCTAAAATCTTGTAATCGTTATAGATTTATGGTCTTCTTCGTAGTGCCCCATGTGACATAGAACCACGCCGAGTGCAAACTCACTTTCATCGCTACAACTCATGCATTGTCCAAGCTAGAGCTGTGGACCGCATTACCTGCTTACGCTGCGGTCCTCTCCTGGATTGAGAGTTTGCTTGTGTCCCCTAGAGGGCGCACACCTAAACTCTTGTTTCCATATGAGAAAATATGTGTATAATAGTTTACATTATCAATATGAGTAAAATTTGCTATGGAAAATACAGGATTATTATTGTATTAATAGATTAATACGTATTATATGGAACTAGTAACTTCAAAAGATCAATGGTACAGACACGAAGTACAACTACTGTTTCGGTTTGTACTGTGCCCATTACTTGCGTTGTATTATTTCGCTTAATAGTTTAGTGGTTTAGCAGAATTTTGGCGTGTAAAAACTTCAGTGAAGTAAAGCTAAATAAAACGTTTCGACTTCATTTAGTTTTTTTCAATTACTAAAATATTTACAAAAACAGTTTGATTATGTATATGATGCACAATTTTTGAGTGATTTTCTATGGTCAGTAAAGACAGCTAAAAAATGATTAGCAAGCTATTACACACATGTTGCGTGACGAAGTAATTATGATGATAACAAACAACAGTGTTTACTTAACCCTAATAAAGCATTACGAATTATTCCATTTATATCCATAATATTAGACTATTACAAACCAAGATGTTATGATGCTGTTCCGTGGGTAGGTATACTATACATTTTTTTTCTGTAATATATTCTAAGGCTCTGTAGTTACAGGAGGTATCCATTTTTTAAAGAATATTTAACGATTTTCTGTTGCCTGCATTTAGCTATCTCATGAGGGTGTGGGAATGAAATATGTACAGGTTTAATTGGTACAGTTGCAGTTGCAATTTAACCGAACAAAGGTGCAGAATTCAAATAAATGAGGTACTTATCGTCGCGCGTCGGTAGTGTATTATAAGTTACAATACCAATTCATTTGTTATTGTCAATGTTTAGACCTAATTCTTTCAAAATATTAGCTCTAAAAGGTGCGCCCCTATGGGACACAGGCCGAACTTTTGATTCCTTGGTAGGTAATTGCGGATAAAGTTTGAGAGCTTACACTTAGAGTGAGGCTGTTGATAGCGCTTGGTAAGCAGAAACTCGAGTCCGCCTCTGGTGTTAGTCCCTTTTCATTGCTTTTTCTGATATAGCGATTCCAACAATAAACCATGAGCCCCGCCAAGGTGGCATTTTTTTGGTAAATTGTTTAGGCATTTTTTATGTTTTAATTATTATTTATTTATAATAATATTTATTTTATAATTTTTTTGTGATCTAAGTTCTCAATATGAAGAAAACATAAAATTACAAGTTTCCAAATGTTTAAATTAGTAAATAAGTTTAGTGGTATTTAAGTTAGTACCTAAATAATCAAACTTAAGCAATGGAATGTTAAAATTTAAAGGTCTTGAAATATTTTTTCCGTGCAATTTCTTTCGGTATAGTAGTCGAGGCTTTGTCAGGATCTGCCCGCTTTTTTTTTCAAAAAATGTCGAGTGAACTGACTTGTTCTATTTTAGAGATACATGTTCTACAGTTTGGTGGTAGATTCCTCAATAATAGAGTGTTGTTTTGTGACTCTCTTAGCAACAGCACACACGCATAGAAATATGTAGCCAGATAACTTTGAGATTTGAAAACTTCAATCCATCATACCAGATCTACCTTAGCAATTTCATAATTTGAGATCAAAGTAAATACACAAACCCGTGTAGATCTCAGATAATCTAGTTAGAAACATAATGTTATCAACCGATAAAACTAAACAAATAGTTCTTTTTTTCTCGTCTTGTATTATGATCTGTAATGTGCGTCGAGGTCTCAGATGAATAATGTAATATATTGGAATTAATATGATATTTATCTTTATCTAGGGATTTTTTTTTTGTTTAAAAGATTTAGATACATGATTAAGTATAGCATTAGATTAAGTGTATGAATAGTTAACGGAACTTACATAATTTAAGGAAGAATTAAGTAGTTGTTGAGGTTCTTAGTGTTAATGTTTTATCAAGATAGAAAACCAGATTATAGACAGTGTTATTCATGAAAAGTATATTTTATAAGGAAACAATTTTTCTTCACTTTTATTGACATAAATTCAATCAGAAACTTGAAACGATTATAAATTCTGAATGTTATCTACAGATCTAATAATAAAAACGCGAATGTAAGTCTATATATAGACTCAATGATTATTAATAGCATATATATTTACTGTTAATTCCATAAATTAAGACACTCTCGTCTGTAAAACTTATTGTACGACGATTAAGCTTTAAACTTTACTTCAGTGTATTTATAAGTACATAATCCATACTGTACTTGTGGTGTATGCGGTTTTATGCCGAATTTGGGTCACTACAGGTCGAATATTCCTTCGGGTCAATGCAAAAGCTGTAACATTAGTAAAGGTTGCAGTCACATAAGCTAATAAAAGCTACGTCAGCATAGATTTACGTGAAAGAATATGCGTCAGGAAATGCAAATGGAAAACTTATTAAATTCGTAAAGATATATTAAATTTTAGCACCATTTTTACAAAAAAAGTGTCTAGATCAGAAGACGAATTGTAAGTCAACGGTAATCAACTAAATTTGCGTTAATAAATGAAGGCTAATTAATTAAATTAAAAGTTTGAGTAGCAACAGTTATTATTAGCAGGCAGTCTTGGCTTATCAAAGCTCATCAGTACTACTAGGTGACATCCTACATTATACGAAGAGAGTCATATAGGTATATACTCATAGAAGATGTGTAATGTATATACTTTTAAATTAATTAATTCGCGTTAATGTAATAACGCAGTTTAGTATGGTTAACAAGCGATAAATAACGCTTGCAGCGCGAGGTGGCCCATTTGTTCATACACTCGCCTTGTTACGATCCTGGCAGTTGGAAAAGTATCCTAATTTCACTCATAACCCTTAATAAGGTGAAACGTGGCATCTGATAATTATGACTACTTATCAGGGTTGGGCATCATTCAATAATTTTTTAATCAAATAATTATTTGAATGAAATTTTCATCTGTTATTCTTTATTCCGTATTAAGTTATTGTTGACTATGGGAAATCATTTGAATGAAAAATTATTTCAATAAAACGTTATTTGAATAAAGCATTATTGGAATGACTCTTTCGCCAAATAAATCGTTATTCAAATAATTTATTACTGAATAACACCGAAATAAATTTAGATTAGGTATATGCCTACATGTTTGTGCAGGTAATCATATAAAAATGATCGCTAATGTTAGGGAGTGCATCGGTAGGACGACATGCCAGTAATAATTATATCCGCCGACATCTTCGACATTTCTCTAGATTTACGTGATGTCATTTCTGATTCTTATTTTTTCCCACACAACTTTAATCTCTCTAAAAATTGCGGGCAATATTTAAATAAAATCCGCTGATGTTAGAAAGTGTACCAGTAACACGACATGGGAGTAATAATTATATCCGCCAATATCTTCGACATCCCTCAAGATTTACATATTATCGTTTTTGAAACCGATAACCAAACTCTTAAACCTATGAAAATCACATTTATGTTTTTTCCCACAACTTCCAATGTCCTCCAGAAATAACGAGTAGTATTTATATAAAAATTTCTGCTAATGTTAGGAAGTGTACCAGTAAGACGACATGGCAGTAATAATTATATCCGTCAACATCGTCGACATCCCTCAAGATTTACGAGTTGTCATTTCTGAAGTCCATGCACAAACCCTTAAACTTATAAAAATCGCATTTATTTTTTCTCCCACAACCCCCAATGTTCCTAAAAACTGGCAGGTAATATTTATGTATATAAAAATTTCTGCTAATGTCAGAATGTGTACCAGTAATAATTATATCCGCCGATATCTTGGACATCCTTCAAGATTTACGTATTGTCGTTCTAGAAACAGATAATCAAACTCTCAAACTTATGAAAATCACATTTATTTTTTTTCCACAACTTCCGATGTCCTTCAAAAAAGGCGGCTAATATTAATATAAAAGTTCCCGCTAAAGTTAGAAAATGCATCGGTAGGAAAAAAATCTCAAACTTACAAGAATTTCCTATAGGTTTGAGGATTTGTTTATGATTTATATAGGTTCTTCATAACTGTTTAGAGAACCGAAACCGTTATCATAACTGTTTTGAACCCCTGTACTTAGGTATTTTTTTTAAATCCAGTGTTTATTTCGTACAAACAATCAAACATACACACGTACATAAACAAACTCACATTATCTCTTTGTAGTTAGTATAGATTATACAGGAAGGAATTACTCCAATCAGAAAATCATCACAAATGAAGGTAGTTATTTGAATAACAGTAATTATTTGAATGAAAATGAAAATTATTACTCGAATAAGAATATTTATTTGAATAACAGTAGTTATTTGAATGAGAATGATCATTTGAATAATAAGAATTATTCGGATGATGAATAATTATTTGAATGAAGATTAATTATTTGAATGAAGAATAATTATTTGAATAATGCATAAGAAGTTATCTATTATTTCTAAATAAGAATAAGGACGTTATTCATTTATTTTTATTATTAATCTGAATAAATTTTGCCCAACCCTGCTACTTATCAATCTTTTGTTTTAATTAATTAGCGTTGACGCAATAACGCAATTTTAGTGGCTTTTACTATCGGCCTACAATATTGTGTTTCCATTTAGAAGCATTTTGTAAAAATAGTTCAACAATTTAGCATGATACCTTCACGAATATAGTGAGTTTTCCAGATTTAGTTCTCATACACGTTCTTCTAGCTGTTGTCAGCATATAACTGATGTCTTCTCATAATGCAATATGTTACCTAGTAGCACTGATGAGCCCTTGGTAAGGCAAAAAGTTCGTGCGTGCTAATAATGACTGTCGCTTATCAAAATTTTAACAGATTTAGGTGTTGCAACTTTGTAAAATTTAATCTTAAATACATTAGAAAAAAATTATGAAATCTATGAAGTGATGGAGAGTACAAAATGTTATGACTAAATTGTATTGAAATAAATCAGTTGTTAGTTCTTATTATATAACCTGGGTGTCGTTATGAACAATGGGAAAGTGTATCTGACTCTAGCTGATAAATGTTCGATTTGATATAAACCACAAAACAAATTTACTCCTAAATATTCCCAAAACTTATGCAATCATAGATAATGTGCTAAGAATAACACATAAATAAACAGGAATATTTACGAGTATATCGCTTACTTAGGTTTAATCTCCATGACTTGATTTTTTTATCTTATTCCGTCGCACTGATTGCTAAATCTGAATAAAATGGAATTACATAATTTGATAATACTTTTTTCCTTGCGATCATAACGACGAATTACAAAATTGTTTATATTCCCTTTGGAATTTCGCGCTCTAATAAATAATTCAGCAAAATTGATTGGAAAATGGTGAGGGTAACAAAATACTTAATTATTTACGAGAGCTGAAAAGGGGTCGGTAGTTATTTCAAATTTCAGGAGCAATAATGCTACGATTTTGCTAAAAATACAGAGGTGCAGTGAATGGTGAATAAAGTTGCGATGTAAGCGATTGTTTATTTACTGTCTAGTTTATTAGTTTTATATTGTCTATTTTAATGATCAATGATTAGACGTTATAATTGATTATACTAAATATTTAATCCGGAAGCTATGAGCAAAGAGAATAGCAACAAGTCAACTAACTAGTTCGCAGATTTGTCGGAGTTATTGATCGTAGAATAATTGAACCGGATATAAATGTTACTTTGTGTTGCCGCAACTTATTATTAGCGTACATATAGAGAATTGTGTTGCCAAATTGAGTGTTACTGAAAAGATATTTTTTCTTACAAAAAATATAAACTGAGCATTATTAATAATAATTTCAAAAAAGGACTTAAATATCTAAAATTATATTGAATCGTCCAAATAAAGTATACAAACATTGGAAAAAATATTTTAGATATTCATAACAATCGCGCATATCATTATAACTTGAAACTTAATTCTACCGGGTGTATGTATATAGTAGATCAATGGGCGTTTTGTAAACTCTTTTACAAATATACAGGGTGTTACAAATACCCAGAGTTACAGTCAACTTTTTTATTTTAAATGGATTGCTATATTTTTTAGTTATTATTTCGATAGCCACCTAAAATATCGTTGTAGTGATATATGGTTATGTGCACCTCCTACAATTAGTTTAGGCTATATCCCAAATTTTGACAGTTGCCACTTCTAAGATTTTAAGTTTTATCCTAAGAACGGTTGTAGTGTCGCGCGTTATTCATTTGTTATGGATTTGGGGGTTAACAGTTAATATGTTTGTAAGGTGTGTAACTTAAAAATATATACAGGTTGTGTGTCTTGGCACATTTTTTTTTAAATTCAATTGCTTTTCTTTCGTTTTTTTTTTTTCTAATTAGAACTCATATTTTCAAATATTATCAGCAAATTTCTTATAAAATTATCTTCAGAGCGGTGCCAATAGCGTAATACTCATTTTTCTAATTGGATGTTACAATAAAGCTAAAACAAACGACGACGCAGTGCTGAAATATTATTACTGCACACCGTGCTGTAATCAGATATTAACGCATTAGTGGGATTCTTGCCGGAATGTAATATGGGCGATTAATGTGCAAATTAGAAAAAATACTTCTAAAAAGTCGTGTCACAATGACTTGTAATGCTTGCACATTGAATCACTCGCCGCTACGCGACTCGTGATTCAAACTTGTACTCGCATTACGTAAACGTTATTGTAACACTCGCGTTTTAATAGTATTTTAATGCGGCGAGTGATTCAATGTAGGAGCATCACAAAGTAATTGTGACACGAGTTTTTCACAGTATTTTTTCTATTTTGCACTTTAATCGCCCATATTGCATTCCGGTAAGCATCTCACCAGTGCATTAATATCTCATTACAGCACAGCGTGCGGTAATAACCATTTTAGCAATGCGTCGTCGTTTGTTTTAGCTTTATTGTAACATCCGATTAGAAAAAATACTATTACAAAATGCGCATTGACCTACTATATACGTATCTACAGAAAATCTCATTTTTCTATCTTTAGTAGTTTTCGCGCTAAATTCCGTCGAAATACTAATTCATTTATTACGTATTCAGAATAAATCTAATTGCACTTCCGAAAATACATTCCAATCTATAATTTGCTTAATTACATTTCTTAAGAAATATTGTACTGTAATTAAAAAGTAATACAAAAATTTTATACTATACTGACAAAATCATTTTTTTTTTTTTAATTTTGTAGGCATCTTAATTAAGATTATAATAAAATAACATTCCACAACATCCTTATAATGTATTTTCAAATAACTGAGGGATGCGATCAGAAAATTACGGTGCCTTGCCACTTCCGTGCTTTCGATTTCCGCGTCTGCAATTAACTAGAATTAACTCTAGCAAGTTCTAATTGCTTAAGTATCCTACTTAGTTTTCTAAGAGCAATTCCAGACTTATATACTTACATACAAACGTTGACTAGAAAAATTATAGTAATTTCTTTATTTAAATATAGGTTTTTTATGTACGATTACAGTTTTATTACATAGGATCGGAAATGGCCCATCGATAAATACCTGTAATGATATGGGCGGGGAAATGGCAGGCGCGAAGTGGCATGCTCTTGGAGAGAAAATTTATTCGGGCAACTTCGGTTTACAGTGCATCTTCGTTCTCACTCAAACTGGCAGGCTTGTTTTTTTTTCCGCAAGTGTACTATTTAAAGTAAATGTAGTACAATATTTCAAAGCATATATCCCAGCTTGCTTTTTCAAATATTTTCGTCAGTAGTTGCTAAATGTATATCCGTACATGTTAATCCAAACATGAATTAATTGTCCACAAATATCCTCGATAGGTTCAGTAATATTGTAAGATATAAGGTATGTATAATATATACATATATATTATGTATATTAAGATTTAATCTAACATTTTCCACATCAACGATAACTTTCAATAAAAACAATATTTAAGTAGTAAGTAGTTTAAAGCAAAAGTATTTGTATTTTTTTTTCTTCCTATTTTTTTTTTATGCAAGATTTGACAAAACTGTTTAAGTTCTGAGATTCTGTTACTAGAGAAAATAGAAATATGTACCTACGTGACATAATTTATGATAGGCGACAATTGCAGAATGGTATCCAATTTTCAAAAATTGAAAAGATACTATAATGAGCGCTATGATAGTATTGTTATTGATTAAGAAATTGTTTCATTACCACATCAAAATAAAAAGGGATTAGTTTTTTTTAATATACTGTCAGTTGTTAACATTTGCAAATGTATAGTCTGTCCATATTTCTAACGATTTGCCTTTAGAGGGATTAAGAGTATTACCTGGGACTATCCACTACCTGGTGCCGCCAAATAATGCAAATGAGGTAATGGGCCGTATTAAGAGAAATTGGATTTTTTTAAAGTAGAGAAGTAATTATGTTTCGTTTAATATAATCTACCGTTTACAATTTAATCTAATCGGCTATACTATGAATAATTAAAGTTTCTTAAGTAAATAAGTTATTATGTTTCGTTCAATATAATCTACTATTAACAATTTAAACTTTATGATTTAAAAGCAAACAATTCTATGTATGTTATTGTTGTTGTAATTGTAATATTATAATGATGTTTCCTGTACTATGTATCAAGAAAAAAATTTAATTATTTCCTAACAATGTATGTATGTTTATGTGTATATAAATAAATATATTATTTAGTCGAACATTAATCTCTTTATAATACACTTTTAGTATTATAATCTTAGTGAATACGTCCCTGTTAACCACCCGTGCTCGCAAGGGATTATTACGGTCGGTAAACATTTCTTTTGTGAAGATCGAGTGCTATTTAAAAAGGCAAATCGTTAGAAATATGGACAGACTATACCACATTAGGATATTTTACAGCTTATAGATCGTATGATGTCCTCTGGTTAAAATAGCAGAACATACATATTGTTTGTATACAAAGAAGCTAACACAAGTCAAAAAACGTGCTTTTCCAAGAGACATAAATAAAGTTTTCATTGCCTTTCTATACTGTTGTTTTGTTCACTGTTCGATTCTATCAATATTTTGCCATTATTAGCAAAAAAGAAATAAACTGCATAGACGATAATACACAATGTAGCTATTGTCAGTAAACGTCAAAATACATATTTCACGTCAAACAATTCAATTGCAAAATATGATATTTGTGACCAAAGTATTGTTATTGTTTCTATATTTTTTTTAGTTTAAGTGAAAAATATAAGCTATCTTTTAAAAGTCAACAATGAAGTTCACATAAAGTTGTGCGTTTGCATTTAGCACGAGAAACAACAAGTCCAAACATCACTGACAAGAAATCTTTTTAATGGGAAACGACAGTAAGAGCAGAGTGTACTTATAACTGAATGGGCACATAGTTAAAATTTAACTTTGATTTGATGCTTCCACTTAGCAGATTAAACAAGAAATAAAGGAGTATGAAATATTGAGAGAGGTAAGTTGTCAGATAAAACGTCACTTACTGACAATGTGTATCATGAATGATCCGAAGACGATCACCCAACCCCAGCCGCCATCCGGGGGCGGTGGTCCGGTGTCTTCTTCGTCATCGTCGACGGGGGCGTTCTTGACGTGGCCGTGTTCGTGAGCCATCTCCAATGATTGACACTTCACAACAACGCCGAGCACGTGGAATTTAGACGCGCGCCTCGCACAACGCACGTTTGGCTTGCAGGCGGCGTTGGTACTGGCAGCATGCCGATATTGTTATTTTTCGGTTCGGTGGAAAATTGAAAACCCCCCTACTGCGCTCGTTATCATCTAAAAGATAAAAACATTTTGCGTTTATGCGACGTTAGATGATTGCACATATCATATATGTAGGTTCAGATTCGTAGGCGAAGGTCGATTTCATGACATGCGGCGTTATTGCGTGTGAAAAGTTTTTGGCATTTGTTTTCGTTATTATTTTGTTTTGTAATGTCATCCACCTTTGTTTCAAAAATAGTTCAATGCATTTTTCTCATGTCGCTTACTTGGGTTTAAAATTATCCAAGCTATACACATGCAAATATAGTGGCCTGCTGTATACAGAAAAATGCATTCTGAGTTCAAAACAAAATATTGTTTTAACACAATTTTCTTATAGAGAAAATGAAATAATTTTGTTGTAAGTAAATCCTTTACCACTAAGAAAATTGAAAGTTTTAATTCAAGAAAACTTTTGTTTCGATGAATTTTCTTAACTAGAGACTATATTTGCTTACTGTAAGTAAATAAAGAATGCAGCTTATTGTACAGGCGCAGCAATAACGTTATATAATAAATAAATGGTAAAATCAGTTAAAGTGCAGGAGCAAAACACTGTTCTGCGTTCTCGATCAATTATGTGATCGTTTTTTACCTTCCAGAGTAGTTCGTTGTGTGAATTTCTTTTAGGGAAGTTGTTTAATGGAAAATTATTAGTTTTACATGTATCAATGTATCTACTTATCCCTAATTACATGACAAAAAGGTTGGTAAACATATGTAGCGATAAATCTACCGAATAATATTAATGATGAAGTAGGTAAGTAAGCTGCTCTTCGAATTGGATTTGTTGGAGGATATCAGAGAGATATTTCAACGCAAGTGTTTTTTTTAAATAGATTACAGTATTATCTGGTAGCATATGTATAATAGTATAATTATAGAACCGAAGAGATATTCAGGTAACACTACTTCTAATGGCGTGTATTTTTCATCGCATTCAACTTATATTTTATTAATTCAAGGCATTAATAATAAGAAACTACTTTTTTACAGTAATCTGATTGTTGAAGTTAAGTTCATGAGCTTGGACGAAAATGATATAAAGGAATGGAAAACGAAGATTTATTTGATCCTAGACAAATTTATTTAAGGTAAGCATGCCTTTTTCTGTGTGTGATGCGACCAATGAGCGTCTTAAATTTCATCTTGGGAAATCAGAGAATAATTTTCAGCAAAATTAATCTGAACGAGAGCTTCTTCAGTTTGAAGATTTTCTTTTAAAACTTGGAAATATTGATTTTACACAAATTCATATTAATTTTTTTTATGAAAGAGCGTTCTGTTTTTGCACTGCAGCTATTTCAATTGGGAGTGAAGATTCAGTAATGGTATTTTGCTTATAACTAATGCCCGGATTTCTATGCAATTGCATATTCTATTAGCTAACGTGTATGTATCGAAAAACTATTTTGTCATCTAAATTATATCCCCGGATGCTGTAGTCTAAATTTTATATCGCATAATTTTGCATATTTAGTGGATACTGTATAAAGTTGCCTATTTGAAACATTTTGCATATTTTGAACATATTTTGGGGGGAAACGTTTTCATTTAATTTTTTTTAAATCGTCTAAAGTAAGAATACGATGGAGTTTCGCTTTCTGAACGCGAAAGTCCAAAATAAAAACAAGTAAGCACGCTACGAAAAAAAAATATCTGCGTATTTGTTACAATAAAACTACAGAGAATATTAAATATAAGTTGGATAATGATTACTTATACTTAATTATGCATGTTGCTAATTTATTGGTTGGCGTTTTAAGCCATGATTGTCCAAAAATCTATTTTTAGTTTAATCACAACAAGTTATAAAACTAATTATAAAACAATATGTAGATTTGTCAGCAGTGGGCTAAAATTTATTACAGCAAGATCAATTAAAAATAAAATACTGTTGTTTATTTCTCTATATGATAAAGGCTAGACATTCATTAAAAGAAAATTCCCTAAAATGATACATGTGTTATGCATCAGTCATATCTGCAATCGCCTAACAGAAAAGATAAGAGAAATTTATCCTAACATAAAGAAGTTTTTAAAGACCCCTTGGTATATTTCTGTTTCAGAAATAATTTATTTCTTGGCATATTAAAGCACGTATAACTAAAAATTTGAAAACGTTTCAAGTTTCTATGATCAATCACTTCAAATTGTTCTTACAGTACCGCTATATTGTTAACGTTTTATGAGTACTCTTAGTAACTGTAAATTAAAAGTAATTTATTACATATCGAATGATGCAAACTTATCGGTTGGTTGCAGCATGGCGTGCACTTTATCAGCATCACTTACGAAATCGAACAACAACAACAAATGATATGATCCCACGTATGGTCATAATACCAGAGCCGCCGAGAATAGTTATGTAGGGACTTGTTATGCTAGCAGCAACACATTTTACAATAAGTGCACTATTTCAATGCATAAGGATATAATGATGGTTCTTCAAAACCCTCTACTGTCCCTTCGTATTTCTCCTTACGCAATTCTCGTTCAAACACTTTTTCACCTAATTGTGGAATTTTTTTGATGCAAAATTTTATGATAGGCTTTCTAATTTGTTGTGAATTTTAGCTTAAAAAAATTTTTATATGTACCTTTGTCTATAGATATGTTATGCTATTGCATAGATATTATTGAACAAATAGTATTATTGTTTCAGCTATTTTTTGGAATTTTTTATAGTTATTTTGATCTTAATTCATAGAAAGAATTGATAGGTAAGGTAAAAGCTAATAGCCTGTGTCAGTATGTTGTAATGGTTGGTACAACAAATCGTTTAATATGAATTTATAGAGAGGATGGTTTGTTGAAAATAATTCCAAACTTTACTTTAGTGTAGTATAGTATACCTAGTAAAACTAAACTGGCTGTGATTTGATGTTAATTATTGTGTTCTTAACTAAATATTCGGTTACAAATAGGTTTATCACGCAATAATTATATAAATTTGTGTTGTGTAACCACTCAGAATTTGCTCTAGCACTTCAGAGATAAATATTATTAAACTGCATTGAAGCGTTTACAAATATTTGCACATAGTCTAATATGTATGTGGATCACAAACATTATGATTATCGAAAATATTTGTGAATTCTTACGATAGTTACATAAATATTTTAATGGCAATGATAGTAGGAAAATTTCAGTAAGCATTTCTGATGTTGTTATCGAAGAAACTAGGATACGAATTAGCATTTGACAAATAATATTTAATTATCATTCGGCTGATAGTCTAGTTGTGAGGTTCAGGGTTCAAATCTCACTCCGGTTAATTTACGATAACCGTTTTTTTTTTGTTCCGGGGTCGTAATGATGATTAAGAGGGAGATTTGGCGCTGCGGGAGTACTCAACAAGTTACATTTTATACCACTTTAAGAAAAAAAATGTAGTTTTAGTATCAATATTGGTGGGGATTATTATTTGTGATAAAATATACCATACAATTGAAATTAATATATGTAATGCGTTTTATTTCTTTTGGGCGGATGTCGACACTTAACTGACTTAAACCATGGTTTAAGTACATGCATGTACGAGGGGATACCCAAAAGAAACCGAACTATTTTTAAGGTGTTTATTAAGTTTGGAAACAAAAATCTGTCAATCCCCTTCAAAGTACTCGCCACTGGCAGTAATACACTGGTCTAATCGTCTATTCCATTGTTCAAAACATTTTGTAAATTCATCGTCCATAATGACCAACAGCGCCTCCGTCGTTTTCCCCTTCACTTCAACAATGCCGACAAACCACTTTACTTTCACGGATCTCTTCATTCGGGGAAACAAAAAAAAGCCACAGGGGCTAAGGTCGGATGAATAGGAAGGATGGGGCAGAAGGGTCATGTCATGTTTTGTAAATAACTTGCGTACAGATAGAGCTGTGTACGCAGGAGCGTTATCTTTCCAAACTTCCAGAGAGAAAGCCTGGTTAACTGTCTGATCTTGTGGAACAAACTCTGAATGGACGAGTCCACACATATCCAAAAAAGAAATCAGCGTTGTTTTGATGTTTGCTTTCACTTGACTTGCTTTGTTTGGCCGAGGAGAACTGGAAGTGACTTGAACTGGCTTGACTTTTGCTTCGTTTCCGGGTCATAACCATAACACCATGATTCGCCACCTATGATGACCTTAGAAAAAAAGTTTGAATCATTTCGGAACTGATCGTTCAAAGCTTTCTTTTTCTTCAGCAGTAAGCAGTCGTGGCAGCAGTCACTCTTTTCATCCCTAAGTCTTCCGTTGAAATTCGCTGAAGTGAACTCCAACTCACTCCCGACAGCTGCACAACATATTCGTTGGTCCGTCGTTGATCTTCAAGAATTATTTGCTGAATTTTGTCAACATTTTCATCTGTGCGAGGCGTGGAAGGACGACCAGACCGTGATTTGTTATCAATTGACATTTCACCTCTTTTGAAACTGGAGAACCACTCAAACACTTGCGTTTTTCCCAAAGCATCATCCTTGTGGGTCGTTTTTAACATTTCAAGCGTTTCTGTGTTCGGTTTTTTCCAACAAGAAGCAAAACTTTACGGCCGCTCGCTGTTCGGGACAATTAGTCATTGCAAAAATGATGCAATTCACACAAGCCGCACCCAATCTTCCTCAGCGATGACGTTTGACATAATCAGTCGTGGATGGTTGCTCTCTACGGCAGAACGCGGTACGACAAACACTCGGTCCACCACAAAATCAGTTTGGTTTCTTTTGGGTACCCCCTCGTATAAAAATAATTTCCAGCACTTCTCAGGTTTGCAAAATTATGCATTTAAATGTGTAAGTTAAGACCAATAATATTCTGTGATCTAAAGGATCTATTGTGTCTTCTATTTTTTGATGGCCAATTAATCATATTCCTTTTAAAAGTGCAGGATTTGGGAAGGCTCCAGGTGGGGCAAATATTCGTTTTCAATTTCGTATGACTGTAGATTGATGTTTCATCTTGCTTCCCACAGGATCTATACTCTGCTTCCTTTGCTTTTGCAAGCCTATTTCTGATGTCCTTTCAGTTTGTAGTGGCCTGACAGGGTCTCTATAGTATGTGGATATTGTTATCACTTACATCTTTTGCAGTTATAGGTATTCAAAGGAGTTCTAATTTGACTCATTTCTTGCGGATTCTCACGTCTCTTTTCAGTTGCTTCAGTACTTTTTGCCCTGTTACTTCTTCTTCAAAATGGTCTGGATCCTGAAAATGGTGTTACAACCCCATTTTCTTAAGAAATTATTTGTTACTTCATTTCCTTCTACTCCTGTGGGCATCGTAACCCAGTGAAGAGTACCTTTGTTCTTTTTTCCTAGCTTCTTCAGTTTTCCTAGACACCCTCAACGTTGATTACATATGAACTCAGCACCTTGATGATTCCCAAATATTTTTGATTCTAGGTCCAATTGTTCCTATTCCTTTGCTGATTTGGAACCATTCCACACTTTTCACTAAAATGCTAAGTGTAATAAGGTTTATAACCAGTTCAGGACAAATTTTCATTTATGTTTGGTGTTTGTTCTGTTTAAATGTCTTATATCGTTTTTTACAATATCATAACTTTTTAATATATTTCACGTTTTCCAAATTGTATACTTTTGAGAACAAATTTAAATTCTGCAAATTCAATTCTAATAATCCAATCTTATAATTTTGACAATTCAAAACAATAACTTTACATTTTCATACAACTTCAATTTAAAATTTCATCTAATGATGTGTTATAATTTATAAAACTAGTTATTTTTTCAAAAATTATTCAAATGTTAAGCCCTGATAAAGCATAGATTATATGCGAAATATTGGCAGTTAAAATAAGGAACAACATTTAATTAAGAGTTTCAATCAAGACGAACTTTAATTTAATTATATTGTATACACAAGCAAATAATGTTTACAATAGTAACCTTACATAGAAAATTGTTTTTATTTTCATTGGGAGAGGTTTATTGTTTGATTAGGAAAGTCAAAAAAGTATTATCATTGATGTAATATGTTAACAGTATAACTGGATCAAGCTAACAAAATAAAATTGTGATTAGAACAATTAACAATGCAAAATGAAATCATTAAAAGGACTCCTGCTATAAACATTATTAATTATTATCGGCATGTTTGTTTAAATGTTATACAATAAACGTTGCTCAATGTTAGTAAATCTCTCTATATATTCTAAAAATACGCATGTGTTTGCTGTATACAAATGTTAATGAAAAAAGATTGAAATTTTATCAGTACTTCAAAGAAGTGGAGAGATAAGTCTCATTAAAAAGAAGAAGGGCGATTCATATCTAACAGTAATTGTTCGCAAAACAATACGATAACGCATTGAAGTTTTGTTGTGAAAACTACGCGGCATGAGCGATTGCTGTAAACTTTGCATTCGGTTAAATTTTCATGAAAACTACAACCACTCTAAAGCCAGAAATAATTTTTATTAATCTAGTTATTTATTTTGTCTGCAGATATATTTGAATCTGAATGATAAATGTATATCACTATGCAGTCAAAATAATTTTATTCCAAAAACAAAACAGAAAAGGAAAGCCGATTTTATAGTATAACTATTTCTTTTTAAACTTTCTTTATGTCTAAAAATAAATACTGCGGCAAACCAGGCGAACAAAGTCTATTGTGGAACACAGAAGGCGATACACGTGTTGGGGAACGTTTTACGCCTACTTGGACTGCATCCAGCTGTGCGCAATTTTGCTTGCTCCAATTAAGAATAAAATTATTTTGCATCATTTTACTGTACGCGTAATATGATGACTTGAGGTAAAATTAATATTTATTATATGGATGATTAACACTCTTCATTTAAAAATAACAGTGCGTGCAAATTCGTTTTCGTGCAAGTTTATAATTTATACCATAATATTAATTACGTTAATTGATGATTCGTACATTAAGCAAAGTATTGATTGACATGGGTAATCTATATATTATTCTATATTATTATGTATTATTAATTAATCTTGGTCAATATCCTAATTTGTGTAGCAAAAAGAATGATGTTTGATCCGATTATAAAGCTATTTACAACTGTATGTAATATTTTCTCAATTTCACTCCTACATTCTTCATTAAACCATTGTTTTCTTTGTTCTTTGACTTTCTTCTCGCACCTTTGCGCCACTCTCTCTATCCTTGTTTTCAGTCCTATCCACTGTTCTTGTATGCTGCTTTTCTCTTCCATATTCGTTAGCTCCTTTTCCAACTCCTCCTCATATTTCTTCCTCTCCGCTCTACTTTTTTCCCCATCCAATCCCCTATAAGTTCTTACTTATGGCTTTTTCTTCTGGCTTTCCAATTAGTATATGGTCTATTTGATTAACAGTTCTCCCATCTGGTGACACCCATGTACCTTTATATATTTCGTTTCTATGAAAGTATGTACTTACAATGGTCATATTTCTTTCCCTAGCCAGATCAATTAAGAATTTACCATTTTCGCTTGTTTTTTCATGCTTGCTATGCCCTCCTATCGTCGGCTTGTATATATCCTCTTTTCCAATGTTTGCATTGGCATCTCCTAATACTATTTTCATATCATATTTCGGTATCTTGTCGTAGACCTCAGTCAATTCTTTCATTCATTCTAGAATTCTTCTTTATCCATTACGCTGCTGTCCTCTGTTGGGGCGTGCATATTTAGAAAAGAGATTTTCTGATACCTTCCTTTTATTCGTATTAGACACATTCTTTCTGATACTGTGCTGTAGAGAAAAAAGTAGACTCCAATTATTTAGGAAAGTACATATGTTATTAACAAAAGCTGCGCGGACAAGAAAAGTGATATCAATATATTTTTCTTTTGAAGACTTTTATTACTATGGTGAAACAATTATCTTGACCTACTAAAATTAGGTACTGTAATTTTTGGTAATCATAGACGAGTGACTTTAAATTTCTTGTTTCTCCGAAAAACGTGTCATTAATTGCAAATTTTATGATTTAACGCTGACGTGTATTTACTAATTCGTAGCTTTGTTCGATAGTATAGCGTTTATATATCAAGTCTACTTGAAAATTAATTGAGGATTCATTGGATTTTTTTAAAATCAGCATCGCCATCATAAATGTTAGGGTAAATTGAAAGAAATTTGCCCAAGATTTGCATTAATTAGTATAAGCAAAAATTTAGGGTGATATTTGAAAAAAAGATATAAGTCACTGGATTAAAGTTAAGCAAATGTTTAGGACTGTAGTGGACACCTGTATATAATTACATCGATTTTATATCCTCTGTTGTATCAAAACAAGTGTGTATGTATGGCATTTAAACTATGAATATCTAAAAAAATTGCAAATATAAACCAAGTCGCCTGAGCCGAAGGTTTGTAGTGCTGCCATTTGTCACAAAAACGTAAATAACAACGTTGTTATTAAAGACAGGCATATAGATAAAGTTATGTTATTTATTGTTTGTGTGAAATTGAAAAATGGAGAAATATACAAGTTATTCCATTTAAAATAGCGGAGTAAACATGCGTTTGTCTAGTTCTGGAACACTCTGTATAGTTAGAAATATATTTGTGTTATGCAGTTATGGATTCTATAAAATTTTTGTAGAAAAAGTTTCTTTTTAAAATGACAAATAGGGCTGTAATCAAAGACCCAAGTCCCAAAGTCTTCGGTGAGACACCCTGTACAAGGACCCGTACAATGAAATGCATGAAAGTATACATAGTTCCTAATATTTACACAGAGTTTAATTAAATTATATGTGTTAGTCATAGACGAGGGTAGCTAAGGTAAAGCCATCAAGTATACCTAATTAAGTTAAATTTAGTTGTTTGGAAGCTAGTGTGACAGGAAAGGGTCTCGAAACTTATAATTATTAAAAAGAAAAATAGAAGTTTTGGTTGATCCTCGTTATCGTAAGTTTTCCTAATGAAGTTATACGATATTAACAAGCAATAATAGTGCATGAGGGAAGCAAAATTATGGAGGTATTCGTTAAGCTGACATTTAGCCTTAGGTAATGAGATTAGCTAACTACTTTGATGAAAAGCTGTAGTCGGAAAGATATAGCAAAAAATGCCTCTGAGGTTAAATTCCTAGCTTTTACCTCAAAAGTTAGATTGAATGCCTGTTACGTTCTTTTTTGCAAAATGCCAACATAGTACCGGAAAAAATAGATTTCCAAAATAATTTCCTCAATTTTAAAGGAACTTAATCCATGCATTTAAATGATCTTTTACATGTTATATTTACATACGAAGTTCGTTTGCTACTAAAATAATAAAGTTCTATCTCTGTTTGTTTTTTTTTGGTAATATAATACGAATATTCTATTTTCGATTTTTTTGTAAACCTACTTTTAAGGATTTTATATTTAACGTACATACGTTATGTGTTGTAAATAGGTGTAGGGAAAGTCATGGCGAATCGATGCAGAATTAAATTCTGCATCTGATCATCCAATAATATACAGGATGTTCCATTTGAAAAAAAGAACTTTTTGTCAATGTGGATTTCGAAAGTGTCATTCTTGTGCTTCCATCTACCCTAGAAGTGTTTATTACCAGTCGAAAATGGGCAAAAGATACTGTGTTACAAATAACGCTACATCTTTCAAAATTTTAAAAAAAATCAAGATATCTAAGTAGCAGTTGAAAATAGGTATAGGGAAACCTATTAGAACTCATCATAAAATTTTCTCAGGAATTTAAAAATGAAATAATATACTGGGTGTTCCATTTAAAATAAGAAACTTTATGGCGACTTCCGGTATAACCGGAAGTGGTAAGCCTCTGAAAATATTTTAAAATGAAAGAGAATCTTGAATAGCCCCGAATTCCAAAAATTCAGAGTTCCAGGTTTTTTCTAACCTCGGAAACTTCTAACGAACGGCTACCGTGGAAAACCCTGTATAAAAGCCAATATTACACGTTATATGCGGTAACTTATTACATAAAATAATGTTTAAAAATACAGGATGTATGTAAAAATCAGCTGTAATATTACACATTATATACGGTAAAATCACATATTAAAATATTTAAAAATACAGGATATGTGTTATGTAAATTTGCAAATTTACAGAATCGTTTGGGAAATTCCATTAAGTAACGTTGGTAATAAATTGCCAACGTTAAGTTATGTAAATTCGCAAGATTTTTTTTTTCCGTGCATTTAGAGCACATTTAGACTGCAATTCCTTATTTTAATACCAAAAAAATGAAAAAATATTATGTATTTTCTACAAAATTATAGCGTATGACTATCGATTAATTACATGAAAATACTAAATTAACTGCAACTGTTGGTTAAAATTATACATGCAGCTGTGAATTATGAAATATACTGATGCATATTGGAAACGTTAACAGGTTGTTAGAATAACGCTTTTCGTTCATTCGAAAATAAAAGTACACTATTATAATACATGTAATCTAATTAATGGTTTGTTGCTAGAATAAAAGTTGAATAAAGTAAAAGTATGCCAATAACATCATTTGCAATTTCAATGACATAAAATAATTGTGCTGAATATTTTATTTTAATTATAGTTGCTTAACAGCATATAGTATGAAATTTTGAATTCACATAGAAATTATTTTATTTAAGTATAAGTATTGTTAATATTCTTATGTGTATGCACCACATGCATTCGAACTGTGTAAAGATTAGAAATTAATAATAAACTCATCGATACCTTGTCGTTTAACGTATTCTCTTAAATGTTCTGTAAAAATGTCGTTTTCTTCGCCCTGGCTTTCCCATTTGGCTTGGGTCATCTCCAAGCTCTACCGCAACTTTCGTCAAACTGATTGTCGCGAAAAGGCGACGGGCTTTTAAGCGCACGGGCGTTATATCAGAGGTGCGCAGGTGTTAAAGCCCTCAAAATCAAAACGCAGTTAATGGTCGAATAAAATCCGCGTGTTCTTCCGTGGGATACAAATTTCCAAGAAGTATTGATATTTCACTAATTCCAGTTTTGAAATCTCGACCCTCGAAGGAAAATCCCCAATAATTACATATCCGTGCCTCCCATCTCTAACATTTCATAATACCGAAGTGTTATCGGGTTGCGCATCTGTGCTCTCCTTCTCTATCTAAACATCAATTTAGTCAGTCAGCTGGTTTTGTCTGAAATTTCTGATGTTTCCATACGTCTGCGCTGTGACATTGCGGTAAAGAGAAATTCGAATTCCGATCTCGTATTCGTTATTTATTTATAAGCCAATTTTATACGCTTTTGAGTAAAATTGTTTCTCCAGGTCTTGAGTATTAAAGAGAATATAATAGGTACGAAATCATTCCAGATAAGTTTTACAGTAGCAGGTTGTTAATTCATACGTGTTTGCTGTTAGAATACTAATGAGTATGCAAAGTCACGACTGGCCTTTTCGCTATCATGTATGTATGTATCCACGCATGTTGGAAATAGAAAAAAAACTGCAGTCCAAGTATTGACTATGCCATTTATTCTTTAAAAAAATGGTGTGTGAATTTACGGGACTGTTAATGTAAACTTGGAAAAAGCGCGTTTACGCTAGCCATTTTTATAACTATGGAGCGGCGGTTTTAATAGTGCAAAAAACGCTTAGTCAGCGACCGAACACAATTCTAGCTAGCAACACGCGATAAAATTATTAGTACAGTCACTGGGCGACTGGAGCCAAATTAGTGTTGTGCTTTCGATACGTACTTTGATTGAAAATAATGGTAAAAATATACCTCAAGGGTGTAAAAACAAGACTTAAACCTACCACTGAATGAATAATTAGATATTTTTTCGTCAAAAAATAGTGTTCTTTTCTTTGTGAAAACATCTTTAAACCGTGAGAAGGATCTTTCCACATCGCAACTTGTTATTGATGCAATGTATTACAAGAAACCAGGGTAGAAAATTCCGGAAAAGTATCAGCAGTAACAAAGTCACACACACCAATATTTGTTGTAGTATTTTAAAATTTAGATTTCCTGTAATAATGGCATTGATTTTGTCTTGAAACTGACCTTGTGGTAACCATTCTCAGTTTCTCAAATTTGTTAATAGAAGGGCGGTAGACAATTTTAAATTGCGAGTTTCTAACATTTTATCTGGTATATCACTAAATCCAGTCTTAAGAAATTGTAATTGCGCGTTACTAGATCTGCACTCGCTAAACATAGGCTGGAGACCGGCTACCATATCCATGTCAACTCTGTCCAAATCGTCATTACCATAAGCGCAAAATCCGAGAATCGATTGAAATCCATAAACATCCGAATAACCCTAACCGTGACGACGGTTACTTCCTACACAACACCTGGAAACCCTGCCTTTTGAAACAATCCAACAGTAACCATCACACTCCATTGAACCGTAACCATTACCCGCTTATACGATGCAATACCGATCCCCATGCGTCAGTTCTTCAGTTTCAGCTCAACAGCGATGAAATAAGCAGTCCTGAAGATGTTCCGTGCAATTGTGGATGAAACGTCGGCCAGAGGAACAACTAGGACGCGGCTTTAATTCGGAAACCAATAAATATATACCATGCCTTATTTAAACCAATTTGTACTAATTTGCAAATTCTTTCTACGTTAGAAGTTTTCCGAAATGTAGTAGAAATCAAATACTGCTCGAATGGTTGTTGATTCGTTTATTATTGGTTGCCTCCTTCCATCCTTAGAATATGCGCTTGTCGTCTGCATACACAAGAGACATTGTGCTAACAACTGCAATAATGACGAACCGGTATAGTCTCCTAACAAGCTTTTCAGAATACTTGAAAAAGTCGTATATAGTCGGATATATCATTTTAATATCATGAATGAAAGTCAACATGGTTTTTCAAAAGGTAAAAGTATTGAAACGACTAATTTCACGGTGAACTTGAAAATAAGAAGATTCCTTGTGGTCTGTTTTTCGATTTATCAAGGGCGTTTGGTAGCATTGATCATGAGAGGCTCTTGTATAAACTGAATTACTTCGGAATTAGTCTCTTGGTTTGCTTCATATTTTTAATATGTAACATTTACGTCCAAAATTTATTTACCGTAAATAATGATGTTCTACATGGGAGTATTCTTGTATTTCTATAATAAAATTTGAACTTGGGGTCCAACTTACCCATCTTCTTTGATTTTGAATGGAGAAGACTATAAAGTTGAAGAAAATGTGCGATTACTTGGGACATCCAAGTCCAAGCCATTAATTTGTTTTTAAGAATCTACTAATTAATTGTTCCTTGCTGCAGCGGTAGCTCGTTGATTCCTAGGCATATAGAAATAGGAAAATATACATTATATTTATTGTGTCTGGTTCATAATACGTATGTGTGAAATGCAATATGGGGCAGCATATATAATATGTTAAAAACTTTATTAGAATTCAAAGCCTTTAGTTCATCTTTGGCCGAAAGTAAAATAAATTATTATTTTGCGGAAAATAAATGGGTAAAATTGAAAATAATTACAGATACTTTGCAATGCGTAACAGAAGCAACTTTGTGTTAAATGTGAACAATTTATTTTAAGCGATTCTTACGGAATTTCGATGCATTAAAAAACAAAATTGCAATTAAAAATTCTTTTGCAGACATTTTACATAATGAATTATCTAATAAGGAAGAACTGTTATTAGGAAGAGAAGATTTATTAGGAGCTGTTTATTTGCATCCGCGTTATCAAACTTTACTCTCGGCGTCATAAAAAGTAAAGTTAGGTAATATTTGAAAAATATTTGGAACAAATCAGTTACTAGAAAAAGCTATTTCAACCACAAATGAAGAAGAAGCAGAACTAAGGAAATATCCGATAAAAATCTATGATTTAGAGGACTTCTTTAGAACTAAAGAATTGGCAGTAGACACACATGGAAATTGCAATTATGATTTAGCTGACTCCAGCAAGTTAATGTTGAAAGGAGCTACTCTGATTTAAAGTTTATTCTATGAAATAACTGAGATAGTCTGAATGAATGAAAATACATATATTGAAAGATATTTTAATAATTTAAAATTTCATCTTTTTTTTTAATTATAAAGTGGTAAATATGAGAATTTGTTTCCTTTACATATATTATATTATTACTTTATATGTAATCAAATATGTTTCGTTTAATTAAACATGATTATCAAATTGTAGTGTCCATTCAAGTAGTTTTTAACAGAAATAAAAAATTCAAAATTTTTAAAATTAATGGCTCGACAATCAACCGAAAAACCGGAACCAAATCATATTTTGTTTTAATTTAACCGGAATGAAAATAAAAATACCTGCTTTGTATGTATTTTTTATTTTTACTTCAGCAATAAATCTTATTTATTTATTTATTTATCAAAGCATCAAAGTATTAAAGCAAGATTTCAATTTAAATATGAAAAATATCTATGCTTATCGATTTTTCAATTTGTTTGTGATCAAAGTTTTATCATATTCTATAACCTGGATTGACTTATTTTATTTTGTTTTATTATTTTGACCTACACAAATTCACTTGTTGAATTATAAATAATCAAAAACTTTCAGAAGATAGAAATTCTATGCCTTATTGCCAGTAATAGATAACAATGTAATAGTGCCAACTATTTGGTTGTATGGCAAAAAAGAATTTAAAATGAGAATTCAAAAAGGATTATGGATTAATCAATTCAGATTTTGCCAACTACCTACATTATAATACGTAAAGAATACTGTAACGTAACCTATTTTCCTTCCGTTTGTGTGTGAAGTTCTACATTTATCAGCAGAATCCTTCCTGATCGCAATATCATTTTGCCCCTGTTTTATCGGCAAGCACAATAGCAGGCGAACAGTAGCGCCATCACCGGCGCCCTTCCCTACTAGCACTTTCAGATTTATGCGGGCTTGTGAAACAAGCGAGCTTTCAAAGCTCTCAGTCGAGCGCGTGTTTTGACCGGTGAATCATGGAAGCTCGTACAGCTTTATTATTCGCTGTCGCTGCCACGATCTTCTCTGACGTATCAGCTAGGGCGGTAAGTTGATTTTAACTCAAAAAAATGCTGGAATTTCTTATACACTTATATTTTTTTTTTAATAAGAATTGCACTTACGAAAATATTAAGTTAATCACAAAGTTAATTAGAGATAATAAATTTTTATTAGCCAGACTGCTGCACGGGTTTTTTAAGATAATAATAAAAGCTATGACGTTTTTATGGAGATCTTTTTTTTATTTGGAAGACGTCGTTATTTCTTTTACTTTCGTTTATCGTCTCAGTGTTGCTGGTTGTCAGTGGAATTGTCTTGGAGCTTAGCAATCGCTTTGTGAGGCAGGAGGGTTATTTAGGTGACTTATTCGCACAGTGTTTGATGCGTTCATCTAGCATCCCGGTGATATGCTATTCTATCGGTGCCACGTAAATCTCTACTAGTGCCGAAGCGAAACAAAAGAAACAACAGTGGGAAAAACTTTGTGCAGGGCGCACGATGTTGAACAAAAAAGAAAATCGAGTTGGATCCATTGTTCATCATATATTGCCCAATATTGTTTTATTTTTCTTGTATATGAGTTGATTCAGTATAGTAAGCGATAAAAAAGGAAGCTAACAACAAAAGCATTGTTTGCTTGTGCTTTACATTGTTCTATGTATGTTGGCATACAATCGTGCATAGATAGCTTCATTGCATAATAATAATCATTATTATAACAAATTGCTTTACAGTCCAAGGATAATATTTCCTATAGTCACTATTTTTTCATACGTTGAACAAATATTTTTGTTGATATTATGAATATACATTACCATTAAATGGTCATGCTAAAAATATAATATCTAGATTTATTTTAAATTTCAAAATTCTGTTTGTGGAAAATTCATACACTATTAATTGCATTTCATGCACATTATTAAAATAATGCGGACGCATTGCGAGAAAATCAAGAGATTTGTTTAAATAAACTCTATGATTAAACGATAGCATTTGTGTGTGTTATCTTTACTGCTAATAATCGTTTTATCTAAAACCTTTAATACACTCACAAAAATCAATATATACTTCTTTTTACGTTTTGGTAACAACTAACTGACAAGGGAACACACTTCGATGTTAATCACTTATTCGTTTGAAATTTGACACATTTTTAGAACTCCTCAAATGTTGCAGATCTACACGTTCCGCTTTTTGCGAAACCTTGCGTTTAGGGGGTAAAATCAACCCTTAAAATTTATTACTATTTTAAGATTTTTACAATTTATACTATTATTACGGATAAAATCTATATACATAATTTTAACAGTAAGTAATTTTTTTTCTGAAATGAATCATGTGTTTACATGTAACGTTACTTTGCCTAATCAATGAATTACATACATGCATAAAACGAGGGCTTATTATTATTATTTTATTTGGAGCTTTATTGGTGGTTGAATTCTTAGTGCTGTGTAGAGAACGTAAATAAGTTCTAAATTACCCTGAACTATCTCATTAATGGCAAGCAGTTAATTAATTGTAAAATTGGTGCAAGATTTCTCGACACTTCCCAAGTGTTATCTATACTTAACTAAATCAAGATAATCACGGGTGTTATTAAAACCATTTAAATTAATACTGAAGTTTATTTGTTACTCTAAAATAAAAAGAAAGACAATTATCAAAAGACAAAAATACAAGCATTTTACTGAGAAAAATAGCAGTGCGTAGCGCTAAATGAAGTTTCTGGGAGAATGCTTGCAAAAAATTTATTCTCATACGTTTCTGTTCAACCTCTCAGCAAGGAGGTGGGAATTAGCTGTAATGGTGTCAGAAAAATCTTATTTACGGTAGTATGATAGGTTTATTTATAGGCAAATTTGGTGGTGCAGAACTTAATATGATTTTCTTCGTGGAAATTGCAGAAAAAACTAAATTCGTCGAAATTCCAAGGGTTAATTTGACCCCCTGAACATGAAACGGCGATTTACAACACCCAGCAGTGGGTATCGCAAATATACCAGATTTTATTCAAGTCACTGAGAGACAGTCTGTGAGCTTAATTTGTCAGTTATTTACCTCATATGAATTTGATTGGCAGAGTGTATTTTACATTGATGATGTCAATTCAAAAGTTGATTTTTTTACAAATAATTTATTGCCGCTTTTCAATAAACATGCGCCGTATCGAAGTTTAAAATTCACGAAACAGCCCGCAGCTTGGCTTACCGATAATGTTAGGTTGATGATGCAGCTTAGTGATGATGCATTTAAAAAGTGTAGGGGTTCTAAAGAGTTATGCCATTGGAATTATTACAAATCGTTAAGAAATCTAACTACACAAGCGATTAAGAGCGAGAAAAAAAGCGTATATCAGTTCCTTGTTTGCTCGCTCTGCATGGCGGAGGTACACTGTAAAAAAATTTCTAGTAAAATTACATGTAAAATCGTTGGTAACAAAGTTGCCTACGATATTACAGGTAAATTTACTTCATCCAGTAAAATTGCTATCTACCAGTAAATTTCATACACTGATGTATTTTTCAGTTGTTCTGTAAAATTCATATGTAATATTTATATAAATTGTATATTTACCGAACAGTCAAGTAATTTTGGCATGTAATTTTATAACGAAGGCAGGTAAAAATACTAAGAATGTGAATATTACAGGTGTAAATATACATTGCACAGAAAATTCCCTTGCATGTGTGATTCTGATTACAACCTTATTACTTTTTACAGCATACTGTAACTCGAATTAAATTCCTGTTTAGAGTGCCGATGATTCCAATATAAATTTGGTAACATTGAAGAATATAAATTGTATAATTTTACTTACAATTAGACATCACCATGAATATTCCGTAATGTTATCAAATACACATATGGATATCACAGGCTAGTATAAATAGTAATTTAATTAAAGGCAAAGTATCATTACTATAGGATTATAAAACATAATAAGTAAGTACTAAAACAATAAAATTCTTAGTTATTAGACAATTTTTGTTGCAGCTTCAGAACTTGCAAAACGTCAATGTTGTTGAGTTATAGGAATAAAACTAAGAATAAGCAAATACATATTTTATTAATCTTCAGTAGAATAAAAAATATAAATTTCCTTTATCTGACATTTAATGGCTATTTCCGAACCAAATGCTATCAAATTCAAGGAATTTTGCTCTGAAACAAAAAAAGAGAAACAAATGTTACTTCCATTATATTATTATATGTATATATCAGTAAATAGATCAAATGAAATTAATGTAAATAGGTACCTACAGCTTGTGCACGAATAAATATTCCACTACAAGAAGGAAAAGATAAATATAATTTTTACTTATCGCAACACCCAATTGATGAATAATCATTAAAAACGACTACTGAATTATTACAGCCAAGTTATCTTTAAAAAGTCTCTTATACATTATACAAAAACGAATACAAATTGCATCATAGGTTTCACAGTTCTCTACACCGGGAGCAAGATCCTGAGATGCAATTACTGTAAATATAAATGCATTATGTCTTTACAAAAGTAATGTATTCAAGGTTTTGTTTTAAGTAAATAAGCTGTAACAGTTTAGCATTCGTTTTAATTTTAACAGTGAATCGTGAATAATAGTGAAATTTTTAATCAATTTGTGTTTATATTCATGGAGCAATAAATAATTTATGAAAACATTAGGTTATGTTTAATATTGGCGTGTGTTCCATCATGAATCAGAATACCCTCCAAAGTATTAACAATAAGTAAAATCGGTGAAATATTTAAAGCAAAAAAGAATTGCTGTATTAACCACATGTGAAAATATATTAAAATGAGTATTTTTATAAAAGCATCTTACCTAATTCTTTTGCAATGCTTGAGGCAGCACACAAACAGGAACAATCACCCCAACTTGCGATTGTTTATGCGTCACCATAACTGACTAGAATTACCTACGCGCACAGGCAAATAACCCAATAACCAATCACATTGCGGCGTATGAATTTTGTGCATTTGAAGGTAATTTTACCCAAATATTCCAGTAAATTTTAGTAGCAATCGCAAAATATTACATGTTTTTTACAGTATTTTTTCTTTTCATTTTTATTACATCTTAAAAGTACATGAAATAACTGTAAATTTTACCGAAACTTCTCTTTTCATCTCAAATATCCTGGAAAAAACAGGTAAAATAAGGTTTACATGATTTATCGTAGTAAATTCACAACGTTATTTCATGTAATATTTCCGATTTACTATAGTAAAATTACTGTAATTTTTTGCAGTGTAGGCGGGGGCAGTTCCTAAGCACCTACAGCATGCTAATAGTGTTAATGATTTCTTCTTTGACAGCCGTACCAGATACTACTTGCGGTCCACTTACAAAGTCCTCTTATCTTGCTGGTAAACTACAAGATAATATTTTTTCTTTTAAGCCCGTGGATATAGACTGTGTAACTAAATTAATTAATGCAATTAAAACAAATTCAGCTGGGTATGATTCTTTGACTATTGAAATTGTGAGGTATTGTTGCCCTTTCTTATTACCATACATAGTTCATATTATAAACTCATGTCTTATGGCTGGAATTTTTCCTAACCTATAGGTGTAGTTACTCCTATTCCCAAAATTAATAACCCTTCAGAATTAAAGCAGCTTCGAGCTATAAGTATTTTAACAGTTTTCTCTAAAATATTGGAAAAAATTATTTATCTGCAACTTAACGAATTTCTTTCTACATACAAAATTATTCCTGATTGTCAATCTGGATTTAGATCTGGGCATAGTTGCACCACTACTCTTTTAAGCGTAACCGATGATTTAATTTCAAGTACCGATAGTGGTCCTGTTTCTACACTAGTCTTACTTGACTTTAGTTATGCAGATCTATGCTTCTTCATATTATTTTCAAAAGAAGAGAAACATTTATAACAATACACTATAATCGATATTCTAAATTGAAGTAAAGCCAATCCAAATTGCATATTTTAAACTGAATAAGATTGCCCAGATACATGTCAACCTTTTGTATAAAGAGTTTAACATCGTTGGCCGATTTGAATAGAATATCTTTATATGCCTTATCAAAGAATTTAGTCGAAACACATAAATTTTGGCTCAGGTTTTTCCTTAAACTATTGCTTAAGAAGCATTAGCATCCGTTATTTTAAAAGTTTAATGTAATTTGTGTAACAAATATAACGTATGCTTAGTTGGGTTATGATTAATTCTCAAAACGATGCCGAAAAGACTAAAATAATTTCAAGAAAAACGTGAAAAAATTGCCAGTATTTGGAGTTACCCATAATACATTTTCGATCAGAGTTGAGAAAAGCAAAGCATTAACTTCGTTGCCAATGATCTTTTAAAGGCGTTCACCTCAGTTTTCCGATACATCCTAATAATGTTGTGTACGTCTTCTCCGACAGCGAAATTTGATCGTTTCAAGTCTGCCCGAAAAGAAGGGGAGAGAGAACAACAGCAAGCGAGAATTGAAGAAACGAATAAAGGAGAGGTAATGAGATGCGTTGGCGGTTGTATAATTTATAATGATGTTAATAATGCGGCGTTAGGGGGAAATAAATTGTCTTCGAGGTAGCGGAATGAAAAATGGCAACTGAGGACTGTCAATGGGCCACTCGAAGGATTTAACAAATGGAACGAAAAGAGAAATTGAACGAAACAATGGTGGCGACTTCGAAATATTAATGAAGTTGGGTTTTGCTCCATTATCTTTCGAGTATATTAAGTTCGTTTTCATTGTCTTTTTGTTTCAGGTTTTACGCAAGTGAAAAAACGGAATGATTGTTTCATTGTTTAGCTGGTGAAAATTAAAACTTGCAGTATTCTGAAATTTATTCTTTCTCACGTTGGGAATTTTACAAATTCTTTCAAACGCTATTTTTGTAATTTTTTACTTCAACGGCAGAATTTTTTTACCAGTTCTACATTTGAAACACTAATTAGCTCAGCAACATTCGATGTTTTAACCTTTCAAGTTTCGCGTCATCGTTTCATTCTCAACTATTATCTGCAATGCGAAATTCTTATCAGTGTCAATATTTTTTGCGTGTTTTAAGAAAGTTCAAATAAATCTGTATGGATCTACCTTGAAAATGGCTCCGCTTCTAAGTACATACGTACCAATAGATATACCTATGAGTTTATACTGCAGAGCTTGGATCGATCTGCTGCATATTTCATAACGGAAAAACGAAACTAGACATAGCAGACAGCTCTAAGTACTTATAGGTACATACATGGCACCATTTCCGTTTTCAATCGACCCACATGCATATATATGCTATATGGAATATATGGATCTGTTAGCATACGTATATATCTACCTTTGTCAGAGGATAGTACGATATGTATCTTGTAAAATATGCAAATGCCATTTACGTGATGCGGCACATGCGAATACAAAAAAAGATATATTGTGCTGAGGCATTTCTATTTCCTGTAAAGTGTTTTACCAGGAAGAAATCTGAAATTTGTTTATACTTTGTGGATTTAAAGTTCGACAAAGGAAAGAGGAATAGAAAAGTAAATGTCTGAAGATGTTTGAACAATTTGCAACCAGATATATATCGTAGTAACCATTGCTTCTAAAGATTAAAACAGAATCCTTTAAATTACTCCTAATTGACATAGACCATTGATGTTGTAAAAAGCAAAAACCACAGAACCTGCTTGATAATGTAAGAAGATAGTGCTTTACAATATTTCTATCGCCAAAATGGAAATCCTAGGAAACTTAAAATAATATGGACATATCACAGCACAATGCAAGGTATTAGTAGCCAAAAACGGAAGAATTAGATGCGTTAAAGCTTCAATAAACAAATAAATAAATGAAAATAAAGTTGGTACAGCGTTGACACATTGAAAGTTCAAAAGCTGAAATTTGTTGTACGTTTTTGCTAGTGTCAGTATAATTGAAGCACCTCACAAACTGAGATTACTTGCTTGTTAAAAAGTAATTTGTCTCAGACGATTCCGAGCGACCATGGGAACTCCGGGTTACACAATTTAATTAATTCGGGAAAGTTATTTCTGAAATTCGTGGAAAAAGTTATGAAATCTAAATATGCTTCGTTATCCCTGCTCTAAAACCTATATCTACAAGTGCTAACTTCTACGCGTACTTGACCAAATCCAAGGAATCCAGAGATAAGTGCGTAACTAAATGTGTATACCCTTAATAAATCAACCAACACCGAATAGTGCAGAGCGGCACGTTTCCGATTCAATCAAGTCCTTCCTTATATACATAGTTTCGTAAGCGTCTAATTTCCTCGAAGGTATTACATTTTTCAATAGTTCATGGCTCTCAATGTTAATTCAATGGCCTGTATCGTTAATATGTTGTGCAATGCTAGATGAGTCAAACCTCCTATAGCGATGATGCGCATGTGTTCCTTAAATTTGGTGCCAATTGCACGCTTTGTTTGTCCAATATAAACTTTATTGTAATCCTATTTTATAAATACTCGACCTTTCATTGTCGTTCGGTTTACCTTTTATGTAAGTTAAGAAAAAGGTTTGTAGTGTGTTTTGCGAAGTAGAACATGCGTTTATACTATGCTCGCCACAAACATATTACGAAACCATTTACGCAATAACTAGTAATACGGTTCTGGATAAGAGCAATATTTTATCGTTTTTCTTAACATTTCATTTTTATTGCTTTCTAAAATGGGCGTAATGCTCGTCATGGACACCATGTGCTTGCACACTGTATGAAATTCAATCAATAAGCACAAAAACAGTGCAGTTTTAGTCATTTATACGCGAGGCTTCTTAAAAAGCCATATTTATATATCAGGACATATTTCTTCTGAGGCAATATTTAATATTATTTAATATTATTTTATGACAATGGTAATAGCAGCTTGTGAATCAAAACTTTTTGCCGACTTATATTCCATCTTAGATATTCTGCAAATGTTTCTCAGTATTCTGCAACTATATTAGCTCTACGAAATCTCTAATTTAACTGAAAATAAATATTCTTTTTTGAGAAAAACAAACTTCGCCACAACCGACTTTCCCAGGCTTTATTCATTAACGTAATTGTTTGTCATTGGCATTACATTTGGAAACGAAAACGAATTAATGATTCACGGAATCGATATTCCCTTCCAACTGGAATAACGTTCGCTAGTGCCGGATAGACACATACATTTGTTTCTACCTTCCGTGCATTCCGTTGGAATGAAAAAGAATATTAAATTATCGAACATCGAAGGAAAAGGTATCCTTCGTTCTGAAACTTCGAGTAATCTTCTACTTACTGAACGATAATCCGCATCTGTGATATACAAATATCGTGTATGTAAATGATTAATTTCAACCTAGCGATGCGGCGAGGAAATTCAGAAGTTGCCGCAATAAAATACGACTAAATGGAACTAGCCTGGTTGCAGTGCTGGAAGGTGGTTTTATTAATGTATAAACTCCCTGGGAGCGCTTGCTGTTCTACATGTGAGAATTATACTGCAGGGAATTAGACGTACATATCACGTATGCATGCACATCTACCATCACTGGCTGGGAAAGTGGAATTGAGTGGAAATGAAATGGAGATTCGTTGCTTTTTACTGGGGTACACGAGAAATGCTGTTTTTGCGATATAAAAAGAATTAATTGCAGTTTGACTTACTTATATTTTCACCTGTTGCCAGGGTTATCTTAAACGCGTGGTGCTTAAGAATATATGAGACCCTCCTGAGATATTGGGATTGGTTTTAAGTCAGTCGGTCCTCATCGCCATTATATTAGTTTGAGCCGACCCTGGATCGGGCCTAGTTGTGAGGCGGTGGCCCGTTTCGTTTGATGGCGGATGCTTGCCTGCAGTAGCTTATATTATAGAATATTCGTACATTTTCTGTTGAAGTAAACTATAAGCATTCGTGGTGTCATCTGTGTTGATGGCTTCTTAGTATCTCCATTCATATTTCTTCACTAATGTGTACCTTACATATAGACAACGTTGTATTGGCCTCAAATTGAGATATTGAAGTATATACAACTACAAAACAGATTATGTTCATCTCTTAACGCTGTGACCATATTTGGTAAGTTTGATTTATATAAACAGGTCAGTCTTTTCAATTATGCCCAAAAGCTTATGAACTAAATTATTTCCCAGCAGATTTTTTCGGTGAGTTCTTTGGTCCGGCAGTGTCAATCTCTTTTGCTTCAATGCAGTACATACAAAAGTAACGTACACATATGTTTATTTTTAAAGATTCCTATTTTACATAGATCATTATTTAGACAACCATGCCCCGTTAACAGATTTGTAATCTACTAAGCTGTGTTCGGTTAAGGGCCAACACATCTGCAGCCACGCATTGAAACCATCAACGTGTTCTTGTGAAGCTGCTGTATTCTTTTGATCCACTGCACCAGGTGTCATAGATTTAGTTATTGCCAGATTTTGTTTAATTTTAGTGAAAGCAAGGCGTCCTAAGTCTCTTGGAGGCATCCTCCAACTATATCCTGGAAATTATCTAATATGATTAATCGCACTGCCAATTGCTTGACTAACGGATAAGATCCGAAACAGGCGATCCTGTAATTGCTTCCCCAGCACCCAACAAGCACAAGTTTGATTTGGAGTGATTTCCATTTGATATACGCTGATACATTGCTTTAGTGCCATATATCGTTTATAATCAGGGTTTCTCCATATAGATCAGAACCAGAACCTATAGTTCTTTTCGAGCCATTTAGATGCCAGTTTTAAGTTTGGAACTATTGTTTCTGTTTAGTTCTCCAATTATTCCAATCCTGAGAATCCCAGAAATCCCTGAGATGCATTTCCTAGTTTCCATTACATTACAGTGCTCCTATTCTTTCTTCTTCTATCATATAAATAACCAGTGGAGGTAAATTTTGCAGTTTCTGTAACGGCTTTTGGTGAGCCTACTGCTGTTCCAGAAATATACAGGAAAGCAAGCATTTGAATCTTTGTGTGTTTTTAATCGTTTGTCTTTATGCATTGCTATTTCACCAAATCAGGCTGTCATTTTTTAACACGAGCCTCACAACTGCTGTGAATAATCAATACACCATGCGTGGCTTCAGTTCCTACTTCTCCGATTGTTCTGGGAATTATTATTAAGGTTCGCTTGCATTTATTTGTCAAGATACTGATTTCAGGTTAGCTTGGAAGTAGGAACCATTTCAAAATTTAACTTTAAAGATTGGTGGTTCTATGCGATTTAGTTTTCTTCTTGTAAAGGAACTAGTGTTAATTTTCCAGGGTTAACCTTAAGATTTTGTTTTGTACACCACCCCTTTGCTGTTTTTAGAGCTCTCTGCATGAGTTCTGGGACGACACTTGCATTTTTCCCACTATAGATACTGCAGTATAATCATGCATATCCTTGGGCAAAATAGTCTGGTACATTGCAAGGGTCACATGTTTTATTGTAGTTTTATTTACTGGGCTTGTGAAACTCCTAGTATCCTGCTGCAGTTATTCTTGGGTAAATGTTTGACTTACAAGGCTTTATCCATTAATGAGTTTATTTCAATTCACGCTTTCTCATATTTGTTTTAGAGTGGAAGAACTTTATTTTTCTATTACCGATACTCATATTTTTTTTATTGTGTGTATTTTTCTAAAACGTAGCCCAGAATTATCCATTCTTCTCAGGCATCATATATAGAGAATTCTGCTGTTAATGGTGTAGAGTAAATCGTGTTGTTAAACTCGAACTGTTTGAGTTTATTTTCAATAATATGCTTATTTTAAACATATCGTGTTTATTTTTTTCCTATTTTTGGCTTTTGGTTTAATTAGATGAAAGCTCTTACTTTATTGATTACATCTTTTCCCTTTACTTTCTTTTTTATTTGTTCTAAGCTCCAGTTCTGTCGTTTGATGGCCTTCCGGTGTTGATAAATTAATTGAAAGTGTTCAAAGGCGCTTTCTTAAATATTTTCGCTTTAAAAAGTTTAATTTTGATCTTCTCGAGAGTATTGATCCCAACGCTCTACTGCAGCATACCTTTTCGAAGTAACATCGCCATCAGACCGGCATTATGTTCTTTTATATACCAGATTATCTTTAGTGTTTTAAAGCTTTTATGAAAATTTAATTTGAAGGTGCCTGAATATATCGTCAATATTTATTTTTAATTTAACCCAACTCTTTACTACTTTGCAGAAACGTTTATGAATAATAAAATATTCAATATCATTAAATAGAAATATTGCATTAGTTATGACAGTGTAGTATATTCAGATAGCTGCAGATGAATGAAATGAAAGGGATTCACATGATCATATAATTCTGCAGGAATTAATAGAATGTAATAGATACTAGAGGCCAAGCAAATAAAGTATGTTTAAATTTATACTTAACTAGACTGGCTTTACTTCATGTCAGTTTAAGTTGGATTCTGTGAAGATCCTATTATTGAATCAATTGAGAGATAAATTGCAGTTAAACATTTTACAAGATAGTGGGCACTTAAAGCTAAACTACTACAGGGATAAAGTAGCAGGTGTGTTGAAGTTTAGATTCCGTTTTAGATAAGTGCTCAACATTGGTTTATGTCTATAGTAATGTAATGTTGCACACAACTAATGAAATAGGTTTTCTTTTCGTAAAAATTTAGTATTTTTAATAAGTTACTAAATAATTGTTAAATAAATTAATACAATGGACAATATTCAAGTAAATCTCTAATAAGGTAAAGCTATAATAAAGAAAAATATAATCTCTAACTGTGTGAGAATGCGAAAGTCAGATCCAATTATGTTTTTACATTAACGTTTTTCATTCCGTTAAGTCAACAACGTTTCCTTTTTTTTTCATTTTTCTTCTCTTTTGCGATTGTACGAGTCGACGGTTCAGGAAACGTTTTGTTTTCCTTGTCCCCGTTTCAGCGTTCGTCTGGAGATTTATTGTGTTTGCGCTACATAAGCGCAAACCCAGTTCTTATGCATTGTTTGTTTTCGTCGAGTTCACCTTTCGCTTCGTATGTCTCACACCCACAGATCCCATCCCTAATGGCCTCGGGATCTTATATTTTAGGTTCCTAACAACAGGGCAAACGCGGAACAGCTAGACGATGTCTTAAAAGGTAGCCATTTTTAAAGACAAGCATGCGGCAACTGACACTATTAAGGAACTATTTATTTTCCCGAGTAGTTAGCTGTACAGTGGCGTGGTTTGACTCTTATTGTTAGCAAAAAAAATACGGGCTTAGCGTAACAAACTTCTTGAATGAATTAATATGTTTAAACATATACACACTACTCAGCAGAAGATAGCTATGCATATTAATGCACATAAACAAAATAAGGGTCTACACCTGCCCTTTTGCAATACTATTAATACGAGCCCTAATAGATATGTTCAGATGATGTAGGAATTATTGAACAAAATGTTTTATCTTACCGATTAGAAAATCAACTTAGACGAGTGTCGCGTGGTTTTGCAACAAATAAAAAACTGCGAGAAATTATAATTTCTCACTACTGCAAAGGTAAATCAATGCAGAAAATTTCAATTGCGTTCAATATTGCGAAATCAACAGTCGGAAATATTATAAAAAATATGGCGAGACAGCTAATGTTGATGTTCGTAGTCAAAGTTCAGGCCGACTTCGCAGTATCACTGAAAGAGAACATCGTGTTCTGGTGAAGATTTGCATTAATAAATACAAGCACAGTGGAATCACGACGCAAATTTAAACATCTCCAGAGAACGCTATAGGGACTATGGTTCCTCCGCTTCAGTTGGTATTGCGGTCAGAAGCTCCCTGGCAGCTTACAGAGTAAAATGTAGCAGCCGTAAAGGTTTGTCTGGCAAAATTGGAGACCATACCAGCATATTCAACTACATCGAATAGACAGTACCTCTGTCCACAAGGGCGGACAAGATTCCGCCTGTCTTCAGCTTCACTAGGAAATACTCCGTAGATATTTCTAACAGTGAGACCTCCAAAGCTTACATCTACAGACCGAGGCGAGGTTCTCATCGCTGGTTTGTGGATGCCTCGAAAACGCCGAATGGCACAGGCATTGGGATCTGGAGAGATGGAGAACCGAATAGCGGTTTAGGAGGCTCCACCTCCATCTTTCAGGCTGAAGTAATAGCCATCCAGACCTGTGCAGAGAGCATCTTAAACTGCCCGCATGGGAGTGGATCGGTCGAAATTTTCTCTGACAGCCAAGCTGCCCTCAGGTCACTGCAGGCTGTCAAATTTGCTTCCGAAGTGGTACTGGGGTTCCATAGGAAGCTTGAAGAATTGGCGGAACATCACAGCATTACGCTGAGATGGGTGCATAGTCACTCTGGAGTTAGAGGCAACGAAATTGCTGACAAACTAGCTAGAAGCGCCAGTGGTCGACCGTTCACTGGTCCAGAGCCGTCGTGCGGGAGTTCCTATGGCGGTATCAAAGTCTTTGTCAGATCTCAACTCGCTGCTAGTCACGGCTCTTATTGGGATGGACTAGTCGGCGTCAGACACTGTAAAATCCTCGGTTTTCATCCAGGCGGCGAAAGACTCCGCAAGGCAGTCTTTATGAGCAGGAGCAGATTGAGATTGCTCACGGGAGTCCTAACTGGCAACTGCTCATTAAATAAGCACTTGCACCGCATGGGGCGGGTGGCTATCCCCTGTGTAGAAACTATGGGAGAGCAGAAGAAACTCCTGTCCACCTCCTTGCCGACTGCCCGGCAGTGGCCAGGGAGAGACGGAGTTGTCTGACGAACCCAGTCTAAGTAAACTTACTCTCGACCTACTTGCGTTCCTCTTTGTTTGAGTACAACCAGGTCGAAAGGGCTAAGACATCATAAACCTGCCCATGAAGGTTAAAAAAAAATGGTTGCACAAGTCTGGTTACAGTTTTTATAAAGTAAGTTTATAATGGTTCGTATTACAACATAAAAATTAATAATGTTCTTTTATTCACATTCCTTAAAGGCAAATGAAAAGCCATTATTAACAGCTATTCAAAGACATTTGGATTGGGCAAAATCTAAAATATCCTGAGCACCGGAAATGTGGGGTAATTTTATTATCAGCGAAAAATCAAAATTTGAGGTCTGCAAAGGTGATTTTCGGAAAAAGATAATTCGTACAAAATCTGAAGCCTTTCATAAAGACTGTCTAAAGCGTACGGTAAAATTTACCCAGGGGATTATGATATGGGGATGCATGAGTAGTAGAAGGGTTGGCAAATATGAATGCATTGATGGTCTCGTGGTTAAGATTTGGTACTGCACTCCAAAAATTTATAAATTCTGTTGTCTATTACTTTTTCGAAATATTTTGGACACATTTGACAGTATTGTCATTGGTGTGCAACTATTACTCTTTGATTTAATTCCATTCTTAAAATACATGGCAGCGGTAGATCTTTTCATATAGTCTGGAAATGTTCCCTCATTCATACTAGAGTATATTCGTGAGCACCTTTAAGGGTTAACTATTGCTTCCAACATCATTAAATGAATGGAATAGCTTGTGTAGATTATGCTTGAAATGTCTTGAGAAATAATTCATTTTGTTTCGATTGATAGAAATCCGGTGGTTTATCTGTCAACAATAATGAATCATTTTTTATATTAGCAGATACATACGTTGGATTTATTTCTTGTAAATGCAATTACTGTATACACATAGAGTTGGAATAAGTATCATTTCCTTATAAATCCTTTGGGTTTAGGAAAAAAAAGTACAGTAGATATATTCCCTTGATAGACACTACGCCATCGAAGTTGCGTCAATGCTTCACCGGAGCTAACCCGGACTTGACAGTTAGGGAAGTTTTAGAATCCCGGGTCCCGGGCTTTTTAAGTTCAGGATTTAAAGTTGTGTGTTGCTGGTCCGTACGAGGTCTGGTCAGTCGCACGGAATCGATGGGATTAAGCTGCGACAAAATGACCGAGAAATAGGCGACGTTGTCAACCGTGGCGTCACGCCGCTCGCTATTAAGTTCAGCTCGTTGGGATTTCTCTTCTCTTTCCTATTTTATTTTTTAGTGTGACTGTCTTCTCGCCCTTTCTGTCCTCATAAATATGTAACGGTCTATGCGAATTGCACATGGTCGCTCACTTCCTTCCGTCCCGGTGCGAATCGTATATATTAACATTTCGATCGGGTGATTGATCACGGTTGGAGAAAATTTGACGGATTGGAGCTATCGAGGCGATACAATAGCGCAGGGCAGCGGGATGACTTTTCGATTTTCGCCAAAGACGCGTGCGGTAATTTATCGTGCTGCCTTTTCGACATCTTTTATTGTTTACATCGGAGAAAGTTATATTACAGATGATTCATTTCTTTCGCTTAAGGATAAAAAAAATAAAAGATGAATTACGTAGCAGGATTGTGGTGAACAGTTGCAATTAAACACAAAGTAACTACTTTTTGTGTAATCCCTGTATAACTTTTACGCTTAATTACGATAATGAAACGTCTATTGACGGTACAGATGTTGCTGGACTTTAGCAAAAGTTGGATAACAGTGATGTTAAATACCTTGCATAAAAAGCACTTGTAAGCGCCTCCACCAATTTTTGTCGTATATGAATTTGCTTTATATATACACTACTTGATTTCCGGGTTGAAGCAACGTCCTGCAAATTCTTCTGGCCTTAGTTCTTAAGCCAGAAGGAATTCCATAAGGAGTTCCAAGACGGGATTTCAACCCGGAAACTAAGCAATGTATAGCATGGACAACTATCGTGGGAGCCTAGGTGTAAATTTGCTTCATATAGTAATTTGTAATAGTATGTAAATAAGAAATGATTTTGTGTACAAAACAGCAACTCAAGATATTTCTCTAACAAATTTTTATTAATTTTGTTAGCAATAATACCTCGATGAATGTTTAGATGAAGTTTTCGAACAAAAAGAAGCTTGTTTAAGCCCATTCTGTCGATGATCCGTTTGTAAAACGCGCCTTGCGATATAAGGGAATAAGAAATAAAATAAATAATTTTACATTGAAGTTAAGCCCAAACCGAAAGAATATTATGTATCACTATATAAATAAATGTTGCTTTAAGATGCTGAAAACTCGAGTTCGAGGTGAAAGATGAAATAATAAGACAATTGCAAAGAAAATTTTATCGTTACACCAGTAGACGGATAATTATTGTTTTCCAACTTTTGCATTCAGTCAACCAATCTCGGTTTAAATCAACATGTTGAAACATGGTGTATTCGAAAGCAGTAACTTTATTAAAAGGAAATGCACATAGTTCATCCAGAATCTGAGACCATCATGTTGAATACAAGATACTTCATAAAAAAAAACATATTATACGAACAAATGTAATAAAAATATATTATCCAGTCTTACAACTCAAGACTTTAATAAGGGAAACTAGTTTCTGGACAGTACTTCCATCTTCAGACTAGAGGTATAACTTAAAGGAAAAGTCAAAAGAATATAGAATATGAATGTTATAATTGTGATATTCTAAATAGAAGAATTTAAAACAATTTGAATGATAAATATAAACCAAACCATCAATATTGTTCATAACCACTGTCAAAAATGTTTCGGAGTATAGATAAAGTTGGGATGTGTTCAACTGCGATCCATGTATACTGCTTTGGATGCGTTCACCCAATTTAAGGATTGTGAAATTTAGTGAACTATTAGATAAATTTTATTTAAATTTTGGTCAAAATGTTGTTTATTAGTGTGTTTGCTTCTTATTTCAAATTAAAGATTGTACACTCCGCCAAAAAAGTATCGCATAAACTAAAAAAGGGCATTTATGAACCAAGATATTTTTATACGTTCACAAAAAGTTTGCCTCGTGTATGTGAACTATAAAAACACTAACAAAAAAATGGAACTTAGCGTTTTTACTTTATTTTTTTCCTAAAAGAACACATTTAGAAAAATGCATATGTGTAAGGTTTGCTCAGTTGTTTATTGAAAGTCTTCCTATACGGACAAATTTTAAAGTGCGAAGTCAGAGTTCTGTACCAACGCTTTTAAAACTAAAATGAGCAATTTAACTTCAGAACAAGTGGCTGCTATAGTTGCTTTAATCGAAGATGGACGATCTCAAGCATACGTTGCTAATTTGATGAACATCAATCAGTCAAGTGTTTCTAGAGCCTTAGCCAGATATAGGGAAACAGGCATTTACAGTAGAAGACCTGTACCAGGTCGTCCAAGATGTTCTACTCGCCAAGATGACCGCTATATACTACTACAAGCATTACGTCGAAGACATGTAACTGCGAGACAATTGCAGAACGACTTGGCTAGAGTCAGAAATACTCTTGTGAGTACTCAAACTATTCGGAATAGGTTACGACAGAGTGGATTAAGAGCTAGAGTAGCTGTAACAGCCCCTCGTCTCACTAGGAACCACCGAGTGGCTCGCTTAAGGTTTGCCAGAGAACATGTAAATTGGAACATTAATGACTGGGCCAATATACTCTTCACAGATGAGTCAAGATTTGGTCTTTACACCTCAGATAGGCGTATCTCAGTGTACAGACGAGACGGTGAGCGCTATTCGCAGTGTAATATCAGACCTAGACCTAATTTCGCTGGTGGCTCTATTATGGTTTGGGGAAGCATCTGTTTAACAGGTCGTACAGAGTTAGTACCAGTAGACAGAGGTACACTGACTGCCCACAGGTATATAACGGACATTTTAGAAGAACATGTAGTACCATATGCGCCAATTATAGGAAACGAATTCATGTTAATGCACGATAATGCACGACCGCATGTTGCAATAATCGTCCAGGAATACCTTAACGATGTTGGTATTCCAGTTTTAGATTGGCCTGCGGTAAGTCCGGACATGAACCCTATCGAGCACGTGTGGGACCTCCTTCACAGACGGATACGAACCCAAAATGTTGCCCCAGCGGACCTGCATGGACTAGCAAATGCTCTCCGTGACGAGTGGGAGAATTTGGATCAGGCTTATATACGGAGGTTAATCGAATCTCTGCCAAACCGTATGCGAGCGGTCATAAGAGCCAGAGGTGGCAATACTCAGTATTAAAAGCTACTGTTATGACATTTTTCTTTCCAAAATTATAATTTCTTGTTTTAATAAAAATCTCAAGTATGAGTTCTTGTTTTTATTTGGCCTGTATTTTATTTAAACAATCATAGAAATTATATCTTAGAGCGCATTAAAGTATATTTACAACTTTATGCTACAAACAAAGATTATGCGATACTTTTATGATTCAAAACTAAATTATGCGATACTTTTTTGGCGGAGTGTAGGTTTTCAAAATAACGGAATTAAATGTGTAATGTAAAAATGTTAAAAATGATATAGATTTTATATTAAAAGACGGGTTTTATTAAGCGTCAAGTTTGAAAGGCCAAAAGCAAGTATTGCAAATAAAATGTAAAAAATAAAATATCATAAAATTTCGAGCAATTGATAAATTTGGAAAATAGAAAAATTGAAAATGTAAGAAATGGAATATTCGAAATTTTGGAATAATTCAAGAATTGCAAAATTTGAAAAATTGGAATATTGGAAAATTTGGAACAATTAAATTGAAAAATTGGAATATAGGAAAATTTAAATTATTTGGAAAAATTGAGAAATCAAAAAATTGCAAAATTTGGAAAAATTGAAAAACTAAAAAATGAGAGGAAAAATGACAGGACACTAGCAATAAGAAATTTTAAGCATTACACTGTTTTGTTCTCTACGCTTACTGTAACACTAAGTACATTGTAATAGCTGTTTCATAAAAACATCCTTTTTTAAATGGAACGCTATCTGGGTTATTTTAAAGAAAAGTTCTTATCGATCCAAGCCAAATGTCTTATATTTTAGTTAAAAACTGGTGTTTTGTAGAAAGAAAGATGATATATCAAAAAATGAAAGGAATTTGAACAACACACATCCCTGAAGAGCATTCTAAGAACTTCAAAGTAGTCTATACCTGATTCTTCCAAAACATGCAGTGCTACCTCAGACACGGTCTAGGAAAACAAGACACGTAATTTTTTAGAGTGTACGTGACCACACTACACATTTGGGTATATTTAGTATTAATTAATTCACAGGGCACCAATCAGAAAGTTTATGAAGATTAAGTTGCAAATTTCGACACTTATCAGTAGACTTAATGAAACCAAAAATCTTCACGTCCTCAGCAAATAACAAGATTTTGCAATCTATATGAACAGAAAGATCAACAATAAATAATAAGAAACAGGGGCTCTAGGTTTGGTCTTTGAGGGATTCCCGATGTAATAGTGTGACAAAGTAACGAGAAGCTGTAGTACGACACAGAAAATGAACGATCATGATCGAACTAACAATAATCCAAACAAATATATTAGCGACGAATTATCCGCAAATTCCCAGACAATTAGTATGTAATTACGCATCATATCAAACAAAAGCGAAAACTTTTAATTTTGTTGAGAGCGGAAATTAGTAATAACAAAGCTGTAGAACAACAATAGGAGTGTACTAATTCATTTCAATTTGCCTCAGCAGTCAATTTTTTTTAAATTTTTTTGTCGTACTGTAATTATTATGATACTTATTATTTTTAGAATCACTGTTAGGGACATGTTTGTTTAAGTAAATGACGACAATAAAACCAACATTTCAGAAATAAATTGCGCAATCAAAATGTTTTATTTTCACGATTCAATGATTACTCGACAATTGTTTCACGTAAATGGCAAAGTTCGTTTATTGTCAATTCTGTTTAATTTCACGGGATTGTGTTACTGAAGTGGGTTTTATTTTTACTGTCAACACAAAACACAGAAAATACAACGCAGTTAGCTGAGTGTTTGATTTTTTCTGTTTCATTTCCGCAAACATGACAGCTGACACAATACGTGCAATGAATGTATTAATATTTGCTTTACTTTTTGCTTGGGTTTCATGCGTACCACAAATGAAATTTTCCTTATTTTCTAGTAAGTAACTGCGTTGACAGTTCTTCAGATAATATAACATCGTAACAATGATTTTTTAGAATCATTATACAAACTGTAATATATGTATATCAGAATAGTACTAAAAAACTATATTCTTTGTTTTAGATGTAGATCAATACTTGATACAAGGCGAACCAGACATTGCTAAAAATAATAATTTGGATCCAGGTTATGTTTTCTGTCACGGCTTGTTACATCGGCAAGGGATTTCGACAGAATATTGTTCTTCAATGCTTCCCGATGAAGACAACATATATCGATAATTTTTCCATCAACAACATTAACCAATTAATACTTTACATACATGCTATGTGTTAAGATGTTAAGATGATACAAAACAGTAATTGTTGGAGAGTTAAGACATATAATCTCTACATTAATTTGGCAACAATTTTTTGTTATTTTGTCATTTGTAGTTGATATTTTGCTTCTAGAGATTGCAGATGGCCCCTTGTCATGATCTTTTGGCAATGTTGGTTCATATTTTCATAATAGAATTTATAAATCATGAGGTAAATATTTTATTGATCGCCTCTGCGACTACAGGCGTAGAAAATCTAGCTCTAGTAATTATATAATGGCAAATAAGAACCGCGCATAAGACAGAAGCTACGAATGATGATGAGCTCGCTAAGTCCGGCGGCTAAACATTTCAGTTTATATACAATCCAGATATTATTTAAGTAAATGATTGTAAATAAACATTTCCAATATCTCAACTTACTGTATAGGAGACTAGTATAGTGAAATATTGCATTGCATATATGTATGTATGCATTCCCGTAAAAAGTGCAATATACCTCACCGTTCGCCGGCAGAAGTGTTCGTGAAATCTAGACGTAATCAGTTTAAGTTTCCCCCTTTTATTTCCAATAACATTCCATGTAGTTCCACCTGAACAAATCGCCCAGCTATCGAAGTACTGAATAGCTACCGCCGCCACCTGTCTACAATGCTGCCCCATGCATTATTTATATATTGCTTAGTAATCGATTTTCTTCCGCTAATGGGAAGCTAACCACAGCACACCCACTGCCTTTATAAATATACGTATACAAAAAGCCAATAGACACGTATACTTTATCGAACCGAAAAAACAAGAGTCAAGTGACATTAATGAAACAGCTTAACGATGACGTCAATAAGCTGGAAAAGTAAACTCTTGGTAATGATTACACTGAGAGAAATCCTTGTAATAAAAACTTACATAGCTCAGTACTAACGATTTTGTAGAAATAAGTAATACAAACAAGTAGGCTCTAACGTACACGTTTATCATTTAATATTAGCCGTTGTAGGAAAAGTTCACAGCTCTTTGTAGAATCAATTTTGTTTGAAATAGTAACACAATTTTGTTAAAATTTGTGTATATTTGGAAGTAGCAAAAATTGATACTCTATTGTAGGAAAACTTAGCACACATTCTGTAATTATTTCACAATGTCAGTATATATTTTTACTAGTACCTTACTGTGATATCTACCATTGCCCCAATAAAGCCCCAAGATCATATAATAAAAAAGACTATATGTTTAAAACCCATCCTATTTCGTACTTAAAAATATACATACATATTTATATCAGGCAAATATAATTCGTAATAAAATTAATCTTCTATACGCGTAATATACATACATATTAGAATGTCTGGTAAATAAATATTTGATACTTTCTTTATTTTAATAAGTTCGGCATTTTCTACAGTGTACGTTGAAATTAACAATTTAAATCAGGTTTTTTTATGTTTATATTTGGAGAGATTGTAGTTGTTTTTAATTTGGCTATATATTCACATACAGAATAACAGAATGTATTAGAAGCAGCCTTAATTAATACCTCGTTAGTGGTGGTATTTCAATTACCGTATTAATTATTGCTTGCGTTGATTAGTGTAGCTGATTTTGTTATGGACTTATTGTTAGTTAAAGGAGATAACAATTTTGCTATTTCTCATCTACATTTAATAACACAAATGCTATGCATGTTGGGGTATTTTTATTAAACTACTAAAGATAACTAATGGCAACAAGCAATTCAAATCATTTGTGTCGTTCACAAAATAAAAAATAATTGTATATATATTCTTTGCCGAAGTATTTGTTATTTTAATTAGATTGAGTATATTTCGAATTTTTTCTACGTAAAATCTGCTGAAATGTTTTTCTTATTAAACTCGAAATAGCTAATTAAACTTAACTGACCTTGCTGTTTGCGTATGGGTTTTTTTAAAGAACTCTTATTGTGTCGAAACAATAACTTTCACTCTTGTTGCTTTTTCTTTTCATACACCTCTTAGGAATGATATTTCGTAAGAATGAAAAGATACACTTAATCTTTCTAATGTCGTGGAGACCTTGCTCCCTTTCTTGTTAAGAAAAACATTAATTCACTTTGCTTCTTTTTACTGCTTCATCGCCAAAGAATAAGCACATTTTGTCGTGATATATTAAACACATTCATTACAGTCATAATGACGAAATAGCTTCCTTGACAGAGTGTTCGCAACAAACAAGTGGGCCGGGATTACAGTTAATAGTGCTTTTATTACAGCCTATATACAACGCATTATTTCTTCAAGTAACTGTTAATTAGATAATGTACGTTCGTGCATTTAGTTGCAAAGTGAACAGCATACTGTTTGATATTTATAGTTGTTTATCAGGTAATAACGTAATATAGAATGATTCACGATACAATTCCAGGATATTCTGTGTTCGTTTAGTTTATAGTTACAATATTTAGATAGTTTATAAATACATATCTCGAGTAAACCTAATACAGCAACCTAATACAAACAGGTCCGCTGGCAGCTGCCTGAACGCCCGCGTGCAAAGTAGACTAATTGTAAGCCGCCACCACCGCCTCCTCTGGTTTCCCCAAGTGGAGTTTCACATAAGGACTTTTAAATTTGTTACATATGGTCGTATAAAAAAGTGAAGAAGTACTTTTCAGAATCAAACAATTTATTATTATTATGCACTATGTCTCAATTAATTAAAAACATCAGATTGTACGTGATATGTCTAAAAATGAAGGTTATTTAGTTTAAAGAAATCGGTCAAAGTTACTATACATAGGTGTAAAGATTTTTGGCTGCACTCTAAATTAAATACACAAATATAGACTGGGAAATACATCACAATATTTTAACATTAATACTATAATAATTTATGGTTATATACATGCAGCAAAGCTCTGGTTTACTGCGTTTAAAAATATAAAAATGAGATTTTGCATAAGGAAATCAAGTCGTTGTCCATGCTTTAAAAGGACAAAGAAAATAATTCCTACACGTCAGTTTTAAATTATAAAAAAAATCAATATTAAAAATTTGTTTAAAATCTTTTTTTCTTGACCAGTATAAGTATTTATATTTTGTTGGTCACATAATAATATAGATAAAACTTTAGAAATACGACGTTTTGGTTTATTATTGAACCTTTTTCGAGTGCATTTATAGTCATAAAATATTTTAAAAAATGATGTTAAAATTGTAAATAAACTTTGATAAATGATAAAATCATCGTTTGTTTTAATATGTAATTTTGAAAACTATGTTTTATATAAAGATTCGGCTGTAAAATATACTGGTTTGATTTTTTTTTATGAATATAAAAAACGTTTTTAAATTTTATAAGTAGATTTCCAAAAAAATATTGTGTTTAATTATAAAATTAATTGGTAAAATATTGTGTATTTGTTTTGCCACTAACCGCATTTTTATGTTTATAAATTTGGGTTATTTCAAGTATATTGCGTGCTTTTAAATTTTGTTCTTTATTTAGAATTGTTATGTTGTCAAAATCAAAACAATGATGTTGAGTTATTTCATGTTTCTTTAGTGATGTAAGATTTTTGCTATATTTATGTTCTTTCTTTCTTTCTGTTTTCTAAATATTGCACGGTTTCACCAATATATACACATATTACAATTTTTAGTCAATTTTATATGCAACGTGTGATGTTTTATTATTTCAATTTTTCATTATATAGATTTGCTTTAGAAATTTGTTATTATTTTGATTTGCGATTTTAAAGTTATATGGCTTGAAAATTTGATTTATTTATCGGATAAATGTTTTACCAGAAATTTTTATGTATTTTGTAATTGTTTGATTATTTTTCGTGTTGATTTATTATAAAAAAAAAATTCTTTGTTTTAATATTTTGTATATAATATAATTTGTGTAATTATTTTGTTTTAAAATATATTTTACTTTATTAATAGCATCAAATCGAAAATTTTTTTACAATATTTTGTAATTTTATAAGTATACTCGAAAAGAGTTTAGAAATAAACCGAAACCTTGTAGTTCTAACGTTTTACCTATATTATTATTAAGTGACATGTGACAAATGTAATAACATTCATAATGCTGTACTGATTATCACTAAATTTCTTGTGGCGGCCCTGAATACAAAGTATATTTTATTTTGTTTAGACCGTTTACCGTTAGTGTTTTGTAATTAACTGACAGAATAAAGGTTCACTTCTTTTTTGTTAATCCGAACGAAACGTCTAGTCATGTGTTTTTGTATGCATAACTTATACACACACACCTGGAAACATATTATGTGTATTGCTATTCATAATACCTTATTTGTGGTTGGTTTATTTTTAAAAGAAAAATATTCCTTTGATATTCATGTATGCGAACACCGATGGAAGCCGAACTGTCTGGGAAAGTAGTTTTGATATTCTCTCGGTCTTAGAGGGAGACATTAATTAAGACCATCGTTGTACATATACCTACGGCTTAACCTTTCATCGATGAAAATGAAGAACTGTCAAAACTTAACGTAAATGTCATTATTCAGTTTATTTAACTAAAAATTCCATAAATTGCTGAAAATGCTGATCACCGGGTTTTATGCAGTCCATACTGAGTTGAACTAACAACTTACTTTATCGTACTCATCTGTGAAGATTCTAAAGTTTTTCTGGGTTCGGTTGTCTAGGCTGTAATTCAAATATGAGTGATCTGTATTCTGAACACTACAAATGCAAGTAAATTGATTTTAGCAAGTGGTAATCATGTGGTATTCGAAAAAATATTGTACGCACCACGGCTGGGAAGCGTCTTTATCGAACTCGTTTGGGTGCTCGCCTCGGCTCGCAATCTCCAAATGGGTTCCATTAAACATAATTTTCCAGCTTTGATTTGGTTAATTTTTATATGCTAGTAACGTAGCAATTCACGTTTATCAATATTTTTTATGCATATTTTCATTTTATACTATCACGATTTTTAATGTATCTACTATAACTTAAACTAGCAACTATTATCTTACGTATACGTATTCATTAAAACATTGTATGCATAAATAGATAATTGATTGCAATATACGTGAATATGCAATTTATTTATAAATTTTGTGTATCCCGAATCCAGTTTGCTGAAACATAGGATGCATATCCTGGAGTATATAAACATCAATTTTACTACTTAATAAGTTTAAGTTTGCTATTGTTTGTATAAGGATAACGGGAAATAAGCGAGAGCCCCTTCCTTGCAATTTCCATTATATTTTCTTCGTGCTGGAGCGGTGGTGCTTTTTCGTATCCCGTCGGTTATAATATTGTCACGCACCAGCCTTTTTTGCTCAGCTCCTTTCCAATAGAGAACCTTCTTTGATATTATATCGAAACCCGAATGTTTCTTGGGAATGCTTAATAACGGCATATAACGTGCGGGAGTTTTCTTATCTCCCTTTGATCATTCCTTTCGTAGTAGTTGCGAAGTAATTGATAGAGTAATTAAGGCAAATCGTTGTATATTATGTTGTTAATTGTAGGTGAACATTATTACAGTCATTGTTAATTTCCGAGTTTCTTGATGTTCTAATAATAGTGTAATTACAATTTTGCATGACAGATTGTTTCTCCTTAAGTTTTTTTCTTCGTATTTATGAGTAACACATGTAAAGCCATAAAATATTGCTTAAACGCTTAATTCCGATTTATGTCACTAGTATGATAAGTAGATAACCGTTTATAATGTCCAACATAGTTAATAAATATTTAATCTTGGTGTCTCTGGTGGATGTACAATTTCTTCTTCTTCTTAATCTTAGGCCTTTCTACCGTTAGGTGTAAGGCGCATTTCGATCTTGTTTTTTATCCTTCTTTCAATTATTCTAGCGAGCAGTTTGGCAGGTATACTTGTTAGTGTTATTCCTCTGTAATTATCACACACTCTTTTGTCGCCTTTCTTATATATTGGGAGTATTATTCCTATATTCCATTCCATTGGTGTCTTCGTTGTCTTCATTATTTCGTTAAGTTCTGTAAATTTGATTATATCTTTCCCTCCCATATATTTTTTGTGGTGCTTTTCCTAATTTTAATCTTTGCAGAACGTCCATGACTTCCTCTTTCTGTATTACTTCTATTTCCTCTGTATCATTTAACTCTTCTTGTCCTTCAACAACGTTTATTTCTGTTTTGGTCAATTCTTCGAAGTGTTGTCTCCATCTTTCCATTATTTGATCTTCTTCTGTTAATATGTTTCCGTCTTTTCCTTTTATATTTATCATGTCATATTCTTTTTTCTGCCTCAGTTGTTTCAAAGCACCATAAAATAATTTTTGGTTGTCTCTATAGTTTTCCGTCATTTTTTGCCCAAATTTAATCCATGATTCTTCTTTTGCCTTTTTGACCTCTATTTTCACCTCTCTACGTTTTTCTTTATATCTTTCATAATCTTCTGTTTTTTTTTTTGTATATAAGTAGTTTTTCCATGCATCTTTTTTCTCTTTAATTTTTCCTATTATGTATTCATTCCACCATTCAGTCTTTTTCGTGTTTTTGTTTCTTATAGTGGCTTTTCCGCAAGTTACTGTGGCAGATTTTATGTAAATGATTGTCGATATGTTTTAATTGTTTTGCCTAAAGTACCCAAAACTCGCACCATTTCCGTAATTCCATATTGCGAAAATAATAAGCTTTAAAGGTTTGCAATAACTTCTTGATCCATTGCTTGTTATTATTTCAGAAAGATTTTGAGGATGCCAAAGGGCATTGTAGTGGAGAAGAAGTGCTGTGGTTGGTAGGTCATGTTCTTTATGAACAGTATAGTAGGGTAAAAATAATTTGTGTACCAATCTGTGAAAACTGCATGCGTTACCCAACCTTTTCTCTCCAATAGACTGGTAACACATCTTCATTAGAGATTCATTGATGCACGTGGTGTTTATGAATAGTATACCAGTATTGATTCGCTCAAAATAAAATAGTCAGCATACCTTTTGCAGTTTTAAACCATGGAGCGAAACGTTCTTCATGAGAAATGAAGGTTCGTGATGGTAACTTTTTCCAATAAAGCCCAATCTAATTAACATTAAAAATAAAATCGTGGTAATAGTTAGCTTATTTTACATAACCTTGTAACTCCTTAGGAAAAGCAGCCGTGGCTGTAATATCAGCACTTGCCGGTATACCACATAGTTTAACACTACGCTCAATTACTTCGAGATTTAAATCTCATAAACCAACCGTTGCTTCCCAAAAATGTCTCTGTATGTCTTTATGTCTAATTTTTCTCGCTGTTTACATTGATAGGTAAACAACATTTCTAATTTGCATCAATTCAATCATGTTTACCAGACGTTTCAACACGTCTCATCAAAATAGTGATGAGGTATTCATTCCCAAATGGAACTCGGTATAAGATTTCGGACATCATTTATAAAAGAAACTGAATACACGCCACGTGGGTCAGCCGAGAGCTTGGGATGCCAGTCCGCAAATGGATACCGAAAAGTAATAGGCTTCAAAAACGAAACGTGAGCAATAAAACGAATTAAGGGAAACACGACTCCCAGCGGCTAGACCAAAGAAAAAAGTTCCTTCCGCTATAAAAATCTACTAGCGATTGAAGCGGCGAAGTTTCCATCGAGTTGATGCTGTTTTCTTAATTTCCAACCCGGTCACGAGTGATCGGTAGCGAGAAGACCGTTACCTTATCCGTTTCGCTCTGATAAAAAGTAATAACCTTTATTACTTGAAAGCAAAATCTTTGAAAATTGAATCTGTACCCTGGATATTGGACTATCGAGTTACGGATAGTAAATTTACTTATTTGCTATGTCATGGCTCTAACGTAATACATTCTCTGAGACTGCAAAGTTGGAAATATTGTATCAGGGAAAATAGATTGCGTTCTTTAAAATAAATATGATATACTGTAATATAGTTTTTGTGACTATCGTTAATAAACTTACAAAGAAACTGAAACAAGTATGTTTATAGTTTCACGAAACATTTAGTGGTTTTTAGCTTGGTTGCTTTAAATTAATAATAATGACTGTAGTAATTTAACGTTTTTTTATTTATAATAAAGTTACCAACAACTACAGAATTTCCTACATTAACAACTTTTTACCCTTTCTGAAAGAAAATATTATTACTATTTTAACAAGCACCTTCCAACTAAACACATTAATGGTACTAAATTTGCTGCTCTTAGGATAACTTTTAATATAGGTTTAATTGTGAAAATAACCATCACCTTGTACACCCTATTGTATCACCCTATAAACCGGTAAATAGATCCATTAAACAGTGCTCAAATAAAGACTTCCGGAGACACTTAAAAAATCTTAACATTGCAAATGCTTCTACCAATTCTTTTTAAATATTTGAATTTTTTTAGTCTTATACAAACAATATAAACAACCGCTAGTGCTTACACCAGAATATCTACTTCATATTTAAAAAAAAAGTCATGTCATATGGGTGTATTTGAATTGCTTCAAAGTTGGTAATTGGTTTTAATATCCTCAAAGCGTAGCAAGCACCACTGAGCTTAATGCATACGAAATTTATATGATCGCTCCATATCAGTTTGCCATCAATTGTAACTCCAATCAATCTACAATGCTTGCTACATTCAATAGTGTCTGTATTAAGTGAAATATTTTTCGACGATCCAATGTTGTCATTAATTTTGAAGAGAATACATTTTACATTGCTGTAAAGAATAGATCCATTATGACTCCAGAACAGAAGGTTTCACGTCCTGCAAAATTAACTGTTTTCTGTTCAACAGTGGCGCTTGAGAAAAAGATCAGTGATGAAGATTAAAAATAGAAACGGGCCCAGGACACTTCTTTGGGATACTGCAATGGTGTTTCTCATAGGCACAGAGAATACATCCACTTGGAGTGTCAAACATCACTGATTGATAACGGTCAATTAAGTACTATATGGACCAGTTACGTGGAGTGACCACATAATTATAAAGTTTAAATAAAAGAATGTTATGCGATATTGAGGTTATTAACTAGGTCTAAAAGTAAGCATCCCGCTAAACAGTTATTTTCAAAAGCATCTAAAATTGAGTTGATGTATTGAAAGAATTTGATGGTGTTGATAACTATTGAGTAAGTTGTACTTGTTAAAGAAACTTAGGGTTTGTTGATGCATAAGCATCTCAATAATTTTAGAGAAAGACGTCAAAAGGCAAATTGGCCGATAACTTTTAATTAAATTAGAATCCCCTTTTTTGTAAAGGGGTCCAACAACAGCGTATTTCAGGGCTCTAGGAAACATGCCATTACATAAGGATTCATTAATTAGTTAATGTAGATTATATAGTTTCCATCCGTGCATTGAGCCCTCCACATATCCAACCAACACTATGGAAATCATCTATAATTAAGCCTATTTCAAAATCGATATTCAAGAACTTCCTATCCCATCTAGTATTTTATATGCCTTGGGGCATCAAATGGCAGTTTTCTTGGTTAGACCGATATGTTGTCCTTGTACCAGTCCGCATTTCGTCCCATCTGTGGTTGTGTAAGGGCACATATTACAGGCGATATTTTTTAAGAATTGGTGACATCACATTACTAAATTTATTGGATCTCGAAGGCGTTTGACACGATGCATGGTCATATATTGCTGGTAATGGCTTCTGACATTGATTATAATGAGTCTGCCGTATCGCTGATAAGCTTATATTTGTCTGACAGATGGATTATTTGGTTGATTGGGGGTGCCTTCACTTCCTTTATTTGGTACTTGCAGATGTTCAAACTAATGACGACAATTTCAATTTAATACTATTATACAGAAGGAAATCGTTGTTACGAACTATTATTGGAGAAAAACTGATATTAATAATCAAAATAAATAAATCACTAAGCGAATGAATAATTGTGAATAAATACTGTGGGAAAAAAAATGCAAATTTGTACTATTTATTGGGCGAAATTTGAGGAAATCTAGAGAAGCGTAAAATACGAACCAGAGGCCGTTTTAAATACCATTTTAGACCAGGAGTGGGACGCTATTCTGGTATTTATAAATTTCGGAAATGAAAATGCAAATTCGCGCTAGTTATTGAAAGAACGCGCGGCAATGTCATTGACTTTTCGCATAGAATGAACGATTTTCTTTGCAGTCTCAAAATCAGCCTCGTCGTTCCAAGTTTGAACCTCTTTATCTAAGAACTCCGAGGATCTCTCCCAGGATCTGGAAAAATCGTATGGAATTGCTAGTTGCAAAGTCTTCAACATTTTTTTCATGGATGTGTTTGACATCAATGCTTTTTCTTTTTGAACAATCTTCTACACCTTTGATTTTTAGTGTATCTACTATTTTGTTCTTATCTTGGATTGAAAGTTGATGATCGAAAAATGCAGACAACATCGGCTCTTTCTACAAACACCACAAATCCCCTAGTTTTCTTTTTCAAGGCATAAGTAACCATTTTTTTGTTTATAATTTCAAAGGCTGAAACCAATATGTAACATATATTATAATTGTGAAAATACGTATGTATCTCACAGCTTTCTCTTTCTTTTTTGTCAGTTTAAACATGTTTAAATAAAAAAAAAAAATTGCAAGCAGTACAAAGCTTTTGCTATCCATCTAGCCCGGTTTAGACCAGTAGATCTCCGAAATAAAATACCTTTTTCAGAAACTCCTCCCAAGTAAATGATTTTGAGATGTAACATTTTTTTTTAAGTCGTCTCGGGGTTGATGTACTTGGAGTTGCTTTTGCGCAAATGAAATCCTGTATATGGCAATATATTCTATGATGTTTGATGTGCTGTCATTAATCATTGTTTTATAATCATGTTGGTCCAAATTGTTTGTAAACCTTTTGAACAATTGGATATTAGCACCACTAGACGGACGATTGGTCCATTACAGCCGATAACATAATTTCCATTATTTGATGTGGACAAGCAAACCCAAGCATATCTTTCTCTATTTTTCGCTCTAGAAGAACATAAGCTTCATTTGCTAAACCGGTGTTTACAACTGTTGTGTCAAAACATAAACCTCATGAATTTGTTGTTCCTTAGACAATTGACGCACATGCTTCAATTGTTCTACGCTCCAATTTTGGAATGTGGATGTCTAAAAAGAGTTTATAGTCTACATATTTCACTTAAGTTCATGTGGACATACAATATTCTTGGTAAAGTTTGGTTACTGGTGGATCTCTAAATCCGGTCAAAAAATTGGAACAAAAATACCGTTTCATATTTTACAGTAGAGAATCATATAACAAGGTGGTAATATTTCTAAATTCGAAATATAAGGACCACCTGCATATTTGACAGAACACTAGCTGTTTAATTAAGAGAGCTGAATTAGGTTTAAATTGTTTTTCATGCATGGGCATCTCTTTCTGCTCTACTAAACTTAACTAGAATAGATACTTTGTTCTGTACGGGTATAAAAACTTTGAAAATCTTTATAATTTTAATTAACTAATAGGTAGTTTAATTTCAATTTCAACATTAAGTTGTGATTGGTCTGTGGGTACTTTATACAAGTAAAATCCAACACCATCTAATTGTATAAATCTATGAAATGTGCTCTCATAAATTCCCGCAGAGTATTATAACTTAAGGATAATTTATTATTTGCGGTGTGCAGGAACTGCACGCCACAACTAGCGCGAGTAATGTAAAATATGATTATAATCTTAGCGCCTCTGGGCTCCATTATGTCCCACCCGCTGTTTGCTTGGAAATATTAAAAATGTTCTCGCAGTTAAATTCAAAAGGGGTTCAGATTGGAAGGTGGAGAATGTCTAGTCGTGTCTCCGGTATACTGGTGTCGCCGTGGACCCGGTTTCCATCTTACATTATACATGGCCGGGGATCGGCTCCTTTAGGTTTAAACAAAACAGAGGGCTGTTAAGAAAAGGTTGACATCGAGAAAGTTATTTTAAGGCCGTCGAGATCATTTGAAATGTAAAATTGCTATTTGTTTTTACTTAAAGTACATCTCCTATGCGGAATGGAGAACAACTCGTTATTCGCGATGCATTAAAGGGGATTTTGTTTTTCCATCTATGAATTGTAAAATCGCTTTTTAAGAAATTTATTATTTTCTTGTTGTATCAACTGACTACCTCCTTCTTTAAGAATTATCGAAGATTTTATTGCATCATTAATAATTTAATTATTATATTTGTTGTAAATCCAGAAGTACCTATGCAGATTATTCTACTTAAAGAAATTACTTTTGTAAATAGTATCAGCAATAAAACATTTATGTGTTTTCGTGTTTTTGTTAACTTAATTAGTACAATGAATTTTGTTCATGCAATAGACTTCGATGAACTTGTGAATAGACGACGTTGACAGTGGTGAATCTTTAGCTATCGGAAAACCGTATATGCGAAGTTGTTTTATATTATATCATCACCGCAGGCAATTTATTTTCAAACTGCAATATTATAAAAATGTTGGTATGAACCAATTATAATGTTTTTGTATTGTTGTGTGTTTGTTAGTGTATGAATATTTGATAATTCAATTTTTAATTGTATGTAATTTGTACAATAAATTTTGATTTTAATCAAATAAAATACGTGGGATGTCGACGATCTGGTACTTCAGTTGTATGTTTTTTATTATAAACTGCAAATGAATACATTGCTTTTAATAATTAAACCAAAAAACACGGTTGTAATATAATAGATCGCCAAAGAACAATGAAAATATTTTAATTAAAGGCAGCCGCTGGATGAAAACTGATATGCGTTTATAACTTCGCGATATGTTTCCATTCAAAAATATTAATTTTCACAAAGTTATACATATTTAATATCAAATGTTATTTAGATTTCGTTAGAAAATTAAATTCAGGATTCTAATTTACTAAATGTTACTATTGAGCAATCAACTCCTTAGTAATAAAAGATAATAGCAAATTAGAAATAAATATAAAAGAGAAACTAACATCATTAGTTTCTAGTTACCAATCCAGATTTAACAAAGATTTGCAATTAATCAAAAACGTTTTACAGGCTCCCGTACTGTGATTTTGGAAAGTCCAAGAACAGGTATGAAAACCGTAAATGAAGCCAATGATCCCTGTCTTGCCAATTCGTCGGCTTTATTGTTTCCTTCGATTCTCGAATGTCTAGGCACCCAGAGTAAAATAACTTCATTGCGGTCTACCAGGCTATTTAGTTTCCAAATGCATCCTCACTAATTAATGCCATCAGTATCGCCTGGCTGTCTGTTGCAATCCAGCTCTGTTTGTTTTTACAAGCTATCTGATTTCTGTTGCACAATGCAATATTGTTTATGCTTCTGATTGAATCGCGATGGGGTGCATGCAAAAATATTGAAACTAAAAGACGTTATTATCAATATAACGGACGACATCCAAACGACAAAATCTTATTTACTCTTATTGCAAATACTTTTTTACTGACTTACTGAAGAAACATACAGTGTGTTTCACTTTTCATGGGGACACCTAAATAACTTTTTTATTTTGAAAGCAATCAATATAAAATTTTTATCAGTTATGTAGGCCACGACAATGCATCTTTTCATATGAATAGAGTTTTTATAAAGTCAAAATCTAGCCAACTACGATTAAAATAAAAAGTAGCGTTTCAAGTCGGGTCATAGTAGCGATTAAGATAGAGCAAAAAAGTATTAAGAAAAGTTATTACAAATCACTCAAGAACTCCAAATACCAAATTTCTCTGAAAAATTTGTAATTTTACATTTTTCTCCATTTTTATGCCATCAGCAGATGATAATTTGTTATTGCAATAATAAGAGTGCCATGAAACAAGAAAACGATTCGCAAATTTTATTCAGTATTAAAGAACAAAATATAGCAACAATTTAACGAACAATATTTTAAATAGGATCTTTTTCAACTAGATCACCTTGAAGACGGATACATTTTTCCAATCGTCTTTTGTGATTCAGTGCAACTCGTCGTAGTATTTCTGGGGAAATTTGTCGTGGCCTACATAACTGATAAAAATTTTATATTGATTGCTTTCAAAATAAAAAAGTTATTTAGGTGTCCCCATGAAAAGTGAAACACACTGTATATAGTAGCTTATATAACTCATGTTGTTTTTTACGTAAAATAGATGGAATAGTATGTAGGATATTCCATTTAAATTAAGAGTACACAAAATATGTTTGGATTCTCCATTATTAAATTCTATAAAAATGTTATAGATAGTTTTTTTTTTCTAAAACTGAACCTAAAGTTATAATTCAAGATTCGGTCTTTATTGGGACTCCTGGACATTAAACAAGCCTTTTGTAACTACAAATTTTCACAACTAGTCCATATTAACATATTTGACTTGAACCAATACAAGATATTTTGAAAAGATAAAATGCAGCGGTGTTTGTAGCAAGTGAACATTAATCTACATTCTACACCTGTCTCTTTCTGTATGCAATATCTTTAATTTTACCTTCCACATAGCTTCCAGGGTATCTGTTCACCACCAATACCGCGTGAGTGTTTTTAATTTAATATCGTTTCCGATCGATACTCAATACGTATTATCCTTATCAATCAGTCGGTAATCTGACTTCCCATCGTTAGTTCGCCGTCGATATTCCACGTTTGCTCGGCCACGTGCAAATAAAATCCGCTGATATCCATCTTCGTGAAAGCGCCAACTCATCAAGTCGAGTATGATTCATTTATCATTTTCTTCCATCTCCGGCTCCGATCTAAACGAGGCGTGGTGTGAGGATACTGTGGTATGTCCGTGGGCGAAAACGAGTTGAATAGAAATAATTAATTTTCACTTAACAGGCGAGGCATGTCTGCACTCTCGTCGGGAGCGACAAAATAAGCCCACAGATAATCAAATGCGATTTTACCAGTTTCAAGTTTATTCCTTTAATTATTCTTGTCAACATTTCCCGCCGATCAATACGAACATAAGAAGAACGGTATTTTGTACTTTGGGGGTTGGGTGTACATAATAATTTAGTTCACCTGTAATTCCGGTGGAGGTGCCTACACATCTTCACAAAACGACATATGAATTGTAAATACAAGGTGCTGCTGTTTAAAATATACGTTAACGGTACTAATTTTGTTTAATATTAGTATACTTTGTGTCAGTTTGCATTATAGCGTGTCCTAAAAGACATTCTTGATAAAATGCACATTGCCTAAAACTTAAAATGCATTAATGACAATTTGAAAATATGAAAAGCTATATAATCATCATTTATTGGTATATTTACACAAAAAAAAATTATATAAAAATTGTCTTTTAATTTAATTACAGTGATAGCAGAAAAGCAGTGAAAATCAAAATCTTAAATTGGTTTAAGTTTTTGAGATATAACACAAAATTGGTATTTTTCTTATGGAACATAATTTTAATTTTTTTACACCTACGTAAAATGTCTTTTAAGGTGATGCATCGCAAGCAAACTTTTGATCATTATTAATGTTTAGTATATTTAACGATTTTTAAAATTTCCATAGTTGACTGAGACGGAGGCGCATTATTAACATAAAATAATTTGCATCAAGTAAGCCATGCCTTCAACAAAAGCCATTAAAATAAAGTTCATCGGAGTAGGCTTTGAGGAAATCAAAAAGTTTTTATGTATGCTTGCAAACAATATCATCATATAAATATATGGTTCGTTTAAGAAGCCAAGACCGAAAACGTATAGAAATCTCATGCTATATTAAGAACTTTAGGAGTTGTCAGTTGACAAAGAGCAACGAAACGAAGTACTGGAGCAGCTAGAACGACAGTAAGAAGGGTTTTTAAAGAAAAATAAATTTAGACTTTATCGGCCACGTCAAGTGGATCAAATGCGACAGCAGGACTTTGGACCGAGAAGAGCGTTTTGTCGCTGGTTTTTAAGAAAATGCGTAGAAAACCTCAATTTTGGCACAAATGTAATATGGACAGATGAGGCCACGATAAGAAGTAATTGGATTTTTAACAGATACAATTGGTATTTTTGGTATGAAGGAAATCAAGATAGAGTGATAGGGCACGCCAATCAGGGCAGATATAGGTTGAAAGTTTGGGTTGGGTTCTACAGAGGTCGGATTATTGGATCTTTTTTATCTGAACTCACAAATACATCGCCAAATTCTAGAAGATCACCTGGTGTACTTTATTGACAATTTGCCCTTAGAAGAGAAAATAAATTGTTTTTTCAGCAGGATGGTGCCCCTCTATACAACACCCGTGGAATAAGTGGCTTGTTAAATGAACTTTTTGGTGCTAAATGGCTTGGAAATAGAGGTCCAATTTATTGGCCACGTAGATCACTGGATCTCACCTTGCGATTTTTACCTTTGAGGAAAAATTAAGGACCAGATATATCGGCACCAAACTAATAATTTAGAAGAACTAAAAAATGCTCTTCGACAAGCTTTCAGGCGAGTGATGGGAGTAATCATTATGTTATTAAATTCGGCAAATAGTGTTAAAAAGGGATGCTGTTTATGTCTTCAACAAAAGAGACGCCAGTTTGAAAATCAACTTTAGAATAATTTATTTTTTTGTATTTCTTTAGTTTTTATTTTGGATCTTTTAGATATTTTTAAATAAAATTCTTTATAAATATTCTTTTAATTAAAAACGAAAACAATTATGACAAAGTGCACGCTTTTTCTTGTCATAGCCTACTCAGATAAAACTTTGTTTGAAGACATGGCTTACTTGATTTAAAATACAATAATTTTTGTGTTAAGAATATGCTTCCATCACAGCCATCTATGGTAATTTTAAAAATCTGTAAATATCCTAGAAACTAATAATGAAAACCTTACATCAGTTTAAAGGAAATTTTATTTAGATTAAGAAAAAATAAATAAAAAATATGGCATGTTCCATAAGAAAAATACCAATTCTGTGTTATATCTCAAAAACTAAAAAGAATTTGGGATTTTGATTTTCATTGGTGCATTCGCTTCAAAAAAAGTCCTGTTAAAAAAAACAAATTTTTTAGTAATAAAAAAGGCATGACGATTTTTTAAATATGCAATTTTTTGAAAATTCCTTTATAGCTTAGAAACTATTTAATATATAAAAAAGTGGTTTTTATATTTATACTTGTCACAAAAATCGAGACCCTATGTATACAGATTTTTCGATACCCATGCTAGAAGTACCCTAAATTCCATCGAAATTAGCCCAGCCGGTACATCTTGCACCGTACTCTATTGACGGCATGTTTGTTTGATAATTTAAAAGAAAATTGTGTTTCTCAGCTAAGATTTGAACATGGTATATTAATTTGAATTGAACAACCGTTCCATTTTTGACAGAGAAAGATAGACTATCGTCTAGTACTAAGTGTCTGTAGATGGCGCTAAGGAGTTTTGTATTATTATTTTGCACTATTAATATAAAGAAAATGAAATAGACGAATTTGCATATAATTTTTTACATAATTGTGAATTACAATAACTTTAATAGTTTATTAACTTACGTCACCAGAATCGGTGTAGTAACTTACCTTATTCATGGTGCAATCAGACGAAATCTGATGGGTAAAGTTGTTTTCTGAGTCATGTCGTCGATAGAAACATCTTTTTGGTTGTTATAAAACAAGTGCCAGATTGTTATTAATTAATCATAATAATTAATATCTTTTGAAGAGGGCAGAGTATTTTAATGAAACGTGTTTTAGTATTATTTTACATAAGTTTTTATTTATGTAAAGTAGTATTCTAGCATTTTCAGAAACTTGAAATGTTGTTCAATTTCTGCGAGATAGAAAAATAATTTAACGAAAAAACGACCATTCTTTTCATACTTACATACATAATAAATATACGCAAGTAAACGAGACCAAATAGGTAAAACAAGAAAATGTCCGCAGGTGATGATGGATCTTATTTACTCGACGCGAAATTACATTTTCGCCATAGCAAAAAGAAATCGAACGGGCGACAACATTAATAAGGACTTCCGTTCTTCATTTCAGGTGAACATCAGTAATACCTGGGTGTTGCCCGAAGAAGGCTTCCCCGTCTTTTACCGTTATTTCCGAGACCGCATCTCCTGGTATGAAGCGGACGCAGTATGCCAGTTTCATCATGCCAACTTAGTTACCGGTAAGTGGATGATCTCATCATTGCGATGTTAACGCGCCCCCATACCTTCGCCGTCAATTTCCTCCTTCTAGTTCGTGGGTTCGACGCCGCTGTGCGACGTCACTCTGTCGACTTTCGACGTTTCCGGTCTATTTGTCTGCGTCGTAAGGTCGCCCGAGGCGCAGTCAATAGACGGACGGCTCGCCCCAAGCGCGTTAGCTAGACTCAGAGGGCGATTAATTGCGAAGTGACACCATCATCGGTCAGAAAAAATTATCAGCATTGAGAAATTCCGAAAGATTTGTTGTAGACGTCGTAAACCCTCGTTTTATTTCGTTAGTTGTCGGACCGTGTTTGCGTTGAAAATTAAAATTTAAATCGTCAGAACCGTTATCGAAAGTCGCCCCCTTTTTGACAGATTTCGGAATTTTATATAAATTACAGCAGGTAGAGTTACTTGAGGTGGCTCGTTTCTACTGAAATTATGGACGGCCTTGCTAACTACTTTAGTAGCATTTGTACACTTCCGGTTATCAATGTCTAATCTTCTGTACAATAACTCCTGTGTAGAGATTTGCTCCCTCTCTGAATCAGATGTCATGCAATCTATTAGTGAATTTACAAGTGAATGTAGTTTCGGTCATTCCTGCATTTTGCATCAAGATGATTTGTCCATTTTTCGGTAATAAGGCTAAAGCATTAAATTTTTCTTTTAAAACGTTTCGACTATTTATTAGTCTTTTTCAATTAAAACAGAAATTTAACAGAAGTAAACTGTGTTAAAAAATAACAACAGTCATTGTCACAATATAAATTTTACATATTAAAATTTTGTAAACGGGACAAGTATAACAAAGAGAGACACTTAACATGTTAAACAACATATTAACAGAAACCCTTAGCATGTTAAGTGTCTCTGTTGCTCTCCAATTACTAATTTAACCGGCTTTATTTAATATATTTCTGGTGTTGTGGATGGAAAAGGTCAGGTGGATACATTCTGAGGAAGCTTGAAGTGTTTGAATTGAGTAACAATATGACAGACTTTTTTTAAATCCTATCTAGAGGATCCATTATGTTTTTTTTAATGTGTACTGCTCCAAAAATTATATAGCTGCTTCAGGAGTACCTCAGGAACCTAATTTGGGTCCATTGCTATTTAACATTTTGATTAATGATGAGGCTTGGATAATGTGCAACTATTTCGTCCTCAAACAATTAAGGATTTGAGTGTAATTTTTTACTCTCGACTTATTCTCACTGAAGACTACATCTGGATAATTAAATTTGCTTCTATTTCGTTGGGGTTTACTATCCGTAACTGAAAGTCATTCTCTAACGTTGGTATTTTGAAGAGTATCATCCTTTTTTCCACTTGTTCGCTCACTCCTCGAATATGCTTCTGTCTTTTGGTCGCCTTACTACGCAAATTATAACCATCAGGTGGTTTAGATTTGTTAAATTTCTATGGTTCAGAACGGATCATATTTACCCTCCAGGGAATATGAACCACTCTATACGGTTATCTGGTTTCAATATGCCATAGCTTCATTACCGAAACACCTCAGCAAGCTTCAACTTTGTGTTTAAAATTGTTAGAGGATTTGTGGATTGACCATCGCTTTTGGTGCTCCTTGATTTCCATGTGCCCCTACTTGACAGCATTCGTTTGTTGCCAGAAGTAATATATTGTTGCGTTCTCGTTTTTTACGTTATGGCCAATAACTTTCTGAAGACTGTGACATCCACATTTGTACTGGTGCTAAACTAAACCATTATGTTTCTGACACTCAATTATTTACTCTAACTTTTGCTTTTTTTAAATCTTTTTAGCTATTGTATTTTTACTTTTATTATTTTTCTGATGCGACTATTTGTCATTATGCCTTTTTCGTTATTTTATCCTGTAATTGGTTTTTTTTTTTCAAAAACAAAAATACATGCAAGCGAAGTTGTGCGCAACAGCTTGTGTTAGGTACATAAAACGCAACGCGACTCTGCTCCTATACTTTGCGCTGGTATGTGAAAACTAATTTATTTTCATAATTAAGGAGAGCAAAATAAAACAATTAGGTAACTGCAGTTATTTAATTAAAAAGTAAAAGCGATCATCATATTACTTAGAATAAGGGGTGGAAAATTGCTTAAAGCGAGCGCTTTAAGGAATACATTTAGAACGCTATTCTTTGTATTAATTTGTAAAATGGAAGGGAATTTATAAAGAGAAAGGCAAATGTCATGATGTGACAGTTGAAGCTTTTGTCTGGATTCTAAGACGCGTTATACATTGTAGTAGCTACGTTGTATGAAGTAATCCTCTAAAATTGATGTTTGAATAACATGCGCCGCGCATAAACGTCAATCACGATGATTAATGCGAGTAACAATAACCGATGCCTTTGGATTTTACCCCCGCCTTGGTCGCCGTTATGTCGTAATGTAATTGTAGTTAAAGCAATTTTCCTTAGCGTGCTTCTCATCAGAGTGTATCGGCAATGAGAGGATGCTTTTCGTTATTGCTTTGTGTTTGTTTCTGCAGTCGCTACACTGCTGAAATGTGTATAATATCTTCAGCGCACAAGCTGCCTTGACATTACATTATTCGCCAAGAATTCCTCGTACAATAACGCAATTCAAAAAGCGCGCTTTATCTCTTGCAAATCGCATTATTTCCTTACGATAAAGAAAAATGACAAACGAATGATCTCGGTGGATTAAGCTATAGTATAAATCCCTTACATGTACAAAATATGGGGAAAAATGTTTTATGTAACGGACGTTTTCGAAAGAATGAAACTTTCCTTGATGTACGTCTCCGTTTTTCCTAATAGCGGTTGAAGATTCTTGGCAAGGTATTTGGCTAAACGATGCGTAGCCGAACCCACTGCTGATACAATAGGTCTCATGGGATTTCCGTCTTTATTTATTTTTGGGAGTCCACATAATCTTGGTGCTTTTGTGCCTGTCTTGATGATGTTCCGGTGTAATTCCTTAGGTATTACACCGGATTACACCCTCATTGATGAGGTTTTGACTGCTGCTGATAATTTTCTTTCCAGTGCTGGTGTTGGATCCTTCTTAAGTTTGCGGTATGTTGAGTCTTGTAGTAATACCCGCATCTTTTCTTTGTAGTCTCTTGTGTCCATGATGACGGTCGCGTTTCCTTTGTCTGCCGATATTATGGTGCGATCTTTGTCCTTCTCCAGTTCCGTAACGGCTCTCCTTTCTTCTCTTGATATATTAGATGTGGGTGGTCTGGCTGATTTTAAGATGCGTTGCTTAGTAGACCTGATATCCTCTATACTTCATCTTCTGGTAGAGTTTTGATGGAAGTTTCTACGGCACAGATGATGTCTTCTCTAGGTATTTCTTTTGGAGTGATGGCGAAGTTCAATCCTTTAGCTAAGATTTGTTTCTCCGGTCCTTGTAGTGGTTTGGAAGATAGGTTTATAACTAATCGGTTGAACTGAGGGTGAGCTCTGTGGTCTGGATTTTTGGTGAAGCTGCGTGAATTTGTCCTTTTGTTTCTTGGTGGCTGCTTCCGCATGATATCTGTCTTTGTCTGTAGTAAGGTGGTCAATGGTCGTCCACGTGTCCTTGTTCAGGATGTTGCTTAAGCGTAGGTGTATTTCGTATAACTTTTTCCCCACTGTGTTTAGTTGGGTTCGAGTGTTGTGTATCCTTTCTCTGAGTAAAGCGTCACTTGTCCGTTAGAGTATCCTTCTGGCGCTCGGTGTCTTGATGTGGTGGTTGATTTTCAAAAATGTTGGTGTTACTTTTTGATCTGTTTAGAAATGCTAACTGGCTCAGCATTCTTGATTTCTGCAGTCGTAGATCTTCTAGTCTCTTCGTAAGCGTAAATATTTTCTCCCCGTAGAGGCGTGTTAAAGTAGTCTTCAGGCTTTCACGGCCGTCGTTGCTGGCTGCTCTTCGGTTCTCGGGTTCTCTGCCGTATAGAAAATTTGAATTACTTGACGTTTCGATCATCTTGTCGTGATCTTCTTCAGAAGCGAAGTGACTAGTTTATCCTGATCCGGGGTTAATATATCGTCGTGTATATGTCTTTTGGTGCATAACCGTTCCGCTCTGTTGAGGCGTGTCCGTTGCTCTTCGTTAGGATGTGAATAATGATTTCCAGATACTTGGTAATTGTAGTCCATCTTCTCTGTTGATATTGTTCGGATTCTTCTGTATTTCAATAGCTTCTCTGTATAATCTTCTCCAGTAATGTGGTTCCGTTGCTAGTTTTCTGCATTTGTCAAAAGTTGATTCCGTGTTTCTTGTTTGTTGAGTGTTCTGCTATTGCCGATTTGTCTGTGTATTCATACTTAGCATCTCGCATATGTTCTTTTAACCTGATATTGATGTTTCTCCCTGTTTGTCCAATGTATACCTTTCCACAAGTTGTTTTATCTACTTCTTCTCTTAGCCTCTTTTCCAATATCATTTCATATGCCCTACTACTGCACATAACATTGAAATTGCTCTATAGTTTTGACATTTCTTAACATCATCATTCTTAAAGATTGGCAATAATACAGCTGCAATCCAGTCTCTCGGTATTTTTCCTGATTTCCAGGATGTGTTTATAATTCAACAATACATAGTAGGTCTAAAGGGTGGTGACGAAGATTCCTAGTGATAATTCGAAGACAGCAAAGTTAAATGGAGCAAAAATCTGAATTTACAAAGTTAAAATGATAGTATGAGTACTGACTGGTCACTGTAGGCTAAATAGGCATAGATTTGCATATTACAGAGCCTAACTGAGATCGTTAGTTGTAGATTTAATCAAGACAAAGAAAAAACTACTGTCGTTTGCGTTGTCACTGCGATGGTATGACGTAGACAACTTTCATCCTTAATATTAATAAGAACCCAAATTCAGAGGGAGTCTTCTAGGATAAAGAAATCACAGTAGATAAAAAAAAAAAACAATATAATTTAAACTACCTACTTCTATGCTGTTTGAATAAAAACCAGACAATAAACTTTAACGCAATGGAGCAATCAACGATAATTACAAAAAGGCTTTTTATTACATTCTGTAGAAAACGTTAAAAATATTTTTTTCCTCTGTATCAAAACTGCTACTTTTTAAGTTTTATATTTCACAGAAATATAATACTCACCCAACGCCAACTTCTAAGGAAAAAAACATTCCACGATGTTACCTACAAAGGCGTTTTTTTACCATACTTACCCGCCTAAGATCTTTTCAATTTACGATAAAGGGTATAATAAGTATATTGAAGAAAGATATACGCACGCAAGCGGATATTCTTTTGTGGTTACATTATTCTTTCAATACACTTTCTATTCAATATCACACAGAAATCCCGCTATTCGTTGGATAGTAATTCTAATCATGTCTAGCCTCAAGGTCTCTTGGTATGGAACGATAATAATCAGGAAGAGTAAAACCATCAATTCAATTTACTCTGAGAAGGTTCGTTTCGTTACAAGTTAATTTTCGATAGAAGTCTATTTCCGTTCACTGCCATTGTTCGACATTAATATCTATATTGTTGAATTGTATCCTATATTTGACAAATGCGAGGGCAATATCAACATTGTGATGTATTAATTCTATAATAAAGAGAAGTATTCTTCTAGGAACATTACAATAATTTGTAATCTGTTAAAATGTTAATACCTATAAATTTATGCAGAGTGATGATATTAACTGACATAAATTTGATAAAGCAAGATTGACAAGTTGATTTTTGATTAAAGTTTGCCAGAATTTGAAGTGATCTTTGTATTTTATACCTCAACAGAAGCGAGAAATTTACTTTAATTCTTTTACATGAGCAAGTGTGGTTGATGGATTACAGCGAACTGCTTAGTTTAATTCTAAACGGAAAAAAAATTAGTTAGTTAACTTTTATAATTTTCTTACGCTTATCAACTTAGAGCAGTTTCATAAAAATTAATCTTCCATCACTTGAGAAAGGGTTCTCAAATTCACGTTTGTAATAAAGCCAGGGCTATATTTGAAAGTTAATATCAAAACAATTTGTGTTGTGTATTTGAAATTATATATATCTATATATAATGTTATGTTACTTTTGCTAAAAAAAAATATTTTTGCGTACTTTTTGTAATAAATTCAAGGTGCTTCTTAATTCAAAGAAACAAAGAAATAAAAAAATCATTTGAGAAAAGTGGCAGAGAACACTTCGATTTCTAAATAAAGATAATTGATGGCATATATTTATTTAGTTTTTACCTACCGAATTCATATTAAATAATATTCAGGTTAGTAATAACAATAAATTGATGATAAAGTAGATACAGTGAAACCTCTCTACAACGGCCACTCACGGGGTCGACTGATTTATCCGTTGCAGTGGGGTGCCCGAAATATTTATTAAAAAGTTAGTATGCATACTGCGATATAAAAGACATATCACACCCATGAAATTTAATATTACAAACTCAGAACATAGAACAAACAAGGAGAATACAAAATATTTAAATTAATTTTATTTTAAGAGTGAATTTAAGTTTATTTGCGTTACAAATCATATTTTAATTGTTTGTGACGCTTCTTACGAGAACTAAAACCAAGAAACAGTTAAAATTCAAAAACATAAAACATTAAACGAAAGACACTATAAAAACATTATTTACCTAAACAGTTTTAAATGTAAAGAGATTGTTGTAATTGTAGACGCGATTTAAGCCAGTTATAAGATTGTTGTAAGTACCTAGTTATAATTCCTTTAAGACCTATTGTTATGCAATCCTATTCAAGCTTCAGTTCAACCCTAGAAGGGTTAACCGGTTTTTTTTAACATATAATTCTTAATTAAGATAAGAAATAGACATCCATTTTGCATAATTATAGGTTAGGTAATTTTTATTCAATTCGTTTTATTATGTAAGTATGTATGCATATCAATCCAGAAAAAAGCACTCTATAAGGGTTTCTTTCTTACTCTATTTATATTCCTTTACTTGCCTTCAATCAACTTATTCTCTTTACTTTATTTATAGCAATTGAAATGCAAAATAAAATTCTCCGTTTTAAACGTGTCTGTTCAAGAGAGGTAAATCTATATTTTCGTAACGCGAATTAGGTTGTCCGCGTCCTTTGCAGAAATGTTTGTTGCAGAGAGGGTTTTAATACATTGGTTTTTTATATATGCTTCCGGGTTAGGACACTTGAAATTGTCAGTTGGAGAGGGTGCCCATTGCAGCAGGGTTCTATATTTCCGAGTCGGGACATTTAAAATTATCCGTTAGGAGAAGTTTTATGTTATGAGGAGAAAATGATACATCACACCCAAGAGACACAACGAACCAGTGCCAAGTTTAACTTACAACTATTTACTGTTAGCTGAAACTTTCTAAGACAATGCCATAATTAATGGCCACAAAATTATAATTTTAATTATGAGTGGGCATAGAGACCCAAATAAAACTCAACGTAAGGTTATTGAATTATTCGGAGAAAAATGTTCAGAATCGCTACTTATTAACCAAAGTACGATTAGCAAGGTGGATGTTGGACGCAAGCCTTCTAATAGGCAAGTTCAGTCCGACAAATAGCTCATGAAAATTCAATTCGAGCAGAATTTATGCTGAAAATAATGAAATTCTTAAAAAGATGGACTTTCTTCAACACTTACTTGAAAACCACACAGATTGCAACTTTGAGTTTTACGGAAAGCTAAAGCGCATCCATATTTGTGCGTAATGCAGAATGAGGCAACAGAGAGAAATCGTTAAACCTTTTCATTTGGACTGACCCTTTTTCTGAAGAACGATATTACAAGTCACAAAGCCCATCGACAATACATAAAAGTCCAAAGGGTGACCACAAATATTTGCAATTAAGTTCCTAAAGGAACGAAAGCATGAATTTACAAAGTAAACTAGAATAATTGTTAAAATGATTGTAGGACTACTGACTGGTTTTATGGAAAGCTAAACATTCAAACAGCTTTGGAAAGAATACTGTTCTTTTGATCTGATGTGAATCCCCATTTAATGAAGAATACTCATACTTAGCGGCCCATTAAAATGATTGTTTGGCTTAGCATAGTTAGAAATTAAGTAAAATTCTTTGAAAGGAAGAAGGTGTCTTGGCTTTTTTCAACAGGACTTAGTTCCAGCCTTATGTGTACTACATCTGGGTCAAGTAAATCCAGAGTTTGCGGATGAAAGAATATGATAGGGTGCTTCTATTGAAGTTGGAATGTTTCAGTGGATTGGCCAACATAATTTTGTGACGTCGTATCAATGAAAAAAAAACAAAAAAGTTAATCCTTGTGTCTCATTGTTTCATTTGTATCTGTAAAATCAATAATTTTTCACTACTTTTCGAAGATAACGTTTTGAATAATGTAATAAAATGACGATGAAATACTCAGATGTATATGCTTTCCTTCCGTCTATTAGGAAACAAATTATAGAAATCACCGTAAAATGTGGTAAACTTTAAAAAAAAATTGTCCTGGCTGAAAGATTTTACAAGAAAAGTTTAAATACAGTTTGACTAAATTTATTCCAACCATCAGTAAACATAATTTAACTTAATTACCCCTAAAGGAGTAATAAAATTTTATGAGATATCGAGCTGTATATAACAGGATAATCAATACTCTTACAATTAATAATATTAGAGGGAAGAGAAATAAAAAATGAATGCTAACTCTTTGATTAAAGGAGACTATTATTAACTTGATGCCTTTGTAAACATGTTTGTGTTGTGAGTAGTTCTATTAAACGAAAACTAATTGCAAGGTGGCAACACTTAGGAGCAGCAAAGTCGGGTGGAGCGCTTCCTGACAATTACGTTGTTCAAACAGCTATAAAATATGCACGACGAAGCCATTAAGGGCCCAAATAGAAAATTAAAGTTTCAAAGGTCCAGTAGAGCATCTGCGCCATTTTCCAGCTTGATCCTGAATTAATGTTACATATTTATATGCATTTGCTCGAACACTGTTTCATTCGGAAATTGATTTTGTTTGTTATTTAATTTTACATTTTCTTGTTTTTTTTTTTTAGATATAAATGTATCGCAAAAAATAAACCCGATTTTTCGCAAAGATCCCTCGTGTTTACATTAATATGGAATACGCGTGTCAACCCGAGAGATTGAAATGGAATAATATTTTGTACATTTTCCATCTATGCGATGCGCAGATATTCGCTGAATCAATGTTGATAGAAATGTAAATCATGTTATTCTTCCTTCTGCGATATGTTTGTGCTTCGTTCTTCCGTGCGTATATTTTTGATGCAGCTTGTCATATATCAGTTTTTTTTTTGAAAATATTTGTCTAAGTGATGTTTGTTTTTCATCGAACAAAGTAGGAACTGGAGTTTGTTCTGCCTTTCTTTGTTTTTTTTTACTGTCATGTTTCACAATTCTCTGTTTATCGAAAAAATATGGCAGTAATATTAAAAGATGAATATGCATAGATGACATTGGGAATCTACACAATGTGGAATAAATCTATACTAGAATCGTCGAACAGATGCAGTAGCAACGCCGCATTGACGTCAAGATTGAAAAATTCGATTCACAATATAAATTTTACAAGCCTGCTTTTGACATTTGTAATGAATACCTAATCTCTAATATATTGTAAGGGGTTTTTCAAAAATACAGGATCCGGCAGCGAGGTATTGTGATTAAGAAAAGAGCGCTCTGCGTCGTGGAGTTGACTCAGATTTATGTTTGTAGAATTGATTAGTATCTATTTCTCAAAAGTCGCTATTTAAGTTGTTAAGTTACAATATGGTTACAATGGAACCTCTTCGAATATCTGACAAGTCACTTCGCAGAATCTTACACTTGGACCTGCATTTCCACCCATATAAGATTATGATCGTGCAAGAACTGCAGTAGAAAGAACCCATTTATAAAAAGGGCGATACAATGAATGTAGGCAATTACCGCCCAATTGCTTTAACTTCGTGTTTTTCTAAGTTGTTTGAGTATGCCCTACTTAATCGTATGGAAAGCTTCATAAAAAAACATAACCTTATGTCTCACTCTCAACATGGGTTTAGAGCTAGTAAGTCTACCGTTACTGCGTTGTTGGATGTATACAACTGTATATTGAGTGGTATGGAACCCAAACTTTACCCCGTGGCGGTTTTATGCGATTTAACAAAGGCATTCGACTGTGTAGATCTCCGTCTTTTGTGTGATAAACTATACACTATGGGTTTTCGTGGTAAGGTACTCGATTGGATTATATCATACTTGACCGATAGAGTACAATTTGTGAAGGTAACGGTTAGAAGCGCTGACATAAAATATAGAGTGACGTCTTCTTCGCTACCAATTAATATGGGCGTACCACAGGGCTCTGTGGTAGGTCCCCTTTTGTTCTCGTTGTTGATTCAAAGTACGAGCATTACAAGTCGTTGTGGCACACGTTTTTTACAGTATTTTTTCTAATTTGCACATTAATCGCCTATATTACGTTCCGGCAAGAGTCCCGCTAGTGCGTTAATATCTCATTACAGCACAGTGTGCGGTAATATTCATTTCAACACTGCGTCGTCTTTTGTTTTAGCTTTATTGCAACATCCAATTAGAAAAATATATTTAAAAACCCTCTCTTTATCTTCCACTGAATTCTCTATATTGATAAATGGAAGGTACCACAAAGAAAGAAACGGTTTCTCTAAGTATAACCTAAAACACCGAACATTTTATACACACATTGTAACATTATTTCGTCAGCTTACTTATGTGTTTAACAAAAACAATGTTCTATGGAGCCTTTATAAAGACTGATTTATAAAATAAACAAAAACACAAGTTGACAGACACCAAATGGCATGTCAAATGACTAAATTATTTTTTAATTGTCCTAAGGTAAGCGTACTCGTTGATTGACCAATGATTTAAATGATATTTTGAAGCTGACGCAATGTCCATCCATTGCTGTTACTGCATCTGTTCGCCGATTCAAATATAAATATTCTATTTTAATATTATCAAAGCTAGGCGGTTCAATACTCACTACAGCAATATTCTCTAGGTTTTTGTTTGTTTAGTTTTAATTTTATAATTTAGTAAGATACTGTCTTCAGTGTCTACCTTATAAATAAATTTAGTTAACACAACAAACACTTCTTGCAACGTTACATCTCATTACATTTACATATTTCAAACATAATACCCAAGGCGCTCCAACAACCAAGTTTCCAGGCGCTCAAAAAACAGTATCTAGAACTCCATCTCCTACGCGTTCTACCACACAAAACATTAATTAATTCATTGCCTCACTTGCTCTAAAGCTCCTTTTTTCCTCGCGACTATATTCGTAAAGTCAATGCTTTAGTCAACTTTCCCATACAGAATTTCTGCTAATTTATTTGTTTACACCTTTATAACTAAATGAAACTTCGCGTGTGACAATAACTGCGAATGTTGACCCAATTTTCATCACCGCTGTTCGTAGAGTAAGTAGAAAAGTTCTGTTGTGGTCTGAGACTTTTCTGTTTGAGTCTCCGGTCGTTGAAACAGAGCCGCTGGTATTTTCGTTTGATGTAATTTTGCAATTATAATTCAGCGTGCGAAACGTTTAAAGGGCCTTTCGATAATTGGCAACAATAAAAGGGTTAGTAATTAGAATGCAATTGCATTTGATATTACACGGTCTTTCAATTGCATGTGCAGTTGGCCTAAAGCTACATGCTTTAGATGTTTATTAGGTTATTATGTGTGCAGAGAATTGCCATTCAAATTTTAGATATTTAATTTAATGCAGAATAGTAAGTCTGTTAAAGTGTCGCAGTTAATTAGAAAGGCGGTAAAGTATCTACAATTTCCTACATAAAAGGAAAATGCCACGAAATGTGTCTAAATAAAAAATATGCACGTGGCAATAGAAAACAAGAGTTTTTGAGAAAACCAATCCATTTATTAACCCAGTAAAAGTCAGTGGATGATCAACACAATCGAGTGATATCAAGTGCAAAAGAAGAAGACGGAATCGAAATACATGAACCTACAATAGACGAGGTGAAAGAAATAGTGATGCATATGAACAATGGAAAAACGCCAGGCAAAGACGGAATTAGCAATGAAATGATTAAATACGGCGGAGAGGTATTGGTTGAGTATATACACACATTCATTTTAAAGATATGCCACGAGGAACGTATGCCGAAGGATTGGGAAGCGGGGCAGGTGGTTACGATTTATAAAAAAGGAGATCAACAGGAATGCGTAAATTACAGAGGAATTACATTGCTGAATACTGTATATAAAATACTGTCTAAAATAATTGAAAAAAGGATCGCAACAACAACACAGAACACCATAGGACAATACCAATGTGGTTTCATCCGCGGAAAAGGAACAGCGGACGCAATACATAGTTTGGAACAGATAATGGAAAAGGCACACGAACATATGATGGAGCTTGAGATACTTTTATAGATTTTCGACGGGCTTTCGACTCTATCAATAGAGAAAAACTTATGCAGGCAATGAGAGAACTTGGAGTCCCAGCGAGATTGAGGCGGCTCACGATGATGACAATGGAATCTACCAGAATGACAATAAAAACAGCAAAAGGGAAAACAGAGGAATTTGAGACCAATAAGGGAGTGAAACAAGGAGATTCGTTGTCGGCAGCGCTTTTTAATCTGGCTCTGGAATTCATAAGCAGAAGAATAAACAAGAGGACACTCAGGACGAAACCAGGCCAGATCATAGCATATGCCGATGATGTGGTGAAAATAGCGAAAACAAGAGGGATATTGATACAAATGTTAGAGGAGATTACAAATGAAGGAAGAAAAATAGGTTTATATATAAACGAAAATAAAAAGAAAAATAATGAAAGCGAGCCGGGAAGATTACGTGAAAATAGGTCATTACAAATTTCAACAGACTGAAAAATACAAGTATTTAGGAATCATGGTATCTTGTGATGGAAGTAGGGAGACCGAAATGAAGGAAAAAATTATGGATGGTAATAAAGCATTTCATGGTAACAAGAAATTGTTAAAAAATAAATACCTCACGAAAAGTTAAAAAAATAAAGATATATAAAACCATAATAAGACCGGTGATAATGTACGCAGCTGAAACGTTAACTATGACAAAAAGAGATGAGGAGGACTTAGAAATATTGGAAAGGAAGATATTAAGAGCCATATTAGGATCTATAAATGTTGCTGAAAATGAGTACCGAAGAAGAATGAATTATGAAGTAAATGAAGAAATTGGGCTGGACATTGTAAAGAAAATAAAACGGCAAAGAGTCAAGTGGCTTGGACATGTATGGAGAGCAAATGGAGCAATAATAATACGATTGGTAGGCGGTGTGCTCAAAACAGGGAGAGGGAAGTTTTTCATTCACTTGTGTGCTATAGTGTCACCTAGGTATTGATGCAATACTTATCCGTGGAGTCTTTTTATCTTAAATAGAGGACGCTGCATGTCTGATATATAAATAAAACAGTGTTGAGTTAATCTAAAATCAATTTATTAAAATATTAAATAAAATATCTACAGTTTCATAGTAATATATATATAAAAGTCATCCCTATTGGGGGTAATAGAAAACAGACTCCTAGTTATGCCTTATTTGCTATAGCTATGTTTAAATTTAAGATGAGACACAGGAGAAGTCCTATCTCTTTACGCCAGGATTTTACCAAATCTTTACCTGCTTCTGTTAGTTAACTATTTACATAATAGGAATATCAACTTAACAAAGTCTTAAACTCAAGATTATTATCGACATAAATGAAATTGTAACTCACTTCTTGTCTGTGCACATTTCACATGAAAACTACTGAAAATATCGGGATGCATCTTTTTTAATCTGTTTCTGATGTTCAGTTGTCGTTTTAGACTGTGTTTAATGACAATATGATTTTCATAGTTCATCACTTGGAAGAATTTATTCCTTAAATAATCTATCAAAAATAATGTTTATCGCTATCCTATTCAAGAACAAGCTTTGTGTGATTAGAAATAGCAATAGAAATTCGTAGATGACGATAAGATGTTTACAGAAAAGGATGTTTAAGAGAAAAGATAGCAATTTAAAATTTGGTGGATGCGCCAGCTAAAAACACAAGTTTAATTTTTGCGGGTATATATTTTGATTTTATCAAACCTGTTAAACATTCGTAGTTAAATAACGCATTTTAATCTCAATCTGAATGCTATTACTAGAAAGTACTGGTGTCTTCGCACTGGAACAGTTCATTGTGTGATTCAGAATAAAACTTTAGACGTTGTTGTCTTATATCCTTGCTTATTCTGGTTATTAAGAAAAACAAAAAGCCATTCACTTAATGTATAAATTCACTCTAGAAACTTTTGTTCAGAAAAATTGCTGCTTTTACGCAACACAAAGTAACTTTTCGAATGTCTTTCAAACTTTCGTCTATACCCCGATATTACGATGGAGGAGTTAACAGCAGCTCTCTTTCGCGGTTTAGGATCCAAAATTCACTAAGGGGTGCTCCGTTTGTGTATACGAAATGAACCGCAGCAGATAACGAGGATGGCCGATGAAATATTCGTGACAGAAAATTAGTTACGGGCAATTTAACGGGGGCCGCTTAATAGTCCATTGCGCGCACGGGTGGCCAGATCAATCCGCTCCTGTTCTAATTATCCTTTGTCTTGCGGAAACTCGGGCGAACGCTCAAAGTAAACTTTGGTTTTTAGGCGCTTAAGGAGCGGATATCTCGTGCATTTTAATGATTGGACTTCCCAGCAGTTTGTCGCGTTTATTTTTCGAAAGTTTGAAAATGGTCACTTTGTTAGATGCGCCCTTACTGGTTAGGTTCCTTAAAATGTTTGTGATGTATTAAATGCAGTGCTTTGGAGACATTTCATCAATCAAGAAGGAGGAGTTTTGACCGTATCTGATTAACTCGAATAGTGCATCATACGCAGAATATTTTTATTGAAATCACTGTAATGCTGTATTTCTAGAACAAATGTAGAAACCAACCGTATGGAAAAGTTTATGGGTATTGGAGTTTTATGCAGATTTAAAGCAATAAGTACTTATCATGTGTTACTTTTCTTTGTTTTTCGAAACGTTTTATCTTTCTATTCTATATTGAATGTTGTGTTTGATAATTTGGTTTTGATTTGTGACGTATTAGATATGTAGCTCTATTAAGTTATCGACTTAATTAAAACGTATGTGTTTTGTTATAATACAGATGGCACATTTATCTAGCAATGACGCTAATATAGCAGTTGAAATGCTACAAGTTCGTGCTCGAGATATTAATGCTGCTCCTCAATGAAATATATCACAAAGAATGGTAGATAGGTTGCATAACTAAATCTGTTGAACAAGACGAGATCGGTATATTTCATTGTTTGCTAAGAGAAATCCACCTTACCTTTGACCAAGAACAAGAAATGCGATGTACGGAGTGATTTAACCGAGTATCGTTTAGTTCTAGAGTTTAGGGAAACAAATTATATGATTATATGACTCAGGGTAATTCTATTGTAGTAAACGTAGTTACAAAAAGATCCTTTAAAATACTTTCAAGTTTAAGTGGCCAGTCAGGTCACCAAACTTGACGGTTTTGGATTTTTATTTGTGGGAAAAAAATAAAAGTGTGGTTATATAAAGCACGTTTGGGAATACGTGTGGATATAAAGTAATGGATTCAAACAGTCATAAGAAATATGTCAGTTGCTGAAATTGAGGGCAACGTAAACTCCACTAGAAATAAATTTAGTTCATGTATAAATTGACAATATTTTCAATATTCATTATTTTAAGTATCCAAACATTGTCAATTTGCGGTTTTGATAGGTTAAACTGTCATTTTCTTTGATCGATTACAGTGCCACAATTCCGTTTAAAATATTCGATAAATAGAACAAACTAGAGTCACTAGAATAAGTACCGCGTAGTAATGTGCGTCCATTTTTGGAATAAAAAATAAGGCGCCAATTTTAAATTCCAAATGCTATGTATGGACTTCTCAATGCAACGTAATCATCGCAAACTGACGCCTGACTGACACAACAGATTGACAGCAAAAATAAGGTGTTTGTTGGGGCTACACCAATTATACTGACGCATGCTTTATCTTTGTTAGATATTTAAAGGGAGAATCTTCTATTGTTTTACCTAGGTGTCAGATTAGAAAGCGTAGCCCCAACGAACAGACCTCCTTACATATGTTGGTACATAGCCGCCCTTTTGGGTCCAAAATGTACTTCTTTCTCTAGCACAGGTTCTTTATGAATTGCGGTACTTTATACATCTAGTGACTTTAGGACAAATTAGTAGGTAACACAATCTAATTTCAGTTTAAACCATTAAGGCAAACAGTATTATTTACGCTCTCCACCTGCTTGATGTTCTCTTCATAATGTATCAGAATTTTTGGAAATCGGTTAACATTCACTAAAGTTACAGGCACTTTTATGTTTTAAAAAGTATTTTTTCCCACCCCATTAAAAGGGTACAAATATATAGATAATTATGAGCTGGTTATTTTACATTTATTTTTCAGCAACCTCAATAATGGAAAACTATTTAAAAGAATAGAAAATGTATAAGAAAACAAATTACGCCATCTTAGTATTTTGAAGGATCTTTTCATAGCCAAGTTTTCTATTGTAGAATTATCCTGAGTTCAGGGATGCGCAAGAGCAAGAGGGCTTGTTCAATGGAGTGAGACACATCCGAAGGAATAAGGAGAACTAACAGTATTATTAGTCAGTTCAAGTAAGGTGGTTGTCTAAGTTTTAAATACATATTTTTGCGCAAAATGCCGTGTTATACTGTGGAGGAGAGAGCTGAAATGATACGGTGGTATCACGTTGGCAATTCTTTTCAAAGGGTATGCGACATGTTTGCAGGTAAATACCCCAACAGGCCTATTGCAAATAAAGCCACAATTTTTAAATTAAGAAATAAAACCGACAATACCGTTTCTGTCGAAAATTTAAAAACATATATAACTCGTCGAATTTCTAATAATACGTCCGTTTTAGTATGTCCTACAGTTGAAATAAATTCGAATATGTCATCTGGCACTATTTCCAATGATTTAGATATATTCCGTTCTTCCGTTCAGCGAATACTCAAAGCAAATGGGTATCACGGCGACGCATTTAAGCGTATGGAATTTTGTGAAAAGTTAAGTGATTTAATTAACCGAGATGCTAATTTGGTAAACAATATTATCTTTACCGATGAATCTTTTTTTCCTTTGGTTAGAAGTCACAATTCATCTGTGACAACATACTGGGCCAAGCAAAACGAGCACAGATATTTAAGTTCATCTAGTCAGCAACAGCAAAAAGTAAATGTTTGGGCAGGTTTGTTAAACAACCATATTATTGGACTTTTTTTTATTAATGGCAATTTGAACGCAAATGCATATTTAGAATTACTGAACACCCACATTCTACCTACTGTACAGCAACTTCCCGATATAAATATGCAAAACATCTACTTTCAGCAAGATGGTTGCCCTGCGCATAATGCAGTGGCTGTCCGAAACTATTTAAGTGAACAGTTTCCTAATTGGTGGATCAAAAGTCATTCTGAAAACATCAAATGGCCGCCACGTTCACCAGATTTATCCCCCCTTGATGTCTTTTACTGGGATTATTTGAAACAAATAATTTATGGCAATGAAGACATTAGACCAGCTAATGTAGAGCAATTGCGCAATAAAATTGTTCAAACGTCAAACAACATTAGCCCAGAAATGTTGGAGAATGTTAGAATGAATTTCTACAACAGATTAGGATATTGTTTAGCCAAGGATGGGGGCATATTTGAACCTTGTGTTTCAAGGTTCATTGATTTTTAAAAAATTCACGTTTATTTGATTTATTAAGGTTTATTTTAGTTTTCTATTTTTTAAATTTATTTACCCAGAATTAATTTTTATTTGTCCTTCATTAAATTTACTATTTCTTTTTGAGGGTTTTGTCCTAAATTCATTAGAATGGCTTTGATTTCCTTGTCATGAACAAACCCTAATTTAATTTTTTTTATTTATTACTACTACGAATAGAATAATAACCGAGCTGGTGTTGAAGTTTATTTAATTTATTATTAAGAGTTACTTTTAAGTTTCAATTTTTTAAAATTATTTACTCAGAATTAAGTTTAAGTTTTCCTTCCTTAAATTTATTATTTCTTTATGAGGGTTTTGTTCGTCGTTCATTTTAATTTTCTTGTCATGAGCAAAGACTATTTTTAAGTCCATAATAGATACTATAAATGTTTACGCTTTCATTACATCTTCTTCAGTTTATAAGTACGTCTGTCCAAAGCAATTTATTCAATTTCATAATAAAAATGCAATACATTTTACGGTCACTAAAAATTAACACATTTCTGCGTGTAGATTGAATAGCAAAGCAATCGCTGGGCTCGCGTCAGTATTCGTTGTGAGCTATGAGTGGCTATGACGAATGACTGAATATAGGGGAATACCTATGGCAGTAAGAAGAATGAGCGGGAGACGCACATGCGTGGTATAACCGTTGACTTTGCAGGGATTATGTCTGTAATGTTTTCCCCTAAGTTACCGAGATATTACCTGCGACAACTCTTAATGAATCACCCGGTACAATGCTGTAGGAATAAACATGGTACGCAGAACCAACATTAATATATTCCATCAAACACACTTATGGCGAACAATTTCCTTAGAAAATGGCAAGCAAGCATCGTCCAAGATAGAATTGTAGATTTTCCAAATTTGAAACCATGTTAGCATTCAGATAGAATCTTCTGTTTTTCTCCAGCATTTTATATTCTAAAATTTTTCCAGTGAAAGTTAATGAAATCGGTCTATAATTAGATACATGCGTTATTATAGTGACAAGCGAATATTTGGCTTTTCCAGAATGTATTTAGTTAAGCAGTTTATAAAGCAGTGGTGAAAGTATTTGTAGCAAAAGTTAAGAAAATTAGGTAGTTCCCTACAATTCGCAAGCTTATTTAATATAATATAAGTTATACTCTGCGCTAATTGTATCTCTATTATATGGGAGTATCCGGTTTAAACAAATAATCGCAATCATAGATCATTCCAATCACTTGAGGCGTAATGATGGATTTCCCAAAATGCCAAATACTCCGATAACGATATTGTCGATGGGGAATTAATGATAGCTGCGGCGTATGTTGCCGTAACCTCCCGTTTATTTACCCTCACTCACTTATCACATCGTCCTGGCGACAGGATTAATTTAGAATCTCTAATCAACCGCGAAGTAATGATATTAATCGGTACCGGCCCGAGAATTTGACACAATATCGGACGTATTAAAGGGAATATAATCAGTCTACAAAGATATACACGTAAGCGCGTTTGCATTGTTGTGTTGCAAGAGTGCCGTGGCTCCGAAGAGCTTATAATAGCTGGACATGTTTACGTATAGGAGGGTGCGATTAATCAGCGGAATATGAGGCTAACATTTGACGGTTGAATTTATCGACAGCGAGCGGCATTCCAAACGGTGAGAGATGGAAGCTTTGGCCGGAGGGATGTTCGATGCTGTCAGAATAGATGAATATCAATTAGCATGTCGGATGTTGTCCGCTGTTGTAGCAGATATATGTATTAATTTTCGATTGATGTGTATGCCCCAAACACAGGTAATTTACAAGTCGTCGTTTGTCGTTCGGCCAAGTTGATAAATGCACGGCAAAAGCTGCGAAATATAATTTTCTATTTCGGTGCTATAAAGAAGCAGTTTCTCAATCGCAAACACTACTGTGATGCAGCAAATTACAGCCAAAGGAAGGCTTCTGGCATATTTATCTTAGTTGCAACACTATTTTCAGTATTTTTTTAATTTTCTGGGTGGTACTATATTACAAATACTATAATAATTAATTATAATCTATCTGATCCCTCAACAACAATTTTGTCATTTATACACAAACCATCACAAAGCTTTCGGCGAGCGAACCTTTACATTCAGTTGCTACCTATTGCCTAGAAAATGCTTAAAGTTATGCGATAGTTAACCACAAAGTTATGGAAATATCTGTTATGTTGTGGAATCAAATCTAGAAGTTAACATTTTGTGGAACCTGCTATGATTTTTGACTATTCTGAATCCCTTCATAAGATATCAAAAGCCATTTCTCGATGATAAACTATCCTATCTATCATCGTTGGTACTTATGGTTATGACAAAGTATAGGTAAACCAAGTAGCGTCACTAACGTTTTTATACATGGGTTTTTACGGAGAGTTTTCGGTGACCGTCTACCATTTTGTTTTATCTATTGCGCGAAATTTAAAAATGTATATGTAAGTAATATGTCTAAAAACAAATTACAACGTGTTTTTTTAGCATTAAAACGAATTTGTAAATGTTAAACATGTCGATCAGGTAAATTAAGCAACTATTTACAAATGTAAAAGATTTCTTAATTTTCTATTTTGTCGTGGCTTTGTTTTCAACAATCTATTCTAAAATTTTAACGAACAAAAAATTTTCGTTCTAACAAATAATTTTATTAAATATTCCACTGGGAAGAGGCCAATTGATGTTTTTCATTAGCCTAACTAATTCAAGTTCAACATTTTTTTTTTTGCAAATACGTGTTGGAAAATACGAATCCATTTCATTAATAAAGCGATAAAAGCTGCTGTCAGGCAACTTTAAATTACCAAATAAATTATCATCATCCTGGTAATGGGCTCTATAGAATGCATTAATTTTGGAACTGCTATCAAAATGATATCCTTATACGTTTAAAAATTCAGTGTATTTCACACAAGAATGTTTTTCCAGACATTTTTTAATTAAATATCCTCCGATATAAGTAAGAGCATTTTCTTCGGATATATCTATGTGTCTATAATCAACTGGAATGTCGTAACATTTATTACCTTTATTTGACTGTATCGGGGTCGGGTTAAGACAGTTTCTCCTTATTGTCGCACAGTTCCTAAGAAATTTTCCAGACAATCTTGATTTATTCTTCTAGTGTATATATATTCCATTCCTTCTTGACTTAATTCTTCATACAGTAAACATAGAGAAGATATACTTTCAAGCGACCACAATTTCCCAACTCTAAAATTTCTCTCCGGTCAGTAAGCAATGCCCAGAATGACATCCTAGAAGATATATATATTATTTACCATGTACAGATTGTATGTTACAACAGTAACCTCGTAACATCTTTTGGAAATCCAAAGAAATGAAGCCCCGAGAAATCAATATTATTGCTCCTACAATTTCTCACTGCACAGTGATGTGGTACTTTCCTTTAAACTTGGATAACAGTTCAAACTTATTCCAAAATCATAATAAATACAAAACACAAATGTTTGTTTACAATGACCATTCACACGTGACATAAATCATATGGGATAAAACAAAATGGCGGCGCAATTTTCTTTTACGAAGAGAGTGACGCTACTTGGTATTCCTATACTTTGGTTATGATATAACTACAATACATACGTGTGAAAAAAGAAAACGCTCTTTTATTATTCTGGCCAGATGCTTTCATAGCGGCCATCAAATTTTGCTAATGTACGTTCATCATCTGATAGCTGCTATCACACACTTATCAAAACCATAAGACAGCGTTATCGCACGTGCCTATTGTAGTTGACGTCTGTTATTTCTTTATAGGATGATTCAGTAAGGGTGGCCACCAGCTGTATCTCGGAAACAAAATACACAACAACAAAAAATACATAACCAGTGCGGCCACCAGAAGTGTACCTGCTATGTTCAATCATAAAATCAGCATTATTTGAGAAAATTGCAGGTTGAACTATAGTTTTTAATGGATCGGAGAAGCCAATCAGTTGTTCAATATGTAAATTTTAATATCTCCTGCACCGTTCAGCCAATCTGAATATCTCTGGGCTCGTTCGATGGAGCATGTTATGGTTTTTTTTTGTTTATATTGTCATTCTTACATTTACTTTGAAATAGGTAAACTACAGGGTGTTTTCTGTAGTGATTACATATTTTGGTGAATCTAACGAAAAATTAAATATGACAGGTAATTATATAGCACATTACCTGTGTTGCAAGATAAATTAAATTGTTAAAATTTTAGTGAAAACCGCATCTTAATATCTCTATCCGTTCTCGATTTATCTCCAAATGAAAACAAATTAACTGCAGTCTTGCAAGTAGGCGATGCGATGATTTCCATGGGAACTATAAAATTCTAACAATTTTGTTTATTGCTTATAGTAAGTAAGTAAGTCTTTATTTCTACAATGGTATTACAGTTTAAGTTACAAAACAAAATACAAAGTAGAAATGGCGTCAGTAAAAAAGAAAGAAAGAAACAGTATGTGCATTTAATTTAATAATTCAGAAACTCGTGGATTGTATATGGTTCTACATTACAAACATATGAGTAAACTGCTCTTTTGAATTTATGTAGGTTAGCCTCTAATTTAATATGATTTGGTAATCTGTTGTGAAACTTTATACAGTTATAAGTTATGCCTTTTTCAGTTTTGGTTAGCTTGTGGATAGGTACGTTATAATTTATTTTATTTCTTGTTTCATAGTTGTGCAATTTTTGACTGTTTGTGAAAGAGTTTTTATTTTTAAAATTAAAAAGTAGACATTCGTAAATCTAAATACCATATACTGTTAGTAAGTTATTCCTTTTAAACATAGTTCTTAGCGATTGTGTTGCCCTTAGACCCAGCAGTGCACGCACCGCCCGTTTTTGCATAGTAAAAACGCGCCCAACCTCTGATATATAGGCTAAATATAGTGAAAACTGAATGAAATAAATTATTAACGAGAATAATAACAGCAGAAAGAAAATATCCAACTAAACTTTTAATTGTAAACGTTCGCAATGTCTAACAGCACTGACTACACACAAATTGAGTCTGTTACTTTTGGATAATAGATTTGCTTCTACCTCGACAATGGAAATATTTCTGACGGCTTCTCGAATTCATTGTTTCATATTATCAGGTGTTGTTGGGCGGTCTTTATATATTATATCTTTAAGTCTACCCCCTTAATAAAAATGAATTACTATGAGATCGGGGGACCTCGGCGGCCAAGCAAAAATGCTACCCCTGCCTATCTATTTATTTGGAAAACGGATATTTAAAAATTCCTGGACATAAGGCGCCGGGCAACCATCCTGCTAAATCCACATATTCTTATCCAGCAGTTCCTTTTCCATTTTGGGGTCATCCACCTACTATTTCAAGGCATTCCAATTCAGCCTCAGGATGCTATCATGATCCCACTCGCCATTGCTTCACAGCTCTGTGAGGAATCCCTTCACAAAGCTGAATTCGTTAGGGCATGTCCCAGGTACTGTAATCCTCAAGAGAATGGGGCACATATTTAATAGTTTCTTCTCTGTTTATTGCGCATGTAGTTCTTTTCCTTTCATATTCTACTACTCCATTAATTCATAAATAGGTTAATCTTTGCATTTTAGAGAGGTTAATTCTTACGGTAACCAGATCAGTTCCCCTCTATGTAATTGACCCTATTGAACTGTATCTTCAGTTCTTCTTTTCAAAGTTTCTGCATTTAATTAGATATCCTGGATATGTGACCTCCATCATTCAATCTACATACGCCCTGCTCATCTACTTTTATGGTCTTGAGATTGAGGTCTTATTTTGTAAAGTCTACTAGGGTTCCAAGTTCCACGGATTAGTTCCAACTTTTCGTAAAGTTGAGTTTTCTTTAAACTATGCCATGGAGGGTATTCTCTAATTTTCCTCTTGCAAATATAACCATATCATCAGCATATCCTTCAAAGTCGCTTGGGTGTCCGCGTGTAACCGTTGGGTTACACATACGTGTGTGAGAATATAACTTTCCTTTATGGATATATTTATGCCGTAATTTATAATTTTGTGCTGTCTAGTAAGCACATATTTAATGAAATTTAACCGAAGTCTTCGCAAAAATGAAGACAAGGCGACTTAATCTTCACTATAAGTTTCTTATAAGTAATCTAAGCTTGATTATTTTATTAATACTTTACTAGATATTTTCTACAATAAAGAAACTTCTTTAACACATGAAAACTACTTAAATCCATCTATTTAATTTTATTAAAAAATCTTTTGTACCTAATTGCTTAATTAGAGAACCCATACAAATTTTTTTTTTACCTATAGGTTTAATATAAATTAACCAAAGTATGCTCAGTTAACTTATATAAGGATTCTTTGTAGGCAGAATATAAAATAAGTCAAGCATATTTTCCTTTTCCTTTATGTTCTTTAGCCACCAGTTTTTCTATTTAAGTCTCAAAGACTAGAATAGTTTTGGAAATTAAAATTTGATAAGCAACAGTCATTATTAGCAGATGCGTTTTTTGCCTTATCAAGGCTCATCAGTGCTGCTACTAGATGACATGTATGACATGCATTGTACCAAGAAAGTCGTATATATATTGATAACAAGTGAAAGAGTATGTATGAGAATTATAGATGGAAGACTATAACTATAATTTTGGAAATAAATAGAAATTCTGGGATAATAAAACTTTTAATTAGCGATGCAGTACATCGTGCTTCGATTTAAACTTGATACTTCAAAGCTAGTAGATGTTAAAATGTCTCTTGAACTAAAGTAGACTAAGTTTTGGATTCTTTTGAATAACTTATTCTATAGAATTAGAGACTTTGTTTCGGCTCCCCTAATGCATCTTCTAGAGCGGTAGAAATAGCGACGATGTGCATAATTGTGCGATTTCCGGAAATACAAACTGGAAACTACTCCCCAACTTTGTACCGCAGCACCAGCACCACAGTAGCGTCAGAATCCGTTATATACCTGCCTGCAGGTCTATTACTTGTCGCGCGTACGCTTCATCACAACTTTACGACTTTAAACCACCTCGCTTTTTACGACAAGGACATCCACGGTATATATTTACATATGTACGTGCAGATTTCGTTTCCGGGTTGATGAGAATTAGGGTTTAGCGGCCTAAATATTAGAGGAATAAACACGGTCTTCACGCAATGGTAACTTGTTATGGAAATGTATGTACATAAACGCGTGGGGAAGCCAGACCGCCGCTGGCTGAGGGTGAAGATGAAATCGTTACGAAACGAGGAATCGCGTAATTGGCGGGAACTAATTTCAATTTCACCTACGTCATGCTTTCGTGTTAAAGGTGCGGCGTTGTTTAAGGCTTTTATATTATTTCGTTGCTGTAAATCTGAGTTTTACGGCTCCGTTCCAGATTTTGAGTTTATGAGTTGGGAGAATATAGCGGATAAACTTATTATTTTACCATTTCGTTTTGCCTAAGGCATTTCTTGATACCTCCATGTTTTGACAACTGAAAACTTTAAGGGACTTATTTGTACCTAAATACAAAGAAAATAATATTCAAGGTTTTTAATTTCAGATTAAATCGTAAATTTCATAAGTAAGAAAAAGGTAAATTTATAACTTATAAACTAAGTCATTGACATTGACCATTTGTAGCTGGTGCAGCAGGGAAAACCTGAGCGTCAACTAGAACAAAACTACGATAGTACCGTTCACCCGGAAGAGGAGAGCCGGAGCATTTGTTGCCACCCGTTATTCAATATATGAACTTGAATTGCAGATAATGTAAAATATCTAGGCGTTTTATTTGATAACTTTTGACACTAACCTAAAATCCGTATGCGGAAAAGAGTACTCACAAGGCAAGGTTATCCTTATGGACCTGCCGAAGAATATGTGGGAAATCTTGGAGGACATTCCCAAAGCTGATCCATTGGCTTTATGTGATGAGAGTACGTCCAACCATAACCTATGGAGCGATAGCATTTTGGCAGAAAGCTCTGCAAGCCTGAGCCACAGCAAAACTTGCCCATACAACCGATGGCAAGTATAGCAATCATGGGACCAGTGTCTTCCTCCCCATCATTTTCGTTGGAAATTCCTCTGAACCTACCCCCTCCACATTGTTGTGGAAAGGGAGGCCAGATTGACTACATTCAGCCTATGACACATTGCGAATCATATATTGACCATTCCCTATGAGATCTTAGGAAGACCTCATTCAAAAAGATTCTGAGCAACCTTGAGGGCCTGAACTTGCTGGATGATATTTAAAAGATAACATCCTCTTTGCAATAGACGGAACATTCCGTACGGAATAGAGTCGCCTGAATGGCCTTCAAATTCTTCGTTTGCGGAGAATTACTCCGCTGAGTTCGACTGCTCGCCTTTCATCACAACGTGGTTCTTGCTGCATCTACTATTTTGTTCCATTCCCTTCTGTTCTTTACTATTCTCCTTGCATCCACTATTTTCAATTTCCTTGTATCTTCCATGACCTGTTCCTTCCATCTTATTTTCGGTTTGCCTTTTGGTCTACCCTCCACTGGTCTCCAGTTTTTTATCGTCTTAATTATTTCGTCATTATCTCTTCTTTCCACATGTCCGAACCATTTTATTCGTTGTGTTTTAATATAATTAATAATGTTTTCCCCTTTCATTATTTAGTTTATTTCATGATTCCATAACGGTCTATATTCTTATTCAATTTTCTTTGGTCCTAATATTTTTCTTTAGATCTTCCTTTCAAATATTCTTAGGTTTTCTTCATCTTTATTTGTGAGACACATTGTTTCCGCCGCATACGTCGCTACGGGTCTAATTGCTGCATTATATAGTTTTAATTTAGTTGTTTTGCTAATGTTTCAATCATTTATAAATTTATGGTAGTTCCAGTAGGCTCGATTTCCCGCTCGTATCCTCTCCCTAATTTCTTCACTTCTATCGTTTCTACCGTTTACAATGACGCCTAAGTATTTAAAAATGTTTACTTGTTGAAAAGTGTTCTCTCCTATTTTTATTTCCTTTGTGTTTGATTTTATTCTGCTATTTGTCATGTACTTGGTTTTTTTTCTCGTTTATCTGCAATCCTCTTTGCGCCGCACACCGTATTAAAGTTGTTAGTGCATTCTCTAGGTTTTTTTTATTTCTTGTAATTAAAACAATATCGTCTGCGTATGCAATGATTTGCGTGCTCTGTATGATAGTCTTGTTATATCCGGTTTCCCTCACTATTCCTTCCAATACCACATTGAATAGGGTAGCTGACAACGCATCACCTTGGCTTACTCCATTATCTATTTTTATTTCTTCTGTCATGTCCTCGCTTGTTATTACTCGTCCTTTAAAATCCCTCATTATAATTTTTATTAAGTTTATTAGTTTAGTTGGTACTCCTATTCTCTTTAGGTCCTCAATTAGATTTATTCTAATCACACTGTCAAAGACCTGTTTAAAGTCTATGAATAGCATGTGAGCTTCTATGTCGTGTTCGTAGCACCTTTCTATTATTTGAGTAAGAATATGTATTGCATCCGTAGTTGATTTTCCTTGTCTGAAGCCTTGTTGGTATTTTCCTATCTGTCTTTCCGTATACTTCTTTAGTCTCTCTCTAATCGTCGCTGTTAGTACTTTGTATACGGTGTTTAACAACATAATTCCTCTGTAATTATTACATTGAGTTGGATCCCCCTTTTTCAATATTGGAATTATCAAGCCTATTCTCCATTCGGCAGGCATGTTTTCCTGTTTCCATATTTCTTCAACCAAAGTGTGTATTCGTTGTAGCAAATCTTGTTCTCCACTTTTAATTAATTCATTTTGGATTTCGTCTGGTCCCGATACTTTGCTATTTTTCTGCCTTTTGAATCAATTCAATACTCAATATATTATATTACCTCGTATATTTACTTAAAATGTCAAGATTAAATAACGATATGATTGAAAATACGTTTTTGTCTGCAACTAAATACTAAAATTAAAATTTTTACAAAAATTATGGGAGAAAAGGAAAGGCGCTTATATATTTTATAATTAAAGTCTACTAATTATATAAGAAAGAAAATGTACTTAATTATATGTTTATCTGTTTGTAGAATACCTGAAGATGTTGATAATCGTTCAACGAAACGCAAAAATAATTTATTAATAAAATTAATTGGGAAATAATAAGTTGACTCTGATTTAAATGGACCTATATTTCCAACAAAGATTGAATCAGAATATTTAATCCCATTATAAATAAAAATTCATTCCATTTGCTCTTACAAATCCACAAAATAAAATTAAGCACCCTTAAAGCCCTCAGTACTCCTCTAGTTTATCTACGCTTCACTGCCCCTATTTCCTACTATATCCTGTCCCTTTTACATAAAATTTACAGACCAACGGACTCCGGTCTTCCCTCACCTGCTCTTGCAACAAGCCGGAATACGGGGCCTACAGAATTTACGATTTTTACCCGGTTACATTAATTAAATATCGATCGTTAAGTCGGCAGTAAAGCGGTACAGTGGTGGGGTCACGTAGCCGTACGGCCAGAAGATCGGCCAAAAGTTTACGCCACTCGGAGATTCGTTCCGCTTAATATCGCCCCACCCTGATTTTACGAGCGTGCGGTGAGTAATTATGTCGGACAACGTTCGGGGACGGTGCGGTTTCTGTTTGCAGTTAGTTCGGCAGTTAAACTGTCACGTATATAGAGATATATAACAACAATGAATGTTGTTTTGGGCTCATGTTTTGTGATTTAGGGCTGTCCTTACGTCCCTCTAATGGTATATGCAATTGATATACCTAAAGGACGTTGTTGTTTTGAAAAAAAAAAAAATCCACTACTAATTGAAATTGCTTTCAAAGTTATTGCAATTTCATTAAACTGTTTACGCTGGCTGGATTGTGTTAACAATTGATTGCATTTTGTGACCCTGAACTAAATTATGTCCTCGAATGAGGTAAATTCGTCTTTAACCAGTAAATATATCAAACCGGATTTGTATTCCTAGAGAATTTAGCTTCGGCAAATTTAAAACAAAGCTATATGATGTTGTTGCAGCTTTTGGCCAAAATTACATCTTCAAGGCACTACACAAATATTGGGTTTACATTGTCGATTATATCCCTGTTTTTAATGTAAATACTAATGTGCGGTTTATTTGTTTTTTTTTTCATTACAACAATACGATTTCCATTGTGTTGGAGTAAATTAGATTAGGTTTGGAGTGGTTATGTAGTCCTATTGTCACCGCAATCCCTTTTAGGTCTATCGCGTTCCCTTTAATCCTAGAAGACGTTCTCTAATTTTGCCTTCTTAATTAGATCTATAATCTTTGAGAGCGGCTTCTCAAGTTAGCTCTTTGTTCTTGGATCCTCGGTGTTCGGTAGTAGGAACTTTGTTGTTGTTATTACAGTTCAAAGAATATAGACTGGGGTTTCTTTTCCTTTTTAATATTTTGTATATGATGGTATTTGTGGAACCAAATCTACACACTAAAAAATATTACACTTTTCCTACGGAAAATTCCTGTAATGTATAGGGTAAATTTACCAAAAATTGGGAAATTTACTATAAAACTTTAGGTAAATTTCCCAATTTTTGGTAATTTTACCCTATACATTACAGGAATTTTCCGTAGGAAAAGTGTAATTTTTTTTGGTGTGTAGAGTTTTAAAACTGTATTCGACGGTTTTATATTTTTTAATACTGAAAAACAATCATCGTTGAGAATTTCTCTGCCATCAAAACTTCAAAGTAACAATTGTTAGATCTCAACTTATATTAGTAGTAGCCGCTGGTAAAGCAGACATTAAAGTAAACAAAAAAAATTTCTGCACCAGTTAAATAGTAATTCGTGGCACAAATAATGTGGTGACCATACTGGTGGTGCATATTTCAAAGAGTTAACTAAAAAGCAAAAAATAGTGTCGTCAAAGTGCTGCAATCGTTAAAATGTTCTTCATTGCCCGTGAACATATACATATTTTGTTTGTGAGATATAAAGATGAGGCAAGGATCAAACCATATACCTAGATATTTAAAGGTCGTGCTTTTTTCCGATAGGGTGTTACCAATCTATACAACAATTGCTCACGTTGTTCTTCAATGAGTTGGCGGGACACCATTCTGACAAAGTTTTCAAATGCTACTGTAAATGAATAGCATTTTGCGGAGAGTCAATAACTTCATACAATCTTATATCATCCGCATATGTTAACACCAGACACTGTAGTAGGTTATAAGTAAATCATTTATGTAAGCTACAAAAAGCTGTCGTTTATTCAGATGTAACTTTTACCAAGTTGGTCATAGCAGATTTTCCTGGCAGAAAGCGGTGTTGAAACAGTAAAAGTCTTTGTTGTATAATCGTTAAGATTGCTGCATATAATAACTATTCAAACATCTTTGAAAAATTGTGAAGCAGAGAAATAGGTCAGTAATTGTTTATTTGGTGTTCATCGCCTTTCTTATGGATGGGAACTACTCTAGTATGCTTTCGATATCTTTGGAAAAGTTTTTAGACAGATGAATTATGCAAGTTCATGGTTTTACTAACACAAATCTAGTGTCATGAACTAAAAGCGGTAATGCCGGTTTATGCGCAAAAGATATTTATAGTACTGAAGAAAGCTGTTAGATATATATGTGAATTACAGCCCTACCAAAGTTGCAGAACGCATTTTGAAGAACAAAACATAGGTACTTACTTTATCATCGGTAGGTATAGACGCCGTCAGGATATTTTAAAATGACCTCAATTCGTACTAATCAGATTATAAGGGTTCGCTATTGTGCTTACCTGTAAAGAATAAAACTTCTTGTACTCCCCCCCTCTCAATACACAAATAATGTAAACGATTATCCTTCATTGGTAAGCACAATAGCGAACCTTTATAATCCGAGTAGTACGAATTGAGGTCACTTTAAAATATCGTGACGGCGACAAGTTGTTCGTGGTTACTCATCGACAGAATTTCTTTCCCCCTCAATAGTTGCCAACATCAATATCTTACATGTGAGATGGAAAATTGTTAGTAAATAGGGAGTATTAAGTAAGTGATAACGTTATAAATTTTAATGCTTCCTCTTTTTCTTTTAAATTTTATTGACAAATGTAATGATTTGTTTAAAGCGAATGATTTTAGGTTGTGCTTGGAAAGTATGTCTTTCCAGCAAAATTAACTGTTCTTTGATACAAACAAATTCTTAGTATAGTGATAAGACGTATTTTATTGCTTCCAAAAAAAATATTTATTTGACTTTTAATAATATTTTGCTTTGAATGTTAGAAGCTTTTCCATCAGTATAGGTCGGAGATGTTACTCCCACACGGTAGCAAATAGTTAATTATGTAATAACATTTAAAGCAAAGATTAGCTATTGACAGACATTAGTTTCAGTATCTGATTTATTTGAAAATTTCAGTAAAAAGAAGTTTTTCGACTACCACATCCAAAAGTACAAACTTCTTACACTCATTCGAGGATAGAAAGCGCCACTTTACCGAAATCAACTACGAATTGAACTGCCAATGGTCCATGGACGGTCAAGTACAATAACTACATGCTGAATTGCATTACTAACACGTCGCTTCCGTTACTTTACCGTACTCTTCGGCGAATATTCTGAATTTTTTTTTTGGGTACGGTTGTCAAAATAGCGGTCAAACAAACTGTCTTTCAAATATGAGTGATCTGAATAAATTGATTTTAGAAAGTGATAATGACAATAATAATAATAATAATTCATGCCGTTACATCCCCCAACAGCTTTCGCCAATTACAGGGGGCATCGGCCGGCCATGAGTTATTATTACGCCTGCGCCCGTGGAGCGACTTAAGGTGCTTGTCTCCCAGCATTTGCCAAGGAGTGAGGAAAACCACGAAAACCTCACTCTGAGAGCAGGCCCTGGGATTCGAACCCCGGACCCCGTGACTGATAGCCAAGCGCGCAAGTCACTCGACCACCAGCCACGTGATAATCATGTGGTAGTCGAAAAAATATTGTAAGCACCACGGCTGAAAAGTGTCTTTTTCGCATACGTTTGGTTGCTCGCTTCGGCTTGCAATCTCCAGACTCGTTCTATAAAACATTACTTTCCAGCCTCGATACGTAAGTAACTATGAAAATGTAGTCCGTATATTAAAATTTACGTTATAGTTGTAACCAAATAAGTTCTATCTTCATCATATTTATTTACATAGGAGCCTATATTTAAATATTCGGCCTAATATAATAGTTACATATTCCATAGCGCGTCTGCTCGGATAATTGAACAACACATTTGATGGACGTATAATAGGATCCAGATATTTGAAGCCCCAAATATTACCGTTAACCACGACATCAATCTAGTCTCTGTAGTGATATCAATCAGCACTTAATAATACAATAGTTCTGCCGGTGACATGAATTTTTTATGAGCAATAAATAGAGTAGTCGCTTGTGTTTCTGAGAGCACACATATTATCATAACAATAGTAACACGCAAACTGGTATTGCATGCATTTTAATAAAATAAATTTCAAACATTTACCATGACGACATTATTTTCATGTTTCGCTGCTATCGTAAAAATTCCCAACACACAACGCATCGCCGCATCTTTGTTTTAATGTTGTTTGGTTACTCGTCATTCAGTGGATGTTTTATTTAATCCTTTGCTGCATTTCGCGTCGGTAAGCAAGGAAGCACGCAGAAAATTGGCGCGAGCTTTGTGTCAACGTGATAAACGACAGTGGCGTAGTTAGAGATTGCAGAGATGTTATCTGTCGGTTTGGTATTTAAGCAGGAATTTTCGGCTTGAGGCCTTCCTTTTTGTTTGAGCAAGGTGAATCTGTCGCTGTAGACTTAAAATATGTTAGCGTCTGAATATGCAATGCGTACTGCTATGTTATTGTATGTGAATTATGATTTATGAAACCCAAAGAATCCTTGACAATTTCAATTGTGTTTATCTACGTGTATTATTTTTTTGTACCGTTACCACAGTTTTTACGGTATGTTCTTATCTTTGGTGTGAATATTCTACGTTGAGAATATGAATTCACACGTTTCTGTAGTAACCGATTCCTATTTTGAGGTTGCCGGGTCAGTTTTGCCTTGGAAATATGAGTTTGTTGAAAACAAATGGAGAAGGGGTTTCTTTTTCGATTTTCCTGAGAGTGTAGTAGCTTTTGATGGAGAGTGCTACGTGTTTTGTGCAAAGATGATATGTATCCAGTTATTTGGTGATTTGGAGTGGTCGTTAATCTAATCCTGGGGCTTTGAAGATCAACATTGGAGGCAATTCTTGCTATAGGATTTTACTGGCGTTCTTGGTACACTTCATGGGAGCTGAAATGATATATTTAACAGGGAATTTATATTGGAGGATTTGTTTGTACCAGCACTAAGCGATTTTATCATCTTTTGAACTTATAATTTTTGTATTACGTACAGGAGATTTCAAGGTTAGATTTTTGTTGATGTATTAAATTGTAAAACCTAGTAATTTTGTATATCTGAGGTCGGTCATGATTCGGTCATTTATGTGCTACGTGTCAGATTTGTCTGTTCATTGAGTTGCCGCATTGAGTAATATGTTGTAGAATGTTCACCTGATGGGAATTCGGCGGGAAATTTGAATTTTACTTATTTTTATAAATCGACAGATTTAACTTCTTAGTCTGAATTGATATAATAGAAATCTTTATAATAGTGGTTCTGATATAGTAAATGAATCTACTTACCTGAGAGTATCTGTAGAAGGCTCTCTTACATTTTGGACACTTATTAAAATAAATTAATTTTACTTGTAAATTGTAAAATAAATAGATCCAATCCACAAACATCTTTTTTTTTATTATTTTAAAAACGACCGGTTTCGCGCAAATGACTGTGCATCCTCAGGTTCGAGATATTAACATATGTAAAGATGTATGATAATTCTTTATACATTTTAATATCTCGATCCTCAGGATGCGCAGTTATTTGTGTCGTTTTTTCAAATAAATAAAAAGATATTTGTGGATTGGACCTAGTTACCTTATTTAAACATTAGTTTTCGCCATAAGTCTGCGCCGATCTTAATTATTACTTGCAACTAAGCGATAGTGTTGAATTAAACGGAACAATATTGACAACTCCTACTTTGTTAGGGCTGAAGTGAAATTTAATGAGTGAATGTAGCTATCAAAATCTAATGTGTTTAGGATACTACAATTTCTCGCCCCGAATGCCTCCAAGACCCCACCTTTAAGGTGGTTAACTGAATGCATAGAATGGACTTCGAATGTGCCCGAGTGGTAATGGATTATGAAGTTCGCTGCAATTAAACCAAACGTTCCCATTAATTCAACGACTGCAGCCGAGGTTTGAGTACCTACAATTTAATTATGAGTTAGCTTTTGCCATAAATATGCGAGAACAAAAAAAAACATAAAAATTCTAGAAGAGTTGGATTGAAGCTCATTATTGATTTTAATTGATTTGCATTTATAATTTTCCTATGGCGTTTTCGGAAGAGTGCTTGTGTTCTGTAAAAAACGTTGATTTTGTTAAAGAATTAATAGCTAGAGGATTATTTTGCCTAAAGTAGAATTGCACTCGCTCATGTGCATTGTATTACGTGACTTTATAAAACAGGATTTTATATTTTTGTTTTAATAAATCACTAACAAATAGTTTGGAAAAATACACAAATCATCTTTTTATAAATTCAATTAAAAAGGAAATATTTTAATTGAATTGCAGTAGGATCATTGTTTTTCAAACGTGATGGATACTTCTAAATTCTCCGAATAATTAAAATTGTAAATTTGTTCCCATAATTCTAACTTTTACGTTGCTTTTCGAAGGATTTAAAGCAGTAAAGGAACGCATACACTGTAACATCACTTCAGTACATTTCTGTTGCGATACCAACGTATTTCTAAAAAAGCACAATCTATCATCCACTCCACACATACAAAACACAGAGATCTGTATATGCTGCGCCTCTTCTCAGTTTTCTTTTCAAAACTTCAAGTACCGAAAAATACGTAGGAAGAGGGAACATCAAAACGGTTTGAGTTATTAATGTTCGAGTAATCCGTGAAGTTCCATTTTCATTTGCGTATCCTCTTCCTGCATACGCTTATTTCATCGTTCGTATTTCAGCTGATCTAGAGCAAAAAATGGTTCGTAAAACCCTTGTTCCTTTGAAGAATTTATGATGGATCATCATCGTTACTATTTCAATACAAATGTCACTTTTTTTCAAGTCTAAATAACAGGCAAATGATTATTTTGTTTTCTTATTTTATTTAAATATATACTGAAGAATTGGGTCATAACATTGATCTTAAAACAACAATTTCGCGCGTGAAAGATAGTTAATTATTATTGTAAAAAAATGTGTTAACGCAATAAACAGTCGATATACTTTAAAATGGCGTCTCAAACTTTTGTAGTAACAACTTGTCTTTGTAAGACCAATATGTATGTGGACTATTCAAGTAACTACATACGAGAGAATACGCTTTTCATGAATAATGCAAGATGCTATATTAGCTGAGTCAACTATGGAACATGTATAACTTCATTTAGAAAGTGTGAAGGGAATGGGGTATGATGAATGTTGATGTTTCAGGTTTCACGCCAACAGCGGATCTCTTAAAGAGATATTAATACATTTTTGTCCCAGCCGGTTCCATTTTAACATAACTTAGTATCTAAAACTAATAAAAAGAGAATGTCTGTGACAATCGCTACTTTAGTTTTATTTTGTCTGACATTTATATGAACATGGATATCCACTCTTAAGATTACAATTACCTAGAAGTTTTTTTGCTTATTGCTAGAATGTAGAAACCACAGGTACCAACATCTATTGACATGTTGTACTACCCCCACTGAAATGAATAATTCGCAGGTATTTCACCTAGGGAAGAGGTAAGACAAGAAGGATCACTTTCTGTTGGCAACTTTGATATTTGTGTTGCCGAAAGATAACCGTCAGCGGTAATACATTATTTTAGCACCAGATGTCCCAGCTTTTTTTTCAAGAACAGTTTTTAAAATGAAAGATTTCTTACCGCTCATTTCTGCATAACAGCCACGCTATAATAGTGAGTGGGCTTGTCCTTTTACTGAAGATGAGCTCATAAGGGTATTACTTTTCTGAATCTGAAAGAGTTAAAGGACTACTAGGCTGGAGAGAGTCAGTCTCTAGAGTTACGGGCTCTAGGTGAGGTTGGCAGATTTCTAGGAAGATCATTAACTATGAAATAAGCAAATGGGCTGTTTACTCTCTTGACTCTTATAAATCGCCGGGACCGGACGACATTTATCAAGCAGAGAGTCCCAGATAGTTTATAGGGGATACTATGCAATATTTTCAGGAGCAGCATGAAAATTAGCCAAGAAAATTAGGGTAGACTTTGTACCAGGATACTGCTAAGTCCCTGAGACCAATCGGCCTAATGTCTTTTCTGCTAAAGATATTAGAAAAAATAATCGATATGCATATTAGAGAGGTGGGCTATGCTCTACATCCAGGCCAGTATGCATATCGCACCGAAACCTCAACTGAAACAGCTCTTCATCAGCTGGTCAGAACAATGGAGGGAATACTGACGAGTAAAGAGGTAATTCTTGGACATTGGGGGCATCTTCGACAACAACTGCTTTGATTCCATAATCAGATCACTCAGGGCCAGAAGGATTGAGGGAACGGAATCAATTCTATGCTAAAGAATATTGGGTGAGACGTTGATGACTCGGGTATCAAAAGGATGCCCCCAGGAAGGACTGCGACACTATGGGCACTGTGTCCTGGGATATGCTGATGGTCTCTTTATCATCACCAGAGGCAAACTTAATACTACAGTTAGAAATCGGATGCAAGAAGCTCTGAATCAGGCATCAGGATCGGTGGAGCAGGAGGGCTTATATCTTAGCCCAAGCAAAGCAAAGATTGCGGTGTTTTTACGTCGCAGAAATTAGGAAGAGCTCTAATATTAATGAAAATAATGTATAAATAACAGATGAAGTGAAGCATGTTGAGATTACCCTTGATTCAAGACTCACCTGGAATCAACATTTAGAAAATATTATCAAAAAAGCGACTTTCAGCCTCATGGCAGCAAGGCGTATACAAGGTAAAAGATGGGGGGTTCATATCAGATATGCTATATTGGATTTATAGTGTATTGCTGAAACCGATGTTTAAATATGCGGCTTTGGAGTGGTGGCCTAACATACTATAGACAAAAGCAACGTCTCAATTGAGCAAGATGCAAAGACCTACATGCATAGGTACATCTACTGCAGCAATGGAAGCCCTTTTGGAGCTGCCGTCGCTTCGCTTAGTGATCCAGGGTGAAGCCAGCATAGGTGCCTACAGGCTAAAAAATGTACTGATCAGAACTTCTTATAGGTCAGGCCATATGGCAATCACAGAACGTGCGCGGACAAGCATATTAGATATGCAAATAGACTGCATAACAAAACGATACTACCTTAAGAATCCATTCCAAATAATCAATCCAGAGAGAACTGAATGGAGTAACGGAATGCACAATGTCAGACAGCAGATGCATGCCTAGTATATAGACGGGTCAAAGACTGGTGAATGAACCACCTCACCAAGCGCTAGTTATAGCTATGCACTTGGTAAATCTGCTTCTCACTTCCAGGAAATATTAGAAGAGCTACTACAAGTAAGCGGATTCCTATTTATTCTGATAGCCAGGCAGCATTAAGGGCTCTATCGAGTCGGGGAGTGACGTCGGGGCTAATATGGGAACCTCGAGGAACTATGGGAAACGACAGAATGAAACAGCGTACAGCTGATTTAGGTGCCAGGACACCATGGGATGGAGGCAGCGAATTAAGTCGATCGTCGAGCAGCATAAATGCCATTCCAAAAACCAGAACCAGCTTTGGGAATAAGCAATAGTATGGTACGAAGCCATATAGGAGAAGAGCTTAGGAGACACTGGGCGAACATACCCAGGCATGAGCATGGCGAGCAATTTGTCGGCAAGCCATGCCAAAGAAGAGCTAAAGAACTACTACTTTTAAGTAGCGCAAAGGAACACAGATGGGTGTTCAATGGAGACCTTGAATGCAGACTATGCAAAAAGGAACCAGAGACAACTCAATACATATTATGCAATTATGAGGCGCTGGATCATAAGAGGTATTAACTGTTTGGGCAAGACGAAGTTCAAGCAAAGAGAAACAAACTACTCCATGCTGAGGACCTGTACAGTCTGTAACAGGGCACTGGTATACTGGAGTGGCTTCTGTAACAAGAACAGGTAGAGCACAATAAGCCTTTAGGCTGCGGTGTTATACGATGACCATGGTCAGATGCGTCTGTGAATAGAAAATAGGAACGGGTATTAAAAACGTAAAAAATAAAATGAACTCAAGACCCGACCATTAACTCAATTGATTCATTTGTCTGTCGAGAGAGCTAGTTTTCCGTCAGCTCTAAAAGTGGCCTATGTTTCGCCGATTCCCAAACAGCGCTCCCCATAAGAAATTTCAAATTATCGCCCAAAATGATAAACGTCGTGTTTTACTAAATTGCATGAATACGCGATGTTGACGCGGTTAACGAGTCGTTTAGAGGAATATAATATTAACCGTGATTACTGCAATTTCTTATATGGTAAATAATAGAGGGATTAGGTAGAGAGCTGCTACCAGCAGGGATTTTTGCGACCTCTCTCGCGCGTTAGTTAACAGAAAGTATGAAGCTTTAACGAAATTACTAAGGCAATAACTACTATGGTGCTGTTTAAAGTGACGGTTACACATATGTGTGTGAGTGACAAGGCAGTAGTTGAGCAACAAAATAGAAACTTGTTAAGATGGTTCCAGATTATTATTATGAAACTTTGTTACACAATAATTAAACAAGTTTAGTGAGAAGGTAAACTGTTTTGTTACGTTATGTGGTAATTACTTTTTGTAGAGGATATTTTAACAGTTAATAAAGAGCACGTCCAGTACGCGTTGGCGACTCATTTTGTGTAGCATTCATAGAAGGGAAGATATGGACTCCTGGTTTTATCTAAATAAACGCGGAAATTAAAAACAGAACTTTTAGAAAGTTTGGATGATAAGAAAATAACTAGAATGTTTTTATGTTTAAAGGTTACGTGGTGTAATATAAAAGTACATCTATACATCTATACAGGGATTTTCGACTAATTAAGTATATGTGCATATGCGACACTAATCTTTTAAGCCGTTGTAGTGGGTTGTATCGAGCAGAATAATCGGCTATAACTACCAACATAAAGCTCGTTATTCGCGAAAGCAGCTTCTGGTTCGAATACCGTAAAGGTAATATATAATTGGCACTTTACCCTACTGCAATATTACAAAATGACAATATGCACTATATCGATATTATTTTGTCAAAGCGCTTTATACAAACGACAGTAGCATCGGAGTAGAAAGAAAGAGCTTTTAAATTGCCAATTTGGTGGGTTGTACTACTACATTGATGTACGGTTAATTTGTTTGTGTGCAACTACAGAATGTCAATTTAAGGAGACAGGTCGATATATCCACTCGATAAGTCTAGAAGTTAATAATGTATATATAATTCTATTATCGAACGTTATGATTATGTGATAGCATGAAACATCTACAAATATTATGTTTATTAACAAATTAGCTTGTAGTTATACTTTAAATTTGCTTTTATTTAAATAAAGATAAAGTGAATTTTATTCCAGAGGCGCCTCCACCAAATATTAATGCTTATTTTATTGAATCAATTACAAAATATAGTTAGTAGTACTGAAGTTTAGTTTTCAGTAGCCTTTTTTATTTAACTAATAACACCAATATCTGGTAGACATTCTAGGCTTACTTTAATGTTTCCAAATTTATTCATAGCAAAAGGATACATTTCGACAGTATTCCTGTCTTCATCAGTGTAATTCTGATTGTCATCTATGAAGTTGTTGACAACTTATAAGTCTTAATGATTGAAGAAAATTTATTATTTTACCTATTTACTATGGCTAATTATGTCTCTCTCTTTACCTTAGGGGTGGTAAAGGTATTTAATTTGGAAACAAAAATTAAATACCCTAAAATGTAATTAACCCGAAAAGATGCGTGACTCTTGTCAGTAATAATTAATTTAGTATAAAGCCATTACATTATTTGACATGTTCTGTTGTTATAGTTTGAAGGGGTATGCAAAATAGCTTTAACTTCCTTGAATTCTTAAATATACTAATTGTTGTTGTAAATTGTTTTTATCAAATTTTCTATATTATATCGTGCTATGTTATTTTTTTACTACTAGTTCTATCTCTATAAATTGTAATGATGTTTCATGTCGGCGATATACAAACTGTTGTTTATTCTTCTCATGGATGTTTTAAATTACCTGTACAAAACTATATTTACAAATTATTATAAATCCGGAATTAATTCTATCGTTTCCTCATAAAGTAAGGTTAATTATAATCCAGATTTGTAATTTCTCATATTTTTGTGAGATTTATGTGTGCTTTCTTCTGAGTTTAGAATAAAAAAAAAAACGCAACTTGTCAATTTAGGGGAAGACTATAGAGACTTCACTCGTTTCAATTAAGAACAATTACAAGCAGGTTCCTTAACGATAACTTTATTTGCATTTATTTGTGTTAACTAATAAAGCTTTAATTCAATTAATGTATGCAATTAGGTTGATGCATTCTATAGATCTGTTTCGGTTATAGGTTCCAAGAAGAGTTTAAGGTTGCCTCATTCCCTGAAAATTCTCCCAGTATTGGGATTTTTTCTGATGTACTTCTCTTTTAAGTTTCTCCAGTATTGTCGTAAAAAGGGTTCAGACCTCACAAATGGTATTCCAACCCCTTTCTTAGCGAGATTATCAGTCATTTCGGTTTCTTCAACTCCTGCGTATCCCGGAACCCACAGAAGGGTTGCCTAGTTATTTTTGCCTAACTCGTTTAGTTTCTTAGACACTCTCAAACCATATTCGAGCTTATTATGTTTGAGTTCAGCGCCCTGGTGGCAAGTTCATTATTAGGCGTTATGATAATCTCTTGCTTTTGATAGTTTCTATTATTGATGACTTGACGCATCTTTCGATAGTGTGTGCTTCCGCTTGAAAGATATTCGGGTACTAGCCCAAGCTTTCAAAATATGTATTTGGTTCTGGGCCCCCCAATTCCCTCTGTCATTTTGGAGTCATCAGTGTACCATTCGAAGGCATTTCTGTTGACTCTCAAGATGGTGTCTGTACCACATTCGCCTTTACTGCTAAGCTTTGTGGTAATTTTTTTAGAAAGCTGATTTTTTTTTGACTCATCGTCCGAGGGATGCCCCAGGTTTGCTCACTTTCAGGAGGCTGAGGACTATACCTAACCATTTATTCTCCGATCATTCTGGGTGTGTTCGTTTTGCCTATGCTTTCCACTAAAATGTGGAGAAAAGTTAGATTCTTATTGCCCCAGTTATGCATACACACGTCAATCTTTGCAGTTTAGAGAGACTAGCCCTCGCGGTGGCCAGACTAGTTATTTTGCTTCAAGCTACTGCCCCATAAATGATTATTGGTCTCGCTATTGCTGTATATATGCAGAGCAATATTTTTGAGTTGCATACTCAGTTATTACCTGCATACACCTTTAGGGCTTTTTTGTCTTGTTGGTCAGTTCAAGCTCATGCTTATTCAACAGAGGTTTATTGTGTAGGATAAGATATTTCGCTTCCATCTTCCAATGTATGTCTTGCTCATTTATTTTGATGGTGCTGGTTCTTTTTGTTGTGAATGCTACTAAGGTAGTCTTATAGGGGTTGTAGTGCCATTGATTTCTCTCACGGTGTAACTTTTTCTAAATAGATCATAACTAACACTAAGTATGTTTATATCGAGTTTAATGATCAAGGTATCATTGCAAATTCAAGTATTTTTAATGGACGAATCCTGTGTATCACCGTGTATATCCATCTACGTTATAGGATAGAATATTAGAGCTAACTATACCTAGAAAGTTGCATCACTCCCTTCAGAGAATATCACAAATACCTTTAGTGGTGATTGTTCGCAGTAATACTTCAAACAACTATGGAAACTATTCATGTATACCTTATTCATAATTAGCCTAATACCGTTTCTACTCCAGTGCGCTTCAGAAATGAGTAAATGGGTTTGAGGAAGGCGTTTATTCACCGACCTCCAGCGCACCACCCCACACTCCAGCATCATTGAAATTACCAGCAAAACCTTAATCAAGCGCATATTAGTTTCAAGGTTAATCTGACTTTGATTAAATTGAATAAGAGCTCGCGATATGGGTACTAGTGCTTCTGCACACCTTCAGAGGGCTTAATTGAGAAGAGGACTCGCAGTAAGTTTCCCCATTAGCGGAATATCCGGTAAATGGGTATATTAGAAATGCCGGTATTTCACAGGATTACGTGGGAAGGATACATATTTTCCCCGTCGGGTATTTCTTTTATATCCCTCGTAGAACGGTTCGATGTCGCTTTTGAATACTTAACTAGAACTAAAAATATACGCTTTTCGCCGCCAGGTTGTGTGACGCATTTAAATCTATTTAATAAAATTTATCGCCTCGCATTTACATGTTCTCCGCTCCGCTCTGGGGAATTTACATTTCAAAGCCAATTTAATTTTGTGCCAGGGAAGAATCGATACGTGTGTAGTGACAAGAAAAATGTGGTTTGCTTAATCATGTTCGTCGTGTGTTGTCTACGCAGCATTAAAGATACCATATGTGTTGATAGCATACACGGTTGAACGTAAAAGATGCGTAAGCTTGCGATATGAAAACGTGAATGTCGTTTTTCAAATAATATTTTGCACGTCATGAATTGTAAATGTGTTGTCCCTCGAGGTACCTAAAAATTTCATGCATTTTGTTACCGTACGCCGAGCATGGCAAGAAATCTTGTTTTGGTATTTCTGTATACGAACATTATTGGTTTGTAATGAGAAAAATTGGTTGAATACATTTTTATTTATTATATTTTCATTTTTTTTTATTTGGCGTTATCGTTTAAATATCAGTCTGTCTCTTTTTTTACAGAACCAAAGTATGAAATGAAAAAATATGGAACCTAAATCAAATTTATTTAATAAATGAAAGCAAAAGTTTATTACATTTATGTTTCAGTTTTTACAAACCATCTTCAGGCTTTTTACAAGATAAAAATTAGGGTCACAATTAAATAATAACATAATATAATTAATTTAAATATAAAATTTGATTTAAAAATTTAATTATTTGTTAATTAATAAATTTAATAATTTAGTTTAAAAATTTTTACATTATTATATTATTGATAACTAAAATTAGAGAATTTGGCATTTTATTATACGGAATGTCCCGCCGAACTGCTTCATTAGAATTTTTCGAAGTTCCAATTGGAATTTGATTTTGAAACTTGCAGAATAATCATGGCCGCCTATGCTCTATTTAAAGAAAGTATTTGTAGACTTTTAGCTCATTAGGTGTACAGAGTGTTGATATCAAGTCTCTTATTTTAAATAGAATGGTGCCATTTTTATGAATCTACTGCATTTCTTGAATGGTTTGTATTGATCAGTATTAGTGTTGCCTATCTGCAAACCTAATAGCTTTTGAGATATTTTCAATTGTGTCAAAATTTTGACGTTTGCACTCTTTTCAATAAAATTAAATATTTCATAAAGCATTAGACATTAAGATGCCATACTGATGTGAATGGTCATAGGTACTAATCCTATACAGGTTGTTTAGGAACTCTCATTTTGCAATAACTGCAAATACTTATTGTTAGTCGAAGCAATTGATGAAGAACGGACCGACAATATGACTCCCTAGAATGCCAACCCACACATTAACCATTTAAGGGTACTGCGTATGGTGCTCCAAAACCAGGAAGGATTTTCCAATGACCAGTATCTGCAGTTATATCTGTATATAAAATTCAAGTATTCTGAAATGTAGATTAAAATTTCTTAACATAATTTTCTAAAATGAATATTAACGACAATAAATTGCTGTCTCCATCTTTTAACTAACCCTTTATAATAATATATATTCAGGCGTTGAAGTCAACAAGAATAGTAAAATAGTATATCTGTTTCACTTCATCTCATATTTGTATATGTGCTTGGATTGCGACTGTAGATTTATGTCAGGTTGAAGTGTTTTTTGACATTTATGTTCATGAGGTATATTGTAATGTGTTAGAAATAAATAGAGATACGTCAGTAATAATGGTTCCATACTTGAAGGTCTGCTTTACATTTTCGCAAGTAAGATACCGTTCTAGTTCTTACGATATACGTAGTTCAATGAACTAGCATAATATAAATTTACTGGCCACTAAGTACAGTTATTTGCCACTTTCAATGTATCGGAAGGTGAATATTATACAGTTTTCTGCATTATTGTTTCAAGTGAGCTTATAAGCGTAAATGTTATTGCTAGCTGAAGCTTTGGGGTGTGGAATACACCTTGACATTTCTAGGCACTGACATTTATTTGACGTATTGTACCGTTACCACTGAAATTTTGTCTCGAGTAGGAATTTTTTACGTGACAAACATCGCATTGACACGGAATCTACGGCTTTACTTCCTATCCGAGAAGAAAGCATGTTCTGATTTTTATCTACAATTAAAAATATCCACCTCAGCCTGGGTTCGAACCAGCGTCCACGGTGTGAAAGGCGAGCATGCAAACCGTTCATCCACCGAGACGGTTTTCAAATAAGCTTACTTGAGAATTTAACAGAAGGTGAATAAACCGGCCCTTAATCTAGTCAAACTGACAAATAATTTACTAATCACTAAACTATTATTTCAAGTGAAGTACAAACTGACATTATAATAATTATTTGTTTTTATTCATCAGTCACATTTCCGAAGCCTACTTTAATAATTTGCTTTTTTCTTATAATTAAGTTATTATTATTGGCTGAAGTGAGGATATAAAAAAAAAGTTGTATTCAGAATTGAATAAACTTCTAAATAAGCCAAAAAGAAATACAGATTGTTCATTAAAAAAAAAAGAGAAAACTGTCAATTGCACTGTTTTTATTTTTCAAAGTACAGGATTCTGTTTTACCTGATTGAAAAAAACAAAAACACAAAATATTGTAACAGAGCGGTTTTTAAATTTTTTTAATACGTTGATACACATGGAAATAAAGTGCAAATAGTGCACAATGAACAATCAGAGTAAAGCAGTACCGAACACTCTTTTGGTCCTAAATTTTACCAATTACAAAATTGCAACCGGTTGCAGTTATTACCTTAAGCAAACGAAAATATTGCAGCAAAATGTAATATGTTCAGCTCTCATGTACGCCGCATGCGAAAGAGCAAATACAGCCGCCCGCGTAATCAAATTGTAATTTTGTTCGGGATCAATTGAAAAAACTCCCCTGGCGTTTATTATTACTATTATTCCAGCATGCTTTCGTCTATCTTACATTAAATGAACATTCTCTTGGTTAATTAATTAGCAATGTTATTGTACATGCAGAACAGTTAATAATTAACTGTTGCTCAGGCACCAAATATATTTCGTTCAGACAGCGCCGTGCCTAAATAAGCGAATTAATAATGAGGGTCTGGTGTTTGCGTGCCGTCTACAGTTCGTGAAGTTTATAAGTAGGTACGCAGATTTAATGGCGGGCTTCTGTTTTCTGATTATTCATTATGGTGTTATTGAATTCTACGGATGAAGTAAAACAGGAAACAATAATATTAACCACACAGAAGCCAGAAGAATACCGAAATTCTCCAGTAAATCAAATGGTGGGGTAGTATCTCGTTTTTCGAGTATGTTTACTATTAACAATTCAGAATAAATTTCGAGTAGAGTCTCTTTAATTAGACATTAAACCTTTTCAAAAAAGATTTCTCCATTAATTTGTTGGTTAAAAACAAAATTTTTTAAACGATTGCGAGATGTACCTTCAGGGGGAAAAAACCGAGCCATTGTCATTGCCTCCGCATACTTCGCCAACGACGGGACAACACCACCGCCTTCAGAAGTGAGAGAGCTGGTGAGGTATTGCAGCAGGAAGAACCTGCCGCTGATAGTAGGCTGCGACGCGAATGCACACCACGTCATGTGGGGAAGCAGCGACGTCAATGAAAGAGGTAAGTCCCTTTTAGAATTTTTATTAGCTTGTAACCTCCAAATCCTCAATGTGGGCAAAGAACCAACGTTTGTTACAAGGGTAAGGAAGGAAGTACTAGATGTGACATTTAGCAGCTTTAGTCTGAGTAGTATGGTTAAAAACTGGAAGGTTTCAAGTGAACCCTCCCTGTCAGATCACAGGATAATAGAGTTCACTTTAGAGGGACTAGACTCCTCAACCTCCCATAGCAGGAATCCGAGGAAAACAAACTGGGAGCAGTATACAGTTTGCTTAAGAGAAAACCTGAACCAGCTGAGTACAAGCGGGACAACACACCACCTCAAACTGGAACAGGACGTAGAACACTTCAGCGAGGCGATAACAAAGGCTTTTGAAGCCAACTGCCCGCTAACCCCGAGGAAGCCGGCCAAGGATACCCCTTGGTGGAACGGATATCTAGCAAACATCAGATCTGATGTTCGTCACCTGTTCAACAAGGCAAAGGTTGACGGGGACTGGCGAAGGTATAAAGAAAAGTTGACTTTATACAATAAAGAGATAAGGAAGGCTAAAAGGCAAAACTTTAAGAACTTTTGCGAAAACATCACTTCCACTCCGATTGCAGCAAGGCTTCACAGGGCAATGGCAAAAGGTGGAACAAGACCTGTGATGGCCTTAAGAAAGCTAGATGGTAGCTACACGGAAAGGGAAAGCGAGCGGGCTACCCTGCTCCTTGAAACGCATTTCCCCGATAGCAAGCAGACAGATCCAGAAGACGCAACTGGAAACACCAGGAGGGCCAAACCCGAGGACTGGGAAATTGCCAGACGGATCTGTACAAGACAGCGCATGAAGTGGGCTATAAACACCTTCCAGCCTTTCAAATCGCCAGGAGCAGACGGGATTTTCCCCGTGCTCCTGCAGAAAGGGCAGGAAGAAGTAATACAACACCTTGTAAATATAACAAGGAGTAGTCTGGCGCTGGGACATATACCCCAAAGTTGGAGAAGGGCAAAAGTCACCTTCATACCAAAGATAGGGAAGGAGGATGGGACTAACCCCAAATCCTACAGACCCATTAGCTTGACGTCATTTGTACTGAAAGCAATGGAAAAAGTAATAGACAACTATGTCAGACTGGAGGTGATGGAAAAGGCTCCACTTCACAAAAGTCAGCATGCATACAGGGCAGGTAGATCGACAGAGACTGCCCTGCATGAGCTAACCGGAATCATTCAGAAAACTCTGGATGAAGGAGAAACAGCGATCTGTGCCTTCCTAGACATCTCCGGTGCGTTTGACAATACCTCTCATGAGGCGGTCAGACGAGCGCTGGAAACAAGGGGGGTGAGTAAAACAGTAACAAGATGGATAAGCGAGGTGCTCTCTACGAGGATAACTGAGACAACAATAGGCGAACAGACTATTCAAATCAGACCCACTCGTGGAACACCCCAAGGCGGTGTATGCTCGCCTTTGTTGTGGAGCCTGGTAGTAGACGAACTGCTGCACAGGCTAACAACCTCCGGCGTACAATGTATAGGATACGCTGACGACATTGTTATAATAGCAAGAGGCAAGTTTGAGGGAACTCTCTGTGACCTAATACAAACAAGCCTTAGAATTACTAGTGAATGGTGTCGATCAGTGGGGCTGAGTATCAACTCGGCGAAAACCACAATTGTACCTTTCACGAGGAAGAGGAAAACCTCGAACATGAAAGACATCCATTTGGATGCAACAGTAATTGAATGTAAAACAGAAGTCAAATATCTAGGAGTAACCCTAGACCAAAAACTTCTGTGGAACAAGCATATTGAATTAATACTGAATAAGGCAACAAGAGCCTTAATGATTTGCCGGAACCTAGCAGGCAAAACATGGGGTTGCAACCCAAAAATACTGCGATGGCTGTACATCGGCATAGTAAGACCTATGGTAACGTACGGGGCGATAACCTGGTTCCAGAAGGTCACACAGGTCACAACAAGGAATGCCCTTGACAAGTTGCAACGGTTGGCATGCGTATGCATAACCGGAGCTATGAGAACATGCCCAACCGCGGCCCTGGAGGTCATCCTCGACCTCACACCCCTACACTTGGTAGTGGAGGGGGCGGCCCATGCGGCAATGTACAGAATAGTCAGAACGGGGACTGGAGGAAACGAGACCCCGTGCCAGAGGGCTTGGTCACCTCGAGCGGGTTTCTCCCCACTTCTAAGTCTACCGAGTGACGAGATGGTTAGAAAATTCAGCTTCGAAAAGTTTTTCGTTACGAAGCTGAGCAATAAGAGAGATTGGAAAGGAGAATCCTCCGCCTACTCCCTAAAGGCAAATGCCATTAAATGGTATGTAGACGGTTCCAAAATCGATAAAGGAACAGGCGCAGGGGTATTCGGGCCAGGAACCAAATACTCAGAGCCAATGGGAATATACCCCAGTGTCTTCCAAGCGGAAGTAACTGCGATTGGAAGATGTGCTCAATTGAACCTTGATAGGAACTATCGGAAGCAGCACATTGTGATTTTCTCCGATAGCCAAGCAGCCATAATGGCACTGAGCTCTAACACCATCAGTTCGAAATTAGTCTGGGAATGTCTTGGCAGACTAAACGATCTAGGCAAAGAAAACAAAGTTGCGCTATGCTGGGTACCAGGACACACTGGAATCAGCGGCAACGAGGTAGCTAATTTACTAGCGAGAAGGGCCGCCACAACTTCGTTTGTGGGACCAGAACCGTTCTGCGGCATAGGGATGAGCACCTACAAAAAAGAACTCAAAGACAGGGAGGAGACGCTCAGAGCTTCCCTCTGGGAAAATCTCCCTGGTCTGAGACACTCCAAGATATTCCTTGGAAATTACAGTAAGGAAAGAGCAAAGACCCTGCTAGAACTAAGCAGAAACAGACTACGCACCCTTGCAGGTTTTCTGACAGGGCATTGTCATCTGGGGGAACACATGACAAGGATAGGTCTGAAACAGAATAGTGATTGCAGGTTTTGTGGAGCGGAAGGTGAAAGTCCGGAACACCTAATATCCGACTGCACTGCCATCACAGAAGCTCGTACCAATTATTTTGGCAAGGACGTCATAGACGAGGGAGAAATACCCTCCTTGAAACCTTCACAGCTACTGCAATTTATTAAAGTTCTTGGACTGGATGGGGAGCTGTAAGTGCGGGCAAACCCTAGCAGCTTACAGCTGATGTAAGGGGGCACAATAGATCGATAGGTCGCGGTGTAATGTTACCCTAATTAGATCTAATCTAATCTAATCTAAATGTACCTTCAACTTTCTGCGAATGTTTAGTTGGAATTATCTTTATTTTGAGTATTTTCCGACCGGCACGCGTTCAAGCGTAATATCCGAATTTTTTTTTGTGGTGAGGGGGAACGCATATTTTCACTGTGTCGTTTCGTAAAAATCGCAGTGGTGATTATTCGAAGCCGCCGCTGTCGAGTTAATTAGAAGCGTTTGAAAAATTTAAAGCCGTCGATGTATTCGACCGCACAATCCACAGTGTACGCGGAAATCGCCTTGCGGGGGAATTACCCAGCGCTTGCGGTAGAGTAGGAGGGGAACACATCCGGGGAAGGTAAAAAAAAATACAATTGTTCGTGTATATTTAGTTTTGAAGTAATTTAGGACGATTTGATCAATTAAATTTTATTTACAATTGGGCAAATTCAGAGTTCTATTAAATAGACATTTTCGAATTCTATTTTTTACGATAATATACAGGGTGTGGCATTTATTTGTGGACGAGCTATTGTGGCTAACCTGTCCACTTAAGTGAAATATGTTTTAGATAAAAATGATTCAGGATCAATTACTCTACACCGTAAAATTATTTTTATATATACAGGGTGGTCAGTTTAGCCTGCGCGGTATACAACTTTGTTATTTTAAATGGAACAGCCTATATATCATTACATTTTTGGATTCCCCGATGCAAAATAAAGTAGATTTAATTCACATACCCTACACCAAAACCGAACAGTTTCGGAGTTATTCGACTTTTTAGAAAAAAAAATGCATTTGCTTGGGTCACTTGGAAAATCAATACCACCGTTACTTATAACAATTTTGCGATTATTTTGTAGTATAGTCGTGACAATATTTGAAAGTGTATAACCAATTAATAATTTCTTTGTTATGTTATACAGGGTGTTGTTAAAGTGACAATAAAGCTAGGCATCTTTAAATAGACGGATCTCATTTTTTTCAAATGGAACACCTTGTATATTTTTGTGCCATATAATACAGAATTAAGTCCTCTTTCAATCGCATGTAACATTTCCTATAGCTAAAGTTAATACTTTTTGAGTAATTTTGAATAATGTGCTATTTAGTAAAAAAAATGATTATTATAATATGTTTACTGTAAAAGAATATTTTTTTTTTTCTTTTATTAATTCAAGAATTGGAATCTCTAATTGTAGAAATTAAAACAAAAAACAAAACGGTAAAGATAATTTAATAACAATAGAAATCGCAAATTATAAAAATAAAGATAAATAACAACGAAAATTATAAAAGAACTTCAAAATGACCGCCTACATTATTTATGCACGTCGTTGAACGTTGGGTAAATGAATTTCTAACGCTCAGAAGCATATTATGGCAAATTTCTTTAAAAGCTCTAGAAATTCTGCCTGTCATATCTTCTGGTGTAGTTGGTACCTCCTCATTTACTTTACGTTTGATGTACCCGCATAGAAAGAAATCCATGGGGGTCAAATCAGGAGATCGTGCTGGCCATGCAATAGGTCCTCCCCTACCTATCCATCTAATGCCATACATTTCATTTAAAGTTTCTCTTACTGCATGGTGGTTGTGGCTGAGCGCACCGTGGTGTTGGAACCACATACTTAGTCTATTTTGCAATGGCACATCTTCTAGCAGGCCTCCTAATTCGTTCACAAGAAAGTGCCTATATCTCTGACCGTTTAAATGTTGTTCAAAAAAGTACGGTCCGATAACACTGGTACCAATGATACCGCCCCAAACATTAAGTGACCATCTGTTTTGGCGACGAGTTTCACGAATAATGTGAGGATTTACATCTGAGTAATAGTGAAAATTATGTCTATTTACGCATCCATTATTATGAAACTGGGCTTCATCTGTCCACAACACATTACTCAAAAAATCCGGATGTTCGTTCATTATTAGTGTAATTCTGCGACAAAACTCTACCCTTCTATTCAAATCTGCTGGCAACAGTTCTTCGTGGAGTTGAACTTTATAAGAATGATACTTATTTTTCTTCAGCATTCTTCCTAATGACCTCATACTAATGACTTAATTATTGCTCATTGTTCGAAAAGTAATATGAGGATCTTCTAAAATAGTTTGCAAAACCATTAATTCGTTTTTTTCGGCAATCACAGTTTTTGAACGTCTATGAGATCCGTACTTACCAGAACCATCATTTACAAACCTGGCCATCAAACGTTCAAAAACTTCCGTTCGAGGATGTCTGCGGTTTGGATACCTCTGTACATAAATTCTACTTGCCAGTAAGCAATTGCGTTCACTCTCACCTAGGATAAAGGCCATATCTATAAGCTCTTCCGCCGAGTAGTTCATATTCAATTTGGAAAAATTTAATAATAAAAAATAACAAGCAACAGATAACAAAGAATGTGTAACATAAACCAAGAAACAAGTAACAAGCAACAATAATAAAACTAGAAAATTCACACTGTTGTCAAAATGCTGAAAAATGGGTAATTACCACAATACTTGTACGTAAAATTTGACAGTTAGCTAGATACCCTTAGCTCATTTATTATCACAAAACAGCCTACTATAATTTTATTTTGATACCTATTTGGGCATATGACTATAAATGCTTATCCTGGAGGTAAATAAATAAAATTGTACCTAGTATAAACCAACGATGGATAAAATATACCGATGTTTACTCAAAAAATTCATTTTTACAGCACTTGATTATGTCATAAATGTCTTTTTCATAGAATATCGATCAATTACTGTTTTTCTCGCACTACATAGCACATTATTCAAAATTACTCAAAAAGTATTAACTTTAGCTATAGGAAATGTTACATGCGATTGAAAGAGGACTTAATTCTGCATTATATGGCATAAAAATATACAAGGTGTTCCATTTGAAAAATATGAGATTCGTCTATTTAAAGATGCCTAGCTTTATTGTCACTTTAACAACACCCTGTATAACATAACAAAGAAATTATTAATTGGTTATACACTTTCAAATATTTTCACGACTATATTACAAAATAATCGCAAAATTGTTATAAATAACGGTGGTATTGATTTTCCAAGTGACCCAAGGAAATGCATTTTTTTTTCTAAAAAGTCGAATAACTCCGAAACTGTTCGGTTTTGGTGTAGGGTATGTGAATTAAATCTACTTTATTTTGCATCGGGGAATCCAAAAATGTAATGATATATAGGCTGTTCCATTTAAAATAACAAAGTTGTATACCGCGCAGGCTAAACTGACCACCCTGTATATATAAAAATAATTTTATGGTGTAGAGTATTTGATCCTGAATCACTTTTATCTAAAACATATTTCACTTAAGTGGACAGGTTAGCCACAATAGCTCGTCCACAGATAAATGCCACACCCTGTATATACGTTAGATAATATACAGCACGTTTTCGGATTAAGTATTTGATTTTATAAAAAAAAAATGTTAAACAACTTTGAGGTGGGTTGAAAATCAAACAATATGTCGAACGTAACGAAAATAATAATTATCTAACATATTGGCAGCGCCATTGAAAAATCTCCTGTTTGATTTTTCTACGTGAACTTCCAAAAACTGTCTAATAATAACAGTAATAATTTATAATAGTTTTAAAATTAGAAATCAACTAGATGCATACTAGATATAAATAATAATCAACTTTTTTTCCTTAACTGGTACTCGTTATCCTGTTATAGCGGCAGGAAAGGAGGAAGTTCTATAAAAAAATTTGGAAATATGGAATGAAGTCTTGCAATATGACGGAATGAAACTCAACAAAGACAAAACAAAAGTAATGGCAGTAGGAACACCCTGCGAAACTAGTATATATTTAGACAACATAAAAATACATTCCAGTATCTAGGTGTAGAAATCCAAGACAATGGCGAGCAAGAACTGGAGATAAATAGGAGAACAGAGAAAGCGCTAAATATACGTATATTACGCCATGAGCTGGAGCTTCATCAACAAGAAAGAGGTAACAAGGAATACAAAACTAAATGTATACAGAACTGTGTTTACACCTGTGCTTACATTTGGATGCGAAACGTGGACCTGAATGAATAGACAGACGAGCAAACTGCAGGCGGCGGAGATGAAATACCTCAGAAGAGTTAGAAGCGTCACGAAAATAGACAAGATCAGGAATACACAAATAAGGGAAGATCTGGAGGTGCAATCGGTGACGGGGTTTGTGAGACAGAGATAACTAAGCTGGTGGGGACATCTGAATACAATCAAGCTACATAAACGAGGGAGTAACTGGAATGAAGCCAGAACGACTGCAAAAAGTAAAAAGGAATGGAACAAGTTTAGGTATCAATAAAGAACTAAATATCATACACCATTACTCGGACTCGTCCAACTTATGGTTCCCGAAAAGCACTACACCATTATTGTACTATGTCCGTATTTCATACAACCCACTCCAGAATGTCTCCTCTACTAATTTGTATAGGTCCTTCACCGGGCAAATGTTGTACACCTCTAGGTTCCCTTTCAGTTTCCCAAATAAACCTTGTCTCATACACTCTAATACGTTGCAGTCACATAGGTTGGCCGTTCCTGGTTCTCTCCCACAGAGTTTGCAGTTTAAGTCTTCACTATATTGGTAATTTTACATAGGAGCATTTCCGGTCATCTGTCGCATTTGGAGTAGTGTATATAAACCGCGCATTTGTCGATAAGAGGAGCATTTTGCGCATTCTCTAAAACGCAGGCATTCTAACAGTCTTTCTCGATCTGACAGTCGTGTCGGCACAGCTTTTCTGATACACGCAGAGATTCCCAGTTATTTCCGGTCTGGCAATCGGGCCTGCCAGAGCGGGCAAGGCTGATAGAATGCCTACTTTGTGTAAGAATGCTGTACTTCTTACACAAAGTAGGCATTCTATCAGCCTTGCCCGCTCTGGCAGGCGCGTCGGCAAAGCTTACTGATACACGCAGAGATTTGTTCCTAGACATTCTCGTTTCGTAAAGTTGATGCCGGCACAGCTTTCCGGCCTGACATAACACTGAATTTATCCGTTAAAACAGTCCGTGTATTTTTGACCTGGTCTCGGTATATAGATTTTTATTTTACGTTATCACCAGAGTTAATTCGTTAAAATTCCGCGTCTAAATACAAAGCCCTCCGAAGCCCAGCGAATATTTGTTTATATTATCGATTGTACATACACATATTTTCATTATTCATCTGTTTTAGTGATTGTTTATACTTGTTGTCATTCACTCCCATTTTATGGTAATGAATTCTTGTAACAACACGCTTTCACTGTTTAAATCGTTGCGCACATCCCGACCGTATCCCTGGACACTTCACTCTCACGCCAACAGCTACCATGAAACATTATTGTAACGACGAATTAAGTTGCAACATCCGCCGATCAACCTACTCGCGACATTCCGTTTGACAGCCGGCGAGTCCGCTCGCGGAGATTTAGATACACAGGGATCAACGTAAAAGTAATAAGCATTACAACAGTCAGTAAGTAAATGAAAAGCACGTAAGTAAGAGAGCAAGCAGATAGTCGTAAGAAATAAGTAAACACAGCAGTAGTAACCTCGTTACAAGGTTACATTAGCTAGATTATGCTGATCATATTTCTCAAAATTGATGGTCCTTGTTTTTCGGCAGCGTTGTATAATGATCAACTTTACATAAGAGAGCGCATTTGACAAAACTTCCATTCACCTGAAATGAAATTATCTTGAAACTCTAATTTACTTATATAACTTCGTCTCAAACTTTCTAGACAGAAAAGTAAATTACGTCATTACGGGACCCGATCTGGCTTAAATTAAATTATAAGCAAATTTGATTTACGTATTTCTTCCGCTCAAATACGACTCGCGTGTAATTGGTTCAACAGATCGCCTAGTTACCGGCAAACTCTTCCGAAGCTTCTTTTCGTGATAGTTTGGAAACTTTAAAGTATTTCCTCGCCACGGATATGGATAGAGAGAGGATCGGCAATCCTGTACTTTCCGGCGTCATTCCCGCCGCCTACTTTTTCCTTTCCGTTCGTCGCAGTATAAGTACTAACTTAATACAGCGCATCGGCGTGCTTTTACCAGATTGTAATTCATAATTTCCACTGAACGTGACCGGGTAGGAGAGTGGATGTATTTTAACGAGTAAGATGCGCTTCCGAAAGAATTCCGGAAACTTTCGAAATTTATTTAGCAATGAAGACCAGAAACTTCGCTATCAACAGAGAGGAGAGAAAAAGGCTCTACATAAGAAATAAAAAGGTATTAATGGAAGAGGAAAGTAGATGAAGAAAAAGGAGGAAACCGAACAAAACGAGCAGTAAAACGGTATAATATACGCCCAAGCGCGTAACTTCCTGATAACGCTTTATGGGTACCCTTTTATGTTGTACAAGCACGCGATATTATATATTGCATTTATTTAACCTCATCGATTCTAGCGCCACCGTTGGTTGCTCCCATTCTCAACTATTTGATGGCCCTACAACGAACTAATGGCAACGGTAGTTATTGGAATTGTACGCGTATACGTTTGTTTAAATTATTTTCGCGTTCGCATGGGACTCATAAAAAGTTGGTTTTTTACCGAGTCGTGTGTAAATTTTACTACTTTTATTTATTTTACGGTCAGTATACACCTCCATAATTAATTTTAGCGCATTGTTACGTGGGAATAGTGCCTGTTTTTATGTGAACACAAAGAATTATTTTAAAAAAATTAATTTTACTTTGTTTTTGCTTTATTTCATTATGAATGATATCCTCCGTTTTATAGGAAATAAAACCTCTTTCTGTCGTGTTTTGTGCTGAAAAAACAATATTAGACAGCCCCTTTTATAATCCTGGAGACATCGAAATAAAAAACCTAGCAGGTATTAATGTCTTTTTAGACAAAAATCATTAAACATGTTAAGCTATTTTTTTCTACTTCTATCTAAAACTAGTCATTATAAGTTTCTACTTCAAGTTAAGAGCTTTATTTACATTTTTTTATCTCAAATAAACTCTATTAGCGTTTGAAATCTTTTTATGCAAGATATTAACATTTATTAACCCAAAATTGCAAGATCTATCCAGAAATGATATTATAGCATTGTTCGCAGAGGCAGTCCCTGACAGTTTCTTACTAGTCATTTCATTTAACCTTTGTGTCTACCCACATATTTGGGTGTGCATTTTTTTTTTTGCCTGTCGAGCACTTCGCCTATTAGCCACCTATCATTACCACCAAAATTATACAAGAAGGACGTAGAATAATTTTTCACGCATCGGAGCCCATCGAAGCGACTTAAAACGAACACAAACACAGTCAGGCCAACGGATAACAGGAATTACCCACATAGGACTGAAACAATAGGAAAACTAAAACGACAAGCTATATAAAAATGTTGGATGCCTTCAGAAATTTTATTACGGCCCATTGGGTGTGCATTTCATTTTTAAATCGATATATTTTTGAATTTGACATTATTTTTTTATATTGTATGGAAAAAGGAATAAAAATTTTAAAATTTATAGAAAGAATTGGTATTTTAGGTTGCGCATATATCACATTGAGTAATATCAACTGAATGTTGAGCACAAACTGGCTTTTGACATTCTTTACAAGCTTTTCGGGCATAGGTAACAATTACCCTTCTACTTGATTCTGCTAAGATTATCACGTTCTTCTTGACGACGTATTGGCAAAGTTTCTATAACAGGTGGTACTGGGCGGCCCAACATGCTTTCAATTCCACTATACGTAGCGGAAAATTTCGCATCATTTGTGCATTTTGCGAACGATTCTGGATTTCAGGTTAATTGTTCAACGATCAACGATTGTAGGAACACTCTACTACGGCTTGTTGATGTCTTCAAGCGTGGATTATTTTCCATGTAGATCACGAATGCTGCAAATACAGAACTATCTATGATGTTGCAAAAAAAGGCAAAGGCCTTCTCTTCATTGAATATTTCCCAAGGCATTTGTCCATATTGTCAACGCCTCCTTTACTTCTGTTGCAATCAAGTATCATTCCTGGCTTTCTTTTAAGACCTTCAATTTCGATGTTATAATGGGATGTGGAAAGAAGCACAACGGATTTATTCTTTTTTGGAACATATGAACACATACTTATGTTGATGGTAAATCCGAAGATTGATGATTCAACCGCCCTTCCTCATAGATTCCAGAATTCGGCTGGTACAAATGTACGGCTTTTGTTTACAGTGCCCAATATTGACAAATTGTAGTCTAACATCAAAGTAGAAGGCCAATTTTAAAGAAAGTTATCACATACGATGTTTCGTCCACTTCCACGAAACAGATATCAACACAAACCTTTAGCCACACGTTCACCTTGATTTCTTTCTCTTTCTCCAGAAGGAGCCATACCAGTGTGGATTTGTCCTTTGATTGGATAAGAAGTAATAGCGTTACATACCCACCAAACCTTAATTCCATACTTCCCCGGTTTTGAATTGTACCATCTCTAGCTGTATAATTATTTGCACAAGATTTAATTGGATCTACTTCAAATTCTTCATCTGAATCACTTTCATCAGCACGATCATATTCTGGTAACTGTAATTCCTCTGCATCTGAATCTTCTACATCTACATTATTATCTTCGCCATGGCCCTCCTCATCTGCCAAGTTCATAAGTATCTTGCCCATCTTCACTATCAGCTTCTAAAATTTCCTCCAATTTTCGACTTAGATACTGTTCTGTCTTTGTAGCTAAGTAATTGCACTTGCCGGGAAGTTAACCATTCACAGTCAGCCATAACATACTTCTTGAAAATACTTTTTCTCAAATGCGTTGCGTGAAAAATAAGAGCGTCTTTTGTACCCAAATGCTGTTCAACGAATGAATTCAGTATCAAACTGCACTACAACGCATAAATAAACCACCTCTTGCAATATAAGAAATACAAACAAACGAACAACATATGTACAAAAAAGATGTAATGTATACATACACAAATAAACATTTCACATTATATTAAAGCTATTTTTCCGCTAATACCACGAAATACATACATATAAGAGAAAAAATACATACATCCAAATGGATAATATATAATCTCTTTCCCTAACAAAACCGATACGAAGATAAAAAAGTAAAAACAAACTTACTAACAATAACTGGATGGGACACCAGGGTGTGTTGGGTGTATGTTTATGTATAATTGTTTGACTGTAGATACAAAGGTTAAGCAGTAGCATAATCACGGTTGCCTAATCACGATTCTTAACATAACTGACATGGTTCAACGGAAATGACTTGTTTGTGATTAGTTTGATTGTACTGCGAACAAGCCTATCAGCACATTTTCAAGATAATTGTAAACACAACTTTGTGTCATTAAATGGCAACTTTTATTTAGAAATTAATGGATCTGTTTCATTATTTTCCTCAAAAACAGAAAAAGAAAACATTTAAAAATATGTCAATTATGTTGCTATTTGTCTCTTTCCAGAGTTTTTGGAAAATTTATTCGAATAATAATACACTCTAAAAAAATAGTGTAATTTTACCCATGAGTTACAGTCAAATTACATAGATTAACAAAGCACAGATATTTGGTGTACTTTATAAATTCCTCAGTACTTGAAGGAATTTTAAGGCGGAACGTGGTCTAGATGTAAAATTAGAGAAAATGTCAAGGAATTTTCCATGAAAACCTAGATTTTAAGATTTGCACGGAAATTTTCTAGAGCTTTCGAGTAGAATTACAAGGGCCCCAGGTAATATTACTGCCAAATAATTTATTACAGTTTTAAAATATGGAGTAATGTAATATTACAACAGTAAAATTAAAATACCACTCATTCGCGAATTGTAATTTCAGCCACTTGGTTCGTAAAAACTATTGTTCAGGATCAATTTCCGGCATATTGTGAACATAAAATTCGTCATGAAACTTAGATTACTAATCCACAATATTTAGTTTAAATGAGATTGAAATTCAATAGATTGGTTAGCTTTATCGCTATGCTATTTCAAAACAAAGATATATATAATTAACTTTAAGACTCTTATAAATACTTCCCGCTTTGTTTATTTTGCGAAAAATAATGGAACAGTCCTTAGAATATTTTCTAAATAAACTTTGTTCGTACATACGCCAACTTTACGACGATATATTTGCAATTATAATTTACCATTTAGTAATGCTGATATTACGCCAAATTCGGACGCGTATTAATGCTCTCTAGTCTTTGTCAGTTGGAAACTATTTTGTCTCCTAACCACACGACGTATTGTTCAAATTATTCCGGTAAGGACGATGCGCAAGGAGCAGGATTTCTATCTCTCTCTGTGTCTCTCTGAACCACGGCATATCCACTGAATTAATAATTTGTCGCACGTTTTATCTCCGATTTGTATTGTCACTGGGAGAAACGTGGACACTTCAGTCGACAAGGCCTCTTCCATTGAATAAAAGCTGCGTTGGGTGGTGGCATTGTCTGGTTTATTTGGGAAAAGTTGGGGTCGCGCCTGTTACACCGCCGACGATTAAACTTTATCCAAGTGGAATTAATAATTCACACGCAATTTCCATTTTCATTTCTAGATGGGCCGACCAGCGCGATCCATCCCGAAAACCAATTTGCCAGTTATTAAAATTATATCGGTCTCGCGCCGAAACAAAGAATATTAACAGATTTGAGAGAGTGGACAAGAATGGCTAACAATAGTTGCGAACATTTAAATTGTTTGTTAGATAAATTTGATAATTTGATAATGATTGTATATTGGTTCTTTCGCAAAACTGTCAGGAAATTCGTTATAAGATGTTTTAACTAGTTAAAAATCCTTTGGGCTAGTATTGTTTATTAGAAGTACACACACATAAATACTTACATAAGTATCGATGCGAAAGACTGACTCCTGTCGACCTGTATTTAAGAAAAATGGTATCATGTAAAAGCTATAATAATTTTGTAATACAGATTTTAATAGAACTTACGAAATCCCAAGTAAATTTAACAATTGGATACTGGATCATAAACCAAGGCCTTATAAAATAACTCTGTATATATATGTATATAATCTGTATAAAGGTTGTATAAATTCATTTACATTCATCATTTTGGATATACAAGGTTAAAGTAAGGACATATTTCAGCTTATTATATATTTTTAACAAATTAAGTTAACAATTGCTTCAATAATGGGATTTCTTATTTCCAACATTGGTTAACGCTAATGTTGATGATATGTTGTTCATTTTGCTGCGCACATTGTACACAGCAATATTCAGCATTTCTGGTTGAATTGCAGCAATTTGATTCCTAATAGAGTCCTTTAATTCTTCCTGCATTGCTGGTCGTGTTCTAAACACCAAATTTTTTAAATAACCCCACAGCCAGTAATCCGCTGCATAAAAATGATGTTTTCCTTCGTGCTCGTTTTGTATCCATGGAATGGGTATGATTTCGTAACATTTGCAGTATCGTTCACCAATAACAGTTACAGATACCTTCTTGCCAATGGATTAGTGTTGGCTATGAATTTATGGAACTTGGACATCACTAATTCGTGGTTTTCCTGATCTTGGTAGATCAGTTACAGACCCTGCTCTTTCAAATTGGCTAATCAAATTACGATACGCTTTCATACCACAGCGTCCTAATCTTAAGCTCATTTTTTTACGAAGTCTTCGTAATCCAGCAATCTGATTTCTACCGCATTCGTAATAGCATTGAACTGAACCAAATATTGTTTGTGGATCCATATTCTGAAAATTTAAATCGTTTCAAGGGATGTTTAGGGGAGTTTTATTTTAAGAACAATTCTCTAAATCAGCACGTTGACACGACAATTCTTTTGTTTTCCATACAACAGTAAAGTCCCAATCTGAAAACAACTAGATTCCATTTATTTTTTGCTACTAGCTTGATTTCTTAAAATTATATTAGACTTTAAAAAGACTTAAATTTAAGACTTCAAGTATATCCTTTACTTTATGATGACCCCATACATATATCGATTTAAACAAATATTTTTTTCACTGACAAGGGAAATTCACGTATAATAAGTCGCATAAATCTTATAAAGGCGGACTATCCACTTATTGAGTATGTGAGTAAAATTCTTTCATCACGCAAGGAGCACACATATGTTACTGGGTGAATAAATTTGTCTTGTCTGGATTCTATGTAACCGCTTTTGTACCAGCAATATAGAAATATGTCACGACATTTTGGGAGGGATAGTTTCTTGTGGACCAAAGATCGTAATTTGATTGTCATATTGCGTCGATGCAAACCAGGATCGATATTGGCAATCAAGATTTGATCGGAAAACTGCTTGACGAGTTCCTTCCGCACACGAAAGTCATATACAGCGGTTGCAACAGTTCAGTCGTTTTCTTGGAAATAGTAAGAAGAAACGTTGATTCGTCGACTGGTATGTAGGTTTGCAAAGTTGCAGGATAGTAATCACTCTAAGAATCTAGTAGTAAACTTGATGGTGTTCCACTAGGACTCGATGACGGTACACATCACATATGATGATGCTTCAACTTAACATTTGAAGCCTGTTAGGAACAAAACATAGGATGCACTATTGGGTGTTGACGACAACACGAATGTTACTATATTAACATGGTATGTATTGCCTGTTTCCTTAAAGACTATCAAGTGAGACGTATTGAACGCTAGCCAAATCTCTCCATATTCATTAGACATAGTCATTTAGTGTATGATATAACTTTGAACTCATTTTCAACCTGCAATATGCAACCACATAACAATATGCAGAGTATCTCATTAGGATTATTTTTATTTGAACAATTATTTATTTAAACAAACACAAACTATACAGTTTACAAAATGTATGTATATCCAAAAAAAAAAAATTGCAACTCGTATAGCAAGCGTTGTTTTTCGGCCTTCATTCTTCATCCGAGTATACGAGATGGTGCACTCTTCTCGAACTAACGGTATCGAAGGTGTCGTTTGATCCTTCTTACATATTGTACTGCCGGTATACCTCCATCCTTATCTTGCTTTTAAATTTAACGTGTTTTAGTGTCTTTGTGTGTTTTGGTAGTTTATTGTATGTTTTGATCGCATCTGGTGTTGGAAATTTTTCATATTTGTAACTTGTGTTTTTTTCTGTTCTTCGGTGTGAATAACTTCGTGTTTTGTGTGTGTGTATTCCTGTATTAGGTGTGAATTTGCAATCAGTTTTCATTAATTTGTTGTCGATTTTGTGTATTGTAAGGAGATTTCTGAATGTTATTAATTGTTGTAAATTTAGTTCTTGCGTCTTCTCGTAAACCTCCTTTGATGGTGTCTATTTGTCCATGTTATACAATGTCTCTAGTATCTTTGTTTAAATTTTGTTTATTTGTATGGCTCCAAATGTTTATTAGATAGCTAATATGGGACGTAAATGTGCTGTGATATACAGACTTCTTCAGATATTAGGAAGTATATATGAATAAATTTATATTATTTGTTTTTTTTGCGTTACTAGTTAGTGCGGATATATGAGTTTCGTGACGTGACGAAAAAGCAATTCCCCAAAACATTTTATTTCCTTGGACGTTTTGTTAGTGTAAGTATGCATTAACTTTATCAGCTTTTAAGCTTAAATATTGTATCCTCTATGTTTTTTTTTGTTTTTTTTTGTTTAAACAGAATAATGATTGCACAAACAAAACCTAATAACAAAATTTGCAAGGACTTAGTATTTAGTTTCTCCGATTATGATGAAGAATATTACCTATCAATATTCATTTGAAACTCACGAGCGATTAAAAACTTAGGCCAGTACTTTTTTAATTCAAATATTTAATTTATTATACATGAGAAAATGAATTTCTTTTGCAGCCAAACATTTTCTAGGCAAAATTGCATATTAGAACGAATAAAGTACATCTTCTAAACGCTAAGGTTATCGGAAAATCCAATGCAGGAAATTACTTTCCGAGAAATTACAGTACCAAAGAGATATCCTTGATCCTTTCGGAAAATCCCATTTCTTTAGGAACGCCTTTTTCTTTTAATATAGACCAAACTGCTGCTCGCAAATTATATAAACTTCGCTTCGGAGTAAAATTTCAATTCGAAACTTTACAGCAACTGGCAATTATCCAAATTCATCCGGAAGTTTCGGTGCAAAATACATCCATAGGATCCCCACGCCGAAGGAGAACTTACTAATTAAAATCGAACGACATAAAGGCAGCTCATAATGGAAAATTTTCCGTAAATAATTTAGAAAAAGAAATCCGGCCGGAAAGCTAATATCCAAATTTAACCTCGATTCAAATATTTCGACTTCCGCGTTCTTCAAGGAGGCCGTACGCACGCAACCCCTCTCCTTCCGACTTATACACGCTTTTTCCACCCCTTCTTCGTTAAGATTGTATTTAATTTTCTAATTACGTTCGGCCCGAGAAGGGTGTCGCTCCGTTTCTACTACTGGGGAAATCTCTCGGTTTGATAGGAATTAAAGCTCAACCGAAATAAAACGATGGAAATTGTTAAACCCCATCAGCATATTTCTTACACTTCGCTCTTGTGTAATCTTATCTCGCCGAAAATCCGTTTCCTTTTGCTAACGTTAAGCACAGACGTGGAAGGGGGAAATTTCTCGAGGCGGAACTCGCGACGTGTGATAGCAGTTGTAACATGGGCGCCAGAGTCTGTTTGTTGTCTAACGTCCTTAGAGTTTGAACAGTTAATGGGTCGTATTATGCCGGAGAACGGCACCGCGATTGTGTTGCGCAATACGCCCTTTATAATTCCGACTTGGGCGATTCCGCTATGTGAAGTTATAGTGGCGTATGTATGTGGAAGACGATAATGTAGTTCCTTGGCACGCCCAAAATTACGTGATACGCTCGAATTAACTAATCGCGTGACGCACGTCCTTGGCTAAGTAGTAGTTTATCTATTTGGGTTATATTAACCCCTTGAGGATCGCTTATTTTTATAATTTTTGGTAAAAAACAAATCATTTTCTTCTTTGCAGAAAATTCATGTGAAAATGTAAATCGCGAATTTGGTTTAGAAATTTTCAGTATACTTTAATTTTTAGATAATTGTATAAATAACTTACTTTAATTAACATACTGATAAACCCATTTCAAAGTTAATAAAGAATTTAATCAAATTTAATATAAATACAACAGATATATTAAAAAAAAACAAGATAACATATCTGTAAATGCTAAATTAGAACGCTAGGTCCGTATGATAACATTTGAAGCAAGTTACAGTATGGCGCGGCTCTACATTATATTCACTGCACCAGTACTTACCTTGTAACGACGTTTCCTTCCAGTTCTGATTCGGTGTACTGCTGTTTACTGCTTGCTCTTTAATACCGTGCTTACGGGCTTTCGATTACTTACTTACTTTTAAATGCTGGGCGGCGCCAAACTCTGCGGTACCTAAATGATTGTAAATAACACCCTGGAAGCGTTAGAAGCTGTGCCAACGCAACGGCCAGAGCGGAGAAAATCGATAAAATGCTTGTGTTACACCAGAAAGCTTTGCCAGCGCTACAATCAGACCATTATTTGATACGAACGATATATCCGTCTAAAATCAAAAGAATATATTTTTCGTGTTGTATCGGAATAGAAATATTTTGTAAATCCACATTAATATTTAATGCTAGTACTGAATGACTTAGAGTTCTTAAACAACGAAGTCCAGCCTATAATAAACTTTATTCTATCGGCGCCGTAATATTTTATGAATCATTATTAGATGCGTCACTTTCATTTTAATCCCATTTTACATAATTGAAAAGAAATTTTATGATATAGGGAATTATGCAGGACCTAACGTCTATATGTTTTGATTTTTGATATAATTGAGTAATGTGCATTTATGTGATATTTATTTTCTCACACAAACATAACATTCCAAAATATTTAAGTTCTTCCATGATTTTACCCGTTGATGAACGACGAAATCATATCTCATATCAATCTAGATGAAACCTCTGCAATAAATTCCTCAACAAACAGCTGAGTTCACGAAATTGCTTTTATAATAGGTTACACTTTAAATTTAAAGAAAAATTAAGAACATTATTTATCGACAACTGTTTTCCCTAAATAGCAAATTTTTTCCATCATTCGCAATAAAGCATATTAATAAGGAAAACAAAGGAAAACTATAGCAACGAGAAAATTTCGAAAATTTAGGTAATTGAAAACATTACTTAACAAAATAAATTTAACAAGCTTTGTTTGAAATTTTAGCTGGCTATAAAATTGTAGGATTGTCTTTTGAGGATTTTTTTATAAATTTAAACCTATACATATAATGTTTTCACATTGGATACATACAGTGTGGCAACCGTTCATAGCACGATGCATGTATTAGTAACTACTGGTCGACTGTAAATGGGCGTGCCACCTTGAATTGCCACGCCTACTTAGCGGCACGCGGATGGCATTTACAAACGATAGCGGACGTATTATAAGTTACACGTATAAATGTATTGGGGCATATAGGCAAATCAAAGTCTTTTAGAGTTCTATGTTATAGCATAAGTGATTAATAACATTACATGTGGTAGAAAATACTATTCCTGAAAAATAAAAAGCACTGTTAGAGGTAGTGTGTTCCCGATATAAGTAAATATTTTTAGTTGTTTGAAGCATCAGATAATCACTGATAACATGTCAGTGAAGTAATTCATCACAGCCTCATAAACAACATAAAAAATCAAAAATAAATAATCAGAACTCCTAAACTTTAAAATAAAAACTAAAATAATATTGTTCAACAAGTATAAAATCTAAAAACGCAACTATAATAAAATAATGGAAAATAAAATATTTAATTCTTAAAACAGAATTGTATTCAACATTGCAATAAACCTGCAATTAGCTAAAAGAGAATATTATTCTTAAACAAAAATAAAATTTGAAGTAAATTAATTTATTAAGTGTTCAAATAAACCTCCCTCTTGATAAGAACAGTAACCCAACCGATCAAATTCCGACGAACATTTGTTAACATATCTGCTGTGACAGTATTACTGATTTCAATAATTCTTGCGCGCAGTTTCTCTAGGTTTGATGGCCGTTGATCACCGTATCCGTATATTGTATTATGTAAAAAGGACCATAAAAAGAAATCGATTGGAGCTAGATCAGGGGACCGCGCTGGCCATTTAATAGGGCCCGAGTTACCGATCCATCTGTTTTCAAAAACCGCGTTTATAAAGTTTGTTACAATGCGTGTATTGTATGCTGGGCAACCATCTTGCTGAAACCAAACTTCATTTATATTAAATCGCTCCCGTATTGCCGGAATAATATTATTTTCAAGTAACTGTCGGTATCTATTTCCGTTTAAATTACCGTCAATGAAAAAAGGCCCAATTATATGATTTCCAATGATACCTGCCCATACATTTAGCTTCTGTGGATACTGCGTTCGCGTTGATGTATTTAAATGTAGATTTTTACGCGACCAGTAACGACAAACTGCGCGGTTATTATGCCCGTGTAGGTAAAATGTTTTTTTATATGTGAACAATACGTTGTTAAAAAAAAATTGGTTATCGTGATATTTATTTATCATTCTTTCGCAAAATTCCATTCGGCGATAATAATCATCGGGAAGAAGTACTTGTGAACTTGTAAATTTGTATGAACGATATTTATTAGTACCTACGTAAAATCTTATGAACCGTTGTTTTAGAGACACCTAATTCGCGAGCAATTTGTCGAGATGACATAGTGGGATTTACTTCAACTAAAGCACATACTCGAATTTCTATATCGCTTACATTCTTATCCGGAACAACTTTATTTTTATTATTTACTAAAGAAAATGTAGTTTCAAATCGATTAACGGTCCTACGAATGGTGCTTGCATTGGGAATTTGACTTTCGGGGAAATTAGCTGCAAATAAATCCCGAGTTACTTCCGCGGAATTACCACCGTAAAAGTGTTTAATCATGAAGAGTTTTTGCTCCGGCGTATAGTACTCCATTTTTAAAATAACCGTTAGCTACCTACCAACAACGCGTTTTATTAAATAGTACGAGCGAGTAGTTCTCCCGACGAAATATAAAATGCATCTGACAAGCACGTGTGCGAGCGACGGCTCTTGCGCCTGTGGGGCGACAGCGTAGAAATGTGGATTTCTTGGCAAATACGAGTGCATCATAGCAATATGCTAATGTAATCCAGTCGAATATTCCGTATACTTCTTTACCGTTCTAATGCACGGATACCTCTGTGTATCTCGCTTACACTACAGGATCGCTATAATGCGGACGCAGGCGGACAATTGGTATATGAAACATATGGTATACAGTGTGTTACTACAATTAACTGTTTTTTACCTTTGTAGATGCCTTTGGTTATAAACGTCATACACTACTTTTTTCACATATACATATAGAATTGCATAAAATTATTTACCTATTTAGAACTTTTTGTTATGACCATTTTAATGTACTTTTCTTTGTAGATTAAATTACCTAACAAAAATGCTGTTTATGTCACAGATTATCCTTTATTTAAAAAAAAAAAAACATAATTTAGAACTAAAACGTAAAACTATTTACAATTTCTATTCACCATAGTGTAATGATATTCTTCAATAATCTGTTATTTTTCATTTAAAAACTCATCTTGATGTATTTGCAAATAAATAAATTGAATAAATGAATGTTAGCCTCATAAATGTATATCTTTAAATCTTCATATTGTAATAAATATATAGATAATTTATTTGAACCCCCAAGGCGTCTCTTCTTTTTAATAACTAGTAAAAAAATATCTTTCGATTAATTTTATACCAAAACGCTTAACAGGGAAAAATAAAATACCAGTTTCTCTCCCGACAGCAATGTAAAACATTTATTCTCATTCACAGTTATTCTACATGTTTATTACTATTATAGGGAGTGAAATATACTAACTAGAACCGTATTATGACACGAATGAGTGAAATCTTTGTTCTCAAACACTATTGAGAACAACATGTTAAATATGTCAGAGGTTAAAAAATAAAAAAAATAGGAAGTATATACCTAATCTTCAGTCAGCAAGCTTTCAAAGAGATTTCTGACCTTTATTGATTGGTCGAGTAAAAGCACTAAAGTAGGTTAGTTTAAAGAAGGTTGGGTATTCGCCTTCTTTACTAAAAAGGAAATGTGAAACTCAATTTTAATTAAATATTTTCAAAGATTTGGATATTCTAGACTGTAAAGGAACCTACATTTTAGACTACTAAGCACTTTTCTTCTGCTTTTGTTCAATATACTTCTAATAAATTTACCAAACCCATTACCACCTTACCAGTAAAACTCGACTTTTCTACCTGATCCGCCCTTATATATACGATACTGCTATTCCGGTTCGTGTGATTAATGCACGCCACTAAAAGATCTCCTTTTTCTTAAGTTCGCGCGGGCTTCCCTTCAACCGAAAAGTTAAATGAGTATAAATTGGGCACCCCTGGAACAGCTTAAATATTTGCCTAACGCTCCGCTTGATCTGTTGTGGAACATCCAATCAAGGGGTGGGTGTTTGCACACCGGCGTCTGTGAGTAGCATCCTCGCTTATAGCGAGGGTGTAACAGCGGCAACTCGCCTTTTAACAGTAGTTAGAGGAATCGCCGCCGAGACCCCCTCTCTTATGCTAAGCTAACTACTACACCGCGTGTCTACACTAATTAAAATGCAAATTCGTTTTAACCTAATCCTTAATCGAGTTCCGCGTTTACTCACTTTCTATGGTGTTGTTTACATATTTATGGCCCAATAATTTTTAAGTGTTATTAGATAATTTACATACCGCAGGTTTGTTTACTATTTGAATAGGATATTCCCTACATAAATATGTGTGCATGTGGGTCACAAGGTTGGTATACTTTAGGCAACTGTTTATCCTACACTAACTGTAGCACTATGGATGGTGGAAGAGAGGATCCATATTCATTATACTTCAAAAGCTCTCCTACAATTTGTGAAACGAGCTCTCTGCAAATGATTACTTAGGCCTGAAACGAATTTGTGGAAATAGAATTAACAGAGTCATTAAACATACCTTTTGGTAGTCAATTAACATAACTGCTACTACCAGTCTTATGAGGAAACTAAAGAACACAATACCATACTAAAGAAGATAAATAGAAGAAGAAATTAGATTAATTAGACCGCTATGAGACAACAGATGTCCCATACGGCTACTCTAAAGAAACGCTGAGCACCATTACTTCAACGATATTCCAAAAAAGCTCAAATATAAATTTATTTATTAGGGTACTGGTCGAGTACTTAAACCATTCTGTCTGTCACTGAAATTCTGTTGTCAATTATATATGAATTGGAGTAATGGCATAACTGCAATAGTTATTTGCGAAAGGAAAACATTGTTTTGTCAAGTTTGGATGTTCCGGTAAGAAGACGTCACAGCAGTAGTCAATTGATGGGGTATATTAGCAAAATTTGCCGGCTATGTTTAAAGGACGAAGAGACAATTGGGCAGATTTTTTGCCACTGCCTTACTGCGATTAGAATCGGGTATGTAATCTTTGGAAATGTTAAGGTTTACCTAGAAGATCCGAAACAGGTCCCATTTAAGAAGATCGCGAGCTGGCTCAAGAACCCAAACCTGTTGGATGAACTTTAAGATAACATGCGCTCTATTGAACCATGCAGATATTATCTTCTCCCTGAAAAAGCAAAATTTGACTCCTTGTCAACTGCTATGACGCTTGCCGGGAAGACAACAAAACGGCGTTTTCTTTTTTGTAGAAACTAGTATTAGTTATTGAGGCCACCTTAACTTTGTTACCGTGATTTAAAACCTAGATGTACTCAATATGTTTTACCCTATGAGATTATTTTCTAAACAAGTACAGATTGATAACAAAAATCGCCTTAATCCTTGTGGCATTTTAACTTTTAGTTAGAATAAAATTGTCACCGCAGAAGAAATGTAATTATAGACTCGTAATCTACAGTAGAAAATACCATACCAGCAAGAGCAGTTGAAGGAAAATAAGTCTTAAAGACTCCGATATATTTTCAATAGTTCCTCTTTCCAGTTTGATATCTTGGACACAAAATCCAAGTCTTAAAATTCGTATCATTTTTTCCAGAAAAGTTTTTTGAATAATTTGGAATATATATCATATTCAAAAAAAAAATAATTATAAGGGTAAATACCTTTATATTCATTTTTCTCAGAAACCAATAAACATTTTTTTAAGAATTTTTGTTGTATTCTATTTTGAATAGTTAAATGATATCTGAGGAGGGTTTCTTAAAATTGTTTTAGGTGCTTGGGATCTGTTCCTGTGGTTCCAAATATTTTTTAAAGAAACTTCGAAAGAGAGCGTTCATTCGTATTGTATGAACAAAATCAGATTCACTATTTGGTGAGAATAAGTGTCACACATAATGAGTAGAAAAAAACTACCATTTTTAGAAATGTAGGTTATTTTTAGGAACTTTATTTTTTTGATCTTAGAAGAATTCTTATTTTATTTACTGATTCGCAATTCATTTGGTAGTTTCAAAAACTACTACTACTACACACTTTCGTGGTCTATAATATGTCGTGTTTGAACTGTTCAATGAAGGACTAAAGAAATTTAAAAGAAAATGTTATTAAAAGTCCTTAAAACTCAAGTTTTAGTTTCTGGCCATGACCAACATATTTAGAAATGCAAAATTCCATCACTGGTTTAAGGAAACATTTAGTATCCTAAATTGCTTGGCTTTTAGATTATTTAAGGCTTTTTTTGCCACATTGAGAAGCCTGCGTAGAGCTCAAATATTCTTTTTATAGGCTTTTGTTTTCTTTCTTTAGTTTTTGAAAGGATGAAATCCAATATGGTCAGTATATTTGCAAATCTTTTGTATTCGGTTATGCTCCTGATATAATTTCAACCTCTTTATTTTTCGTTATCGTTCTGATCATTGCACGAAGTGTACCTCAGACGTCAGTATAGTATCAACCTTGTAGTTCACTGCAAATTCTTTTTTATTACCTTTCAGCATTTTCTCTCTTTTCTGTTCATCGTTTACATGTAAAGACTGTGCGCTGAATAAAGTTGGCAGCACTATTAAAGTTCCTATAAACGATTAATGCTTGTTTATACATGTTCATAATGGATCAATTTCTTTATATTTAGGATGGTCATCTTGGTATATTGTTTTTTCACTGTGTTATTACCCCACCCTTCCCATAACCACATTCCCTATATTTTTTTGCTAGCGTAATCTTAAGTTCGTCATAAAATCACCTTAAGAATTAGGGCATTGTGGAGAAGGCTTCATGTGAATGACCATGAGATGGCTGACCTAGATCAAATTGTTCTTGCCTGCCCAGAGCATCAGGTGCACCGAATCCATGGAAGAACTAATAAAAATTTTAATTCCACTTCTAATAAATATAGTGATTTTGCTGAGTTTCGACAGCTACAAAGTGTCATCATTAGATTTATGAAGGATGCTGGTATTACAATATAACTGTTTCTCGTCGTTTTCCTGTGTTTTTTTTTCCTATATAGGATTACCTTTCGCCCGTTGCCCAATGTTTGTTTTGTGAAATCTTTCGATAGTTTCCAAAACGTGAATAGTGTATCTGTTGTTTGATCTCTAGTTTTTTCGTCTTAGTTTTTAAGTTAGAAAATGAAAAACGTTCAATCTCCATTATATGTATATAATGTGATTATAACTTCAACGAAAAACAAGTTCTCTAAGTAGTTTTTAATGTGTTTAGTACTTTACCTTCTTGAATCAACAGAATAAATTGGCTTTAAACTTTCACATTAACCTATAAAATAAACTACCCAGCAAACCATAACTCTGCCGAAATGTTTCCCCGTTGTATGCCGTAGTGGCAGCAATTCCCTCAGTTAAGCGTCGGGAGACTGCAGGCGTAGTAATTTTAATTTAATCGTACATGCAACCGTTGTAACAGTAAATAACGCCGAACTTGCCCTAACACTAACTATATGCAGGGTCAACTGCGAAGAACGTTCAATGGAAAATGGGGTAAAAAGAAATTAAAATGGAACGCGAAGAGCAAAAAGAGCACCGCGTGTGTGGGTTGAGGCAGTCGCGTTGTTTGTCAAGAGACTGGCGTTACAATTAAAAGAATAGAGTCGACATTCCGGCACTGTTTCCGACATTTCGTGCTCCGTCGTATTTACACGTCCGCGTATGGGGAGCGCGCGAACCTAGATAAACACGTTGTCGTGCGCAGCGCCGCGGAATGCAAATAAAAGTAGAACTGTAAATAAAGCGCATGTTTGCGTAAGCGACCTCCATTTTCCAGGGCGCAATCGGTAGGGTGGTTCAGACGACGTGGAAAACGCGGTTAAGGGCGCGATAAGAGGAATACTGTGAGTAAAAACAGACAGTATAAATCGCCTGGGAGAATAGCTAATGGTTCGACCGGTCGTCCGAAAGAGAATCCTCAATGGAACATGTGTCGAAATGAAATATGCGTCTCCGATAAACATTGTAGACGTTGAACAAATATTTTGTGACCGGCGAAATGAAGTCGACCCTAGTTCATATGGTTATCTACTATCAGATATTTCGAATGTGTGTGTACATGGAAAACGTACGAATTTTAGAAAACCTCTGGGAGTCAGAAATGTACCAGCGAACATTTTCTATTAACAAATACAAAAATACAAATACCTCATGTCATCTATCTATCCTTGATTGACTTTCTGAATGTAGTATTCTTATTACTTGAGGAAATACAAAATACATATTATTATTCAAAATTAATGCAAAACGCTTAACTCTACACTGAGAAAAATGGATTGTAGAAATTAGATAGTAAATCTCTTTATGTTAATTAGTAACATAATTGTTGTCAAAACGACAATATATGCGGTATTAAGAGTAAAATAACCAGATGTTACCATGCTTATAGTAAGAGGTAAAATCTGGATGTTACCAGGTATTCGATGCACATTTAATTTCTAACATAAATGTTCGTAACGCTCTTCCCACCCCTTGCTCTATTCATTGTCGATCTTTACCGAAGAAATCGACCAATAAGCTGTATTGCCACTCACACGTGTTATGTACGTGTGATACAGGTGTACGTATTCGTGTCGGTGCATGTTTGTGTCTGCACAGAGAAAAATCCATGTTATAATATTTACACTTCACTGTTTGACGGAAATTGTAGTAAGAATTCTTACTATTGTGCAAAATTTTAGAACAACGGCGTTGCATTTTCCTATATCACGGTTACAAAAAAAGCAATAAAATTGTTTAAAAATATTGTGTGACAATCTTCTACAAAATATAGTGAAATGTTTTACAATATTTTACAAGTGAATATAATTAATTGCATATAATGTAGTGAAGACAGTTATAATAACAGGTGTAACAAATTTACTGTGTTGTGTTTATTTAGGTTAGGTTAGGTGCTTGCAACAGTCACCTTACTTTGATTATTGAAAACGGCATTAATAATGAGATGGAATGAAATGAATGCTGTATAGTTTTATATCTATATAGTAGGAATATCATAATACTCATAATTGGTTTAGCTACATAAATATGTGATACTACAGCTTTTGTCGTAAAGATGGCGCTACGCTTGTTTCATAATCTTTGAAATTCGTACTCAATGTAAATTGTGATCGGTAAACGTGGCTGCGTAATATCTATATGATGCTTATCCATGGTTAACGTCGTGTAAAAAGTACTGTGGACAATCGCCCACAGACGAGAATTACGAGGCGCTTCAATACCGGTAGTACTCTACAGTACACGGGCCGGTCTGATTCCCGCAATCCTGCCCGATACGACGGCAATTCGCCCGGCTGTCACCGGCTAATCAAATTATATTAATTAATTATAATTAAAAATTATTAAACTATATTTATTATAGTTTTCATTGTTAACAGTTATTATCAAATATAGTCAGCGCTACTAGACATTTTTTTCACATTTACTAACATGTATGCTCAAATTAATAATACAAATATAGTACACTTTACCATACCAGTTAATAAAAAGTATTCACAAATATTTACTATACAAATATTGTCACCGGTAATATAAAATATGATTGTCCCTATAGGAGCTATAAAATATATTAAAGTATACCATATTTATGTTAAAGAGTACTATCTATTTCTCTCAGTGTAGCAATTAATAGTGATTTATGTATACTAGAGTGCGGTAAATATCATTTACAACGCGACAACTCAGATGAAAGAGTTGGAGCACCGTAAATAACCTAGCACACGACATTAGCATTATATTTTTTAGCTGAGAAGATATTTAGAAAATTTTATTTAAAAAAATATGATATAATTGATACCACTAAATTTTTTCGACTGTCTATGTAAATGTAAACCTTTTTATGATAATTTTTCGATAATAGCAATTAAAGTAGCAGTAAAACTAACGGTAAAATCATTTTCTTTTACGTAAATTAAAAGAAATTATGCATAATCTATATTGGAAGTAACCATGAAATGAGAAAAGATGCAGTGCGTGTTACAGCAGTGAAATGAAGCTACTGTTGTAGCTAATGCAATATTTATAGTTGACGAGGACAAAAAATTATTATACAGGGTGTTACGAATTCCTAAAGCTGCTTTAAATAGATTGCTATATTTTTTAATGATCATTTCGGTAGTCACTTAAAATATCTTTGCATAATTAGTTTTGACTGTAATGCAGATTTTGTCAAAATTTTTACAGTAGCCGCTTCTGACATTTCAAGTTTTATCCTAAAAACGATTGTGGTGTCGTGCGTTATTCTTTATTATCAATTTTAGGGGTTAACACTTATTCATTCACATATTCATCAAGGTGGCGTAATGTAAAAATATACATATATATAGGGTGTTAAATATATCATGTATTTATCGAAATTCAAATGCCTCCCTTCTGATCTTTCAATAATACACAGCCGTCAGTTTTTGAGAATACGATATTTATTTACTTAATTTTTATTATAAATTTTAACAGACTGCTTTTCTAAATCACCGAATCGAAAATTAGATATAGGAACAAATACTACGAGGAAAACGATCGTATTTTAATACTTATTAACACTAGATTAGTGAATATTAACATTGGTGTGTATGGAAATCAATGACACATTATTTTTCGAAGTTTAGTTATTTATTAAAAAAAAGAAAAATACATCAGCATGAAATCATGGCTATAAGTAAAATAAATAATGTGAATCATGGTTCATAAACATAATATTTAGCCTAAATTGACCTTTACGACATTGTATTAAATTATTATACATAACATATACAATATTGTTTTTACGACCTAAAATCGCACGAAACACACTACCGGCATTTACCAAAATATATAGGGTGTGTTCTTTTGCATTGCACGTACTATTTACATCACGAGAACAACAACAAATTGGAGCCGAATTAACAATTCTAAAGTTACAGTTTGTGCTCTTCGCATTTTGTAGTTGCTACACACATGAAAAACAGCTGATCATAGTTGCACGAACTTTCACCTTCTTCAGGCCAAATGCAATGTATTAGAATGTAATACATTGCTTAATACAAGTTTATATATACTTCTAATTTTTCTTATACCGAATATGTTCCAGTGCTGTAGACAAAAAGACCTAATGATTACAGCATGCGACAAGGGGTTATGTTGATAGGTCCTCCAATATGGAAGAGTCAACACCAACTTATTATACCTATTAAAAATAGCACAAATATGACAATATGCATCCATTTATTGATTACTTATTCTGTTAGTTTAGGTTCTCTGTAATGTCACATATCGCACTTGATGATAATGATGATGAATCACTTTTCTTGGTCTCTTTTTTCTTAATTTTTTTTTTTCTTTTCATTACTAAACTATTTATTTATTTTTTTTAGTTTCTTTTTTAATTAAGTATGCAATAGAGTATTCCCAAAAAAAAAAAAATATGATTATTTGTTATTAAATCAAGTTAATGTTAATGATAGAGAAGCAGAAAATTCCCGTACATATTAATTTTGATGAAACCTATATTTATCGATATCATCAACAATATTTTTGTGATAGATTGTTTTATATATATGATCATAAAATGCTGTTTGTGAAAATTCCGCACCTATTTCAATTTACCTACGCGTATCTGTATTATAAATTTTTTATATAATACATATATTATTACAAAGGCATGAATAACGCTTTTCAGTATTTATACGGGACTTTTATGAAGCATTTCAGTGTTCAATTTCCATTCATTAAACAAATAAATAGAATTAACGGACAGAATTGAATTACGTATAAGGTCAGGCGTTCCAGTAAAAATGTTAGGAATTTATATATTATGCAAAAGAAATTTCCGGAATAAATGGAATGTTTGGGTGAGTTTAGCTAATACTAAGAATTAGGAAAATATAGGGTTGTGTATAGTATACTGGCAATCTAGTAATTGATTTCCTGAAGAAATTACCAGTGCCTTTGATAAATATTTCATGCGTTGAATAAAAGATGTTATCTCTGTGATATATTTCTATTATTTGTTTTATTATTATATACAAAGCAAGATAAATTTTAGAATTAATTAAAATAAAAGGAGATCATAATTTAGTTGTTGTCAATCATTTTAAACGATTCTTTCAAATATTCCAAACCCATTCAATGAGATAAACAATAGCCTCCAGAAACATCAAAACTTTCCAAAACAGAAACCTCAGATTTCGCCAGTTATCTTGTTATGAAAATTCCCCGGGTCGATGTGGCCTTTCTAGACACATTCACATACCGTCCATGGGAGAAGCGACCGACCGACCGCATTTCTCGTTCAACTTTAAAGTTCTCGACTCCATCAACCTCGTTTCTCTCTCGCTCTATAGCGGATGGCTGGGAAATGTTAAGCGCGTTCGCAGACCACGTCCGCAAATACGCCGCGAGGGCATTAAAGACCGAAGATGCCGTGCAGCGCTAGTTATTTGGAAAATCCTCGGAGGAAAATCCGTTGGTTGGAAAAATCGAAGCAATTTACGATATTTGCCGGTCTAGATGAATACCGCTACTGTTACGGCTTCCCCACTGCGACTGGAATGGAAAACAAAATAAGATAGGAGGGAAAAGAAATAAGAAGAGGAGTACGAAACGTACTTCCACACGATATTCAATTTGAGTTCAGTTCGAGTTGACCTAAATGGTTTCGTTTCCATTTTTGTTTGCTGAAGCGAATTCTGTTCCGAAATTTTCATCCTCTAATGACTAAATCAACCGATATTCTAGGCAAGTTCGCCTTTGTTATACTTTGTTCACTACCATTTGATGCAATTAGGCTATCTCGAAATTAAAATGCCAAAAGAATATTTTCGACATCGTACCATTATTATTCAAGGACGCTTTTCTTTGAGGGCACGATAGTACATCCCATTTGCAATAAATTTCACCAGTGTATGCTAAACCTAACCGTTTTTCAGATAGTATTTTACATATTTTGGTTTTGCAAAAAAAAAATAAACCTCTTTTTACTGTGATATGCAAGGACACAAAAGATATCCGATCACTCCACACTACAACGATTTAAATTAATTGGGCAATTAATTTAAATCATTGTAGAGCGGACTGATCGGATATCTTGTATCTCTCTTTACTGATAACACTGGTCAACAGTGAAATTGCTTCTTAGGTGAAAGTACCCAATCCTGAATGAATTCAACGTGCTGAACACGAATATTACATTGAAAAAAGTTGATTGGCTCACGTTCCAGAGATATTGACGTTTTGTCCATTGTATAGATGCTATTGCATAATGTAATGCAATTTAGCAGACTAATGTTTTCTTACCATGTATTATAATATTGACATAAGTACACTTTTTCTGAAATATGCGTAAATGTTTTCTTACCATGTATTATAATATTGACATAAGTACACTTTTTCTGAAATATTATAATATCCAATATATCCAAGATTATAAAAATGTGCCTAAGATCTTCATAAGATTTTCAGTTTGTTAGTTAGTATATACCGCATCATACCTTATGCATCTTCAATGCCTTCTTAAAAAAAAATATTATGCTTCAAAGATTTCCAAAAATAAATTGATCAACGCGCGCTTTCATGACGCTTTTATGTCGAAGCTTTTATAGTACCTGCTTTAAATGTACAGTTTAAAAAAAAAACTTTTGTCATTATGTCTTTTCGCATGAGGTATAAAGTTTTAACAAATCTTTTCTAAATAAGGTATACACATTTTAATATTAAAGGCCATGAACATGTTGGTTTCTATTATTCGCCTTAGTCCATTTTTGTCAAATTCACAGTCCAAAACAGTTCAAATTTTCCAAAACAAAATGTGTTTTAACTTTAAGCGTGCCGATTTCACCAATCTGTACAGAGATCCTCTGGATGCTGATTGGTCCTTTCTCAGCTATGGTTGACAAATTCTATACTATGATTTTCACAATCGGTAAGTGTTCTGTTCCGCTATACAGATCAATTGAGTCAGTCTATCATGTGTGGTTCAACGCAGCCATAATTTTAAATCTTAAACTTAAGGAATACCACAGAAGGCGCTCAAGAAACTCCGGTTCCGCATACCACTTGAAGACTAAGAACTCTATGCAAGAATCATGTATCTTCTTCCTACCAATCACACCTCTAAAAATTAGATCTGATCCTAAAGAATTATTCACCTTTTTGAGAATTAAACGCGGCACTACTAGAATTCCAGTGAGATTGCGTGATGATGATAGGACATTAGAGCTTTCCCACGATATAATGGATGCATTTGTTAACCTCTTCGGCTCCCGTTGTCTTGGGATATGTAACGGAGGAAAAGAAAGTTAAAATCATTGCAATTTTATCTCACAAGTTTTCTACTGGCGACGATATGCTTTCCAGATCTTTTTATATGGGACTGTAGGTTTGTCTTTAGAAAATTCGTAGCAGTTATTATAAATAAATCAATACACTCCTGCGTTTTTCCAAGTGTTCTGTGTTCTGTCAACAAGAAGAGTGACACTGCCATTATTAGAAATTACCGTCCTATTTCAATTATAAAATTTTTGAATCCATTTTTTTACAGATCAATTCTTACCACCGCTCAGCACAGACTATCTGCGTCCCAACACGGTCTTCTCCAGGAAGACGCAATTTATCTATCTCTCAACGTTTGGATAAACACCAAATTAGTTCACCAAATTATAAACTTTAGATAACCGTTCCGAAATTAATGTAATATCTTCTAGTGATTTGGACACCATCAACCATAACATCCTGTTGAATAAATTGAACATGTTTGGCCTACGCTCACCCTTCTCACCACTTTTTCAATCATATTTATTGAGCAGAATTAATTACCAATGTCACAATGCTTTTAACCTTTACAAGTACTTGTGACTAGATGTGGTGCAGCACAGGGACCTTCTCTGGAACCTTTTTTATTATCTATATAAACGACTTACTGGAATAGCTCTGATATCCAGCTTAAGCATATGCTTGCGATCTGAAGATTTAGACCAATATTTCATCTGATGCGCACGTACATTTTACTTCAAACGAACATCAATGATTTCTAACTGGTGGTCTAAGAATGGATTACGAGTAAACATGAACAAATATGTAGATATGTGATTCACAGGTTGATCGAACTCCACGTCAACCACTTATTTCATTGAAAACCAGCAACTGTTCTTGGCTGGAATATTCCCCGACTTACAATTAGGAGTTGCTTCTGACGTCAAATTTACCTTCCCGCAACATTATCCAGGGCGTTTCTTCATTTATAAGAAAGCCATGTGTTCTGAGATTATTCGAGCCTATTAGTAGAAACCTTATCATTGTCCAGCCAGAAACTAACCACTAAACATAAATTGGTATTTCTTCTTTGAGTTTTTCTTAAAATATTCTTCTTTGTTCTTCTATCATATCTTTCCACTTTTGGTTTTATTATATAAGTACCTATAGACCTTTCCAGTTTGCTTGATATTATTTATTATTTCCGTCTTCGCATTCTTTTTTTTACCTTAATCAGAAAGATACGCGATCAAAAAATGTCTAATTGTGACACTCTTATAATAATACTTTAGTTTCAGACTTTTAAACGTTTTAATTAAAAGTTCCTATTCCTATGGAAACTTGAACATATTACCTTATTACCTTAAAATGAGAGGCATGGTTTTCTTCTTAAGCTATACAAAAGAAAGATCTTAAATAAAAGAGATTTCTTTCGCAAAATTGTTCTACCTTTCCGAAGATAAATTTAACGCGATTACGAGATTAGAGTTTCTTTTTTTTTGCGAATAACACTAGAAGAACTTTGTAAGGAAATCGATAGCGGTAAAGAATTAATTTTTTTTCGAAGCTGATTGAGTGATTGGTAGATACGAAGTAATCCGTCAACGTCGTTCTTGAGATTGATTAAAAGAAATGATCCGACGTAATTTTGGTAGGCCTGATAAATTAGGTCAAACGAAGTGCGAGAGCTCACACCGATATGGAGGATTTCTTTTTCTAAAATGAATGAGTCGATGTAACGTATGCAGAAATGTGAGAAGTTATTGAATTAATGATCAGTGTTAGGTGAATGATCGTATTTTGGAATATACCTTTTTATTTTTGTATTAGAGGCATTTTCCCATCTTGTAGATTAAACGTCGTCGCTTATGTTACTGTCAAAGAAGCAGTAAATAATTAACGCATATGAGACGAAATAATTTTGAATTTAATTACATTGAAAAACAAATACTTAATCTGTTAACTATAGTCATTAATTTGTTAGGGTTTATCCATCCCATCCTGTCAATAGTTTCATTAGGTTTGTTTTTTCTTACTTTTCTTATACTTACAACCCGCGCAGGGAATCAAGTGGTCAATAAAATTACTGGTAGAAAAGGTAAATTATTTCTCTCTTGGGAGATGCCCGTCCTTGTAAAATAAAGCCCTGCAGGTATTCCCTAACTGGAACAGTGAAAGAAGAAACAGGAGGTACAAAGAGAATAGTTTGTGAGATTTTCTAGAAACTTATATCTCTGGGAATAAATTCGTTTTAAAAAGATTTATGTGATACTGTTAGAAATCTCAATCCGTATCTATGGATCCGTATTAGAATGGAGAAAAAACTGTGGACATCGTTTTTTCTCCATTCTAATGAACGACTACAATTCAGTAAAATAGTAAGTAGTCAGCGGAGAAAGCGTGCTATCTATCCTTGTCTACTTGTTTCTCAGTCCAATCTCTATTAGCGCACAAAAATGTACTACTCTTTATTAATATTTTTGATAAAAAATAGGATTATTATGATTATGCGTAGCGGTAATATATTATTTATTCCGGTATTTATTATTAAAATAATTAAATTAAATGTACCCGTAATTATTTAAATTAAGCATGGGAAAAGTAAATCTAGTAGCCACTTGAAGTTTGACATTTGTCGAAAAAGCTTTTGACGTAAACAGGCAAACTTGTGTATCAATAGTTAGTTTATTTTTTTACCCGCTGACAATTTAAGGTTACTTATTACGGTCGTCATGGCACCAACTACAAAAAATGTGAAAAAACCAAATTTTAATAGTCATCACCCGCAAGGTGTTCTACAATCTTTGCTAAAATCCTTCCACAATGGAAAATTTCAATAGGGTGCAATTAAACGCATAATAACAGCGGTTTATTGGCATCAAACATAGTATAAAAGCTAAAAATTCAACCGACATTCCAAAAGGTGCAGGATCAGCTGCTTAAAGCATAAGCCACTGTTCTACCTCCAGCACCATTAATAACGTTAACCCGATAACTAAAAAATCATAAGCAAAAAGTAATAATAATTCAAATCGAAGCGCAAAAAGCAAAAAGAGAAAAGTAATAGAGAGTTATAAAGGAAAATGAAAATTTTACGGAACAAATAACTTGGTTTCTTACAATAAATAACTTTATAAAAAAAGATGGTAGCAGAAAATTCAGCTCTGGCAAAGATATTTAACCAACCAGCCCAATCGAGTGTATGAGAGTTTCGGTTAAATTTACGTATCCCATAAATAAATCTAAGACACAAATTTCGCAAACGCTGAAGTCTAGTTCTGTCAATAGTGTCCAAGCAGTAATAATAAACGCTTATGCGAAAATTTAATCTGGAAAGGACCAAAGATTCGCATAAGGCCTTACCCAAACCGACATCTAAACAGTCTTTACTGCCATACAAAACCTTCAAACTACTGTAACCCAATCTAATTAAATGTGAGACGTGTGCTTTAAATCGAAGTTAGGTGTCAAGGAAAAGGCCCAAATTACGCACACAATCAGATACAATGAAAACTTCATCTTTGATTTTAATTTCAATATCCTTCAAAATCGCAGCTCGGGTTTTTTTACGGCCAGAAACCAAAACAGAAGTTTTTTTTATTATTTATTCGAAGACAATGTTTTTCAGACATGTGTACAAGTGACTGAAGGTCACTATTTATGTATGAGAGGGCTTCACATATGTCTCCAGGATTGCAGGTATAATATAGTTGTGTGTCATCAGCATAAAGATGATAATTACAATATTGCAAGCACTTAATGATGTTTGAGGTGTAAATTACCTAAAATAAAGGTCCCAGAATACTGCCTTGAGGAACGCTTGATATAATTGGGAGTGGAGAAGATAAACGACCATCATCTATTGAATAAGTAAGAAAAGAAGAAATCGACAGAGTTTTGAGAAAAACCTATATACTTTAAGATGCTGAGCAAAAGAGCATGATTAATAGTATCAAAGGCCTTAGAATAATCCAACAATATCAAAACTGTAATTTGATTATCATCGATACCGCGCAATAAATCGTAAACAATGTTAGCCAACGCAGACTCACAGCAATATCCCGGACGAAATCCCGATTGCTCCATGTTTCCTAAAAAGCTATTAATCGTATTTGGAATAGAGCAAAAGCAGGTTATGCTTCCGGATCTGCAGTAGCTAATGTGGAATTCAAGAAAAAAGGAAATTCAGGAAGAAAACATAAAAACCGCGAATTAATCCTTAATAAATCGCGGGACATTTCACTATCACAAAGATCAACACTTCGTGATCTAAGTTTCAAAGTTAGCGAGTCGCTAGGAACTGTATGTCGCGTCTTAAAAGAAGGTGTTGTAAAAAGGGTTTCCAGTGCATTGAAAACCTCTCTTGCAAGATGGAAACAAGAAGTGTAGGTTGTCCGCTCGTCTAATTTAATTAATTTAAAGAAATTTTGGAGTACATTCACGTGAACGAAAAATGGTTGTACTCCTGATGAGGATATACCAATTTAGTCATGCAAAAGTAAAGAAACAAATGACCAAAGTTATGTTCTTTGCCGCTGTTGTACGACCGCGGTACGATTCTTATCGCCAATCTGATTTTAATGGAAAAATTTGTATTTGGCCTTTTATGGTGCAAGAACCAGCAAAAACTAACTCAAAAAATCGTGAACGTGGTACTTTGGTGACAACATCCGTCGAAGTTACTCGATCAGTCTAAAACAATTACAGAGAAATTAATTCCCGGGAGAGTAAAAAAAACGAGGTTGTAAACAGTGCCTGAAATACTCCCATATTTTTGCTTTTGCTGATCGAGATATGCACTCTGATTTTCTTTACATATTTTTTGGTTCCTGTTCCGTTATCTGTCTTCGAAGCCACTGCTACCAAAAGTATCAATGGTAGACTTTAAATAACTTTTTTTGTAGTCAATAACCAAAAAACTAATTTTTGCAACACGCCTATTACTCGCTAGCAACATTAACCTGTAATTTTATAAAGTGGGCAAAAGAAAATGCTTCATCTAGTAAGAAATTAAACTGTAATTATTAATGAAATAAAGTAAGAATTAATTAAAATTATGAAAACTGTAAAAGTATAACTCTAGTAAAACATCTTGCAATAATTCACAAAATAAAGTAATATCTTCCTTAAATTAAGGACAATATACCTTGGACCCTATGCACATCCACTATAAATCATTCTTCCTTAAGGGATGATGAAAATAGCAGATATATGATATGATCTTTTACTTTACTTCATAAAAAACAACTTACCGCGCTGTGAATATTAAAATCCTAGGTGATCGTGTGAAGATAAATTACACTACGTAACTGGTGATATCCCCAAGTTCCTGAAGTTCCAGGTTATCGAGTTATCGAGGCAGATAAGAGTTTCCTTCGAGGTAATACTGTTATTCTTATGAAACGATAGGCAAAGTTTTCTATAGAAGATTACGGAAATCCGACTAAATATGAATATATAGTGAGGGCGCAAAGATGTATGCTTGTCGATAAACCCTTATCATTATTTAATAAGTACCCATTTTATAGATAAAATGTACCACCAATAAAATTTGTGAAATAATTACGTGTCACGTACTGAGACATATAGATGTTGTAGATAATTTAGATTTAGAAGTATGTATATTAGGATCACTACAACTTATTAATCAAGAATTAATTACGAACGTTATAATTGAACAAGGACTAGAAGCAAAATAGATCCTCACTCTTCTACAAACTAGATTCATGAAATTCCAAATATGTGCGGCGAGGCATTTGCACTGTAAGTGACTCCGTGACACGTATACGTGCATACACGTGTACCAACTACTACTGGCATACGTATCAGATATTCGTCATTAATTAACCGCTGCCATGGTAAATGTTTGGCTTCGGTATCTGTTTGACGCAGTTAATTGGAACTTACGATGTCAAGAGAACTAGCAGGTATCTGTAGCAGTAGTCGCTGTGCATGAAACTGCACGCAAACAACGTCAAAATCACGTATAATACCGTGTTAAACTGTAAGTACACAGTGGTGAGCACTGGGGCGTGAAGATAATTGAATGAGACTGTGAAGGCATACATAGGCTAATTCTACGTATGCCTAATATTACTTGACATGACATCAATTAGAAAAATGATAACACAGTCCAACTTTGAGAAAGAAAATTTACTAGCCGAATCTTACTTTGTATATCCTTCAGCAAATCTCATGCTTTTTATATTTGGAAACTTTAGGAATGAAAATGCACGTTTTTTGAAACATTTAATTGCATTTTGTTACGGAGAACAGATAGCAAGAATTGAAGAAGTGAAACACTCTTTTTACTGACTTACAAAGTAGTGAATGTTGCGCAGCATCTAACAGTGTCTTCAATAATCTGTTCTAACCATTAGAAGTGACAACATAAAATTATTGAAGTTAAGTAGTAATGGTTCATGGTTTAACATTGGTTTGCATTCTCATCAATTTCTCTGGAGGTTACGAGGATTACTTGTACCCTTAAGTAGTGATTGTTCTTGAGGGTGATGGCATGTGTTTTGCAATTTCATTATGTCCGACCTTTTCGTTGGTGAGAAACATGATTAAACAGCGTTATGCAGTAGATAATACAGAAATTATAAAATGCATGTTCCACATAAATTGTAAGTATGTATTATTGATGTATTAAAAAGAATTATATGATCATTTCAAGAATAGATTGGTCGTACAAGATATTTTACCATAAATACTAAGAGGTTACAAAGAAACTGTAGTGTGCGCCTTTCTAGATATAGAGGGCGCTTTTGACAATACTCCGCACGAGGCCGTCAAGAAAGCATTAATTGAAAGAGGAGTAGACGGCGCGACGTCTAGATGGCTTTCGCAGCTGCTTTCTACTAGATCAGTGGAAATGGAGGTGGGAAGCAAAACCATCTCGATCAGCACGACCAGAGGATGTCCACAAGGGGGAGTTACTTCCCCACTCATGTGGAGCTTGACAGTAGATGAACTTCTATGGAGGCTGACTAATCTAGGCATACCATGTCAAGGGTATGCTGATGATATAGTCATATTTGCAAGAGGAAAGTTTGAGAATATCCTCTGCGACATAGTTCAAAGAGGAGTCAATACTACGAAAAGGTGGTGCCAATCAGTGGGACTTAACATCAACGCCACTAAGACTACCTTAATAGCATTCACAAGGAAAAGAGAACCCAGCCTCAAGACCATAAATATAGATGGGCAAGACATAGACTGGAAGAAGGAGGTGAAATATCTAGGACTCATCCTGGATAATAAGCTTCTGTGGAATAAGCATGAGCTTGAAGTAACTAACAAGGCAAAGAAGGCTCTAATGGTCTGTAGAAACTTTGCAGGAAACAACTGGGGTTGCAACCCAAAAATACTGCTCTGGATGTACACAGCAATCGTGAGACCAATGATCACTTATGGGGCAGTGGCTTGGAGCAAGAGAACTAAACTGGCCATTGCGAGAGCTAATCTCTCTAAAGTCCAAAGATTAGCATGTGTATGCATAACTGGTGCAATGAGAACCTGCCCAACAGCAGCTATTGAAGTGGTACTAAATCTCACTCCTCTTCACATTTTTGTGGAGAGCATAGCTAAAAGGACCACACGTAGGATGATCAGGGAAGGAACGGCTAGGCATAGGCCTCAGCCTCTTACAGGTGACCAAATCTGGGACATGCCCCGAGATGACATGCCAAGGAAGTTCAACTTTGTGAAAGATTTTACCACGAAGCTTAGCACTAAGAGTGAATGGGATAGAGATACCATTTCGAAACTCAATAGAAACGCCATTAAATGGTATACAGATGGCTCCAAAACGGCAGAGGGAACTGGAATAGGGATATATGGGCCTAGAACCAAATATTTCGAAAGCTTGGGGATGTACCCAAGTATCTTCCAGGCGGAAATACACGCCATTGAAAGATGTGTCCAGGTCAACATTGACAGAAGCTATGAAAAGCAGGAGATTATCATAATATCTGATAGTCAAGCAGCCATTAGGGCGCTGAGGTCAAACATAATCAGCTCCAAAATGGTTTGGGAGTGTCTACAAAAACTAAACGAGCTAGGCAAAAAGAACAAGGTAACCCTTTTGTGGGTTCCGGGACACACGGGAGTGGAAGGAAACGAAATAACAGATAATCTCGCTAAGAGAGGGGCTAGAATACCTTTTGTAGGGCCAGAACCTTTTTGTGGGATAAGTAGCAGCATAACACTGGAGAAACTGAAAAATGAAGTAGAGCAGAGAAAATCCAAATACTGGGAGAATCTCCAGGGAATGAGGCAAGCTAAAACTCTTCTGGGTACCTATAACCAACAGAGATCTGCAGAATGCATCAACCTGAGTAAAAATAATATTCGGATATTGACAGGGATCCTTACAGGCCATTGTAAACTGAACGGACATCTAAGCAGGCTTGGAATAGCGAAGGAAGCCGAATGTAGATTTTGTGGGGAACAGGACGAAACGTCCATTCATCTACTCACAAACTGTGTTGCACTGTGCAACTCAAGGGCGCTGCACCTGGGAGCATGTGAAATCGAAGAGGGAGAGTTACCTAATCTGGGGCCTTCGGACATTCTGCACTTCTTGAAAGGAATCAGACTGGACGGCCAGCTGTAAATACAGCGAGAAGAGGGGACACAATAGATCTTTTAGGTCGCAGTGTACTATCACCCTAATCACACATACATACATACATACAAGAGGTTACATTGTGTAAAGTTTTGTACCATTGTTCCACGTCATATTCCGTTTTTTCAAATTAGTTAAAGCAATGATACTATACTTGATTATCTTTTACCTAGTGCTTGCTGAGGAAAAAAAACAGTGTGGAGCTAATCTGTTTATGTGGAATTTCTTACCACAAACACTCAAAATATTGACTTTTGATATATTTTAGATGAAAAAAGACTTTCACATTATCGCTATGTGGAAAATCGATTGTGATTGTGAATTTTTATCTGGGCGTTTTTCTATACACCAGCATGATGGTAGCGCGATTTAAAAAGCGACCAATCTGTTAGATAATCTGTTTGAAATTCGTCAAGCTACATACATTTTTAAGCCGTCATAATGAAAAGTAAACAAAATAGCCACGAAAATAAACAGGGAAACTTTGTAGCAGGCGCAAGGCAGCAAGACAGAAGTAGGTCAAAATCCCGTCGTACTTCGTGCGATTGGATGGAGATCTATTATACAAAGCTCATAGCTTGGAAAACCTAGTGAAGTAAAGATAGAGAAAAACGCTGTGTGCAATAAATAGGACGATTTTTTCTTTATAAATTAGACGCAAAAGATGTATCTATTCTTTTGCGCAGTTACTGCATTAATTTGTTTATATTTGTACACAGACATGCAAAAAAGGCAATTGGAATGGATATCCCATATAGATATCAACACAAATTGCATAATTCAAATTATATTTTCGCAATTTTATCATTTCTTCAAAGCTAAACGATATGAAATTTTATGTGCTCCAACTAGGGCGCCCAGAGATCGGGAGGGAACGATAAAAAAGGACGTAAACTTGAAATGAGATGGAATTTTAACGACCCCAACCGTCCTAGTTTAATCTCCGTTAAGTGGATTTTAACGTTTGGAAATTAGATCGGTCACAATCTTAAATCAATTTGGGCCAAAAAAAGTTTTATCCGCTTTAAAATAATTTATTTTGTTGAAGGAATAAGTTTCTAAACAATGTAAATATTTATGCGGTAAAAATAATAATACTAATGAAGTTAGGCTTTAATAATGGGATGTTTAGTTATAATATGAAAAGCAACGAAGATTAATACATTATTTTTTGTAAAGTGGCGCATCCACCAAAATTTTAATCACAATTAAAGTGAAAAGTTGATGATTTGATCGCCTAAAAGTTTTGAACATTGCAACTTTAAATTTTAAATTATAAAAGTCACCTATTAAGTATAACTTCTTATATTGCATCATTTACTTAACAACCACTTATCTTCTTGCTTTTCTTCTCTAAGCGCGAAAATATTTACTTTGAACGATATTTCGCGAAACGTTGCCTAGAGTATGGAGTTCTATCTAGCAGGTTGCATTTGAAGATACACTTAATGAGTGCAGACAAACACGTCTCTCAAAATTTCGCACACATTAGGTTTTAAAGTTTGCCATTGCTGTTTACCGGAGTTCCGCAACTATTCCAATTAAAAGTTTCCTGAGTTTAAGGAGGACGTTGGCGGCTATGAACTAAACGAAATTGTATTTTACTTTTTTTTCCTTCTGGCAATTAACAAACTTAATTTAAGGATGTCGTAAAGCGATTATAGAACCAATTTCTTATCGTACACTTGTGATGAGGTTTTTTAATCTTTAGTATTTTCTTTGGCTTTTATGGAGATTCTTTTCTTTCTTCCTGAGTTATCACATTATTATACAGCAGCTTACTATGGAAATTTAACAAAATTATCGAATTTTTTGTACGTCCCTTTGTTATTAAGGAGGTTCGGCACTCAGCAAATGAGACGTTGCAGAGGATTTTAGAGGAAACAATATCGTGTGGTATTTTCTCAGAATAGGAATCATTTGCTTTTATAATGAACATTATTACCATCATTATTTGTGACTAGTTTCTCTTTAATGAAAGCACAATAAGGTAATAGTATATCGCTTTCGGTAACGTCCATACATAATTTTCCTTCTAAACTTGGATATACCTTATTGATTGATAAAACTATGTGAATCTAAGCTATCTTATTTAGATGCACATTGTCCTTCAGTAGTCCTAGTAATAACCAGTAGATACGAGAAAAATTGCTTTAATTCATGACTTTCGCATTACGCACCCGTTTCGGCAAATGCGCCATCTTCAAGTGTACAATGTCATGAAATTGGAAAGTAAATATCATATCAAAATGTAAATAGAATAGAATAGAATAGAATTACGGCAAATTTGCAAAAACACATTAAAATTGAAGTAATAACCCAATTATTTGCCCGGCTGATGGCCCAGTGGTTTGTGCACTTGGTTATCAGTCGTGAGGTCCAGGGTTCAAATCTCGCTCTGGTCAATTACTATAACCAGTTTCTAACTAATATGAACAAAAATAATCAAAGTAAATTTCAATTTTATCACCTACATTTTATTATCAACGAGAAAGACGGATAAAAGAAACGTTAAATTTAATTAGCATCCATTTTTCAAAGAAAGACATCAGATTCAATAATTTCTATGGGAAAAATAAGAAAATTATATTAATTGTAATTTAAGTAAAACATACAGCTGTCAATATGTGAATAGTGAATGTATAACAGAATACATTCCTAATCTAATTTATGTACAAAGTTAAAAATGCAGAACAGAGCATAATTAATGCAAATTTACAGTAAAATGTACAACTATATTATAAAAAATGTTGTGTATATGTATAAAAATCTCAGCTGCGTGCGATGCAACGCACAAAGATCTGTCCGCAAACGGACAAACTCGCAAAACATGACAATATATATACAATACCAGTGAACGCAAAATGTACAACTGAATGAAATTAATATAAACAACTGAACAATTAAATAAATAAATTAAACAATCCAAAACATTAACTAAATCTTATATAAATAAAACAATTTGAAATTTCTCGCAACATTGACAAAAGCTTATCGGAATGAACACGAAAAAGAAACTGAATTTACGAAAACCGGCGTGCCAGACCACAGCAGTATGTTATAATTTAAACTAAAAACTTACTTATTTCGTGTCTAATTATTCAAGAAAGGTATGCAACAACGGATTTTATGGCATTTGTATTTGCCTTCAATAGATGTTCGACGCGGGTTTCTTATGCTGTCGTATCGTTGGAAACGATATCATCGTTGCTGGGGTGCTTTTTGTCTAGGAGATATTAAGTTGTTGAAAACAAATGTGAAGGACTTCTTTTTCGGTTTTTCGTATAATTATCTAGAATTTTTAAATATCTATCACATCCGATTGGTTTGCGGTGTACCCAAAACTCTGTGATGGGGTAAATTTAGTGTACCTGTATACTGTTAATGCCATATTACATATGGGGTGTAGCATATTTATAGAGTCAATAAGAAAATGAGAATATAATAGATGACGCTGACTGTATGAAAGGAGAAAAACAGTGTTGACTTAGTTTAAAAATTTAATAAAAATTATAAAGAATTATCTACAAGTTTCTTAGCAATATATGTATATATTATACCTGCATATCTATATGTAGTACAAAAATGTGGTTGGCGTGTGTAAATTAAATTTTTTAGTTCTTTTGTTTTTCTATTTGTAATATTTATGCTGTTTTTTAAAACAATTTTATTTCTTTCAAACACCTAAACCTACAATAAACTTCCCGTTGTTACTCTTACATTAAATATGTATGTCTTTTCCCGTACATAAAAGCGTTTGGCCCAGTAGAACGTTACCCCATAAATACATTTTAATATTAAATGCAGCCCAAGTACGAACGTAGACCGCTGACTCGAGCTACCGCCCTCGAAGTGCGCGCACTTGAATTTTTACGACCTTATAAATTCACGGTAATTGAGTTAGAAATGTTTAAAACATAAATTTCCCCGAGTTAATCCGGAAATAAACGTTCCGGACATTCCAAAATGAAGTGAAGTCCTTTTTTGTCCTCGCCGGACTCTTTTTCGCCCATTCGGTCGGCAATTAACGATTCCGATACCCCTTTCGCCTTTCCCCTTTCGAAAAGACTTCCGCATCGACATCTGATGGGATATTAACGTTTTCACATCGGCATTGTACGCGCGTCACGCAAGGGTCGAGAGCGGATCCGGGATCGAAGAACGTTGTCGTCGCCGGGTTTCTGAGACTTAATGTTTTCATTTTCCTTTTACCGGCTATTCGTCGGGTAATATTCGAAATCCGTGAAAATGGAGTGAACCCGTCGAGATGCATAAACAAGAGAACGCCATCCGGAAAGGAATACCGCGGAGGATAGGATGAAACTCCAGAGATTGGCGGGATTTGAGCTTTAATATTCTTTTTTTCTTCTGATTATTTCGTTTCCGGTTTGTATTAATAATGAACGACTTTTTTTCCAATGCAAATTTTATGGAAACTGCATCATCGGTGCGGATAATGATTATGGAAATTTTCAAAGGGGATGAAAAGTAAATTTACGAAAAGTAGTTAATTACTAAACTGATTATAATAAATTTTAATATCCTTGAATAAAAAAATATCTACTAGCAAGGGACGATACAAAACCCCGAAAATTTAAAAATTGTAAAACTTTGGGAATAGGTATACAGGTTATCGCACAACGAATGTCAGCGAGAAAATCTGAAAATTTAAGTGTATACTAATATGGATTTAGCCTAATCCAGCAAAATATGCACAACTCTCTAGCACTTTCGATTATACAGAGTGTTGACATTAACTTTCTTATTTTCAACCCAAAACACCCTGCATATTTTTATATTTTTGAATTGCCCTTAAAATTCTAATTAAAATTTATGTAGCATCCCTTACATAAATACACCTGAATTCATTTGTTATCGATGAGATTTCGATTCGTTGCACAAGAGTGACATTAGCAACCGCTTAAAAAAACTTAATATCTCATATGTGCTTCCGATTTTCTTCAATCCACTTGGCATACTTATGGACTAAAGGTAAATGCATCAAGATGGCGCATAAAAATTATACAGCGTGTGCATGAAATTTGTTAAAACATGAGTTTCCAAAAATATAGAAAAATCGAAAATTTTCAATGAAATACACTGTTTTTTCTTCTTTATTATGGTTCAACCCTAAAAATGAGGGCGATTTACTATTAAGTTCCCTATATCTATAGACAAACGATTTTGAGTTATTTGAAAAGAAAGTATTTTCTTACATTTTAAAAATGTGGCAGGTTAGCCATGCCCGATATAACATAAAAATAATTACAGTAGAACGTTTTGTACCGGGTGTCCAATCTAAGATGCAACGGTTGCTAGCCCTTTTTATTATAGTGTTTTTGAAAAAATATTTCAAATAAATGTTACCTCGAATCATGTTCTACATATGTTAAAATTAGTTTCAGTAATGGCGGACTTCCGGTTGTACCGGAAATAGATACTAACTTTATTATTATACAACCCTTGATGATATGCGCCATCGTATTTTAAGAGCGTTTCAAGAAGTCACACCAGAAATGCTCAGAAATGTTCAGAAGTATTTGTAAGAGCGATTTCGATTATGTAGTCCTCAAAACGGACAGCATTTTGAACAATTAATATAATAGCAAATTCTATGTACAATGACAAGCAAGACGATCAGTGTGTACGTACGCCATACACTGGATACAGTAATGTATTTTGAAAAATGTGTTGATTTATTGATATTGCAGTAATGGTGTATTTTCTTTTATCTTTGCTATGTTCATCTCCAATGTTTCAGAACGTACTTCAGTAAATTCCTCTTTTCTTTTAATTTCAAGGTTTGTTTGTTTCTAGTGGTCCTATTGTGTTCTGTTGGCCACTTTCTAAGCATGCCAGTTTTAGTGTTGCCAGTCTCAAGTCTGGTGAAATGCGAGGGGAAGGTGGCCGGCAGCGGCACTTCGCAATACTTATCTATCGTGAGAAACTGAAAAATCGTGAATATCTCCAAAACCGTCGGAGATAAACACAATGATACCCATATAAAATCGAAAAAAAATTAAATTTTACATCAATTTAGGTAAAAATTGCAATACCGTTCAATTTAAAAAAATCAAGTTATCCATGATTTTAGAGTTCGAAAATTACACATCCCTGTTTAATAAGGCTATAATTAAACGCAACAATTTTAAAATAAAAGACGCGTGCTGTTTCACGGTTAAGCAAAAACTGAAAACCGCATCTTTCTAACTTTCGTATTTCCTGAGGTATTTCCAAACACCGAAGACACTGCCATGTAATTCGGAAACGGTACAACTTAGCCCTAATGTATCCCTATTGCATTGTTTTTTAAATTTAACAAGAAATCCAAAAGTGCGATAATATACAGGGTGTTCCATTTAAAATAATAAAGTTAGTATCTACTTCCGGTACAATTCCGGCCATTACTGAAACTAAACATGTGTAGAATATGATTCGAGGCAACATTTATTTGGAACATTTTTTCAAAAAGACAATAATAAAGTGCCAAGGGACTGTTGCCTCTTAGGCTGGACACCTGATATATTTATTAGTTCAGAACCTAAAAGTTTAAAACGGTCATTTAACTTAATTTTACTTAGCTTACAATTAAACAAAGTTCGAATTCAATAATTATAGGTTAAGACGACCATTGCCTCGTTAAAAGAATTGATTTTACTGTTTTTGTTTGTTTTTGAATCACGATTTACAAATGTGCTTATGTTCTATTGCTGAAGATTTCCTATATACCTGAATATATTTGTGGTTTTCTTGAAAATATTCATCACTCATTTACACATCTCACCGATTTACCGGCAATCACAAGATTTAGCGGCAACAATTCGTTACCAATAAATTAATTAAAGAATAGATTTCTTTATATTTATTAATCAAGAGTCTGGTTAGTTATATTAGTATTATTTTATTATATTACAGTATATTATTAAGGTTTTATAATTTTTTTTTTAATTCAGAACTTTAAATTAACACATTTAGAAGACGTTCAAATATTCATGTAATATCGTACGTGTTGAATGGGTATACAAATGTTTATAAAAGCGTCGAAATCTTGATTTATATAGTGTGATCAATGTTCAAAAGAAAACCTGGAAAGTCAGCAATCCAACGTACAGCACAATATAAACGTAAAATATAACGTACACAGTAAAAAGGCGGATAAACGGGAGCTTAAAGCAAAGATCCAGTCTTTCCTAGGACACCTGCATATATGCCGACTGCGCTTTATACATGCATATTCTCAATATTACATTTTAAAATCGTATTACCGGACGTCCAACGATAAGGTAAATCACACAAAGCGACACTGGCGAATACGTGAATTCATTTCATTCGATCTCCAATATCGTTCAGAATTCAATTTCAATATACAAGGGTGCGGGCGCCGCATGCATACCTAACGGCCGAACGTAGGCACTCCGGCGTCTTTGTGTATAGCTTCCGATTACATTCGAACACGATGTTATTGCATACACCCGTTCAATTTCCCTCGAACAAATCCTGCACCGAGAAAGATCTACATTGTCGGTGGAATGTTTATAGTTCAATACCTATCCTAAATAGCCTGCAACGCGTCAATTCCGAGCGAGGTTTTCGTCGGCCGCGTACATGCCGATACAATCAATTGCCAGAAATCCTAGTGATTGAGCCTGTCATTCCTGTCGACCGCCTCGCTATCACTAATTTATTGCGATTTGTGTCTGTCTACTGAACTAAATACAAACGTTTCGTTCCATTTAAAATGAGGAAGCTAATATTGACTGGCGACAAACGAAACGCCTACGGAAAATGAAAATATTTTTAAGACAGGTTTAACAATGCGCGGTAAGTAACAGTTAAAAATTTAATGGCAACTAAAACCACAAAAGTGTTCATCCATGCTCAATTAGCTGCTCGTTAAAATGACGATTTACTTTACTGATACCTTCATATATCGATTAACCATTTACTTGTTAGACTGAGTTATATACACAAATCGACCGTACGTAATAGGTGATAAAATGTGAATTGTAAATACACGTAACGTAAATTTTCTTTGGTGAATTGATTTTCATATACAGGCTGTTTATTAAACATATTGCAAAACTCCTAGGGATTATTCCCTGGACTATTCTAAGAATATTTTGTCCTTTGATGATTTTTGAGAAGTCGCTCTGCTTCGAAGATACACGGTAAAAAAAATTTCGACGAAAATAACATTTTCTTACCAAAAATTACATGTAAAACTTGGTAATTTACAAGAACTGTTGAGAATGACTACCTCCAGCTATGATAGAAACATTTAATCTTCTTCCCATTGATTGTCGAAGTCTTTCAAAAACATCAGGGCAATTTCTCATTGAGTTACACCCAGCAATTATCCGATTTATCAAATCTTCCATATTTTCCATTGGAGTAGCGTAAACTAGAAACTTTATATGCCCTTATATAAAATAATCGATGGGGTTTAAGTCCGGGAATTGAGCAAGTTATAAATGAGGCCCACTTCGACTAATACAGTATTCTCCATATGTTATTGTTAAAAACTCACGAGCAACCGCACCAACATGCGCAGCTGTATCTCTATTTTGACAATTTCAATAAGTATGGTTTAACATAATATCTGTAGCTTCTATTAGTTGCCACTTGTGATTGTCGCTTCTGACATGGAGGACGCTCAGAGGCGGTTCAATAAGATTATGAGGAGACCTATCACCTGAATGGACGAACACAGTTTGAAACTGGCCACACAAATGACAGAGATTGTTTTGCTGACCGAACGTAGGATTGCTTTACAGATCCCACTTCAGGTCGTCACAAGATCGGCGTCTCTAAGATAATTAAATAAATTATGCTTAATGCAATATTGGTTAAAAACTTCTTTGCAATTTCAACTGAAATTTAAAAATATGATTAGGCTGATTTATTATTTTTTTTATTCTTTTCTGTTTCTTGAAGACATGATGAGGTAGCTATTGTTTCTGTTTATACATTTATAGTAATGCATTTTTATGGCTTTCATCTTAATTCTTATCATGACATTACAATTAGTAAAACCGTCAGTTGATATGTAACATATATCATAGATAGGAAAAGACACAAAACCAAACCTTGCTGTAATTGTAATCCGTGTATAATCTTCATACAGACATATACTAAAATTATACATATGCTAACTAAATACTGCAAACACCACATTTATTTCCACGACTTCTTTATTTCTCCCCTAAAAATACCAGTATCATAGCCATAGAGGACTGATATTGGGACATACGCTAACTTTTCCGATGTATATTTTCATAACATAAGCGGCTTACGTCGTTTATTATTAAATTCGACTTCGATAAGCGTATCACTCCGTTGTTCAGTAAGCCGCCCGAGTTTATTTATGAACGAATTTAATCCGCAAACGACGCAGACGTAGAGCTACTAAAACAGCCTAGGCGCGTCTATATTTATTTACAAAGGGTTGGTTCCGCTTACGTTGTGTTTCCAATACAAATATTTGCAATGTGCACCCGCCAGAATGACAAGGGCAAGCCCCCATATCTAGAAAGAAAACCGCTGCTCCGGTCTGTATTACCGGAGTAAAAATTGGCGAGAAACAACGCCGTAAATAACAACGGAAAAACATTTTTACTGCCGCCGGCGCAATGATTCTCGATTCATTATGAAAATAGTATTATCGTGCGAATTTATCGCTACCATCTGTTGTCATTTGTGATATACGTCGCCTCAAAATAGATTCAAATGTGTTCGAAGTACGCAATATTAGCTTATCGATTATAAAGGGTAAGGAAATTCTTTGGTGGATTGTTCAGTTTACTTCTTTTTTTAAAAGCAGTAATATTCTTAATTATTATTTTATTTACATATTGAAATATATCGCAAATACTAGATATTAAAGTTAAGAGAACCTGAACGTAACAGGATTAATGAGGGGCCAAATTAAGAGAATATTACTGTCTGTTCTAGCTTCTTTCAACTGAAAAAAAAGCAATTTTTGTGTTTTATTTTTTATAATAAAGGTTTTAGACATAATTTATATATTTTATTTATAGAAAAAAAAGCCGCGGTTAAAAGATATTTTGTTAAATTTTCTAAGGAAATAACTAATTTTATTTATCAGCAAATAAGTGCTCATTTTTGAGTTTCATAATTGAAACAACAGTTTTCAAAAAATAATAGAAATTGTAATAAATAGTAATTTCGTAGGAATATAAAGTAAATACTAAAACTTCACAGGTATTAGTTATACCAACATGCAAACTTTGTAAGTATACTCATTTTCTAAAAATCGCATTTTATATTAGAATAATAGGTACGGTAAAACCTCTTCTAACGGACAGCCCTCTCCAACGGACACCCTCCTTAACGGACAATTTCAAATGCCCCGATCTGGAAGCATCTACGGGAAACTAATGTATTTAGATCTCTTCTCCAACGGACAGCGTCCCTAACGGACAATTGTAAAATGTTCAGCCCCGAAACTGTAGAAAACTAATGCATCTAAATCTTCTCTGCAACAAATATCTTTCCAACGGACGCCAAGATATAAATCTATATCTTGGCGTCCGTCTTTCCTGGGGTGCGTTCGGATTTTACGCCGGGTTTAAAGATGCCAATTTTATGTAGATTGTAGGTATTTCCTTAGTCAGCCGTGTCCTGTTAGAATACTTGGCACCGTTCTAAACTGTATTCGGTTGAGAGTCCGCAGGTAAATGTCGTGATGATTGTCCAATCCTCCGTTTGCTTTGTACCTGCCCTTCAACGCTGTTCCAGTGTACCTGGTGTCTCTTTTTTTGTTATGCACTCAGTTACTGTACCACGCATCGCAGTGTTGGTTATCGCCACATCTAATTCCAGTTCAGTAAATACTGCTTCAGAGTCCTCCCTTACTAGCCGGTTTGCTGATTCGTTGCCTGGTATGCCCTTATGCCAAGACACTCACACCAAAGTGATTTTGTTGTGTTAAACCAAGGTTCTTAGGTTTTCCACACCCGATACGATATGAATCAGCTGATTCTTTGGTTGTTTCTCCAATGTCCTTCGGGCATATGCTAGTATTTCCGTTTGGTATATGGTGGTATATGGTCTAGATTATCGAGGCGCCTCCACCAAAATTAAAACTACCAGTTTTTATCTTGAAACGTACGACGGCATATTTATGTAATTTGTTTAAATGGTAATTGTGATTTTTGTTATTCTTCTTTTAATTTGTGTTCATGTTTTCCTTTATTCGTAGCTTGAGAAAGATGTAAGCTTAAAAACGTTGCAATTGTAAACAAAATAAGACAAAGGTAACTATAAACAGCTCAATTTTTTTTTACTTCAATATTATATTTATGTATTTGTGTATTAACCTTCTCTGAGGAAGAGATGCGACAGCGCTCCTATTAATAGTGACATATGTAATTACACTATATCACAATCTTAAACGACAATCGGCTGACTTACATTATGCATCATAGATATAGTATACCGGGTGTCCAACCTAAGATGCAACGGTTCCTAGCCAATTTATTACTGCCTTTTTGAAAAAAAATTTCAAATAAATGTTGCTTCGAATCACATTCTACATATGCTAAAATTAGTTTCAGTAATGGCGGACTTCCGGTTGTACCGGAAGTAACTACTAACTTTATTATTTTAAATGGAACACCCTGTATATTATTGCACTTTTGGATTCCTTGTTAAAGTTAAATAACAATACGTTAGAGATACATTGGGGCTAAGTTGTACCGTTTTCGAATTACATGACGTTTTTCGAAAAAAATGACATTTGCAGTGTCTTCGGTGTTTGGAAATATCTCGGGAAATATGAAAGTTAGAAAGATGCGGTTTTCGGTTTTCGCTCAACTATGAAACAGTACACGTCTTTTATTTTAAAATTGTTGCGTTTAAAATACAGCGTTATTAAATAGGGATCTGTAATTTTCGAACTCTAAAATCATGGATAACTTGATTTTTTTAAATTGAACGGTGTAGCAATTTTTACATAAATTGATGTAAAATTTAATTTTCTTTCGATTTTATATGAGTATCATTGTGTCTATCTCCAACGGTTTTGGAGATATTCGCAATTTTTCAGTTTCTCACGATAGATACGTATTGCGAAGCGCCGCCGCCGGCCACCTTCCTCTCGCATTTCACCAGGCTTGGAACTGGCAGCAATAATACTGGGATGCATAGAAAGTGGCCAACAGAACACAATAGGACCACTAGAAACAAACAAAATGGTCTAAAAGATACTTGAGATGTTTAAAGCGGCATCTTTAAAGTCAACGCAAGCTTGAAAACGCACTAGGTATCTTGCCGTTATTAGTGTTCCAAGTGTCAGAACTGACATTCAGAGTACTGTTTGGTAACATAATAATTAAAGATGTCGCTTACTCAAGAAGAATTAGTAGATATGGTTTTCGTTCTCGGTGAATGTTACAGAAACGCTTTGTTAGCGTCAAGAGTTTACACAAAGTATTATACCCATGTAGAAAGCATCCAGATAGGAGGGCATTTTAGTCGCTACTGGGTAGTTTTGTAAGTACTGGATCCGTAGCACGTACAAAACGGAACCTCAATAACTACTTACTTACGGATGAAAGTCAGTTGCAAGCTGCGATTTCTTCTCATGGGGTTTCATTAAAAATAAGATTTATGAGACGCCACGAACAAACCCTGATGATATGCGCCATCGTATTTTAAGAGCGTTTCAAGAAGTCACACCAAAAATACTCAGAAATGCTCAAAAGTGTTTGCAAGAGCGATTTTGATTATGTAGTGCCGAAAACGGACAGCATTTTGAACATTTAATATAATAGTGTTGTACAAATTCTCTGTACAATGACAACACTAGCGTTTAAAGTGTAGCCTGTTGCGAGCAAGACGCTCGAAGTGTACGTACGCCATACATTGGATAGAGTAATGTAGTTGTGCTGATTTATTGATATGCCCGTAATGTTATGTTTTCTTTTATCTTTGCTATGTTTGCTTGTTTCTAGTGGTCCTATTTTGTTCTGTTGACAACTTTCTAAGCATGCCAGTATTATTGCTGCCAGTCCCAAGCCTGGTGAAATGCGAGAAGGTGACCGGCGGCGGCGCTTCGCAATACGTATCTATCGTGAGAAACTGAAAAATTGCGAATATCTCCAAAACCGTTGGAGATAGACACAATGATATCCATATAAAATCGAAAGAAAATTAAATTTTACGTCCATTTATGTAAAAATTGCTATACCGTTCAACTTAAAAAAATCAAGTTATCCATGATTTGAGAATTCGAAAATTACAGATCCCTATTTAATAACCCTGTAATTTAAACGCAACAATTTTAAAATAAAAGACGTGTGCTGTTTCATGGTTAAGCGAAAACCGAAAACCGCATCTATCTAACTTTCGTATTTTCCGAGATATTTCCAAACACCGAAGACACTGCAAATGTCATTTTTTTTCGAAAAACGTCATGTAATTCGGAAACGGTACAACTTAGCCCCAATGTAACCCTAACGTATTGTTATTTAAATTTAACAAGGAATCCAAAAGTGCAATTATATACAGGGTGTTCTATTTAAAATAATAAAGTTAGTATCTACTTCCGGTACAACCGGAAGTCCGCCATTTCTACAACTAATTTTAACATGTGTAGAATATGATTCCAGACAACATTTATTTGAAACATTTTTTCGAAAAGACAATAATAAATCGGCTAGGGACCGTTGCATCTTAGGCTGGACACCCGGTATAATATAGTACTAATTAATACTCTATGGTGCTGTTACAGAAGCACTTTTATACCACACATATCTAAACCAAAACCTTACTCAATGTACAATTTATTTAATGCGAAAACATTAAATGCGCCCTGAATTCATTAACGAATCTGGACGATCATAACATAACAATTAGACCGTGCATTAACCAAATAAAGATGTCTACCGTGCAATTTAGACGCCACCGCATATAAATTTAGATAAACCCTAATCACTTGATATATATTGAATATGGTGGTTTGGCTGCAGTACCGCCGCGGGTTATTCAGTCGCCTAGTATTATAATTACTGACGTAATCGCTTCTGATTAATCTGCTTAACAAAATTAATTTCAATGTGTTACCACGTGTGTGATAACAATACCGTATAAGGCAAAATTACATTTTACAGATTCCATTATATAGAAAGTTATAAATAATTTACGCGATACAATTGCTTTTAGATCTTGGGATATGAGTTAAGGCGTAAACTGCTATAAATTGTCGCTATAAACTCCCTTTACGGCCCTTTCAATAATACGATATCGATTTTATACAGACTGGAGCAAAAAAAAATTATATACACCGATTTTCTCGAGAAAAGAAAAACCTGGGAAACTTTCTTAAAGACGTGTTTGAAACTTACCCTCGTTCTAAAGATAAAGTAATAGCGCTTTAATCACTTCAGCAACAGATGAAGGGAACTCCTATTCTAATAAGGGGAATGATCATATTCACCATCTCGGCGGATGAGAAACTTCTCGAGTAAATAACTTAATAAATCATTGTTTCGTTTAAGAGGGACGCTGCGTTGAGATTGATGTGACTATTTTCGTCCTAATCGTCTGTTATTGCAGGACGTCTCATGAAAATTCGGAGGATTAATTACCTCGGCAGGAAGTGCTTTGTTAATCTTAACGTTCTTTGTTGAGAAATATCAATCAAATGTTTCAATTTTTTTCTCCTTCCCATTGTAATAAGGAAGAAAATGTAGCTGAAAATGAAACCAATTCTTTTCCTGCAGATTTAACGCAAACAAAAATTATAATTTTATTCCGTACTTGAAGATTACAAAAAAAAAATAATAGATGCAGAATAGTAGAGAAATGAATGTTATAAAATAGCCTCGTGAAAACGTGAAAGCAAAGCATTTATTAAAGAATCATAGCAGAGGGTGAAGTTGAATACGTTATCCATGCATGTAAATCGATGTGCATACATAATATCAAGGACACTTGAGATCCTTCGATCGCTGAAGGACCCATTGTCTCTTTGCCATCGTGAAGGCGTTCAAATGAGTGCATTCACATCGTATGTGACAGCGGTAAATTATTTATAAACCAATAGCTTTATTATATCGTAATTTTCTTTTGTGAAAATGGAAAACAACAGTCCTTTTATTTAAGAAAACATATTCTAACATGCAAATAAATACCAAATAAAAAGGACTGGAAAAAGGCTCTCCAATAAGAGCGGTCTCAAACAGACAGCTCTGTTTTATCATCTAGTCTATCGTAATTGTTTGGAATAATAATTTGATTTAGGCTATCGATAACAATAAAAGTTAGAATGTCCATGCTTTTCCCAGTACCTGGCATTTAATTAGGTAAGTGTGTGTTGGTGAATGCAAGATTCTAATAAACACACTTATGATACAATATCCTAGGGTGTCTATTGTCTCATCAGCAGACGCTCATTTATAATTACGTCTAGTTTTGATTTTATAGCTGCTATTATGCTTAAAAAATAATTAAAACTAATCCACTAAATTGTTCCAAATGTGTTACCTTTTCTTGTCTATGCAGTGTACTATCGCTTAAACAGTTCAATTCCATTGTTAATTGTGACGGAAGATTCGTGTAGAACATGCCTCTTGATGTATTTTTTTTTAAATGATTCGTAGAATTACAAATTTTATGAAGAAGTTGTTCTTCGAAGTTCATAAGTTAACGCGCGTGGAATAATTTGGAATACACAAAATGCAATTTGGTACTTTATACATTATAAATGCTATCAAGTATTTTTATTCTGATAGAGTATTATATATTTTGAGTTAAATTAGCTTCCTGTTCAATGTTTATTAATGCAAATTCTTCTATATCTATGCAAATGAGATTTTCAAATTACAAAATGGCACCTATTTGATATGAAAGGATCCATCCTCATACTAAACAGAGATAAAAAATGACGGAATGGAAGTAATAATTCCATCACCTGAACTTGTATTGGAAAACTTCTCCCTATAACCACCCTGATATGTATATTTATCTGCGTGTGGTAGCATACAAAGTTTCATTGGCAGGTTCATGTGTGGAAGTAATACTTTATTCCGGTCGGGTGTGCCTCGGTCGTGTACCGAAGTTGAAATTGAAATCATCTGATCCGTACGTGAATAGGTGTAACTTCGTGATTGAAATACAAAGCGACAGACCTCTCTCGGAATCGGTGTTTTGGAATGTGCTGCGAAGTTCGCAGGGATCAGGAGAACATAAGAAACGTGCACACATCATGAAGGGCGAAAATTAATTTTTCTTTATTTGTCCCCGACCACCGCTGCAGATTGTTTCAATTCCAGGGTCTTGATGCATATCGGGTAGAGGGGACAGCATTTATGGATTTCGCAAGAGCTACACGGGGGAACTTCCGACGATCTGATAAACAAAGCAGAGCGAAAGTTGAGAATAATGGGTGTCTGGGTAATTGATGGCATCAAGCCTACTGTCACGTTTAAGATTACCATCTTTGTGGTATAGCTGCGATATAATAAATATTTCCATTAAGATTCTACTTGACTATAGTATTGCAGGATTAAAATATTTGAAAGACTAGTATAGTAACATTATTGATGAAAACAATAGGTTTTTGGAAATAATATAACATGACGAAATCTAAAATTTAAGAACCACTAATTGTTAAATCAACAAATATGAAGTATTTTAAATATATAGACTTAGCACTAGCATTAAATCCATTATTGGAATAGTTACAATTGTTAGGTAAGAAGTACTATGTACTTTCAAATACTTACGGCTCTCTGTTTGCGTTAACATATTGAGTAACCAATCAGCGATCAAATTTAAGATTTAATGCAATACCAACAGTAGTGCACTTAGCAATCTTCATTAGATATTGATTAGCAAATCAGAAAGTTTGGAGTAGGTATGTAATATTCAGCGTGAAGTTTTAAACAAAAGAGTCACTAAACACACAAAGCGAAAGCTTACCAATTAGATGAATGTTTTATGTACGCTAATGTGAATACAATAGTTTAACACTTTATCAAACAAATTTCATCAAAGCTGAACCTTTTCCAAGCTCTAAAGCTATCAAATTAAGATTTTGATTCAATTTGGTCGAGTATGTCTCATACGGTGTGATCTCAACAACATATTTCTATGTAGTTCTGGTACAATAAGATGGTGATAATGCTTAAACTTGATAATTAATTTCAAATAAGTGTAGGCTTTCACGACTGGTGTCAGAATTTGTACTGGATGTACATGTTTCCGAGCTAATATGCCGTGGTCTTGTGTAGGTGGTTGCCGACGTTTCGCCAAACTCTGCGGCTGGCACCTTCAAGATGATTATGTTGCAGTAACAGTAGTCGTCTGATGAGTGATGTGCCTGGAAATGCTACGCAATAAATAGTCGTGCTGAACGGGTGCCGTTGATTGACCAGTCGCTGTCTGCGTTTCGATTTCGGTACGTGTAGTGCGTCGTAATAATTAATTTGCAGTTCACAGCTTTAGGCTTAATATTACTTTCTGAAGTAATAAACATTTGCTTCCATTGCTTTTTACCTTATCTATCCTGGAAACGTCCTTATTCCACACAAAGTTAATTCATTTTAGAAACTGAATATTGCATAAACATGCGCTTGGCGTGCGCTAATAACCGTCTGCGTTAAAAACGTAAGTAACTTTTAATTAAAATCACTTTAACTTCACAAAGTGCTGAAATGTGTTGGGCTCGTAGCGGCTGGGATTTACCGCTCTACTCCGGGGCGAATTTTACTATTTAACACTAGATATATTCCAAGCGAACCGTAAAAATGGCGTAGGTAGCGGCCATTCACAAAGCTGCCTCGTAAGCGGATGAAAAATTACCCTTACACAATTACTTTGACCCTTACATAACCCTGATTTAAAGCGGTACTGCGGTGCGTTCGTTAAAAGTTTTGTTTGATCCATTTTAAAATTAATCTTTGTGTTCGCTATGCGCATGATATTGCAGTAACGTAAATAAAAACGAGAAAAATTGGCTTCTTCTTGTCTCTAAATATTTACACCGCTGAAATGTTTCTTGAATCTTGGCATAATTTATACACTTCTAACATGATTGAAACTTTCTTTGGATGACATCAACGCCATTAGTTTGTAGCTGCATTCAACCGGAATCTCACATAAGCAATCACACGGATTAATAAGTATATACATATTAACTTATACATTTTCCACATTCTAACTGATTAGAGAAACCATTACTGATCTGATTAAGTATGCGTTATTCAAAAATCGAATGTAGGTACCAAGGCTCTGACTTTTATTCATTTTTCTTTAAGGTTTCTATTCTTTTGGAGAGTAATAAAAACTCTCTATACAACAGCAATTTCGGAAAATATAGTCAAAATTGCAAGTTCTATCAAAAACTTCCACGCAATTCATATATCCACAGAACAACTAACAAGGCTAAAATCACTCTGAACAGATGCAGGAGCTTACTTGGAAAGAAAAACCTTACTACTGGGTGTAGCAAAACCGTCACAAATATTTTCTGGTCGCTATTCAACATATAAAGCCAATAATTTCGATAGTGTTATCTCAAATTGACAACATTGACAAGTAGAAGGTAGCAGATGAATTGATCGTTGGCTTTCTATTGAAGTTAACCCTTCCCTCAGCATTACTAAAATGCAAGTAACAAAGTCCATCAGTGAATGGATACACAATAAGTCAACAAAGTCGTGAAAAGAAGCATCAAAACAGATATAGGTAAAACAAAGAACGACTTATTTTACCCTTCAAAAATTTACAGAGTACATTGAGCTACTATTGGAGGACCGCATCTAATGTTCTGCCCTTTCCATTGCCGATCCACAGGCTAGTCGTACAAATAGTCAAGTGCCCGTTTGCATATACATTGTGTATGCATTTATCAAGAGATAAATTGCTTCCTCGTATGTCGTAGCCTGAAAAACTCCTTGCTCTAGTTATAACGATTACTTAACAGCTACGTAAAAGAACTACCCTAAAAAATAGTATTGTCCAATTAAGAAAGGGAAATTGCCTAACAAAATCGCGATCAAAATAGACTTATATGGAAACCTAATGCTAAGCTAACCTAGCGTAGCTAATATGGAGATTGAGTACAGGAAACTGGCAGACCACGAGACAGCTTTGATAGATTGTAGTTTCTGGATATTGAGACACTGGTATTAGTGATAAACATGTCTTATCATATCATAGCCTGCCTGTGTCCTATCTTCGTTTGGGTGTAGTTTTGGTTGTAGATGTTGTGTTGCGCTTGCTTTCCTAATATTTTAAAGGTATCACTCAGACGAAAAGTACAAAAGGAATCACCAAATAACAACTTAATAGAAATTGGTAACTCAATTTGTCGACCTAGTATTAATTATATATATTATTTGCAAACTCTAAATAACACCTCTTACATTAGGTAGTTTATGAGGTACATTATTACCAACCGAAAACAAAGGCTTCCTCTTTAAGGGGATATGAAATTTAAAGCCGTGCATATTTACGAATTCCAGAAATACGAATTTAATATACTATGCTTTGATGGAAACAGGAAATTTTGTTCGTTTTAAATCATTATATCCAAACCTGCATGTAATATTATTACAGTTACTATTTCCTCGGAAATTTAAGGGTTCTTCATCAATTTCCCACCACCTGTAGAGATAGAACAGCGAATAAAACGAGAAATATATTCAACGCTAATAAACTGTCGGAAAATTATGTATTTAGTTAAGATTGGCAAAGAATTTTGTATATTAAAAATTCCGTAGAATAAAATTCGCAGAAAGTTAGCATGCTGTTATTAATAACTCTATTCAAAGTAATATTTAGATTCATAGAGCACTTTCGTTATGAAATTTTTATAGTCTGATATAATACTGAGAAAAGGTAATAAGAATTGTAGTTACACTAACATAAGTATTTTTTGTTACCCATCAAAAAGAAATAAGTGATTTCATTTATGGACATATTTTACAACCAATTCGAAAAAAAGAATATTGTTATAAAGAAGATGTATTTAGTTATGTACAACAATTTAGTTTTGGCCCCGCGTTGGGCGCTAATTTATGTCTAATTATTATACTAAAGAAGTGAAATAGTGGTTGAATACTTGAATATAATAAAATGCTCATTCTGTAGTAGTATTCAATCTGGTAAAATAATTAAAGAAGGATTATCATACTATCGTTCGAATGATACGTAAGCTTGAATCTTTAACTAAATGGTCTTATTACCATACGTGAGCGCGCGAGTCGTACGTGGGTGAAACTTTAACAAATCAAAAACATAAGAAAAGAACACCATATGACACTACCATTTTATGATTAGATTAATCAAACGTTTTAAGTTTAAACTAAGAACTGTTATTTGTTGTTTCAATATTACAAGTATTTGTGTTACGTTAAATAGAAAATTCCGCTGTGCCAAACGCAGAAGCGCTTTTTAACCAATAACATTACATTGCTATGACAAATACTTCACAGTGTACAATGTGAAGAAACAGGGGAATGTGAACCATTAAAAATGGTGGATAGATAATGTGGTTGCTGCAAGTAATGCTGGCAGATAACACATGTGAATGTCAACATCAGAGTGTTCCTCTGATATGGAGGTCAAGTTATTGAACGTTCTATGTATTTGAACTTGCAATCATAAATGTCTGAAAAAAAGGAAGAAACAAGAATACTGATTTGAGCTAATACCTTCAGTACGTCAAAGTGATTATGAAGTACACCAAATAAGAATTTTAGCTCGATTTTCTTACGTGCAAAATCAAAAGCATGCTTAGTATATATAAGCATGTCCAGTAAAGATCTATGACCGAAGCGATGTGGTAGATAAATATTATTTTTTTGTAGTATAAATATGTAAGACACTTTCTCTGAACTTGTAACGTGTCATCCTGCGGGCAAAAAACATTGATTTTCTTTTATTCGATCTATTTTCGCGAGGGGGATTGTTACATGGTATATAAACCGCGCGTTTGGCAGCACTCAAGCACTTCACTTCGGTCCTGCTCTGCGATTTCGGCGCCGGCAAAATTTCTGGCACGGCGTAAACTGCCGCTTGGCTGTGATTTCGGCGCTGGCAAAGTACTTGGCACGACACAGACCACTCCCGCCCCCCCACCTGCGATTTCGGCGCCGGCAAAGTATCTGGCACGACGCAAACCGCCCCCTAGCTGTGATTTCGGACCTGGCAAAGCACCTGACATACCACAAACCGCCGCTGCAGTAACTCGTATCGTAAATCGCCGGCGCACTCTTGACTCGACCCGATATATAGATTTTGTTCGCTTTAAATTACTATCAAAATTAAATAATTAACGCTTTGCGTCCAAATTTAAAGGCGCTTGTTGTATGTATCGTTATCGTTGATATTTGTTTATATTTACAATTGAAGGGTACAGGAGTAAAAAGATGAATGTCACAAAAAGTGATATACGAGGAAAACGATTTTTAAAGTTTGAAGACTTCCAGAACACACATTTCAAAATATTTACAGCTCTAATATTTTTAAAAGAATATATAGGCATGTTTACTTTCCTGTGTATAACAGCTATACAAAAATGTAGTGGCCATGGGCGTAGATTTTTTTTTTTATTAGGGGCCAACGGAAAATAATAATTCAAAAATGGATAAAGTTACTACTAAATTAACACACAGTACTAATGTGAGAATTTATTGAACCAAAGTTAATAATAATGCCTCTAAACAATAATAATACAAAATAATCTTATAAAAAATAAAAATAATAGTATTAGCTTTATTGTGACAATATTAACTAAAGAAGAACAGTTTCAAATAAATTAAACATCATCATTTTGCCTATAAAGTAAATTTTCAAAATAACGGCTTGCGCTGGGATCTTGGCAAAACTTTTTCAAATCCTGGAGATTCTGGTACTTTTTTAAAGGCAAAGAAATTCGTTTGTGGTATTTCAGATTAGGTAACTCAAATTGGCCATCTGGCAGTACCTCCAGATTTCGATGTTTTTGTTTAGGTGGTATTACCACTGAAGTAGTGCAGGGTCCGTTATATGACTCCCGATACTCTATCATCCTGGGCATTTCTTTCAGTATAGTAAGTTCTTTGATTGGTCTACTCTCAAATGGACATTTTTTGTAAAAGTATTTTGTCAAATGGTCAGTCCAGGATCGAAATATATCCGCATTTTCACAATCTACTACCTTGAATGGGCCAGGTTTTGTCCTGGCATTCAAAATCTGTTCATTCCACCCGGATGGAAGCTCTACGTTGGCTTTCTGATTAATCAATCCCATATTACGATCGCATTCTAAGTCCTGTCCCCTAACTGGAAATGTCATTTTAATTTTTCTTAAGTGTTTTGTTTTATGGACGATAAAGTGCAGCAAACGAAATAAAGTATAATTTTTATTTTGCCCGCCACATGAATCGCAGAAAATTTCTAGTTCTTCTACGCTAGCATCCAAATGATTAAATATAAAGTGAAACAGCATAGATGCTTCCTCATCAGCTCCCTTTTTCGCCGCAGTTTCTGTGTAAGTCTAAAAAACGACTCACCCGTAGATAGCACATGGATATTAAAAGAGTAAAATGAAAGTTGGCGCTTATAGTAAACATCATTCGTGCTTATATTAGGCAATGGTAAATTTTTCTGGAAATCCATGGCTATTGCTTCAATTTTGCCACTTTTCTGCGAGTTTAAACGTGCCATCCTCTTTCTTTTGTAGAACGTATCAGCCTTCAAAAGATGAAGTTTGTGTTCCGTTTCCAAACGTAAATTTTTTTCTTTCTGTGCAGTATCTTGTTTCATACTTAGCTTCTTTGCCTTATACTCGTCACAAGTGCTGCAAGTGTCCGCTCGTGGGTATCCGAAACTTATATTGAACTTCGTTACAAACATAGTTCGGTAGCTTTCATACGAAACTTGTTTCCCAGGATACTGCTCACAAAATATTGTGTGCATCTTTTTCACATTCAAATCTTCAGGTAAATATGTTTTTTTGGAATAGTGAACCCAAAACACTGTGGAGGGGTAAATTTAGTGTACCTGTGTACTGTTATGCCATCTTACATATGGGGTGTAGCATATCTGTGGAGTAAATGAGGATATAATACATAGATGACGCTGACTGAAAGGAGAATAAAACAGTGTTGAATTAATATAAAAATTTAATAAAAATTATAAAGAATTATCTACAAGTTTCGTAGCAATATATGTATATTTTAACATTCACTTGTTTTTTCATTCTACACTTCTCGTTGTTATTTGCACCTGTTTTGTTGAAAAAAATTCCTAATTAAAAGCATATTTTAACTGTTTAAATTTTTGCGCATACCATGACCAAAATCCTGGGTACCTTGCACTCTCACAGACAGCTACTTTACTAGGGTTAAAACTCTTCTATTGGGACGGCAAAAGCGCAACAGCAGCTCGATTCCACACGCGGCATTTTTTCGAAAGCTGACGGACTCGTACAACCAGCGCCACCATACGTACGCAAGGTGGAACCGCGCGTAAAATTTAAATATACATGGGCCAACCCAAAACAAATGACAAACCAATAACAGTAAACGTCGTCACAAACTTGTTGAGAGTAGCTACATATAGTAGTTGTAAATAGACTGGAGTTATTACTTGTTGTTCATAGTTTGGAATTATATAATAAAATTCCATATTAAATAATGCCTATAATGTTTAAATTGCCTGTATATAAAAGTAAAAAACAAAATTTGTTAATACGGGCAATATTAGAGGGTGGAGTACAAAAGTATATATTGAAATGAAGACGTATAGGTTTGCCGGCTATCGAATGGAACAGTTAATATCCAACAGTTAAACAAAGTATTGATATTACTGTTTCTATTGCTAGCATTAACTTAAGCTGCCTTGGTTTATGTACATAAATAACTGTATCAGTGTTCTTAGGGATGCTGAGCAATATTATTCTGGATAATGCCGAGTCACTTAAGCACTTCAGCAATTAAGAGTAAATTACGCGTTATCAATCTTTCCGGCAAATCGAACCGAATATATGTAACGTATACTTCTTTTTCGCCAACGGAACGTTCACTAATGGGCCAGTACAAGAAATCCGAGGTGATTTGTTGGCAGAAATGCGGTCAATAATCGTATTTTGCGGGACGGTAGAAGTGAGATATCGGGCGGTCTTTCGATAAACCCCGTCCGTTCCGATACTTCGCAGTTTCTCCGGAAATCAGGTTAATTGTTAACGATGTGGATTGTGCAAAGGGCTCCGGATGTATTATTCAAGCCCCCTGATGCCCTGAGGGAAGAGACAGGTCGATATATCGCGGTCTATTATGTAATTTCCGAAGACATATCCGCTTATCACTTCCCGCAGGATGAACAATACGGCTAAAATTACCCCTTTCAAAGAGGTGACGCTCTCTCAAAAAAAAAAAGTAAAAATTTATGGCAAAAGGAAATTTATGATTTTAACTACACATTTTTCGATTACTAGGGTAGATATGGATGTCAAGCGGAGATATTTTTTAGTTCTATTTGACATTATTTAATTATTCAAAAGTATGATATCCTACGTCACTAATAAAAAAAATGACCTCGTTCGTTTAATTGAAGTGGACGTATTGATTCATTGGAAACATAAATTTGAAAGTTTTATAGATATTGGACGAGGGCAACTGGCAAATGGTGATATAATTACATATGATTGGAAATAATGAGGCGATATATTTGGGTATTTAAGTCAAGGTGAGGGTGTTGCATGTCTTTTATATTCTGATGTCATATAATATTCAATCGGGTTGTACAGTGTGATATTCGATAATCTTGTTCTATTGGTATTTTTTTAATAGATAAGTATGCGTAACATATTTGAAGAATAACTATTTTATATTAATCATAAAAATTCTAACTTAGAATTATTGCTGCTACAAATATCGATACCAATTTTCAAAATCGATTATTGATTTTACACAAACCAGAAGAACAGAGATATTAGAAAAAAGAAATGCTAAAATTAAGCGAGTTATTAGAAAACGAAGAGCAATGGTTAAATATTTCTTATTTATAGAATGGACTATTGTTTGTTTGATGGCTGTTTTACTTATTTCCTTGTACAATAACTACACTCCGCCAAAAAAGTATCGCATAAACTAAAAAAGGGCATTTATGAACCAAGATATTTTTATACGTTCACAAAAAGTTTGCCTCGTGTATGTGAACTATAAAAACACTAACAAAATAATGGAACTTAGGGGTTTTACTTTTTTTTTTTCTAAAAGAACACATTTAGAAAAATGCATATGTGTAAGGTTTGTTCAGTTGTTTATTGAAAGTCTTCCTATACGGACAAATTTTAAAGTGCGAAGTCAGAGTTCTGTACCAACGCTTTTAAAACTAAAATGAGCAATTTAACTTCAGAACAAGTGGCTGCTATAGTTGCTTTAATCGAAGATGGGCGATCTCAAGCATACGTTGCTAATTTGATGAACATCAATCAGTCAAGTGTTTCTAGAGCCGTAGCCAGATATAGGGAAACAGGCATTTACAGTAGAAGACCTGTACCAGGTCGTCCAAGATGTTCTACTCGCCAAGATGACCGCTATTTACTACTACAAGCATTACGTCGAAGACATGTAACTGCGAGACAATTGCAGAACGACTTGGCTAGAGTCAGAAATACTCGTGTGAGTACTCAAACTATTCGGAATAGGTTACGACAGAGTGGATTAAGAGCTAGAGTAGCTGTAACAGCCCCTCGTCTCACTAGGAACCACCGAGTGGCTCGCTTAAGGTTTGCCAGAGAACATGTAAATTGGAACATTAATGACTGGGCCAATATACTCTTCACAGATGAGTCAAGATTTGGTCTTTACACCTCAGATAGGCGTATCTCAGTGTACAGACGAGACGGTGAGCGCTATTCGCAGTGTAATATCAGACCTAGACCTAATTTCGCTGGTGGCTCTATTATGGTTTGGGGAGGCATCTGTTTAACAGGTCGTACAGAGTTAGTACCAGTAGACAGAGGTACACTGACTGCCCACAGGTATATAACGGACATTTTAGAAGAACATGTAGTACCATATGCGCCAATTATAGGAAACGAATTCATATTAATGCACGATAATGCACGACCGCATGTTGCAATAATCGTCCAGGAATACCTTAACGATGTTGGTATTCCAGTTTTAGATTGGCCTGCGGTAAGTCCGGACATGAACCCTATCGAGCACGTGTGGGACCTCCTTCACAGACGGATACGAACCCAAAATGTTGCCCCAGCGGACCTGCATGGACTAGCAAATGCTCTCCGTGACGAGTGGGAGAATTTGGATCAGGCTTATATACGGAGGTTAATCGAATCTCTGCCAAACCGTATGCGAGCGGTCATAAGAGCCAGAGGTGGCAATACTCAGTATTAAAAGCTACTGTTATGACATTTTTCTTTCCAAAATTATAATTTCTTGTTTTAATAAAAATCTCAAGTATGAGTTCTTGTTTTTATTTGGCCTGTATTTTATTTAAACAATCATAGAAATTATATCTTAGAGCGCATTAAAGTATATTTACAACTTTATGCTACAAACAAAGATTATGCGATACTTTTATGATTCAAAACTAAATTATGCGATACTTTTTTGGCGGAGTGTATTTAATGTCATTACTGATATATCTGCTAAGCGATCTCCAGGTATGGATGGAATCCCGTGTGCAATTTTAAAATATGTTGCCCACTACATATCAATTCCATTGTCGTTAATTACAAATAAATCATTTACAGAAGGTACGTTTCCCAGCAAGTTAAAACAAACTACTACCTTAGTTAATAGTCACCCTTTTTATACATTTGTACTAAATGTATAAAAAGGGTGACAGATCTGTACTGTTTTTCTAATATCTTAGAAACAATAAAATACTCTAGACTAGCATCCCAAAAACTTAATTTCCTCCTCCCAGTCTGGCTTTATAACAAATCTACCACAAGTGCTATATTGTCCACACTTGACATTGCATATCGCCTGATGGATAAAAGTAGAGTGATATGTAGTGTGTTCTTTGATCTTTCTAAGGGTTTCGATTCGGTTATCATCAACTGCTGTTGTCTAAACTCTCTCGGTATGAGATCAGGGGCTCTGCTTTGGAGGGGCTGACGTCTTACTTGGGCGCTCGCCTGCATATCAGGGATGCCTCGAGGAAGGCCTTTACTGCTCTAAAGGATCTTATGGTGGGTGTACCACATGGATCTATTCTTGGACCCCTTCTTTTTGACTTGTATGTGAATGACCTGGGAGGCACAGCTAATCTCCTATCCGTTGACAACCTTTGTCAATATACTAACGACATTACTTTGATAATCTTGGGTGACAGTGCAGCCGATCTCTCTTGGTCGGATTGCGTATGTGCATCGGCTGTCAGGATTGCCTATTACTGAATGAATGTAAAATATCAATTGTGACTTTTAATTCGACTAGATCTCACATCGATAGATCACTATTGGTACGTCTGCAGTCAGAATCGGTGCCTATGGCATGTGAATCTGATTTTCTTGACTGTCGAATTGATGGTCGCTTGTCATGGGATGATCACGCGCCCCATATGTGCTCAAAGTTAAATTCATTCGCATATGTTATGTATAGATTGTGTAGTATTTTGTTGTTCGATGAATTATTGATGTTCTATCATGCCAATGTTTCAACGAGATTGCAATATGGAATTTTGTTCTAGGATGTCGGTCCTGGTTTTTGTGCTGCTTTATTTTACAAAAAAAAAGAATTGTGAGGGAAATGTTTTCTTTGAGCAGCTCTAAGTCAAGTTCTTGCCATCTCTTTTTATTCATGAATGTGGGGTGTTTACTCATAGGACTAAATGGGGATTCTCTCTTAGTAATCAGTTAAATACGGCATATAATACCAGATACAATGATAACTGTCGTATCATCCATAGAATAGCACTGTTTGAAAGGTGTCCGAGGTTTATGTGTATAGAAATTTATGATAAACTACCGCGAAAAATTAAGAACTTGAACCTTGACGGTTGTAAAAATTGTTTAAAAAAATATTTAATAGGCATATGTTACTACAGCCTATCCGAGTTTCTTAGTCAGTCTGTCTAGGAGCGCTGAGTTTGTCTCTTTGCTTCTATGTAAGTACATGTCTTTTACTTTAACTTTAAGATTCAATGGCGACTATATTTTTTATATTTTTATTGCATTGTGTTGTTTTTATTTGTCTGACACAACCCATATCCATTGCTAGATAAAATGGCAAATGAAGATTACTATTTTAATAAATAATAAATTATTGGCTAATGCTTCCATCCTTTTAACAAAATATTTCCGACGCATGGACATCATAACTAAGCAATTTGTTGGTATATAGTGTTGTAGAAATCTATAGTTTAGTCCACAGAGTCCACAGAGTGAATTTATCCACATTAGTTATTCCTGGGAACGACAGAAGCTGAGCCTTATAATCCAAGGTGTGTTTATTGTTTTTAAATGTGTTTTCGGACGGCCATAATTAAATGGACACGCTAGAAACTTACACAGTCATTGTCCATGCTACACACTTGTTCGGTTTTCGGGTTGATACCGCGTCCTGGTACTTCCTCTGGCCGACATTTCGTCCTCACTTGCACGGCACATATTCACAGCTGCTTCTTTCGTCGCTGTTGACCTGAAACTAAAGAACTGATATAGTGGAATGGATTTATAAACGGAGACGGTTTGCGATTGGATTGTTTTTAAAAAGGAGGGATTTTCAGGTGTTGTGTAGGAAGTAACCGTCGTCAGAGTTAAGATTATTACAATGTTTATGGATTTTAGTAGATTTTTGGATTTTGCGGTTATGGTAGTAAAGATTTCGGAACAGGATTTGGATGGAGTTGAAATGGACTTGGTGGCCGGTCTCCATCCTATGCTCAGCAAGTGCAGACCCGGTTATGCGCAACGCCCGAGTACAACCTTCATGTTTTGCAACACCAATGTCCACCAAACGTTTTGTTTCGCCATTGTAAATACTGCCGCACGAACATGGAATTCGGTAAACACAAGAAGCCATGAGAAGATTACGATCTTTCATAGAAAAGGAATCTGAAAGTTCCGAATTAGGTTTAAAAACGGTTTTCATGTTGTATTTCGATAGGATTCTTCCTATACGCTTTCTATACATCTTGGATGTAGGGGAGATAATCAGACGGATTGGCAGAGGGTGGTTTGTGTTTTGGATATGTTGGATATAGGATGTAGATGTCGGTAGTCATCACTTTTATGGACGCATTGGAACAACAAGTCCTAATCTCCTATTTCCAGAAATGCTGGTTTACATATGTTTATAACATCTTCGTAGTCTATATGGACGTGATTCCTTAGATATCTTCTTTACATTCCTTAATTTCCTCTTAATTCTTTTAAATTCACCATGGAAGTTGAGTTGGAAGATACTCTTCCATCCCTAGATGCCTTAGTTTCAGATGAACAGCGACGAAGGAAGCAGCCCTGAAGATTTCCCGTGCAAGTGTGGACGAAACGTCAGCCAGTGGAAGTACCAGGACGCGGTTTCAACCCAGAAACCAAGAAGTGTATAGCATGAACACGCTAGAAGACTAACGCAGCTCAGTATTATAAAGCCGTTGTGTGGGTCGTCTATCATCGCAATGATCTATATATTCAAAATAACGCGATCGCAGGATTCGCAGAAAAATACGTAGAAAGTTGGTATGTAATTTAAACAGAAATATTAGATTCAACGGAAACTGTTTTTTAATATTCACGACAAATATGCATACCTATAAATTTTTATGAGGAAGTAATATTAGGTACATTTCCGCATCTGATTCCTTCAAATTCAAATCAAGTTTAAAATTATTCGTTTCAACACTTCGTTATAAACTACTGCATACACTCAAAGCTAATTGCGTTAAGTTTCATTCAGTCGAACTTCAAACAGTGAACGAGACGTCTGAAATTTAACCGTGCGTTCGTCGAAGATTTTCTTTTATTAAGCAATAATATGGTAATCTCATAGTTCTTCTGCCGCCCGTTAACTTCCTGTCGAGACGAAGCAAATTTACATATCATAAAGTTGGAATATTCCTTCGCTCCCCGACGTGACGACAAGATAGACATATATTCAGACCATTATTAAACAGAAAAAGGGACGGGAAAGAAAGTATATGCATACATATAAGGCATTCATCAATGTATACTTGAGCAGGTATATCAGGTAAAATGAAGAAGGATCACGTTCGCTGATATAATTTTGTTCTGAATATAGGTACATTTTCTTTCGTTATTCTTCCGATGTTCCGCTTCTAGTGAACAAGGGTAATTCTACCAAAACAAGACGGAAAGTTTCATAAATTTTTATTTATCTCTTAGGATATATTTTTTTTAAATTAATGGAATCCCTAAGGTATATACCAAATTCTCTTTGATGTCCTGATGTTTTTTTCGTATGTCTCGTGAAAATTGTATTAAAGCATAAATATTATATATATATATATATTAATAATACAGTATCAAAGCGAAACCTTTTACCTTTACTTTAAAGTTTAATATACCCAAGACATACATATACCAAATGAAATAACGAAAACTTCTGTTTAATTTCCTATAGTTGTTTTAATGAATTCCCCGTAATTAAAATGTTGACTGTTGTAGAGAGTATGCAAAGTTTCGGATGTAAATTTGCCTATGTAGAGTGAATTTTTGTCAATTTCAGTATTTTCCATCTAACATTTGCATATTTGTAGTAATGACATATTGTGTATTTCCTTGAATTGACGGGAATCATAACTATTATTATAGCTAAAATTTTAAAACATTGCAACAGACAACATCAATATTCATTATTTTTAATGTAATTATAGTATAAAATTGACGGTAAATTCTAAATTAATTGAATTTGACGTAGCAAATATTAACAGCATAAATGCTGCAATAAACTTTATTTCGGTTCATTTATTTCGTAATAAAAGTGGCTACAATTGGCTGCGCTTTACAAATGGCTGGGGTTGGCAGCTAAATAATAAGTTCCGTAATTTCATAAACACGTTCTATAACTTTTAAATAAAATACGGAAAACAATCACTAGGTAAAAAGTTCAATAAATAAATAAAATCACATATATATATATAAGCCGTATGCAGGCCATGCATAGCTTTGTAATTTGTTTCCATTCCTCTCGATTCCTAGCCTTTTCCCTCCAGCCCTGAACATGTTTCTCCTCTAAATCTTCCTCCACTGCTTCCCTCTACCGCTTCTTAGGTCTGCCTCTTTTCCTCTTATTTTCTGGAGTTCTCTATGGTTACGTCTTTACACCTCTCGTTTGGTCCATTCTTTCCAAGTGTCCCAACCATTGTATTCTTCGCATTTTTATAAATTCACTTACACGTGTCTCATCAAGCAGTTCGTATAGCTCTGCGTTCGACCTCCTTTCCCATCCCCATTCTGTTTGTTTACCTCCAAAAGCTCTTCTCAGGATTTTTTTCCCCACACCTCCAACTTTTCTTTTGTCATATTCGTCATTATTCATGTCTCACTTGCGTAGGTCAGCGTGGGTCTTATTATGGTCTTGTAAACTCTTATTTTTGTTTGAAAAGATACCTCTTTTGATCTTAGGATTGTATTTAAACCCCCTACGCAGTTATCAGCCTTAGCGATTCTTAGGCTTATTTCATTTTCTCCTAGGGATTTATTATCAAGCAGTACCCCCATATACATAAAACTTTCCACTTCCTCAAACACCATTACCCCTCCATCTTTCTTGCGTACATGGAAATCTAATTTATGTTTACTTCCGCACCCGTTCTTTAACTCCATATATTTTGTCTTATCTCTATTCACTTCCAAACCTATTTCTTCTGCTGATTCTATTAATTGCCTCGTCACACTTTCCAGTTCTTTCCTGCTTCTTGCCACTAGGGCGACATCGCCAGCATACGTCAGACTTCTGAAATAAAACCATACCTGACAATAATGAGTGGGTATGATGTCAAATCGTCGATGACCTATAAGTTTGTGAAAACTTTAGAAAGAAAACTTTGGCTCTTCGATATTATTCAAATTTTTAAAAACCGCATCAGCTTTCTGAAAGTAACCGTTAATCTGCAACTATTTTTACAAATATTTACAATATATTTTGTACATAAATATTATTATACCACCTTAATCATATTTGCGTAGCTAGCGGTTTTAATAGACTTCTAAAAGCATTCGAATAACAGCATGAAACATGTTTGGCGGTTCAAGAAAAATATAAAATAAATAATATTTCACGCTGTTATCTATTAGAAAAACAATATTTTGAAAAATTGGGATTTTCATGATTGGCCGAGTTTACATCCGCCGTTTTAAATTATTTCTAAAGAGTTAATGGATTGTAGATAACATGAAAGAAAAATACGAACAAAGCCGTATCTTCGCATATTCATGCTTTGATTTGAAAACAACTGATTGAATCAAACTCATTTTTCTCTTACGGTACAGGCATATGCACAGGGAGAAAAATGCAGGAAATTTTACTATTGTCAGCATTTATACTACACATTGTAGTACATTTAGGGACAAGTACAATTTGCAGCAATGTCTACCATCAAATTGTAAGTATTAATTCTTACAATTTGTATGAAAAACAAGAATGAACAGTTAGTTTTCTTTCAACAACGTTGTAAGATAAAGTAGTATTTATTGTAGTAAAATTGTATACAATTTTGTGTGACTTTTCTATATACTGGTGAGCATAAATTAACACCTGTTGTAGTAATATTTATTCCACTCATTATTTGAAATTATTATACTTTTATAATAAATTTTACTTACCTTTATTGAAACATCCACAAAAGATATATAACTTACTACTACATTGTTGAGTGGATAAGTTTCAACTTGTGTATTAATATACGTAGTATATACTTATGCAAATTACTATATATTTGCAATAATTTGTACTAATTCTTATTGTAAATTTTATCTAATGTAGTCTGTAAAATGTCTACCTTCCAGTTTTAAAATGTTTCAGTCGCCTGTAGCACTTCTAATATTTTTATCATTAATTCTATAATTTGTCGTTAAAGTTTCATTTCATTATTAAAAGGATCAAAGTAGGTAGTAAAGCTAAACTATGTTAACAAACTAGAAACATATATTCTTAATCTAAGCAAATTCACAAATACCAGACTTCAACATAACACAAATATTTAAAACAAAACAGCAGTCTTCTGTAGTACTTCCTAATTTATTTATTATAATTTTACTACACTACTATGCTACCGCATCGCGGGCGTACCCTCTCCGAAGCTGTAATCGACAATTGTATTCTACTTTCGGTAATTTTCACATTTTCTTCCATTGACAGTTGACTATTGGTACTATTACATCACTAGGTAAGTGCCTGAAGACGGTTTATTAACTGAAACTACCACAGTAATATAGTAAGATTGTAATAAATAAATTGGGAAGTATATATATTAAAACATGAAGAGAGCACTATTCTTCACAACTGCACCTAACACAGGTAACACCAAAAGAGAGGACAATGGCAGTGAACTACACATGTGCATTTCAGTGTCGCGTGATCGAGAACGCCAATCGTCGATGAGCATATCAATGCAAATTGGCGCGTTATGGAAATGTAATTGGGGATGCGCAAAACAACGCTATCCCCATTATATCTGTTTTCACCCATTCCATGTCGACCAATGATAGAAAATATTGTATGTGAATATATAGCCAAAAACAACTACAATCTCTCCAAATATAAACATAAAAAGAAAACCTGATTTAAATTGTTAATTTCAGCGTACACTATAGAAAATGTCGAATTTATTAAAATAAAGAATGTATCAAGTATTCGTTCACCAGACATATGTATGTATATTAAGCGTATAGAAGATTATTTTTATTACGAAATATAATTGCCTGATATAAATATGTATATTTTTAAGTACGAAATAGGATGGGATAGTCTTTTTTTATTATATGATCTTGTGGCTTTATTTGCACATTGTTGTGCAATGGTAGGTAGATATCACAGTAAGGTACTAGTAAAAATATATACTGACATTGTGAAATAATTACAGAATGTGTGCTAAGTTTTCCTACAATAGAGTATCAATTTTTCCTACTTCCAAATACATACAAATTTTAACAAAATTGTGTTACTATTTCAAACATAATCGATCCTGCAAACATCTGTGAACTTCTCCTACAACGACTAGTATTAAATGATAAACGTGTACGTTAGAGCCCACTTGTTTGTATTACTTATTTCTACAAAATCGTTAGTACTGCGCCATATAAGTTTTTACTACAAGGATTTCTCTCAGTGTGTAATACACGTTTTCCAGGAGATTTATTTTTAAAAATTACTTAGAACTATCAGAGAAAATAAATTATAAAAAAAAAGTATGAAAAATTTTAAGAATTTGTCAAAATTAACCCTTTGGAATAAGGCATAACAATCATTCAAAAATATTTGCTTTCTCTTGATAAAAATCAACATAAAAATCAGTTTATTATATTATAAGGTCAACCGTATAACATAATTTAACGGTTACCCTTTCAAAAAAAAAAAAACTTCTAGATAAATACTTACTGTATTATTTCTAATACGGTCCTTAACAAAATGATATTAATTTTAAGATTTGGTATCAAGGAAGAATAAGAAGCTCCGGAAAAACCGTCGTCGGATAAGCCCCGAAATCCCTTAAATCTAATCAATTATATAACTTTATCATTCGTTTGAACACAAAAAAACATTTTTATTATTCCATTCAGATCTTTAATAAATATTTATCCCGAAAGCGACAAGTTTTATACCCTGTAATCATTCAGGTTTATAAATTAAATTAAATTTGTAATTAACGCGGGCATTTACCCTCTTCCGCATTTGCTCAGTGTGTACCTACTAATAAAAAAAAAGTTTTTTTTTAACCCACTGCCAGAACCGGAATCACGATGCCGCGTCAGCAATTTAGAAGCAGGATTTCACATGATTAATAGAGTTTTTTTAGCGGTCGCCTGACTATCAGAGGCGAACCACCCATGTCTGACCAAATCTCCACTCTTTTGATAGGGTCGTTTGGCAATTTTTCAGGCATCCAGTTCACTTTAGTATTCGGGGTCATGTCCGATGCCGGTTTTAATTACGAAACTAACGCGACGTGTGACAGGGTCCTTGCGACATCGTCCTGCTAACCTGTGCGGGGAGCTGTTATATAAGTAAAAATCAATAGAATCTCTGACGGATTTGCTGTCTATCGCGAGATTTACGAATATATTTTTCTAGGTATAATGAGTTATTTTTTTTTTCGTATGCAACCAGTTTGGTTTTACCAAGTAGTTAATATGAACTTATCTATATAAATTACATTGCAAGTTTACCTTGATATCGTTTAGTTTTATTGCCTAGTCATTAAAAGTTTTCATATCCTGGTCCTTTATTTGCTTTAGAGGGATGATTATGAATTTCAACACATTTAACAGAAATTATTTTCATTTTCGGAATTTAAGTCATAAGCAGAAAATGGCATTTTCAGGTTTCGTGCTTCCAACTTTATCATGACCATTAATATTTAATCCAAGTCTCGCCTTCTTTGAATGAATTTTATTAAGAGGACAAGAAAAAATGTTCAATATATCAATATTTTTACATGTATGTTTCTTTTTACAGGTAAACATGTTTGGGATTAATAATAGGTGATAGGGATTGATTGATTTATGTAACAGACCTCTAGTTATAATGTTTAAATTAATTTTAAAAACTAGGTAACAATGGGCTGGGCAATTACCATATAATTGATGGAATAATGGATCGATGAGAATACCTGAATGTTTTAAAAGAACACTTAAAGGCAAGTGCCAGAAATCTTGAGATTGAAAGAGATGTACATGCTGCTCCACGCGTACTGGAAACATCACTCCAAAACCCAGACACAAACCCATTGAACCATTGGGCAGAAATCAAGCGTCGTTTGAAAGAAAAGCCAATTAAGAATAAAGATTAAAAAACAAGAGTCTTATATAAGAATGGCCGAAGGCGATTTTTCAGAAAAAATAGTGACATATATGTCGTCAAAGCTCGTGGCTATGCTACAAAATATTACTTAGTTATAGGATATATATCTACATTTTTTATGTTGTATTTAAGGTAATGTCTTATAAACGAATACCTATGCTATCGAAATTTAATGCACTTTATGATGTTAGCATTGTTACTTCAATCCTGTTTACTTTTTTACGGGTTTTTGCACGTGCAATTTTGTTTATGCTTTGTTAAAAGGTTTGGGCGAATAAAATAAATATATAAATTATTAACCTGGATTATCAGAGAAACGTACATAAGTGGTTGAATATCTATAAATACGCTTAGCCACAATTACGCTTCAGATGTATTATTACAGCGCCAGTTTACTTTGAGCTCTCAGAGATCGCGCTGACGGTCAATGCATCGAGAAACAAAGTTCACGTACGCAACGTCAGATGGCGGAGTGAGTTGTTCTATACAACTCTTCAACAGAAGAATCGAGATGATTCCCTATTAAAATCTAGTAGCGCCGAGATGTCGCTCGAATGTTCTGGAAGTGGTCGCACTGTATTTAAATACGACGCTTCGATTGGGTAGAAGTCAGTTGAATACAGATAGTGAGCGCGCTTAAATCAATTAGTGAACGTAAATAAGTGAATAGTTACTTAAATATTTTATTAGTTATTAGTGCTTAATTAGTTTTCGTTTTACTTGACTGTATTTAATTTTTAAATAGCTTTAAGTGGATAAATAAATCAGTTCTATTTAATACATTGCTGATGTTATTTCTTTGAACGCGACAAAAGCTCGGAGAAAGGATGATATCGCATTGATATAGGTAATGACGACTTTATCTAAAATTTCTATCTTTCTATCTCTAAGGCTTTGGTTTGGTTCTATCTTTTTGATAAATTTTTTTACAACCGCCTATCCCTCTCATTATAAATTGGATACCTATATTTTTTATGTTATTGCCCCACAGGTTGTAACGTACCGTTCCATGGGAAAATCCATTTCAGTTTCCAGTTTTAAGTTTATTTTGAATTAATCATTAATTCCTTTTATTTTGATTGATTTTCCCATGGGGGAACAACCACATGTTGTTCCATTTCATCGAGTTTTTAGTTGTTAATATTGTTTACGACGCGAGTGTCGTCCCCGCACACGGTGCCCGATTCACGCAAGCTCAACTCCTACCATCGCGACTGCGTGAGGAGGAACCGCAAGTGTATTTAAACCGCGCGCTCACCACGAGTTCCAGAGAGAGAGCGAGTTCCTCCCAGTCCTCTCTGGCTGTTGTATCGGCAAAGCTTCTGATACACGTCGAGCTTCTTATTCCTGGTCTGATCGTGGCGCTGGTAAAGCTTACTGGCGTAACACAGGCATTTCACCGATCCCTTTCCGCTCAGGCCGTTGCGCCGGCACAGCCTCTGACGCTCCCAGAAGCTGTGCCTTTAAAGCTGCTTCACCCTTCTCCGCTTTTTATTGTTCTCATTATCTTTTGATATATACTGGCTTCTTTTTAAATTTTTAAAAGCTAATAATATTAAATTGTAGCAAGTACATGCTACTTTTCTTTTTATACTTATACTTTTCATGCATGCTATCTCTTAAATCTTATTTTAATGCATATTTTATCATAGCTTGCTCTGCTTCAGCATAAGTATATTGAAAATAAGAACTTCAAAATGATTGATTGATACATATTGGACAATTTACTAGAATATATGAGCAAATTCACTCAAACTGTAAGTACTGAGAATGCTTGAGATATATTGCTGTTAGGAACGAAATTATTTTATATTAGGTACACATTTAAGCGAATATAAGGTCATATATTAATCAAGTGAAAGGAGTTATGTTATAAAAAAAGAAATATACTTAACCCAAGAACTCTTACAGGTCATGATTTCAGTAAAAATTAAAACAGTATGTTAAAAAATTACAAGTTGAAAAACGAATTACAATTTCATGTAGGTTTTCGTGGTTTTCCTCACTCCTTGGCAAATGTTGAGAGACAAACACCTTAAGTCGCTCCACGGGCGCAGGCGTAATAATAACTCATGGCCGGCCAATGCCCCCTGTAATTGGCGAAAGCTGTTGGGGGATGTAAAGGCATGAATTATTATTATTATGTAGATAATTATGTGATTTTTGATTTAGTTGATAAAATAACATGATGATTTATTGACAATCCATTTTAAAATGAAAGAACGTTCATATATGTTTGTTACACTAAAATATTTACTGGCAGTCAATTTATACATAACCTAAAATTATCATATTAACTATTGGGTTTTGGACGTAATATGACTCGGTTAAAAAAATTTGCTAAATGTTTCGTTAATTAATGATTATAAACACACTTTTATGAGTACTTTTATAATTATATTAAAACTCCCAGTTAACAAAAATACTTTACCCTATTTTACTCACTTCATTTGCATAATAAAGGGAAACATTCCATTTAAGTACTAAAATTTATGGCGGTCACCATATTATAGTAAATACAAAAGCTATTCTACTCCTATAGGGTTGACGGGTTGTAACTATATGTTTATGTTTTTTTTTCCTTTTATATTTACTATAACTATTTGTAAAGGCCATCTGCTGAGCGCATAGAATTTTGTAAAAATATACCTAAAGAATAGATGGTGAAAATATCATTTATGCTGACAAATGCGCTTTGTTAGTTTCTTACTTCCTTGGAAGTTTTTATTGCGTATAGTGATTTATTATAAAAGGAAATGATTTCCGTTCCGTGGACGTTCCCCTTGCGTTGTTACAGCTCTGCGATTTATTATTCTTTATTCAGGAAGTAGGTTGAAAAGTAAAGCGTAGCAATTCACATATACAGATAAATATTTATTTCTCAGAAATACTCGTACAAAATACACCGATGGATAAAATTAGGACGTGGCTTAATAAATTTTGAGTTAATTTTTTTTAATCTTAGAATTCCTATGAAAGTTAATTTAATTTATTGGAATAAGAATATAAAGAATTGTTTGCCAATGATATCGAACAATTTTTTATGAAAAAAAAGAATCAAATCGAAAATCCAAATTTTGTTCAAATTTTCCGTATAGGAATGGAAAAAATTGAAAATAAACAAAAATTGCAGTTTTTAACGGTTTCAATGTCGACTCTAGCTCAAATAACTTTCCTTAAACATCTTTGGATGTTATGGAAAAGATTTATGATGGAATTGTGAGGATTGGTATGCCATTCTTCAAGAGGAGCATTTTCCAACTCAGCTAAGTTTTCAGGAGAAGGATTCAACTCAGGATTACGCACTGCTCACCCTAAACGTTGAATACCAACCTCGTTCAGGCATTCGTTCACAATCTATACGGTTTGGCGTTATCGTCCCTAAGCAAAGAAACTGTCGCCTATGTAAGGTGCAAAGAGTGCGACATGTTTCTCGAGAATCCCCTGGATGTACCTCAGCGTGTTTGATGATCTTCCTCGGATCGCTACAAGATCCCTACTGGTCTTGAAAGAAATGCCACTCCAAAATATTATTCACCCTCCAACGGAAAGGCACTTGAGGAACCATACATGCTTGTCTGTATCTTCTTTCTGGTCTTCTCCAAATAAAGGTGCGTCTATCGGAAGATCTTAAGCCTATTCTGACTTCATCATTAGACCAGGCCCTCATCCAGTCGTCTAAATCCCAATCCACATGCTTCTGAGCAAATTCAAGCCTAGCTTGCTTGTGGGGTATGGTTAACAGAAGCAGCAAGCTTCAGTGCAACCTCACGATGGCTATACCCTTCTTCAATCAAGGTGGCAGTTTTCACACCATCATGCTCACAATATGTAATACACAATTCGACCGCAAGCTGAGAACACACAGTATCAAACCAGCAACGTTATTATACTTGCTGACAATAACAATGCAATATTGCAAATAAGCGCAAAACAAGTTTTAACTTGCACAAAAACTTAAGAGAGAACTAATTGAAGTGGCAGTACAGGATAATTTGTTTTTGTCAGAAATTCTGTGATTTCGTTCATAAACAAATTTATATATTCATAAAATCGATGATGCGCTAATTTTGTCCAAAATTAATTCCCGTGGTATTTGATTTAGGGTCTAAAGGTATTCAAACATAATGAGTGAAATTTTTCCAGGTTGTAATTTAGTTATAAACAGAAAACAAAAATTTAAAATGTCAACTTTAAACTTTATTAAAATATTTGACAGCAATTACTCGACAAAATATTTTCGATAGAACGCTATGGTACAATCACATACATAAATGCACTCGAAGCTGTTACATTATCTGACTGTTGCTCATAATTAAATAGCGAACCCAAAAATTTAGTCTGAACCCTCGGAGTGAAAAGCAAACGTTAAAACTGTTCAAGCATTGTGTGACAACAAATTAAAGCGATGGAAATTATTATTTAGAGTTTTATTAATAACTCGATCACAAACCACCAACGAAGGGTTAAAGGGCTAAAAGAAAATAAGAAGTAATCTTTTAGCCCTGAATCAAATCCCAGAATTTCACGGCACTAGTATGCTTGCTTTTTCATCGTGATGTGAATATTAAGAATTGGAATTGAGTGTGGTATTGGTTGTATTAGTGAGACGTGAAATATTTCCTTGGTCTTCAAACTTCAATACCAGTAATTACCGTTAGTACCCAATATCGTGCTCGTATTTCCTGCTTCCAAAGCAACTCCCTTTTCTATTAAAATTACTTAACATCCTTCAACTTCCCTATCGAAACTTTAACAACCGAAAGCAAACAAAAAAGGATGTTAGAACATACGAAGAAGTGGATTGATGAAGGAAAGAGATACGGGACTAAATTCAACAAGCACAGCTCCGAAAGTTGTAAATTGGGAAGTTTAACTTCGTTCCCCTTTTTGCACAGGAAATTTTCGTTATAAACTACGGTTCCCTATACAAACTCTTTGAACAAACTGCTTCGGAACAGTATAAGGAATATTTTATACCTCATGCCTATTTCCAAATTTGACTAATTGAACAACTCCGATTTGAAATACCATTTTATTTAAGGCGTGAATACGATTCGTTAGACCAATTTACCTTCAAAAATGTAATCCCGTTTTTATAAATGAGGCGAATTCTCCAATTTAGCTTCGTTAACTTTTCAAACGCTTGGCTCCATCCTCTCGAAAATAACTCGCAAAGAAGATAAAACAACGCCGACCACCGCAATCTATATCCGAGTATTCAAATATATCTCTGCTATAGTCCTGATTTCCCTCAGGCGTTCTGTGATATAATATGGCTGAAATAAAATATCTGTGTTGGTTGTTTTTAAATTAAGCTCAATCTCGAGCGATATAAATAAAGAAAAAAAATGGATTATCGGCGCCAGCAGCTTGAAAAGGGTAACAGCTGTAACATGATTTTCACATGAAGTAGTTAACGTACAAGTCTTTTAAAGTGTTGGTAAAAGCTTTTAGGGTTTTAAATTTAAATATTACTGTCGTGTTGTTTTAAGCTCTGTGAATTGCGGCCTTTTTTGATGAAGAGATTTTATATTTTAAAAAGATGACTATGTCGTACATTTACTACATATTCTAAATAAAGAAATAAAAAAAACTCACACAATATATCACGCTTTTGCAAGCAAATTAAGAAAATAGTTAGATGTAACTACTATATATAACATAATATTGTCCAAAAAAAGGAATAAATAAAGAAATAAATAGAAAAGTTATATATAAACAAAATCGAACAGCATAAGAGGACATGGGCACGTATATAAATAAAAAAGTACATAAAATGGTTATCAACTATACATAAATTGTTAATTCATAAACTCGTCGATTGTATAAAATGAATTATTCTTTAGATGTAACATTAATTCTCTTTTGAATTTTGAAACAGACCGACATTGTTTTAGTGCAGAGGGTAAAGTGATCCCTTACAGCACGCGTAAAATGCGGTGGAGCTCCATCTTGCATAAACCACAGGTTCAGTTTTAAACAAACATCGTAACAATGAATTTCCTGGGAGATGGATAGGGCGAGCAGGTCCCATTGCTCGGCCTCCACGGTCTCCCGATCTAAACCCGTCGGACTTTAGTATCTGGGGTTATTTGAAAAGTTTAGTGTACGCAACACCGGTAAACGATCTTCCAGAGTTGCGCCAACGAATAGAACACTGTTGCCAGATAATACGAGAAAAACCCTTGTTTTTTGACAGAGTGCGCGCTTCCTTTGAAAGCAGATGTAGATCATGTGTCGAAATGGAAGGACGTCTTTTTGAACATCTTCTTTAGTTATAATCTATTTTATGTTAAAATACAATAACATCTTAAAACCGCTAAAGCAAACTTATTCTGCATTTGCGATAAAATCGTAAACAGTTAATTTGTGGACATATGTTTATTATGACTTTTAACTTTATTTTCGATCGTACTACATGCCCTTAAAATCTTTAAACGATGTTTTAAAACAGCCTGTATATAAATAATTAGGGTGGTTCTAAATTTTAGAGCATTATTCTCTCCATAACAGGCTAAGATTAAGTCTTCCATAACTTATCCGGGACAGAAAGAATGAAAACAATTTTTCATAAATAACTAATTATTTTTTTTACAATTATGAGGGTGGATGAAGAAATAAAAATTGTTTAAATCATTATTTTTTTTTTAGAGCACTGCTAGAAAGGAGAGATAACAGTTAAAATTTCAAAACCAGTCGACCATTTCAGAAAGAATATAAAAATATGAAACTGTAAAAAATTGTTTTCAAATTTTTAACCACTAAAGTGTTCACAAGAGTGAAATTCAATTTTATTTTTCGAGCTTTTTTTAAACCCAATTATAATTCTAAAAATAATTTAATTTTGAGGGACCCTCTATTACTATTTTATCTAAGTAGAATAGTTTTATTTAGAGTCAGAATTTTGTTTTTCGGCTTTAATTTTAAAACACAAAGAAAAATAATATTTTTAACTCACGATCAATGTCTGTATCTTCTTTCGATCACGATCAAGGGCCCCCCTACACTGAAGGGAAAGATTAAACAGGTACTGTTAACAAAATATTGTTTAGTTAACTAATATTATAGTTAATCTAATAAAAAAAAGACGTAGTGAAGGCTTAATACTCCCATTTTGTTAATTGAACAAACCAATTGAGTTCACTTAAACAATAAGTATTGTTTATTTAAGAAAGTGAGTGTTGTAAGAAATAACAAGAATTTTCTACCCATACCTGGCAGCAAGTACGTTAAATTGTCGTCAAAAATCCATATATTCCACATAGATTGAATATACGGCAGACACGATTATAAATTATTTATGTACATCGTGTATTTACTAGATGTCGAGGTGTGATCAATAAAACAGCGAGTTCTGCCGCACCACCGGTGGTGGCTTTTGACTTCTGCGAATCCATAATAAAGATATCGTGCACTTTATTATTAATATAATGCCACCTAATAAATATTATACTGTTGTAAATAATGTACCTACTATATAGTCGAAAAATTTTCCTAAATTAAACACATGGTCATTTTGCTCTAATTTTGCGATTAACTTTACAATGGCCGACCAAAAACCCCACAAAATCTACCAACTCTCACCGTGTCTATAACAAATTTTCACTATTTCTATACGCTGTTGGAGCGTGTATCATTCCATTTTCTTAGACCGCATACTTTTTACTGATAAACGCCAGAGATGTGAGGCCTACAATTTAACATATCAAAAATGTCGCGAAATTTAAAATGGGACTTCTTAGTGGAAAACCGTTTATATCTTACATAATAATGTTAAATTTGAAATAAATTTTTAGCACTTGAGCGATGTATATACGTCCTAATGTTGAAACTAATGATAATTTCGTAAGCGAAGAGCAACTTCATCGGCGCCATAAAACCGATACGTTCAACAAGAGTATATCGCCGGCTCCACGGCGAGGATTCACGAAATATATCGCCCAACGATGGGCGAAATCCGAACGAAGAAAAGATCAGAACCAAGCGGGAGATAAAAGACATTACGCGAAATCGAATTCTAAGCGATTGTTAGGTACCTATCCGGAACGGTCCAGATTGTATTTTTTCAATTTGTCCGCGCCGCCTTTTCCAGTGAAATCATTTTGTATTAACGTAGCGAGGAAATATTTTTAAAAATTAATTCGTAACCATTATGCATGCTCCCCTAAAAATGCTGCAGCGTTGGCTCGGAATAAATAACTTGAAAGTGCCCGGTTTAAGCGGGATTAAAAATAAATTACTTTTTGATTGGATTCCCTTGGAGGGATTAACTTTTTTTATGCAGTATAAAATAGGACAGTATACACAAATAAATTCCTGGTTGTAAATTTAATAATCTCATTCTGAACTGTACTGCCAATTGAAAAGAATGAAAAGAAATTAAAGTAACAAGAATTCATGCATGTATGGCGACCAGAGTGTACCATACCACGCACAATGTTGCTTGGAAACTTTGTTTGCTTAACGGACATTAAAAATATTTTTATTTTAAACGTACAAATATGACCCTGTTCAAACTCCCAGTTCCAAAAAATTCTTTCTAGTTTTTTAGCCCAGTTTCAACGGCCGTGTTCGTATTTATAGACCATCAAATAATTTCATGCATAAAAACACATTTTTGGGCTGAAAAGCGTCAGTAATATGTTTACGTTAAAAAAATGTAGGCAAAAAATCTTTTATTTGTGATGGCAAATATATTATTTTAAGGAAATTTGCATTAAAGACAAACTGTGTCAAATTTTGCTTCTTAAAATTCAACCTTCTTCGCCCAACATTTCTAAATGTCTCAATAATTGGTTGAGAGTTCTTTATTAGTTTCTGACTTTCTTTTCGTTCAATAGACAATACTAGCAAACTGGAAAGTCGTTAAGTCCTTAATCGTCATAGTAGAGCAAAGGTAAATTTTTTATTCTTTTCGTGGTGAAGAAGCTTCTCTCAGCACTTGCACTCGTAACTGGAAGCGTAAGCAGAAGTTTGAGAATTGTATTCAGCTATGGGCACAGAGTTTCTTGTTGGCTAATCATCATTATCGGGTCTGTTGGCTTCCCTTCAAAATTTGAAGAGCACGTTTTCTCAGATCAAGTTCTTATTTCAGGCCAGCTATATGTACAAACAAATTTTATTTTGTCACAAATTCACCGAAGTTTCCGTGGCATAAAAATTGTTACTAGAAAGATTTATACTCTTCAATACTTATACTAAACAACCGCTATCTTGTTTGCATCTTGGAAATTATATATTATGGTCTAAAACCTCGTTGAACACTTGCTTATGTTTACCTTTTCCAGACGTGCTAGTTTTATTCGTCTGTGCCACAGTGGATAGAATCACTGAATTACCTAACTTAAGATCACCTTCGCCAGTGGCGGCCTCGTGACTTTTTGCCCATGGGAGGCTAGTGTAACCTAACTCTTCTCGGTCAATAAATTATATTTTTATATCTATTACTGTATCATTGGAAGTGTAGAATAAAAATTGACATAAAAAAGAAATCAAAGTAAAATAAAATTACTCGCCTAGCTGAATAGGAAAATGGATCAATGGTGTAAGGTGATAGGTAAAAAGCTAATAAAAAGTTAAAATAAACTCTTAATAAACCAAAAATAAACTAATAATAAATAACAAATGCAATAGTAAGTCATAAAATTCTACGGTAAATAAAAAATAAGTTGTTGATAAATGATAATAACAACTAAATAGATCTATGTATAAACACCATTTATTTTATTAAAAATAATAGGGGAGGCTTAGCCTCCTTAGCATCCCCTGACGAGCCGCCACTGCCCTTCGCTCGATTTGGCTGTTTTTGTTTATTAGCATTTTGTCCATCACCACATAAGCACTTGTATGTCATTTTCTTTGCTCCTTTCCAAGCCTCGTCACCTTTCAGGGTAGACCTCTATTTTTTAAACAGTTTTATAAAATCATTTATTACTTGGACTGCTATTACTATGAACAAATTGTCCTTTTGAATTGTTACAGAAACCTGTTTCGTGTACTCCAGAATTTCTCCTAAACACTACATAGTACATATATCAAAATCGCAAATCCGATATAAAAGTCCTTCTGCTATTGCAGCTTCCTGCTTATTTGATGACTTTTGAAAACTTGCAGGTGCTGATTTAGCAGCTGCAGTTTAAGGTACAACATCTTCTTGTATCTGCAAACCCATCTTCTATCACTGGGCCATATTATATTTCTTGGAGCTTTCATCATTTCCACATTAAGAATCCTTAAACCTCTGATGTCTGATTGTTGATGTTGATGGGAAGTTGGAAGTATATAACTTCTAGTAAACCAAGTGAATCGTTAAAAATCGGAATATTTTTTTGCGACATCCACTGGAAGTAAGTTCAGTCTATGAGCGTAGTAGTTAACATATATACACGGATTCTCTGCATATTCTCGAATCTTAAAGCTCATCTAATGTGACATTTTATTACGGATGCCACATCGAACAACTGTCAATCTTAGAACAAAAAAGCAGTTACATCATTTGCTGAAACAAATCCCAAAAATCATGGTCCTCCAGCCCGTGAAGAAATATTAGATCTTAAAAGTAAGTACGAACTAAACTACATATCAAAGTTAACATAACATCTTACAGGTTATGTTCTCGATGTGACAAATTATATGCCTATGCTCTGGTTATCTTCATACCAGGAACAAATGTAGTGAGATATACTGGTATTGCAGCCACTAAAACGTTTCACTTGATGTTTAATTCCTCGGCTACCAGAAGTCGTTCGCTGCGGAACGGTGACAGGTATTCGTACCTGTACGCCCAGTTGCAACAGTGAACTGTTGGGTGTACAATGCTGCTTGGCACCAGAAAGCTTTCTTAACAATGATATTTAATCTTTAATGCAGTAGCCTTAGCTCGTTACGTTAAGTAAAATATCCTCGGGACCAGTAAATCTTCTTAGCGAAGCTGGTCAAAAAATGTGATAATCAAAGTTAAATCTTCTTAATGAAGGTGGTTAAAAATATGCTTGATGTTGAAACAGTTATTGTGGGTAATGTGTGTGAAATTCCATTAATTTAGTTCTTCATGCAGAAGTAAAAAAAAATACCACATTATTAGAATTTCTAAGTTCACTTCTTACTGGTTGAAATTCATAATTACGTTGAAATTAAATCATATGTCTCTTAGATTTTCTTTGGCCCAACCTTAATAGAAATTGACCAAAGTAGAAAAATGATGATCTCTTACCTTAATACACCTCAATAGGCAGCGAGGAAATCAGAGTCAAGCATCTTATAAATTTTTAAATGTTAACAAAAATGGACAAGTTAAATTCCCTAACCTGAAATAAAATGGTAAGCCTGACAGCAGAAAAGTATAGTCATGTGGAAAACTGAAATTACGTTATATGCAGTATTGTATACAAGTTCTTAATAAATATATTGCTATGATATGTCATGCTAAACATAACCTACAGGATCAAACATCAACTATAAAATTATTTATGTAAATGTATTTTGAACTACTTATTTATTTTGTAAACATATGTTAAAATTTAAACTAAAAACTTACTTATTTCGTATCTAATTCAAAAAGGGCAGGTTACCATGGATTTTAAGGAAATAGGTTCCTTCGCTGATTGTTCGAACGTGGGTTTATTATGCTGTATCGTATCGTTGGAAACGATATCTATCATCGTTGCTGGCGCCCTTTTTGCCTAGGAGATATCAAGTTGTTGAAAACAAATGTGAGGGACTTCTTTTTCGGTTTTTCCTGAGTATAGTTGCATTTCGAATAATTATCCAGAAATTTTAAATTTGTATCACAATATCAATCTTTAACTTTTAAAATTTACTTACAAGAATGAGAGTATTGCGTGTGTAGTGCCAAGATGATGGAAATCCAGTGATTTCGAGATTCGGGATGGCGTATTTCTAATCCTGGAGCCGATTGAAGAGTCTTGTTCGAGCCTATTTGCTGTGAGATCGTTGGAAAACCATATGGAAGCTGAAATGATTGTTGTAGAGTTGGAATAAATACTTGGATTACAATAGAGCAGTTTTTCGTACTTGAAGTAAGCGATTTTATCATCTTTTGAATCTATAACTGGCGTCAAAAGCGTAAAGGGAATTTTAGGTTATATTATCGTATGATAACAGTGAATCTAGTGGATTTTTGTGTGTAAGCTTAATGTTTGATTCTATGGGTTAAATTCACGAGCAGTTTACGTTGGCATTATTTGATATACTTGATCTTATGACGAGAATTTAGCGGGAGATTTGAGTTCTATATTTTGATATTAAAACAAGAAATATGAGTTTTTAGTTTGGATTAAGATTCTAGAAATCTTATTTTGTATAACTACAATAGTAAAGAACTTACTTACCCTGAGGGAATCTTTAGAAGATTCATTTCTTTGTTCATCACATTTATTTAACTCGAAATAAATAAATTTTACTACTATCACATTGCTTTTATTCACTGTAGTATAAGAACATCACGAACGAATAACTACTACAGTCACAGTGAAGATATTTAAGTGTATATCAATGTATATAAAGATTATAATCGATGGTTCAGTGGTGAGAAATGACCTCTCCACGTCTCGAGGTTGACTGAAGATAATAAGTCCGATTGGTTTGCGGTGTACCCAAAACATTGTGGAGGGGTAAATTTAATGTACCTGTGTATTGTACATGCCATCTAACATATGGGGTGTAGCATATCCGTGGAGTAACTGAAAAGATAATAGATGACGCTGACTGTATGAAAGGTGAATAAAACAGTGTTGAATTAATTTTAAAATTTAATAAAAATTATAAAGAATTATCTACAAGTTTCGTAGCAATATTCTAACAAAACTTGTGTTTGCAATATTAAGCAAGAATATGAAATGTTACAACATCGATCCACTCGCCTGTTTTTTGTGATACTCAAACACCAATCGCCGTATCAGCCAGCATAATCATTGCCTTCTAATTTATCAATCAAACCTTTAAATTCCATGGCAGGATCGCAGTATTGAGAATAATAAAAATGACATTCTTTTCCTTTACACAACAAACCGACAAAAAAGCAAAGTTTGATATAACTGAGTCATCTCACCCGTTGAGTCATTCCTCCCGGAATTGATCTGTAGGTGTCTTAAAACGTGGGTATAATATTATGCAAATTTACATTAGGAATTCCAGCTGTAACAAACTTGCGAACTTCGTATATCCCCCCTTCTAACAGCTGCATTCGTAATTAGAAACCCTGTAGAAGGCATATAGCGCGTAATACAACCTATTGAGAGCTTCACCGTGAGAAATATCTTCGCCACCTCGGAAGACGAGATCGTTCCCAAGAAAATATTGGAAACGTACATCAATTCGATAGGTATGCAAATTCACGACGAATATAGAAACATGATGAGCAGATGGTCGCATCGGTGAAATGGAATATTTTATGAGGTTTTTTTTTCCAACGTGGATATTCTAGGAAAAATGCGTCATCTCCCCTGTATGGCATAGCCTGGATCGATATCAGGCTTATATATTAAAATTTTCCATTACGAAAAGAGAACCAAACCCTTTCACTCTGCTATTGTTATTCATGGCTTTGACTTTAAGGTTAAAAAGTATTCTAAAGCAAATTTATTACAAAATGGCAGCTTTTAAAAATCTACAATTATTCACAACGCCGTATAAGTGGAAATTTATTGAAACTTACCCTCCGCGAAGGTCGTTAGGATGAGTTCAGCGCGAGGGCGAATACAAATTGCTCGATTGTATCCGCGTTGCGTATATCTGCGGACAATAAAAGGGTTGGCGTGTTTCGATAAATTATTTCGACGATGGAAGATCCAAAAAGGCTTCGGGGTATTCGGGTATCCATGACGACGCAATCTTTGCCGAAGCACAAAATGCTTTTGTTTTATCACACTCCCGGCTAATCTAATTCATCCAATAAGTCAACAGCCCCGGATGCCGAAAATTTCGAATCACTCTCGCCTGATTAATTAAAGCGGCGAGAAGCGCTTGTATTAAATTGATTTTCATCGGAAGAAGAAGGACCTCATAGAGTCAACGGTGTACCGGAATAAGAAGCGGACGAGAGGTATTTTGCGCGAAGATCGATGTCGAACGTCTGGGGAACGATGTAGACGTTAAATGAGAAGTTAAAAAATTTAATAATCTCTGAGAAGAGTTTTCGTAAAATGAGATTTTTTTTTAATGCAAGGTAGATTAAATTAGAGATTCGTTTAAATATTTGTAAAATGGATATTAGGGAAAATTTTCAATTGCTGTTATTGTACAAGACAGAACTACTAAAGAATTCGTTATATAATTATAAACATTTTTTCGTATTGATCCGAGTTCCAAGTATTGATACTTGCAATGCATTTTGCCTAAAACTAACATTTCGCTTTTATAAAATAAAACCACCTATTTGGTAATTTTTTTTTAATCAAATATAAAAAGCTCCGAATTTAATTAACAGCTAACATTGCTGAAATTTCAACATTTGACTCCTTAAGAGTCGTTCTTTGGTCCGTTACGACAACATTGTACTTGCTGAAGAAGCATTCTGCAGCTACGCTGTTGATTGGACTCCAAATGCTTTGTAATGCTGCTTCAGCAAATGACGGGAGCAGTATTTGGCAGCGAACAATATGTCCTGCTCATTGTGATCTTCATTTCTGTTAATTGCCCGAAGGATTAACCTATGAAAGTGAGTATACCCATAGATATAGAACAGTGTCTGGAAAAACCCTCCAGGTGATTACGGGCACGGTGCCGATCGATCTTCAAGTCCAGGAAATAACTTATCTACACCAATATAGAAGCGCGGATATGGAAGTGGTTAAGTCTCAGGCTAGAAGCAACATCGTTGATGCCTGGCGGCAGAGATGGGAGACCGAGCACGTTGTTCGCCAGTGGACGAAAAGATCAGTGACGTTAGAGTCTGGATTGGCTGTGAGCATAGATACCTAAATTATCATCTGACAAAGGTCCTAAGCGGACACGGCGTCTTCAGAGCTTATGCTATGAGATTCAAAAAGGATGACACTGATACTTGCGTCTATTGTGGGCAAATTGACACCGTGGAGCATACCATTTTTGTGTGCCAAAGGTGTGTGAGGGCTGAAACCTATGGGAAAATAGGATATATAATTACGCCGAAGACCCTTATAACCAGTATGATTGAAACCCCTGCTAATTGGAGAGACATTCACTCCATGATCTCCGCGATCATGAAGGACAAAGAACTGGAAGAGAGAACGTGGCAGATGAGGATTCAATAGAATTGAAGCATGAAGATAGCTCACACCGGACACACCTGATGATATGTTGCGCGACGGTACTGGGTGTGTTTAGAGGCTGCAGATGCAAGACACACATCGTTCGTAGTGGATTTCCTCCTGGGTAAAAAAAAAAAATTATCTCGAAACTGGATACTTGTGACGTTAGTGCCAGAAATATCTGCAGAGTGTTTCCATTGCCGATAATATCCAAACATTTTTATATGTAATTCCAGGACGACTTTCACACAGGAATACATATAGAGCACATGCCACACATACGTTGTCACTGTTTGCTGTTACATGATTGGACCATCGTAATTATTATCGCGTCAGTTTCATGAAGCCGGAGATATTCGATGAATTTTAATTTCCCCTCTTTCCGCACGTGTCTAGTAAACTTTCAGCATCTGTCACCGCAACATTTAGCGCCGTCCTAATGGAAAAACCGATATCGCACGCACCGAGTTATCGCCGCATTACATAACGGAGGGAATTTTCACCGATATCGATGTGAAATTTTAACGTTCATTTTTCTCGGCCTCTCGTTCCTTTTTTCGACATCGGAAGCACTTAATTGGACTCTCATCACACGGCGAATCCATTATCTCATGTACAAGTTCATTATTCATTTTAATGGAAAATAGGGCAATCTCTGGCATCATCGAGTGATTACGTTGTATTATCTAGTCGATGACTCCTAATTTATGAACAGCGACGTAAGCACATCAATAAATCAAGTGGGTACTGAAATAACAGCAACATATAGGTGAGTAAGGTGCGCCTTCAATGTTTGCGAAACTTAATCACATTGCCGAAAATATCATGAATTACTTCGACTGAAATTTACGCTACTTCAGTTCAAGGTTTTTGTATAGTGATTTCTTGGTCAAACATAAGAAAAATACTTCTTATAATCAAGGGTCGAATTATCCACTGTTATAGATTTGCGCGCTCGCACGACAGATAGAGCGGTAATATAAATTTAATTATAGCTTAATTAATACTTTATTATATTTTCTATTATATTAATTTTTAGTAATACTTAGATGTGCCTCAGACGACTGTATTTTAGCAAAAAAGGTCGCATAGAATAGACTCAGAAAAGAAGCGTCATTTCGAGTCAGAAGCTTTTTTCTAAGATGGCGAATATTTTACGTGTGTTTGTGCATATTTTGGATAAGTCTTGAATGGAGTTTTTCACGAACGTGCGCCGATTTTTTAAAAATAAAACAACCGAACATTAAGCGCAAGATTCTATTCTGAGCAATAAGTACACGCCTGTAACCTGTGCTTCGTCCCCACATCAAGATGTAAGAAATGGCAGAGTATACCAATGAGTAATATACATCCAGCAGGGAGTCACTATCTAGCACTGATTTTAGCTGGAAAAGAACAAAATAAGCTTGATTAAGCTGTTTACACACGTGTGATGTATGTTCGACAAAATTCAGGTTACTGTCAACTATGATACCAAGAAACTTTACCGATTTTGACAACGGTATCGTCAGGTCAGCACACCTTCTCTGGCGAAAATGTATATATGTGGTTTTGTCTTTGTTTAGAATCAGTCTATTTGTACTACACCAGCTCTCAAACTCACATGTAACGCGACAAATTTCGTGCTCTAGATTCTCAATGGAATCAGAAGACACGGCAACCGTGGTATCATCAGCAAATAATACTACAGGAGCATTTGAAATAAACTGCGGCAAATCATTTATGTATAGTAAAAACAGCAAGGGCCCAAGAACTGACCCTTGTGGTACTGATTTTAACTCCGACTCGGCCTGCCGTAATACAACCTTCATTTTGCATCATCAGTTACAAAAGATGTTATCCAGCCTTGTAGAGGTTCACGTATACCAAGCCGATACAATTTATCCTGTAGGAAGCGAGGGTCAACACTATATAAGCTCTTGCCAAGTCAAAAAAAAACACCAGTAACATATTGGTCTTTGTCAAGGTTATCGTATACGTATTGTATAAAGCCGATACTGGCCATTTCAGTCGATTTATTTTTCTGAAACTCGTACTGTCTAGGAGACAAAATTTTGTATCTGTCTAAGAAATTAGTGATTCTTAAACAAATAACAGATTCAAAGATTTCGGAAAAAGTACTCAATATTGAAATAGGCCTATAATTTAAGAGACTAGTGTGGTCACCCCTTTTAAAAATCGGGATTACATTTGCAATTTTCAGGCTAGAAGGGAACACCCGCTCAAGCACGGCAGTATTTATAATTTCCGTAATAGGCTGTAAAATTTCATGTTTTACATATTTTATAGTTTTGATGTTAATTCCATCGAAACCACCAGAATTAGTATTCTTCTACTTATTTATAGCGGCATCTACTTCAGCCACAGAAACCAATACATTGTAGGCAAACCAATATCCGTCAATGGCAATATGGATTTTCGTAAACGTCAAAACTTGTTGTAACATTGTAAGAAAAAAACGTAGAGACACAAATAAGTAAAATAGACACTTTTAAATTTACAAATTTCCTTCTTTCGTTTTCCAAATACACCATTTCTTTCTTTTAGGGAAATTATTTCCTTTTTATTGTCACAGACGATTTTATTAAAGCTTTTGAATACGCCAAGCGTGAATGCAAATTTATTAGTAAAAGAAGGCAGCAATATTGAGTTATTCTATTCTCATCTTAGCTTGATTTTTTCCACTTTTTTCGCATTGTCTACGCTCCAGTAATATTCACATCTGTTCGTTCGCTGTGAATAGGACAAGAAATAAAAGAAAGTAGTTCAACTAGATGCAAAGCTCACTTTATAATGGAAAGCAATTACACTTGCTGTCGACCGTATAGTTACTGCAGTTAGAGTAACAGTAACAATAGCGAGGATAGTTTAAAAAGAACTCGGCACTACTCCCGACTTAATCGACTCAACTACGCCAAGAAATAAGCCGAGTCACACAATGTGACGTCCCCATTTCCGGCGCTGCGTATGAACGGAAGTTGATCTGGGACGCTGTCCCTTTAAATATTTACGAAAGCGATTCCGTAGTATCCCGCACGCAGTTATCAACCCCTTTGCGACGCGACGGCCCTTACCCCACGCTCGAGACGTAACAAATCTGCTGAAATATGCAAGGCGAACTCCTTCGTCTTCTAGTCCGCAGGTGTATTTTATCCTTGCCCGTCCGATATTCTACCTGGGTTATCTCCATTCGCAAGTGTCAATTTTTAATCGAGTTATGTCCGACGTGCCTCCCTTTTCTCATTCCTCTCTTTCTCGCCGTATCTTATCAGATCTAATAAATATTCCACGGAGAACGTGACAATAAAGAAGGGAGACTTGAATTACGACGCAGACTTTGAAGGAATTTTGGAAAAAAATATATATATTGAAACAGATATTCATTTTGCTTCTAAAAGAGCAATATATCAAGTTATTTATAGTTTTTATATATCTCCTGTGTTTTAAGAAAGGTTAGCAAGTATATTTTACTGGCACTTTATACGTTAAAATGTTTTTTCGGTTGAAAACGAAACGAGGATGTTTGTTTGTTGTATAAAAAGTGCAAATCTAGCAAATTTCACTGAAAGCTTTTCTCCCATACTTGAAATCCTTTTTTTTGGCAGGAAAACAACTTGCCTTTGGGAAAGTATTCGCACAAACGACAAAGAATAAAATATCATTCAGCAAAATATAGGATGCCGAAATCAAACAGAATGCTTCTGAGAGATCGCTTGACTCGCTATGAAATTTTCCTTTTATCTGCACGATGAGTTTCTCAATGCGCCCTTTCGTAACGGCGTTCTGTTTTGTGTTACAGTCGATTCCACTTCGCAGTTTGATGCAATCAGGGCGTACCTCAAAGAGCTTGACATCACCAGCGCTGTCTGGATTGGGCTTCAGAAAAATAGCGACAAACCTAACTTCACCTGGACGTAAGTATAATGGTATTGATTTGTGTTCAATAAAAACATGTGCGCCCCACTGCAGTACAAATTTGCAGAATGTCATAAAAGTTTTTTTTTGCTTTGCCGTTAAAAATAGTTTAACAATAGATATTCGCATATGGAGTTCTTATGGTTCATTCTGTTCTTAAAATAAAAGTATTTAACTGTTTATCAGCTTAATTTTGTTTTCTCAAATGTTTAAAGCGCTAGTAACATAATCTAAAAATATAATAATTGATCAATTTAAAATTGCACTTACAGCGTTAATCTTAAGCCTATTTTAACTTGAAATACGGTTTAGCGCCTCTCCCCACGCCTTGCTCGATGTTTCTTATTTCAGAAAAAAAGAAATCATTAATAATAATAATATATTTATTTATTTCCTACAGGCGTATGCCCAATTACATGAAAAATATATAACAAACATCCTATAAGTTTTTTCAAAAGTGTAAGAATCCGCAATTCTGTAATTCTAATTAACAAGATTTAATTTCATTTCTTGAAACTAGCTGGTGATAAGTACCGTGGGATCTGCGGTAGCAGTTTCTTTCAACGGGAAAGACGTTAGACGTTATTCAAATTTCGCTAACCCGTGGTAGTGCATTCACGGTATTCATCTTATCTTTCGCTAGCCTACCTAAAGCCCAGTTTGCTGTATCGGCAAATCCCACGATACCGTCCGAAAGGGCATTTGAAGTTCAGAAAAATAACCAGAAACGGCATTGATGCGCCCTCTTGTAGAGACAAGTAGAGCGAGCTATCGTCTTAGTACCATGAGCGGGAGGTTAGTCTATATAAACCCTAGCATGGTTGCTAGAGTTAGTCAGTCAGTCAGTTAGTCAGTTTTAAGTTCGTGGAGTCCGAATCAGCTTTTGAAAAGCTCGCGTTCCCCTTCGTTACCGGGCGAATCTAAATTCTAAATTAAATTTAATAATTCTTTAGTTTTCTTTTTGATTCTATAAAATCCCCCAAAATTCCGGAAAAATTCCAGTAGGAAGCAAAAGCTTTCCCTCGCGAAGTGATCTTGGTGTTAAGTGTTAAAAACCGTTCGTACGAGTCCCTTTGTGTTATAAAAGAATTAGTGTCCCTTAATATTTGGATTACGAGAAGAATAAGCCCACATCTTGGCTGGTAAGATGAATCAAAATCTCGCTTAAAAGAACTAACCACCGCAAAAGACTAGACCGTATCTCGTTCTCTCTCTCTCTCTCTCTCTCTCTCTCTCTCTCTCTCCCTCCCTTGATTTATGTTTAATTGTAATTTCTAAAGTTTAGATTACATTTTGTTTTATTTTCATGTTTTCTTTTTTTATTATTTTTGTCAATATATTTGTTAAAATTACTAAATGCATCGTTTCTTTTAATCTAATAATTTGTATCCCCAATATGTGTTCCGGAGAGGAACCCTCATTTCAGAGAGACAGCGAGAGTAAAGGAAAATTTGACAATCTTTAGGCAAGTAACGACCTGTCCCGACCGATCGAGAAATAACATCGTGGTGGAAATATCTTTGGCTAAGTAATCAAACCAACCGCTACCGAACAAAAAGATCATTTCCTCGCGGTGGCTCAATCGTCAAAAGAGCAGGTTGGGTTATCTGAAAAAACGAGGGTGTGATTTCGCATCAAACATTTCAAAGCGGACCACCCTATCAAATAAATAACCCGTGGCGTTACAAAAGTATCATGATGTATATCACATAAGTGCCAAATATCATTGTAGTTGCTACATATAGACTTAACTATGACACTGTATTGACTGTATTGGAAATGGAACTATTCCAATACAGTAAAACATACATTAATATCGTGTTTCAATTCCTGGACAAAGAAATTAATTTTACTTAAAAGCCAGCAGTTATCCAAATTATTATTCAACAAACCAAATAGAAATTTAATATTTAATATAATCCGCCTATTTTGTAGTGATACAAATCTTGATAGCATAACGTTGTAATCCAATCCTCTATCGGGATAAACACCATCAATTTTGTACATTAACTATTTTAAAAACCTTCTTTGAACTGCTTCAAGATTATTAATATGTATCTGATAGATCGGATACCAGATCAGGGATGCGTATTCTAACTTTGATCTAACAAATTTTACATTTGCCGATATTAAGGCTTAAATGGTTGCGAGTACACCATTCACTCACCGCTAGTATATCGTTTTGTAAGCTGATGCAGTCTGCCATGGACGTAATTTCTTTAAAGATTTTCAGATCGTTAGCAAACATCAAGTGTTCGTTCTGAATAACATCGGCGATATCACTAATAAATAATAAAAACAACACCGGCCCAAGATTCGATCCTTGTGGTAGACCAGATGATGGCTCGAATGTTTCCTATCTAACATGCATGTACTCCAGAAACTGCTCTCTTCCATGTAAATACGACGCTAAGAGAGGTAATAGTGATGGCGAGAAGCCAATAGCCCTTAATTTCCACAGAAGCACATAATTGTCGACCTGATCAAATGCCTTCTGAAAGTCGGTATATATTACATCTACTTGACGTTGTTTGTCACGGCTTTCGGCAACAAATTGTATGAAACGTCCTAAGTTAGTCACTGTGGAGCGCTTGGACATAAACCCGTGCTGAGTTGGTGAAATAGTAGATCTAATGGAGTTGTATATATGATCACACAGTATAGACTCAAAAATTTTCGCCAAATTACATAAAATACAAATAGGTCTATAGGTGTGCACATTTTCTGGGCTTCCAGTTTTTAATATAGGACATACTCTCGCTGTCTTCCATATTGTTGGTAATTCCGAGGACTTCAAGATTAAATTGAATAGGTAGAAAAGAGGTTTTGCAAATATCCTCGCACAGTCACGCACAATGAAGCTTGGTACAGAATCCACCCCACAGAGAAATCTATCTTTTGATCTTTTCAGGCAGTTGAAGCTTTCCTCCATAGATATTGAGGATATGTGCATATTGGAGAATGCATCGATTTGCGTGCTTTGAAGATTAAAACAATTGACATCGGACTGTCGATAGACACCATTAAAGTATTTAGCGAATGCATTCATAATTCTCTATGGTGTATCAAGCACAGTGTCGTTATAATTCATAACGCCTGGTATTCTACTGTGGCTACGTTTACTACTTATAAAACGCCAATGTTGCTTCGAGAATTTTGTTAGAATTTTCCGAACTTCTAGTAAGAATTTTATTTTCAAACTAACACCATACCGTCTTAGTCAGTTATGATCTATACCACTTCTGGCACATAGAATGCCAATATTAACTTTTTTTTGTTTTTTTTAGATCTGGTAAATTTGTCGCATCATTTCTGACCAGTTTGTGCTGAAGTTGACTAATCCTAAATTCAACTATTTTTTTACGTTTGCACTCATTCGAACAAACCCAAATATTTCTTGGGATGTTAGATATTTAAGTGTTTTACTAATGATGATGCGTGCTAATATTTCAAAAGCTATCAGTACCAGAACTATGCCAAATATGTAACAACAATGTAGATACAGAATCTTGCACTGCATTTGAAGCTTTAATAAAGGACTATCAGGTTCCATTTGAAACAAAAAAGAAAGTTTTGTTAACTCAAAAGGAATTATCCATTTTGGACATGAGTCTTTGAATAGCCTATATATGATTTTATGTCGAATACTAAAATGCTAAATTGTTACATCATTGAACTTGCTTCTGTTGATGACGCGATTAATTCACTAGATCGATAGAAATTGTACCACTTCATTTAAAATAAGAAGATTAAAATGAACATCCTATTTACCGAAAGTGTTATAAAGCCGAAGACATCTTTCTTAAATAGACCATAGTCGATCATGACTGAGTTTCAAAATCAAATTCCATTTAAAAATTCAAACAATTCTAATGAGACAGTTCGGCAGAACACTATCTTACCAATCCGCCTTGAGTAGGTCTTTTACGTCATTTCAGATCCTTATTTCTCCAAAACTGTACATGTTTCTTTCCATCATTATTTGGATAATTACCTTATCATATATTCAAAACCTAATTTGCTATTTGTGATTTCGCCAGGTACCCAGACAATGTTGTTTTCTTTTGGATGCTCGACTTGCGTATGGTAGGACCAGTATAGTTTTGAAAAAGCTTGTCAATACATTAGACTATTCTTAGAAACATTTGATACCCAACAATTTATCAGTTCCATGACAGATATAGAAAGTTATGGGATGAAGATTTTAAGTTTTTCAAAATATCATTTAGAAAAATAATACCGAATAACATATCATAATAAAACATTTTATACCTTAATTATTGGACACTGTTGAATTATATCGCAATAAATACTTAGAGGGAACTATGCAGCATATGTTCCAAAATGGTCGATTAATAACTAAAATTTATTAAACTTATTACATTTATTGGTATGATGTTCAAAGAAATTAGATTGTACTTAATTGCTGAACAAAACAGCATTTGATCGAAACAATCCTGATTTTACTCAATTCATTAGGCAGCTTTCTATTCCCTTGAATTAAAAACAGCCCGAAAGAGGAGATAAAAAGTCAAGTCCAAGTAGACAGAGCTCAAGTGCTAATGACGTAATCTCTTCTTGACGACGTAGAATTTATTCATGAAATACTTGAAAGAAGGAAAGGTTTAAGCAATCTCGCATTTAAATTAGGGAGTTTTTAATAAGTGCCGTAATTTGATTCTCCCTTTTACGTTGTAGGTGTTTGAATAACGTCCAATTTCGAAAAAATGTTTCTTGGCTGTAGATGTCCTTTACAAAATGTATAAAAACAGAAAGGACTTTTATTAACTGACTTAATCTAGGATAAAAAAAAACTTTAGTGAAATATATATTAATATAACTATAATGTGTAATTCTTCTTAAAACAAAGAAAGACAAAATTAGTTTCGAATGGAATAATAAAAGAACGCGTTCTTCACCCTTATAAAGCACTTCGAGTAATGAGAATTTAGCTGTAGGTATAAGGTTAGGTGCCAAATTCGTCGAGCTAAAGCCGTAATAATCGTGCATCAAGGTAGCCCGACGAATAATAAGGACGAACTTATGCGTAAGCGGCTTCCCTCCTCCTTGACGACAACCGTGAAGTTTCCGACGTAATTTGAAGTTTGCTAGACTGTCATCTCTCGAGTAGATGGTAAACAAACTTTCTCAACCTGTCTGAGTTCCAGATAGTAATTACTGGTTTATATGTAGAAAGTACGTTGGAAGATTAATTTTTTCCTACTCTTCACTTCAAATTGTTTTACGTGGTTAGAAATCATACATATTTTACTATATTTACGAGAAAAATGTAATGTAACTTATATACAGTGTGTCCTACATCTATTTTCTGTATAAATGTTTATTTTATCCGTAACTTAGTATACATAATATATATACAACAAAAGCACATACAGTATGTACACATCTTTACACGGTAAGGCGTACGGTCCTCATCTTTGTCGCGGGTGAAGGAAGCATTTTCCGCCCGGACTACCGGTATTGAGGACTCCTAGATTCTGTTAAATTTCGCTTTCTTCTGTTTGTGTGCGCTTCATATCCGGTTCGTTTTGATCATCTCCGTGATTTTCTTCTTATAGGTGAGGTATTTCATTTTCTTGACGTCGTCGGTTTGTAAATTATTGTAGGCGTTTATAGTTTTTGCTGGTGGTATTAGGGTGTATTTGTTACATGTAGCTTTTTGTGCTGTTATACTAGACGTTCTTCTTGTGTGGTGTTCGTGCACTTGTTTGTTTTTTCTAAGTTTGATTTCAGTTCTTATCATGTTATTTTCAATTTTGTATAGTAGTAGTAGATTCTTTTGTTGTATTAACTTGTTTTACTGTTAGTTCTCCTATTTGGTTGTATAGTTGAGTAGTTGGTGTTCTTTTGTTTATAGAGTATATTGTTTTTAAAATTTTGTTCTGTTGTATTTCTAGTCTGTTCAGATTTTTCTCAGTAGTTTCTCCCCAAACGTTGATTAGATAGCTCATATGTGACGTAAATAGGCTATGATAAATAGATTTTTTCATATGCTGAGGTATGATGTTTTTTATTTTACGTATTGCGGCTAATGTTTGGATATTTTTATTTGGTAGTGTGTCTACGTGTTTGTCCCATTTCAAGTTTTGCTGTATTGTTAGCCCTAGGTACTTTACTTTCTGTACTTCTGTTATTTTTTGATTGTTGATGCATATATTAAAATTTGGCGGGAAAGTCTTTCTTGTGAATGTCATATATTCTGTTTTTGCTTCGTTGATTGTTATTAAGTTGTTCTGGCACCATTGTTCTATTTTCCGCATGTCTGTGTCTATATTTTGCTGAATATTTTGTTGATTTTTTCCTGCGTATATGATACAGCTATCATTTGCATAGGCGTATATGTCTCCATGTATTTTCAACTTTAGCATGTCGTTAGTGTATGTAATATATTCCCACGCATTTACTCGGAAACTAATAGAGATAGAAAGTTGCAGTAAAATCCAGTGTAAATGAGACGACATTGTACATCAAATTCTGCCTTTATAACACACCTTTTACCCCCTACCCCAGTTTATTTTTTTTTTTAAATTGCCCCCCTAATTTTTTAGTTTTCGGTAGCTGCCAGGCTTATAAATAGAGTCATATGTATTTTTTTATTATTATTACACGAAATATTCTCAAAAAGTAGTTCCGACTACGTTTAACAGAGGATTATCTAAGCAATTGTTAAAGCTTTAACGGTTAATACGGGCATTAGTCACTTATATATTAAAATTGGCCATTTGAAACTTAAGAATTATTATTTTCGAAAATGGAAAACTACTAGGTTGGTGACTTACCGCGATGAATTTTCGGGGCTGAGATAACTTGTTAAAACTGAAATACGTTTGGCCTTCCAGGATTATCAAATCACAGTAGAGAGCACTATTACTGCCAACCCAAGATCTTTTTGGCAATATATCTCTCGTAAACGAGGTCTCTCTCGTATTCCTGGATGCGTTACGTTGATAATCCAGAAGATATCGTACATGCCTTCGCTGACTTGTTTTCTAATTCGTCTCACGATGTTTGGAATGAAGTACCTGCGGAACAACCTGCAGTCAATTCTTACCCTTTGGACATTGGGGTTTTCACTTCTGATGTGGTTGCTCTTGCAATAGGTCATTTTTAACCTTGCTTTACGGACTAGTGTCTTTCCTTCGCTTTGGTTGGTTGGCAGAATAACGCCTGTTCACAAAAAAAGGTGATCGCAGTACTTAGAGAACTACAGGCCTGTTACTATACTTTCTAGCTGTAGCAAAGTTTTTGAAATACTATTATTTATGAAATTATATGCCTGTATCAAGCGTTTTCTTTCCAGCTATCAACATGGTTTTATCGCTGGCAGATCCCCTGTAACCAACTTAATAGAGATTACACAATGTATTAGCGAGTGTGTTGATAAATGTCAACAGGTAGATGTTATTTATACTGACTTTTTTAAAGCTTTCGACAGGATTAACCATCCTATACTTATACAGAAATTATCATTTCTTGGTTTTACTCCTAGATTTACGGATTTTAATCAATCATACCTCAGCGGAAGGTCTTGCTACGTTCAGTACAATGGTTTTGCATCTCCTCCGTTTTCAGTTACTGCGGGCGTGCCGCAAGGATCAAATTTAGGCCCCCTACTCTTCAACATCTTTATTAACGACCTATTTCAACTGTTAAATTGCGGGGTTTTAGCGTATGCAATTGACCTTAAGATCTACCGCAGTATAGCCTCTACAGCTGATTGTTTGATGATGCAGAGGGATGTTAATGTCATTGGCGAATGGTGTGCGGTCAATCACATTCGTTTGAACATTGAAAAATGTGCTGTGCTGTCCTTCACAAGGTGTGCTAATCCACTTTTTTATCATTATACTGCATTTCACTCCCACATTCCTAGAGCGTCACAGTTCAATGATCTAGGAGTACTCTTTGATGCGCACTTAACATTTTCTCCCCACGTTTTTAATGTTTCTGCTAGTGCTTCCAAAACTCTTGGTTTTCCCATCCGTTCTTGCAGAGATTTTACCAATCCATTGGCTTTAAAAGTTTTATATTTCGCGCTAGTTAGATCTAGATTGGAATACGCATGCGTTGTTTGGCACCCACATTACTTGCACCAACAGCTTATTATTGAACGTGCTCAAAAAAGATTTTTAAAGTCCCTTTCCTTTAGAGATGATGGTATATATCCTATTCGTGGAACCGATTATTCTAGTCTGCTGGAAAGACATAACTTCTTTTCTTTTCTTTATCGCAACGCAGAAATGATGCTAGCGCCAAATTTCTTTGCAATCTAATTAATAATAATATTAATGCACCAACCCTACTTAGCCAACTCAACTTTAGTGTGCCCCGCCTTAATGGTGGATCTTGTGCTACGTTTTCCCTTCCCAGAGCTCGCACCAATATTTTACCTAACCCCTATTTTACCTAACGCACATGTACCAAAATATTGATCAAATATTTACTGATCCGTTCGCCGGAAACGTTTAATTTTACTTCTATTATATATTCAGCCAGTACAACCACTTCTCTTTATTTCTATTATTACCTGTGATGGGTGGAGACTGTGGCTTGAAAACTATAACAAAAATCCCAAAAGAAAGGTGAAAAAATCCCTTACCACAAAATTAATTTTGTGGTAAGGGATTTTTTCACCTTTCTTTTGGGATTTTTGTTATCTATTATTACCTGATTACCACTGTACTTATAATTACTTTCTTGTATTTGGTTTTAGTTTACAGAATGATTTTCTTGTATTGTAATTTGCCTTTCTTTCTCAGTTTATTTGTTTCATTCTTAGACAATTGATGTATTTGTAATTACTTTCTTTCTCTTTTCTTTGTGAAATAGCTTCAGTTTGTATAATTAGCCAGTATTATTATTATTAAAATAGCTTGACCAGTCGTTTTTTAGGTCCGAATTCGTGTTTTAAAGCAGGGCTTATGAAATTAATTATTTAACATACCATAATTCAATTAACCTACTGATTCTAGACGGCAGATTTTCTTTGTGTAAAGTCTTTAACGTCATATAGGTATGTCTAGCAATAACAATGTATGTATTTTAAAAGATAAAATAAACAATAATGCAGGTAATTTACCTTAGGTTCATTGCAGAATTTAGATTTAAGTTTAGATTTAGGCAACTTGATCCATTTTCTCAGTTTCACGTAATCCAGGTTCAATAGAAGAACAATTCAACTATTTTAGTTGTAATTGAATTGAATCTTGTGATCCTATTGTTTTGATAATGTTAGGTACATATGTTTCATTTATATTAATTTTTTAGTATTAATCTAGAGATTTTTAGATAAGGTTAATAGACGCTTCATATTATGATTCTGATTCTATGAATATATATTAATAAATTACTTACTTTCTTTATACGGTAACTGTTTCCATTGCTAAAATCAATGATCGCCACTGTCAATGCTTAATTTTCTTTTAAAATTTCCTTGCAATATTGTTATTTATATTACTATTTCAAAAAAAAGTATTTTGTGCGTTTCGTGCAATGTTAATCGTAAACGATACATGAAATTATAATAATACGTTTCTTTTTCCACATGTAATATACAGTTGTAGTTATTAGCTCTCCTTTTACGGAAAAGTATGTTTTATTTAGAATTTACCATATTCCTAGTTTTATTGTTATAGAGAAGAAATATTTGTGCGCGACTTTAATCTGTGGTATGCAACAGTCACAAACAGGTGATTTGATTTTTGTATTTTTGTTAGCTTAATGCCAAATCTGATTTAAGATATTAAGGAATTCTCTCCCCGTAGGGAAATACATTTAAATATTCTTTGGAAATTTGTAATTTATTTACATGTACAATAATTGAAGCTGAATGTTTTTTTTTTCTCTTTGTGCGATGTACTCTTTTTTTTTGTATGTATATCATAGTGTTATGCTATAAATTATTTCAATAAAGATGTTTATATATAAAAAAAAAATCTTTTTTGGTTTCAAATAATTCTAAAAATACGATTTTACTTAGAACCTCTCAAACGCATTGAATAATTCACAAGCAACCTCTATGAATAAAAGGCGCCATTATCTAACACTGGTCCTTACCATTACTTTCCAGCGATTTCCGACCCTTGAGCAGCGACAATCACTGGCAGGAAGCTATTCCGGTAGGAAGCGATCCGCTCTGCGTCGCGATGGACCCGGCGGCCGATTTCCGTTGGCACGCTCTGCCCTGCGGAGGACCAGCCATCGCCTCGTTCATCTGCGAATTACCAGGTAATTTATCATCATCCCTCATCAAGCAATTTTGCGTAGACAATCGCCCGCCGTGGAATTTTACCGCTCGAGCGAATGGAAAAGATTAAAAACATCCATTACGAAACGTCTGATCACGTCGCGTACCCGGAAAATATCGTGCGATATACATATATCTGAACGTAGCTGGTTGTCCCAATGGCAATCCCATTAACCCGATGAACGCGTTCAATATCTTTTGATTGATAGGATAATGTGCGGCTTTTAAAAAATTATTTCCGTCAAAGTATAGAGAGAGCTTCCGCAATATTTGATTACACCAGTAATTAATTTACAGGGTTACTACAAAAGAAATAGACACTTTCAATGTTTTATTAATCCAAAACTAATAACGTTATTATGAATTCGTTTAAACTATTTTATAAAGTGATTGTTAAAGTTTACTTTGGGAACTCATAGGTGCTCAATATGGGTTCCTCCTGTCACACGGCACATATTAAGGCGATAGTCTAGTTCACACTTTGTTATTAGAATTTCGAAAGATTTCCACAACTCTAATACATTAGCATCTTTATACAACGATTTTATGAAGATATTGTTTGGTACCCTTATATGCTGTACACAAGAAAATGGTAGAGGGCGTTCAAAGAAAGTTCTTGAAATATCTGTGCTATCGAATCGACGGGCATTTTCCTCAGCGAAATGTGGAGTACAGTTTCTTGCTGGAGCGCCATTCATTTATTTCGCTTTCCAGGCGGAGAGAGCTTATTAATGGAACTTTTGCAAGGAGTTTGATTGAGAACAAAGAAACTGTCCACAGTTATTATCAGGATTGTCTTTTGCGGTCCCAAGATCTTCTGCATGACGTGTCAATACATTTCGTATACCTGCGATCAGAAGCAACTCTGTGACTACTTAACTCATGAGGCTATTTACTTACTACATGTCCATGATCGTATAGGAGAAACCGTATAAAAAAAAGTTTACTAGAAATATAATAGCGGGTATCTTCTTCCAAACATTTTTTATTTTTTAATTGATAATATTTAACAGATTGTATTACAGAACCAGTTAACTCTAGGTAACATTCATTGAAAATGCTAACAGAAAATATTATAACCAGTATTTTTTTTTCAGCTGTAATCTAGATTGAATTTTCGTTATACATACCAATTGTCCGCCTGCGTCCGCATTATAGCGATGCTGTAGTATAAGCGAGATACTGGATTACATTAGCATATTGCTATGATGCACTCGTATTTGCCAAGAAATCCACATTTCTACGCTGTCGCCGCACAGGCGCGTGAGCCGTCGCACACGTGCGTGCGTGTCAGATGCATTTTATATTTCGTCGAGAGAACTACTCGCTCGTACTATTTAATAAAACGCGTTGTTGGTAGGTAGATAACGGTTATTTTAAAAATGGAGTACTATACGCCGGAGCAAAAACTCTTCATGATTAAACACTTTTACGGTGGTAATTCCGCGGAAGTAACTCGGGATTTATTTGCAGCTAATTTCCCCGAAAGTCAAATTCTCAATGCAAGCACCATTCGTAGGACCGTTAATCGATTTGAAACTACATTTTCTTTAGTAAATAATAAAAATAAAGTTGTTCCGGATAAGAATGTAAGCGATATAGAAATTCGAGTATGTGCTTTAGTTGAAGTAAATCCCACTATGTCATCTCGACAAATTGCTCGCGAATTAGGTATCTCTAAAACAACGGTTCATAAGATTTTACGTACTAATAAATATCGTTCATACAAATTTACAAGTTCACAAGTACTTCTTCCCGATGATTATTATCGCCGAATGGAATTTTGCGAAAGAATGATAAATAAATATCACGATGACCAATTTTTTTTTAACAACGTATTGTTCACAGATGAAAAAACATTTTACCCAGTTTGTCGTTACTGGTCGCGTAAAAATCTACATTTAAATATACCAACGCGAACGCAGTATCCACAGAAGCTAAATGTATGGGCAGGTGTCATTGGAAATCATATAATTGGGCCTTTTTTCATTGACGGTAATTTAAACGGAAATAGATACCTACAGTTACTTGAAAATAATATTATTCCGGCAATACGGGAGCGATTTAATATAAATGAAGTTTGGTTTCAGCAAGATGGTTGCCCAGCACACAATACACGCATTGTAACAAACTTTATAAACGCGGTTTTTGAAAACAGATGGATCGGTAACTCGGGCCCTATTAAATGGCCAGCGGGGTCCCCTGATCTAGCTCCAATCGATTTCTTTTTATGGCCCTTTTTTACATAATACAATAGACGGATACGATGATCAACGGCCATCAAACCTAGAGGAACTGCACGCGAGAATTATTGAAATCAGTAATACTGTCACAGCAGATATGTTAACAAATGTTCGTCGGAATTTTTATGATCGGTTGGGTTACTGTTCTTATCAAGAGGGAGGTTTATTTGAACACTTAATAAATTAATTTACTTGAAATTTTATTATTGTTTAAGAATAATATTCCCTTTTAGCTTATTGCAGGTTTATTGCTGTTGAATACAATTCTGTTTTAAGAATTAAATATTTTATTTTCCATTATTTTATTGTAGTTGCGTTTTTAGATTTTGTACTTGTTGAACAATATTATTTTAGTTTTTATTTTAAAGTTTAGGAGTTCTGATTATTTATTTTTGATTTTTTATGTTGTTTATGAGGCTGTGATGAATTACTTCACTGACATGTTATCAGTGATTATCTGATGCTTCAAACAACTAAAAATATTTACTTATATCGGGAACACACTACCTCTAACAGTGCTTTTTATTTTTCAGGAATAGTATTTTCTACCACATGTAATGTTATTAATCACTTATGCTATAACATAGAACTCTAAAAGACTTTGATTTGCCTATATGCCTCAATACCTTTATACGTGTAACTTATAATACGTCCGCTATTATCGTTTGTAAATGCCATCCGCGTGCCGCTAAGTAGGCGTGGCAATTCAAGGTGGCACGCCCATTTATAGTCGACCAGTAGTTACTAATACCATGCATCGTGCTATGAACGGTTGCCACACTGTATATAGTTTTACCTCTAGTAATAGGATAATATTTTGGTAATTAATACTGGTAAACAATATTTTACAGACCCTAAACAACTGAATCGTAATTGGAGTGCTTTATAGGTACCTTTAGTAAGCACACTGTGCTTCAAGTTGTATAATAAACATTTCGATGTGTCAAGAAAAGACCACGTAAATTTTGTCCGTGCTTTCTGCGTCCAGTTTTTACTTATACCCTGAAAAGTACAAAATAACTCTCCGGTCATTGCGTGTATCCCTGTGGAATGCGAACTGTCAGATTCGTCCACCTTTCACAAACATTTTGACAGAGTTAGACGAGTAAACGAGTAGCATCAAAAGTTTTAATTGAAAGAAAACAGAATTGCCCGAAGATAAATGTCCTTCACGGAAACAAACTCACTTTCGCTGGCAGTTCGAGCGCTCTCTTTTATCTTTCGTTTGTTTGGGGAGAATACGGAACGCGTTTCGTGGACGTATGAACTTGTTTCGTAAAAGCATCCGGCGAGCTTTGTTAATAATTGAACGCTCACGATAGAAATTGAGGAATTGTAATTTCTAGGGAGTGCGTCGCCGTTTGTATTCGCGATAATCTGATTGTGAGGTGTTTCGTGGATGCTTATTTACGTAAAATAGGCTGACCCAAGCCCTTGGCCGTATCTTATTAAGAAGCATGCTGATATACACATCATCTGTTTACGTTTAAGGGGTGTTTCGATTGTCGTAGTAGATATTACTGTATTTCAGTAGTTCTCAAACAAAAACGTGCGTTTTTTAAAAGATTATATTTTCTAAATGTCTTAATCTGGAAAAAAAACAATCTTCTTTTTCGGGGTCAGTGTTTTAACTATGTTTTCAAATTTCGCAAGTATTTTTAAATCAAATGATATAAATGTGGGATGTGTATTTAATTATAAAAAAGATATAGAAAACATCATCACAGAGTTATGGAGCTAACTTACAGCAGTTTGAAACTATTTCTATAGAAAATAGAAAAACATGGACAATTCCTTGATATACAGTGCATATATGTACTTAGAAATGATGCTTGACGTAAAAGGAGATAAATAATATCGTGGAAACGAATTAAATATTCCTAACACAAGACCACAAAACCAACATTTGACAGTTGTCTTTAATACGCATATACAGATATGCTCAAATGTATTAGACACCTATATTTTTTGCGAATAATCAAAGTAAGGTGAGTTCAAAATAAAACTCTTAATTTAAATGCGTTATAAATAGTATTTTAATAAAGAATCTTAATAATTTTAATACAGTTGCAATACTTTTTTCAGTGCGTAAAAAATTGACGTCTCAGAAACGTGAATATGCATAAAAATTTAATAGATCTAGGAAAAGTATCTATAAAAACTGTTGTAAAATCATAAAAAACGAATACCTAAACACTGAAATTAACTGCCACAGAGGTAATGCAAAAAACATGAAATTAATAGTAAATCATAGAGATGTTGACATAAAGATGACATTTGAGCATAGCTGTATATATAAACTCAGTAACACATTCAATTTAAGTAGAACAGTAAAAAAAATACAGCTATGCTCAAAAGTAATAGACATCTCTACGATTTATCATTAATTTCGTATTTTGGCATTACATCTGTGGCAGCAATAATGTTTACACCATGTGCCTTTATTTTGAAGGCACTTTACAGAAGTGATACACAAGATGATAATAAGAATTGGAACTATTTTCTCCAAAGCTGTTGACCAGTTCACTGAGGCTTTCCCTGATTTTAATATACAGTATGTCCCCGGATTGAGTTTACAATAGGTATGATTAATCAAAAATTTTCGAATTGGAATTTCAAATTTAGGGATTCCGCCCTGCTTGGTCTGAAACTTCTTTTTAATTTACTTTCGATTTTTTAAAGTCAAGTATGCCTTTACAGTTGAGCAAACACTATTTTAGTTCTAGGTAAATTACCTTTTCCGTTCACAATATGCCAAAGTGTTATTAAGAAAAGTTTTTCAGAATGAAAAGTTATCGCGTTATGCATATTTTCAGAATGATCGGCCTACTTTGATAAAATCCAGTATTGCTCAGTATTGCAATTGAAACAGCGATGAGGTGGCTTACTAATTACAAAAACAAAAAACATCGATTACATGTCAAGTATTTATTGTAGTATGACATGTGTCGTTATCTTTCATACCGTTGAAGTAATATCACAAAACTGATTTTCATAGCGAAGTAACTAATGACAATATTTTTACAATAAAATGCTAACGTTAGAACAGAAAATATATTTAGTACAGTGTTATGGACGTGGAAAAAGTTTCCGTTACGTGATTGAAAAATTTAATGAAAAATTTCCGAGTATTTATGTATCACGTATGGGTGCTCAGAAGCTTATTAAGAAATTTTTAAGAACTGGCTCAGTACTAAATGTAAATAAAACTAAGAGAATGCATAATGAAGACGATGCCGCTACTCTGCTAATTTTAGATTCGGTATAAAATGATCCAAAATTGTCTTTGAGGAGGCGGTCGCTTCGCTTAGGCATTAGTAAATCACACATACAACGAGTTTTGAAAGACCGGAAGATTTATCCATACAAACCCATTTTTAATCATACTTTGGAACGAGGAGACGAAGCAAAACGTCTAGATTTCTGTTTATGGCTAGGAAGCAAAATAGCAAGTAATCGTTATTTTTATCGAAACATTTTGTTTTCCGACGAAGCTACATTTTCTACCAATGGAACTGTTTCCTCGCAACATGTTCGATATTGGAGTGACACTAATCCTTTGTTTAGAATTGCAAATCATCGGCAATATTTTGTTAAAGTCACTGTATGGTGTGCTATTTCATATTATGGAATAATAGGACCATATTTTTTTGATAACGTTAACCGGCATACATACTTAAATATGCTAGACAATTTCTTCGATGACGCTTTAGGTGAGTTGCCTCTCAATTATCGGACGTCAATGTATTTCCAACATGATGGTTGTCCGGCGCATTATTCACAAATTGTTGTGAATTGGTTAAACCGTAAATTTGGTCACCGTTGGATAGGTAGGAATGGTCCAGTTTTATGACCCCCAAGGAGCCCAGATTTGACTATTGCCGATTTTTATTTGTGGGGACGTTTAAAACAAGTAGTGTATGCAGAAAATTTACCTAATGATGCCGAGGTATTAAAAAATCGCATAAGAGATGCTATATCCGCCTTACCAATTCAGGAAATCCGGAATAGCTTTAAGGAACTGCGACGGAGGATTGAATTATGCAGCGACGAAGGTGGAGGGTTAATAGAATAACTTAATACTTGTTTTTGTTATAATAATTTAATTAAAAATTCTTTATATTTGTTGTTTTTGTGATCATTAACCCATCTGAAGGTATGATTGTAGTTTCAATTACAGATTTGTTTTTTTTTTTTGAAGTCAAGCTGACACAACGTTGACACAAAACGAAGTTGAAAATGAAGTTGACACAAAAGGAAACTGAGCAATATTGGATTTTATCAAAGTAGGCCGATCATTCTTAAAATATGCATAACGCCTTAGCTTTTCCTTCTGAACAACTTTTCTCAAGAACACTTTGGCATACTGTGAACGGAAAAGGTAGTTTACCTAGAACTAAAATAGTGTTTGCTCAACTGTAAAGGCATACTTGACTTTAAAAAGTCTAAAGTAAACTAAAAATAAGTTTCAGACCAAGCAGGGCGGAATCCCAAAATATGAAATTTCAATTCGAAAATGTTTGGTCAATCATACCTATTGTAAACTCAATCCGGGGACATACTGTAGACAACGATGCACTGAAACACAGCGGACGTGTTATAATTTTATTCATAGGCTTGAAGATATTTTAGATGATATTCGAGAGCGAATAGAACGTGGTCATCATACATCTGTCTAATAATTTTTATTAGTGTTAGTATTGAAGTATACAACTCCGCCCTCTTTTACGTACTTGTGCATTTAATCGTGAGGAAACTACCGATTGTAGTTTCCCTCACGACAAGATCTACCACCGTATTTCTTTGGGGGTTATACGTTAAAGCTTGAATAAAACAGAATTCAAATCTTAGACTTAATCTAATTTTATATAAATGTACTTATACGCTAGTAAAGATATACATATCAAAATTATATTAGGGTGGCTACCAGGCCTCGTTTTATCACCTACTTTGCCTTTCTTTCTTGACAATAAGTATCCTCGCAAAATAAGGTCTTCCTTTTTTATTGGTAATTAAAAAATAATTCTTGCAACGTTTGTCAAGGCTAAAGGTAATGGAGAACTTATTTGTAGGTATGTCCTACTTACTTGGTTTGCTTTGAAGGTATGAAACAAACACGTTTTTCTTTAGATTGCCCTCGTTGAACATATACAAACGACGGCAACCCTAATATGTATGTGGAAACTAGCACAAAGATAAAAAAATAATAATGTTGCCTATAATTACATTGTAAATAATAACTGATGCCAAATTTCCGTATATTCGTACTGCCGACGAAGATCTTTTCTCTTTAAGTATTGTTAACCAATCGCGAAATGCAGCGATGCTATATGCTACAAAAGGCCGCGTGTTTCCACAAGACGTGTTTCCGTATAGCCCAATGCCAACTAAGTACTTGTCTTCACATACAATGACAAATCCATATTTCGTGACACACACATCGCGAGTATAACTGGCGCACATCATATTAGGGGCAATCTCCGGCTTTCTTATTTCAGTGGACTCTACTTCATCGTATGCATCTCTGCAGTCTTCAAAATCCATATCGTTTACTCGCAATGTCTCGACTTCGAATTCCCTTGTGATGCTGTGCCAATTACACATAGCGTAGACCTTCTTTGGCATCGACAGGTAAAGTTGTTTGCGCACAGTAGTCCAGAACCACTGGTCAATCTTTACCAACGCCATGTTATAAAGCCGTTTATTTTCGCTATAACGTGGATGAAACAATATATCTCGGACATTCATTGGATAACCAGCGGCACGTGATGGTCGTGCGCTTTTTATCAATAATTCATCGACCGGGTAAACACGGATTTTTGATACACTAACCTTCTCGAAAGGTTTAGCAACAGTTATAATATGATAACCTTTAATTACAAGAGCGAAGGCTCCTACACTTACTTGCTCGCCTTTTACATGAAAATCTACTAGGAAATTTTGCGGTAATAGTGCTCTAGCCAAGTATAAGTAACAGCTACATAACGTCAGTGTAAAGATCGTATTAGCAAACCTCATCTTTCGATAGAGTCATGTATTTTGTTGAAAATTGACATCTATTGACGTTTTCTTTTTTTTAATACTATTAAACATATATATGTAATACTACTATATTGCTAGTATGTCCGAAAAAATTCCGAAATCAAAGGGAGATGGATATATATATATCGGAAACTCGTGTTTGTTCTTGACGTAAAGTGCGCAAACGCGTATATTTGAACCATAAACATGAATTCTTGTTGACAGTTGACGGTTCGAACCAGTGTTGACGAGTGCGTTTATGGTGTCTATTTGGTTATATTGTGGTTATATTTGGCTACATATTCATATTTTCTTGTTTCATTATTTTATAATTTAATTGTGGCATAAATTAGAATCTGTACAAATATTTAGTTTTTAGGAATATAATAAAAATGGTTAGATATTGCTATTTGTGTGGGTATCTCCAATCAAAGAGAAATGTAAACAGTTCTATGCATAAGTAATGGAGAAGTAAATACTAATAAATTGAGTATATTATAGTGACCGTCTCAGTGGTTGAATGTTTTGCATGCTTAGCTTTCACTAGTGGTGGGTAGCTATTCTAATAACTAGTCAAGTAGCAGCTATCGAGGAAATAGCTATAGCTATGATATCTGTTACCTAATCTAGAGCCTTCTGGCGTTCTGCACTTTGTAAAAGGAATTACACTGGACGGCCAGCTGTAGATACAGCGAGAATAGCGGACACAATAGAACTTTCGGGTCGCAGTGTACTATCACCCTAACATCACATCCATACAATTGTATTTTGAAAACCATGTTTAAATTAGTTATAGGACAGATTGAAATATATATTTTTATATAAACATTTACGTATTATGAATACTGGTAAAGTATGAAACAGTTAATTTTCTTACCTAAGTGCTAAAGCTGCACACAGTCAAAATTCTCATTAATTCTCTGCAGTTTGCATGTAAAACTAAGTTTAGTTCTTATAGATTCGAAATAGTCCCGTCACAAACTCCTATTACCAAATAATGTCACCTGCATATTAAAATTTTGTTCACATATATTTTTATCTCACCCCACTCTTTCAAGTTACCCCATTTTAGATATATTATGTATTATACTACATTGTCCCTTTTTTCTTTTAGAAATATATAATTACATTACTTCAACGAAGCTAATCTAATATATAGTCTAATAATTTTCTTGGTACGCTCATTGTGGTTTGGCCAATGAGGGTACGGCTTAAAGGAATTATTTTCTCAGGAATGTCTATTATTTCCTATGATTTATTCTATTCCATCTTTGAATCTGAGTCCCAGCGCCACCTTCTCTCTAATCCATAGCTGGATATGCTTGTTTGCTGCGATTACCTTTGGAATCAATTTTGCTGAAATAGTAAGTATCAAAGTCCTCGTTGTTCTTTTCTTTTAATAGAATTATCACTAATTTTGTCTATAATATAAACGTTATCATCAAAGTTAGAACTAGAATGTGATTTGCTATATTGTATTGTTTTAACACGTTTCGTTTCTCTACATTTACTACATTCTAATGTATTATCGTTGCAGATATCACAAATCTTATCTTAAGCTGGACATTTTCCATAAACATGTTTAAATAGACAATATCCACATGTTTTTAATACTTGCTCATGCTTATTAGTACAAGCTTTACCTTATATTCCATTTACTTAATTCTCTGCATGTATACCTTTTATCAGTTGTCGGCTACCTACTATCAATTGCTTTGTTTATATCAAACATTAATTTTATATTCTTCTCAACTTCTCTAGATTTTTCAAAAACTTCAATTACCACACACTCTCTCATCATATCATACTTTTTTCTTCTGTGCATTCGTAATTTCTGACTTTTCTTTTAATTGTTACGAAACTGACAAATGTTTGATTCGCCTTTTGTGTAATTCAATTACACAAAAATCTTGCAAAAACAATATTCTTTCTAGGTGCGTATTATTCTGCACCATGTTATATTCAATAATATAGTTTAAAATAATTTTTATTGTTTACATACATATATGACATGTGTATTCTCACCAGAGATAACCTATATTCTAACCTAACTTTAGACTAAACAAAACCAGAACTGTCAGAGAACATAGCTAGACAAAGAAGTGTATCTTCCATCCCCCTTCATCGGCGGAAATTTGTGCCACTAATAGTTCTATACGCGACCAACAATATAGTAGTATTACATATATGACAGCACCTCTGACAGCACGTAACATGGTACGTAATCGCACATAACCTGATCATAAATGACGTAAACAGTCCACAGAATCTACTATTTTGCGTTGCGATTTGCGATCTGTCCTGTCGAACTCGAATAGGAAGTTCTACATCTTAGCGCTGCAGCGCAGTGCTTCCCTATTAATGTTAGAATCAGAGGTTAGAATGTATTGAGATAAGCGCAGCGACTAGGTATATGGCTACGTCAAGTGAAAGGATTGACCAACCGCGTTACAATCAAAATTTCTATCGTTAACGATATATTATAATCAGTCATCTCTATTGCGAACAAATAAATAACGATGTCTTCTAATGAAATTATAAGCGCTGAGGTTCAAGCACTTTTTGAGACGGAATCAGATGAACAACAGCAATTTGTGTAATCCAAAGAAGTGAAATGTGTTATGAAGGTATAGTATACTAGGGCTGTCGAAAATAATCTTTTTCAGAAACACGGGTACCCGTGTCTGTAGCCTATACCTAGTTCCGGTTTGCGCGGATACTCGATCCTAAAACAGGATTCCCGAACACCCGAAATCGAGTATGTATACCTGAAACCGTGTACTTCGAAATCGAGTTTTGGTCATAGAATCATCTTCGAGTACCCAAAATGGTAGAATCAGGTAGAATCGCTGGTAGAAATTTCGAGTACTCAGGTACCCGAAATTGAATGGCCGGTTTCGAGTAAAAGCCCTAATTCTTAGCTTGCTTTTCTTACTTCAATTTGAGAATAAGAAAAAGTGATGTTCACGGTGTGCTTCTGGGATTATTATACGCCATATTTATGACCATATTTCCAAAAATTGTAAAATTAAAGAGGTCATGCAGTTCATCCCCAGCATGCCCAAACAGGATTTCACCGTTTGTGGTAAATGTATGGCACGTCCCGCGGATAATATCTTCAGTTTACGGGGAACATTTACTTTATCTGGAATGTATCCATTATACATCCGATATACCTGAGCATAAAACCGAGAACGTGATGTCTATGTGCACTAGCATTTAAATGGGATTTAAGTGTATCACAGAATATAGTCGTTCGCCTAAGGAGAAAATCCCAGATATATTCAGAGCACGTGTGTCCGAAATTATTTCAGCAAACAAAGTTATTATTTTTGTAATCAATACCCAGCAAAAGAAATTACCTGTGTTACACTGATCAATTTCAAAACGATTTAAAAACGCTTTAAACTTTGCTTTTGAACAATGAATAATAATTACAACCTCTAAGGACTCCATGACCATGAACCATACTACCATAAACCAAAATAGCAAAAAATGTAACATAAATCTCAGGCACACGAATAAATTGGTAGGTTATAATAGACGACTTTTTTTGATATTTTCTTTTGGTTTTTAGGTAGTTCAATGATAAAAAAAAACTCTTTTTTTCTTTGGGATTCCTATCACCACCTGTGAGTAAAGTTGATCTCCTATCTGTCCATGCTTCTTCAGGAGTCATATTGTTTAACGCTTTTGTCGATAATAGATCTTACAAATAGACAACTATATTGACAGCTTCCGACCAAAATTCTTTTACTAAGTTAGCAACTGTGCAATTCATACGTTCTGCAGTGCCATTTTGTTGAGGATTGTATGGTATTGTCGTTTGATATTGAATACCATTATCCTTGATATATTTGCTCAATTTCACATTTTAAAATTTTGCCACTGTCTGTTTTTAAACTTTTGATCTTATGTTCAGATTCATTTTCAACTACCTGATGAAAAATTTAATAAAAGAAATCGTGAAACGTAGACTGTTCTAAGGAATATGTTCAGACAGTGTATATCAACAAGAGAAACTGTTTTAAGCATAATATGTAAACTGCGAAACATAGATAACTCTTGTTACAAAAGAAGCTCGGCAAAATGTGGCACTTTGAAAATTATCTAAGCTACCTGTAATAAGGGCTTTGCGTATTTACATTCTATTACTGAATTTAGCACTTAACATTTTTACCTAAGTTTTAAAACACGTAAGAACCATCATGTCATGCAGCAGGTACACACAGCGATTTAGGGTTTGAAGATCAGCCAAACTTGTTATCAAGAGTGACTTTTCTCCGAGAAATCAAAAATTATATTTTTCTCTTTGTAACTCATTCGGGAAACGTACTGTGTATAAATATAGGTACATAAAAAACAAATAAAACTGATATTGTTTAATATTTCGTTATAAGCAACAACACAAAGATTAGTGTAAAAATGTTTACTGTTTGATACACCGACCCATTTATCATTTTTTTTCCTGAAGGAGTGAAAGTAAATTGTATCCAGTCCCGAAATTGTGACACATCATAAAATAAATATGGCTTCTTTAGTCCGCAAGACGTTTTCCCATCCGTACCGATTCCAGAAAAATGTATTGGGTTACAGACAAGTAGGAATCCATATTCATCATTGCATCTATCTAGTTTGTAATTTGCGCACAAGAAAGTATCTTTTACTAAGTTGGTAAGGTTTAATTGTTTATAAATATTTTTGCATTCGTTAAGAGATATTTTTTCCACTTGTATGGAGTTAATGACGAAGTCTTGTACGAGTGTGTGCACGAAGCACTGCTTAAATTTTAAGTTACTAACTGGTATGAGGAGCTTGCCCCGGATGTTTTGTTGGAATTCGTCGTTTAACATTAGCAGTGCTAGGTTATAGGCCCGTTTATCTTGCTCATAATGTGGATGAATTTTCTTCTTCACAACTTTTCTAAACATATGCTGGCCTCCTTCGGTCCACATAGCAACCTGGATGTGCTTTACTTCCGCCTTTTCAACACAACTAGCGATTGTTACAATATGAAACCCCGATATCATCAGGGCATACGATCCTACACACTTATGCTTGCTGTTCACCAGTATCTGTGCTAAGAAGAAACGTGGATTCGATATAAGTCCTGTCTTAACATCGCTTATGAATGTAGAACTATATACTAACAGCACCATAATTAAAGAACCAAACTGCATGTTACACAATGGGATAATGTAAATACTACATGCTACTGAAGCTCTACGCTTTTCATTTTTAAAAATACGTTACGTTAATATTTTTATAATCTATTGACGTTATTGACAGTAACTTGCTACTGCGCTGTCAAATCCCGATCAAATCGACGAGGCTCTTGACAGTTTTAGTTTTTGTGCGTGAACTATTCAGTGGCATAGTTGTATTAGTGGTCTTTTTGCCGGCTTAGGCCGGAGAATGGTAATTGTCCAGCCTAGTTAAAGTAATGTAAAATCAGTGTTTCTGGTCGGAGGCGCAAAATAAAATTTTGTGCTAATGCTGAAATTTGACTACGCATACGTACTAAACAAGTATACAAAGTGGTCAGAATAAAACAGTGCAATTCTAAGTCAAACATTTTAATTTACCATCAAAACTAAAAATTTGCGACTAAAACCATAGACAACTGGCTAAAACCACATTAAAACAGCGTTAGAATTAGTTATGGAAAATCATTGTCATTGTGGTGGAAGTAGTAGTAGTAGTAGTAATATCTTAGATTTCCTCATTAATGATGCTCCAATGAGATAGAGCAGTAAAACAAAAAAAAAACAATGTGAAATTAGAGACCGTTTGTGGCATTTTGACTATAGGAATGCGCACCTGGTTTGAAATATAAGATAGACGGACATTTTCATTACTTTCATGACAATCCAAATAGTTTTATGATTTTCTAAATTAGGGGTGTAACCGTTTTGAGTCATCGTTACATCAAACCTGTCAAAATTTAAAATGGCATCTGCCTTTGAACTTGCATGAAGCGGTCGAGTTGTTGCTTGTGTGTTTCATGATTTGTGTATGTACATATCCAAAACTATCCTTTTGAAGACATTTAAAAGGAGTTAGGTATAACAGTGGTAAAATTAATACGGATAAACAATCTTAACAGTTTAACAATAAAACAACCTTTTATTTTAAGTTGACATACATTTAATTTATCCTTCGCTTCCTCTATGCAATATTTCTTCTTCATTTATATCTTCCTTTCTTTGATATTACTGGTGTTTGGCGGCGCCTTGCCTGCGGCTCTGCTCGAGCTTATGCTCAGTTTGGGACAGAGCGGTAAAGGTGGCCTAAGTGCATGTAGTTACCACCTTCCCCGACCTAAAATCCAGAATCCAGATATAACTGCTTAAAAGTCGAAGACAATTTTGATATTTCCATTCTATTTTCCAAAAAACCACAAAATGAATAACCGATGATGCAGGTTCCTGTCACTTTGACAGAAATATTTATTGCACGTAATTTCCGTAATTTCTATCGTAAAAGAATTCATTTAGTTCCCTGCACTTTAAATCAACATTTTGGGAAACCTATACGTTACTTTCGGCATAACCCTCGTGTTCGTTTTATGGTTTATGTTTCTTGGGAAACGTACTATTGCAAAAATATGTCAAATTATAATAGTATTTTAAAACACAAGTGTCACAATGACGTTTTTTACACACACACACGTTTTTTACAGTATTTTTTCTAATTTGCACATTAATCGCCCATATTACGTTCCGGCAAGAGTCCCACTAGTTCGTTAATATCTCATTACAGCACGGTGTGCGGTAATTGGTAATCAGTTGGTAATATTCATTTCAGCACTGCGTCGTCGTTTGTTTTAGCTTTATTGATTGCAACCTGATTGCAACATCCAATTAGAAAAAATATGTTATATTGCAACACAACTGTATCATCTGTTCTAACCAATAACCTTTCGCGTTACTTGAGTGTCCGTGTAACAGATACAGGGTATGCTACAGGTTTCTGTATAATACAACCCAAAATGAATACGAGGGTTATAGGAAAAGTAACGTAGGTACCTCAATCATTAATCTTGGGTAAGTTAGTGAAAATTTCTCTTCTTCCAAATGTGCTTCTATAGGAACTTCCCATTTAACATTTTAAAGATGGCTACGTCCTTTATCTTACATTTTAAGCTAGGTGCGTATCCCTATAGTCAAAACATTATGTGTAATTTCATTTTGTTTTTGGTTTAGTGCTCTATCTCATTCGTTTCTAAAATTATGAGGAAGGCTTGGTCACCTCGAACGGGACTACCCCCACTTCTACCGAATGACGAAATGGTTAGAAAATTTAGCTTCGAAAAGAATTCTCTTACGAAGCTAAGCAATAAGAGAGATTGGGAAGAAGAATCCTCCGCCTACACCCTAAAGGCAAATACCATTAAATGGTACGTGGATGGTTCCAAAAGTGATAAGGAAGAGGTGCAGGGGTATTCGGGCCAGGAACCAAATACTCAGAGCCAATGCGAACATACCCCAGTGTTTTCCAAGCGGAAGTTAATGCAATTGGAAGATGTGCTCAATTGAACCTTGACTATCGGAAGCAGTACATTGCAATTTTCTCCGTTAGCCAAGCAGTCGTAATGGCACTGACCTCTAATACTATCAGTTCGAAATTAGTCTGGGAATATCTTGACAGACTAAATAACCTAGGCAAAGAAAACAAACTTGCACTATGCTGGGTACCAGGACATACTGGAATCAGCGGCAACGAGGAAGCTAATCTATTAGCAAGGAGGGCCGCCGCAACTTCGTTTGTGGGACTAAGCAGAAACAGACTACGCATCCTTACAGGTTTTCTTACAGGGCAATGTCACCTTGAGGAACACATGACAAGGATAGGTTTGAAATAGAATAGCGATTGCAGGTTTTGTGGGGCGGAAGGTGAAAGTCCGGAACACCTAATATCCAACTGCACTGCTATCACAGAAACTCGTGCCAACCATCTTGGCAAAGATGTCATAGACGAGGGAGAAATACCCTCTTCTTAACCATCACAGCTATTGCAATTTATTAAAGCTCAATAGATCAATAGGTCGCGGTGCAAGGTTACCCTAATTAGATCTAATCTAATCTAATCTATGACGGGAGGCAAGGGGTAGGGTCAATTTACGACCCCACAACAGACAGTATGAATATTTGTTTTCGCAATTCTAATAGGAGCAATTTTTTTAAAGATCCTATCAAACTTTGATGTTGATAATTATGCAGATAATAATGTTTTTGAACAATGAAGAATGTAGAACTTTTAGGAAAATATACTTATATTGAGATCTTAACTAGACCGTAGTTTGTATACAATATCATTTCCAGATAATAATATTAAATGCTACATAAACAAAGTCTTCAGATTACAAGTACATAATTGAATACAGCACATTACAATTAGAAGCTTAATTGTCATAATTTGCTGGAATATAAATACACTGTCACTGCGAGCCATAAAGGGTATCAATTGAGAATACTGTGATATATCATATAACAAATATGGCTTCGTAAATCCGCAAGATGTTTCTCCGTCTAGACCAATTCCAATTAAGAATTTCTTATCACAGACAACTACAAATCCGAATTCTGCATTACATTTATTTTGCGGATATATTGCACATGCAAAGGTTTTCGGAACTGCGTCTGGTAAAGATAGCTTCGTGTATATTTTGTTGCATGCATCTCGCTGTATAAGTTTAACGATTATCGATTCGATTTTAAAGTCTTCTGTCATAGTATACAGATCACAGTTGCTATAAATATCAGTAGGCTTTCCAACGCGAAGCTTTTTCGGATAAAGAGGAAAAATATCTGAACTTAACTTTAGAAGGGCCATGTTATAGGTCCGATTACTCTGGTTATATTGGGGGTGAACTAGTACTTCCTTAATTTTTCTCTCGAAAGGTTTATCGTTTCTGTCCATCATGAACACCTGTAACTTATCAATGTCAACAGCAGTAACGCAGGTTGCAGCGGCCACAGCGTGGAATTCTTTGCGTACACTGGCGTATACCCCTAAGCACTTCTGAACGTTGTCTAGTCGGATGTCTATTAAATAACAATTCGGTGGGTACACCTTTTTACCTAAACTTCTGCATATGCTACTAACTAAAACAATTAAGGGGATTAAAAAATCGAACTGCATGCGTGAAAATATAATTATCATGAAAGCAAACATTGACGTTTTTGGTTGTTGACAGATTAGTTATTTATGTATGCAGCAAGGCTATTAAGTAGATATTTATGACTTGAAGAGGTAGATTTTACAATATTTTACATTTTGTAAAATACACATCTATTAATACCCCCAGTGCATACTAATTTGTATGCCATACTAGTTCGTTATTACATCTACAATATAAATATTCAAAAAAATCCGAAAATTTAATTTGATTTTAACATGTCATTTTATCATAATCATAGAGAAGTTAGTTGATAAAGACGCAATGACCAGTTTGAAGCTGATAAGAGATTACTTGACTTTACGGCCACGAGCTTGTTTAGAAAATAGTAATTTACGTATCACAGCTGGAAAGTGATGTTTTATCGAACGAGTTTAGAGATGGCGAACTCGTTTGGTTGCTCGGCTCGGCTCTACTCTGTCGGAGTATTCGGCCGACGTTAGTTACATTTCTGATTTCATAACCAAAAAATAATTTGGCGGGAATATATGCTATGGTTTTCTATATGATTGAATTTATAGAAACTTGGACCTTATTTAGAACACGGTTCCATTCCTCGGGTTCAGTCATTTCTTTTTGAATTGCTGGCATTACTGTCCTATTGTATCGCCCGATTTGACTATTGCTGCGAGGGGCTCGTACAGTCACGTGCACTAGCGTTATATTACATTCAAAGCAAAATTCTTGGAACCCATTGCTTGTGAATGCAATACCACGATCTGACATGATTCGTCGGGAACACCCAAAAATGTTAAACAATTTCTGTAATATTTAGATAACTTCAGTAGTTCTGGATATGTTTGTGGCCACTTTTGGCTTTCTCAAGCGGTTCCATATGGTCGTCATGCAGAGTGTCTCCGGGTGTCGATTCCTTTGCGATGCAGTGAAGGGATTCTTCATTCTGAAGCGTTTTGTAATTCTATTTTACACACTTCAAGGTGAAGTGCTTGAAGTGCGTATAGGCACTATAGAGGCACTTTCTAACAAATTTTGTTATGCTTTTAAAATAAAATCTGTGCCAAGGTGATATGCCTTTATGTACCTGCATTTAGTACCTCCCTTCTCATCTGTCGGGGAACCACAAGTAACTATCTGCTTTCATATCGTTTCATAACGACGCCATTTACTCATTCGTAGTCACTAATACTTTCACCTCGTCGTAATTTGATTTTCAATTCCCTTAACTCCGCATCCTTATCTTGCATGATTTCCAAATCTAGATCTTATTAACCTCAAACTGACGATTTAAGGCGTCCACATGCTTCATTGGTGTACTGCTCCTGAATACTTTTCGCTCGTGATGAGCTAATCTTCCCGGAGAAAAACGTATGAGTTTGTTGTCGGTTAAATGGGTTAACAAAATCATAGGACAGTTTTTTTTTTCTTACTTGCAATAGAAATAAATATACTGAATAGAAGTTGCGCATTTTGCGTCTTACAATATATCGACATGAAGCTACGACATTATTTGCAAAATCAGCTTCAAAATGTCACAGGATTTTTTGAGGACTTTTAACAGTTTGCCACAATGTGCGTTGTTTTTTTCTGTAAAATCTGCCGTCCACTGTGTCCGCAGCTAAATTTTGCAACAAGTATAAACTGAAATGGCAGAGTTCATAGAATTAATTAGAGAATATCCAACTTTGTGGAAAATTTATGAAAAATAACCCTAACAGCCTACAAATAAAGGACAGGCTATTGAAAAAAATAGCAAATAAAAGCAAAATGAGGAGTGGTACCCTTTATTTACACTTCAATTAATGTTTTGTGCACTAAACGACCACTGTATGCTTACTAGCCATCTCAAATTCGTTTCCTGGGGTGCATGACGTCACGCGCGAGGTAAAAGCGGCGATCGCAAACGGTAGTGCATGCTGAATCTAACAATATATGTATTCAAGATTTATTTATTGTTTGCATTTCTAAAGTATACGCCCCTCATGTCGGGTATAAAGTATTATTTTAGTTACTATTTTAAGTTACAAGTTGTAACAAAGCCTAGTTCTTTTTTTGGTCGTTCGGATTAACGGACGTTCGGATTATCTTGGTTTGGATTATCGCCGCTCTACTGTACTTCAAGTTTCCAAAAAATTCTAATTTAGCAAACCAATAGATTGTTGCATGTCGACGCGTCGTAAAAGTAAATTAAATTTGAAGAACTGTTACTTAATTATAATAATTATTAGAAATTCTTCGTTTAACAAAGACTAACAAAGAATCAAAGCATAAAAATTTGCACGTTGTCATGTAGCAAAAAACATGAACATGTAGATGCGAAGTATCTTACATACTTTCTGCAGAATCCATTGCAATTTTAGGTGGACCAGTTCTCGAAGATCCTTAAGATGAATTTGCGGTAGCTAACATAGAAATCGATATTTTGCATGGTATTTCTAATTGGCCAGCCACAAATAATCGACAGCCCATTGTCACTGAAAATTTTGCCGCAAGTTACCATTGCAATCATCATCCACAAATAACACTGTTTAAACATATATTACTAACTGATATATTTGAATTCTTCTTATTATTTAGTGTATTTCAATATTGCAATCTTACATCAGACAAATTGCAAGGCGCTGCTGTGTTCTAATGCTTTCTCGAAAAACAGTATTCTGTATGGAAATGTCGCCGCGTGTTAAACTAATGATTTCCAAAAACTGCTCTCTAGTCAATCTCTAGTATTTTCTATACATTTTATCACTCAAACATGGTAGCAAAGTGTGGTATTCATAATAAATTTGCATTTTTTATGACAATTGCGTTTGCAACATCAACACGTTAATTGGTTTCACTTTAACTACACTGTAAGAAAAGAATTGTGTAAAATTACTTAAATAGCAAGACATTTTTCTACCTCCTATTTGAAAATTACATGACGTAAAGTTAATATTACTTTTGTTCGAGTAAATTTTTCTATGGAAAATTATACAAGGAAGGTAAACATACCAAAGAAATTTACTTCAAAGGAAGTAAAAATAAAAGATATAATTACATAGGTAGGGTAAATATATATATATATAATCAATAACTCCTTCTACCTCAATTAAGGTGTAGGAATATTTCTTTTCTTTTCAGCTATGGACGAACCTCTTCCATTCTCTTCTCTTTTCTGCCATCTTCTTCGCTTCTACCCATTCTTTGTTTCTTTTCTGTAAAATTTTCCCTATCACATCGTTCCAAGTTTGCCTAGGTCTTCCCGGCTTCCTATTTTTTTGTATTCTCGCCCCCCATATCTTTCTCACTGGCCTCGATGCTTCCATCCTCAATAGATGTTCCCACCATTCTAACTGCTTTTCTATAGGGTAAATATAACTAGGATAATTACACTAACAGTGTAAAACTAAAAACCTTGTTTGACGATTCAAAAGTAGGGTTATGTGACAAGTTGCGATTCTTGTTCGACATCTTAGTGCAGAAACGCACATCTAAAAAGATAGTAAAGGCAACTTACTCTTTTGTCGATCAACTTTTATCAAAATCACACGATAGGAAATACCTACTTATAATATAGAAAATAAGTTGTCTTATGATGGACAATAAATAGCTTCTAAATTGTAAAGAACGTTTAACGAATAACTTGGTGCCACAGCTGTGCAGGCGCAGTCCCAAAACGTCAATTCAACCACAATAATACCGCTAAAACTCCACCTACGTTACAACTGTTTATTGCCGATGCCATACGAGACATTCAAAAAAACAAGCGAATAAAATCTTGAAACACATTTATGATAATACAGAATAGCAGAACTTAAAATCATACTTAAACGTAAAATTTATCTAATGTTTCTTTTTTGAGTCATTATTTTATTTAAGGCAAGTAAGATTACCTCATCAATGTAGCACTATCCATCCAAAGATGATAATATATAACGCTTTGAATGTGATATCTATTTCATATTTAAAACAGACAGCGACTGTTACAATCTAAGTATCACTTAAAGTTAAATCAAGCTTAATGTGTTGGTGCAAACGGCCATTAATGGCGATAGATTACAGAGATGCCTCCCTAAAAGCAATTTTCGAAATAGCATGTGAAGATTCAGGTCTTTGGACTCCCATACCTTTTTCGTTTTTGTGATTTTAACTTATTCATCTTTCACAAACAATGGAAACGCCGAAATAGCACATATAATGTCTAATTCGTTCTTACGCTTTAAGAATTTTTAGTAGATTAAAACGAATTACTTTAATTAATTTATCGCCGGCTGGGTTTTGCAAAGCCTCTTATTATATACACGGGAACACAGTAGACATACCCTCTCAAGCGGAACGAATTATCGTCGTTTCTTTGATGTATTTCGGCTTTGCCTCAGGAAAGCTCTCGGCTCTCCTTCTAATTACGCCTTTTTTTCTCATATACCTTCTGTGTTGTGTATTCCAGTGCCTTCTTGGGCTACCGGAACCGGCGGATGTCTACTAACCGAGCTGCCTTCGCTCACAGTTCTCTACATCCCGGAGCAATCCGCTTTAGAACTCACCTCCGACTGCGGATTGGACGGCACTAAAAGAATCGCCTGTAAGGGAAATGCGGTACGTGCATTCTGAACTACCCCTCACCAATACACTCACATACATACATTCACACAAATATACACGCAGAAACACGCCTTATGTAGCGGTTAGATGCGGTATTTAAGTGTAAGTTCACCGGAGGTAATGGTTCCCATAGAATAACCGCTTCCTTTTATTTTAACATTTTCACTTCACGTAATTTGCATACGTATACATTAAATAAATATACTTTGAAATTGTGTGTACTTACATGCGAAGATATACAACGATAAACGTACAAAGTGGAAATTGCTTTTTCTAATATATTCACTGAAAATGCAGTGCGCCACTGCAGCTTGCTTTTCTTTAAAAGCAGTTAAGTATCCACTTCAAGAAATTTAAATTTAAATTTTCAAAATTACATATATGCAATGTAATGCATGTGAACTTCGAAGGAAAAATAAAATGAAAGCCTTTAGTAATTTTTGGAAAATACATGATAAAGCTACCACTTCAACCGACCTAAAATTTGGTAGTTCTCTTATAATCATTGACATTTTGCATTGAGAACTAATTGTAAGACACCGAGGTGAGAGATGAGACCATGAGAGAACTCTTTATCCAATTATGTTACAACTTAGTATGGTATTCAGAGGAAGTCTTGCTCTGGTTTACACAGCAACTGTCTGCGGGCTGATCAGAGTTATTTTTACTCTAAAACATGGCGAAACGGGACTGGATGAAGCAAAGTCTCTGAGATAAATCTGATGTCATTTATGCTGAAGACTATAGAAAAACTGCTAGACACTCATATAAGGGATGACGTATCTACTACAATATCGACCCAGTATGCGTATCAAACAGGAAAATCTCGCAAAGATCGCGTTATATCAGCTCGTACATGAGCATCCTCTATAAACCATAGACGTGCTTCTGTGCACATTCGTGGACACCCAAAGAGCATTTGGCAATACTTCCGCAGCATCAATTTCCAAAGCATCTAGGAATAAAGCGATCGATGAAATAAGTGACAGGTGAATAGATTGCATGATTAAAGGAGATCAGTTTACCATCCTGGAAGAAATACTGGTGGGCTCGGGTCACCATGGGAAGAGGATGTCCGCTGGATGACATCTTGTTCCCTCTGCTGTGGAATCTGGTTGTGAACAAGCCATTAGTAAGACTGGCCAATGAAAGACACAAAACTTTGAGATACGCAGATGATATTGTCATTGTGACCCAGAGTAAATTCAACAACGTAGTGCGGGACAAAATACAGAACGCTCTACAAGTTATACAAGGATGGATCGAAGAAAATCCTAAACATTATTCCTTCTAAAACGACAACAATAGCATTCAGGAGAAGGAGAAAGTTAGATTGTCTAGCACCGATAATGCTCCGAAGTGAAGAAATAAAGCTGCCTGAGGAAGTAAAATATCTTGGTTTATTTCTTGGCTCCAAGCTCACTTGGAGTCGACAGCTTCAGAGAATTAAAACCAGAGCGGAGACAACACTTATCTTGCCTAGAAGTCAGGGGGTTTAAGAGCAAATATGATGTACTGGGCAAACATCGTGATGGTCAAGCAGAGTACAGGGACTTGCATGTTTAGGAATAGCGGAAGCAAGACCTATCTCCTCTCGATTTGGTGATAATGTAGGCGGTAAGAATGGGGCAGCTCAGATTGCGAGAAATAGCACGTGGTAAACACATAGGATTGGGACAGAACAATATTGTCCATCACATGGAAGACAACCTTTTTAAAATGAGATCAGACCACATGACTCCAACATATCTATTTAAAAGAAATTTTGAGGGGAGAATCACGGATCAGATAAACTGGAATCAATCCAACTATATGGACAGGCACGGTAAACTGATTTAGATACAGATAGATCAAAAACCGAGAATGGGATTGAAGCTGGAACTTACAGTAAGCCGAGAAATACTATGATCACTAAGAAAATATGCCAATGTGCAGAAATAAATCAGAAATCATATAAAAACAAACGAATATGTATTGCAACAGGCAGCCAGGCGATATTCAGGGCACGAGAACATCGACGAGTTGGCAAGAAAGAGATCTTCAGCTTCATTTATAGGCCCAGAACCTGTTCTAGGAGTGTCAAAAACACAGTACAACAGCAGGGAAGGTGTTGGGTCCAAGAAGACACAAACAACACAACAAAAGGACGTGCTCAATGGAGTAAGACATATTCCAAGGAATAAGGAGTATATGTACTCCAACTATTTCGCGGTTCGTACAAAATTAGTAATTCAATTTTTATTATAATATGTATCTGCGTACTGTACGCTCTGCATTCAGGTGGCTTCATCCGCCTCTTCGAGCTCGGTACGTGTGCTGCACGTGAGGGCGGAGTTTCCGCCAAATATGTAAAAAATACACAAATCATTTTTTGTTTTGATGACAACGGTCTATTTCGCAAAATTTTGCCAAAATGAATGAAAATTAAAATTGTCAAAAAGAACCACACAAATGGGAGCAAACGGAAATGGAATATTAAAAAAAAATTGAGCTAGAGTGTATAGAGAAAGTTAATGAGGATAATATTGAAGAAGAGTGGAACCATATCAGAGCAGCAAAATAACTAAACAATATAACGCGAACTGATTTGATGAAAAATGTAAAATGGAAATGAAATTAAAAACAGTACAGCCAGGCAGAAATAGAAAAGAGCGGAAGGTGAACAAGGATTAGATGAATATAAAGAACAACGAACATATGTAAAGTTAAAAAGCAATAACGAATAAAAAAATTATATAGATGGAGTAGAAATGAATAGCGATAAGAAACTATTAATTTACGTGAAAGCATTAAATAATAAATAGAAAAGAAAAATAATCCAATTAATAGAAAGCAATGTGGATAAGCTATATTAAAGATGCGATGATGGCAGTGTGGAAATACAGTATAACAAAGACGCATTTTTGCCAGGTCTGTTAGAGGATATTCTACACAACAGCGTGCAACAATGTTTTTTCAACGTAATAGAACGTGCCTGCGCATGCTACATTGTAAGTGCAAGACATTTTTTATCGACGTTTTCCTAAAAAAGAATTGATTGGAATTCTCCAGTTAAATCTATCCATTAGATTTTTGGCTGTGGGAATAGGTATATAAAAGAAAAACTTGATTATACTGTACTTCCCGATGTGGATGATGTTGCCCGGCTCCATGAGGAAATAAGTGGGAATAATTTCAATTTGTCTGCCAAGAGCTTTAGCCATAGATGCATATGTGTTATTAACGAAAATTACAACGATTGTTTGGGAATGAGATGGTTTATTGATTTTGTTTTACTTAGCTCGACCCAGACTTTTTATTTCTTTAATATTACATGTTTTTCTTATATTTGGATTTGATAGGATAAAAAAAATTAAAAATATCATCAATCTCATAAACTTTAACCAACACTAACACCATATCAAATTCGTTTACTAATTTTCCAGAATCACGATGAGATGATAAAACAATTGGCGTGCACAATAAATCATGATGACTTCGAAGATAAACCTACCAAAAATCCATCGATAGCAACCACAACAACTCCTGATACAACTTACACTAGTACCAGTCATGAAACTACACCAGCCATTAAGACAACCAAACCGTGGATGTGGGCCAACACCGTTGACACAGGGGAATACAATTCGCCAACTAGACATCGCCGCGGTACAGAAAACACCATGAGTCCGTTATCCACTCAAAGTACACGAGAGATTGGCTCAATGAAACCAGCCGTAGATTTACAACAACGTACAAAGACGACGTGGAAGTATGGTGGTGTATCGGAAGCGGTAACAAGTGGCGACGTGGCGTTAAATTCGTACAGTGGTTCCGTCAAACATCGAGAAGACAAATCGCAACAAACCAGTACCGATTCAATCCCTGCGGAGACTAGCGGAACGCCGGACGGACAAGCGGATTTGACCGCAACACTCGAGACAAAGGCGTCGGAATCGGTGGACGGCGAATATCCCAGCGCGATTAATCAGGGCCAATTGTTTGGTATAATTGAGAATGGAACAGTTTTCGATATTGTAGAAATGAATGGCACTGGTACGGAGGTGAGTAAACATTACATTGGAATTTCCTATTTTTAGAATAAGTGATCATTATTATCAATGAAATATTTAATAAGTGTAGTGTTCTTACGTATTAATTAAAATAAGCCAAACTTTTATTTCATATTTCATTCCTCGTATAGCTACTTTCATCAAAATAAACTAATTATGCGTCATTAATTTGATATCAATTTAATATTAGTAATATTAAACGATACAATACAATTTGACACTATTAATATAAGAACTATTGCATCAATGTTCAACTTCACGAATTGTAAATTCTCACAACAGTCTTCCTGTATATCAGTCAGGTTTCCGATCCAGTTACAGCAGTATATCACTGACATTTAGACTTCAACCACGCGTTTGACATCATCCATCATAAAGTTGTATTAAAAATTTTATCTGCGGTTGGTTTTGGTTGTTCTGCAGTGCCTCTTATAGCTTCCTATTTGTCCGAACGCTTTCAACAAGTTCTGTTGGATTCTGACTACTTCTTTCTATTGATTATTAGTCATGGTGTGCTACAGGGAGGTATATTAAGCCCGCTACAATTTTTTATTTACACCTCTAGGTTGCTTGCTGTCATTCACTACTGCCAATATAACTTATATGCAAAATCTACTTCTCCTTGAAACCTGAGAGAGGCTCAGCACATTTATTAAAACAGTTAATTGTTATTTTTTTTTCTAGATTGATTTTTAATTGCCAATTTTCTGAAAAATGTGTTCCTTTTATCGATTCCATCCGAGAACTCACTGGATTTAAAGCAGAAACTTTTTGGAATAAATTGTTTGTCATTGCAAGTTTGTATATAAAATGACTCCAAATTTTACCTAGTCGCTTCAGGAAAGCTGGTTCTTTAAACCAATTTAAGTGATGAAAACATCCACATTCTAACGCAATTAATATTCTACCACTGATAATTAACATCCCTTTTGTTTTCTCCAACAGGACAACAAACTCAAAGACACGACTGTTCAACCACGAGCATCATCCGAAGCCCAATTTAGTAGCACTGAAACTCCCGAAGTTGTAACCAGAAATGCTGAACTTCTATACACAACAGTCATGTACAATAAAGAACCTACTCAAGAACCCTCACCAATAACAAACGAATCTATTAAAAAGTTTGAGCAATTAAGGAGCAACCCCAAAGATCTGCATTCCCAAAAGACTCCTAATGATCTATCAACTAAGGATGACGATAAAACACTGTCGAAAGAGGTGGAAATGCTACCTGCTGGGGCATCAGTAAATCCTATGATGAAATTGAACAGGACTAATAGAAAAGAGCTACCGATGATCGAAGATTTTGATGATAGCAATGACGAAATCGATTTGGACATCGATAACAAGTTACCGTACGAGAAACCCTTTACCAGACATCAAACTGTTGAGATTAAATTGCACGACGAACAGAACGAAACGAAATCGATAATTTTCGTCACTACTAAAGTAAATGAGAAGAACAAACAGACGAAGGAGATGAAAAACGCAGAAACGCAAACTGAAATAGGACTGACAAATATCACGTCGACAGATAAACAAACAACGGTGGACACGTTAGTAACGAGTACTACGGATTTACCAATGAAATTGTTAAAGGAGACATTTTTACCAAAAGCTTTACAGCAGGAGATACTGATAACCAGCACAAAGAAGCCGGCAACTGAATTTCCTGAAGGTGAAGTAGAAAATGTGGACGGTACAGAAGAACCGCTGTATTTAGAACCTCAAGCACAGCCACGACCAAATCGTCAGAGGCAATTGACGAGACCGCAAAGAAAATCCTTTTATCCATATTTCTTTAGCAGGATGTTAGGCTGAAGACGTTACAACTAATCAGCAAGGTTTTATTATAAAAGAAAAGCAAGAAATGCGTTTTGTTTTATTAATACATGTTTCAATTAGGTGAAATTGACATTAGCTTAATGTGAAGTTTTATAATAAAAATATGAAGAAGTAATTGTCGCACAGTGTTTAAGAAAGATATCACATTGTTCCTAGTTACACCAATTAAATAAAATTTAAACAAAAAAAGAACATAGTCAATTTCATTAACTTTACAATTTTTTTATGGTGGTAACAACAAGTATATCTATCAAAAGCAACGAAAAGAGTATTTAAATTTATTTCATTAGAAAATATACAAAGATTAAGTACTGAAGTGTAACCTTTCAAAAGTAAAACCAGCTACACATCCTTCACGACTTCTGACGTTGTATGTATGTCAATATAATTCGTTCTCATTGGCGCAGTTACACGTAAAACAAAAATAAAAATCTTAAACGTTTTAATCTGATGCAATTATTAGTATATAAGATCATTTACATTAGATCACAACATCTACATCAGTAGAAAAAGCTTAGCTGTGTAGTAAAACGAATTTATTTGAACTATAGATCATGTTAAATAATATTTATTGATATAATAATAAATTATAGTATAAGCACGTTTCACATAGATGTGTATTAGATTACGTTGATTTTGACGATAGTATTATATTAAATAGAATGTAGACTACGAATGTTATGATTTTAGCGAAGCGCACTGTATATCACGAACTTTATGTTATCGTGGGGTTTCAATATTTCACAAAGGAATTTCGAAAAGAGCACACCGTCCTGGCTACTAAAGCCCGTTTTTATTCCTTTTTTGCCATGCTATCTATGATTTGATACAATTTATTTCTTATTATATAATATATACAGTGAGATCGGATACAAATAGGGCAATGCGGGTACCTACTTTCTGGATTTATAATATAAACTGAACGATTCCTTTATAAAATCTCAGCAATAAAAAAAAACATCTACCATATAAAAAAATATGCGTGGAATTTCCTTTCTCATATTGCATCATAATTTTCTTCGATCTCATACTTGTATTCAATACAACCCTTCTATTTTATAGAGCAACTCACAATCAGTTGTATTGCAAACAATAATCCCTTAATATTTTTTTAGTATGCACACATTTTTTTTATGTCCTAAAGATTGTAAACGATTTAGTACAGACTACAGTAGTTAGTAATGAACCTATTCAATTAGAAGGATTAATTAAAGAATACTTTATTGATATAGCAAAAATGCATATAGTTAATAGGTACTACTATTTTAAGACTAGTAGTAAACAATTGTTTGAAATATTTATATTGATTTAGTTTAGAAATTAATCATCTGTACGACTATACTATATACTGTATATACATACATAATTACAAAAAATAATTGTAACTCTTGATTGTGCTAATAAAAATATAAAGTAATACGTTGTTTTATTATTTTATTTTTCGATATAAGGCATTAATTACTTTCAGACACCGTCTAAAGTGTCGTTAATAATTTGTAATAGATGAAAACTGAATTAGAACTTCCTCTGTATTCTCAAGATATATTTAAGTATTCGTTTAACTCTAAATAAAAGGAAAAAAGAGAAAATAATGAAGTTAAGCACCACATATAGCAAAGAAGAAGAAAAATGTGTATTAAAGGTTTGTTCGTTTTGGCACTCGGCGTCATGACGTCAAAATTTAGCCGAATGACGCCGCATAAAGTTTTTCAATGCGAGCGGTTGCCGTGAAACGCTGGATTGATGTTAGTTTTACATTCTCTATTTACTGTACGTTTTCTCATGACTCAAAATGATTTTTTATCCAATTCTATGAACTAGTAATCTAGGTTTTCAACTTTAAGATAAACGAGTGAACTGTCAGTCGTTAAGATAAAAAGTACATAATATATTCCGAATGTTATCCTATATAATATATACTTTGGAAGTAAGTATGGTCCCAAAAGCTAATTAAATTACAGTTGGTAAACATTATATTCCACAGCGCTATACTAATAATATATTAATATAATAATAACTTATATCTATGCACATTAATTAATGTTGCTTTAGAGAAAGAACTAATAAGTGAATCTAGCCCCGTTTGAATTTAGCGCGTCTTTTTTTATAAATCACTGGTTACTTTCAGTAACTTTTAACAGCACTACTACCAACTGTCAAAAATATCAACCACATCGCACGTAAGCTAGAAATAGCATTTTTAAACAGATTTTTTAGTAATAAAAAAAGGAATCGGTGGCGGATCTATTCTTGAAACTACTATACCATCAAAAGCAATAAAAGGGGAATAGCACTAGAAACGGACTCGAGTTCCTGTCTACCTCATTGCTTTTGCTGATGGAATGACTCCGACAATAGTCCATGAGCCCCTGCCATGCTGGCAATTTTTAGGATGATTAATTGTTTACGCATTTTCCTTTAACGTCTATTAGATCTTTTTGTATTTCTTATTAATTTTCTCAACAAAGAAATAAGTATTTTAAGGTTGGCGAAACATGATCTTTTCGTTAATGTGCGAAAATAATCGCCAAATCAGTAGTGGTTCTTATTTGGAACTCATAAAAAAATAAAATTATTCACCTTTTTCTAATAGCTTTTTATAAATGCAACAGTAGGTGTACAACACGAATTGCAATTCTCTAGCTCTAGTGCTCTCAAGTGCTCTCACACAGAGACAATAATATTCTAAAAGTGAGGTATCTCATCTCTGTATCTCGTCTAGCACATTGCCAACATTGCTGCCATTACCAACACCCACCATACGAATATTCCTATATCTCTTTTACGTCGAAAATACGCCCTCTTGACGGATGTAAGATTCTCGACATTGCATGCTAACTTGGGAGATCTTATGATTTCCAGGATCCAAATCGAACAACCGGCCAGCAATCCAAATAGAATTCGGAAAAATACTATTGTGCTTCTGCATGTGTTTTGTATATGGCGCTAGTGCCAAAACGAACAAACCTATTACAATTACGTGAAGGAATGAGGAATTGCACTTTTTTTTAATTCTTGTTAAAATAATGTTATTTTGTAGATGACCTACATATATATATACACTGAAATTTTGACGGTTTTCTGTAAAGTAGTTTTTGAAATATAATTTTTTTAAGATCTTTATACGTCACAGGTACGTAGTAAAATTTAAGAATGAACGAGAATATATGGCAACATAGAAATTACTCCCCCGTAATAATCACAGATTGCAGTCATTTACCGGCTGCGAAATACGATATTGTTAAGGTGCTATGCAGGTTATGGTCACAAAGGAATTTGGGATTCGGCATTATTTCTGCATCTTGTTTTAGTTTGCGTTTAAAGTTCTCCAATTTAACGTAAAAGAACGAATTCTGAAAGATTATAACCTCCAAACCGCGTAAAATAAACACAGAATATAGTAATAATACATTTACGCCATCTGTACGCGCAAAGCATGCGAACAGCGAACCCATCTGCGATGATGATGCGAACTACGATGACTATCGCTCCATTGCCAAATCATACCGACTAAGAATTTATGAATGAAAGAACTTGTGACGTCAGAGCACTTTAAAAAAATTAATTATGCCTTAATGAGAAACAATTTAAAAGAAGGTTTAATGATGGGCTATATATTACAACATTCTCTATCATTCTATGACATAAAAAGTTGTGCAATTCCTCATTCCTTTACTCAACGGTTTTATACATAAAAACCTTTTGGATATAGGTAGGTGTTCGGCATTCGAACACGACTTTGCAAAGCATAGAGCATCATGCATAAGTTTTGTTTAAACAAGTAGTTGGTGATGAATGCAAATTTGTAATTATTAGTTGGCATATTCAATTTCCAATCAATTGGATATCAAACTGATTTTGCTTTATTGTTAATTTACATGAACTGCTATAGATATCTTTGTCTTTATCTATTTTTATATGGGTTAGTTCAGTTTATATGGTCGGACGTGGTTAGTTGCTTTATTAGAAACCAAAACTTATACTTATTTCAAGATTGAAGATCAATGTTAAGAAAGAAAATAGGGGTGACGTTTTATCGAAAATGAGTGATATAAATGAAAAGTTAAGGTTTTGCAAAGAAAACGCTGAAGAATTACTTGACAAATTATATGAAAGAAAAAGGGTGAATGGTGGTTTAAAGGAAAATAGAAATATATTCATTAAAGAATAAAATGACTTCTTCAAGTAATTATTATCACTAATGATAATGTTATAGCTTTGCACGCAAGTATTTTTAATTCCTCAAAGAATAATGTTCTATGATTTTAAGTTTCTATTTTTAATATAACTGTATCGCTTCGAAAATATAATTTATTCCGATTTTATTCAGTGTATTTCTATAAACAAAAATTTTAATTATTGTTATTACAACCAACCAGAGTTTGAACTTTGAACACTGATTTTAATGTACACATGCAAATGCTTTATTGTCAACCATTATTCGAAAAAAAGCTATAATTAAACTTGAAAAACATGCACTGATATTCCTTTATTGGTTTCCGGCTGTTAGGTCTTCAGTTACAATTGTTAAATTGGTTCAATGATGCCGTTCTTTGGTTGGGTGTTAAAATATAATAAAATTGAAATATTAACTGCAAGCAAACATGTTGCTTAACATTTTCCCACCGAACAAATTCTGTTCGAATTTGTCTTTCTTCACAATATCTCATCCTATATGTCCATACTTCATTATAAATGAAACGCTTGGAATAACACATGTACTTTATTCTTATTTTTACGTAAAAAAAAACTTCCTCCAATACTGTGTATAATTTCATAATGTGTAATAAATAATAGCTATCCACAAACTTTTAAAATAGATGAAACTAAAACAAAACTAGTAGTAGTTTTTAATAATATTATCTTAATGTAGACAGAGTTTATATTGATATTTGGAATAGACAGAAACTTTTCCTATCACGCTAAATATACAAGCTGAAAAGTTCAATGTTAAAAAAAAAAATATAGGTATATACAAAAAATATGTTTGTTTATGAAATTAATAATCTGCTTTCTAAAATTTCCAGCACCATTTTTCTTCTTAAATATGGCATATGCTCTTGGCTAAAATTGATTTCCCCGTCTCTGGTGAGGACTTCCGCGAATGTACATGAAAACATCCCGCAGTCACTGCCATTCATTTGTTGGGGAATATCTCTAGCGTTTGTCAACCGCCAATCCGAAACATCAAATTCAGTCTTTTTCTTATCTAAATGCTCATCCTCCAGGTACGATAAAAGAGCTTTAAGGCATTCCATATTTACAGAACCCATGCTGTCGTAATAGGTTATACGTTTCTTCCGAAAATCTATAATCGCCATACACCAGTGCATTCTTAAATGTACAGGAATCGCTATGATATCATACGAAAATATGTCAACTTTTCTGGTCCACCTTCTTACAGAAGACTGGCCCCCACTGATGATTTTCGGATAAAAGAAAGTATTCATTGCGTATGCTTTTGGAAATTTATCAATTTTCCCCCTTTCGATAATGAGATTCATATAAAAGTTAATTACTTCATCGTTCAGCCAATTTAACCCTGACAATGTTAAGATATCCTGCCTAGTTATGCCCATATTAAATTTACTACTTAGAATTTCACTAGCCGTTTGTCGATGGTCCAGTGCATTATTGATGAGCGCCTGCTGCTTTGGCGTTAGTTCGGGGAATGTGGACACATCCTTCGATTCGTCTGCAATCAATAAATCCTTAATGTGAAGGCACTCGGATACCTTCTCACGTAGAAATTGATCCCTCAGCTCATCGTTAATATTATTGAATCTTCGTAAGCTTAATTCTTGTTCTTTGATTAACTTTTGCGTTCTCTCGATGACTTCGTCATGTTTCTTTATTCTGTAAAGAGAAATTACATTAATGAAAAACTTTTGCTTGCGGCAGAAGTGAGGTTTTCTTACATATGGTAGGCCAATGGTGATATTATTAAGTAGATAATAGAATTAAGGATACTAACAAATTGCCCCATGACGAACGAAGAATTTTGACATTCATGTCATCTTTATTACTGCATCTAGACAATTTGTTATTGCAAAAATTCGATATAAAGCTACGTAAGTAAATTAAATTTGCCAAGTTTCAAATCACATCATGTTTGAGTGAAATATACTTAAACGAATACCAAATTGCTTCTACATCCTATACGTCTTCCAAATTTAAAAATGACTAGGTTATATTACTGCTGCATGAAACGGTCATTCAAACCGCAACAACAAGTTTAAAAAATTAAGTTTGTTTTATTATTATCATTTTGTAGTGATGCAAATAAATTTAAATGTATGTAATATTCTACTTAAAACTAGAAAAGTATAAGTCAACAGAAGTTAACCTCAAAATTAGTTAACCTTAAAATTATAACTTGGTAAATATTACGTGTCACGTTTCACAAATGCATAAATATTTACTTGCAACCAGCATTAAAGAATGTTAGACATATTAAAGGCATAAAGAAATATTGAAGTATAAAGCAAAAACATTTCAACAACTAAATATAACATTTTTCAGTGGGAAGAAATATACACACTCATCCAAAAATAATTGAACGCTAAGAGATCGCGCAAAAACTTTTAAACTGTAGAAAAATAAATAAGATATTAAGTGGAGATAATATTTCAACGGAGTAGAATACGTTATTCTCTTACTAAACGTAGGCCAAATAAACGCAATTTGAGCAACAATTGCAATTATTTGTATATTTTTAACTTTGGCAAGTATAACTGCTTTCTTCTAGCTAAAATATTGTAAAGAAAACCAGCTAAAATTTAAAATGATAAAAGTTACAAATTCTAAACTGAATTTAACAAGTTCCAGTGCATACGTTACAACTATACTGGGATCACAATCTGCATGATCTAATTCGATCCCAAATGAACAGTTTATGCGGGGTCAGGGTAGCGTATTTAATCTGAGATTAAAATAAAATGACGCGGGAAAAATTGTTTATGTATTAAAAATGTAGAAGTTCGTGGAATACTACTTTTGCATCAAGAGGCGTGGTTTTCATTAGTTATTAGTTAATACAAGAGTATGTACGAACGTTTCTTTTTTTGTTGTTTGGAGTCCACCCTGCTTAAGATCATTAGCGTCCTATTTCTATACTAAGGCATTTTAGACAAAATGCTATCTATATATGACCCATCCCACTTTTCGTAGAAGCTGTTATTGTTTACACACCCATTTTGACAGAAGTGCAACAACCCTTTTGAAATAAGTACAACCAAAGCAGATTTTATTTTAAACAAACAATAAAATCGTGTATTGCAAGCTTTGAGCTTTATTTTCATCAAATATAGCTAGCAGCTGTATACATCTGGAGTGTATTCTTATAATTAGCTAAGAGTTTGGCCAGAAGTTTGCTTTAGCTTATAGAACTAGTTATTTGATAGCATCTCAGTTGCTAAATAATAACAAAAGATGAACACTAAGAGAGAAATTACAGGGAAAGACAAATAAATGCAGTTTTAAAGAAAATTGAAAACCTTGGTGTTTTAACTATCCACGTAATGCCTTTGTGAAGCTGATAGGTGTTGCTAAATTACTTTAATTCTGTTTTGGCAAGAGTTTGTATTGTACAATAAAGAAGAGAAAAGTACTAAATTATAAAGTTTCTAAATATTACATAAATATGGTTCCAAGACGATACAAAAATTGATACTTTCCTTGAAACTGAGAATTATTCTACACTAGTGACAAAAAAGCTTCAAACTTACTCATTCTTAATCCAATTGTCATGTGTTGGTTGTGACGGATGCACGAAAGTCTTCAAACTGTTACACTTCCCCATATAAAAGTCGGATTTTGGAGAAGGCGGCGCTGGTAAGATCTCCACCTCAGAGTCGGAATCTTTCACGGTCACCTCATTGTCTATTTCACCCAACACCTTCTTAATCTTGTCACTGGTCGCCGAACGCCGTGGTTTGTCCTTATTATCATTCGCAGTAGCATCCGTTAAACCGTTTGCTTTCTCTTTATTAGTAGTCAAGTCAATGAATTCTTCCATCTTCCTATCATTAGATTTCAAAGCCATGTCAACCAATCGTTTCGAACGCGAAGAACCAGTTCGGAAAGACGGACATATCTTACCCACTGGGGTATAATATTCAGTAAATGAGTCCAAGAATGATTTCATTGAAGCGTTAGGTGCAGCTTTGCTAAGTAATTCTTTGTATATTCTTTTGTCCTCCAGTCTAAATGAGTGATCTACTGCTGAAACTGGTTGGTTTGAAATTTTCTTAGGCTGCTGTATAAATTTTCCGCTAGTATCTTTAGCGCTATTAAGCACAGGGTTTGCATCCTTTTTTTTAGTGCCATTGGTTAGTGGATTATTTGTTGATTGTGAACCGTTACCATTTTGAAAACTAAAGATAGGTTTGTCAAAAACGCGTCTCTTGTTAATTGTTTTCCTTTCATCAAAAACAGGTGTGCACTTGATAAAGGTAACATCATCGTCTCCATTTTGAGTGGCTTTATTGCTAGTACTGTAATTTGGGGTGGATGTATTTTTAAATGTTGGTTTTCGTTTAAAATCAAATTCTATTGGTTTCTTTACTTCTATAATGTCGTCATCATCATCTTCAATTGCAATAGGTTTAGTATTTTTCAACCAACTATGCCTATGATGTCTGGATATTATCTTTTTTGGCAAGATGCCACTACGTCTCTTGAGGCTGTTATTTGAAGAGGTTGACACCCAATCATCTACAAGTTTATTTTAAAATATTAAGTGTTTTCATATCAGGTTGTAATAATTTGTAAAAGAAAATACAATTCAGCTTCAAAACTCGAAACATATTAAGAAAAAAAAATGACAATACATTGAAACCTGGATCCTGCTTCATCTTAGTTGGATTTTATTTGTTACACATAATGTAAAATTTTAAATAATAGAATTATCATTTAAACTCTTTAAAAACAAACATTAAAGTATAGGAAAAAATGCAGAAGTAATTGTGCAAAGCTATTTAATTATTCTTTTTTATTATTCTTCACACTGCTTATCTTAATCTGCATATCCAGAAAAAGTTATTTCTCAAACTTTTCCACAAATATATTTATAAAACTACAATGCAGTACGAAATTATAGAAATGTAAGAAGAACAAAAATATTTATTTGTAAATAATAAAGGATAATAATTTATATCAATCACCATTGTTCTCACAAGCACAATGATAAACCTACATTTTAAAATATACTTATGTAGCTCTTCTTCATGTGAATCTTATCTAAATGATGTGTAATAGTTTACAATCATAGGATTTAATTTATTAATATATTAAAATAAGTATTTTTAACGGTCACAACAGAAGTAAAATTAATTGTCAAACACGTCACTTTAACAAATCAGTAAATTTCTTTATCAATAAATTAGCAATAGTTTGGGTGAGTAATAACTGACTATGTACACCTGCAATATTGTTAACACTTCCTAGATAAATAAAATTAAGATTTCAACAGTCAGTGCTGTGATTCGTAAGGTAACTTGTGTGGTTTTGGACAGTGCACCATATAAAAATGGTAAGTTTGAATAAATTAACTTAAAAAGCAACACTCATACAATGCTGCAACGTAAATGTAAGTGAACTCCTAAGAAGCTAATACAAAATAGTAGTAACAAATAAATTTACCTTCGGGAGATGACATTTGTGATGTGCTTATTCTTCGTAGTTTGCTGTTTATTGGGTTATCAAACTCGTCAATTGCTCTGCAATAATGCATTCTCATTTATTACGAATTTGATATTATTACGATCTAATTTACCTCCGTTTTCTACCAAAGAAGAATGTGTTTCCAAACAACAACTGCCTTACTTGATTGATTATATCCATATCTTGTATACCATTAACAACGCTCCCGTACTAGTAAAAGGTGCTATAATCGCGATAAAGTGAACGTGGATAACTAATTTGACTATGCATTTGAAGAAACAACACCAAATAGAAAATAAGAGAAATGAATCAAACAAATGCTTGCGCCATTTTCCTTATTTCTGGCGTACAGAAAGCAAAGCGTTGTAGTACACAACACAATAATTACTCCGACTAAACCATGATTTCCGTATCACAGAAACTGCAAGTACAATTTCTTCTCAAACCGGTAATTTGTTTCAGAATTTGTTTACAAAAATTCACAACTATATAGCGCTTAATCAATTTGCAGAACTACTTTTATAGGGATTTTCATTTTACAGACGATTTTATTCGTTTATTGGTGGTTCTTTGGCAGCAAAGGACAACCTAAAACTAAAAAATGTCCAACATTACAAAAATAAAATCAATGTTATAAATTTCAATTCCAACGTAAAGTACCTTTTAGAATAGGTGTACGGCACAATTTTTAATAATTATTATTTCAGTGTTCAGTTAGGCGAAGTTTTTGAAATCAGAATAATACGCAGAAATCTATACAGATAGTTGTAGGTAATATCAAGACCTGCATGTTTAAATAGTTTTTCTAAAAAGTTAAAATCGTTTCATTTTTTAAAGTATCATACCTCGCTTTATGTAAAAATCTATTTCCTGTATAAGATTTTTAAACAGTTGTTATAATATAAATGACTCAAGTGCTGTATTATTATTTGCTACTTGGCGATAGATGGCGCAAAATCCTCTAATTATTTTTTTTAACGAAATATATTTCTTATAATCTTTTAAATGAATAAGTATACTGTTTACTGTTTTTATATTTATTTATTTTACACATTTATCATCATTTAAAAAAACAAATAAGTAGAATTGATGGCGGTAAGGGATAACAAGCGAAATCGTGAAGACAGAAGTCAGAGAAAGCGAACGTTTATTTTTACCTTTAATGCAATACCTTAATTAAGTATCAAAATCTGAAAGCAATCCTAATGGTAATTTTAATGTAATTTGGATAACTCTCTGATGCAGTGATGCAGCTTTTACCACTTTAAAGTTTACAACACTCCTTCTGTATAGTATTCGTTCCACATACATTTCTCGACTTTGTTGAACTTGACGAGCCAGCTAATAAAGGTTGCTATCAGTTATTGATATTTAGCAAACGTTTAATCAGTTTTCTTGTGATATACCACTTGTACGGATGTCCCTTTCCGAAGGGATAGCGTTTTCTCTGCTCCCATAAATAGAGTGCACCCTTTTTTGGGTTTCAGAAACACCTAGAATAGATTCTGGCCCATAGAGCTAGTTGTATTACATTAGTACCTATGTATCTACTCCTCTAGCTGAGAATCAAAGCTGTTTAGTTTTAGATTATTTAGCGTTGCTTTTCTGTCAGTGTGTTGGCAGTTATATCCATGGCAAATATTTCTGTCTGAAGATTAACATTTAGATTCATATTAAATATTTCTCGGATTTCATTGTCAATTTTCTCATATTGATAAAACCAATTGTCAATGCTTTGTGTTCAATAAAATTATAAATTTGTCAATAATTCGATGATAATTTCAATATTATTTAGGCTTTCATAGTTTGGAGCGAATTCAAAATTATAATCTTCCTTGGAAATATAAAAGCTTCGTTATTTTCAGCAACTGAGTCACAATAGACATAAACATAACCACTTTGTGCTTGGTGTGATTGTTCCGCAAATAGGTACTTAAGTCTTATAGATGTATTATCACTATGTTATTTGTTCTATCAGATTTACAAATTTTACTTTTCCATAAGCTTCTAGGTATATATCTAATATACGTTCTGTCCAGGATAGATTAGGTACCTATATGTTATTAATTATATAACATCAAGACGTATTTTGACATTTTTTTAACCCATACGATAAGATTTTGAATGTTCTAATAATTGTGTTTTCCCAAAAAGTTACTATTGAAAGCGGTTAAGTAAAGTTTATTTGTTTTTGCAGACTCTTACAAGCGAAGCATTTTTAGAATTGTTAGACTTTGTGGTAATGCAAATCGCATACATAATATTGCTGATTCCTTTGTAATGAATTAGATATGAACATAATACGTTCATGTGGAAAATATGGTGGTTATTATCAAACAGTACAAGGGCTTCAGTATTGGATATCAATCAGAATATAAGCCCACCGTCAGATCTTAAAAAATATTTTAGTTTATTGATACTTACCACTAATATTATCCATTGAGAGGGTTAATTCTAATATCGTATTCATGACAACTGTAGTGGCTTAAGGACCAGAAACAGATAGTAATTTGAATTGAATCTTTTGTCAATTTTCCAGATTGTCAATGACATTACAGAGCCAGAATGTGAAATACGCGTTAAAAGCTTAAAGTCAGTTTTACAATGTCAAAATTAGTTATTGTTAAATTTGCTTTATTGCACTTTTACCAGATATGAAATAGGATATCCAGGTATGTTACCACATCTATTCGTAAATATAGATATAGAAGTTTTGTTCTATATCAATTCTGCATGATAATAAACAACAATAAGCAAAACTGAATAGTAACGTGCGCGCCTTCCCAAACGAAAAGCCTATGAAGCGGACATTGACAAATCCTTTTTTGCCAAAACAGCAAAACCACGCTCTCGTGTAATTATGAGTTTAGGTTTGCACGCTTTTAAATTGAGATATTAATAGTATAGTATTTTTTCTAATTGGATGTTGTAATAAAGCTAAATCAAAAGACGACGCAGTGCTGATATGGCTATTACAGCATACTGTGCTGTAATGAGATATTAACGTGGTGGGGGGGGGGGGGACTCTTGCCGGAACGTAATATAAGCGATTAACGTGCAAATTAGAAAAAATACTGTAAAAAACGTGTGCCACAATGACATGTAATGCTCGTACTTTGAATCTCTCGCCGCTACGCGGCTCGAGATTCGAATTTGTACTCGCATTACATAAACGTCATTGTGACACTTGTGTTTTAAAATACTATTAAAACGTCATTGTGACACTTGTGTTTTAAAATACTATTAAAACGTCATTGTGACACTTGTGTTTTAAAATACTATTAGAACACAATTGTCACAATGACGTTTATGTAATGCGAGTACAAGTTCGAATCTCGAGCCGCGTAGCGGCGAGAGATTCAAAGTACGAGCATTACATGTCATTGTGGCACACGTTTTTTACAGTATTTTTTCTAATTTGCACATTAATCGCTTATATTACGTTCCGGCAAGAGCCCCCCCCTCCCTCCCCCCCACCACGTTAATATCTCATTACAGCACAGTAGGCTGTAATAGCCATATCAGCACTGCGTCGCCTTTTGTTTTAGCTTTATTACAACATCCAATTAGAAAAATACATTTTTTAATTCCTTTTAGTGTTAAAAAAAGTCCTCTCTACTGAACCGGTATAGTGACCACAATGTTTATAAGATAAGCTTAGACAGTTTCGGCATCGATTTTATCGATAAAATTCAGTGCTCAGTTGGCGTTTTACATTCTTCGAACATTTGAGGATTATGACCTGCCTACAGATAATGAATTCTTTATTTGAATTTCATCAAAACAAGAATATTGTTGTAAAAGGTTTTCTAATAAATTTTGTGGAAGTTTTTTTGAATATATTAAGAATTTGTCAAAAGTCAATAAATCGAAGAAACATAACATGTGTATATCTAGAAATCTAACTTCTATCTGAACGATTACCGTATCTAAAATTTCATTAAAAATTTATTTATACTCTTGTATTTCCGATTCATAGGATAATCGATGCCTTTTCTGACTGGGTTCTGTGGCAAAATGTAAGTTATTATAGGTACACACACACAGAAAAATGCATGCTTACCTCAAATAAATTTGTGTTGGAATGAATTAATTCTTGAACTAAATCACTTTTCATATCTTTTTAAGAATAGTAATACTTACATCATAACGCTTCATACAAGTCAAACAAAGAATTCCAAACATAATTAGAAGCAAAAAATGCCACCAGGCGGCCTTCATGGTCTATTGTTAGAATCGCCATACCAGCAAGAGCAATGAAAGAGGGAATAGCACTAGAGACGGACTCGAGTTACTGCTTACCACGCATCATCAACGTTACTCCGAGTGCAAATTCACTTACTACATCGCTTTCGCAATCTCAAGCTATATCTGCCATTTCTCTGCTATGGAAATAAGGATTTAGATTGTCTCCATCTATGGGAGCAAACTCTCAATCCAGGCGAGGGCCGTAACGTAAACCGGTAATGCAGCTACAGATCTAATCTCGGACAATTCATCTCTATCTACTTGCACTGAGCAAATATATTCTCTGTCTATTTTGTTTTGAACTCAGAATACATTTTTCTGTGTGTAGGTATATCATTAAAATGACGATGATTATTTCTATATTCTTCTAAAGCTTGAACAAGAGCTCAGAAACGATTCCGCGCAAAATTTATGTCAGTTAACTTATTATGCAGTATTGAAAATATAATCGCATACGTGCGAACTGCGAACGTTTTACGAACGATAACGCACGACAACTTGCCGATCTCATCGAAGCCAAGGCCAAACTTTATCGCTGTATAAAGTATACACATGCAGTTACGAGGACGCATCGGTCTTAGCGATGGTATTAATCATCGACGTGTTGCATTTTTTAAATTAAGTACCTAATTAATTAATATACTATTTATTATAAATTCTTTGTCAAAATTGCTTTGCTTTAGTATATAGCCAATGCTTAAACATTGTTGTAATACATAATAAACACCATTTATTTTATTAAAAATAATAGTAGAGGCTCAGCTTCCATAGCATTCCCTGACGAGCCGCCTCTGCCATGTATTCCGTCGTAATAAAAGTTGCTGTTTGGCCTAAATGCGCTCGCATACAAATAACGTGTGTAAAGATGCAGAAACCGATATAATGTTACAAATAACTATTTCTCTTTATAAACAGATCGAATAATGTTACAGGTGCTATAGATGCACATAATTCCTCATAAGTATATGAAAAACTCCGAAGCAAATCTTTTGTATGATTTTAAGAGTATAAAATTGCCCTAAATTTATATAAACATTTAAAAATTGAATTTTGGTCCAACCAACAAATCAAAATAAGATCAATCAGTAAATTCACGTTATTCCAGGATTAAAATAGTAATTTAGCGCATTAGGTAAACAGTCGAGGAGTTACAATAATTAAGTTAAATATTGCTGTATTGGTTCATGGATCAAATAACAATACGATACAATTGTAATAACAAATTGCTTTTAGTGATTTATCCGTATTTCATGGTATAGTTGAATCAATTATAAACCATGCGCATAATTATGTAGATAAATTTATTTTAAGTTAACTGGAAGAATATAAAATTTTTTTATTCATTCTATTAACATCACACAGAAAAAAATCCATATTGTAATATTTACACTTTGCTATTTGACGGAAATTGTAGTAAGAATTCCTCCTATTGTGCAAAATTTTACAACAACGTCGCTGCATTTTCTTATATCGTGGTTACAAAAAAAGCAATAAAATTGTTAAAAAATATTGTGTGTCAATCTTCTACAAAATATAGTGAAATGTTTTACAATATTTTACAAATAGTGAATATAATAAATTGCATATAATGTAGTGAAGAAAGTTATAACAACAGGTGTAGCAAATTAACTATGTGTTGTGTTTATTTTGTTAGGTGCTAGCAATAGTCACCTTACTTTGATTATTATACATAACTGGAAACCGCATTAATAATGAGATGAAATTAAGTGAATGCGGTATAGTTTTATAACTATATAGTAGAAATACCATAATAATCATACTCGATTTTGTCGTAAAGATGGCGCTACCCTTGTTTCATAATCTTTGAGCTTCTTACTCAATGTAAATTGTGATCAGTAAATGTGGCTGTGTAAAATCTATATGATGTTTACACATGGTTAATATCGTATAAAAGGTACTGTGATTGACAATCGCCCAGAGAGGCGAGAATTACGAGGCGCTTCCCCATACTGGTACTCTGCAGTACGGGACTGGTCTGATCTCCGCAATTCGCCCGCTGTCACCGGCGCTAATCAAATTATACGCAACTATATTAATTATTGCAATAGTGCAGTTGATTTGTATGTATTATCTGTTGCCAAAATTTACTACAGGAGTTTATAATATTTTAGTAGATTGTTTGCAATTTTTACAGTTGGGGTAAACGTACTATTTGCAACAAATGACTTGTACTTTATGCTATTTTAATGTAAAGATAAATTGTATTACAAAATTGCACATTATGTTGCAAAAAATGCAATAATGTTCGTCAACAATTTTGTAGGAAATTTTAATAAAAGTTGTGCTCGTAAAATTTTTTTTTCTGTGCATAAAGGCATTGATGCAATATTTAGAACTACATAAAAAGAAATAAAAAAGCGTTTATGTTGCAGTTTAATGTTTCATTTAATATTTTTTGTTTTCTTGGCGAAAGGGTTACATATTCGTGTTATATAGAAGAAAATATAGGTATTAGATTAAATAGAAGGTTCACATAAATTCCTTCCTCTATTTTTGAAGTGTTATTACACTATCTAAATGTTAATTCCCAACATTCTATAGGTATGATTTATTTGGCTACTAAAAAAAATTGTATAAGGCCATAAAATTGCCTGCATCATTCCGAAAATATACAAAACGCGAAGGGGTGAAACTTACTCCTTCACCAGATCGGATATTCGGTCACTAAAGCTAAGTTATATAACTTCAGTTCTTTCCCGATAAAAAATAAAACAACTTCCAGTTAATACGTCTCAATGAAATATAATCCAAAAGGGGCAACTCCGAACCATTCTCCATTGACAAATGGCACGTATAATGTTGTAGATTCGGATTATAAACAAAGTGCTGTCATATTAACAGGTACTGGAATGCGATTGGCCATCGTCGGCCGGATTATACCGAGCACGCCCATGGGCGTGCACCGCTCAACTCCGGGGTAGGGTTCGCATGGGCGTTCCCTAAACATTCTGAAGGGTTGCTGCTAGCTACCAGCTTAGTTCGATGCGACTAGCGGTAGAGTGAGTGACGTAGGGACTGTTTGATTGTTTTTTTTTTTGTTTGTCTCCGGTGTTGCGACAGTTCCGGTATTTGTATATCGAACCCGATCGTCTGGTAATTCATTTCCGGATTTTGCGGCGTCCTTCCGAGTTTTTTCGTTTGTGCACTTTAAGGTGTTCCGGGGGTGGTGATATGCATACTGTGATGTACTATGAGTTGCTCTGAAGTGATGTATCAGGCTTACTACCCCTACCTGTACCAGAGGGCCGGTGCAGCGCCACCAGTTTCGGCCCATCCGGTACCTAGAGCCGGACCGTTTACCTCACCTTTTGGAGCAGCGCATCAGTATGATAGGGTAGGGAAAGAAATAATTTTTTGAAGGAAAATGCTCAATTCATTACAAATAATGGAATATTCTAATTGGGATAACTACACTAAACCACGTCAGGGAAGTTATTGCATACCCCAAATACATGGGCAGTCGTTAATAGTATCTACACCGCATTAAAGGAATTTATCCCAAATTATTTGATTAAGGAAGGTTTATTAAAACCTTTGCTTTGAACTGAATTAGGAAAGTCATTTTTTAGAAAAACTCTAAACTATAGATACCAACATGATTAAGGATGGGATAGCTCTTGTCTTGATTCAGATCTTGAAAAAGTGTACTTCTCTGCTTCATTTATTTGAGTGCAAAACTCATTAGATTAATTATCAGATTCAGTTTGCGTCCTTGTGTCGTTGATTTGTCTGTGTTTCACATAAACTCCCAAAGAAAATAATTATGACGAAACATTTTGTTCCTAAAAGTCCTAATGAATGAAAGTAATTTTATCATGACTATAATAGTCACATTAGTTCAATCGCTATTGCTTATTGCATAACAACAGCAATCTTTCTTTCTTTACTCCTTCCTGGAGCTTCTCATGGGTGTATATCAAAATTTTCTAAACACGGAACAGCCTAAATCACCTTGAATATAAATTTATGAAATATTGAATAAGGTTATGGTATACGTGCATATTGAAATTAAACTACCTCTGATTGTGAAATTATAGGCGTTTCAATTATTTCTTTATGTAAAATGTGGAAACAATGTATTGGTAGTTTGTTTAATATAGGAATGCATGGATTGATTGTGATTGTGTCATGAAAAATTGATTTTAACGAACAATGGAGTTGTATTATAGAATGATATAAAAACTTACTAAGTTTCTTTGGAAATGTGGGCACATAATTTAAATGACATTGCATTCATGGCAACGTATAGGCAACATAGGTACTATCTGCACATAATAAAATAAATTTAGCCTTATTTATATTATATCTATTACTTACATATTGGCAAGATTAATTAATATTCTGAAGAAATATAATATTACGAGCAACTTGCACCTTTTTTTTATAATATACACTCCGCCAAAAAAGTATCGCATAAACTAAAAAAGGGCATTTATGAACCAAGATATTTTTATACGTTCACAAAAAGTTTGCCTCGTGTATGTGAACTATAAAAACACTAACAAAATAATGGAACTTAGCGTTTTTACTTTTTTTTTTTTCTAAAAGAACACATTTACAAAAATGCATATGTGTAAGGTTTGTTCAGTTGTTTATTGAAAGTCTTCCTATACGGACAAAATTTAAAGTGCGAAGTCAGAGTTCTGTACCAACTCTTTTAAAACTAAAATGAGCAATTTAACTTCAGAACAAGTGGCTGCTATAGTTGCTTTAATCGAAGATGGACCATCTCAAGCATACGTTGCTAATTTGATGAACATCAATGAGTCAAGTGTTTCTAGACCCGTAGCCAGATATAGGGAAACAGGCATTTACAGTAGAAGACCTTTACCAGGTCGTCCAAGATGTTCTACTCGCCAAGATGACCGCTATTTACTACTACAAGCATTACGTCGAAGACATGTAACTGCGAGACAATTGCAGAACGACTTGGCTAGAGTCAGAAATACTCGTGTGAGTACTCAAACTATTCGGAATAGATTACGACAGAGTGGATTAAGAGCTAGAGTAGCTGTAACAGCCCCTCGTCTCACTAGGAACCACCGAGTGGCTCGCTTAAGGTTTGCCAGAGAACATGTAAATTGGAACATTAATGACTGGGCCAATATACTCTTCACACATGAGTCAAGATTTGGTCTTTACACCTCAGATAGGCGTATCTCAGTGTACAGATGAGACGGTGAGCGCTATTCGCAGTGTAATATCAGACCTAGACCTAATTTCGCTGGTGGCTCTATTATGGTTTGGGGAGGCATCTGTTTAACAGGTCGTACAGAGTTAGTACCAGTAGACAGAGGTACACTGACTGCCCACAGGTATATAACGGACATTTTAGAAGAAAATGTAGTACCATATGCGCCAATTATAGGAAACGAATTCATGTTAATGCACGATAATGCACGACCGCATGTTGCAATAATCGTCCAGGAATACCTTAACGATGTTGGTATTCCAGTTTTAGATTGGCCTGCGGTAAGTCCGGACATGAACCCTATCGAGCACGTGTGGGACCTCCTTCACAGATGGATACGAACCCAAAATGTTGCCCCAGCGGACCTGCATGGACTAGCAAATGCTCTCCGTGACGAGTGGGAGAATTTGGATCAGGCTTATATACGGAGGTTAATCGAATCTCTGCCAAACCGTATGCGAGCGGTCATAAGAGCCAGAGGTGGCAATACTCAGTATTAAAAGCTACTGTTATGACATTTTTCTTTCCAAAATTATAATTTCTTGTTTTAATAAAAATCTCAAGTATGAGTTCTTGTTTTTATTTGGCCTGTATTTTATTTAAACAATCATAGAAATTATATCTTAGAGCGCATTAAAGTATATTTACAACTTTATGCTACAAACAAAGATTATGCGATACTTTTATGATTCAAAACTAAATTATGCGATACTTTTTTGGCGGAGTGTATATAGTATCCCCATTCTCATCAGAAATGTATTTATGGCCCGATATCGAGCATCGTTAACGAAAGTCGTTCCAACATTACACCAATACTATAGTATACAAATTGCACTTTGTTACGTCTGTCCAATATTGGGCCACAAGTATTGTTTTAAATGTATAAAAGTTGATATCGGCACAATGTTGGGCAATCCTTGGTATAATGTTGACATATATATTATTTACAAGTTGGCAATAGAGCGCCAGGAATATTCGGTTTTAGCGTGGTGCGCACTTGTTGTCTAAATCGTGCGGGATCGTGTTTCGACTCAACGGTATCATTATGTGTATTAATACTATTTCGGCTCATTTCGGTTTGATGTTTGATCGATCAAGCCATTATTGTTTGATATTGGACGCCGAAGCTATTGATTATTACGTTAATAAATTGCGAATAAGTATAAGTGCAATGATTTATTTCATCCTATACAATGGTTGAGACATTCAGCAGTGAAAAAGTAATTAATGTCCAAAATATCTTAATGATTGTGTAGTTATTAATAGTGACTATACATAAGATAGGGATATCTACAGTTACGTTTTCTGCTGTACTCTCCGGCCATAGTATTTTTATCGGGAATTGTTAATTTTTACACTAAATTCTGTTAATAATTGAAGAAATGTATGTACTTGCACTGCTGGCAGTTATTATTAGTAATAGGCGAGCTATAAAAATTAAAAAAAAAAATGTAATTGGGCCAACATAAGGAACATTCAAATATACATCTTTTCAACATTGGCACTATCTTTGTCAAATGAAGGGAATATCGACAAAAATGCATCGATCCTCATGTTGGCCAGAGGAACGCGGGGATTCAGGGCCAACGTTGAGAGACGATGTTGGACTGACGTTTCCTGTAAACGTTGGCCCTAATCGGACCAATGTTTTGCCAATGTATCTGTGTTTACTGGGGAAGAGTGTTTCAAAGTTATTTCAAAGCATATAATAACATCTAACAAAAACCGAATATGTATATTCTAAAAAAATATTTACAGCTAATGTTACTATAGCAATTGCATTAATAAAATTTATGCCACATTTATGTGGTTTCTTGAAATGGTTCTGCGGTGAGAGTAAAAAACATAGTAAACATTGCAACTATAATATAGTCCTAGAATAGATAAGATATAGTAAATAACTAGCAGAATATCTCCGTCATAAACGTTGAATTACAGTTTTATATTAATTGTCACCAAAATATGCTCTCTGGATAGTTTGCTATTAATTTAAGAACTGATACTATTCTTACCATTCTATATATATGTAAGTATATCTATAATATGGAATTTTAAATTTATGAAATAATGCCAATTTTTAACCATTTTTAGTTCCCGGGTTACTGACTCTAGTCATCATTCTTCCATGACTTCATTTTTAAATTCCAATATTAGTTACATTTTTAATTCAACATACATGCTGAAAAAAACCACAATAAAAAAGTCAAACAACCTTTGCTTCTTGCCTTAATTTGAAAGTTTATAGGTCGTTGCTTTAGCGATTAGATTAATTATAATATTAAATACGTTTAGATAAACCTTCATTAACACGACAGAAAAATGTCTGAATCACCAATGTTTTTATTTTGCTTTTTTTTTCCGAGTTCACTTATTATCTCACGTGATTAATCTTGGTTAGGTATATTCACGAGATCAAGCGAATTTAATTTAGTATATTATATGCTTTCGTTTTGTAAATGGAGAATATATGCAAACAATTTATGTTTTGTGGTTTATAAAAAGAAATCATTTAAATTTTTATTCAAATTAGGTATAGTCGTTTGCCCGCTTTTAGCATTTACGCATAACGGACAGGGAATAGGTAAATACCCAGTCTTAATTTGCATGAATTTATTATGGATTTGTAGTTAGGTATCTACATATACACTTTTATAACACCTTCTATAGGTGTAAAGAAATATTGTCGGATTCTTGTACTTTGTTACGGTTATTTATTGTAATGTTTAAGCTTTCACTTTCATTAGATTATTCATTAAAATGCTTTTGCAAGTAATGGCGATAATGTACTTGTAATTATAATGTTACTTTTGTGCCCTTGTAGCTATATACTGGGTGTCTCGTTAACCGAAAGATACCGGCCTATTACTTCTCTATTTATGAATGTTTACCAACTAAATTCTGAATGTAGTATTTGCCGTACATTTTTAGATTTTTATTTAACAAGTGTTACTATTTATATATATAGCTTCCGGTTTTACCGAAAATAAGGTGACATTTTAATTTCTAAATGCAACACGCTGTGTATTATAGCATGTTTACACTCAACAAAGTTTTCTAATTTCGCAAAAATATAATTTGTTGGTGTTTGTTTCTTTCATTATTGAAATTATTAATAACACACTTATTTTCTATACGCTTACTAAGGACAATAGAGCACATTTATTTCCAAAAAACAAATAAATTCTTTCAACAAAATCAAAAAAGTTTCTTACAGTTTCAATATTTTTTACGGAATCATTTAAAATTAATTTTAGAGTATGCGCAGCGCAGTGAATATAAGGAGCGTTTTTAACTTTTTTTGAAATTATGGCTTGAACGCCATTATAAACGCCACTCATATTTGCCGCGCCATCATATCCTTGGCCACGCAGTTTATTTATACAAATGTTTAATTTATTTATTTCGGCAATTATTTTATTGCTAAGTGTAGTTGCAGTTTGATCAGTTACGGATATAAATCCTAAAAATGATTCGTTAATTACGACATCTGACACAACGTTTTCTTCGGTGCGTACGATTTCTACATATCGAAAAACTAAAAGCTGATCTTTTTTTGAAATGTCTTCAGTTGTATCAATAATTAAAAAAACGGACATGAACTACTTTTGTGAATTAATTCATTTTTAATTGCATTTCCGAGTCAATCTAGCACCTCATTTTGAATTTTCGGGCTAAGATAAGTAATCGTTCCTTTTTTTTTATTTTTAAGTAAATTTTCCAAAACAGCGTCATATTTGGACAATAGCTTTATAACAGCCAAAAACATTCCAGGGTTTTCTGAATTTATTGTTTCATCGTGCCCTCGGAACGGCATATTTGTAGAAGCTAGCAAGAGTGAAACATCAATGATCCGTTCAAACATGAAAATTAGGAATTACTTTATTATTTACTTATTAATGTAAAGACAAATGACAAATTTGAAGTTTGGGAATAAGATTTATAAGATAGCTAAATAAAATAAATAAATAAACTTACCAGCGGTTTCACTGATTATTTCGGTCATTGCAGGGGTACAACTAGAAGTTGAGGGTTTACTCGGTTCAACTTCGCTACTATAACTAGTAGTAGCAGTACGAGAAGTTGATGGTTCATCAGTTTGATCAGTTTTTTAATTAAAAAATTTATCAATTTTTGGTAGCTTATTTTTTCGTTCATCTGCTTCAACTTTTTGCTTGCGTTTAGCACTTCCAGACTTATGTTTGTACTGGCTCATTTTACACAAAACACTAAATAAAAACAAATATTGGTACGAGAAAATACCGTTCTATCACGGCGTTTTAACTTAAATAAGATGAAAAATGATCGTTGGGGGTGCAAACTGCAAAAATAAAGAAGTGGGAACTAATAGGTTTTGGGGTTTTCCGCTATTGCCAAATATCGTGAATTAGCAGCCAGCATAAGCCGGATAGAAGTAATAAAATTCTTCCAATTCGCTTCCAATGCTTACCCAGATGCTATCCATAAACTGGAAAACAATTTGTTTAATAGTACTATTAGCTACTCTGGCACTTCCGTTGCAGCAGTTTTGTTTATCGCTTTAACTTTAACACATTTTTTTTAATGCCCAATATTTTTATTTTTGAATCACAAATATGTTTGGACTCATTCTTATATTTTTAAATTACACTAAAGTGCAGTTTTTCTCGGACGTTTAGTAATTATGGAGAATAAGAGTGATATCTCTGATGCAAGACGTGCACAAAAATAAAATTGATTTTAGATTGTACACGAAATTTTTAATGTGTAAACTGTGTATGGTTTATAATTTGTATAATAGTTTATTGATAGGATTAGTGGGCACCGAAAAAGACCTACGGGGTCGAAATATAAGCGTATAAAGTAACTTTGGAATTTATTTTCTGATTACTCAACGTTGGAGAAAAAATGCACCAATTTAGTGAAATATAAACATACATTATGTAGAAAACTGTTTGGCGCATTGATTCTTGTCAAAGAACGAGAGGTAAACCACGGGCCCCGAGGGGCCCAACGTTATGTGCAAAGCAATTTAGCATTTCGGACTTTGTAAAAAAAGCGCGGAGAGGACCGGGCCGGAACCATGTTCGGTACGCCACTGCTTGTATACTTACTTTGTAATTACATCAACTGTGGGTGGTTTAAAATATTGCCATATATATGCAAGACAATTTTGTAACCTATACCCACTAAAAATAATGAAGAAAGTTAAACCATGGGTGATACACTTACACTTTTTTCTCTCAATTATAACACAACACGTTTCTACCATGTAAGAACCCTGATATTAGGGTTAATAACTTCACAAGTATTTAATTTTCCGCCTCAAAATTGCGTTACAAAACCAATATTGGAAACCAGCGTGGGTACACTGAGAGAACAAAATGCATTAAATTAACAAAAACCATTTTGTTGAAAAAATATTGTTATATCAACAACTTTTTTAATCAAATCGAGCAAAATAAAAGGTTACAACAACTGCAAAAAATGATTGATAATATTTTGTTAGCCCAACAACATACCATTTGTTAACACGAAGAGCAACAAAATATTTTGTTTCATTGAATTAAAAATATTTGGTTATATTGACCAAGTCATAATTGTTGAAGGAAAACTTTACACAAGCATATATTGACAAACATAAATATTTACTTTAACAAATTCACTTTGTTAATGTAAATGCATAGCATGATCTGTTATATATTGTTAAACGAAACAAAATGTGCATTAACATGACAGAAAAGTATCCAAGACAACACTATGTACTTATCTCTTATTTCTACGGTAGTAACCTTAGGTTACAAACATACATATGCCTTTATGCATCCGTTTCTTTTAAATTGGCAGTTTGAAGAGGTAAAAGAAATTATTAATGTAACAGTTAAAAAAAAAATCTATATAATAATCATTCCTGCGCCTAAAACACTAAACAACCTATAAAACTTGATCCTAATGGAGGTTAAAATGAAATATCCACGAATATATGTACTTCTGTTGTCGGGCATCTTTTAATGGAAATATTTTTTGAATTAAAATCTTGTAATTTATAATTTGTTCTTATCATTTAATCCAAACTTAATTCATGTTTTATCTAATAAAATAGTTGCGGAAAATCATAATGTTTTTACCTATGGCTATATATGCAAGTGTAGCTGCGCAATAAGAATAAGATGTTCTGTGTTTCGGGGTTGTTCGCGATAATAATTATGTTAGTCAGCATTATCTTTAAGGCAGTTAGAGTGTATCCTTCTCCATTTATATTTAGTGTATATGTATATATTGCAATTGTATCGGTAGATCGTTGTACAAGTCGAAGTTCATTAAGTTCAAATTTATGGTTTTGTAATACTTGAGATTAAAAATTCAAGTAATCTGCTGAATTACATTTTCGATGATAGAGTTAAAATTAATAGCTAATATCACCGACATAAAAATGATTCGGCTGATCATTTGAATTTTTAAGCTAAGGTATTAGGAAATTATCAATTTGAACTTAATAATTTTCGCTTGAACAACCACAATATGCATCTGTATAAGTGTAACTAAATGTATAGGTACAGTATAACGCAATATACGGAGGATTATTCCATACCAAACACTATCATTAATTTAACCAAAAAATCAGATTTAAATGAATACATTTTTTTGGTTGAAGAGAGTATTTGTTTTTATAGGAACAACATTCCTATTTCGTTGATTTAACAACTGTACATATTTACTACAAACAAAAGTAAATAGTTAACCTAACAACTTCTAATTTTAATGTTAATCAATTCTTTTGGTAAACTTAACATAAAATAACTGTTTGTTTAACCCAAGGCACTTGTTGCCCGAACAATTTCAAAGATTCAGATCAAAATTACCTTGATTGTTAAGACAATGCTAAAAATATTGTCTAATCTACACAATTATAGTAACAATCACATTTTGTTACCTTGACAAAAAATTTTGTTTGACTATATTTAACCAAATGTTTTTGTTGGATAGACAATTTTTTTGTTAACTTAACACATTTTGTTCTCTCAGTGTAGATGATGCTATAGTACCCATTTATTACTGGCGAGGTATTTACTTTATCTACAAACTTGTGGGTAATTAAAAATGTCCGTAGAACATCAGAGGATGTACGCCGAAAGAGGACACAAAATAAAAATACCATTAATTATGTTACCGGCCATCAGGAATTAACCATAATTGACCACACACATGCATCCACCGGCGACAATCAAATTATTTTATGGGTGTGCTGATGTTCTAAAAGACACATCGATATCTAGTTTGCATAGTAAACATGGTGCGTACGGACACGAAATCGATCTAAAGCAGATGTATGCCTAATGTCTATTCCGACTTTGACCGTTGGGTGAATATATGTACAATGGTAGACACAATAAATGCAGTATTTTTCAAAACAAGGTATTTTTGCGTGAAAACAAATCTATAATAAAATGTATCTAAGATATTATCTTTGTAATATTCTTATCAGTTTTAAGCATTAATGGTTACATTAAATTCGAATAAAATATTATAATATAAACGAAATAGATATAAATTTATTAAATCTTATTAGCGGAATCCATAAGAAAAAAATGTACTTATTCAAGAATGCTCCATTTATCTTGCCCATCACAACACAACCAACTTTAAGTTGTAATCAATTAAATGAGTAAAACAAATATATTGGAAATATGTACATATTTCCCTAAAATAAGAACGTTAGATAATATAAGCAAACATTTGTGGTAGAGAGGAGAGACTGAAAATACATGGCATAGATCTGATAAATTTTTAATGCCTGCTTGGGAGTTGTGCGGTTGAGAAGTAAAGGTTATTTCGTTGTTGGAGATAAAAGTAATCTTTAATATGTCTGGGTCATCTGACCATTAGTTCACTTAAGAGGCATTTATTATAGATATAAAATTAATCTGTAAGTTGCCATTTGAAATTTGTATATTAATCGTCACTTTACTTAATTATGAATTAGCATTCATTAAAAAAATAGGCATGAATTGTTATCACTTCAGATAAAAATATCTACACACTGATAGAAATGGTTTTCCAAACTAAAAAATTATATGAAACATTTTTTAAGCTAGTTGATTAAGAAGAAATCTTCAAACAAAACTAATAATTTATGTGAACGAGAGTTTATTTCCCTACTACTTAAAGTATATTTACCCCTATTGGTTTATTAGATTTAATATTTCATTACAAAGAAAGGTTTTATTTTTGATTTGAAGGATTAATAAGTTAAAATTGAAAAATCGATTTGCTTGTCCATCATGCACGATTTTCTTTTTATTTAAAAAAATACAATTAAAGTCTTTTTTGTATTTAAAAATCTTTAGGGGACACCCCTGAAGTAAATTTAGATGCATCCCAGTGATTTTTACATACACCGTACACCATGTTATACCATGTTATATTATGTATTTTATAATTATCTTAAATACGTTTTTTTGGTTTCACAGAATTTCTTTTGAATATTAAAACTCAATGAAATACATTTTTTATTGCTATAACGCTTATATTCGCAGCCTTCTTCTTTAAAAACTTAAATTTAGTCTGGATTTTAAACCTTTTAATAACATATTTCTACATCCTCACATTTTGTTTTCTTATTTTTATTTCAAAATTAAAGTTAAAGTTTTAAAGAAAAAAATTAAAAAAAGTATTAGAATAATTTAAGAAACATGCAATAAAACTTTTAAAATAGAAATTAATCTTGTATACTTTAAACAATGAAGCCCAGGTGCATATATATAAAATGCAACGTCACGGCAATAATTCATTCACCAATGATTTCATTAATTGAGTGTTAATATTTTAAAGAAATTCCTGTAAATCAAGAAAACAAAATTAAGATACTTTGTAAAATCGGAAAAGAAAAATTATTGTCCATATATTCCAATCTTTTACATCAATCCTAATATTTAACGCGTATATATACAGTCACCGACAGAATTGAGTGGACATAGTATTATATTTTATTATTAATATATTTGTTTTGTAATATTAGTATGTTTTTGAATGTTATTTATGTTTAACTATTTGATCTGTTAGAATATCATATGATTTTGTATATCATTAAATAAGTATGAGAGTTTAATTAAAGATCGGTTAGTGTCCACTCATTTCTGTCGGTGACTGTGTATAGATAGCAGCACAAGATACTCATAACAAATAGCTAGGAGCTTTAGTATATATAATTGAAGAGAATAGATTCGGAATGTATACTTTCTTAACAATGGCGCCACTATGAACATCAAGGCGACCTCAACAAAATGAGATAGCTGGCCGCCCTACAACCACCGACTGGATTATTAATGGGGAGAGTTCCCTAATTAACGTGGATGCTTGTTTAATACAGTATTTATTTATTCAATGGAAAATCGCGTTTCTCTCATTGAAATATTTTTTTTTTCAAAATCGAATTTTAAGTAAAAACCTTGAAACTTTTCTTTGCGTTAAGTAAAATCTGATACTTAGATATATATTTTTTAAATAAATGAATTTAAGCTTTGATTAGAAATTATTTCTTTACAACAGGATTAAATCTTAAAATGATTGTTTGGGTTTATGGAAGCGTTTTACAGCATTGCACCTAACAATAAGACTTAAGATCTACTTCGATACTGAATCTCAGCGTCAATTTGATAGATTAATTGGTGTTCCGTGTATTTATAAAATAGTTAAAATAATGTCTATTCTATATCTATTTCCCAATTCATTTTATCATTACATAAATCCAAATCACCAGACACGAACTTGAACTCTCACATAAAAAAAATATTGTTATTGTGAAAGAACAATTACAGAGATGACTGTCCAGAGGATGCATATATACGCATGGGATAATGCGGGAAGTTTATAGTAATGACTTTGATGCAATCTTTTATTGGGTGGGCCATAAAGGTGTTAAAGTGGAATATAAAACATTTGGAGGTTGTTTCCATGAAATCAAGCGGCCGTTTTATTCTTTAGATAACAGAATTCCTCTTAAGTACGTCATTAAACAAACGTCAGATGGGAAAGCGTGTGGGTCAAGAAACGATTTGATTTGCTTGATAATTCGCCGTCTACTAACTACAAAAAAAATAGTCTTGTATTTATATAATTGGGTGTTTTCGTTTTTCGTGATTCCGAGAAAATATTATCTCATGAAGTTAGCGATCATGTTTTGTAGTTAATAAAATATTAACCAAAAATATTAAAGCAAGATTTATGCATCATTCTTTGTGGTAAAGAAATTGAGTGTCACGTAAGAATAAAAGACCAGTTTTTGATAATTTTTGTTTTTGGTACAAAACAAATTACAACAACACATTTAGGGAACAGTCATAGAAAAACTATATGGGTACATACCTATTAGTAATTAATAGTTATATCCAATATGGAATTTTTTATATTCATAAACAACTTCACACTTAAAAACAAAATAGTCTCGGTTTATTCTTTTAAATATACATTTAAATAAAATAAATGCAAGTGAAATTAGTGCAAATAAAACATTTTATAATTTTTCATAATCCTGTGATTTAATTTTGTTTAATTTTTTATTTTAATAATAACTTCTAACTTAGAAATCTAAACGATAGATGTCGCGCTCGTATAATCATATCTAGTATGATAGTTACCTCACATAACTGCTGTTCTGCTAGGATTTCGTGAATATACACAGTAAAAAATTGCGTGTAGAAATTAACACTAAAAGTGGTCTATATAAGTCCACACTATTTTTGGTAAATTTTACACTGTGAAATTTGGTAAAATTTACCAAAACGATTTGGTAAATCCCCTACACTTTAAAACGTGTAGTGTAAGACACTTGCCAGTGTAAACTACCAAGAGATGATGTACACCTTTGGGTGTTAGTTAGAGGTACACTACAGGTGTAGCTTTTACACTGAATAACGTAAGTGTAATTAAGGTGCTTTTAGCTGTAAATGTATATCGTACAGTATATATACGCTAAGCACTCTAATAAACGTAAGGTGGTGAAGTGATCCAAAAGAAACTTGAATTTGCTAATAAAAATTTATTTGCGAATATCTTTTTGTATAAAACAGAATTTAAACATTTGGTTTCTCGCAAAATGCACAATGTACCTACAGAACAACGTTTAAACGACATGCACTATAATATATGTAAACGAATACGAACAATAATGATTAAACAAAAATATGCCTTGGAACAATATATCAATAATATTACTAATAATAATTAAGGTTAAATAAACAATTTATGCAATAAAAGAAAAACCATTGCACAGCACGGCAATATTATAGTACAGTTAATATTAACAAAAATATATAAATATTTTAAATTTCCAACTTCTCGCTACCAGTTAGGTTAAGGAATATGGAGTAAACCACCGGAAGTGAGGGAATAGAGTAAACAGGGAATTACATTCTACACGATTAGTCATATATACATAACCTACAATATGTCATAAAAATCTTTTAGAACTGACAAATATTTTACGAGATACAGCAACAATGAATATAGGTTGTTAACGATACGTATTATGTACCTACCTGTATATCTAACTATTGTTCAAAATGGTGTAATTGGTTTGATATGCAATGTTTATATGCCGACGGGATAGGCGAATCACTAATACTCAGCCATTTAATCATACTTTTGCATTTAACATCATGGTTGCAAAAAACATACAATATGTACGTATAAACTATAAACATCTTAAAAGCAGAGGCACAGGATTCATGTTTCAATACGAATCCGATCACGTGTCAATTGTCCGTTAGTAGTCTGTAAGTTTATCTCTCTTTATTACATGTACCTGATAGAAATTGTTCATGCGCAGGAGTACATATTGCTGAGATAATTATGAAAATGTGAATTATATAAAATTAAATTAATGCTTGTGACCAATTGTCTGAAATTAATTATTAAGTTAAGCGCCAACTCTAAAATAGAGTAAAAATTGCTTGAAGAGCATGGGATTCAAAATCCCAGTGGTCACCTTCTGAAGGTAAACCTTAAGAAACTGAAAGTGGGTGAAAATTTTACCACGATGTGGGGAAACAAATTAAAACAACAAAATTTGAATTATGAACTTAATTCGAACTTTAATAAAAAAAAAAACAAATAGGAAGAAATTTAAAACCTTAGATTAATTAAAATCCAGGCTTAAAAGAAAACTCCCTATATTTAACGTGAAAATAACAAAATTAAGAATATTTAGAAATATAAAATTTTTTACACCACGTGTAAATCGCAAAAAAGGCGTTCTCAGGTGAACGTCTTTAACCTTAAATACTTAAAACTGCTCAATTGTAATCAGCTATTAAAAAGCAAGGTAAAAATACCTTCAAAACAGTGAACTACTAACAAATCTAAATGAAAAGGGAAAAGAATGAATCAAAAATTAATTAAATATCAAATAAAAAAAAAATGAACTCTCAAAAAGTAAAATTTAATCAGCCATAACTAACTATTTGGAATTCCAAATATTATACAAAGAAAATTAAGTGAATTGAGTGTAAGATGCCTCTACTATGGTTAGATTTGTAAAAATCAAAAATGACACGCGGAAACAAAATGTCTTCACACGACATAAATTTACAGCGCTCAGGAAAAAGAACTCACCTCGGCAGAGTCACCTGGTACACTACCTTCTCTCTCCCGCAAGCGAGCAATCGCCGGCCCAAGAGAAGCGCACGCAACAGCGGCGATCTTACACGGTGACATGACTTAAACCAGGCAAACAAACATATAAAACAAGAAACTGAGCTAAATGAAAATTACATAGCGGTAAAACAAAACTAAAAATGATATTAATAAGAATTTTTCAACATGTTTCAAAGTAACTTAATACTAACTTAACTTTTACGAAAAATTTAGTGTCTTTTAAAAATCTTCTTGAAACAGCTGACTTGGACGAAGGGGTCAACGCACTCACGCACAGTTTTTCATCCCCTTTTTCCACAGCACATCTCCCGATTATAAAAGAAAAAAATTGCACTTGAAAAGTGTCATTGTTTTGCTTTTAAAATCGCACGCACACAAAAGAAAAAACAAAAATTTACAGTCCGAACAACGAAAAATAAAAAAAAATAAAAATCCTGTCTCCGCACACAGGGGTGAAAACGTCACTTCCGGGCGGCGAACTACCCGGGGTCGTGGTGAAAGTTCTGGAGGGCAGAGATGTGGTACCGACCTTTGTTCTGGGTACCGTCCAAAGTGTGCAGTTCGTAGGTGACCCCATCAAACACACGGGCCACTCTGTACGGTCCAACAAGCGGAAGTTCCAGCTTTTGGCAGGTTTGCTGGTCACGTCTTCCCAAACGATATCGACGCACCAGGACTTGGTCGCCGACATAGAACCGGGTACGCTTGGTGATCTTGGCATTTTCTTGGCGGACATAACGTTGTCCCCTTTGTTGAATCTTCCTTCTGGCTTCCTCTGTACGTGCCTCCACGTATACATCCTCCTCGAGAAGGTTCCACGGGCGACTAGGCAACCTTCCATACATTAAAGTGTATGGGCACTCCTCCGTGGTGGTGTTGGGAGTGTTGTTTATCCAATTTTCGATGTTTTGGACGTGGCGGACCCAATCAGGATGGCGTTGATGGGTTTGCATCCTGAGAAACTTGACGACTTCCTGGATGTATCTCTCGCAAGGATTCCCACAAGGATGACGTATAGAACAGAAAGAAACACAAACATCACGCTCATACATGGCGTCAACAAAACGATGCGTGTTGAAATAAGTGGCATTGTCAGCAAGAATGCGGCGCATTTTACCTTGATTTCGTATAAAATTGTCAATACAACGGATTGCTGTATCAGTGTTGTAATATCTGGTGGGAAAGAGTCTTACGTATTTGGTGAAAACATCTACCATGACGAAAATGTTGCGGTAGCCATAATGTCCAGGTATGAGATTTCCAAGAAAGTCGACGGCGACGAGGTCGAGTTTGTACTCTACAACTATGCTTTTGATGACGTTTTGGCACGTGCGGTTCTTGGTTTTTCCAAGTTGACACAGAAGACATGTGCGGACGATTGACTTGGCAATTGTTTTGTCCCTTTTGGCGAAGAAAGCTTCTCGAAAGGTGAGCCAAAGTTTATGTCCTCCGATGTGTCCCAGGGTTTGATGTATTTCTTCCATCGCCTGACGTGCGAAAACCTCGGTGAGTACAACGTTGAACTGATCTCGAATCCGCTTCATCAGAATCCCATCTCGGATGACAAACTCCTTGTACTCATCCCGGTGGACTAATGCCTCTCGTATCTGAACGAAACAATCATCTTGCTGCACCTCATTGATCCTGACAAAGTCAAATAACCCCTCGGCTTCATACATATTGTATGTGTTTACCTCAACGTGGTTGAAATGGCTCTTCAGATTGTGCATACGAGATATAGCATCAGCTGTTACATTCAAATCTCCTCTTATGTGTCTTATCTCAAAAACATATTCTGATAATAATAAAGACCATCGATAAATTCGGTTGTTTGAGAACCGAGTTGACATTAAAGATGTTAATGCAGCATGATCTGACTCAATTATGAATTTCTTTCCTAGTAAATAAAATCTTAACTTGCTCACTGCATGAACTACAGCAAGCATTTCCTTTTCCGATACAGTGTACCTTAACTCATAATTTTTCAAAATTCTGGAGACAAAACAAATTGGTTCTTCTCCATTTCTACCAATTTGAATCAAAACACCACTGATGGCTGTATCACTGGCTTCGACACGTAACAAAAACTCTTTACTAAAATCTGGCAATAATAAACATAATGAACGATGAAATTCTGACTTTACATTTTCAAATGCTTCTAATCTTTCTTTTGTCCATGTGAACTTATCATTCTTTCTTAACAATTCAAATAAAGGTGCACTGATGTGTGCTAATCTTGGAACAAACCTTTTGTAGTAGTTGACTACACCAAGAAAACCTCTTAATAACTTTATGTTGCTAGGTCTAGGGTACTTTTTGATGACGTCTAGCCTAGATTCATCTACTCTGACATAATTCTCTGTTAAATCATATCCTAAAAACTTTACTTCATGCTTTACAAACTCACATTTTCCTAAATTCACTTTTAAACCATTTCTTGCTAAAACTTCAATAACTTTGCGCAAATGCACTAAATGTTCATCTAAACTCTGACTAAAAATTAAAATATCATCGATGTAATGAGCTACAAACGAATTGTATGGTTCTAAAATCTGTTGCATTGCCCGTATCAACGCGGCAGCCGAACTACTTAAACCATAAGGTACAACCTTAAACTGATACACATTTCCATCAACCATAAATCCACAAAACTTTCTAGATTCTTTGTTCAACGGTACCAACCAAAAAGAGCTCTTTAAATCTAGCTTTGTAAAATAATTCGCATTTGTACACCTTGCCAACAATGTTTCAACCGTGACTGGAGTTTCGAACTGCGGTCGTGTGCGTTCATTCAGACGTCGGGCATCAAGACACAAACGGATGTCTCCATTCTTCTTTTGGACGACGACTAAAGGATTGACATACCTTGTTCTTCCACGTTCAATTATCCCATCTTGAAGCATTTGGGATACCTCAACTCTGACTTTTTCTTGCATGTTTTTGGGAATTGGATAGTTCTTGATTTTGAAAGGTTTCGATTCATCTACTTCTAAAGAATGTTCATAACCAACTGCTAAACTCGGGAATTTATCAACTAGAGAAATGTACTGTTTTAAAATTTCTTTGACTTTAAATTCAAACTTTTCATCACAATCAATCTTAAATTCATTTAAATCATCTGGGAATTCAATCTGGGAATTGTTTGCTTCTAACTCTACTACTTCATCAACAACATCTACTTCTAAAACCTCTTGGGATAAATCACTACCCTGTATACTATCACATTCAACAACTTTTCCATAACTCTGTATATCATTCTTAAAACAATCATTTTCTAACAACTCTAAATTCACATTTTCCTTCTCTTTTCTTAAACAATTTATAATCCTCTCCTCACTAGGAGTCTCATCACACCAATTAATTCTCTCCTCTCCTATCTGAATTAGTCTCTTATCAACATCTACCACCGCTCTCATCTTGTCTAACAAATCAATCCCAATAATTCCATCTCTTTTTAAACCTTTTAATGAAATAAACTCTCCCAGAAAAGTTGAATTTTGTAATTTGAATTCTACGACAAAAACTCTGTTGATGGCAGCAATTATCTTTTTTGTAGCAGTAATAATTGTAATTTTTCGAGTTGGAATGAATTTCCCTACTTTTTCTTTCTCTAGCAATTTTACTTTCTCTTCGTCTAAAATTGAAACCTCACTTCCCGTATCTACTAAACATCTTAAAACATTCTTTCCAAACATTGCATTTACATGTGGCAAATCTGAATTGATTGATCTTAAATCATTTTGTAAAATGGTGTACAATTCTTTCTTTTTGGTTGGATTTTCTAAAAATCCTGCCCACGAGCTTCATCGAGTAGTTCTTTCGGCTTTGTTTGAACCTTTTGCTCATTTAAATTAGACCTAGTGTCTTTGTGAATTGCGCCAGTGCTGTTTGATATCTGATTTGTTTGAATTTGATTAACGTAGCGATTTGAATTCCACTGCACAGAATCTCTAGGCAAAACTTTGTCAGCTGACTTAATTGAATTCTGATTTTGTGGGGAAGCCACTTGATTGACGTTTGACCTTGTCTGGACATCGTGACGGTCATTTTGGTGCGTCGTGGATACCTGAGGCACATTCTGATTGTTTGAATTTGGACTCTGACGTCCACCATTTCTAGGAGTGAAAGACTGTCTCCTGTTGAAATAGGGAGCTGGTCTCGGATTTACATTATCTCGCGAATACTGTTGACGGTTAAAACCATCATTACTCGAACTGCCAGTTGCCTGATTGTGGTTGACATGGCCTTCAGGACTTCGCGATTTGCTAGGATTTACCTTGCATTGTTCCGCTTGATCTAATCTCTTCATTAGTTCCAACAATTGACTAACAGAGGTTATATTTTGCATCGCAATGGCTTGAGTGACCTCAGGCTCAAAATGCCTGGATAATTGCGTGATCAAATCAGATTCCAAAACGGGTGGTGTTAAAAACTTGAGAATATTGATTTTCTTTATGACATAGACTTCTCTACTATCTAATCCGCACTTATTATAAGAACCTAAGAATAAATTTGTTCTCACCCTTTGTTGAATCGCTTGACTCCAGTATTGTCGTTGAAATACATCTTCGAAGTGGTCCCAGGAATTGATCGTATCTGCGACGAAGTCAAACCAGGATCTCGCTTCATCCTTCATGGCGTTACGGGCAATCCGCAGCTTGTTTCTTTCTCCCGGTACGGATTCTAAAAATTCGTTCAAATTTCTTAGAAACGCCATTGGATTGGGCGTTACCGAACCAAAAAATTTCGGTAACTGTTCCATTTGAACAGGCATTGACAAAATACTGTTGCCAAACTGATTGACATTGGGAATTTCTTGAATTGATGAAATTTTTCTGTTTATTTGTTCTTCTGCTCTTTCCACACTCTCAGCAATCTTTTCCTTCACTTCGCATTCTATTTTTCTGACTCTTTCTTCAACCACATATTCTCTCTCATCCCATTTATTTTTCATTCCTTTTATCTCTTTCTGACAATGTTTAATTGATATTTCATTAGCTGTTGATCTTATTGTATTATCTAATACTTTATTCTCTACTTTCTTAACGTTTTCATCTACTCTTATGATTTCTGATCTAAAATCACTCCTTATCTCATCAATCTGTCTCTGTATCCCTTTTGTTACATTCATAATCTCATTAAACATCATCATCACATCTTTCATTCCTATACTTTCCTCAGAGTTTTCCGTCTCACCCCGCTCCAACGTCTCGATGTGGGACTCCCTCACATCCGTCAAAGGTGCTTGTGGAAGCTCCATCTGTTTGCTCTCCTTTTCCTCAGGAAATGAATCCTCCGAATACGTCTTGTTTAGCACGGTTGCCACAGATTCCTCGCTCCTGTACCTGGATTGCTCCCTCCAGGTTCCTTCTGGGACGAACAATTTGTCCTGTGCTTGGTTCTCTCCGGACATTTCGACGATTTTCAAAATTTTATAAACACAACAGGTATTAGTTTCCCCGAAACAGTTGAAAAATTCACGAAACCTCGTGCAGGGAAAATTACAAAGCAAATCGTGGCCAAAAAGAATCAAAACAACAATGAATCGATGCCCCACGTTGGGATTGCCAAATAATTATGCTGAGATAATTATGAAAATGTGAATTATATAAAATTAAATTAATGCTTGTGACCAATTGTCTGAAATTAATTATTAAGTTAAGCGCCAACTCTAAAATAGAGTAAAAATTGCTTGAAGAGCATGGGATTCAAAATCCCAGTGGTCACCTTCTGAAGGTAAACCTTAAGAAACTGAAAGTGGGTGAAAATTTTACCACGATGTGGGGAAACAAATTAAAACAACAAAATTTGAATTATGAACTTAATTCGAACTTTAATAAAAAAAAAAAACAAATAGGAAGAAATTTAAAACCTTAGATTAATTAAAATCCAGGCTTAAAAGAAAACTCCCTATATTTAACGTGAAAATAACAAAATTAAGAATATTTAGAAATATAAAATTTTTTACACCACGTGTAAATCGCAAAAAAGGCGTTCTCAGGTGAACGTCTTTAACCTTAAATACTTAAAATTGCTCAATTGTAATCAGCTATTAAAAAGCAAGGTAAAAATACCTTCAAAACAGTGAACTACTAACAAATCTAAATGAAAAGGGAAAAGAATGAATCAAAAATTAATTAAATATCAAATAAAAAAAAAATGAACTCTCAAAAAGTAAAATTTAATCAGCCATAACTAACTATTTGGAATTCCAAATATTATACAAAGAAAATTAAGTGAATTGAGTGTAAGATGCCTCTACTATGGTTAGATTTGTAAAAATCAAAAATGACACGCGGAAACAAAATGTCTTCACACGACATAAATTTACAGCGCTCAGGAAAAAGAACTCACCTCGGCAGAGTCACCTGGTACACTACCTTCTCTCTCCCGCAAGCGAGCAATCGCCGGCCCAAGAGAAGCACACGCAACAGCGGCGATCTTACACGGTGACATGACTTAAACCAGGCAAACAAACATATAAAACAAGAAACTGAGCTAAATGAAAATTACATAGCGGTAAAACAAAACTAAAAATGATATTAATAAGAATTTTTCAACATGTTTCAAAGTAACTTAATACTAACTTAACTTTTACGAAAAATTTAGTGTCTTTTAAAAATCTTCTTGAAACAGCTGACTTGGACGAAGGGGTCAACGCACTCACGCACAGTTTTTCATCCCCTTTTTCCACAGCAATATGTACTCCCCTCTCTTTTCGAAGTCAACTTTTTACAGCCCCAGGTGTAGATATTTCAAATATTTTGCAAAGATGTCTTTACCAAATTGATTTTGGTAACAAAATGCAACTTTAACCAAACTAGGTGTTAATTTTAACACGCAAACTTTTTACCACTTACTTTTTGAGCTTTACACGCAGAAATTTTTTACTGTGTACCCTTCTTCAAATGAAAGAAAATGTTATCATGGCTGCAGATGTGTTACGATGTTGTCCGTTAAGTGTTAGGTTCACTATTTATCAAAATATTTCTATGATAAGGTCTCTCAAATTGAAAAATATACTGGCACGTTATTTAAACAGTTCCTGCTTTTATGGAATTTGGGGTTAAAAAAAAAAATTGGAAAAGCATCCAATCATAACGAAGCAGTATTAGTGTGTGCATAAAAGAAACAAAGAAATGCAACTTTAATTAATGCAGTCTTGAAAGAAAATATTCTTGAATTTGTAAAAAAGTAATCTTTTTAATTTTCTTATTTTCTAATTCCCTAATTTTTCTAATTTATCTCGTTTACCTGCAGTGGTATTTTTGTTTGTAATATTTTGACCATAAATTTCGCCCGACTTCACTGTAGACAAGTTTCTATTTCTTAGACAAGGTACTCGAAAAATTTCTCTCGATTTTCTTAAAAAGATCGGAATAATTCGTACAATTAATTACTTGTTCTAATTATACTTTGGTCGATAATCTTTTTTTGGTGAAACATATAGGTAAAAGCCAAAAATATTTTGAAGCTATATAATGGGGGGTGTGGGTAACCTCGAGAGAATGTAAAAGCATCTGTTAATCAGACTCAGCAGAATGATGACCATAAGGCTATATTTGAAGACATGTCTCTGTGGTGAAACTTGGAACCCAAAGATAAGTTTCATCAACATGTTCTGAAAAAGATACCAATATGATTCTGGATTCTGGATTTTAGGTCGGGGAAGGTGATAAACACATGCACTTAGGCCACTCTTACCGGGCCCATTGTGCTACCTCCCCTAGGTGGCGTCGCTCGCCCACAGCCTACTCGAGCCAGCCCACACTGAGCGTGAGCTCGAGCAGAACAGCAGGCAAGGCGCCACCAAAATCGGCCATACTGGGCCAGTACTCCCCCAGTATGGAACCTCTAAGTTGGACAAGCGCTGGGCAATCACATAAAATGTGTTGCGGCGTCTCGTCTTCTTGGTAGCATGCCCGACACAGTGGGCTGGTAGCCAAACCCATGCAGTGCATGTGTTTGTTTAGCTTGCCAATTTAGATACCAATATGAATATTATGCACAAAAAATTGCTTTGGGATTCTTTAGCGTTTAGAAATAGCGTTCAATTGTAAAACAAATTTAACGGTTAATTAAAACGCGGGAAGAAATTTCGCGGTCATTTCCGTATTTCTTACTTACTTTCATTGCTACAACCACAAAATAAGAAAAAACAAAAAGAGTTCAGAACTCATAAAATTGACAAATTTATTTATTCTAAGGAGTTATTACATTTCTTTTTATTATTCTTTTATTTATAGTACATGTAATCTATAAATCTAGTTTGTATTTCACGCCAATTTCATCTACGTTGGTAACTTTTGGCTCTGCTTTTAGTAACTTTCGCAGTACCACACGTAATAAACGTCAAAACCGCGTCGAAGATAACCTGGAAATAGCACTTTTCAAACACCGTTTTTAGTATCTTCTTTTCAGTTTCCCACATAATGAATGCCCATTTTGAACTCGTGGAGAGATGCTTTATCCGATAGCATATCTATAAATCGCCAAATCGTTCTTATTAATTTCGAAGTATAGCCAAATTATTTTCGCTTTCTTAAATATATTCAGTTTCGTTTGAAACCATTCTCAATTGCCATATTTTCTTGATGTCTCTCGTTTATTACATTGATTTGTTTGTCACGATACGTAATTATTGCTTGTAAGGATATCGAACTTGATTCACCTTTTATTTATCTAATTACTTCGGCTGCTGTTTTAATGCATGTATGTATGTATTTTATTGTATGTAGCCGCTAATTGAACGCACAGTTACAACCAGCAATAATGTGTCATGTTTAATCAAAAGAGAAATACACTCCATTCGTCGCTGACAGTGCGTAATACATACTAAAGTAAAATAAATTGAACGTTTGTATCTAGCTAATTATGCAGAGGTATAGCGGCCTGACTACACTAAATATGTAAATATTACCCGTCTTATCAGATAAAGCACATGGGGCATGGCGTATATCGTTTTTAATTCATTAAGCCCGTTGCTAGCACATTGAGCGCGTGTCGTTTTAGGGCAGATTTCGAAAACGTGAACTTAATAGTAGCCGCGACCGGGAGAGACATTTATTATAGCACAATGAACCTAAACGCACTATATTCATTAATTATTAATGGATCAGAAGCTGTCCGGCCGTCATTTTTTTTCCATATTACGTCTGCTTTATCTCTACTTTCCGTTTGAAATATGGGCATGATTTTTTAGTCGCAGGTGCTTCTGTGTTAAAACATATACGTTACGTACGATGAATGTTAATTTAACGGATTATCATTCAATGTGACACCAATGCCTTTTTCCGTATTTCATCGTTTTTACTATGAGCGTATATAGCGTACACAAGTCATATGTTTTGTTAGACAACGTCAAAAACAATATACGGTTGTATGTAGTAGCAATTTCACATTGGATTGCATCAAGCTGTATCGATAATTTTAAAAATTACCAAAAACATTTCAAAAAGGGAATTGGAAGAATATGAGATGGATACATCAGGTATGCTTTTATAAAGTTCGAACTTCGAATACGGGGCTCAGACGTTCAGATTTCAGAACTACTTAGGTATTTAGAATGTCGCGTACTGGAATTACAGCATACTTAAAATATTTTGGGGATGAATAAATATTGCACAATTTCACGATTTTCATATACATTTGAGTACAGTCAGCCCTCCAACAGAATGTAAATTGTTTTTAAAATTGAGATACCTGTTTGTTTTATCATTTTGAATTCTGTTCGGGTAATAAGGCCCACCTAACGTCCGATATTTTAATTGAAAAGAAAATGGGCGTATTGCAGTATAAACTGTGATCTTTCCAACAAGATATAAAAAAAATTAAAAAATAAATTTCTTTCTCTTTTTTAAAGAATCATGTATATTGAGCTTGTTTGCTGCCATGCAGATAATAAAGCCCATCCAGTTAAAGTGCACAATTTGGGCAAATAAGGATACTATCTGCAGGTGTACCTAAATCTAACAAAATTCTCACGCACCTCCAAGTAAAACATATCATTCATGTGTTCAGTTTGATATAACTTACAAAATCAGTTCTGTTTTGAATTTGGAGTTCGGGGTTCCGTCAAGGTATGGCCCAGCAAATATGTCCCGAGTACCATTTCAGTATGATAATAGGTTTTTTTTTTTTTTTTTTGCTTTCATGGGCAGGTTTAACCCCGTGAGGCAGCTCGGCCTTAAGACCTATTGTGCCCCCATGATGTCTTAACCCTCTCGACCTGGTTGTACTCGAACAAAGAGGTCCGCAAGTTGGTCGAGAGTTAATTTTCTTATACTGGGTTCGTCCAAACGAGCGACCCCTAGACAGCTCCGTCTCTCCCTGTCCACTGCCGGGCAGTCGGCAAGGAGGTGCACAGGAGTTTCTTCTGCTCTCCCACAGTTTCTACACAGGGGAGAGTCCACTCGCCCCATTCGGTGCAAATGCTTATTTAATGAACAGTGGCCGGTTAGGACTCCCGTAAGAAGTCTCAGTCTGGCCCTGCTCATAGAGACTGCCTTGCGGAGTCTTTCGTCGCCCGAATAAAAACCGAGGATTTTACAGTGTCTCACGCCGACTAGTCCATTCCAATAGGAGCGGTGACTAGCAGCGAGTTGAGATCTGACAAAGGCTTTGATACCGCCATAGGAACTCCCGCACAACGGTTCTGGACCAGTGAACGGTAGACCACTGGCGCCTCTAGCTAGTTTGTCAGCAATTTCGTTGCCTCTAATCCCAGAGTGACTAGGCACCCATCTCAGCGTAATGCTGTGATGCTCCGCCAATTCTTCAAGCTTCCTATGGCACCTCAGTACCACTTCGGAAGCAAATTTGACAGCCTGTAGTGCCCTGAGGGCAGCTTGGCTGTCGGAAAAAATTTCGACCGATCCATTCCCATGCGGGCAGTTTAAGATGCTCTCTGCACAGGTCTGGATGGCTATAACTTCAGCATGGAAGATGGAAGTGGAGCCCCCTAAGCTGATGGCTTCGCCATTCGGTTCTCCATCTCTCCAGATCCCAATGCCTGTGCCGTTCGGCGTCTTCGAGGCATCCACAAACCAGCGATGAGAACATCGCCTCGGTCTGTGAATGTATGCTTTGGAGACCTCACTGTTGGAAATGTCTACGGAGTATTTCCTAGTGAAGCTGAAGACAGGCGGAATCTTGTCCGCCCTAGTGGACAGAGGTACTGTCTGTTCGATGTAGTTGAAAATGCTGGTATGGTCTCCGGTTTTACCAGAGAAACCTTTACGCCCACTACATTTTACGATAATAGCTTACTCCCAATGTTTTTTTTTTTCGTAAAGCCCTTGCTAATCATCAGCGCGCATCGTTTGTGTCTATGATTTTACAAATGGAGATATTTACCGTCTGGCCTCCCAATCGAATGGATTGTTTTCGAACGCAGGACCACTATCTAATGTATTTTTGGATGTCTGAAAATCAATGGATGCCAACATCAGTTGCTGTCCCAGTAGTTGAAAATCTATCTAACACTCTTTGAAATGCACGTGCATTTGGATGCGTTCTGCCAGGACACTTCTCAGCGTATACTCGTGATGCCCACAAATAATTCTTGTAATATTCTCCAAGAAGCATTTTCGAGAACAGAGAACAATTATTATCAGAGAACAATGTTTCTACTTTCACTTTATTCTAATTTTTACTGTTTTTTTTTTTGACAATTGGATTTCATTTGTTTTATCATGACAGACTTAATTTCGGAAAAAAGACATTTTCCGACAAAATGGCATAACGTTTTCTTTCTTAAAAATTTCGTTATGAAATGTGTTTTTTTGGTACCAATTAAAAATTTTGAATTTGGAAATCTATCGATGTAATGTTTTTTGGGGTAATATTTGAAATTTTAGAAACAAATGATAATTTGCGAATTCCAACCAAAAATTATCTTTTTTTTCATAAATCACTTGAAAAAAAATTATGTGACAGTGCAAGAGGTCTCAGTCCAGGCGCCTTAGGTGGTACACCCTGTATATGTGGAGTATTTACTACTCGGTTCTATGACTAATATCTAATGCAAAGAAACACTTTTCGAAGCAAGATATATACAATCTGCTACTGATATAAATCTAGCTTTATGTTTTGCAACTTGCTACAAAACAATTTTACTTTCGGTACTCGACGACTGTTTGGTTTCTTAATAGTGCATTAGAAAACTGCTACAGAATGTAGCAGTTTCTTTTGATATTGATTAGCTGCTATGAAATGCTCACAGTCGTTAGCTGCTACAAAATAGCAGATTGGTTCGTAGCAACCCATCACTAATATATTGTGACAATTACAACAAGAGGGAGTAACGGTATCGTTGAAAACGAGTAAACAAAATATATATTTCGTGGTGGTTTTAGTTATTGGGGACAATCTGGGTGTTCACAAAATCTTAGGCTTTAATTAATGCTTCACCTCTAATTATTACTGTCGTTTTTGCAGATCTCCCAAAAATGTAGTTATTGAACAAACTATAGAAGACTGATCTCGGTTTTAATTATAGAATTTTGTCTAAAACTGGATTTGAAGAAAATTTTACTTTAGGGCTCTTTCAAACAGTTTAATCAAATCAAATTCTGTAAAACAATAGCAAGCTCCTTAGTGCCGGAAAGTATACCAGAACGTTGTTACTTCTTGTCTTGGGTTAAGAGGTTTGGTGTTTCTTTTAAATCTGGTTTGTTTATATCTTTCGAATTTAATAATTTTTGCCCGGTCTTTGGATGTATTCAGGAAATCTTAACGCCAAATGATAAAGATATTTTTGTTCTAATACAAGTGTACGAAACATTAGAATATAATGATCATTTTCAGGCATTCATTGTAACAGAATCTGACGAAAGACGTATTCATATAAAAGAACTCATTTATTACAACTCATTTATGTGACATACGCTGTCAGATGGTCGGAAGTGTTTTCAAACATATTTGTAAATAAATGCTCTTTATTACCTTAATGTCAAATACCTACTGTTATTATAAAATATACTTACAGATTTAACAAATTGTGCAGATAAACTTACTAATAAATGTATAAAACTAATTTTGTCATATTTTGTTTCCAAAATCCAATTTATAAAAATTCCTTAAAAATTTCCAAAATGAGTGTTTGAATGAACAACATTTCTGATTCAAATCAAGCAAGAAAAATGTTTTCACTGATACTCTGATATTGTGCACTCAACATGTTCTTTTTTGTTAAAATAACCATAAAGTGGCATTGAAACAAGATTTTTCTCGGATAGTTTTAACACAACTTCGTAGTTGGAGTAAGCAGCAGTGTTGGTTGAGAGTAAGCACTTGTTTTGTTGTTTTAACAAATTTAGAGATGTTCAACAAACCAAGGCCAATGTTGAATCAACAAAACTAAAGTGCTATATTAACGATTAATTTTGCTTGAATAGACATTAAGGGTGTGGTTGAAACAATGACTCTTGTATTTTTAAGTTAACAAATATTTTTCAACGAATCTTGAATTTTCATCTCACAATAAATTTCGGTGGGCCGTATTTAATGCAAACTTTTTGGTTGGTTGTGCGTATTTTGATTGAATCAATGCATTTATTTTCCTAGGTGTAGCTACTACTTTGTTTCGCAAAAATATTTATTTAACTGCAATCGAAATAATCATTTCGTTGAAGTGAAGAATATTCTTTCGAATAAAGGAACCCTCCTAGTGCATAGTTGTATTCTACATACTTGTAATTCTATCCCTTCCATAGATTCTATATCTTCTGCATTGTTATTTCTTTTCTTATAGGTATCATCAAATATCATAAGTCACAAGACGTAGAACAATAATATAAGTATTATATAGTATAATTTAGTAGATATTACTTTAATATTTAAAGTTTAGAGAATTTAATTTAAATGTCGAGGTTGATCGGCCAAACCCAGATATACCGAAGGTTTCTAGAATGTGCCTACACTGTATGTGTATTTCTTTGCGCTTATTGAAACATAAACAAGCTAGCTATGGGTTATCGTGAGAAGCATTGAATTTGGAGTTGGCTTTCTTTAGATACCCTGCTTTCCAAATAATATACCGACAGATGTTCATTATTAAGTATTTCCTGTCAAAACTCAGGAGAAAAAATTACGAGCAAAATTAGGTTTAAGTAGTATAGCAAAATTAAAAATGCTTTATTTGTTATTTTATCCAACTTTTATTGAGATAACCAACAACCTTGAGAAGTATAAACCAAAATGATTAAATCTACTTTGACACACATTTATTGCGTCTCAAAGACACAGAAAACGGCAATTATAAAAGTTACGTGCAGCATTCTAAAAATTTTAAATGAAATTTCTCTCGAAATACTACCGCATTCATCTTCTGAACTGAACGCGAAGATCCGTGTCCTTCTTTTTCTAACGAGAAGGGGAGAACCCTTCATTCTAATTTTATTTGAGCTCAGGAAAAATACACATGACAAGACGACAGTGAAAACTGAACGTACAGGACGCATTTATTAATAAAAAAGAAATGAAAATGAAGAAACATCGTTTAATATAATTCTTATCTAAATATCGTCATGTTTATCAAAATTATCCCGACGTTTTTATAATTAAATACAACAATTAGGACGAAATGAATCTCCTGCCGGCTCATTTAAACAATGTAAATTGGAACAGTATAATAGTTGGTTGGTTTAAAAGAGTAAATTTATCTTAAACGTTATATTTTATAATTTAAAGCCCGCCTATCATCGCTACTAATTAAAATTAATTAAACAAATTAACTCCAAATGTTTCATGAACGTTGTATAGGAATTAATTTGTACGTACATCGCATACTTTTATTTCCTCTGTGGCAATACATACTGCTCACCTCGATATACGCATAGGCGTGGGATATATTCACATATTGAGGTATTGGCCTCTATTTTCTTGCCTAACTATTTGTGTAATTAATGTTGAGAATTTATCTGTTGTATTCGATACCTGATCATATTAGTGTCATTAGTTGGAGATCAGATAGAACGAATGAACCTTTTACGTGTTAATTAAATATGAAAAATAACTGTACTTCAATTTATTAAATAAATTTGACAGGCAATTGCGGATGATCAAAGCTTTTAATGGTACATAGTGAGTTTATTATCGTATCGTTTAATGGGATGTAGAAAATAGGTGTGTATATATAGGTGATCATAACTCATCTTTCGTTTCTCGTGGGACAAAGAAGAACAGGAAGATGCTGCATTCCACAACCAGTACGTAGTGATATAACTAATTACTGGCAAAGTAGTACACTTTAAGTATTTATGTGTCATAGATGCATCTTCTGCAACGTTCTTTCAAACGAAGTAATTTAGACTTGATTATATATCCTCTTTTCCCTGAAAATCTGTATGCTTCAGACAATACCACTTTTTGGGCTTAAGTGATATTAATTAAATATATACTGTAATGTATTTCATTGCTTTGTTATAGCATTAATAGATGGGTATTGGTATACATGATGCCAATCGCAATCTTGAAAGAACAAATACAAGCAGGATATACAGAATTTAATTTATTTATTTATTTTTATTTGTACTTACAGAAAAATTTCCAGTTAGTAAACATTTCAATTTACAATAAAATTACATTGTTATGAGAGCGTAACAAAACCAAAAGAAATTGAATTATAATAATTTATACATATTATATAGCATAAATCAGACATTTAAAGAAAACTAATTTACAATCCAGGTGCATTATGCATTGTGTGATGTGTGAAATGAGCAAAAGAGCTGCCAAGGAGTTAAGGTACCCCACCACTCGCTTCAAAGGGTTATTCTGCCTATAAAGCGTTCTATGGAAGGGAATTTTAAACGCGGTCTACATTAAATTAAAATTAATTAATTAATTAAAATTTGGTACCGTAGTTAATTTCGTGTATTAAATTTGGAGAATCTATGGAATTATGCAGCAAACGATAACCAAATTTTAAGCATAGTAGGAGTCGACGAAACTGAAGGGAGCTGATCCTTAAATTTTTAAGCCTGTCTCATAACCATCTTTGTTAAATTGTAGTTTGTATAACACGAAATTCACCATTTTTTCAGCAATAGGTATGACGTCATTTAAATGGTAATCAAAGATCAACGAAGATGAACTTCTAGAGAAAGTTATTGTGCGACATTTGTAAATGTTTAAGTACATATTGTTGTTTCTGCACCATATAAGTAGTTGGTTTAAGGGTCCCTGTAATAGTGTGGAATAAGCTTATGACACTCCTAAATATTTTAAGGTCATCTGCATACGTTAAAAGGGTGCAGTATTCAAAGGATGAGTAGAGATCGTTAATAAAACGTGTAAATAAGATAGGAGCCCGGTGGCTTCCTTGTGGAACTCCGGAGGTGACATGAATCGGTTTGACTTAGCAAGCGATATCGCAACCACTTCTACTCGGTGTTGTACTGTATCTATGCCTTGATTTCAGCGAGTGTGAGCTTTTGTAACACGAGTTTGTGATCCACTTGATCAAACGCTTTTGAAAAGTCTAATTAAATCGAATCAACCTGTTTCCCTGCTTCTAGTGAAACATTAATAATGCTTGTATATGCTTGTGTTTGCGTACTGTGTTTTGAGTAAAAGCCATATTTGTTAATATTAATCACATTGCGGCATGTTTTGAAAATCACTTCACGGACAATGTGCTCGATATCTTTGATATACTCGGCAGGATAGATATTGGCCGATAATAGTACAAAACCATCTCTGTCTCCGCTTTTAAAAATTTGAGTAATATAAGCCAGTTTCTATTTATCTGGAAAGCAGTCGGTGTCCAAAGATCGCTGATATAGCAAAGCACATCTTTAGAAAGCATTCTGGTATACCATCAGGATCAGAATTATCTCGTCCTTGGAGATGGAAATCGAACACATTAACGTTTTTAACACAAATAGACACTGAAATAAAGTTTCGGTAACAACACAACATGTTTGTTATTCATCTCTAAAACAAAGGACCAAAATTGATGAAAAGCAAACTTCATATTGTTATTAAATATAAGCAGAAGAAACGTTTAATATTGCAAAAAAATAATGATGATCCTTCTCGTAAAGTCTCTATCTTTCTAAATACTGGTGATCTTATGTTTTTGTAAACGACCATATCTCTGGTATTTTTTATATAGGTTTTGAATCACTTTATTCAATTTCGTCATCTTATTCTTTGTTTTCCAATACACTATCGTTTTGTATCGTATCTTATCAGCGCCTACTTTCTAGATCCATGGAGGTTAAATATGCTCATTGCATACGTAATCTATAATCAAGTAAATTTTAAATTATGACCATTGTAAAATAAATAATTGAAAATCGGAAATGACAAATAAACAAATATTAGGTACAGTTACAAAGCCACGTTTCTGAAGGAGGCAATAAAAATTGTTTTGTAACATTAAAAATTTATTATAAATTCTTAACTTAAATAAAACTAAGAAGAAATAAAGCCACTCTCACTAATAAAAAGTAATAATTGAAAAGTTATTGGCTATGACGAAACTACGCTATATACCGCGTTGGGAAAAGTGAGGATCGCAAAATCAACTGGCGGATGCGCAATAGCAAGAGTGCTTGCTCAATGGGGTGAGACACACCAGAAGAAATATCGAGATATTTCTTCGGCCAGTTGATTTTAAGTTAGCTATAGCTACACACTAAAAAATATTTGCAATTCCTACGGCAAATTCCAGTAATGTATAGGGTAAATTTACCAAAAATTAGGAAATATACTTAAAGTTTTTGATTGGATAGCTAACTTTCATTTTTTACGGCACACGTGCATTTCATCTGATTATGAGTGTCATTTCATTTTGACATGCTCGCAAACGTTCAAAGATTATTTTGTGTGTTCAATTCTACGTATCCACTAATTTATTGCGTTTCTCTAGCAATTCCTGAAGATCGTCTATCGAAATGTCTCCATTATTTGATTAATACGATTTGTATAGTGTTTCTAAGGTATTCCGGTACCATATAGAAAAGCTTTGAATTCGGTTCTGTTCTAACTTCTTTCCAAATTACGTCTATGGTTCACCTTTTATTTCAAACATCGTTTTTTCAACAATGTTCCTTATATTTTTAGTAACGTTCTCCTGATTTTTTGAGGATACAGTTTCTACTTTCGTTTCTTCGATCTGTTTGTTTTCTCTTATTTGGCGTTCTACACGTTTCGTACACTTTTTTTTAGCATTCTCAATGACAATTTGTTTAAATTTGTTTGTTACATTCTCTACGGCTTTATTTTTTAATTTTGTTATTACGTTTGTTTTAAAAACTAAAATAAATAAGAATAAATTCTAATTGAAAGATGAATATTCTGCAACTAATTGTAGTTATTATCAATAATTGTAATGTAATGTTTATGCACTATTTAAATAGAAAATAAATTATAGATTTTTACAAACTATAAATAATTATAAAAACCGACTATATCCCTAGAATTTAAAATAAAAATATGGAATAGAAATCTAAATGGTTTATTCAACGAATTGATAGTCGTTAATGCCATTAATTTAATGTCACGTAAGTGTCGCAATTTTCTTTATTTGAAATTATTGACTATGTGTTAATGAAGTTTACAAGTAATTTGCGAAACGTTCACCTAGAGCGACGGATTTATCTACACCACATATAATCAACTAGTAGTATGAATAACACGGAAATTAAAACGCAATACAGAAAATAATTATTTATTGCCTATAGTTATAGTAGCTTTGGTAATTTTAATAAATTTAATTCCAGTTATACAGACGACTAATAAGGGTAATTTATAACCATTACTGTCTCATTTCATTGCAAATATATGGGGGAAATTGAAACGTATACCCCATGATAACGCGTGCACATTTCATTCTAAAGAAAGGGTACTATGTTTTATTTATACGCTGCACGTTTGTCTACGTTTTCGAAACAAAGTTATTTGGTGGAACCACACTATCGCGGAAATGTTCGTATAAATCAAAACGAAAACACTCGGGCTATTATGGTTTTATTGTGCGTCTTTCGAAAAGTGTCCGCTAACATTTTTATTATTGCCGATTCGGAATGAGAAACAGATGTTCAGGGGATAACGGATATATGACAGGAGGCGTTGTTGTCACCTACAATACAGCAATAAAAAGCTCATTCATATATGACATTAACGGATATTCCTCCTGCTTGAAGCGGAGTTTCGTTAGAAGAAATATCCCAGGAATTGTTGTACATTTAGGTGTGTGTGAAATATTTCGAACAAAATTTCAATCCGACATCTATTTTTAAAAGCCTGTTTCTGCACTGCTATCATTCCATTTATGTAAATATACTTTGTAGTAAATTCTCTTCTCGTTTTTTAACCATTTATTACCGTCAATTAGCGCTGTGTATTCTCCTAATGTCCCGGGAAACACTGTAAACCGACAAGTTGTTAGAATTCATAAATGAGAGTGTAGAGATTAACAGCGAAAGTGATTTGTCAGAGAGCAGAAACGTGGCTCGGCAGTTGTGTCCAATTTATAATATTTTCAGGTTTTCCATCATATTTATGATACCCGACGGCTGAAAAAATTGATTTATGGAGACGGCAGTTGTGTTTGGGAGGTGCCTAGGCCAGACTTTTTTCTGATACACATATTCACCATACTAGTAAGGAATAATTTATATTCAAAATAAAAATTTCAACTCATAATAGAGCGAAATACTGTTACACCTTTAAAGATTGTTTAAAATTTATTTAAATACATAAATATAAATATAAATTACATATAAAAGAAACGTTTATACTTTTTATTAAATATATCTGAATGGATACAAATAAGTTTGATTTTAATTGTAAGACTCACTCTTCTTTTATTACTATTTCTTCTTCTATTTGACTAAAGTGGCACCAATGCAAGTAGTTGGAGATTCAGACTCGGCGAATTAAATTAGAAATAAAAGCTTTTCACAATACAATTTTGCATGTTAACAACAACTATTTTTTTTTAAGATGTATTTTACTGTATACATCTAGGAAATGGAAGCTTAGTTGATTTAGAAATAATGCAATAGAATTTTATATAAGTTTAAAAACGATTTTGGAAGTTAGTTAATAAAGCATATTTTAAATTATGAAAACAAATCAAGGTTACTTTACTGTGAAATTCTAAATTGCCTAATACTTGCTATAAATTGCAGAGTTTCTTTAGTCACTAGCAACTTGTTGCAAAATTTGGCGTGATTGCTACTTCGATTAAGTTTAGAAATAAAATTACTAATACTTTCATTGTAACATTGCCTGACGTTGTACTACTTACAGGGTTAATCTAAAATAAAACTATTAAACAGAAAACTTACTAAGTATATACTTTGTGTGTGTTAAACTATTAAAATTAAAACAAACTACTAAAACATTTAGATTCTGAGCTTTTGCACTTTATTTATTGCATCATCAGAGAAGCCAACTATCAAGTAACAACAAGTTAGTGTGTAAATATAAATATTAGAGAAAAAAACCTTGCAATTGAGTGTAAGTGGTACAACGTGATCAACTCAAGACGCCCTCAGCTGACCGAAAAATTTAGGTTGGGAACACTGAGGAATTGTTTCTTCCAAATTTTCTTGACTTTTTAATATATATATGTGTAGATCTTCTTGGTTTTTAAAGTCATATAGTTAAACAACTATTAGATTGAGTAAGACGTTTCGGTTTATTTATAAAACCTTAATCATTTACATTTTTAAAAATTAATAATGTAGAAAATAAAATTTTGATGTATAAAAATATATAACATTTTTTGTTTTATTGATAAAATCAGTTTGTTTTTTGTTTTAATTTGAAGGAGTTTTGAAATGTTTTATATAAAGATTGTTTTGTGAATTGTGTCAGTTGTATTAGTTATGGTAGGTTATGGTTAAATATGAAAAACGTTAAAATGTCAGTGATTTCTGTTGAGATGGTGTTTATATACATTGTACAATCTTTAATTAAAACATTTAGTATTTTAAATTTAAAAGTACTTACGATTCGGCTGATTTTATCATATAAATCATTATTTATACATGTAATATGCTTAAAATTAAAATTAAAAAAAGTTGGACTCAGATCTTCGGTTTTGCATGTAAGTAGAAAAATCCTCTTGTTTTTTGAAGTTCCAAGTTTGTCGTATAATTTGGATAGTTCTTTAAATTGTTTGTGGACTTCAATTCCTAAAATTTCCTTAAGTTCTTTGAAACTTGCCATTATGTTGTTGTTTATTTTCTTCTGGATAATATTTTAGTTTTCTTCTTATAATTTAAAAGATATAATTTCTTTGACAATATTAGTTTGACTTTGGCTAAAAAGATACACTCTAGAACTATAGAACTTTCTGATGTCTACTTTCGCACACTCTATAATATTTTTTGTCTATAATTTTGTTTCTAAATCAAACTTTAACAGAAACAAAACATAAATACTTACATCTACTCAACAAATAAGTTTGTCTTAATATTAAATCCCTTTTCATAAATATCTCTAGTGTGTCTAATAAAAGGGCATTTTCCCATGGTTCTTCAACTACTTCTTATTCGCTGTTTCACATATAAATCACTACCTAATTATTAATATATTCATGCTTCCGAATGAAACGGTTCATACTTCGAAAGCGTAATAAAATTTTCAATTACAGTAAAGCTGATTAGGTCTTTACAGTAGTAAAATTTACGGTATCACATTCATCGAACTATACTACCCGTAAATCACTGAAAGGAATTTGCAAATTTACTTGCTTCACCTGTATTTAATTAGCGTACAGATTTTCAGAATCATCATCATTATCCAACAAAATAGAAATACAAGCGTGAAGATATATCCCTTCCGATATCTTGGGTATCTCATCTCGGCTTTACTTCAACACGAGGCGCACCTGTCACCACGTTTTCCGAAGAGGAGTCTTACCTTTAATGCACGCGTTTTTATGTCACCGCGGCACCACATTTTATGGCATCAGCGGAGCGCGAGCTTTGAGTAGGACTTTTCAAAATATACGCATTAAACGAGGGACCATTTTATGGCCGATGTTATCTACCTATAACACGTTATATGTATGTTATCCATATACACGCGTAGAAATATATATATATATAAATTTATTTATATTTCAACCACCGCGCCGCTAAAAGTTCCCGCGTTGGAAGATCACGAACAGATAATTAAAATGAATATTCAAACGTTAGATGTCGTTAGTCCCGTATGTATATGTGTCAGTTGTTTTACGTTGGTTGTAATTACGCCGGCTCGGCCACTTAGTGCGTAATGAATTTCTTTTGATGTGGAGGCCGAGTACATGCGTGCCCGTTAATGCGTCCTCTTCCTAGGAACTCCAAGACGTCCCCGTTCGCGGAGAGTGAGTTTAAGAGACGCACAATCAATACGTTTGCGCGCATAACTATATCCAAATCCGTGTAAGAAAATATCGATACATCGTTGCGTTGAGATCTTATCGTCGCGTTCAGATTTCTCTGTGCACGTTAGTCAAGTCTCAGATGGCGAACTATGCTACTAGATTATTTAACCGGTTCCCGGAGTCATTGATTTTCCAACAGTGGAAGTGTTTAAATCGAACGGGAAAGATATTAATAAAAAGTTTGTTCGAATTTCTTCTAAAAATGTACATAAGTAGCTAGAAATGTTATTTGAGCGCTTGTATTGGCAGGCAGTAATTTCAAATATGAGCACAAAACAAATGTGCAGTTTTATGTAGGTACTGCACATCAAACAAAACAGAAACCATATTTCTTGTTAGTTGTAGTCGTAGTCGTAGTTGTAAGTCTTCTCTTACATAATTGGCTTCAATATTGAAAACTTTAAAGATATTTTAGATTTTAGAATGAAGAAACATCTATGGTAAAAGTAGAATCTATGTTGTCTTATGACTATGATGTAATTTACTACAAAGAAATAATCATATTTTCTCTGCTGGTATTGATGGAATACCCTGTAATATTCTAAAATATGTTGCTGCTTATATTTCAAACCCATTAGCATCAATTGTTAATCAATCGTTTTCTGAGGGTGCATTTCCTGAAAGATTGAAGAATGCTAAGCTGGTGCCAATACATAAAAAACGGCAGCAAATTACAGGTATCAAACTATAGACCATATCTATACTATGCAGTTTCTCAAAAATCTTCGAAAGGGCAATGTACGAACGCTTAATGTCGTTTTTAAGTAGTAATAATTTAATTGCTCCTAGTCAGTATGGGTTTAACAATGGTAAATGTACGGATGACGCGATATTTGAAGCACTTGACTTAGTGTATCAGTCTCTTGATGAGGGAAAACTGGTAGGTAGTTTATACTTTGACTTATTAAAAGCCTTTGATAGTGTAAATCACGCCCAGCTTCTGAGTAAGGTATCGCGCTATGGTGTTAGGAGGCCTGCTTTGAAGGGGCTATGCTCCTATCTATCGGGCCGTTTGCAGTTTGTTTATATCGGAGATGGGGTGGGTGGTGTGGATTCATCGGCTATAAATGTTACAAGAGGTGTCCTTCAGGGACCAGTTCTTGGACCTCTGCTATTTATCTTGTTTTTGAACGATCTGCATCATTCCTTTGCAGATGGTGATCTGTTTCAATTTACTGATGATACTACTGCGGTCATCTCAAGCCGCACGGAGGCAGAGTCTGCACAGGTTGGCAATCAGTATGCTGAAGCAATGTGGGCGTGGTGTTGCAATAACGGTTTAGAAATTAACCAATCTAAAACATGTATGTTAAAGTTTAATACAAAACGATGTTTGCCAGATACATCTCCATTAGTACGCTTGAGATCCAAAACTATCCCTGTAACAAATAATACTAAATTTCTAGGCTGTTACAGTGACATGGATCTCGCATGGAATACCCACGTAGATGCTCTCTGCAAAGAATTGCGTTGTCTTCAGTATGCTGTACGCCAGTTGAAAATTAGTGTCAGTAAGGAAGTGCTTTTGACGTATTACCACTCTCATATCTCATCATGATTGAGATATGGTTTAATGTTCTAGGGCTTGTCTTCCCAATTCCCATGTTTGATTTTACAGAAGAGGATTTTGCGAAGTATATTCATGTTAAAAAATACTGATAGCTGTCGTCCACTTTTTGTGGACCATAACCTGCTGACTTTACCGAGCATTTTTATTTATGAGTGCGCAGTGTATGTCAAGAAAAACTTTAACCGTTTCATACGTAACTGCGATATTAATAATATATGTATGAGACACGGAATGCTTGTGGGCTGTCGGTTCCGAGACATAGAACAACACTATATGAAAGAACCTCTAGGTTTATATGTATTAAAATCTGTAATAAACTCCCTAAAAACAAATTTAAACATTGTTAAATTTAAAATATCGTTAAAACGATTTTTAGTTGACAAGTGTTGTTACTACACTGTCTCGGAGCTTTTGACTGAGCCGATTCGTGATTATTGTTTTCTTGTTGGTTATATTGTGTTTTGTATCTTATACAAGTATTCTAATTTGTATTTATGTTTTTTTAGTATGTACATATGTCTGACAAAGCCTATATCCTATGGATCCACTGGTTAATAAAGTACAATACAATACAGTACAATACAATACAATACAATACAATACAATACAATACAATACAATAAAATACAATATTGAGCTCCTTCGTTTACATAAGTTAATAAAATAGTGTAATATATTGTAATCTAAAACTAGGAGTATTACATATAATTTTACACTGATTTTCAACATACAATGCCGTAAATAGTAATTGTGTGGACAGTTTGCATAATTATTTATCACCTTTGTATATTATAGTATAGTATTTGATAGCAAAAGGATTGTTTATAAAGAATTTCTGAAGATCGATCAAATAAACACGACATACATCGTTACATGTTTATTGTAATACCCTGCATAGAAATAACTATACCAGCCTACTTAAATGGTGGAGGTCCACCCTTGAAACTGTTTTTGCCGAATTTTAAAGTCAGATTATACCCCCTAAAGTTGTTTGGCGTTTTTCCGCAATAGAGTGGCCTTAAGTAACACCCCATGGAGTCTAAAGTCTATTAGTTTTATAAGTAGTAAACACAGCCGCAATATGCTTCCTCTAGTTGTTATTTTATTTGCAGTCAAATAATTCTTGCAATACCTTCTCATATAATTTAGCTATTACATTCATCAAGCTTATGCCTCTGTAGTTACCATACTCTTTAATATAACTTCGTTTATAAATCAGTGTAATTCTGCTAACTTTCCAGTTTTCGGATATTTCTATATTACTCCATATTTTAGTGAGTAATGTTGAGTTACATTTTTAACCCCATTATTCCTAGGTTTATTATCGTTTCTGGAGTTATTTGGTCATGTTACAGCACTGATTTTTTTCTCCGATTTTGTAGTTCTTGGAAGTGTTCTCTTCAGCAGTCCATAATTTCCTGGATATTTGTCAATATTACTTACTTTATTTTTACTTTAAATGCCTTTGATTGCATATTTTTTCTTCTCTGAAGTTTTTCGCTACTCTAGAATAATTTCTTATTCACTTCACTCTGTCTTTTTCATTCTTCTGCCGAAATCCTCCCTAAATACGAAGCCAATATTTTGTCGCTTTATAAACACAAAAAAAAAATATTTTTATACGGAATAAAATTGATTCGGATTATTGTAATTTTCAGTTTAATGTTCAAAGACTGCAAGAGGCCTCCCATCCCCTGGCCCAGACTGGACATCACTTGGGCGAACCGACGACGACTAGCAGCATGTATGCCCACAGTTCTACGGGCGGGTCGACGCCAAGCAGTCCTCTGCGACCACAGAAAGAGGAAGACTGTAGCATGCACGGTAGAAGTAGTACAGAAGGTAAATACATAAGTATATAAAATCCATTTCAAAAGAAACAAACAGGTGTGAAGTGAAGACAAACAACGTTGTAGCAGCAGACGCGAGTTTTGCTATGCTAAATAACTAAAACTTAGATAAACAATTACTCATTATTCTTGGATCAAAAGTAAACTTATTAAAGTATAATTAACTTCACAGTCTGGTTTGTACGCGGCCCGCTTATCAAAAGGCGGTTTTACAGCGCCCTCTATCATAAAAAGCTTCGTATAATTTATTTCCATTCATGCGGGACATATTCTCTTGGCCAAGCTTCTTGGCATACCCATATATCCCTGGCTACTTAATACAAATTATATACATGGCGAGGTGCAGCTTTTAATAAATGTCCTCTCCACATTTATCTATCTATTGCGAACGTTCTTGCAGATAAGGGTAATAGATTAAGAGGCCGCTTATGTAGGCTTCAACCAATCTTTATTTATTTACCTTGCACATAATATACATTTTATGTACCTACTTGTTTTATACAAAATACAGGTAGAAGGCTGTAGATTAACAATGCGCGCACTATGTGCACTTACGTGTAAAAGCGATTGCGGTAAAGGGGTAAAAATACGTATGATAAATGACGGCAATATGTTTTAAATAACGTGTATAATGTACAACAAGTTATCTGAGGAATTGAAAAAGGTATTGGAATGAAATTTCAAAGGAAATTTTGCGTTTCTAGGTTATGCATTATCGGAAATATTTCAAATATTCGTCGGCTTATAATTAAAGTAAAGGTATTTTTTTGCAGTTTGGAAAAAAACGGTATAGATAAATGTTGTGCAAAAACTATTTGCCTGTATTATTATCTATGGATATAAACAATGACATGTTCGCATGTACGTATACATCACCTATTTGTGTGTAAGCACATTTTCCACATTTTATTATTTCAGTAAACTATATGCTAGTTTTAAGACCTAAAGTATAGAAGCATTTACTTAATAAATACTTAGTTTCTCGGTTACGTTATTGAAGACATAAGAAATCACACAAACCAATTAAAACAAAAAGATGAAGATTCACAATCATGGCAATGAAGCACCTCATATTTGTGAAAAGATACGAGGTTTATATATTAAATAATTTATATAGTAGATGGACGGATTTGGAACGACTGAATATGAGTCTCGCCAAGACCAACATCGTAGCCTTTACCCACAGACGGAAGCACGAAGGATTAAATCCTCTAACGTTGAAGAAGGTTAATATAAAGATGGAGGAGGAGGTAAAGCTCATTGGAATAACACTAAACTCCAAACTTGCCTGGAATCAACATTTGGATAGAATTACTCAGATAGCGGTGGCAGCACTAATGCTCGTTAGACGCTTAATGGGAAGAAATGGGGGCTGAGACCAGACATGTTGAACTGGATATACAGTATAGTGGTAAAGTTAATAATGACGTATGCGGCTTTGATATGGTAGACAAAAACGCGTCAAAAGAACGCCATTCGGAAGCTGAACAAGGTGCAAATATTTTCCTGTACACATAACGGGAACAATGCGGACTATGCCGATGGAGGCACTTTTGGACTTGCCACCGCTGCATCTTGTTATACAGCACGAGACCAGGATAGGGGCATACAGGCTGCAACGCTCAATGATCCCGAAAAGGGTTAAAACAAAACATATGTCGATAACCAAGCATTTTCTGGAAATATGGACGAATCACATGCCGGTAAGGTAAGGAAGTTGTTTCACGGTGTCTATACCAGACGGACGGGAGAAAGCTAGGTACCCACCTGAGAACAATCAACAAGACTTATTGTTAGTCTGGTACACAGACGGATTTACGACGGCTTACGGGGCCAGTGCAGGGAGATACTCTGTGAATGTGAAAGTGGTGACCAATAGACGAATTCATACCATGTCGGAGAGCCAAGCGGTACTAAAGGCCCTACTAATCCGGAAGATGTCGTGCAAGCTACTAACGGAGTGCCTCCATGAATTGGTGAAACTTTCAGGCCGGGTCATCACGAGGTCGAATCCAACGAAAGGGCTGGCGAACTCCTAAAGCGAGGGCTAGAGACGCAAATGTGCGGCTTAGAACCTCTTTCGGGATTACAAACAAATGACTAGGAAAAACGTATTGTAAGCAACAAGAATATTGGAGAAACATACGCGGTAAAACCTTTATAAAGAAACAGCTCTGTATTATTACGAGCCTAATAACCGGCGCGTCGAGGGAAAACCTACCCAAAATTTGAGTGTTTGACGGTGATTCAAAGTGTAGACTTTGCGGGATAGAACCGGAGACAGCCAATCACATACTATGCGACTGCGAAATACTAGATCGTAGAAGGCAAAGCTTATTTGGGAGACCTAAAAGAAACCTAGAGATATATTTTACGCACTCGGTGGAGGAGACCATTATGTTAGAGCGGGCGGCTGAAACACACAGACGTGCATGGTACAATAAGCCTGAAAGCTGCGGTGTCTTATCGGTGATCACTGGTCTGGTTTAAAGGAAAATAAGAAAACAAAAAACTATTTATCACATATTTACTCGAACCGCACTTCTGCTAGAACAACCATTATTAGGGCTGCCTCCAATATAACTTTGAAATATATTAATCTTAAAAGATTAGCTAAAAATAATTTTGAAGGATATTGACTTTAAGAGATTAGCTAAAAGAAATTAAATGGATTGAAATCTGTGTGTCGTCTTTTGGTTTATTTACATTACTTTGTTAATTTTACAGTAATTTGACCCGGAAACGATCAAAATTAAGTGAGCGACCACCACTGACCGCTGACTAAAAAAAAAGTATCTTTTTTTATATTCAATTTATTCAATACATTTGACAGAGAAACATGGATATGATCAAATGCTAGAGATATAACATCTGCATGGTATTATTTCAGTGAATACAATAAACATTTCGTAAAACTGCTGCCAACCTGCTTATTGGGTTTTTCAAGAAAGCGATAATTTCTACCAAAACAGCAATTGGTATGCAGATACTTTACTTTTGACTGTGAGCACATGTACATAACGTGAGAGTGATGGTACACTGCGACTTAAAAGATTTATTGTACCCTCTATTCTTGCTAAATTCACAGCTGGCTGTCCAGTCCGATTCCTTTTAAGAAGTGCAGAAAGTCAGAAGGCCTCAGGTTAGATAACTCTCCCTCTTCATTTTCACATGCTTCCAGATCCAGAGCCCTTGAGTTCTACAGTGCAGCGGAATTTGAAAGGAAGTGGATAGATGTTTCATCCTGGCCCCCACCTAATCTACATTCCGCTTCCTTTGCTATATCAATGTCTTGATAGCTCTGTCAATATGCGAATATTATTTTTACATGTATTGATTAATTCTAAAGATCTCTTTCGGTTTCCAGAAGAGCTTTAGCTTGGTGATTTTTTCTTTACTTGGATTTTCTCTGCTTTACTTCACTTGAGTTTCTTTAGTATTATACTGCTTCTTATCCCGGGAAAAGGTCCAGGCCATACAAAAAAGGTACTCTAGCCTCTTTCTTAGCGAGATTATCTGTCATTTCGTTTCCTTTTACCCCTGTGTGTCCCTAAATCCACACTGAGGTTACCTTGTTCTTTTTGCCTAGTTCATTAATTTTTTCTACTCCCAAACCATCTTGGAACTGATTATGTTAGAGCTCAGCACCCTGGTGGCTACTTGACTATCAGACATTATGATAATCTCTTGCTTTGCATAGTTTCTATGTATGTTAAACTGGGCGCATCTGCAATAGCGTATATTTCCGCCTGGAAGATACTCGTGTACATCCCCAAGCTTTCGAAATATTTGGTCTCTATTCCAGTTCCCTTTGCAATTTTGGGGCCATTCGGCACTTCTGCTCAGTTTCAAGATTGCGTTTTGTTCTCACTCGTTTTTGTTGCTACGCTTTATGATAAATTCTTCCACAAATCTGAACTCTTTTGGCATATCGTGCCAGGATGTGTCTTAGGTTCAGTCACCATCAGGAGTTTGAAACCTATGCCTAAACATGCCATCCATGATGATTTTGCGTGTGGTGTTTTTAGCTATACTCTCCATCAAAATGTGAAAAGGTTTAATACCATTCAATACCTGTCGTTGGGCGGTTTCTCATTGCACCAGTTATGCATACACATGCTAATCTTTGCATTTCCCGTAGCCAGTGTTCTTTTGGTTTTCCCATATTCTTGTTTATTCCTCCCTGTGTTCCTCAGTGCTGCGATCTGCATTGTCGACACCATTTCATTTACTGCACATTTAAATAGCCTAATTGTTTTCTTTCTTTTCTTCGGAAAATGATGCTTTTAAACCTAATTTGGAGTAATTTGTCGGCTATGTCCATTTAATATTTCTATAACTGGTTTAAGTATGTAATATATCCATTTGTCAACCTTTGGAAAAACTGATTCCCTAGATTATATTCATTTTCCGATATTGAACGATTATTTGGTTTGCAAGCGAAATACAAAACCTTTTCAATCTACATATCTATGTTAGAATTTGCAAATTATCCATTTAAACTATTTTTCCTTCTTCTCTAACGTATTATTTCGAAGAAATTAATCCTTGCTGTATTAATTTCCCCTTAAAACCTACATGAAATATTACACGCAGACTATACGGAACCTTGCTTTGTCTTTTCAAAGACGATTAAAATTTCCAGAAAAAAGTATAGTTAATTACACCGAAATAAGACATAAATCTCGTATGGCCTACAATAAATATATCCTAGAACATCTCAAATAAAATTTATTTCGGACGCCCGCATCATATGTCCCCAAAGCGTAGATACACCAAAGGAACGCGCGTGTTTAAAAAGAAACGACACACGAAAAGAAAAAAAAAGACGACAAACGAACGAAAACAAAACAAAATGACAAAAAAAAGCGACAGAAGAATACCACGTACATAGTGGCGTGGAAGATGGAGATGAAGAAAAAAAAGTCAAAAGAAATGAGGCGCGGATGGCCTTGTTCCTCTATTCTTCCATCACGCGGAGAGAGAGTAAAATAATTTTAATTCTATCAGGTCGGGTATCCTATGCGATTTGTTTATGTGCCGCTTAAAAATTCCCACTTTAAACATAAATTACGTTATTTATGCGGCGGACGGACGCGGTGTAATTTATTTTAAAGACAGTAGATTACTGACTGCAGTCATTTATATATAAATACCGGGTTTGTTTTGAACAACGGGCGACGAGTCGTACATTTTTCGAAACAAATGAGCGAAAGAAACCGAAGGAGATGCTATTATGACGCTAAATACGCCAGTGGGTACGAGATTACGTTCTTCGAATGCACGCATTGATTGCCCCTTAAAGTACTCCAGTTTATTGAAATATGCTCGTTAAAAGGAAAAGAGTTTACATCTATCTTCAGTCAATCGATCTTGAATATTTTACGCTAATTTGCAGTCTATACCTACAACTACAAATTATAAAATGATTATCGACAGATTTTATATTAATCTAATCTTATAAGTACTATATTGGAAAACTGAAATATTTGAGAACTTTGAACAACCTCACCAATTTCTTTTAAAACTAAATTCAACTCTCACTAACCGTCAAAGCTGTTCACTGGAGCTGGTTCCTTCTTTCGCTATTATCAAATCACAAATAATAAAGCAGAGCCATGAATGAATACATAACATATCAAAAGAGTGGTGGTACAAGCCACCAGGTAAAATAATTCATAAAGGACGAAGGCCTGAATTTACAAAGGACTTACTAGGGAAAGACTCCTGTCAGACTGTTAAAACTGTAGTAGATCTATCAACTAATCACTGTAAACGAGCAAGGTATATGCAAACCAAAGGGTACTATTACCAGAATTTACTACAACGAGGAGGGTACGCTATTGCGACGACTTGTTTCAAATATGAGACAAATACAAACCAAGGTTTGTTAAATTTAATTTTCTCGTGCTATAAAGATTTTAATGTTGTACATGCTAGAAAAGAAACTCCTGTATTGCCACAAAAATAACTTTATTACATTTTCTAGGTTTAAAATTGAATTTAGAAGGGGGAGGGCGGAGGAGGGTAAAAGAGTATCTGACTATTATTTTAAACACTTTGAACGAAAACGTTAAATCTGACGACAATGTTGTCCATGGGCAGATAGAAATCCAATACAATCAAGAATGGCTACAAATCTTTCCACGTTTTTTCAATGAATTCTTTGAAGACATGACATGACAAAAAAACAAAGAACAAGGCAATGCAAAATACCTGTTTATTTGTAACAATTGCTTTTGCTTTTGCCAAAAATTATATTATTGCTCAGTCGTCAACAGCCATGTCATCTATTATCTTAGAACGCAAGTTTTTTTTCTTTTTCTTTGGATGTTCTTGCACGTTTTCTCTATGTAAGGCCTTAGAGCTCCAGTGAGAGCAGACTGAAACTGGTATACTAACAGCTCTAAGACTGATTACGGCGTCGGAGCCGGCATATATAGAAGGACCCTTCTAATAAGCTTCAGCAAGGAGACGGCGGTATTCCAGACTGGGGTCGTTGCATTTCATCAGAGAAGTGGAAAGATGGACTGAGTTGGTAAAAGCGTCTTTATTTTTTCTGGCAGCCAGACAACACTTAAAGCGATCAATGCCGTAAGTGTTGACTCAATTTTGGATTACATAAGCAATCTAAATGTGGTGAGCACCCAAAGCAAGCTAATATTGGCCTAGGTTCCCAGAAACACGAGCGTCAAGGGAAATAAGGCGGCGGACGGCTTAGTCAGACGAGGCTCGTCAAAGCCATTCGTTGGAGCTGGTTCTTCTCTCGGCATTACCAAATCACAAATTAAAAAGTCCATTAACGAATGGACACATAATAAGTCCAAGGAATTATGGCCAAATCACCAAGGCAAAGGAGCTCTTAAGAGAACATAGACCCGAATTTACTAATGACCTATTGAGTAAAGATCGCCAAATGATAGTGAGTCTGTTGATCGGCCATTGTAGACTGAATAAGATTCTGCCATGAGGATGGGAAACACGAATTCATACACTTATGCCACTGTGATAGCCTGGCGAGGACAAGGTTTCTAACACTGGGCGTAGAGAATCCCACCGCTAACAGCTACATAAAGCAGTCGCTCGCAAAGATTATAGGTCTAATTAAAAATGCAAAGTTAGAGAGCGCATTCTAGGATAAACGGGATCGCAATAAGTCTGAAAATGTTACGGTGAAATATCTGAATATAGCCACTCCAATTCTAACCTAATCTCATCTAAGATCTGCAAGTTATTAAACTCATTACCTAAAGTTCTACTGGTCATTACATTCAGGCTCAAGAGAACTTTCTTTATCGTTTTGCTGTTTCTATTGTACTGATTCTAGTCGAAATTAATAGGTACTAATAAAATTTCATAGTAAACATGATTATGAGCAATGACATGCAATTATAAACATTTAACTATACTAACAATAAGCAGAATGAAAGAGAACCACAAATAAACATATAGTTTAGAGCGTAGAGCGTATAAATTCAGAAATATTGAAGTAATACTGCCCCAAAGGTATGGCATAGGAATGCAGAGTAACAACATAGCAGAAGTATAAGAGGTGTATCGGATGCACATATAAGCAGAGAATTCCGATCGTTCGCTTCCTAATATCAAATATACAATCTTAAAAAGCACCGCATAAAAATGTTTCTAATGTAGAACTAGATACACTAATTTTGATTTTTGTATTTTGAAAATTTTTTAAGAAAAGCAAAAATTACGATGAATTTTTTTACTTATCCTTATGTGAAAGTTCAACATCGTTTTCTCAGTCTATCTCTAGGCATCTAAAAGCTTTAAAAAACATTTTTGAGCAAGTGAAAAGGAAAAAATTTGAAAACTCTTTGTTTTCTATTTCTGTCATCAGATATCCTAAGTCTGCTTTTAATAGAACCTTCTAGAAATATTAAATACATTTGTCTAAGACTACTGAATATAGAATTAGTCAAAACACGAAATAGAGAAATTTTTATGTAATTTCAGATACGAAACAGGAAAAAAAGCATTTTTCCGTTCTTGGAAACGTTTAAAATAATCCGTCATTTATTGATCTAATGGAATATTTGTATATTAACAAACTAATCTTAACTGAAAATAATTCGAAGATAAAAATATTTTTATACAGATCATACCCATTGTTATTAATAGTATTATTATATATAGGTATTTGTACCCTGTTTGATACTTGATTATATTACTTTGATGTTGTCTATTGTGCAATACATTGGGTTTAGTTGAAATGCATCTAATCTTTTGCACAACTACGTATGTAACAGGTGGGAATGCGTGGATGGTCATGAATCCTCATATGTCCCAGTTACATGTGGTGTACCCAAGGTTCAATCATAGGGCCACTTCTATTTTCAATATATACTTTCACCTTCATCAAGTATTTAAAATTTAGCGACTGTCATTTTTATGCGGATGATACCCAACCTTATTACTTATACCTTTTTCCCAAATACAGTGGAGGATGATTGTCTAAAATTAAATCTTGATATAGACCAATTGGTTTGTATTTCGAATGCACTTTGTTTAAATCCCTAATTTAAATATAAATTATTTTCGTTTGACCCAAACAGATTCAATTTAGATACCTTGTTCTGTGACAGAGTTAATATTGTAGTTGATGGTATTCGCATTAATTTGGAGCACAGTGTCAAAAGTCTTGGAGTTGTACTTGATGATCAGTTGAATTTTCGGGAGCACATCGGTGTATGTTTGCGGAGATCTTATGCTGCATTGAGAATGATCTATACCAGCAGAATATTGTTAAATAGTCAAACTAAAAGGAGATCCTATCTCATTTCATTTATTGTGATTACCTATATAATTCACATATTTCTGCCGCTGATGCATACCGAACATAGAAGGTTCAAAATTCACGTCTGCGCCTGATCTTATTTCTCATAAACTAATCGATGTATAAATCAGCGAGAAATAGAGTAGAAGAATTTTGCTATCTGGGTAGTATATTAAGTTCAAAGGGCGGCACAGACTTAGATGTTACAGGAAGAATATGGAAGGCACAACAAGCATTTGGGATGTTGAAAAATATTTGGACATCGATACAGATTGAATGAAAAACTAAATTGAGAATATTCAACAGCAATGTCGTCTCAGTCCTACTGTATGGGAATGAAACGTGGTCGTTAATCGAAAAAACCAGAAAAAGATTCAAGTGTTTGTAAACAGGTGATTACAAAGTATAATGAGAGTTTCCTGGCCCAATACCATCCCCAACTACGAGGTTTCGAAACGAACTAACCAAGGAGCCAATAAGAGATACGATATTAAAACGAAAGTGGAATTGGGTTGATCATACATTGAGGAAAGGCAATGAAGACATCATGAAACAATCAATTAAGCGGAGTGTAATTGGACGAAGAGATAGAGGAAGGCCACAATTAACGTGGAGAAAGAGAACGGAGGTCTGGAAAGAGCTGAGAGAGCTGACGAAAATATCAAGTGAGAAGAACCGATGGAGATGCTTCGTGGAGGCCCTATGCTCCTTTAGAGAGTGAAAGGACATTATATGTAATTAAAAAAAAAAATAGATGCTTCTTTTACAATTATTGAAACTTTTTATTGAAATACCTTTTGGTTCTAGATTTTCTCTATTGGTCCACGCACATCAGGGTTTTGGTCCCTGTCAACCCTTAACAGCATTTTAGCTGATAATAACGCCTGTCCTAACAATTTTCAACATATTTTGCAAAAGATTGTTTCCAGTTTATACATTTTCATAATTTCTTTCTCCTCCAGCAATGTTATTACATAATCCGTTCTTCTATTTTTCGAATTTAACCTGAATAGAATTGAACTTGTTAATTAACACGAATTCCATGCCGCTTCCCATAAACTACAGTAAATGTGCATTCATACGATGAAAGCATACATACATAGATAATTAATCTCCTTTCAAGCACACGTACGATTAAAATGATGGCAATTTGCATACGCAGCTGATGAATTGTGAACGAAACGGTTTAAATTGTGGCAAGTTTCGTGTATTTCAGTCATCAGTTTTGTCACTACAGCCGGCGCCAAACGTTATGTGTGTATAATGAATGCTGTGAATAATTGAATAAAACGTAAAGTAGTCTTAACTTACTCCATGGTTTATATTATTTTGTTAATTTAACTCGTAATTACCTTTAGAAAAACACATGGCGAACTTGTGTATAATTTTTATTGCCCGGCGATCCTTTGAGTGATCGATTCAAATTTAGTATTGCTGTGGTAATATAAGGAGCCGTGCGGCGAAGAAATTCGCACGTTCCAGATTGACGCTGGCGGGTAATTAAAATAGCTTAAGCGAAAATCGCTGAAATTGTTGTTCACGTTTATCGGAAATTATGGCCAGAACGCGCTATGCGAGTAATTATAGCAATTTTACTAACAATAAATGTCCGTAACTTTCAATTTGTATCGTGGAATTTTCGTTTTTTTATATAAATTCTTTTGCAGTTGCTTTTTTTTCGTGGAAATTAGTATAGAGCTCGCGTTTCGAAATTTACGTCTTACAATGCACTGGAAAGGATTTTATAGCAAATAAATAGTCCAGGTGTGAATATGATCGTGAAAACAAATACCCGCATTCTTAACTGTGCTGTTACCGTAGCGAGTGAAAAATTTATTTACAAGCCGAAAAAAGTCGAAAGTATAATTATACTAAATTTGAAGACCTGGAGGGACTTCTGACTTACGTCATTGTCAATCAAAATAATAAAATTAAGAAACAAATCAATAACAAAATCTAGAGATATTTTCATGTTCGACAAAAAAATGTGTTAAACAGATTATATTATTTAAAACAAATATGTAATTATTTCGCTGAACTATAAACTAGGGGTATATATATACCGGGTATCCCAAGGTGGATGGATTATTACAAGTATATAGAGAACCAATCTTCAGAATTACTTGAAATTTTGTGTGTGCAACTTATTCGAGATGAACTACGCTTCTAAAATATTTTGATTTATGCAGTGTTGCCGCTTCTACCTAAAGCTACTAACAACTGTTTTAATTTAAATGAGACATCCTATATGTATTACTGATCATCTTTGGATTTCTTATTGAGTTTCAATTACTACTCAGGTAAGTACAATAAGTTACTAGTAAAATGCTAGCAAAAATGTATCACGTGTGTCACTAGCAAATGATCACGGCTTACTTTGGGGGAGGAGTACTTTAAAAAAAATACTATCTTCCAACCTCGAACCTGAAAACTTAGCTGACTTGGTGAAAACCTTTCTCATCCTCGCCTATTTCCAATTCCACGGCTGCTGCTATGAACAAGTTTCAAATGCACCTATGGGTTTTCCTCTTTCTCCTGTTGTAGCCAAAATTTTTATGGAGGCATTTGAACAACAAGACCTAATCTCCTATTTCCAGAAATCGAAATGCTGGTTTAGATACGCTGATGACGTAATCTGGCTATATGGACGTGATTGCTTAGATACCTTCCTTACATTCCTCAATTCCTAACACCCTTCCATTAAATTCACCATGGAAGTCGAGTCGGAAGGTACTCTTCCTTTCCTAAATGCCTTAGTGAATAATCGCTCTGATGGCTCGTTGGAACATGCGATGTGTATCGCAAACCTAAACACTGCGACTACTTAAAGGAATGCTTCTAACAGGCGGTTTAATAAGGAATCCAACCATGAGAAAATACAGGCTGTTCCACTTAAATAAAAAAAGTTGTTGGCAAGTTTTTGTAGTAGCGGCAACATTGCATGGATGAAAATATCTTAAAAACGCAGTTTACCTCGAATAACTTGCACATAGATAATTTTAATTATGAATAAATGAGAGTAGAGTTGAATTAATTGAATTATTTGAATTAATTCTATTGATTGGTTTTCCATATACTTCAAGTAGGTTATTCATCTTGGAACACCCAGTATATATAGTGCCATGAAAAAGGCAAAATAGCAAACAATTTCCCGGTTGGATGACTCATAAAAGTCCGGTACAAACCACCAAGTACGTAGCTGCAAATCGCTTGAAATCGTTTTGAAATGTCTTTGCATGCCAAAAAATATTTATTTATTTTCGTTATTGCCAAAATTAAATACACTCATTATGTACTTTCCTTTCCATTCAATTTTATTGATTTAAGACGGCATGTTTTCAGATTATGCCATTTGCGGTGTCTCCATATTGTAATTTTTATAGGTATATATAGAGTATAATCAAGAAGTTTGTTAAAACTGAAATATGTTGACATATATATTGTGGAATGATTATTAATTATAATTAGTTTTAGTTTGTTTTGTTTATTGTTATAATCTTACCCCGTAACGTTCAAATTTCCGAAGAACAAAGGCATTTAGATTCTACTGCAAAATTTGATCGAAAATGCAGGCATATGTCTTCCTTTATAATATCCAAGCTAACAAATTTAAATGTTGATAATGCTATATCAAATAAAAGTTGCCGACTGCGGATGCAAGAATACATGAAATTATTGTATGTATTATTCGTTTCAAGATATAGTGTAGTGCCGCCTATTTGAGTTTAACGTCCGCGCTATATCTTGAAACTTACTAAAATTGCAATTTACTCTCTCTCCTCATTCATATAGCGAGTGTCTCATAAGAATAAGCGCATTTGTGATTTCTCTTAACACAAAACTAGAAAGCAAATGTAAAAATAAATTATTATTACACGACAATATATTAAGGTAATAGTTAAGAAATCAAAAGCCTGCTTTGCTTCTGTTTGTTCTCTTTTTTCGCTGCATATATATTTTTTTAATCGTTCAAAGCGCCTTTTCTTGTATTTTGATCATATTTTTAGGAAGTTTAAAATTGTTTGAGCGAGTGTACAACGTAAGTTTCTTTGCTTTTAATGTTTAATATACGTTTGTTTAAATATGTAGGTACATGTACGTACCCAGTGGCGTACCGACATATGAAGGGCCCTGGTTCCAGTTGTGGTGCGGGCCCTAACCCAACTCCCTTCCCCACAAATAAAAAAAATACTTATATAATTTTTTTTTAATAATTATTGAATACATAAAAAACATTAAAAACAAAAAACAAACAATATAGAGGTATTATACAGATGAAAAACAAAGAAAAAAATATAATATAAATACATTGATTTACTCTATTTTTTGTTTTTTTTATTTATTTTTGCATTAAATTTTTTTCTTGCTTTTGATGTGGCAAAAGATGTTATCAGACTGGATACATTCAAATTTTTTGCTACCACATTTTCAATAGAAATGATTGCCAGATTAGATAGCCGGTCTTGACTCATTGTATTTCATAAGTAATTTTTTATTAATTTTAATTTTGAAAACGTTCGCTCTGCTGTTGCTACCGTTACAGGAACAGTAAGAAATATCGTACAGGCTGTTACAATTTCAGAAAAGCTACTACTTGATGAACAATTATCAATTAATATAAATTTTAATAGATCCTTTACCGAATTAATTTGGGTTAGTTCCTCGCGGTAGCATTGTCGAAAAGATCAAATTTGAGCAGAAATTGCTTCTGTAATGTCATTTTTGTATAATGTGTGTAATTTTTGTGCCATTTTAAATAAATCATCGTCTGTATTGTTAATTAATATATCTTTATTTAATATTTTGAATGTTTGATTTATGTGACAGAGACCTTTAGATCGATTTTCTAATTGCAAAATAATGCAAAATATCCAGTGTTTTTAAAAAAAAACAGTTATTCTGAAATTTTCTTCATTAGTTTCAACGCAATAATGATTTTTGGTTTCGTCGAAAAATAATTTTGAGCGAGACCTCCGTTTTTCTGAAAACACTGGACTTATTCCCCATTTTATCGCTAACTGCCCCGCTTCACTTTTAACGCAATGAAACTGCTCCCGCAGTTCCTTCATATTTCGTAAGGCATTCTCGAATAATTTTGCAGCTTCACTAATACTTTGGGATTTTTTTTGAAGTAGTTTCGACAGAAGATCCGTGGATTGCAAAATCTTTGTTTCAAACACCACTAAAAAAAACAGTTTCAAATTTTTCTAAAAATTTTTAAGTAATTTTGCTTCAACAATTTCATTTTTTATTTTACTTGTTAAAATAATTTTTGAAAGTGTTTTAAATATGTTTAAAAAATTAAATCGTAGTGCATGTAAGGTATCGTGCCTAGAGGACCATCTTGTAGGCACTAATCTCTTTAATTTTATTGTATCGCTGTCTTTGTCAGTTGGGTAAGAGTGATATCTCTGATGCAAGACGTGTACATAAATAAAATTGTTTTTAGATTGTACACGAAATTTTTAATGTGTAAACTGTGCATGGTTTATAATTTGTATAATAGTTTATTGATAGGATTAGTGGCCACCGAAAAAGACCTATGGGGTCGAAATATAGGCGTATAAAGTAACTTTGGGATTTATTTTCTGATTACTCAACGTTGGAGAAAAAATGCAAAAATAGTGAAATATAAACATACATTATGTACAAAACTGTTTGGCGCATTGATTCTTGTAAAAGAACGAGAGGTAAACCACGGGCCCCCAACGTTATGTGCAAAGCAATTTAGTATTTCGGACCTTGTAAAAAAAAGCGCGGAGAGGACCGGGCCCTGATTTCGCGGAACCCGCGGAACCATGTTCGGTACGCCACTGTACGTACCTATATTAATTCATTATTCAAACGCACGCAGTACAGAATTTAATTACGGGTTTAATAAATGGCTCTAATAAATAAAACATACATTTTAGCACAGCATTTTATTAGTAATTGCTAAGAATTGTGGCACGTTGTGCGTCTATAATTATGCAAAGTATCGTGTAATTAGTACAATTAAAATGATCTATATAAATAAACGTGTTGATTTAGCCGATTTAAAAGCTGTCTTGCAAAAAAGCGATCTTTACACGTCGGTAATTTAATCTCATTGTCAGTATATAATGCGATCTTTAACGTAATAAAAGAAATCATTCGTTATGTTAATCTCCATATATGCGTTACTAATATGCTTGCAACAGAAATATATAGCTGTTTTATTTAAAAAAAAGAAATTAGGAAAAGATAAATTAAAGCAAAATAATATTTTTGTTATTTATAGGAAGCTTTGTTTTTGCTTTTCTATTAGTATGAAGTTAAAAAGCTTCCAACAATTAATTTGAATTAGACAATCTTCGTTCCATATTTCAGTAAAAAATTAAGGATCATTAGAGAATGTAAATCATTTGCGGTTTATTAAAAATGCTGCAAATTAAAGGAATCAAAGTTTGATCAAATATCCAGTAGGAAAATTTTAGCATTAATAAATTGTTAAAGTGCAAGAATGTGAAAGCCTCGAACCTAAACACTAAATTATTTTTATTGGCAGAGGCTGGGCTGATGGCAGGCTTTACTAGATCAAGTTTTATTGTTACATATTCTGACTCTTGGCTTGTAAATTCGTTTTGTTGATCAATATATCTTTAACTATGGAGAAGTTTATTTCCACATTAAGACTAGTTGGTGATATATGTATAAATAGTGGTTTTTAATTTAGAACTAGGTACTGTATATTACACAACCTTATTAAAACTGGAAGCATTCATGTAACTTAAATGATCTCTAAAATCATCAGCAGTTTTTTTTTTAAAATTATACATTATTTAAAATTTCTATTCCTTGCTACATATTTATTTAAACACTGCGTTTTAAATATTTTATACCCAGTATTTGTTAATATATATACACCGAGAGAAAAATATGGTTTACTTAACCATTTATCACTTAACTAAATGCATATTTCTTTTTAAATACGAGCAATGCCTTTTAATGTTAAATATACACGTAAAACGTTATTTTAATCTTAAAAGTAAGTATTTGGTTTAACACATCTTTGTAGTCATTTGACCATTTAACGGTTAGATGAGCGCTTAATATTTAAGACTACAAAAACTGTTGAAATAACCTTTTCATTTCTCTCAGTGTAGAAACGGCAGTTGATGTAAACAAAGAGGAATAAATCAAAATAACAAGAGAAAAATAATAATAAGGAAAAGACGTAAAATAGCAAATATTTAGTATCACAACTTTTTTATGTTATTATGTTTATACATATAACGCTAGAACGTTATGTAGTTAATGATTCAACCTGCTATTGGTCCGCCGTATGGTTTTAAAAATTGTTAGGTTTTCTTCTTGACATTGGTACAAATAGAAAGACTGCAATAATTAAAGAAAAATGAGGTACTGCGTTTTCAATCAAGTAGGAACAATAGAACATTTGAACATAATTCAGAACACCTCGTAGAACTCGTACAGTTGAGAATAAAGACAGAGAATTACGGTTAAAATCACTAAATGTCCTTTCAAACAAGCCCACAATTGGAGTAAAAATCACGTAGGTTGTAGCAGATTTAGTTTTTTATGTTTGGCATTTAAATTTTCATTAGATTCCTCTACATATTCTATATATACAGGCTGTCCCAGTAAGAGTGAGGACCGGTGATATCTTGGAAACTACACTAGCTGTAGTGATGAAAAAAGAAATTTCTTAACTAAAGCGCCTAGTAGAAATTTAACGAAAACATTTTTAAATTCCAAACGAGATCGCTAGGGGGCGCAGTTGCCAAGGTTAACCGTATTTTGTCATATTTTGAGTTATAAGAGTATAGTAGGCGTGCCGAATTTTGAAAAAGAAAATTTCCTACAACTGCAGTTTTTACCCGAATTTAAGAAACTTGGGCTTATTTGACAGGACATTTGCGCCACTTTAAATGTCACAATTTGTACTAACGGTTAGTTTCTAAGATATGTACCAGATGGTGTTATCTCCAAGTGTACTTGGGGCTTGTCTTAATTATCCCTAAAAATTCAAATGCAACAATATGACTTTTTTTATGTTATAATTGAAGAAATTTGATGGGCCAAAGTTGCGGCGAAAACCGCGTAGTATAGATTGAATTTTTTTTTGCTAATTTAAAATTTACTGTTGACCCTAGCAACTGCGCCCCCTAGCGGCCACGTTTGGAATTTAAAAATATTTTCATTATATTTCTCCACTTTTGTTATAAAACTTTTTTCCCATCACTACAACTTTTGTCCCCACTTTTACGGGGACAGCCTGTATATAAAAACCATAACTATAGCTGTAGTAGTTTCCAAGGTATCACCGGACGCCCCTTTTAAAGGGACAGCCTGTATATTGATTCGAATCTTAACAGTCTAAGAACTCTTAAACAAAGCACTTCGTTTACTTACTTAAAAGGAACATGAGCTAAGCAAGCAGTGATTGCTTTATTTGTTTATGTAGCTGCCTAATTTAGAAATCACAGATCTATTCTCAGATAGTGATTTATGTACTTGTTTATGTGCATGCACATATCACGTCAAATAAAGTGTCGGTATTTTTGTAGTAGCTTAAGAAGATTTGGTTGTCTTTAATTGCAGATGCCCAGCAGGCGGCAGACGACGATTCCTCCGAAGAAGGAAGCTCAAGGGCGCAGTACGTTTCCGCGAACTGCGTTGTTTTCACACATTACCAAGGGGACGCCGCCAGTGTGGTGGACGAACACTTTTCTAGAGCTTTAGATAAGACGAACCACGCTAAAGGTAAGATTTCATTATCAATCTGGTCTCTACTGAAGAATTATGTGGTTTCATAATGTGTGTAAATAAATTTACTTGTATATTTCACAATAAATTACCTGGAATTTGTAACAGCTGAGAATTTGAGATCAATTATTCCAATCGCATTAATGAATGTCCAAACAGTACAAGTATAAATTTAACTTTGGGTATTGTATTGTTGATGACGGCAAGTCAAGTGATTTATGCACAATTCGGTTTTGTGGCACAGGTGCCAAGTCGAACAAAAAGAATCGAGCGTCCTATGGTTAAATGTCAAAAGCGACAATGAATATTACCTGTTAATGGAATAATCAAGTTGCAGTTATTGCTATCTAAAGCGGTTTAAAATGTTTTATAGATTGTAGATGTAAGAATTCCAACAGCGATGTATCTTATTATAACCACATAATATAAACACTTACAATCGTTGTTGTCGGACAGACAATCGAAGATAACTATTTATATGATAGTAAACTAGCTATGTAATGTTCTAAACATATGTCATGATGACCGTAGCGATATATAAAGATAAGTAAATTCCGGAAAATTGTTTAGCAGCCTTAATTCTTACAGTTTATTTCAATTTGGTATTTAGCGCATCAGTCACGGTTAATCAAAGTGTGTGTGGCATCGACTTTAAAATACCATACATTGTAGATAAATGATACATAAGGAATTTACACTCAAAGCAATTTAAGCTATGCGTATATGGTACCAGCTTGCGTTGGACACTAGACTATCCAATGCTATATAGTATAGACTGTTAATTTTCGGGTTCTGGGGCATGTATGTACATACCTTTCAATCTATTAGAAAAAATTGGTTATTTTCTAAGCTGAATAACAAGTAGATATGGAAGTGTTTCCGTGAAAGTCATTTGGGAATATGGGATGTATTTGAAAAGAAGTCAGGGTAGGTTAGTAATTTCTGAAAGTGGCTTATTTGATTCAGATGATGGTAATAGGCAAAATAGACATAGTTTAAATCTAACAAAGTCTGAAAATACACAGAGTAACTCTAAATTTCCGTATTGCCAATTTGATTATTATCGAATCTACTAACAATAAACTGAATTAGTAAATTAATAATGTATTTGTCTTCGTTAAAGCCGCAAAATCGAAAACAATTTAAAACTTATATTTCTTCATTTTGGCTGGAGACAATTTAGAAGTAATTAGAAAAAAGACTTGTATTTATTTCCCATTTAATCAGATCTGTATCTCTTACACCTTTCGATATAATAACTAACCTTTGTCCTGTAGAAAATTAAGGCCAATGTGTTATAGATTGGGTGTTAGTTAAAAAAGTGGAATACATTTTTTTCTTTGTCAAAATAATTATCTATCAAAGAACACAAATATTTTTCTAATAGTTGTTTGTGTAAATTGTAAACTAGAAGTGAATGCAAATGCTCATAAACGATGGTAAGGTTAGAAGAGTTTTAGAGTTCTTGATCGGTTTTATAAATAGTTCAGGCATTTTAAGCAGTCAAAATTCTTTTTCAAAAAATTTATCATGATTCATTTGCCTGCATTTTTCTTTTTGTTACGATTATTTTCAAAAAGAGGCGTAGACTTTTTGTCTAAACCATATGAAACTATAAGTGGAGATAGATTATCAGTTATCAAGTAATCTTTATTACATCAGGCATTATTTGAGGCGTATTTCATATAAAAGAAATACAGATTTTCCATTCATAGCGCTCGCCAACATTTTATTTATTAGTATCATGTCTTCAAATCCTGGAATTATGAGAGAATTGAAAGCTCCTTAATCCCAAAAGATTGAGGTTTTATCAGAAAGCGATTTTAAACATTTGACTTCTCGCCGGAAAATGCACCTCATTGTGTCTATTAAATGGCCGCCATTTTGTGACTTTTAACGTCATCAAATACATCGATTTTGGCAATAGGACCACGAATTTTGACACAATATCGTGCAGCAATGCATTTATACATTTGAAACATCGTAGATACTTCTGAATTAAATGGTTTGATGACTAAGCCAGTCAAGACTCTTCATTTTGTACGCAGACGTTATCTTGAATAATTTGGTTTTTGGAAAGTTGATTTTGAATAGATACCAAAAATAAGATTCGTTTTCAAATTTACATACAATTTTCACGAATTTACAGCAGTAACAACATTCCTGGAGAAATTCGTTAACTGACTTTAAAATATTTTTTACTTTCTAAAATCAGTAGACCATACTATCGACTAAGATATTTATCGAAGATTCTACGGTTTCAGAAACCGGTCTTTGTTTTGAAAACGACTAACCGCCATACACAAAATCGGTTTGAAACAAAACAAAGTTCGATACGCATCCCTAGTAGCAATTTATCTAATTTTTTGACCATAACTATATGAGCATCAAAATTAATTTAAGTACTGCAGATGTGAAAAGATTTGGTAAGGTTACTGGAAATTTTGTGAAATAATACAAACCTAGCGCTCTTCCTGAATAATTTCTTTTAGATTTGATTTATTCTGTCAAAAATTGCTTAAAAAAATTTTAAGCACAGTTTCCCAATTTTGCTGTTGACTATACACACGCAGTTTAAAAAAACTAGATTTAGCCGTAAGTCTGCCTAAAGCTCGTAGTGAAGCACCGACGAAACGTACAGTGGAAGTTGTTGCCGATGGTCAACAAATAGGTAATGGATGATGCACCGAAAATATCTATTAATCAATTTAGTCAACATGTCAAACTGACCATCGGAACGACTCGTACACTTTTACACAAAGATAAGGAAGGAATTCTATCCTTACCGTGTCACTGCGCAACTAGAATAATTGAAACCAGCAGATTATGGTCGATGTATTGAGTTTTGTCACTGAGTAGTTAACAACATTGTCAATGAATGTGGAATTATTACAGAAAATGATTTGGAGTCGTGAAGCATAGTTTCACCTATCAGGAATTGTGCATTCCATAAACATGACAAATTGGAGGGATGTAAACCCACCCGAAGTAATTGAACAACCTTTACATACTGAAAAAATAGTTCTGTGAGTAGCTTTTGGTCGCAGACCAATAATTGGACCAACATATATTTAAGGTAACGAAGAAATATTCTCCCAATGAATCTTTTCAATATTTATTAGACTAAAAGCTGAACCATACCTAACGGAAATTTTAAAACCATTTATTGAACAACTGGATGATATTGTAAGCCAAAATTGTTACCTTCAACAAGACGGAGCTTCTCCTCATTGTACAGTTGAAAGATTAGGTTTGTTGTGAGACAATTTTTTGACGATCGGATCATAGAAATTCCGTGGCCTTCACCATGATGTAACTTCTTTTTATGGCCTTACATAAAGAACATGCATTTTTTTGAAAGACCTGTAGATAATTTAACTGACTTGCAGCAAGGAATTGAACAAAAAATTGTTGATATTAATGCTAATACAGCGTTGTTGGGTAATGTTATCGGAAATTTCACATCGCAGAGTGTTGAAATGCGTAGGATGGTCAACATTTTCAGTAATTCATGCAATTTTTAGTTACATTGAGTTTTGAAAATTTCCTATTGCATAATCCACGGTGTCTAAATTGGTTAGGAAATTTAGAGAAACTGGAAATGTAAAAGATATGCCAAAGTCTGGACGTCCGAAATCAGCCACAAATAATGATCAAGCTCTTGATGTATTACTAAGTGTTATGGATAATCCAGTTACGTCAACCACGCAACTTGCTTTGAATAATGATATTAGTCAATCGTCGGTTGTTCGAATATTGAAAAAGAACAAACTCAAACCCTACAAGATACACCTTCTCCATGAGCTAAACGAAGATGACCCAGACAGAAGAATGCAGTTTTGTGCAACAATGATGGAAATGATTGATAATAATCCAAATTGTCTAAACAACATTTTATTTTCTAATGAAGCCACGTTTTGTCTAAATGGATTTGTGAACAGACACAACTGTCGATACTGGTCGAGTGAGAAGCATTGGATGATGGAACACCATACACAGCACCGTCAAAAACTTAATGTATGGGCTGGTATTATTGGGCAGCACATAATAGGCCCATATTTTATTGATGGGAATTTAACTGCAGATAGATACCTACTCCTATTGCGTGATCACATTGTACCCGATATTGTACAATTATTTCCGGATGCAGATCGACAAGCAATGCCAAACCGAGATATTTGGTTTCAGCAAGACGGCGCTCCACCCCATTATGGGGTAGATGTTCGCCAATTTCTGAATAACATTTTTCCCCGTCGTTGGATAGGACGTCGGGGTTCTATTGAATGGCCTGCTAGGTCCCCCGATTTAAGCCCCTTAGATTTTTTCCTTTGGGGTCATTTAAAAACTACAATTTACAAAGAAAGACCCCAAAATTTGGAAGATCTGGAAGCCAGAATTAGGCATGAAATCGCACAAATACCACCTAATTGGCAGCAAAATTCATTACGCAATTTTTATGACAGATTAGCTTACTGTCAAGCTGCAGAGAGGCTTCAGTTTGAACATTTAATTTAAGTTAAAGATTATTTGATTGAATAAAATAATGGCCATTTTCTTTAAAATTTTGTTATCAAACTACACAAAAAAAATACCGGATCATTTCAAGGAAAAAAAGAGGAACAAAAATCAGCAAAAAAATTGCAAGGTTGCCATTTAAAAAACAAAACAAAAATTACGTTTCCATGGAAATGCGTTGATATAAAAAACAACTAGCAGGCTAAGAGATAAAGAATAATTAGTAAAAAAACTTCTATTAATGACATTTTGTCATAAAGTTCATATTTACGGAGATAAATTGCCTATTCCATACTTTTGACTAACCCTGTATATATTCTTGTTTGAAATTTACCTGATTTAAATTTTAAATTTTATTTCATGCTATTAAATATTTTTATTGGATGAAATTGTTATAAATGTCAAGTATCCCTGTTTATCGTGTAAATGATCTGAACATGAACATCAATGTAATTGTTTCTGCATTCAATTGATATTATAAGATAGAATTCCTCAATGGAATGTCGATTGTATAGTTATCCTTCTTTATTAACTCCTTAGAAAGTATTAAAAGGCGATAACTTAACATATGGACTCCTATAGAGCAAATATTCGCATATCCAACAAAGCAAAACGCGCGAAAAAATCAGCGCGCGTCGTCGTAATCTAACAACTAACGTAAGAACGCCTCAGTAGTTTCTGAAGAACAATTACACCGCATCGTACCGATAACATCGGATTAGAACTCGGATAGGACGCAAATTACACGGAAGTATATTGGAAACGCCGCCAGCCGCGAGGACAATCACTGTGTTGGTGCGTTGCTTCTTGAACGTTGCGGTGTGCTTTGTGCGGACAGTGTGCACAAACACATACAAACTAACACACATACAGTAAAGACCGTAAAGGCTGCCGAGTTAATAAGGAGAATTATAGACCAGACACAATTACCGATTGCTGCATTAGATATAATCAAGATAGCAGCCAGGTTGTAGGCATGCACAGCTTACAAAGCGTGCTCGGCACTTTGATAAATTTCCAACCGAAGAAAGTTTTTACGTGGAAATGAACGAGAAAACTGGTCTCCGAGAGAGTTACCGAAGAGAAATAGAAAATATCGAAAGGAAACACATAGTATTAACCGTTTCATTAAATACATAGTTTGCTACAAAGAGAAAATAAAGAAAAACATTACATACAAGACGATGACAGTCCGATAGTACATACAAGGTATTGAAAAGAGTTCTTCTCTTTTTCAAATCGTAAGAACTATTTACTAAAGCAGAACTATATAAATAAGTAAAGTTATCTAAGTATTATGCGATATACAGGAAATCGGAACAGAATAATCAACATTTTTAACGGATCTCTATAATTGAGTTAGTGAACATAACACTTCGCCTCTTGATCGCATCCAAATGTAGAGCAAGAATTCGATGCACGCGGTAGAAATTAGTGTTTGGTGCGAAATCGCGAATGCGGTTGTTTGCCGTAGTAAATTCCGATGCGAAATATTTTCACAATAATGGTGTTTAATGTAAGAGTCAGCGTATACAGTATTCTTATCGTAGGATATGCGAATCATGATTGAATTTTATACATCAAAAATATGGAACCCTTTTTTTGTAACCACAAAAATAAAAAAGTTTCTTACAGATTTTCTGATACCTACTAAATTCTCTCTTAAAAAACATGACACTCTTCAACCACGAACAAATTTACAGGAAAGATATCTGTGTATAAAAATGTTCTTACCGAAACGATTTTTTATACCAATGCTTTCTTGCTCTTATAAGGTCTCAGTATATTTAAATGTTAGGAAGTCTTAACATGAGTCAACTCTTGAATAAGTTGGAAAAATTGAAATAATTAATTTGAACTCTTTAGCTAATTGAGATCTTTTACTTTAGCCTATCATGAGATGGGGTCTTTTCATAAGATTTATAGAATTACTTCTAAAATGGTATGACTTGTATATTAAATGCTTAAATCTGCACCTTTGAAAGGTGACTTCATCAACAAACATAACAAATGAAATCAATAATAACAATACCGCATTATTGCTATTATTAAAGAAACCCGGCTAAAATAGTTAGTTAGGCCGCAGAAATTATCCCTTTATAGCTAAATATATTATCTTTGTTTTGTATACGGAAGTAAATATGTAATTCTTTAGAAACAAAGATTGTTTCACTTGCATTAGCTTGAGTTAACAATTTCTTGTTTTAGAATAAAATAACATTTCAAGATAGGCTCTTGTATGGAGAAAGTGTTACCAGTTATTTCAACTACCCACGTTTTGTGTTGAATCAAAAGCAGATTTGTTAATGTACTACTAGGATGAAAGAACTCTAAAGCAGAGAGGTCTAATTACGAAGTCAAAACTAAATAGCATCTTCTGGAATAAAGATCGCAGATGTGGAAAGTTCGCGCAGAAATACGTCCTTATGACAATCACAATCCTAATTTAATTTAATCTAACCCATATATTGTAGAAATGGGTAGAAGTAATGAGATAATTTGGAGATTTGGAGCCTAAAATTGATGTGATGGTTGCAAATTTTGATGGTACACCTTGGGGTAAAGAATTTGGCAAAAAGATATGGTGTTCTAATTTCACGAAGATATATATTGGATTAAACAGAATGTAAAGGATTCAAGAGTATCAATCGGTGGTAAACTGAAGATACCCACCAGCAAACATCCAATTTCAGTCACACAGCGTCTTTCACACTTTCCGCGGTCTCATTAAGGAATGTTCAAAGCTCCTCTGGAACGTAATCTGTAACAATTAATTAAAGTAAAGCGGTATACACGTTAAAATTGATAAGGCCCTTGTAGTCGGCTCTCGTTAGTCCTTCCACCGTCTCCACTCTTCGCGTCCTTTTGATCCGGAGCCGCTCTGGGTGTCGGACCACTAACATTACGCAATGTTTCTATTGGCTCGGTGGCAGTATCTCTCCTCTACTCCTCTCTTTCTTCGATCTCTTCGCCGTTCTTGTACGTGTTGTCGTTATTCTTGTTATTCCTCTTCGTTTCGCCTTCGCGCACCAACCACCCCTCCCCTCCCCTCCCGTCTCCGGCGTTCCCCGTCCCGAATTTATCGGCCTAAGAAGTCGTGTCGACTGTGTGGTTGTGGTTGGTTACTTGGTCGATTGGCCGTTCGGTTTGTTTGTGTGGAGAGTGTGGGAACCGGGAGCAGAGTCGGCCGAACTCAAAGGATAATCGACAATATAAAACTAAAGTTAACATTCAGAAATAAAAAATAATCAGATAGTATTTTATATAAATCACCGGGGTAGAGAGCGCGGCATTCGCTTCGACTGGGAAACGGGTTTTGTGGCGCGCTTGGTCACCTTGCTGTGTCGACCGAGCCGACCGGCCTGATATCGTCCCTTTTAACGGGGACAACGTAGAGAGAGCGAACGCACTCGCCGATTGATCGATGGAGATGAGATCGGTCGAAATCGAATACCTTTGACTATCGGACTATCTTTGTGGTGTACGTATACCGAAACATAATCGGAATTTTGGACTGATATAACCGATTCACGTAACATGAAACATTGATATGTAACACGGCTGCCATAGTGTCATATGAATATGATTATCAGAATGGTTTGTTATGTTGCGTGTTTAACTTGCCATGATTCAAGATTTCAGAGCATGTTTCAAAGCACGGATATAAGACATACTACAGAATATGTTAGGCAGGAATTATATACTGAGATCGTACTTAACAGGCCGTAAACAATGCGTAGAACTAAACCTGAAAGGTGAGATAGTTCGATCAAATTGGCTAGACACTGATAGAGGTGTTCCACAAGGTTCATTACTAGGAGCTTTTCTGTTTATATTATATACAAATGACTTGCCTGGAATAACAAATCATTTTCTAAATATGTATGCTGATGATACATCGGTGATTATTTCAGAACAAAACAGCAGTGACCTCAGAGATGAAATAGTGAGCGTTATTACAAGAATGGATACCTGGTTCAAGATGAATAATTTATCATTAAACGTTGAAAAAACTAATTTAATAAAATTTGCTCTAAGAAATAACGAAACGATAACAATTAATTACGACAACAACAATTAACATCTACAGACACAGTTAAATTCTTGGGAGTACATATAGACAGCACCCTAAACTGGAAAGAGCATGTTAATATTCTTACCAAAAACTTATCTGCAATGGTTTATGCACTGAGGGCAATATCTTCAGAGGTCCACAAGGAAGCAGCATTAGCAGCGTATCACGCTTACGTAGCGTCCAGGCTAAGCTACGGAATAATCTTCTGGGGCAACTCGGTTGACGTAGAACGAGTATTTAGGCTTCAGAAAGCATGTTTACGAAGTGTTTTCGGGCTGAAAAAGAGAGAGACCTGCAAAGAAATTTTCAAAACAAATAACATACTTACCTTACCGGGACTATATATTTATGAATGTGCGTGCTTTGGAAAGAAACACTACAGTGAGTTACTTGCCAAATTCGAAACAAGCCATAATTACAATACTCGCGAGTGTGATAAAGCAACATTACGTGTGCCTCAAAGTACTTACACAAAAATACACAAAGGCGTGGTGACACAAGTGCTCAAAATCTATAATAACATTCCAAAAGAATTCAAAGATTGCAGTCTGAGGACTTTTAAATCTAAAATAGAAAGACACTTAACGACGAAGTGTTTATATAATGTGCAAGATTTTTTTCTTTGCTCTTAAGAACATTTACAAACTTTTGTTTAATTATTTGTTAATTTTTTCTAATTTGTAATTTTATTTTTGCTTATTATTTGTATATCTTTCTTTTCTTTGTTGACTTATTTCACACTGGTTTTGGTAAAATGAAATAAAAGGGATATTATTATTATTATTATTATTATTAACTGTTGCATCTTTTCGGAAACACCTTCTCATACAAAGATTAAAGTAGTATCCATCTCATTTCTGTTTTTTGGCAAGCGCTTGAGAGCATTGCAATTTGTATACCTATCTGAGGTAAGCTCTTGCTACAAGTACCCCGGAAGCTCTTTAAAAAGTTTTTACCTTTCCATAAGTCCCTTCATCAATTCTTTCCACGTTTGCGTTATTCCAGTCTCTATGTGTATGTATCCATACGAAAAAGCAAAACCAAGTACATCGGCTAAAAGTATATAAAAGCATGGGGTAGAAAGAGAGAAAATGGAGAAGGCAAAAAGATACAGTTATGAAAAAGAAAATATTGGGAAAAAGGAAGCAAGCTTTAAAAAAGAGTTCGAGTGAAGAATTGAACGCTATGTGTATGCAGGATTCTTTTAATGATTAAGAAGAAAATGAGATGAATTATGTATACTTTAAATACAGGCTGACCCAATTTAAAATATACAGGCTGATCCAAATTAAATGTTTACCTTTTGGTTATATAGGAGCCACCTGGTTGGATGTCGTATTTTTCCGTTGATTATGTTAGCGAAAACAAAAAAAAACAATCGAATGTGGTTCCGAATTATTTCATAAAATATGTATGCTTTTTAATTGAACAATCTCTACATCTTTATACCAATCGGGGCAAAATCAATTTCTTAACAAAAATGTTGAAATTAAGTACCTGAGTACCGACCTGGACCCTTCAAATAAAATGGTTCGAGCACCAATAAGGTAGTTTATTCGTAGAAGTAACAGTGTAACAATGGTTGAAAAAATAACTGATAATGTGGGTGCAGGAAATTAAGTGTGTGCTTAATATTTGTAATTTACTATTAATTGGTTTGAAAATGCCTTTTGGCCTCTCCAACTGTAAACATTACCTGTCAACCAACGCAACGATAGGTAAATGATGACGCGCACTGCATTTTTTCTCATTTCTCAGTTATTTCCAAGGTAAAATATGCAAAATTTCCTTTAATTTTGTTAAAAAAATACATTTACCGGTATTTTTATTGCTGTTTTAACTGTTAACTAACATTCACTTTTACTTAAAAGAGAGTTACTAATTTTTTCAAATAAATTTCCCTAAATATTTTCTCACCCAAAAAAATTATTATAAATGTCGTGCGTTAAGTGATTTACTAGGTGAGGTGAAAAGTAACCTCCTTGGGAATGAAAATTTTTTTTTTTAAATGTTTTTTTATTTTATTCAATATAGTCCCCTTTTAGCTCGATACACTTATTCCAGCGATTTTCCAACTTCTTGATCCTGTCCGAAAAGTAATTTTCCGGACCCATTGAGCCTCCCTCGGCCGCTTCGGAGCACTCGTGCCGGCTTCAGTCCATTGCCGGGCACTCATTCTGTTCTCTGGTGTGTAATAGTCGATCCAGGTTTCATCAACAGTTACCAATCGACGCCAAAAGTCCGCCCGATTCCGCATCAGCAAGTCCAAACACTCTTTCGAAGTGCTCTCGCGTTCGTGTTTTTGGTCAGGAGTGAGCATGCGCGGCACCCAACGGCAGGATAACTTTTTCATATGCAGAATATTGCCCAAAATATGGCGTGTGCGCTCAGTACTAATCTTTGTGGTCACTTTCCGGTCAGCCAACACCATTTCATGTATTTTTTTGGCATTGTCCTCTGTAACCGCATCGGAGGGCCTGTCGCTGCGGACTTGATCGGTAGTGGAGTAGCGGCCACCACGAAACTCTCGAAACCAATATTTGACGGTGTAATCTGACGGAGCATTAGCCCCATAATATTTGTCCAACTTTTCTTTTGTTTCCTTCGCCGTTTTGCCTCTCAAAAAATAATTTTTTATGAGAGAACGAAAATCGTTTTTGTCCATACTCAACATGATGCCAAACACGTCAACAACAATCAGCTGTCAAAACAAAACTAAATACAGTATCGCACTGAAATATGCATATATGTAATGAAATATGGCATGTCTGCCTAGATATGAACGGACTTCAAGGCACCATAACCTTTTTGGCAGTAGCAGCGCATTCTGGCGGTCAAGGACGTTACTTTTCACCCCACCTAGTACAGCGCTCTAACTCTCTCAGGTACTCACCTCCGGTTAGTACTTGAAATGATTTGTCGCTCCGTAAATGACACCTATCGCACTCCAATGTAAATAGCTTTATATTATCACATATTCAAAAATGTGACATGCTGGAAGCATACTTGATATGTCAAAAAAAACCGAAAGAGCGGTTCAACGATAGACTGAATTATTTCTTGGCCATGAAGCACCTCACCAGCATTACTTTTTAAAACTATATCGATAATTTAGCAGTAACGAAAAAATATTTTTGTCAAGACGGATGAAAAAGGATGATATTATTTCAGTGGTAATTTCAAGTGGTAATTACTCTTTTGTCGGTTTTTCACGTCAATCCGAAAAATTCGATAAGACAGTTATTAGTTATTTGAAAACCTTATTCAAAGAATTTTGAAGAAACACAAATTTTCACTTTTTAAGTATCGATCAGTGCAAACGTTAGTCGACGGTGACGCTGGTATAGAAGATTAGAGTTTTGTAGGTGGTTTACTCGGAAGTGTACCGAAGATTCGAACTTTTCCCGTCAAATTTTCTGGAGTGATGAGGCAAATTTTTCAAAGCACAGTATGTATAACAGAAAGAATGATCTTTATTGAAGTAGAGAAAACCCTCTATTAAGTTCAGCAATGTAATCCACATATAGATGCTTCACTGTTAATGTTTGGTGTGGTTTAATCGGATCCAGGCTTGTAGGTCCATATTTTTATCACGGTACGTTAACACAACAAAGTTACATAGAATCTCTAGAACCTTTACTAAAAGATTTTTTCGACGATCTGGATTTGGTGACTCGGCCAACTATTAATTTCCAACACGATGGAGCACCTGTTTATAATTAAGAGCATGCAGTTTTAAGAATTCTGGAGAGTTTGAAGATTAATTTTTTAATTATTAATTTTATTTATTATATAGTTCTTCTCAATGCAACACGAAGTGTTTTCTAAAGGCCACAAAAATATATCAGGGTGCGAAGCTACCGGCCTTTTTGAACATTTGCTTTAAATTTTTGTTTGTTATGCTAATATTTTATACTTTATTTAACGATGAGAGTATTTATATTCGACAAATTAGCAAAATCCTCACAAATATTAAGTTTTAACATCTTTTAATTTCTCATCGTTACATCTACCTGCTGCATTTCTTTATATAGATTTCTTGGGACGTTAAATTGCAATCAAATTCGCACAGTAGCAGTGATGAGCCTTCAAAAGGCGAAATACGTGTCTGGTAATAGCGATTGATTGCAATTACATTTTTCTCTGGTTTATAAGTATTCATAATTAATAAATTAATGTTGAAAAAAGTGGTATGAACGTTTTTGTTAAAAAACTGATTATGCATCGATTGATACAAAAATGTACAGCCTGTTCCATTAGAAATGCATAGTACATTTTTTAAATAACTCGGGCATATTCGATTGTTTCTCTGTTTTCATTATTATAATCAAAAATACAGAAATAGCTGATTTCTTAATTTAACCAAATAATGGTGAACAGTTAATTTGAATTACTCTCTATAATGAACATGTGATAGAATGTGATAGAGCAACAAGCAAGCATGGAATGAAATATATGGCAAGCAAATAAGTAACAAAATGTCTTCGAGGAGGATTCCAATTTACAAATGAAGAGTTTTTCTTCCTGACTTTTTTTAGTTGCCTTTGTATCACCCAACACTAATGGTAGATGAGCGCCCCAGATTCAAAAGCATGTTGTATTTTAACACAAATCTTTCTTTTGTTTCTGTTGGGAGTAACTCCCAGAAATGTCTCTTTTTATCTTTATATTTTGAACATGTGTATAACTTGAACTATAAAGTGTTCGCCAAGAAATTTCTGTTAGTGTGTCTCCACATTTGAAATCCCTAGGCACAAAAAGTAAAAAATTGAACTGTGCTATCGTTACAGCATTAGTACCCAAGTTTGCATTTTTGACAAAAAGCAACCAATATTTGATTATAATCGTTTGTTACTTGAATCAATACTATAAGTGATATTTATCATAACAATTGATGAAACTAGGTACACTATTATTTGTACCTATCACTTAATCCAAACAGCACCATGTTATATAACGCAGCCATGAAAACGGAGAGTCCAAACAATAGCGTGGTTAAGCACTCAAGAAATATTTTATCTCTTAGGTGTTCCAAAGTTTTTATTTCAATTCGTTTAGGAATTTGAAAAACATACTTTCTTTTAAAACAAATACTTCACATTTTGAAAAAAAGAATTAGTCCACAATTATAAAACAGTTTCGTTTGATCTTTTAATAAAATCCGTGATATTTAGAGAGCAAAAAACATTATAATAATTCAACAAAGAAGAATACTTTCACAATACATATAAATAACAATAACTATACGATCGACAAGCATTCTATACTACATCATCGAGACGAATCGACAATATTATCACCATCAGAGAAAGCTCACATTACCCGATTGACATGCCCGTTAAAAAAGCGTTTCTTAAAATAAAGTCTCCTTTTAGTTTTATGTTTTACACCTACTGTCAGTCATAAATTAATCCATCTTAATACTAATCAATATTGTCTTAAACGTAACAATCAACTTCTATAAAGTATTCTCTTTATTTGAATCGGTCAAATAGCTTTTACGTTTGTGAAATAAATTTAAGGTTGATAAAATCCTTAAAGTTGGTTGGGTACATAATACACACTTTTCATTTATGGATTGAGACATGTAATACTATCCTGGATTTTTATCATGGTTTGGTGGCGCAGGTGTGACTCTGTTAGCTGATATATTGGTCAAGTTAGTTTGTGAAGTTTATTACTGTTTGCTTTTGTTTAGTTTACGGATTTTTAAACAGAAATAAGGTGCACTAGTAGTGTGTTTAGATTTTATAATAAATATTTTAACCGTACTGAGGATACGTGATTAGTATTACAATTTTAGATATATTAGCTTATCGTGCTGCAATATAAGACTTAACAAACATTATAATTTGTTGGTTAGTAAATGAGACTCAAGGTAGAAGCTATAAAGAAATCATTATATCTTTCCCCCATGCCTTACTAAGTTCATAAATTTTTTCACTCAACCGTATAAAACCATTGTATGCAAAATATAACTTCAAATAGTGTGATATCAATTTGTCGTCTGATACATTTTTATATATTTACTGGGGCAATTTAATATCTAGTAAATAACTTACAATTAGTTGTGAATAATTAGTCGCCAAAGTCAGATCATAAAAAGACTATCATTTTGAGCGAGTAAGCGAACTCATGTAGGTACACATTCAATAGAAACCATCGATTTAAGAACACGCTTTCAACCAATATGTTTTACCGACTCTAATCTGTTGGGCAAAAATTGGACAAATCTGTGTTGGAATCAGCCGGGCTGGTGTAGACGTCAGAGATGCAGCAGTGACAACGATCGAATTCCTTCGTATAACTTCGTAACATAGCAGCAAGTATGGTGCTACTTGCCTGAGAATCGGATAAAAAATAAAAAAAAGAGCCAACAAAAAAAAAGCTCGGCGCATTCAATAACAATATGGACAAATCATCTCAAGAAAATTGGAGCAAATTTGGTTAGCGTTGTTGAGGATATAGAGGCTAGGCGAAAATTGGACAAGTCTTTATGCATATATAGGTGTCCCATGACATGATTGCTACAACTGAAGGATATGCTGTTGAAGCAATTTCCAGGCAAAAATGTCAAATGAACATATGCCCAAAACTCTTTCGCAACTGTATTTGAAGCTTTAGATAACCCTACTAGTGTAAGTATTAAATAGGTAATACGATTTACACTCGACCTTTTTTATTAGTGCCCGAAAAATATCCAACAGAATTCATGCAGACTGCCTGAGAGTATGGAGAACTTCCTTCACAATTTCGGTTTATATCGCCATATCTTATCTGTACAAAGCTTTAAAACTTGCTAACTACCCAACAAGACTTGAATTTAGTTACTGGTTAGTGAGAAATCGAAGGCTTAATCGGAAAATATTGTGTAGTAATGAAGCTTACTTCACTCAAAATGACATCAATAACACCATGCACATTTTCAGCACTTGATAATTCACGTAGAGAATCCCTCAACTCAAGCAGATGCGGTACTTAATATTGGCATTGTATGTATGTGTGATATTAGGGTGATAGTACACTGCGACCTAAAAGATCTATTGTGTCCCCTCTTCTCGCTGTATTTACAGCTGGCCGTCCAGTCTGATTCCTTTTAATATTGGCATTAGTGGGGTTATCTGAAGATTTTTGACTTAAAATTGCTTTAGCAACACATCTTTAAACTATGGCAGTAATATCATGAGATACTCTGCATATATGGATGAAACCGGTTGATGATGATAATTTGGGTACCTTGAAGAATATGAGATAATGTTATTGCGAAATTAGATTACATTAAATCTAATTAGGGTGATTTTGCACCGCGACCTCTTGATCTATTGTGCCCCAGTACATCAGATATAAGCTGCTAGGGTTTTCCCGCACTTATAGCTCCCTATTCAGTTTGAGAGGTTTAATAAATTGCAATAGCTGTGATGGTTTCAGATAAGGTATTTCTCCCTCGTCTATGACATCTTTGCCAAAATGGTTGGCACGAGTTTCTGCGATAGCAGTGTAGTTCATATCAGTTCATATATCGAAACCTACAGTCGCTACTTTGTTTCAGATGTATCCTTGTTATGTGTTCCCCAAGATGACAATGCCCTATAAGAAAACCTGTGAGGATACATAGTTTGTTTCTGCTTAGATCTAGCATCGTCTTTGCTCTTTTCTTATTGTAATTTTCAAGAATACCTTGGTATGTCACAGATGAGGGAGATTCTCCCAGAGGGAAGCTCTGAGCTGCTCCTCCCTGGTCTATTATGAAATCGAGCAAACCGCTATTCGATATAAAGTGCATAGTTTATTTTTTTAGCAAAATTCCACCCACACTGAAATACATGAATATCTGTCGATTTTTCAAATTTAAATGGGAGGACATTAAATAAATATGTACCCGATATTGGCTTTAATTTCGAGGAAGCTGGAAGGAAGACTATTTCTAATGATCGTGATGACATGTTTGAATGGAGGCATCATTATTGAATCTCTATACATATAAGGCCTGGATAAATATTGGGATTTCCAAGGAAATGAAGTTTAGGTGGATGAAATGAAGTTTAGGTGGATATTACAGTAAAATCCTGCCGACAAGTATTTGCCCCTGGTCTTATAATTGGTATTAGTACGCCAAAAAGTCGGGGTTCACTTTTTGCTTTGCTATATGCAGGCAATAAAAACGGTTTCGTGATTACGTTTACTGTTAAAGGAATACTGCAGATGCTCGCGGTGAAAATTGTTATGACACATATGAGAAATCAGGAACAAATCACCACCCAATTTTATAATTGTGTTGGATAATGATCTACATCATCATAGCTGAAAATTAGCAAAACTTCCAATATCACCGTGAAGAAAAGAAGACAACCGAAAAAAGATTATTACTTAACCTTTAAAATTTTTAGTTTTTGGTTTTGTACTGAGGTAACTGATTTTGTAATTTGATTTTCTATTCCTTTATGAAAGAATATTATTCTAATAACACTATTTGTTTCTTCTGTTTAGTATAAATAATCTCCAAGTGCATACCTGCCTAATATTACATATATATTTATACTAGAATCCACATGTTTTCACAATAGTTAATAGATAATTATCATTCTACGAACCTGTATTCATTGTATCTAGAAGATTACTGCTGTGAGCAAAGAAGTGGACAATGTTTTTAGGTTGTTCATTACACCATTTCTACATATAGGGCTTGCAGGTTTTGGAGATAAACTTGAAGACTTCCGAAAGCTATTTACCTATACTTATAATCTTTATCTGTATATCTTACAAATTAAATATAAGCAATTATCTGCATTTCCTGCGGTAAACTTCCGACTACATTATTCGACACTAAGTCGTTTTATCGATTTTATACATACGTAATTGGAGAATGTAGCCTCATTTCTAAAATAGTGAATTAATTTATTGATAACATGTATAAGAGTCATCAATTAATTATTCAAGATCATATAGCTATAGACAATAGAATATTTGAAATTGTTTGCAGTAAAATTGCGTATCATCCTTTAGTTTGGATTTAAACTGAACTCTTGCCCACATTTTTTTCCAGTCCCATTGCCTAACCGCTAATATATTATGGAAGAAGTCTTTAAGAGTTACCGATGTAGGTATCTTGCGTTTGTGTGTACAAGATAATAATCTAATGATCCAGCGTTCGTCCTAATGTTTTTAAATTCTCCGGATTTATGACCAAGATCGCTCATAATTTATGCCGGAAAGTCGCTTACATTTATTTATCGTACGGGGATATTCGTCTCACGAAACGGACGCACATTTATCTAACGTAAGTGACCCTCAGGACCTGCGTCGTGTCGCGGCTTCATTGTCGCAACTTCGGTGCCCGCTTGAATTTGAGTAAATTATGTGGTTAATTAATTTGATCGGTTTCGATTCTCTGGTTTCTTGTTTCAAAAGAAGTGCCGCAACGTCTGGCTTGTGTATAAAACTAACATTTACAGCAAGATTCAGCTGGGTTGGCGGAAAGACCGCCTTTACGCGTAGCATATGTCACGAACTCCAAGTGGCGGAGCCCCCTGAATGCACAGGCAACTGCAGATACATATTACAAAAAAAAAAACATTTCATCGACACATGCTCAATACATTATATATTGAATTTGTATTTGAATTCTTTGACATGAATTTCAAAGATTAAATATTTGTTTATTTAAATAATCGAACCTACCTGTATTATATTTTATTTTATTTCAAGAGAATTATCGTTTTTAAAATGAAATACACTTTTTACTTGTAAAATTCACGCTTTTAATCGGTAAATAGCTTGACAAGTCACTTAGATGTAAACATTAAGCCGAAAGCGGCACAAAAAGCCGGCATTATCTGTGTGATAGATTTACTACTATCTCGAATCACGTAGATTATTTGTAGGTTGTTTAATCTTAAGAAGGTATTAAAACTGATTTAATTTATTTGAAGTTATTGATTGCTGAAAGTAAAGGTACCTACATTCTATATAATATTTTTATTACGTTAAATTTACTTATATTTAAATGATAATAAAAGAATTATGAGTGCGAGCAATATAAGAAATATCTATGGATGTCAAAGCTTCTCAAGTTCACACTCAATTCAAACAATAGACTTTACCGAAGAAGTCACTATATATAATAAGGTTACCGTTCGTCCCGATCATAGAGATGATAGAGTGCTGATATTGAACTCAAAACTGCCATCAATTGAAATGCGCCACATTGGAACACAAACGTCATCAATGACGTCGATACCATGGCGGATATTCAAATAAATAAAGATAAGGATATCAATAAATTTTAATAGCGCTTGCAATTTGTAAAGATAATTAGTAGCATATGTTAGATTTTATCTTATGTATTTTATATGGCATTGTTTTTTTTTATTAAAGTTGTGGACAACTTAGAACTATAGACAGTTTCCAAATTTACGATGAACTGGTAACATATACTTCATTCGTTCTCAGGTTTAATAAGAGAGAAAAGAAAAAAATTCTTTCAACGCCATATAAAAATACGTAGGAAAAATCTAAAACAAGTTTCATGAGATCTTCACGGCTTGTCATAACAATCCAACATTGTATGTTGTCTTTAGTAGTAAATAATATACTGCAGTAGTTGTTGTATAATTTATTGATTATTAAATAATATTAGTTTATTTAATTTCTTCGTTATTGATTTTCCTTGTATTTTTTCTGTAAACCTCTTCGCTAAATCATGAAATCTAATTTTGCTATAAGACCATATTATGATTTTACTTAAAATTGAAACATGAGTTTCTTCCAGTGGTGACATATCTAACAAATGATGGGATAAACTAGAAAAATGTTTTGGGGAACATGACTTGATAATAAATAAACGAAAGTCGTTATTAAGCTTTCTTCTTGTGGAATCCTGTTTCCTGTCACCATTACTATCCGAATTTGTTTTTCGGTGAACTGACAAATATATCGTACCTTCTTTGATGGGCAGATGAATTTACCTAAGAAATAGTGAAGAAAATTTAAAGAAATATATATGTTATACATCATTTATTTACCTCTACCCTTTGTTTTCAGGAATATCAAGTGACTCTAAATATAAATATACTTTTTTAGATTTTCTTTGTCCAAATTCAATGTTGGAATAACTCCCTCTTTAATTCGCACAATCTGTCCCGTTCTATCAAAATCCCTTTCGAGGAACAAATATATGCATGCTTACTTTTGCAGGGATTTATGGTGCCCCCTGTAACAGTAATCCACACAACAATGTTTGGGCATTCTATAAAAAATTATTTCTCATAGAAACACTAAGTATTATCATAATTTCAGAATATTTTTAAGCTATGGCATTGTTCTGCAACTTACATATGAAAAGTTAGTTCTCCGTCATCTTTGCAACTATTGCTTTTGCAGGATTTTACACGACAAGATAGCATCACTTTTCTTCAGGAAAAACTAGCTGGATTAATTGTCATATAAGCCCAATTGTTAACTCTATAATATGCATACTTACACCACAGCCTTACACGTAAAACAAAAATATCGGGTAAATAATATATAATATTCGAAACAGTCCGTGAAAGAATAAAGGAAAGAAAGTAAATAAAACAATCAAATTGCTAGGTTAGGTAACATCAGTAACACTTGTCAACTTGCAAAAAACTTAACGTGACTTAACGCAAATACTTCCTAAAGAAGACTAACGTAAGAATGACGCTAGATGAAACATGACGCATATAATGACGTCTGTGTTCCAAGATGTTATTTAGTCTTTTGATGGTGCGCCGTAGCGATGCGCATACGGTTCATTGGCAGTCTATCAGGTCTGTGTTCCAGATATGCCACCGTTATCTCACTGAGTTAGTACCGTTTGGTCGTGAGAGACGTAGAGAGAACCTAATACTGAAAGTACTGCACTAATATAAAAATTTTGACATGTAAACATCTGAAAAACTGTTTAGAGATTTACTTTAAAAATTCCGTGTAGAATTGATTAAAACAAAATAGAATAATGTCATTATATTTAAAAGGAGGATGCCGCTGTTGGGTTCTACCATAATCAAAACCTTTCTGTAAGTTGTAAATATTTTTAATTGATTCACCACGTCGGATTTTGTTATAAAAATGTTTATTAATTTAATTTAAAAATGGGTTTAATATATCCAAAACTATTTGGAAAGTAAAATAATAATTGTTTTGGAGATCATGTTAGTAAACCAACCAAACAAACTCATACTTCGTTTTTAAATGAAAACGAATGTTAGAAATTCTTGTTGAGAAACGACGTCTATCCGCTATAGACTGCAACTAACACGCTGGTGCGCATAAAATTTGGAAAATCAACTTTCTTCCTCGTCTCAAGCGCCCGATCCGGTATGTTATAAAGAAGGTCGTTTCAAAAAAGGCAGTCCTCGTATCGTACAAGCGGAGACAGATCGCCGTGTTCTGCAGAACACAACGAAACAGTAAGGAGCAAGAAATTGCTTAGACCCGATTTGGAATTTCAAAGAGGTGAACTGCGAACGGAAAAAAAACGCGACTACGTTTATATAAACTAGATAGGCGTTTTATTTCTAGCGAAGTGTATAATTAATTGGTGGAAACATCTGTATCATATAATGGATTTACTCGGGCTTTTATTAATGATTCAAGGTTAATGGCGGGTAGTCGTGTACGGGATGTTTGCACACGGTTTCTCATGGATATTCCGTCCATTTAGCTTAACGCGATGTTGTTCAGGTGCACTCATATTTTGAAAGTGAAATTACAGACGGACGCATATCGATAATACTAGGAACTAACCTTTGTAGTTTGTAGTGGGTAGTTAAAGTAAATGAAAGCCGCAGTAGATTAAATTAAAGATAACAAGAAGGCTTTACTCGCAGTGAATTACAATATATTTTCATTGCGATCACATTTTCTTATAGGGCTCGAAAAACAACTTTTTAACCAAGATTTTGAAACCAAGATTTTAGACATTTTTAGTCAAAAAAGGATAGGTCAAACGCTTGTGTAAGTTATGATCATATTGTAATTTTAATCAGTACTGCAGTACTAATAAATACATGATTAAATAAGAGCTAGCTTTTAAAAAACAACGAAATTAAAAAGAAAAATAAGATGAATACAACTTTATTTAACTTAATACTTATATATAAAAATGGCTTAAAATTTCCACCTTCGATCTGTACACAAAGAGTTGCATCTGCGGAGAAGGGATTGGCGGGTTTGTTAAAAACTCCAGGTATCTGTGTGATAAATTCTGCTGCTCCGACAAAACGAGCAACAAGTTCTTTCTCCGATTCTACTAGTGTCGAATAAACTAAATTTCTCATGTGACACCAGAGGAAGAAATCAATGGGAGTGAGGTCTAGTGATGTGGGAGGCCTATTTACCTTTCGCCAAACGTTGTCTCCAAATGTTGTCGTATGCCATCAGCGTAGTGTGCGAACGCCATCTTGCTAAAACCACATGTCTCAGCTTACGTGTAATGAAACGTCTTCCAACAGTTCTGGCAAAACTTCTTGCAAAAATATTAAATAATTTGTGCATTTAAACGAGACGGTAGCAAGTACGGGCTAATAAGAAAATTGTGCACCACACCTATGCCCAAACATTCACTGAAAACCGAACATCGCGACATCGAAGATTGTCTTCGGCCCAAATATGATTATTACGACTATTGAAAACTTCTCGTGTGAATAAAGCCTCATTGGGGAAAAAGTACGGCAGCTGGAAAGTCGTCTCTTTGAATTGTCTGCTCTAAAACCCAACGAGCAAATTGTACCCTAGCAGGAAAATCTTCCGAAAGCAGAGCATGAGTTTCTGTAAATTGAAAGGGTGTAATTCCACATAATATTGCGATCCACACCCATAAAATTCCCAAATTGACGTGGGTTTGAACAAGGATTTTCTTCAAAACGTCGAAGAATCTCTTCTTCGGAATTAGGTGTACGTACTGACCGCGGCCTGCCTGTGTTATGTTTATTAATCTTGAATGTACCTTCTTTTCGCAATCGTCGGTCGATGGAAGCAAATGTTGGATGACTAGAAATAAATTCTACGCGTCTGCAGTGAATTGCTTCCAGCAACTCCATAGGTCAAAAGCATGTCCGCCATTTCATTACTGCTAAACCGCTGCATATTGAAAATTACGGGTAATACTATGTAAAACGAAGCAACCCTTGATTGACAAATGTCTAATTAAATATTTAACTAATTTGACAACCAAATAATAAATATGACACATAAAATTAGTGCCGCTTAATTATAACAAAGGAATCCATGAATAGGTCTAGAATAAGCTGCCTATAGCTTAAAGGAATTTCACTTTGGAAAGATTTTTTATTTCTAGGAAAGAAATTATACATTTTTTATTGACCGCTTATAAGCTTAAAATGTTTATCTTGGTTCCATCCACCATTCCTCAAGTTTTTGAAAAGTTGTTTTTCCACACCCTATATGTATATGAATGATTAGATTAAAATGTTTTTGATACAAAATAAGTCATTTTCATTTTCTTTATATACACCAATTTCACTCATAAAGTGCTGCATACCACAAAATTACTTTGTGTGCGTCGATCGTCCACAATCGAATCCGAAAAACATTTAGAATGCATTTATTACAAACGATGTTTAAGGTGGAGGCCCGAGAAATGTATAAATGCATTGGGGACGTGTTCTGTTAGCAGCGGGATCTGCTGTTTGTTCTCCGGTTTCCTCGATCTTGCTGTCCGATATGACAGCGGGTTGCTTATTTACGATGTGAAAATTGGTCTTTTATCGTTGCATGTTGTGTTCCGTGTCAGTGTAATCCGTATTAATTATGACGGTAATTCTACATAATGTGATTATGATTAATATTTTAATAACTCCAAAAGTGCATGTACGAGAGCTGTATATACTAATATTTATGTTGTCTGAATGTTTGATTTTCTTATATTTTTTGTAATTACAGTTTTTAGTGTTTTTTTCTATTTTTATTGATTACATTCTCGTTACCGCAGTTTATAGTTTATTATACATGCAATACATAAAAATACCTTCAAATGTTTAATAAAAAATTGGTATTTCTTTATACATATTATAAAATGAAAGAAAATATCTTTTCATTGTCTCTGCATAAGTTGCTCTTAATGTTCCTTTCTTCTAATCTTTTTGTACTTTCTCCTTTTACTTTGTTTAGAACTCAAATATCACATGCAGAGTAGATTTGATTTAAACATGTGTACTGATGTGAGTCAAACCGTGAACGTCATTCTCATTTTTAAGATATTTCTGTATATTTTTACCATGAATGATAGGAGCGATTACGTAGAACAACACACAAATATTTTAAATTTTAAGAAATTAATCTCGAAAACTTGACATTCTCAGATTAATTCAGTACATGTTTACTAAAGACTGGACCCACCTTTAGATATACGAATTTGTTTGTCGTATCGAAACATCCTTGGTTGCTTAAAGTTTTTTGGTTTATCTCAAGAATGGATTTCGTTGGTGCTCCTGCTATCCTTTAAATTATTTGCAAAGATTATACCTATCTTGCTCTTTGTTATTAAGTAAATGTGGTACCAGTTATTTTGATTTTACTATTTCTATATCATTGAAAGAGGATTCTCGCAGCCATAAAACAATATATCTAATACTACTATATGGGGGGTCTCGTATAGAATCATTGGCACAAATTTTCGCCGATGAAGAGGGGTGGGAAATACACTTCTTTGTCTCACTTGGTTCTGACAGTTGTTAATGTTGGACATATTTTTTTTTTAGTCAGAAGTCAGAATATAGGTTATTTCTGGTCAGAATACACAAGTTAAATATGTTTGTAAACAATAAATATTATTTTAAAGTATATTATTGAATAGATTTTAATATGGTGCATAATAATAATAATAATAATTTGAATTCTTTGGAACAAATAACATCAAAAGTTGAAAGGAGTTCTACCAGATATTTAAACTATTCCTAGAGGCTACTAGAACGGTGGTGGTCAAACCCAGACAAGAAGAAAATAGCAGTGTTAGTTTCTTCGATTGATGATGCAGGGTTATATCTATAATATCTACTGTTACCTATGTAAAGAGAGAGCAACAATTAAAATACGAGGCTATTATCAAGAAAAAGTTCACTGTGCACCTAGAAAGAATATAGATTATAGTTGTTGATAGTTCATACAATTGTAAGTATGGAATTATAGAAAAGAAGAGTTAAACATTTGACATAAAAAATATGAATTTGCAACCAATGTAAGCCAGTTTAATAAAATAAGTAGCGTTTATTATGTATTAAAATAATGTTTAAGCATCGGTTATATACTAAAATAAAACAACAAAAGAGTGTTATTCCACCAGTAATTTGGTGAAGAGCATATCTTCCAAGGTTTACCTTAGCCGAAAACACTAAGTTTAACACTGCTCTTCACTTGTTTTCTACTGAAGATGGCAACTTAGTTGCCGAAATACGTATTTAGATTTGTATCTTTAATTTTTGTGGTAAGGGATTTTTTCACTTTTTCTTTTGGATTTTTGTTATAGTTTTTAAGCCACAGTCTCCACCCATCACAGGAAAACAATTTTGCAAAAAATATATAATCAATAGTATATTTATTCATTACTTAATTTAAAAATGCAAACAAATTTGCAATAATGCGCGAAATTTTACTGTACGCACTATAATAGCAAGCGAGGAGGCTAGCCACAGATTTGGCTCCGCACCGATGATTAATGCCATGGCTGAAAGCAATATGTCTCCGTAAGTGCACGTGCACTTTATACGGCGAATATGCATGGTTGGAGGCTTGCCGCCGCGGTGAGATCCTACCCGATCGGCATGTTGCGTTATCGGTCGTAAAACGTTGCTACGCAACTGCCCATGCGGCTCCCTGCTCCCAGTACTAATAACTTAAGAAGCGTTGGGTGAGTTTTGTTAGGTTACGCACACAAAATGGATAAAATGAACGAAATTAGAATTTGCCAAGATATTGTCGACTGGTTGGTAAGAAATTCTTTTAGTTGTTTAAACATAGAGACGAAATTACACATCGTACAAAACATTGAGAAATCACGGCCTAATTTATCTGTAGTATCTAACGACGGCAACCGGCAAAATCGTAGTTTTAGTGCATTATGATACACTAAATGTGGTTGGTTAACTGGTTCAATTGAACGGGAAAGATTATTTCGTTGGCCATGTCTACTTTTTTGTAATCAAACCGAAACGTGGTCGAAATTAGGTTATACAGATTTAAAAAATTCTCCCACGCGCTATTGAACGGTATTCTAAATCTAAAGAACACATTTCATCGTTGTGCAAATTTAAATTATTTGGAAAACAAAATATTGCTACTGCTGTAGACAGCGCGCGCAAAGATGCAATTATTGCCTATAATAATGAAGTTAGAGAAAACCGCAAAAATTTAAGAAAATTAAGAGACGTAACAATATTTTTAGCATTACAAGATTTAGCTTTTCGGGAACACAATGAGACTTTTTCTTTTAATCGTGGAAATTATAAAGAATTACTCGAACTCTTTAGTAAATATGAACCTAGTTTTAATAAATTTGTTAGTAGTAATATTTTTTCGGGTACATCTAAATCTATACAAAATGATTTAATAGATAGATTGTATTTCTTTTGTATTAAAACAAGAAATAGATACAGAAATTAGAGAAGCTCCGTTTGTTTCTTGGCAAGTAGATGAAACCACAGATATTTACTGTAAGTCTCAATTATCAATCATATTACGTTATGTCAAGAGCGGTGAAGTTATTGAAAGGTTTTTGGAGTTTTTTGACATATCATCCGGTCGAACAGCTGAAGATTTATTTAACTTAACCTTTTATCAAATAGCGAAAAATATGATTTAAAAAAAAAAAATTAGTCGCTCAAACATATGATGGTGCATCTGTTATGGCAGGGCATTTAAATGGTTTACAAAGTAAAAAAAAAACAATTGCACCTCAAGCTCTTTATGTACATTGTCGCTCATGCCTTAAATTTAGTTTTGAGTAAAGCTTGTAATATAAACAAAGAATCTAGAATTTTCTTTTCTAATTTAATTGTTATTGTTTTTAGAGTTTATTTTTGGTTTATTATTACGTTTATCAAGAGTTTATTTTTACGTTTTTATTACCTTTTTATCACCTCATCCAGTTTCCTATCCAGGTAAGATTTCTCAACGTGGTTCTTGCTCGACAATAATTTATATTTTATTTTAATCTATTTTTTTTTTCAATTTTTACTCTACACTTACAATGCTACAATAATAACTATAAAAATATAATTTATTGACTGAGAAGGGTTACTTAGGCTACAGTAGCCTCCTTTGAACAAAACGTCACGAGCCGCCACTGATGTAAGCTGTCCTCGTTCTGCTAATTTGAGTTACTCTGAGTGGCACCGTGGTGGTAATGTTAACCTGTTATTTTTAAAGTATAGTAGACCAGGGTAAGCCACATCGGAAGTTACGTCGCTCTCCTTCAAAGTACTGCCGTTGTGACATGAACGATATTGTTTGTCATATTATATTGTCAAAGGGATGGGCAACTCAAAACTGAGTGACAATAGCTTATATAATACTTTGGTTCTTTATTAATTAATTGCTTTCATATTACCGCATTATATATTAATTAATAACATTTAAACTCAGTTTATTAAATCATGATATTATGCTTGCAAATATGAATGCGTCATTTATAATTTGTTCATTATTAACCCATAGAGTTGAAATAACGAGACATTCTATATATAAAACCAAATAAGTAATCACAACTCTCACTAACGCAATGCGCTTAAAAACCAAAACGGGAGTCCTTGGGTTTGTTGCGTCCGTTCTTATCCTTCTACTAAATCGAGGTAGTACATATATATATCGGTAGATTAGAAAAAAAAACAATAGTAATAAAACAGAAAAATAATAAAAATAAATTATCTTAATATATCCGACCCCCTAACCGCATTAGCAATAAGCACATACCATTTCCAGCCTAAAATACTGCACCCGATATGAGTCCCGCTCCTGCGGAATATTTATTCCGGGCGTATTACATCCGCAACTCTAAAATTATACAAGAACTCTTGCTATTTTTACGACGACAATTTTACCAGCATTCCACGGATATTTCGTCATTTATCGACGTGCCGGCACGACGATATCGGTCTTCTTTCGATTTCTTCTAGGTTGTGTACGCTTTCTTCCTCCCACTCGGTGACGTATGTGCATTATACCGCTTGCGTCGTTTCTCTTCGTCGCGACACAAGAACGTCCGACGGCAACGCAATTCTGAAGTTCGATCGAATTTTGGATATGCTGTGGCTCGTGCGAGTCATGGTGACATCTTAGGCAATCTATCCGTTTACTTACTCCAACAATTTCAATTCCACCAATGTTGTAATTTCAGAAAACAGTTAATGCATTTAACTAACAAGTGGGTTTGGAATAAATTGCTTGTAAGTTGCTTCAATAGGCTTGCTAACATATATCTAACCCATGAATACATCTTCAACACTAAATCGGTACCAATTGTACCTCTCTTAATCGTACAGCTTCCAGTAATTGTTTCACTAGCACTATTCACAACATTTTAAATAGATTATCTAGTAATAATAAAGGTTTTTCGACTATCTCCCGTGTTATGCACGGGGCACCTCCGGGGTCCGTTATGAAGCCATTATTATTTTTTATTTACATCAATGAATTGTAATCTCCCTTCAAATTTCATTTTTTTTTCGATGGCACGACGCGATTCGTCACTGCTCGATCTTTCTAACTAAGGTAGACAATTTGTACGTTGATATAAAAAAAAATGTTTTCTATCTAACAAACTTTGTTTAAATGAGACTAAATCTCAAAATTTTAATTTTTCACTACGTCAGTTAGATAATCATTATGACAACAAATCCCCGGTTAAACTTTCCACACAGTGGTTCTCAAACTTATTATGTCTGTGGATTATTGCTGTGGACAGCAAAACTCTGACCTTGTTCTCCTCCTTAAAATTTTATACACAGTAGCAAACCAACATATTTAACTGATGTCTTGAATAGTAAATGCTCACATAAAATTAAAATATCTATAAATAACAGATTTTGATATTTAAAGAAACGCTTATTGAAATTATAACTTTTATTTTATCAATAAAAATACAAAAACATTTTCTTTTCAAATATTATTAATGAGATGAATGTGTCTGATGTGATGATATAATATAATATGTTCGGCTCAATATTTGTGGGTGACATTCGTAACTGCGCTAAATCCACGTTCAACTAAAAAAGTTGAGGGGAAAGCAAGCAACAGGGATCCAAAAGGATCCTTTATGTAGTCGGGGATCTTGAAAAGAAGAATGTCTTCAAATCTTTCACTTATGAGGGACGGACGATCCTAAAAGAACAATTGAAACAAATTATGAAACTTTGAGAACATGTAAATCATATATTGTTGTGCACTATCCAATTTTCTTTTCTGCGGAAAAACACTGAGTGAATGAAATAATTTTTTAGAAATCTATTCTGCCGATGCGCATAATTTGCTAACGGTAAGAGCTAGAGAAAAAGTTTTAAGACAGAAATTGCTTGTTTGAAAGAGTTTCAGTAAGCAGCCAAGAAGAAGTTAAATACAGTTACGCGCAAGAATATTCGTTCATTTACGTCTCTCTGTTTAAAGCGTGAATCTATTTTATGTGCACAAATCTTTCAACAAGGCATAAACAAAATTGCACGTGCAAAAAGTCATGAAAAATCAAACAAAATTGAAGTAACAATGCAACCATCAAACTACATTAAATTCGTCCACAAGACATTATATATATATATATATATTAGCACTACGACCCTAGGAGGCTCATGGCTTCACTGGTAATTTTCTTCCATCGGTTTCTATCCTTTTCCACTTCTGTCCTCCACCTTCCCTTTGGCCTTCCTTTTCTCCTCTTTCCCCGAACTGTCCTTGCCATTATCATTTTTGGTATTCTTGAGTCCACCATCCTTTCCATATGTTCCATCCATCTCAGCCTCTGTGCCTTCACCACTCCCACTATATTTGCTTCTCCATAAAGTTCATTCAGCTCTTGGTTAATTCTCCTCACCCATATCTCTCCCTCCCTCTTTCCTCCAAATATTTTTCTCAAAACTTTCCGCTCCCATACCGCCAGCCTTGCTTGCTCCACCTTGTTTAGAGTCCAAGTCTCACTAGCATACAAAACTATTGGTCTTACTACCGTTTTATATATCTTTACCTTCAATTTTTTTGATACATCTTTCTTCCTTAACATTCCATTGAGTGATGCAATACATCTATTTCCTGCCATTAATCTTGCTTGAATTTCCTTTTCATAACCCGGCTTTCTAGTAATTATCGTTTCTAGGTATGTACAATTTTCCACCTCCTCGAACTGGTATACCCTTCCATTCTCCGTGTCTATTCTTAGATACCCTCTTTTTCTAAATTCCTTTTCAGCCCATTCCATATATTTTGTCTTCTCCTCGTTTATGTATAGTCCAACCTTCTGCCCTTGTTCTTCTAGTCTTTTTATAATCTTCTTTAATTCTTCCTTGCTTCTTGTCAATATAACCAAATCGTCGGCAAACGCCAGACATTGATGTCTTCTCTGGTATAAAATTCCAGACCTGTTAATGTCTGCCTCCCTCATAACTCTTTCCAATAGTAGGCTGAACAGTGTCGTCGACAGGGGGTCACCTTGTCTTACCCCCCTGTTAATTTCAAACTTTTGTGTTGCTCCGTTGTTTATTATAACCATACCCTCTGTCCCTGTCAAGGTTAATTTAATCATTCTTATTAGCTTTTTGCTTATTCCCATTTGTTCCAACGACCTATACAGTTCCTCTCTCCTTATTCCATCATATGCCTGTTTAAAATCTACAAATAGCAGCATTGTTGTTTTGCCGTACTCTTGACTTTCTGCTTGTATTTCCCTCAACACAAAGATCTGATCTATCGTACCTCTTCCTTGCACAAGACATTACCTTAAATAAAATAAAAAGATGTATGTCCTATAATTAATGTTTTGTAGCATAGCCACGAGCTTCAACGATTGTCTGTAGACGTTTCGTCATAGATGCCACTAATTTTTCTGTAAAATCAGGTGTCACCTTCTGTAACTCCTATATATTTTTTTAAATATTCTGTTTTTAATTAGTTTTTCCTTCATGACGCTTAATTTCTCAATGTGGTTTAGGTCAGTTCTGTGTATTATAAATTTTTAATATGTTTATATGCCGAAAAGAAGATTTGTAGAAATATTGATATATTGATCTTTTTTTTCTTGTCTGCTTAATAAAACTCACTCAAGCCAACAATTTTTGTCTTAAAGCTTTTGCTCTGCCTCTTACCGTTAGCGAGTTATGCGCATAGGTTGTGTGGAAAATTTCCAATTTTGAAAAATTAATTTCACAGTCAATTTGTGCTTAGAAGCACATGCTGGTCATTTTGATCATGTTTTATAATTTTTTTTATTAAATCGTATATTATTAAAATTGTTTTATTTAAAATTCCTGTTTCAGTGTCAGAAAACTGACGAGACAATTATTGGATTAATTGAAAACGTTATTAACCTATTTAATTTTATTCTTATATCTCAAGCACTACAATGTTTACTACATCATATCACTACAGTATCAATGGTCTATTTGATACGCCACTGATAAGAAACATCACGTAATCAAGGTGACAAAAATTTTGTGCAGCTGGAAATTCAAACCATCCTTAATCATTTACAATCACTCCGTATATTTCAGTAATGTTTTATTATAAAATGTATTTTCATAGGATTAATGATGAATTAGCTATAACTTATAAACAAACGATTTTGCCCAAAAACATTTATCTGACGGATAAACCTTTCATCGAGTCCTACTCAGCTCTGTTATAATCATTCCGACCTATAAGCTTTCACGAGCATGTTTTAGTAACGCAGTACATTGACATTATCAATTTCAGATACGTCGCCGATGTCAGCGCGCAACTTTCCCGCCTCCTTCTGGAACAGCCAGCACTATAGCGGGGCGCACGGTCACTCGGCAGCCGATCTATACCCAGAACACTACCACCCCAGCGAAGCGTGGTACCCCTACAGTCAACACCACCGCGTCCACGACTACCACCACCACAACATGGCCCAGTATTCGGGGCTGCTGCTCCCCGGTTCGAGGCTGCACATGGGAGCGCAGTGTAAGGCCATGGACTGGCAGCATCCCTCACTCGATAACCCCTATTCGTCCTATCCCTCGATGTCAGGTAAATATATGCGTACACGCGATCACTTCAATACGGTCGATCCGAGTGAGAGAGGGTGAATAGTCGATTTTCTGATTGATTAAACCGGGTAATGCAGTTGAGTAGGTAGCGGAGAACTAGGCGTGGTTGACTAATGGAAAAGCGCTCATATTCTTATTTGAAACAGAAACAATAAAATAGAATATGGTATATTTCCTTGTGATCTAATTTAATATGATGATACGTAATTGCAGAGAGGATAAACAACTCCAATTTGTTTCCAATGAAAATAGTGATACTCATTACATTTGACATAGAAAGCAATATTCAATTATAGTATACAAGAATAAGTATAGATACTTATTTGTCATGTAAATTGCAGGTTTGAAGGTAAATTGTAAGGCATCACACTTGCATTGCTGTTGCATGTTCATAATTAAATGTTGAAATAATCGAAATTAACACAAGTTAATTGTTAATTACTTACAATTACACTACCTTGATAATGGAATGTGTGATGAATAGTAATTGCATTAGCTGATTTTGTAATTTGATGGTGAAATGCTTTTCAGAACAATGTACAAAAGGTACTATAATGCCGTCATAAGGTAAAACCACCGCATTTGAGCCTTAATAGAAACAAAATGTAGAAAATTAAAGTTGAATTTGAATGTATTTTGAAATTCTTCTTTTTTTTTACTGGGTTTCTTTGTTCGGCAAGGTAATTAAAAAGAAATAAAACACCTATATGAAGGTATTTCATTTCCCTTTTTCCTTTATTTTCACTTGTTTTACGTTTCAGCGTTTTCTTTGTTCCCTTTTTAGACACATCTCCCTACAATCGCTTTTTTTGTTTTTTTTTTTATAAATTCAGGAAACGCTCTTTAACAATCGCCAAATTGACTGCATCGTGACAAATACCCTGTATAATAAAATTAATGTTTAATCATTTTGTACGTTCAACACATCCCTTGGCTGCATACTTACTAAATAATTTTGTTTTAGCTAATCGTAATACTGTCGCATGGAATTAGTATGGTAAACCTTGTCACGACCATTTTTTTTTTAATTTTCGTTGATAACTCAACAATGCCTCACTCAAAACCAAAAACCCGGGGATCGTTGAAAACACAATTTAAAGTAGATAAGAAAACACAAAAAATATACAGGGCGTTTCCTTTAGAAAAATTTTTTTTAATGTGTTCAGCTTTAGAGCATCACCCTGTATACTTAAAATTATTTTGAAAATGTGCGTTTTTGGTCACTGTACCACTTTTCCTAAAATAAATTCCTTCAGTTTTATTTTTTAAAGACTATATTGGACTTTGATGCACCAATGAGCATAATTCATTGTTTTTAAAAAGATGCTAATACATTTTTCACTTAAAAATCAACGAAACATAAGTGTTGTATATACATTAAAAAAAAAAAAAATGATAGAATAATGTTTTTCAAAAAGAGAACAAAGGAAATCCGAAAACGTAAAACTAAAAATAAGAAAGAAAAGAAAATGGAAGACCATTTATATAATGTGCTTTCTTCTTCTGTAATTAACTCAAAGAAAAATTATGTTTTGTGGTCAAATAAGAAGAGATTATTACAACTGTGAAATTTATTTTATAACTTCACATACTTGTTTTTAGCTTTTATTGAAAGAATAATTTAAGAAAATTTTAATTTTATAAAATTTCCCTAGTAGCACAAGAATCGGCATGATATCGGCTAAGCTTCGCCGATATTGCTGACCGATGTCGTAATTATAGCGGCCGCTGATATCATACCGATACAAAATGTGAACATTTTGCAATATTGGTTCGATATCGAAATTCCAATACTTATCCGATATCGAAATTCCAACATCTATCCGATATCGAAACTCCAATACCTATCCGATATCAATACAATTAAAATTAGATACAATATCATCAGTAGACCGATACATGATTGATACTTACCCAACGTTTTCTATGCTCCGCCGATAAAGTTTTAGTCGTCCTGGGATATCGCACCGATATTGGTGTGATGACTAATTTTTACATATAAGTATGTAGTTTGTCTATCCACGATACTTTATTACATTATTATATTTATACAGGTGTCCCAAAAGTAGTTCCCGAAACGGAAAAGGGTTATAAAGAGTATAATTTCGAGTCAAATTAGCCCCATATGTGATTATTCAATTCTAATAAGGTTTTTGCGAGTTTTATAAAGATCTTCCAGAAAAAACGTTCATAAAATTATAGGCAAAAACAGTATTTTTTTTGTAATGTTAGAATTTAGAAAGAAATTAGAAACCATCAACGTCTTCTGAAATATCAAAGCCGTTAAACAAAAGGATGTACCTTTGATAATATCACAATGTTTAATTTCAATTTAACTTCATTAAAAAATAACTTCATTCTTATTGTCGTACTCTTTTGTTTGTTGATAATTTAATGAACGTTTATATGAAGGAAGATTTTTAGAAAAAATAAATGATTCGTAAACTATGCATCGAATAATAATCACACCTAGGATTAGTTCGACTGGAAATGACACCCACTATAACACCTTTGTGTTTGAACATTTAATTTCGGGACAGTCTCTATAGTCATATTCATATTGAACAATGCGGAAAAAATACATCAGATTCATAATCACATTGCACATGCAATGTTTTTCAAATTATTTGCCACCATTTTCTGTGTATAATAATTCCTGACAAAATAGAATATTATGCGCATAAAATAATATACATAATGAAGGAAAGACTTTATGTAATAGAAAGTAAATAAAGCAATAAATTTCAAGAAAAAGTACTAATATAAAAATACTTAATATGTTTATTTATGAGTAATTGGCACAAATATTTAAAGACATAATTAATAAAAACAAAAACTGAAAATAACTAGGAAAACATGAAACCGAAAACAAACTCAATATGTGCATATTTTAAACGAAAAGTAATTTAACATTTGTTACAGTTTAATTTTTTACAAATCAATAACAACAAAAATTCTAAGTAATACCTAAAAAAATCCAGTCGTCTAAATTACTCGTTCGCTAAAGACGTTATATTCTTCTTCCTTTCTTTTCTGCCCCCACCTCATCTATTGATATTCGTCTCTGTCCCATCCGGCTGTTTGACTCTAATTGCTTCTGTAAATAAAAATAACAGTTTTGATAGTTACAAATAAAATAATAATGCATGTAACATTACCTAGAAATACTATGTATATTTCCAATTTATCAAAAGCTTCTTTAGATTGTCTCTATTTTCATGAATAATTTACATTAATACTTTTCGAGAGGATTTGTTTTAATATTAGATATAGGCTTCCTTTAACGTACTTCTCCCAATTAAGCACCACATACGTATCTAAAAAAAAATTATTTTATTCTATTAATGCGAAACGTTTTTTACGCTACACATATTGTATAAACAATGCTTTCACGTAAAATATGAAATTTACAAGCGCCTTCCATTTTGTTAACGCTGCATATTTACACAATAAATGAGTACTAATCATTAAATTAAATTACATACTTGATACATACATAAAACATTATTCATAAAAATTTCCTTACCTTTATAAGCTTCATTCATCCATTTTGTAATGTGCACAACGCTTACTATAATGCAGCGACAAAATAAATAATGGCAACCACTTCACCTGATCGTCATGCTCACACTGCAATAAGGAACGCTATGATGGATTGTGGTAGGTGGTGGTGGTAAGATATTGCGCGTAGATCTAACTCCCATAAACGTTGCGTTTAGATGCCAATTTTTATAATCACGGCTGAGTTAGAAAATTGCATTTGCATATTCTTAAGTTATAAATCGCTTCACCTTCTAAGACTGTTTTATAGTCGATATTAATTTTAATTTCACAATTGATGTCTCAAACGTTGAAATTTTATATCTGAACGCTCTTGTAATGCGGTTATATTTCAATCAACCAGTCCGTATAGATTTAGGATATTAGCCGACTTCCTATCGTCAAAAAAATGACAATAGTCAAATCCATATACCTCATTTCTATCAATATCTCAGCGGCGTTTATTAATGATATCGCCCTGATATATGTCTTGAGTTTCCAGCCGATGATTAGCCGATACATCAAACGTTCAACCGATATTTTACCGATAATGGATCTTTTGTATCGCAGTGATATCGTATACTGGTAGAAAGCCGATATCGGCACAATATCTTTGATATCGACCCGACATCAGGATATCGGCCCTATATAAAGCCGATCATTAGCCGATGATTTGTGCTGCTAGGGTTGGATCAAGATGAATAATAACATATATGTATAGTAATGGGTGTCCTATTAAAACCGCCTATTTTGAAATTTGAGAAAAACGCATTGTTTATTTGAAGAAGTCTTATGTTTTTTATTTTGATGAAGAGTGTGGACATGGAGGCACTCAATGGCACTCGTTCGTGCTTTTGATGAAATTTCCATGGCATTTTGGGATAATGCCGGATCAATTTCACCGATGGCGTATCGAATCTCATCTTCACTTCAGGAATTGTTGTTGGGTTATTGGCATCCACTTTTCTTTTCAAGAAATCATGGAATAAAGCTATCCAAAGGTGTCAAATCCCATGATATTGGTGGCTAATTCACGTCGTGGTATAGCGCGAGGTAACTCTGGCTTCAAATATCGTCTTCAAAAATCCCATTATTTTGTTCGTTATGTAGGAGGTTGTGCCATCTTGTTGAAACCACATGTCTTTGAGATCTATTGCAGTAATTTAAGGCCTGAAGAAATTGTTTATCATCTCACGAAAATGAACGCCGTTGAGGGTGACCGCATTGCCAGCCGCATTCTCGAAGAAGAACGATCCAATCACAATGCAGGCCAAAAGGCGCACTAAACAGAGGCTCGTAGTAGATGGCTAGGAAGTTGAATGATATCTCTTGGATTCACGGCTCCTCAAATGTGAGAATTCTGTTTGTTGACATAGCCATCAAGTTGGATAGCTCAGAATTCAAGACCGAAACAGAGTTCCATATTACCGACCAGGATTCCGATTCAGAAGTGGAAGATGGCAATAACAATCAACCAACCATTTCTTGGAACGATGTCGATGGGTCGTCTCTGAAGCAGTTTGTTTTTACTGATGAAGGCAGAATAAATGTTCCATCCAAATTTACGGCGAGTGGATATTTTCAGACTCTTTGTGAAAAACGACATTTTCAATTCCATTGTGTTGGAGACAAACAAGTATGCCAGCGGATACAAATCAAATTGAATTGATATTTCTGCCCAGGATATGGAAAAGTTTTGTTGTTGCTATTTTGCTGTACATGGGACTAGCTTCTCTCCCAGAAATATCAGATTACTGATACCAACGGAAATTTTGGATGAAAAGAAAATGAAAAAGGGGGATATAGAATGAAAAGAATGTAATGGAAAAGTTATCGGAAACTGGAAAGAGAGGAGATCTGTTAGGTTTATTAGTACGAGACATACACTAAATAACATCAACACAAAGAAAGAAAATCGGAAAGGTGAAACAATATATAAGCCAGAAGCTATTGTGTAATAAATTTAAGATGGGCATTGACTAGTCAGATTAACTGGCTGCATTTGCTGCAAGTACAGTTTGGATGACAGGTTTTTTTAAACGACATGCTCTCCATAATATAAAAATTAAGGGAGAAACTGCGTCTGCAAATGAGTTGGCTGCCAAAGAGTTTCCTGGAAAACTTAGAAAAATTATTGAAGATGGAGGATACACCACAGATCAAGTTTGGAATGTAGATGAAAGCGGCCTTTTTTGGAAAAACATGCCGAGCAGAACTTATATTACAAAATCGCAAAAAACTGCCGGTGGTTTTAAAGTAGCAAAGGACCGTGTAACATTGTTGTTTTGTTCCAATGCTTCAGGAGAACGTATGTTAAAACCACTGCTAGTAAATCGTGCTTTAAGACCACGCGCGATGAAAGGTGTAGATTTCAATAAATTGCGAATTAACCGGACAGCAAACAAAAAGGCCTGGATGACTAGTGCAATCTTTACAGAATGGTTCCAGAAATACTTCATCCCAGAAGTTAGATGCTACATGAATGCAAAATGTCTAGAATTTAAAGTTCTTTTAATATTAGTTTTGGAGCACCCAAATGTGCAATTTTGCTTTCTTCCGCCTAACACTACATCTTTAATACAACCGCTAGACCAACGGAGCATTGCTAGTTTTAAAACATACTACATGAAACGTTCATTCCAATACGTGCTAGATACACTAGACCATAATGAGGATTTAACGGTCATTGATGTGTGGAAAAAATTTTCTATTTTGGACTGTATTAATCAAGTTGGGTTAGCGTTAGCTGACTTAAAGCCATCAACCTTGAACTCACGTTGGAAAAATATTTGGCCAGAATGTGTCAAAAGCAAAGATCCTGACCCTGTCATCCATAATAACGCTGTTTTTACTGACATCACAATGCTGGCACATACGATTGGTGGAGATGGATTCGATGGTCTATCATTTGCCGATATAGAGGAATTATTAGTTGATAAAAGCTTGAGCGAAAATGAAATTATAGACCTCACCCTTGAGACTCATCATGACAGAGAACATAGCGATAATGGCGAAGAAGATCTTCCCATTTTAAATGCAACTCTAATTAAAGAAGGTCTTGATCTTGCCAGGAAATTAGGTAATCATTTTGAACAACATGATCCTGATGAGGAACGAGCTGCAAAATTTTAACGTGAACTGAAATCAGTAATGGCATCTTACAGGGAATTTTATAACGGTTTATCACGAAATCAAACACAATCTTTAATGACTGATTTTCTCCCAAAAACTACTGAATTATTAACACAGGAGACTAGAGATGATAATTCAGAAATAATTTCACAAGATGATGAACAAAATAATTCTGGTGATGGCACTGACATTCTAGTCTTACGTAAACGTATGCGTTTATTGCCAGAAAGTGACAATGCATAAAATTTTTTGATGTCTATATTATTTTAACTTTTTTTATATTAAGGAATTTCAGATACTACACTCCGCCAAAAAAGTATCGCATAAACTAAAAAAGGGCATTTATGAACCAAGATATTTTTAGACGTTCACAAAAAGTTTGCCTCGTGTATGTGAACTATAAAAACACTAACAAAATAATGGAACTTAGCGTTTTTACTTTATTTTTTTCCTAAAAGAACACATTTAGAAAAATGCATATGTGTAAGGTTTGCTCAGTTGTTTATTGAAAGTCTTCCTATACGGACAAATTTTGAAGTGCGAAGTCAGAGTTCTGTACCAACGCTTTTAAAACTAAAATGAGCAATTTAACTTCAGAACAAGTGGCTGCTATAGTTGCTTTAATCGAAGATGGACGATCTCAAGCATACGTTGCTAATTTGATGAACATCAATCAGTCAAGTGTTTCTAGAGCCGTAGCCAGATATAGGGAAACAGGCATTTACAGTAGAAGACCTGTACCAGGTCGTCTAAGATGTTCTACTCGCCAAGATGACCGCTATTTACTACTACAAGCATTACGTCGAAGACATGTAACTGCGAGACAATTGCAGAACGACTTGGCTAGAGTCAGAAATACTCGTGTGAGTACTCAAACTATTCGGAATAGGTTACAACAGAGTGGATTAAGAGCTAGAGTAGCTGTAACAGCCCCTCGTCTCACTAGGAACCACCGAGTGGCTCGCTTAAGGTTTGCCAGAGAACATGTAAATTGGAACATTAATGAATAGGCCAATATACTCTTCACAGATGAGTCAAGATTTGGTCTTTACACCTCAGATAGGCGTATCTCAGTGTACAGACGAGACGGTGAGCGCTATTCGCAGTGTAATATCAGACCTAGACCTAATTTCGCTGGTGGCTCTATTATGGTTTGGGGAGGCATCTGTTTAACAGGTCGTACAGAGTTAGTACCAGTAGACAGAGGTACACTGACTGCCCACAGGTATATAACGGACATTTTAGAAGAACATGTAGTACCATATGCGCCAATTATAGGAAACGAATTCATGTTAATGCACGATAATGCACGACCGCATGTTGCAATAATCGTCCAGGAATACCTTAACGATGTTGGTATTCCAGTTTTAGATTGGCCTGCGGTAAGTCCGGACATGAACCCTATCGAGCACGTGTGGGACCTCCTTCCCTCCACAGACGGATACGAACCCAAAATGTTGCCCCAGCGGACCTGCATGGACTAGCAAATGCTCTCCGTGACGAGTGGGAGAATTTGGATCAGGCTTATATACGGAGGTTAATCGAATCTCTGCCAAACCGTATGCGAGCGGTCATAAGAGCCAGAGGTGGCAATACTCAGTATTAAAAGCAACTGTTATGACATTTTTCTTTCCAAAATTATAATTTCTTGTTTTAATAAAAATGTCAAGTATGAGTTCTTGTTTTTATTTGGCCTGTATTTTATTTAAACAATCATAGAAATTATATCTTAGAGCGCATTAAAGTATATTTACAACTTTATGCTACAAACAAAGATTATGCGATACTTTTATGATTCAAAACTAAATTATGCGATACTTTTTTGGCGGAGTGTATTTTCTTTTTTCCAAAGTATAATTTATTTTTTATAATATATTTAATGAATTACAATGTGTAAGCACGAAATAAATTAAGTGAACTCTAACAAGAATTTTTTAATATTGTTTACATCTAATCCTCTTTTTACACGAATTTTTTGGGAACGTATCTATCGTGTAAAATGAGAATTAGGTGTATATATAACCAGCGCTCGGTTTTATTCACCCGCAAATTTTGCCATCCGTTTGAACATATTGCTGTAAGATATCACAGCAAACTAAAAGGTTTGCGCATCGGTGATACATATTGTATATCAGGACAGAAACTTCCCTATAGTATTGGTAGCCAAAGTGTTAAATTAGAATTAAAGGCAACAATCTATGGTACACATCTACTTTTTCTGTAGAGTATAAAACAGAATATGTTTGGATTGGCACAGTATCATTCATCCACTTACTGTAGCATAGACAACACGTTTTTCTTTAATATCAGTTTTGAGTATATGTTGCGATTTAGTCATGATTCTGCAAAAATTAATTCCGATAAATTAAGATCAGATTATTCAGATTTACTATAAATGCCACTTTTATTCGAATCATTTGAGAATTTATAGGCCACCTAATCTTTACCCATACCTTTAAACTTTTACAAGGAACCCGTAACTACGTAAACTTTGTTTCATAATGTTATGGAAATTGTTGATAGGAGTGTACTCTCGATTCTGAAAATTTATTACCGACATTGCTATTTTTTGTTTGCACATATATCCGAGCCCAAGTGAATGCTTAACTTATATACGCTTCTTGTATGGTAGAGTTGCGAACGCGTTCAACGTAGAGTCGTAGACATGGCCGAAGCAGAAAACAAGAAGGAGCATCGCGAGAATGACAATTACCGAGGGAATTCGCGGAAGAGTGGGCGAGGGGACAGAGGCACGCGAAGGGGGAAGGGTTCCTGGTCATCTGTATCGGGATTGGTCGGTGGTGGTCAGACTTGTTATTGATCTCAGGCGGCCTCAAGTACGAACCCGCCGACGATCCGCGGTACGCTAGCTCTGCTCCATGCTTGTTGTTCCCGGAATCCGAAGTCGACTCCTTACTTACGTTATATTTACAAAGCCGGAGCTCTGGTCGCGTGTACGAAATGCATGTTTTTCTCTTATATATGTGCACCTATTATATGTATAATTAACTGTTGCTCCGCCTTATTACATAATAAATATTAATATAATTTGAATTAATAACGGGAACTCGTAAAGCAATATAATTATCATACCTACAACATACATATTATATGTATATAACGTGTTTAACAGAATCAGAAAATCGACTTAAAGATATCACCGTGTGTATGTTTTACACGTTCACGAAAATAGAGAAAGAAACAAACAAGAAACACGTTGTGCTGTATTTTTGTGTTGTTATTGATGAAACGTTTAGAATTTAGGTATTTTTTTAAAAATTTGCTTTTAGGCTATCACGATCTACTAAATACTGCATCCCCATTGTAATATCATCAATCTGCACGAAGAATATTGCCAAGAAAAGTTAGTTTCAGATCATAAATTTTTATATTCAAATATTACATCACAAAGTCTAGTTAAATATTTTTCAAACGTGACATTTAATAATCTAAATAGACATATATACATAATCCTATAGTTTTGTACTGTTTCAACATTTATTTTACTCTTTACTAGTATGGATAAAATGTTCTATTTTCTATCATTGTTTTTCTCCTGAAATATTTCATTTATGGTTTAGCTCCACACTTTCCCTTTTCTACTTCTTCCTGCTGCCCTGGTTTCCCAAATTTTTTCACTTGTCTGGTGATGTTCATTCTATCTAAATGCCCAAACCGTCTTAGCTTATGCTCTTCTATCTTCTCTTTTGTTTATAGTTATCTATTGTTTTTGACTCCAAGTACACTTTCTAGACATTTAAAATCTCTTTTGCAGTTTTCTTAATTTCTAGTTAGTTAGGATATTCAGTTTTCGTAACTATAAATTAAGACGGGAATATATCCTGTGTTGTAAACGATCATTTCTGTTTCTAACTTATTTCTTTGTGAGAGGTGGAAGTATTGGCCGATACTTCATTAGGGTTCAAATTTGCTGGGTAAACATTTAGGGTCTATTCCATTTTTTAATGACTAAGCTTTCGGTATAATTTACAACTTCAATTACTGTCCCGGATAAGAGTTATAAATTGTATCGAAACAGACATTAAAGAATAGAGTAGACCATAGATATTTGTTTGAATTGTGCACCCAGCAAATCTCTACTGAACGTTATTTGTTTGTGGTTAAGAAAAGTATTACACCTGAAGCAGTATTTTAGTTACTGATTTATATTTCATCTTCTTTCCCGACCGTATAAATATTTATTTCTTCCGTATCTGTAGGAAAAAAAAAATGTTGGCTCTTATTTTCTCGATGTTCAATTCAAAGTCATAATTTATGACTTCGCTGTCCAATATTCTCAGATTAATCTTAAGTATGTTGCATTTCTCGGCTACTAAGGCTAGCTCATCAGTACCAACATATCAATTTTGAGGGAATGCATCCGACCACTTATTTCTTCATGTGTTCGCTGCTGTTCTACTGCTGAATACTCTATTTTGTCTTATCCCTTCGTATGTGCGGAATGGTTGTGATACCAGATACTGGGTTCTAGTTGCATTTGTTGGATTGTGGTACTCTTAATGGTTTTATTAAATTTTCATTGAGTGCCTTTCTTTTTAAACTTTTAAAAACTTTTAAATGCTTTCTTGAGGTTGACTTCAAGAGCTGTATCGACTATAAAGCACATCAAACTAGCAGTATACTTGTTTTCACGTATAGGTCTTTCTACTATTTGTTGGCGTCTGAGCACATGGTCTTGAACTTGCTGAATCAAAATATATCAAAAGATATTTTCTGGTATAACTCCTATACACTGTCCGAAACTATTCAGTGCTGACATAAATATTACCCTAATCAATATAAATTATAATATAATTATGTTAAAGGCAGAAAGTAAGTATTTATGCTAGTCATGTAATTAACATGCCCTTAAAGCCAAGATTAAATGTAGTTTATTCCAAAATTAAACAATTTTCTAGACATAGTAAAAGATACAATTTTATTATGGATTGTTAGTAAAATTTTAATTTAATATAATATAGATAAACCGACAAAACAAGACAGTGAACCGCATCTAACTAAAGTAAAGCCAAATTTGACAACAAAAAATTTGAAACAGCGTAAATACCCTGACCATATACTTTTTATAATTATAGACATAATATAGGCAAATATTATTGGTAGTTAAAAATACCGATAGTGGTCAGAACTACTATGCAATTGGTAGGTGTCAAAGATTCGACATTTTTTTCATAACTCTAATTAGATATTAAAAATGGCAAAACGTCACCTTATATAACTCTAAGATACCCAACCGTTGAAGACGTTTTCCTCAAATGCACAAAACTTTTTGCTAAATGTGAGATGAAAATTTGCTGTTTTATGAAAATCTACTTTACGCTAATGCATAATCTACATTCTAAAAGATAAAATTGGTTTTACATTTGATTTATATCACATATTATTCATGTAAAGCTTAACTTTCAGCATCTTTTCCTATAAATATGGTACCAAATGGCTCATGGCTTCTTTACATTACAGACTACTTTCCGACAACGTTCGCTTCAAATTTTAAAGATAGATACATGGTGGTTATTAGACGTTAGATTACATTTTTCTGTAAATATATGTCAATACACCATCAGCAGCGTATAATCTCAAATTATTATCATCTGCAGAAGAACGTCGTTTAGATTTGTTTCACTTAGGAATCTCCAAATAATAAACATTTTTTCCCATTTGTCATTTTGATGGTTATCCCCTATGTATTCACATTCTTTAAACTAGGAGCTTTTGTCTATCAAATAAAGTTGGTACCTTTGGCCCACATTCCTTTCCAACTTTCTCGCCATAGGTTTCATGTTATAGGTCGTCTAATGCCTTATTGTCTTCCCAATCATACTGTTTCAATTTTATAGGTTGGATTTTCCGCATTGAATTGGTTTTGGTTTAATATAGAGCAGATTTTATTCTAGAGTTAGCTAAGAATCTAATTCTACAGGATCTTCTTCTAATTTTTCAGGGGAATGTCAGCTGCTCCAAAAGTTATGATTTTCGTGAAAGTTGTGTAGTGGAAAGTCATGTTTTCTATTAATTTCTCATCTATCAAACGTAGCCCGACATTTGGTCTCATCAAATATTCAGGTTCTGTGTAGATGCTTTTTGAGTTTGCAGTAATCAGAAAACAGAAATCATTTTGATATTCTTACGGTTATGCAAGAAGAAACTCTTAGAATCGAACGTGATTAGGTAAAATGCACTCTATGCATGTATTAAATTATGGATATTGTGCCAGTATTGGAGCTCTCACTGGTTTGTCCAGAAAACCGATTTTCTCTTTAATAATCGTAGGTATTATATAAATGGCAAGTTTTGGTCTCTGAATCAGCTTTCGAACTTCCAATCTTGCAAGAGAATCTGGTTGCTTATTTTCTTGAATGAATGTTCGGAGAATAGATAGATTTTTACTATTCCCAATGTACTTATTTAGGATGTTTTAGATCCAGTTATAGGCCAATACCATTCCATAAAATTCCACCAAGGTATTGAAATATACAATTTATCGTTAACTAGCACCAAATTTAAAATATTACTCTCACTTTAACAACACAGTTTTGTTGGCGGACGACATTCCATTACTAACTTGACTGAATCTGAAAAGATGTCTTCAAGTGGATGCGACTTGTATAGACATTTCGAAAGCTTTCGATTCTATTGATCTATATAGCTTTTAACAGATTTCAATCAAATTATTTCATTCTACACCTGGCGTACAAGGCTTCAATTTAGGACCTGTTGTTGTTTAGTAATTTTATCGAGGACTTTCTGCAATCGATTACTTGAATGCAGGGTGTTAACATGTGCGAATGATATGAAGATTTTCTCAGAAACATGGTGTTCTTTTGACTGTGAAGCGTTGCAATACAAACTAAGAAGTCTTTTAAACTGCGATTGGTACAATACGAATCCCCATCGGTTTCAAGCTGCATTTATTGCTGCTCTATGCTCTAGTGCTTTAAGCACTGTCTGATTGTCACTGAAAATTTTGATTGACTTTTATTTGATGTTTTTATTCAAAACCTCTCTAGCATATATCTGAATAGCATGAATTTGGACCATTTTTTCACATTATTTTCCATTAAGAATTTATTCTTTTGGCCAGGATTGTTTTGGAATATGATTTTTAGCGATATCTTTTGCCTTGGCTTAATTTGGCTACATAAGTTATTTACTAATTTCTTTGAGCACGTTTGTATTGCCAATTGTAAAGGAGTTCTAGTCAATAGGCTTTGGTTTACTTTCTATCCAAGTATTTTTTTTTAAAGATTTACCCCTTCCTCATACTTGAATATATTACATTTCTTACTTGACTATTCTTATTAAATGTACTGAACATGTAGTCATTGTGACAGTAATTTTACTAATTTTTAGTTGCTTATTATATTTTCAAATTAGGTAGCTTACCAATGACGAAAGTACTACTCTCCAAATGATCTTTAAAGCTTCCTAAATTCATAGACATATTATGGAAACTTAGTTGTTTCTTTTTTTACTTGTTAGTGTATTAACTACCAATATGAATGCAAACTTGTATACAAACTAGCCTTTGTGATGCTTCCACCAAATATCTTTCAAATTATTCGTTTCTCACTACAACTAACGAATGTTTCTATTGCTTCAGGTTTAGAAGCGCAAGTGCAGGACTCTTCTAAAGATCTTTATTGGTTCTGAAAGGAAGTGCGACCACTAGTGGCTAGTGTAAATAATGAAAGTACAAACTATGAACTAAGATATTCGACGACCGGAAGATACACGAATAAATAAATTTTATCGACTTTGCAATATCGTACTACAAAGATGACCGTCGAAAGAAGGATTAGAGAAGGAAGTCGAAGAAGGAAGATGATGCAAAAAATATGAGAAACACACGCAGTGAATGTTCCTTAAATTATAATTTCGTATAGAGACTGTCCGAGTCACAGCTCGCAATTAGTACTGTTACTCCTCTGTTGGCAAGTGATATGTTGTTAGGGCCAATCTAAGACACTTAATTATTAGGTATGTACATGATGTGTATTATTAAAATATAATATTAATTATTATAATGTCGAGCATTGTTCGTGCAATAAAGTAGCTGCTATTGACAGATTGTCTCGAGTTTCATATTTCCATCCAAGTTCGTCAAAACCCTACAATATTTTACTCGGTAATTTTTATTAAAAATAAAGAAACGTGGCGGTTTCATAACATCAAAAGCGGCTTTCATCGGTTTCTACAGCAAATTTATTTATATGAGCCATGTAAAAACCCATCACCTGTTCAAAAAAATTTAATACCAGAGAAAACAATCATAGTTTCGTGGGGATGAATAATTCAAAAGATGGCCTCATTCGTGCCTGCTTTTAACTCGACAAGGACAAAACGGGCGCAAAAACTTTACGAATGTCAACTTAAGTACTTAATGATAGCAACGGCAGGTGCCTGATGCTTTCTTTATCCTATGCGACATAAACACATTCCCGCGGCAGTTTCGAATGAAAATTGCAAAAAATAATTAGGTAAGCTAAAATAAAAATATAAGATCCTATGCACCTCTGCGTATGGAATACAATTTTTTGTGTGAGGGTTTGTATAGCAAACAGATATTTATTTATATTAGATACGGTTCAAGTTGTTTGTCATACAAACATTTTTTAATAATATGTATACAGCCAGTCATAACTAAAAATGTAACACAATGCTGGCAGTGGTTAGTTAGGCATACCCTAATCATTCTATTCCAAACGAAAGATGTCAGGTTGACAAGACATGATTAATTACATTTAGGAAGTTCCTCTTTAAAAGTGCTCGGGACAAAATGTTTTAGAAACCAATGGCTTTATCTCAGCAGATAGATTTAGTGACTTGTCTGGGTTAATATGTTAATAGTAATTTTTACGGTATCCTTTTAGATTTAAATTATTTTAAATTTGAAATACCTCCCTATAATGTTTGATGATATTGCTGAAGACCAGAATGGTAAATTAAAAGAATAGAAAGCTGTTGTTTAATAGCTCTTAATATAGCATAGGTGCAAGACACGATAATTATAAATATTTAATCAGTTTATAATAACAAGAAAGCATTTGACTAACGACTTAATAATACTTACTGACGACGAATATAATCTATTAAATCTATTGTTATTAGCACAAAATTTTATCAGAAATACAAGTTTCTAGTCCGCGTCTAACAATAAGTTAATAGCATAAGCAGTCATAACTATTATCAACAGTAAAAGCTAATTATTAAATGTATAAGTAATATAAATTGTATTTCCATAGAATTCTACGTATAATGAAAATATCTTTTGTAGTTATTCTGACGAATAGCATCATTGTTTCTGTGAAAGGGGCAGATGCACTAAATTGATATCGCTTTTGCTACATTTTTGAGTAATTAAGAGTGTTCAATACTGTCTGACTGGTTGCGTGGTTTTCTCTGTTCTGTAACGATACTTCCATAAGCTCTTGAGTACCTACATGACACTCAACGCTTAGGAAACAAAACCAAAACACGGATTTGTTTAATCCCGACACGAATTAACTTGTTGAAGGTGTTACCGGAAATACTAAAAAAATGATCTTAAATCCTTTGGTGGTTTAATTCAATAACTACTTGGAATTCGAAATTTATAGCTTAATGTGTCAGCTGGACCGATCAGTAGTACTTTCCATGGAGTTAATCATAATCAAGATGTTGCGAATACACAACAGCTTTGTAATGTTAAAGTTTTGACAGTTTCTAGGTGTGAATCAGTTCTAAATGGACAACACTAAATCCGTCATTGCCTGCTTTCGACAAATCAATAAACATAGAGAGGGCGGGTATGTTAGCATCGATTAATTGTAAAACTCCCCGAATATAATTAAAAAGTGCTGTGTTAATAGAACGATTTGGCAAAGAACCATGTTGAATACTAGAAAATAAGTTAAATATAGTAAAATAATTAACTAGTTTGTTTTTTATGATCCTCTCATAAAACAATTTATTTCCCTCCTTATATATGTATGTAATTGCAACAATCGGAGGCGGCCAACATCCGTATTCAAATGTATAAAATTACCACATCATAATGAAGCTGAATTGAAGCGACACATTACTAATATAATTATTGAATTTAACGGAGTGAATCGGAATTTGAGAATACAATCTGGGCGGGTGTGAACTATAATAAATTTTCATCGCTGTCAGAAGCAGAAATCCGGTAGTCCTTTGCAAATTTCCCACTTCTCCATAATGACCACGTGTTAATTAACGTTCACCGCTAGCAAGATTCTATGATGCTGCCGATTCACATAGGCCCTATGCTGTGCGACTTCAGGTGTCCATATGGGCCGCACTTGTGATCTAGCGGGCGATCATCAATCAATGGAGAGATACGACACAAAACGCCCTTCTAGTGATAAATTATAGCCCATTTCAATATGTACGGGGGTCGGTTAAAGTTTGTTCCGGCGATATTTTGGTAAAATTAATATTAGGTGAAGGTTATAAATTAGTGCGGATGGAAACAAACCGTAAATTCGGTTGTAATTTAATATTTTTCTGTTGGAGTAATTATATCTTCCTATAGGATGTTCATATTTCCGTCGTTTCTAGATAAATATTTCACGTGATGATATCATAATTTTATACTTATAAAAATGTAGCTTTATTATAAACACACACCCTATGGAACACCGCAGTATCGATTGCTACCACTCTTGTGCGGCGTCTCAGAAACACTTAGTTAATTTAATCAGTGCCTTCTAGCCGTGGATCTTCGGTGCTGCGAAGATAGGAAGCTGCCGTCTCTGTTTCCCCTTTACCACTGCGAGATACCACTTCATAACGAGTTGGCGAACTCTGCGAGCTCATTTCTCAGTGATTACCGGGACCTGCTGTTCCGTATTCGCTTATCCGGAACATTATTAGTACTCACGCTCGGCCAATTGAGTGTAATTGACTTACGTTCATCTTCGATGATTTTGTTCTTATCTTTAATGTGGTATTGGATAACATTGGTATCTGTAGCCAAAGCAGAGGAAGTATATAATTTCTGTTATACTTGTTTATTTTTAAAGGGTCTACAGAAAAGTAAAAATAAGCCATAATTGTTTGTTCTATTTTATTCCGGAAAGGATTAAAACTAGATAAAATATAAGAATTAAAGAAATAAACACACTTAAATATTAAAGCAGGTTACTTTGCTTATCAAAACGGTATTAGTCCGACCATTGTCAAGTGTACAATTACAAAGAACAAGTTACGAATTACCTTTTCTAGTCTTATTCCATAAAAAAAAAACCATTGGCGACTTGATGACCTTTTTAAATGAGCACCCGTTACAAGTAGTGATTTTCATCAATATGACACTCGTGAAAACCGCAACTTTCGTGCACCACAATACACTATGGCTATGACTTCTTCTGGGACGTTCAATATGGGTATCAAAATTTTTAATAGATTACCTACAAGGATAAAGGAGAGTAGAACATACGGAATGTTTAGACATATCTGCGAATTTATCTGCTGGAGAAACTTTTTTATTCCTTAAATGAATTTTTCGCTTAATTCCACAAGGACGATGTTTGCTTTTATGCATATTATTATTATTATACTTTTCCTTGTTCATTTGCTGTTGTTAACTTCCAGAATAATTAATTATGTAAGCTGTACATGTATGACTTATTATATGCACTTCCGTAGCATCTCTATATTTATCTATGGCAACAAAATCTAGGTATAGTATTTAAAATAACACAAATAAAAGTAAAGAAATGTCTTTATGGAGAAATAGAAATGTTTGTTAAATTAAAGTATTACTGTATATAATCATAAGTAATAATATTCTCAGATGACTTGGTATTATAGGCAGGGGTTCAAAATAATTATGAGAATGCTTTCGGTTCTCAAAACAGTTATGAAGAACCGTTATTTTCCATAACAGTTATTTAGAACCGAAATTCATAAAAATATCGGTTTCGATTATGGTGATATTATCAGTCTTTTTTCGGGTGTATATCGGTTATTTTCGATTTTGTTTCGGTATTTTGGATAATTTGTTATTTTTGTTTTGTAAGAGTTACAATTATATGTTGTCTATTGTCGTTTCTGAAGCTCATAAACAAATCCTCAAACTTATAGGTTGTCGTCTTACTGGTACATCTCCTAACATTAGTAGAAGTTTTAATATAAATACTATACCCGACATTGGAAGTTGTGGCAAAAAAAAATAAATGTGATTTTTATAAGTTTGAGAGTTTGGTTATCGGTTTCAAAAACGATAATACGTAGATCTTGAGCTATATCGAAGATATCGGCGGATATAATTATTACTGCCATGTCGTGTTACTGGTACACTTTCTAACATCAGCGGATTTTATATAAATATTGCCCGCCAATTTTTAAAGAGATTAAAGTTGTGTGGGAAATATAAATTGGAAGGTTTGTTTATCGACTTCATAAATGACAGCACGTAAATCTAGAGGAATGCCGAAGATGTTCGCGGATATAATTATTACTGGCATGTCGTCCTTTCCTAACATTAGCGATAATTTTTATGATTACCCGCCATTTCTGAAGGATATTGGGAGCTGTGAGAGAAAAACACAAATATGGGACGATAGTATAGTGATAGTTTTAAAATTATAAAAAACACCAACAGTAAGGAAGCTCACTTGAAATGTAAAAAGTGGATAAAAAGTTCCTTCATTAAATTCAGGTAAAGGATAGACATAGGTCTATCCCAGTGCTTGGCAAGGTGGTACCCCATACGGGCATTCTCGCGCCTACCTAAACCTAACGCCACGAAAGAACGATTGGAGCGTTTTTATAAGTTTCTCGGCGAGAACATGCTTGCGATACGGAGCACACGTAGTCATATTATAAATGTAGAGAGATTTTCTTCAGAACGATTCTCTAACCTATATATGCACCCTTATTTGTAATGATCCGTGAGAATTATTACTGTTTCTTTAGTTTTGGGAAACATATCAAGAACAAATTGAAAGTTATTAATATCCTAAAACCTCTATATCTAGATCACACAATAACACACTATAACAAGTCATATCTAGCCTAAAACTAGAACCTAGAACCGAAAATAACCGATCTATACCTAAAATGAAACCGATATAGAACCGTAACCGAAACTGATATTAGGTCAGAACCGTTATAATAATAACTGTTTTGGGATTATTTCGGTTCTCATAACTGTTTTAATCAGAACCGATATATAACAGTTTGAAACAGTTATTTTTGGAACCTTTTTAATCCCTGATTATAGGTTTCTCGAATAATTTTGCTTCTGGTGGTCTTCCATTGCCAATAGATTATACGTAATGTCAGCTGTTATAGCCACTGCACTGAAATCTGCAAGCGATTGCGCTTTCTTTAGCGATAATTTAATAATTCATATTTCTGCGTTCTATTGCTAACAATAAGTATGGTATTGTTTAAGATTTAGTAAAGTTTATTATCGATTATTCTTCCACTGAAGCTAGGTCTATTATAAAGAAGATACTGAGATTGATTTTCAACTTATTTTCCATTAAAAACAGCATTTCTGATGGAACTGCAAAAAAATATGCAAAAATATCCACTAAAGTTTGTTGGAAGTGTGTATGTTATGGAGTGTAGAGGCCCAAGGACGGGACCCTAGAGAATCCTGTATTTGCTGAGACTGCTGGGGATCACGATAGATCTCAAAATGTCGCGGTAAAATAGACCAGTTCCCCCACCTCTAATCGAATCTAGCTGAGACTATGTGTTATACCATTCCGCCAGTAGCATCCAATTTGTTAGATAACTTTTTAGCAGTTTTAAGGGCGCGTTTGTGATCGCGTATGAATTTTATGTACAGTAAGAAGATTATATTCAAACCGAAATATCTCTATTCTTGCCATATAATTATCCTGAAAGACTACCCTACTGGTGGCCTGCGATCATGTCTGCAAATTCAATGATGGAGTGTTTGACCTGAGAACCTTTTTTACTCTATATTTCTACTGAGATGTTAATATATGTATACATCAGCATAGATCCGGTTTTGTTACTATTACAGTATTACTCTGTAAATTATGGTAAATACTTTTACTTTAAATAAAAAGATAAATCCTTCTGACTGCATTCAAAGGCCCGTAAAATAAATCCTCTTCTGGCAGATTTATCCGCGGTATTAGTAAATGTGAAAATACGGCACATTACTTTCGTTTCTATTTCTTCCTCCTTCTTACAGTTTACATATAAACTCATCCGTAGAGACTCCTATTATGTGTAGATAATTCCTTACACCGCGGTATAATCTTAATAGACCCGTCATTGTTCTAAGCTATCTTCGCTTAAATGTCAACGCAGACAAATATTGTGACTGTTCTTTCACCATCCGTAAAGCTGTATATCTGTCTAATAACGTCATGGTGAGAACCTAGTATTAAGAACCAAAAAAAAAAATGACATGTTATAACAATAGTACTAGGCAGGATAGAGAATGGAGGAGTACGATTAAAAATCAATGAACAGAAAACCATGATAATGAGCACTAAGAGACAATTACAATAAACACAAGTTAAAATTGGCCAACACTAGTTTGAAGTAGTAGATAAGTGGAAGAGAACATACGGAGAGCCAATAGAACATATTATGCCTGCAAGGCATAAGCTGCGATATAGACAGGCACTCCTGTATGCTGCAGAAACAATGACCCTAACAAGAAAAGAAGAAAACGCATTAAGAATAACATTATTGGAAGACTATGAAAAAAATCCCAGGTCGTATTAAAATTGGGGATCAAGGGTATAGAATAAGGAAGAAAAAACAGAGAAGTACAAGAGGATATCGTGAAATTAATTAAAGCAAATATAATAGAACGTTTGGGGCACATTTGGAGAGCTAGAACAATGTTGGAAAATAGTAACAATGGTGGAGTAAAGACGAAACAGTGGAAGACAGCGAGGTAGACCAAGAAGATTTATTAAAGGCTGGATGTCTGCAACTGGAAAAGGAAAGTGCATAACACAGAGGAATGATGGAAGATTGTCCGTAATGGAAGAACTTACGCATGCTTCCGGCAAATTATAAAATTTCATAAATTCTTACATAAATTTCACCAAAAATTAAATTTAACTTGATTGGTCTAAGCATGAAATTATGTGATTGTTTGTTCTTTGAATAGATGAACACAAAGCCACACTGATTACAAGTAAAATACGTTTTAAGGAAACTAATGAGCACATTATCACATCCAGGTATGCTTTGTTTGCTTTTCTTATTGCGTTGTCCTGCTATAACTATTATTATTCAGTAAAAATATTCCAATAAAGCCAAGTAACATAGACTACAATAAAAGGTAGAATAGCTTGTGAATAAAGCTCTTCACTTACTTTTCTATACATTTATATTCGTTGCCATACAATGTTTACTTTCCAAACAAAAATATCGTAACACAATACTGAGATTCCGAATTCTTCTTTGGTTCTAACATCTCCACCCGCGGCTGTACCATTCGTTGGAAGATTTACAGCTGGTAAATGCTAGTGTTTCTCTCACGAAAACCGCCTCGTATTACTGTTTTACTTTTCGTGTCATCCGTGGATTTAGAGATTTGTACAAGGCGTTAATTTCTCGTTCGTTTTTCTCTATTTCGGTTACGATTGTGAAAGGATACGGTAAGTTTATTTACGACGCGACTGGAGGAAAAGCAAACAGGCGAGCGTTCACCGTCGCACTCCTAGAAGAACAAGAGGGCGAAGGTATTGTTTGGCAGCCGGGCGTGATGAACGCGGTAGTTGGTTTTTAAGTTCGGCGCGTCGTTATTCCTAGACGTAGACGATACAAAAAAAAGTACCCGCGCTGTGCAGGCATCGCGCGTCAGCAGGGGTCGCTATTTTCGTATACGCAATTGTCTCACTGATTAGAGTCGTGATTTATCTGACAGTCGGTACCGTAATTGCATCACGTCATATCTCAAGATTCTAAATTATCTCGGTCATATGTATGGGGTTCCTCTACACACCATGGCTCCCTTATTTATAATCTTGTCCCGTTCCATATAGGATGCTATTTTAGATAATAATATTTTAAATTAATCGCTAATACTAATGTCTCTTGGGTAAATTCTTTCCGAACCATTGCCCAAAAATAGAATGTTTAGAGGAATAAGTGATGGTTAATTTTATTTATTCTTGGGTTGGTAGCTAACTAGTATTGGAATGCTAAAATCAAAGAAACGCAGTAATTGCACAAAATATAAATGTAGAAGATCACACAGCAAAGAAAGACATAATAAAGGATTTTCCGAAAGAATTTCCAAAAAGTTTAATCGTTGAAGTTATAAGCTAATCATTGGTTGAATGACACCAACGTTAGCTTATATTTTATTAAAACATTCAAGAAGTTTATGTAGGGTGGAGTTTTGAGATCCTCCATTATGATCTGTCTTTTTATGCTTTAGAAGGTATATCAATACCAGAGAGGTAATAGCTACAAATGTATGAAGAATAATTGATTATAAACGTAAAAGTCAGTAATCAGGAAAATATTGAAAATTTTAAAGATTGATGGATAACTTAAGCAATTGCCAAAGATGTACTTACAATTAAGGAAAAAGACAAAACAAAATACAGTCCTAAAATGAATTCCGTCAGTACATTGGGAAGGGTTCTTATACGGAAATGCGAGCCTTCTATTATATTGTCGCATATTGCACATTGCATTACGGTGATTGTGAGTGTACTTGCAAAACAGCCTCAGTCAGCAGGCGGTGTAAGTAGACCTGACTAAGGACCACAGGTAGGGAAGCCACAAAAAGGGTTATAATAATTAGTCCTTAAATAGTCTTTTATAAATTAACATCTAAGAACTAAAATAAGTGAATAAAGTTAGTTATAGGATCTACACACGGCGTATCAATCTGGTAAAATACCCCCTACGAGCTCGAGTTACCTCGACACCCACAAGGCTGTGTCACAATATGTATATATCAGAATCTATTTTATCATCTCCCAATCCACATGCTTCTTCATATTCTTCCACAACATTATCTACATCAAAGGATGAAAATGATCTATTTTCATTTGCAATCTCCGTTGCATGTTGACGAAACATATCTTCAAATTCTAAACCATTGTCAGTTTCAAGCACAAAGGAAGTTTGATGAACGCTCGTATCACTACATACCTTTTATTGAATTTTGTAACTCAATTCCACACGGATCATTTCTAATTAATTCTTTTTCATTGTACTTAATTATATGTAACTATTAGCCAAGGAACAATATTACCTTTTATTAGATTAATGTGTACTGTCTTGCCGTTTTGCACTGCAAAATACTACAAATTACCAACAGTTCAAACGCATAGCCTACTTTTATAACAACCTTGTTTAAACGCCCTTGGAAAGAGCGCTGCAAAAATAGAATGTCGAGTCAACTTTGGGGAGGTGGATCGGCTCTATGATATGAAATAGACCGATTCATGCATCACACAACCTTTGCAATTTAAGGCAATGGCAGCGTGGAGTCCTGTCACCCTTGCTATGGTACCTTGTGGTGGATGACTCGCTTTTTGATCTACGGACGGCGAGTTTCCACGCACAGGGCTACGCTGATGGTATCACCATCATGGTCTGCGGGAAGTTTGAGGACATGATATCCCAGAGAATTGGCACTCAAACTGGTGGAGAGATGGTGTCAACGAGAAGGGTTAAATGTGAACTTTAGGAGGACGACTATGTTGCCGTTTACTTGGTGGAGGAAGCTACCAAAACTCCAGTGTCCAATTACCTTCAGCTCTAAGATACTTGCATCTTATGAGATTAAATACCTAGGTGTTATTTTGGACGCAAAACTGACGTACACATGCTACGAATCACGAGGGCCTTTTGTGCTTGTAGAGGAATGTTTGGTAAAACGTGGGCGCCGAAACCTGCAATTTTGCATTGACTGTACATGAAGGTTACGTGATAAACGCGCTCAGTAACGTCCAGAGGATTGGAGCCATGGAGACAATTTTTGGGCTTACGCCCGTCTTCAGCTTCACTAGGAAATACCTTGTAGATATTTCTAGTAGCGAGACTGCAAAAGCTTACGTCTGCAAACCGAGGCGTGGTCCCTATCGCTGGTTTGTGAATAGCGAAGCCATCAGTTTAGGGAACGCCACCTCCATTTTCCAGGCTGAAGTTATAGCCATCCAGACCTGCACAGAGGGCGTCTTAAACTGCTCGTATGAGAATGAATCGGTCGAAAATTTTTTTCGACAGTCAAACTTCCCACAAGGCGCTGCAGGGTGTCAAATTCGTGTCCGAAGTAGTAGCACGGTGTCATAGGAAGCTCGAAAAATTGACGGAACATTACGTTGAGATGGGTTTTAAGGCGCTCTGAGATCAGAGGCAACGAAATTACTGACAAACTAGCTAGAGATGCTAGTGAACGACCCTTCACAGGTCCAGAACCGACGTGTTGGAGTTCTTATAGCGGCATCAAAGCCTTTGTCAGATCTGAACTCGCTGCTGGTCACCACTCTTACTTGAATGGATTTACCGGCGCGAGATATTGTAAAACTCTCGGGACTCATTCAGATGACGAAAGACTCCGCAAGACAGTTTTTATGAGCAGGGACAGACTAAGACTACTTACGTGAGTCTTAACTGGCCACTGCGCACTGAACAAGTACCTGCACCGCATGGGGCGACTGTCCAGCAGCGGACAGGGAGAGACGGAGTCATTTAGGGGTCGCTCGGTTAGATGGACCCACTAACACATCATGGGGGCACAATAGGTCTTCTGGCTGAGTTGCTTCATGGTATAAACCAGCCCATGAAGGTAAAAAAAGGACATAATATTATTGCCTTTAATACGTTTTTCTTGTTATAATTTTGGTTAGTTCAGCAATATTTTGATGACAAAATTTATTTATATGTCGCTCCCTCTGTGCATATACCTAGATAACTAGATGCTCCTCGATAGCTGATGCGCAATACAATTTTTATGAAATATGACAGCTAAAAAAAAACACGAGGTATAGTTTAATATAATACGATTTCGCAATCGCATTTGTATATTTAATTATGCACATATATAGTTTATTTTACAATTGTGTATTGTTACATCAACTAAAAACACTCAAATATTCTATGACAATAGTAAACTGCAAAAAACAAGGGAAAACAAAGGAAGTTCACGAACTGTAAATCCTGGATTCTGACAAAACTTTGTCAGTTTCTAGACTCCATGGAGTGTCACTCAGATACTCGATGATACTGCGGAACTGTTACTTTACGGGGTGCAATTTGATTTTGAAGTTCTGCCTAAATATCGTTTATCCAAAATAAGTTTTAAACGATGAAAGATGAAAAAAAGAATATGATACATCACTAAAAACACCAGAAAAGACAATAACTATTTTACTATTTAGCTGGTAGAAGTTTTTATTACGAGATTTTATATGATTCTCAACTTCTACAGACAGGTAATATGACTTTGGAAGAAAACAAAAATTTGTAAAAAATAAAAACATGTTCGGATTAGCAGCAATTTAACTGAAGAAATGTAAAATATTGTGACATTACATAACTATAAATAGCGAAGTGTATCAACTAGGTATATCAAGGAATTCAATTTTCGAAAATGTTAAAATAGAAGTATAAATTATTTGTACACAATCCAAGGTACACATTATAACTATTTCATTATTTTGGGCCTCCGAATTATGTGCCAGTCGTTAAAATGTCAAAGAGATAAAATACCTTGATGAGCATGCGCCTATATTTATACTTAAATCGAACTCCTCATCCGTATGCGATTTGGTCTGCCTTTGATACGGATGCCTGTCGTTCTGATCGTCGTTCGGTCGTATAAAGTTCATGAACAGCTATTTTGACGTTGTGCTTAAACTGTAAACTATTAAATGCTACCATCGGCGTTGTTTTGACGGTACACATTCCTGAGAACCTTTCGTGGTATCTATCTGAGAATGTGCGTCTATAAATATGTATGCGACAGGTATGCTGTTTGTACAGCGACATGAATAAAACAAGTAATATCGCGAGGGAAACACAAACGAATTGGAAAAAAATGCGACGTTACGATCACTAAAGTAGACAATATAAGAGATCATCAAAAAAAAAGTTGAATTAAAATGGAATGACGAACAAGACCATTCCTTAGTTTTAAGTCTAGAATCAAAATTACTAAATTTAGCCAATTTTTCCGACGATAAACACTCTAACAATAAGATAAGTACAAATCATCCTAAATTAAACAAATACTTAATCAGCTAATACATTAAAATATACATTTAATAAATTAGTTTGAACATTTTATTCGTAATAAACTAGTCAATTTTTACTTCTTGATTACAAAGAGAACAACAACGTTATTATATAGGTACCTGTACTGCAAGTTGCGCTAGGAAAAACTATTCCTGAAATGTGGGAAAGTAGGGTAAGCATTTAGAAAATGAATCGGAAAGAAACCAGCACAATGAAAAGATAACTTAAACACGCGTTTCACACGTTTGAAATAGCAAAAGTTACACAAAATTGTAAAATTCTAAGAAAATTAAAAAATCAAGTAGTGAGATTTAATCCACAACTTAATTAGCCATCGCACAGTTTTAATAGAGAGTGAAAAATATAATTATAAATAATATTAGTGATACAATATGAAAATAAAGCAGAGTTAATTACTTGGCGAAAGTGCACTGTGCAACTCAAGGGCGCTGCACCTGGGATCATGTGAAATCGAAGAGGGAGAGTTACCTAATCTGGGGCCTTCGGACATTCTGCACTCCTTAAAAGGAATCTGACTGGACGGCCAGCTGTAAATACAGCGAGAAGAGGGGACACAATAGATCTTTTAGGTCGGAGTGTACTATTACCCTAATATCACACATACATACTTGGCGAAAATATCCGAGATTTTTAATACCAGAAGAACAGGAGCGAAGCCAAGGATCGATCTTCGGACAAGATATCCACAGATACGGTATCGTAAAAACATATACTTCTTGATAAGTTTGTGATGTTTTTTCGAGAACTAAAAGATCTATGTAGCTATAATCCATTTAAGAACTGCTGATATTCAATTCTATTCAAGTTTCAAGAACGATTAATCGATTTAATTTTGTTTCAATAGATAATTCTTATACGTAAGATAAGAAATGACCATCCATTTTTTCATAATTGTAGGTTAGGTAATTTTTAAGAACGTTAAAACAAGTTTAATTTATCTGTTACTTGTTGATTTGTCATTCTCACCGTTTGTATGATGAAACTTTGTTTATTTTTTATTATTTGATTTACCTATTTATTTTTGTATTTCCTTTGCTTTGTAATCCAATATACCGTTTTCTAAGCATTACAACTTGCACACTTCATCACAAATCTGACGGTAAACTATTTGGTCGATACCAACTCACTTTCAGTTGTATTCAAAGCTGATTCTCAAGTGACCAACGTAAGTGAAAGACACCGAATTAAAGCGGTAAATTTGAAAGTTGATTAACAGCACGGTAAGTAGCAATAATCTAATATTGATTCCTTTATATTCATTTTAAAGTCCTTTAATTTTAATTTATTATATTACAGTACCTATGTATTTAATGTATGAGAGTGATACGATTTGAAACTGGTTATTACCGTGAAGATTGTTGCTAATTTGTCAATTTAAAAAATATATTTATATATACAAATATTATGATTTCCAAGGAATGCATGTTGTGAATGCTGAGAGTTGTCAAAATCATATTAATTAGACAAACTTGAATGGGTATAAAGGTACACGTATTCTGATATCCTCGTTCTTTCTCCTAATTGCATTAAAATGCAATGATAAACGAGGAAGAATCAACGGATGACGGGCACCAGGCAGAAAAGGACGACCGCGCGTGCATCGAAAAAGGATTCATGTTTATACCTTTGGGTCACAATCGTAAATTATCGACGGAGACTACCGACAATACTTTATGTATTCCACAGATCGTTATCTTTATTTCACTAACCTTTACGGCGGACACTTTCTAAGTGAACCCGAGGATTCTGCAACGGCTACCGTGAAGGGATAAATGGTCTGGTGATGTCGTTCGCTGCCGCCGCATGCCGGTCGCTGTATTTGTAAAAATATTCATCGGATCGTCGGCCCGGTTGATTTATTACGCCCTATTATTTATCGTACGATGTCGTTTTTAATAACATGTTCGTTTACATCAATCACGGAATATATGTGCGCGCGTAAGTACGTGGACATATCGAAATGATATACGATGACATGCCGTAAAAACGTTAACATCGCTTAAAAATTTTTATTATAGAATTGTTTTAGAAAATACGCATGCCAGAATATTAATGGGTTGGTAAAATACTTCTTTTTAGGAACGAATTCTAAATCCACCAATCAATACAAATTGATTAATAAAAAACTATACATAACTTTAATAATTTAGGAAAAGAGAAAACGAAAAATATTTATAGGTACTCGTTTAATGTTTAGAACAACATTTTCTAGTAAACATATTTTAAACATATATTATTATTATATAATACAGAGTGGTTGCGAGACCTAGGTTGGAAAATGGCTAAAGAAAAAAGAAACATTTTGTTATTTTTAGACAATGCGGGATCTCATCCGAAAGACGTTCGCTTAAATAATATAAAAATATAATTTTTACCCCCTAATTGTACATCAGCTTGTCAACCACTTGACCAGGGGATTATAAATAATTTTAAAACTTATTACCGAAGTCTAATACTCAAACATCTGCTAGTAAACATTGAAACTGCTGGTACAGCTTTTGAGTTAATAGAGAAAATTACACCACTGGATGCAGTTTATTTGGCAAAAACCGCTTGGGACCAAGTAACCAAAGAGACAAAATTGCTTCCGCAAAGCAGGATTTAATCATGCAAATATGAAGACCAGTTAACTGAGGCTGATATATCTGGCGTACACTGAGAGAAATAGATTGTACTCTTTAACATAAATATAGTATACTTTAATATATTTTATGGCTCCTATAGGGACAATCATATTTTATATTACCGGTGACAATATCTGTATAGTAAATTTCTGTGAATAGTTTTTATTAACTCGTATGGTAAAGTTGGTGTACTATATTTGTATTATTAATTTGAGCATACATGTTAGTAAATGTGAAAAAAATGTCTAGTAGCACTGACTATATTTGATAATAACTGTTAAATTTTTTATTGTACCCAGTATAATGTAATATTTTACAATGTACGATACATGATGCTCATACTTACCATATAGCCTTGTAGTACTTACAATATTATTTTCTACTATAATAATCTAACGTCTCTTAGCATTTAAAATAGTAGATAGTAAACAATAATATAATGGATCATATGCGGGCACTATACAGCGATACTTACCTGTAATTTAAAATATAGTACTATACAAGGTTTTACCCAGTTCATGCATAAGGAAAGTGGAATATTACACAATAAAAACTATAATATTGATTTTATATTTTTATTTGTCCTTAAAACCATTATTACAAAAATCCAACGTGTATTACTTTCATTAACATAACAATCACTAGTAGGTTAGATTTAGGTTAATGTTCTATCAACGCATAAAGTACCCACTACGAAGTATATGCATATATATCTATTACTTACCTTTGAATATATTAATTAACTGTGGAAACCCCCACTCGATTAAAATGTTTTCCACGTTTGCATTCATTTCTGCTTACGATGCACAGAAATCAACGAACGACCAGACACAAACATGCACCGACACGAATACGTACACCTGTATCACACGTACATAACACGTGTCAGTAATTTTGTCGCGGCAAAACAGCTTATTGGTCGATTTCTTCGGTAAAGATCGACAATGAATAGAGCAAGGTGTGGGAAGAGCGTTACAAACATTTATGTTAGAAATTGAATATGCATCGAATACCTGATAATATCGCAGTCAATCGCAGCGACTATCTATATAATCCACGTCATTATATAGGCTTTCAGCAATAGAGTATATTAATTGTTACATCCATAAGATTGTAGATGGTAACATCCAGATTTTGCCTGTTACTATAAGCATGATAAAATCTGGTTATTTTACTCTTAATACGCCACATATTGTCGTTTTGACAATAATTATTTTAGTAATTAACATAAAGAGATTTACGATCTAATTTCTACAATCCATTTTTCTCAGTGTAGAAGATGATTTGCCTCTTAGTGTACTTTCAGATATCCTCAAAAATAAGAATTTATTGAAATTGACGGATAATGAAAACCTTAAGATCCAGATTCAGAACAAGAAATTACGAATCCAGTTGAAATACAAGAACTTTCGGAAGATTCTGCTGTCGATGAGGTTCCAGTGCCAACAGAAGCTATCCCAAATTATGATAAAGCTATTACCCTGACCAAGCAGCTCAAAAGGTTTGTCGAAAATCACGGAGATACAGAGTCTTTGGAGCTTCTTTCTAAATTAGAAATACGATTTCAAGACGCCATTTTAAAGAAAAAGAGAAGACAAACAACAATATATGAATTTTTGCGTCCTTAAAGTAACTATTCATTTCACTGTTTTGTATTACATACTACATCTATGTATCTATGTACATATTATATTATACTTTGTATATATCTAAAGGAAATAAACTTTTTTTTCTTAAGTTTAAAGTTTCTTATTTATTTTAAAAACATTTATATACATATACGATTTAAATGTCTCAGTTTCTTTAATATATTCATTTTTCGTTAAAACACGATTTTTGTTGTATCTACTACATATTTCTTTTCTGCGGACGCCCCTCCTGAACGGACATCTTCAGTTGGTCCCGTTGGTGTCCGTTCAAGGGAGATTTCACTGTATTACAACTGGGAAAAATGTACCATTTAGTGATAACAACAAGTGACCTGTATTTTATACTACTTTAATATCTAGCGAGGTTTAATGTTTGAATGGTTTAAATCTAATTTGTTTGGTGTGTCTCAAGGTATCTCAATAGCAGTGAATGGTAAAGCAGTAAAATGCCGCTGATTACCTTCTTAAGACTTGCCGGTACCCATGCATAACCTTTCTTTAAAATTCTTTTTGGAGGGCATTTTACCAGGCTTGACCTGCTAGACCTTTCATATTTTTTGTGCGAAAAGTGATGTTGATGACATTCAATTCTGCTTACGAATACTTCTAAGTATAAATTTACTACAAATTGCTTGATATTCTCTACAAGAATACATATTTCATATCTTGGTGTGGAAATCATGTACCTGCGAAGTATTTTTTTGGTTAAGTTACAGATTTAAGTTTGTATACATAATTTGCTGTAGCCCTAAAGTTTCTTCAAAGCAAGAGTGCAAAATACTCGCAGTTTACGAGATTTACATTATCTGTATGCAGATACCTATCTCATTAAAAATTTTGAAAGATGCACGGTCAAAATAGAATTCTCATCCAAAGAGAGATCCTCATATTTCATCGGAGGACGACAGGTAAGCGAATGGTATGCGAGCGAGTTCATGGATAATTAAAGGGTTAAACTAGCGAGGCAAAAGGGGTAAAAGTTAATAAACAACTCTATTCCGAAGTACATGTACTGGAAAATTCGTTTCTGGTTCTCATTTCGCGCTGGCGGAGGCTTGCGTCGCTGAAGATTCCCCAACGCACGAATACCGTGACAAATGGCATACTCATTTACGAAATATCCACACCCTGGTCCGTCGTAATTGTTACCACAGTGTCTCCGTACGGTCGACCCGCGGAAACCATTAACATAATAGCGTCGGGCGGGCCTTATCGCCTTCGTCGGACAGGCCATCCTAATTTTTAAAAACGTCAAGCGGCACTGGGAAAAAAGTCGTCGAAAGACGGAAGGTAAACGGTGAGGAAACATGACGTTTCGACTGGTGCGTTGAGGTTTGTAAGACGCCGATATAAATTGTTGACATGGGAAGAGCGATGAGGAACTTGTGCCGCAGTCTGTTGGTGATGACGTGAAGGTATAAAATATGTAATATCATTCCATGCATCGTCGATAAGGACGTTACAAACATACCCCTATTATAATTTACGTATTTATATAAGGGAATGTCCGCAATGAAGGTACTGTTAGCGTAAAATAAACGGGTAATAATTAATATCGATACTATAGTCGGGACGTAAAAGTGGCCGACGGTTAGAAACTAAAATTAGGATTAACGCTGACACGTTTACAACAACAATCGTTAGCTAGCGGTTGAGAAATAACAACACATTAAGAGTATACAACGGGGGACCCTCATCGTTCTGCATGTGCAGGGATGCAAATGCACATGTGTCTTCGAGTAAATCATCATGTGGACGGAAGCAACGGCGACCAAGCAGTCTGCGCAGGAGGAGTCGTTGTCGGACAGTTTTAACTCTGGCTTTCCTTCCTATGCAGCTGCCTTCCTCAGTTCTCCCACGTTTATTATATACAGTGCTATGAACTAAATAATTTCAAAATAAACATTTCAAAAAAGTTTCTCATAATTTTTAATTAAATTTTATGGTGAAGCTAATTTTATTTTTAAGTAATGAATTTCAAGGGTTTTTCAGTAAAAAGACTATGCACTTGAAGAAGAACATTAAAATATCCATGCTGCTATATTTGTATATTCAGTATGTTTGTAAAATAATGTTCAGTATTCGTAACTTTTTTTATTTTGAAAGAAAAAAGAATGCCATTGTTATTAAAAAAAAAAAACAAATGGTGTCATAGCATGTAAACATGTCTTTTATAAAAATAAAGTTTTAGACATGTTTTATCGTTTAAAAAACATCGAAGTTATGAATATTCCGAGTTAGTTAAATGAGCACACTACATATATATTTTCGTCGTTGAATGAACAGCGATATGAGTTTTAACAAAGCAAATTTGGACTATTATAAATAATGAAACTAACCCTATCGATGCTAAACTGGATACAGTTCTTTCTCTCACCGCTGATTAACTTACAGCACAAGTATTTTCCACTGGTGAATGCGCGATAGCAAGGGGCTGTGCTCAATGTAGTGAGACACACTATTCGTAATTAATTTTTTATTGCAATATGTACGCTGTTCATTCAACGAGCTCCGCCTGCCTTTTCGAGCACGTGACGTAAGCTGGCCGTGTGGGGCGGGATTTCCGCCAACAGAAAATAATATGTGTAACATGTATTTCTGTTAAATTGGTTAGTGTATATAGCTAATTGAATAACCTCTCAGCATTCTTGTAGTAATTTTTAGATTCCGTAAACCTGAATAACAGTTGTTCCTTCTTCTTTACTCCCATTACTGCAGATTCAATAAGAAATATGATAAAACAACTAAAAAGCGAATATACCAGGGATGTGTACCACATATTTACACACTTAATAAAACAGCAAAAAGAGAAGTTCAGTACGCCGCTTGCGTATGTTTTTAACAAATACGTAATGGAAGGAGTATTTCCTACATTACTAAAGGTGGGTAAGATCATTCCAGTTTTCAAGAAGCATCATTGAAATAAATGCGACAACTTCCGCCCAGCTAGCACTTTACCAATAATTTCCCAAATTTTTGAAATGCTTATAGCTTCTAGACTTACACATTTCTTTGATAATAACTACAAGGCTGAATGGATTACAGGAAAAGGCGTTCAACGATTAGCGGGAATGCACAAATAGTAGAACAAATAGATGACGCATTTGACTTTGGTATGTGCGCGCAAATGGCTAGGTACTCTTTGTCTCAATATGGCTTCTGACTTTGTGAGTAACAATATCCTATTAAACAAGTCTAATAAATTTTATCTGAGTAATAGAACACAACTTACCGAATGGAATAACTTGCGACTTGGACTTGTGTGCATCAAATATGGGGTTCCTCAAGGATTGATACTTGGGTCATTGCTATTTATAATTTTCATAAATGATCTTATAGTAAATCTCTTTAAAGAAAACGAAATTAGCCTATATGGTGATGATACATCTGTATTAGTAAAGGCTGATGATCCAACGAGCCTTCACGAAGATCGTGTGCAAACAATAAGATCTGCGAGTGAATAAATAAATTAAAAGTTAACCCAGATATCACTAAAATATTAGCACTTCGTGCGGCGGACGGTATTCAATTGGAAATCAAGTTCTTGCCCATCATAATAGACTCTTAGTTAAAGTAGAATCGACATATTGAAAGTTTATCCAGTAGGTTAACCCTCTTAATACAAAATACTAAAATTAGACGTAAAAATTGTCATAACTTTTTAAACACTTGGAAGAGATGTGGCGAACCCTATATCAGGAGACTCGCAAAAATAAGCAGATTTCAAATACACAAAAAGAAGTATAGCATTTTAGAATTTGAAGCTTAAGAATATCTTTACCTTTTCTTAATGCAGGTATTTTACAATTATGTATAGAACCTCACCATTGGAATAAATATTAAACATTTAAAAATTCGAAATTTTCAGCTTTAGAAATTTCCATCCAATAGATGGCGCAGAAATACGGTTTCCATATGGAATATCCCTTCTTGTTATAATTATCTCTGTAGAGTTCTAGGTATCGACCAAATTCAACTATAACATTTTATAATTCTACTTCATATTAATTTCATAAAATATCTGCTATCCTGAACTATGTTAAAAGTTCTAGAATTCTAACCAAGTTGCACATTTATACACCTTTATGTATTAAAAAGAACGGAATAGAATCATGTCCTGCAGTTGATTTTGTTTTCCAAATCAAGTATACTATTGAACGACTTGCACATTAAAAGATTCAGTTGGAAATGTGTTTACATTGTAATGTTAAATTTTTGTTGTACCTACATTCAACGATTTACCCTAAAAGCCTTCTGAGAATTGGATACGAAATGCTTATAGAACATCCTGAGGATTGTCCAATTCTATAATGTCGCGCATCAATATTACTAGTACATGTGTTGTGCTTTCCCGTCTATCCACAGATCTATATCATAAGACGCTCTAATCTTATGCAATCAAGTCTTCTCTTCCAGCAACGTTGCATTGGTCTGAAACTTTACTTGCAACCGAAATAGTGTTTCTAAATAATATTTTCTAATGTTTAAACGCTCCTTTATGTCTTTGGGAGGCCATCTAGGATCTAGATTACCACATCAATAAATCATAAGGGCCAATTTATGAGATCCAATTCAGTGAGCTCATTTACCACAATTTGTTTCTGAAAAATCAGAGTGAGGGTTGTATAAGCACGTTGAATGTTCAAATGTAAACCTAAGTTGCGCTTGAAGTACTTCACTCTGTGTTATTGATTTCCTCCAGTCTTAGAAAGAATAAATACGAAATAGTAACAAGACAAGAAAAGAAATAACAAAGCGAACCTACTTATACTTGCTTAGCGCCTATTGGTCTCTGGCTATCTTCGTTCCAGCTTCTTCGGAAGACGTCCTGTACGTATAAGGTTCCCTCCGAACCGCGTACACTTGCACAGGACAAGACATCGGCGAACAGCATCGTCGCATCTGCAACGCAATAATTCACGATGGAACGCACGACAGGACGAGGCCTACCGAACGAGATGCAAACTCGGCGGGAAAAAATCGAACGCACAATCGTATAAATCAACGCAACAGTCATCATAATCGGTGCATGGGAGCACCGCAGATACAACGGCCGTAAAAAAATACACGCATTCGAACGGTGGCCGGGTGTCTGTCTTTATGTGTGCGTACGTGGCGAAAAAACACATTTGTAAACTGGCACCGCATGCTGACAGTGGGAGTGGTATTTAGAAGGAAAAAATGCCAGGATTTGTTGCTTCCTCTATTTGACATGCGAATCATTTTTTAAATTTAACATTTATATTAGTGGCTGACTGGTGTGCGACCTTCGTGGGGTAGGATACTTCCGCTTGCTTCTGATTGATTATCTTGGGCCTTTTTTCGTATCTAAAGTTTAATCGTATATTAATGTTTTGGATTTGCTGTAACAACCTATTCCTTCACATTTAAATTAGGAGCGAATGTATATAGGCCAGCAATTTTCCCGATTCCTTAAAAAAATTCATCTTTAGAGCCTTTATTTAACAAATTGTTCGTTGGAAAGATATCTCTTATATCTTCTCTGAAAGTGCACAGAAACTTATAGTCATTTAGACATATCTGCAGCAACTGCAAGATTATCTGTGAGATTACAAGCATGTATTATAAATACAGCTGCGACTTTTCACCCGGAATGCAGTGGTGTCGAGTATGAAAATATACTCGGGGGATAGCAATTCGACGAAGTTTCGAACGCAGCAGTTATAGAAATGTGCATTTTGATCACACTGTCAGTAAACCAGCATAAGATACCTCGAGCCGCAATTTAGGTTAATAATTGTAAATTATATCCGGATTAATCTGTGCTTAAAACCAAATAGCAATTTTGTTGCTCTTTAAAGGCAGATATGTCTTTTACTAAATTAAGTGCCGAAGTTAAATTGCAAGCTTTGTTACATCCGCCGCATCTGGGACCTCACATCGGCAATCAGCCGGAGATAAGGTATAAACGGAATTCTAGAACCACCACACCACAGCTATAGGCAATGAAAAGAACGTTCTTTGGATTAACAAAAATATGATACAATTTTCTGTAGAATCAGATGTCAGAAATTTCAACGATCCACCTCTAAGGAAAGGAAAAACCACAGAGCTGAAAAACACTCATGCACACAAGTTTTTATACATTTCATATAAATATAGGTTACAAGCAGTATATATCTATCCCTCGGAGAAAGCCAGTATACGATTACAATATACAGCAGTGTGCATACCGCATATTACAGAAGGAAAAATACGCATAAGGCAATTTACCCGAGAAGGAGATGAAATTTCATAGCCAAATTTGGAATTAACAAGCAATAGGTTACCCTGATGACGACAGTGGAACCTCCCCACTGCTGGAACATCGGATTTTCAAAACCCAACAAACGATGGAAACTGTTCTAATAACATCAACTCACAACCATAACTTTTGATTCAGCCAGCGGATGTTCTATCAAAGAATGATGAGAGGGATATTTTGAGTAGCGTCCTTCATTTGTGACTTCCATGATTCTACGGATATTATTTGGATATTTGGTATACTTATGCAATGGCCATAATTTCTAAAAAAAAAAAACATTTTATTTTTTTCAAACGTTTAGATTTTTGTTAGAATTATTATTAAACCTACTAAATAACTAAATTTCAGAATAAATTTGCATTCTTTTCCTTAGGGTCAGATAGGATAACTGTAAGACACCGTGGTGTTTCTGGAGAGCCTATAGGCTGTTTTGTATACAAAATTCGATTTAGCCGTTCAAAGAAAGACTTCTGTTGTGGTCACAGACAATACTGGAGAAACTGATGTCGATACAAAGAATACTGGACAATAATATATCCATATAATGATCAAGCTTCAATCAAAATCACACAATTGCAAATCTGGACGACATCACTGTCCTTATTAATAGAAGTTGGAGAGCACGCTCTGTAGTTTAATGCAGACCGCTCTAAGGTCTATCCCACTCTGGTGTAAAGAGCATGGACCTTTCTATAAATTCAGCTAAGTCAGCATTCTTTACTAACTAATGAAAGATGTAACAACTCCACACACTAGAATTATTTGACACTGTTGTCAGTTTCTCGGATGAAGCCGAATATCTTGGTGTCATGTCCAAACAAAAATGGAGAAAGCATGTAGGTATATCATTTTGGCGGTGTCGTCACATTCTGACTAAAACTAACCTACATTACTATTAGCGTTTAAGTCAGAATTAACATAAAAGAACTTTATTCTTAATTGTAGCTTAACTCAAGAATATTTAAGTACTTTTAAATACCTTTGATACCCTATAATTAACAGATATTCCCTAGATATATGTTTATTACTTACTAATTCTCTTACTATCATATTTTTTCTATTTTTGAGTCATCGTAAACACTGTACTTAAGTATTCCAACAGAAATAAAATTTCAACATTCCAGGATATATGTAATATTGTTCTAACTTGATGACCCACCGTTTTCAAATTCGTCTTATATTCACCCCAATTTAAATTGCTACCAGGTTAAATGCGATTTAATAGAAATATCTGGAAAATACCATTATAGATTAAATACTTTCGACAGGAATTGTCACAACAAAAACTGAGGCATCCTCCATTAAACGATTTTAAAGTGCTTTCAGGAGCAGGTGGGACTTTTTTGTGCAGGACGAAAACTATTCGAAACCTCCAGTTTCAGATTAGCCCCGCCGCTGGGAATTTGTAGAATTTTTTGTTTAATTAATTTTCAGTAATTACTGATAGGTATAAAGGTAATAAATCAGGGACAGTTGAATAAATGTCGTTAGGCTATTATCTGAGTGTTTCAAAGGATTTTCTTATTTCTCAAGGATTTTTTTTTGTTCTCTTAATTTAGCAAAAATAATTAAAGAAATTTAATGATCTGCACCGAGTATATTCGTTTTTTTTTAGCAATATTCATACTGGTCTTCTCACTAGGTACATATTTCCCTCAAATGCAAATTAGTACTGATAAATAGAAAAATGTTAAAATAGAAATATTAACATTCATACAAAAGACATGCCTTTTTCATTTATGCAAGGTGTTATTTTTAATGAAAGTTGTTGGTACCAGTGAGAATGCAATTCATTTTTCTATTACATTACATACTTGGATGCAGGTGCGCCTCTAGTTATACCAGTATCAGCAAAAAAAAATTGGCAGGAATGTTGAGCTGTCTACTTATAATTGATATCTTCATATTGTGAACAGTAACAGCGGAACTAAATATCTAAATAGTAGGCATGCGTAATATTGAAATTTACATATTTATGCTATTATAGGAGGAACAATGTGCAGTTCAACTGTCATGCTAATGTGGAATAGCAATTGATCTAGGAATGTGCACAAATTCGGAATGTCTTTGCTAATTAGATATTTCTAAAAGTTATTATTTTTTTACACTATCAGAATTTTATATTTTCATAAGTAATAATCTAAAGGGAGTCCGCAGTAAATGCGAAAAATATTTATTTCTGGATTAATGGTAAAATGCAAGAAATGAGCAAATATTTTCTTCGCAACCCAAGTAGGTACTCAAAATGGCACACAATTAGTTTACTAAAGCTTCAGGCACCTGTGTTCTCCTTTGCTATTAACATTTTTTCTCCAAGGTATATATTTTCTTCTTATGAGGTAAACAGATAAAAATCTGACAACTTTATGAAGAAGGAATGCTATAAGTAAATATGTGACCTAGCTGTAGAACTTAATATGTCGTTATATCAGATATTTACTAAAAGCTTTACAAATTTTGTTATCTACAATGAGCAATTAATGGTGCAAAAATAATATTTAATATAGCAAAATTCTAAACTATATGGTTGGCAGCATATCCTAGAAAAGCCGTACCTAAATGATGATTCCTATTGATTAAAACTACGTTATAAAATCGTCAATAGTTACATAGTCGTAAATAAAATACGTTCTTGCGCCTCGGTCCAGAAACACTGATTTAGCATTACTTTAAATCGGCCGGAAACATACCATTCTCCGGCCTAGGCCGGCAAAAGATCACTAAAAGTTGGCAACACTATATTTAAATTACTGACATTTCTGTGATTAATTGTAGATTCGATGACAGATGACAGAATTTTCATTACACAATCTCTTAAATAATTCAAATTCTTTCCAATTCAATTTTTGGAAGATTTTACAGGTAATAAATTGTTAATAACTTGTAGCACAACCTGTATAATATGAGCTGGGGTCTCCATTGCCCTTATTATTGTTGAATATCAATATGTACCAAAACTAACCAAGAAAATTAAAACGTCAAAATACTTATTCCTGGTTTCTCACTCAAATGTCAGACGTAACATGTATTGCCAACTTGTAATGTTAACGCCCTAGCGTCAATTCTTTTGTTATTATTTTCAATAAAATTAAGATTTGTCGACGCAAAAAATAGTGTGTAACACACGGCCAGAAACTCTTTTGCGAGTATTCGCACTTGTGGGACCTCGGCTTCGCCACGGTCCCACAAACCGTACTCACACTCGCAAAACTATAGTTTCTGGCCTAGTGATACAAATAACTATTTAAGCAATGATTATTTGCTTTGCAGATTGCGAGCCGAGGCGAACAACCAAACGCGTTTGATAAAGACACTTTCCAGCCGTGACGCGTCCTATATTTTTTAATAGTATAGCATAATCTTTGATTACATTAGAATTGACTGATATTTTTTTTTTGGGAGTAGTGGCCCGCCTGAACCGTTTCTTCTTACGCCATCGAAACTGTCTTCTTAGACATTACATCAACGGTGGTGGGGGTGTCATAAATTCACATCTTCTCCCTACATCCTTTCCTAGTTAAGGATTATGAGTTCGGGTTATGGCTACTGGTGTCCTGTTGCCTTTGGGTGTTTCTTTCCTCCAACTCTCTCTACGCCAACACTAGGGAGATCAAGGCCCCAGCCAGGTTCCACTTACCGGGGTCCTCCAAGAATTGACCGAGATTGAAAAAAAGAATATCTAGAAGATGCAATAGTGCAATTTTTCTTTACAGTGTGAAATCATTAAATAAATGCTTTTCTGCTTTAACTGTAATTTTTAATATGAGGAAATTTTCTATGTAAAAATTTTACCTCGTGACGGATTTGAACCAGGCACCTCCCGCTTGCCGGGCGGGCGACTATACCAATTGAGCTAACGAGGCACTGGTTCTATCACAATTTGAAATGTCTGAAATACAGATCAATAGTGCAATTTTTGCACTATTGCATAGATAATAAATATATATACGTATAATAGATGTGTACCTCCCATGTAATTTCACGCGGCACGAGCAAAGTTTCAAACCTTTTAAGACTGGTGGCGCGTAGCGTTAGTCAGCAAGAATTATTTCCAGTACGCGGGAGATTTGATATTATTTACAATTAAGAAATTTATTGTTTAAATTTTTTTTGCACTTAAATGAATGGGCATAGAAAATAAAATAAAAATTAGAACGAAATCGTTTATTGTGCGCACATAAATACATAACTATACAGTACAAATATTTGCAATACATAAATAACCACAAATTAAAATAAATCGCTTACTTAATACTACTTAATTAAATATATAAGTAATAATAAGGAATAATTATCATAATAATAAATTTTAATCATTGTAATTTAATTAAATTAAGATCATGTGATGAAATTTGTAAATCACCTGTCACATTTTGTATGGTGTACATTCTGTAATTGACAAGGGATCAAATTTGATACGGATTTGCTCATGTTTTCTAACGCTTCATACGGCTTGGTCTTCATAAAATCCTCTATGCGGAGAACCTTGTCTTTTACAAATTTATTTTCAGGCACGCTTCGAGTTTTTGGAAAGACCTTGCTACTTTATATAAGCTGATAGCTTCTGGTGCAACTCCGTCTTTCTTCGCACCTGTTTTATTTGTCATTATTATCAACAATTCTCACCGCTTCATCGTAAATTGGGAATCTCCTTCCAACACTTTTTGTACCAAAACATCCTTACGCGCAGCAATTTTTTAAGCCACCCATTATTGCAAATACGGATATTCACAATTATTACAGCCTTTTCACTCACAAATCACAAAGAGATAAAAACAATGTCAAACGATTGAAAACGCACAAATTTCATAATGACGGATGTGGATAAAGTTTTCAAAAAATGTTTTTTTGTTGTCGTTGACGACGCGTCATCATACTTCAATCTTATTGGTCAAAAAATCGATACTAGCGCCGAAGCGTTAGTCAGCAAGTACTAAACCGTGCCTACAAGATACAATACAAGGTAAACAGGCGTGCACTATTGCATATTTGCCGTCCTGCCGGCTTCCTAGATCTGTATTTGAGACATACTCTATGTACCTACCACATGATTTACCACTTACTAAAATCAATTTACTTGCATTTGTGATGTTCAGAATACAGATTACTCATATTTGAATGACAGATTGTTTGACAGCTGTTCTGACAACCGAACCCAGAAAAATTTCAGAATTTTCACAGGAGACTACGGTAAAGTAACCGAAGTGATGCGTTGACTGTTCAATTCTTAGCTCAATTTGGTAAATTGGCGCTTTTTACCCTCGATTGAGTGTAGTGAGGTTGCACTTTCGGATGTGGTAGTCGAGAGACCATATTTTTTTCTATTCAGCGCCCATAACAAAAAAAAAAAATGGTTTTGCAACCTGAAATAGTTATTTGTATCACTAGGCCAGAAACTATAGTTTTGCGAGTGTGAGTACAGTTTGTGGGAACGAGGCGAAGCCGAGGTCTCACAAGTGCGAATACTCGCAAAAGAGTTTGTGGCCGTGTGTTACACACTATTTTTTGAGCCGACAAATCTTAATTTTGTTGTAAATAATAAAAGAAATTAACGCTAGGGAGTTAACAGTACAGGTTGGCAATACTTATTACGTATGAATTTTGAATTGGAAATCAGGGTTAAAATACCTTAGTGATTTGACGTTTTAATTTTCTTGGTAGTTTTGATACATATTCATCAATAATAAGGACAATGGAGACCCCAGCTCATATTACAGAGGTTGTGTGTGACGTTATTAACCATTTATTACCTGTAAAATCTTCCAAAAATAGAAATGGAATGAATATGAATTAATTAAGAGATTGTGTAACGAAAATTCTGTCATCTGTCATCGAATCTATAATTAATGGCAGAAATGTCAGTAATTCCAATATAGTGTTGCCAACCAATAGTGGTCTATTTGCCGGCCTAGGCCGGAGAATGGTAAGTTTCCGGCTGATTTATAGTAATGCAAAATCAGTGTTTCTGGACGGAGGCGCAAAAAACACTTTTGTGTCTGTTGTGAAGTAATTCCATGTGGTGATGCTGCCATCTTTTAAAAAATTATCAAACATCAAAGGTGACCAAAATTAATAATTTCAAGTTTACACTCTATGTATATATTCACTAGTGAACTAGTGAATTATGAATTATAATCCATGAATCAGTCATTTTTCTGCTAGTTTTACATTACATCTTACAATAGTATTTTGTACAGAATGAGCAACCGGATGTAACCATCACGTGACCACAAACGTCACAGAAAAATTGTATTTTTTTTTACTATTTACTGTCCTGTTGATTGTTTACATTCTGTCATCTGAAAATATTTACCAAACTACAATTTGTTTTAGATGTGATCTAAAAAGCAATTTATGACAAATCAATTATGTGACATATCTTGTACTACCAACTTAACAATGTTACCACCTTAAAATTTGAGGTCAGGCGGTGGTCACATCCGGTTGCCCACTCTGTATATCAAAAGACAAGTTCACTTATTTTAAATGTCTATTATTATGTTTTAATTATTATTATTATTTCTCTGAATTTGTTATACATAATTTTCTACATAACAGCGCCTTTTTTAAGCAATAAGAAAAAGAGAAATTATTAAAAAATGGCGGGTATGGGGTACTTCGCCCCCATTATTAGCTTCTTGTGAAAGTAGGTTACGTCATCTTTGAGACAATTTAATTTTGTTTCTAGGATTCTCATTAATTAGGTTAGGTATAATATATTTCGGACGAAAATAAAAAATTTTTGGGGCCATTGTGTCGTTCTTCTGTTTTTTTTTTCATGCTAATTAAACATTCAATATAGTAAGATAGTCGGGCCAATTTGAAGGTAAATTAACGAAAAATGTGGAAAATCCATTTGCTGGTAGTAAAAAGATTCCGTCACGCCAGTAAACGCCAACAATAATTAAGGAAACACGACAGGATTTATCAAAAATAGGAATTGAAACGCAACAACGTATCAGCAGGTGCTTTTTCTTCACGGCGTCTCCTCCTGTTTAGAATCCGATCCTACTGAGCAACCGTCCGGAATGTGCTATAATTAAGATTTTTGTCCTACCCCAAATATTATACGCCATCAACGGTTCTTGCAGCTACTGCACATTTCTCAATTAACTCCTCGTTATTGCTGCCATTAAGAATATTTGTCTGTTTTTTAATGTTTTGGTTCCGAAGGGAGAACGGTGAACCGATGCGATGAAGGACAATAGAATAGATGCGAACAATTCGATAAGCTCGTAAAACATTTCCTCCTACTTCGTCTTCATTATTCTTCCGCGCGGTTGACATAAGACGAAGCACCGGTGCAGATGTCCAACAACTCTGGGTCATCCCTAGAAATGGATTGAAAAAGAGAGAACGATTACATGTAGAGTAGGTACAGTCGAGAATAATAAATGATGATTAACGAGGTGAGGCGACGAAAAAAAGGAATTTCCGTCTGGCGCTAGTCACCGTTCGATAGTTAATTGAAAAGAGACGATGACATGCGCATTTAGAAGATATCTGTATTTATGCCGTGTACTATGGCGTTTTTATCCATAGCTGATGAAAATTTACATAATACGCGTTTTGCAATTTCCAGCCATTTATCCCTATTCCTTCCACCCCTTTCATTTTTGCCATCTATACAGCTGCTGAACCGATGTTACTTTCCTAAATTTGCTTTTTACAGAACTTAACGATTGCTGCTTTGATTTCGAATCAGTTCAAAACTCAACAGCTCTCCTTTTGTAATCTGGAGTAATATTATCATCTTCCAAAGCGCATGTCTCCTCATACTCTTCTTCAGCATCTTCTAAATCGTAGGACGATGCAGGCTCGCCTTCAACTGATATTTCAATAACTCGAAGATGATCCATATCTTCAAATTCTAATGGTTCTATTGTTTCTACTGCGAACATTTGTATCGATTAGAGTTCTCACTGCATCATGCAATTCTATTTCACTGGGATTATTTTGTATTAATTGGTTTTCATTATAATTATATGAAAGTATTAGCAGATGAATAATATTTCCTGGATTGATATGAACCATACTAGCTATTGCCACTGCAAAACTATATGAACTAAATTTAAATAAAAATGGGGTTCTTATATACATTTCACCGAGAGATACGTGTGCCAAGTTATTCTGGCCAATTGTCCCGGATAAAATAAAGATATCTGCAAGTGAGACGTTCGCTAATCACATCTCTCCAGAAATAGTAGTAGCAAGCAATTAGTGTACCTACTATGTGACCTATTGTTTTCATCTGCCTGCTGTCGGGGATAATATAGTCTTACATACATCCAAACGCGTATAACTCGATAACTATCACATATAACCATTTAGCGCCTGGTATAAGTTTACACTGATTTTCGACATACAGTGCAACCAAATGACAGTATACAGAGTATCTCCTTAGAATAAGGAAATATGCTAAAATTTATATTTTTGTGGACAGCCTGTATAACTTTTTAAATTACCTTTCTATAGATTATTTGATCACAAAAAAGACTACTATAACCGATTTCTGAAATTCGATAAAATAAACGCAACATATGTCATATTGGAACACCCTGTATATAAATATCTATACCAATTAAAAAGGTTGACTGAACTGTACAAGTCCGCCATTGAAACTTTTTTCTATCTCTTACCGTTTAAAAATTTGGGTCAAATTGCAAGGGTGAGTTGCGCCCCTTAAAATTGAAGTTCCGCAGCAACGGAAAGCGTCCTTGAGTAACACTCCATGGAGTCTACAAACTGACAAAGTTTCATCAAAACTGCGATATACAGTTCGCGAGATTCCCTTGTCAGTGTTGCAGTGCTTTCCTAAATGCGGCCACACATTTGATGAGGTGTGGGTGTAGGGTAGGTTAGTAACGTCAATTTCAATTGTCAATTAACTGTATTCGACGTTTCCTTACTTTTAAGACCAATAATGCAAATTATTAATTTTGCTTTAATATTTATGCTGTTTAGTACTCCACACCTAAGCGTGGATGGTTCTGATGTGGATCCACGTCGTTTCTTGGTAGATATTAGACTGTTTGGTTTCCAATGTTGTGTAGGAGCCTACACTCGCTTAATAACCGGATTTCATGTTCTAACTATAAACAGCTGTGTTGATACAATTAAAAGGAGTGCACTCAAAGTATATATGATGGATGATGTTGGTATGTCCCATACGAGAACAATTCAGAAGATAATACCACATCCGTTAGCAAACAAAAAAGGAATGAAACGATCTCATAATATAGCTATGGTAAAGCTAAATGAAGATTTTAAACCTGCTAATCTCTTCAGGCCATTTAAACTTTATACTGCCACAGAAGCCACACCGCGCAAACAATGCAAATTACTCGCCATGACGAGTGATTACAAACACAAAACGAGAACAGTACAGTACATAGCACCCGATACATGTGGTAAAATTTTAGAGAAATATGGTAGGCCAAAGGCATTGAAGAAGACTCTCATTTGCACAGGATCTGACCGCGATAAATGCCAAAATGAATTCGGATTTATTATCGTGTGCAATAATATTAATTTAGTCGGAATTGGATTAGATGGGGACGTCTTTTGCGGCGGGGAAACCCCTTATCTGGCATATAATGTTGGTTATTTTCATAAATGGCTTGTCTACAATCAATTTACGGGAAGAAGCGGAAAGTTAGTCAGAAATGGTGCAATATCTATTCGGAATGGATTTGTTTATATTGTTATGTGTATTTTATTCATCACAATAAGACCCTAAGCTATTAGTCGAGTTTGAAAGCATACATATAATTTGCACTGGTTGCATTATTTCGCCGTGCTAATGTGGAACAGGAATTGATCTAAGAATGTGAAAATTCGGAATGATGTGTAAATGCCGTTGCCAATTAAATATTTCGGGTCTAGGACAGTACACCGCGGTCAGTTCGCCCTAGCTGGTTTGCCACGGCTGTCTCGCCACGGAGACGGTTCACTGCGGACTCTTTCGCGGCAAAGACAGTTTGCCGCGAGTGATATTGCCAATGTTTATAGGAAAACTTAATAAAACTGATATTATTCGAAGATGTAAAATATGCTTTTCTTGCTTTAATCTAAGATTTCTGTTATAGCTTTGTTCCATATTAAATTTACCTTCTTTTTCCACAAGGTGAACCATATGCCCTATAATTTATTCACCCATAAACCGTCAGGATCTCTTACAGAAGCTTAAACAGACAATCTAGTTTCATATATACACTATGTAGGTACATTTCTGGTACATGTGTATATTTCTGTGGGGGGGAGTGGTAGATTGATAGTAGATATTACCATATATTACAAATGTAATCAATGATATTAATGCAGAGATAATAATACATTATCTAATATTCGGTATTCATCCATATATTATTGTTTACTAGTAAAATTATACGTTCTAATATAATAACATATAATACAACTAAATTGTTGTCACAATTTTTATTATCTATTTTTCTCAGGGTATAAGGTTCTGTTCTATAGAACAAATACATTAATAGCTTTCTCTGCACTTTCTCCAATGTTTGTATATGAGACTTATAAAATGGACTCCAGACGAAGCAAGCGTATTGAAGTTTACTCTTGACGTAAGTATTATACAGCAGCATAGTAATATTGGTGCTGAAGCATTTTGTATGACTTATGACAATGTGAGATGCGAAACTTAAATCGGAGTCGAATCGCACACCGAGGTCTTTAATAGTAGTGCAACGCTCAATTATTGCACCATTAAGATAATATTCGTTTTGGAATGGTTTCTTTTTCTTAGTATACGTCATTACATAGCACTTCGATACATTTATTTGAAGTCGATTTCTGTCGCACCATAGAGAAATTTTATCAATTTGTGTTTGTAGGTAAATACAATCGTTCGGTGTAGTGAGTTCAACAAATATTTTTAGATCATCAGCAAAGCGGCATTTTTTACATTCAATCATTAATAAAAAGATTAAAGAGGAGTGGCCCCAGATTTGATCCCTGCGGCACTCCTGACATTGCTATGTAGCATTTTGATTTGAATCCGTTGTAGGATACATATTGCGTTCCGAAGAGTAGGTATGAAGAGAGAAGCCGCTTCAACCTAACACTGAAGCCAAACATATCTAGTTTCTTTCTGAGCACATCATGGTTTATCCAATCAAGTGCCTTCGATATGTCTGTGTATACCGTATCCACTTGACCATGCGCGTTCATTGACACCGCTTTTGTGAAGTATGTTAAGTTGGTGACTGTCGATCTTTTTTGCATGAACCCATGCTGATGTGGCGATATGTAACTTTTGACGGCAGGGTATATGTGCGAATACATTATTATCTCGAATATTATCGCGAAATTATTTAGTAAATATATTGGACGATAGTTGGTAATATCCGTTGACGCACCTGATTTAAAGATAGGACATACCTTGGACATCTTCCATAAGTTGGGAAAAGCAGTCGTGATCAATGCAGTATTAAAGATTGTTTTCAGTGGCTGAGAGAAAACGGAAGCACAATCTCGGATTAGAAAACTAGGGATGGTTTCTTATTTTTAAGTTTTCTGATAGCGGAAAAACTTCCAATTCCGTTATACAAGCGATGTCCACCAACGAAGTGTTCTCTGCATAGTTTTCAGGTGCGTCAAAGTCGTCAGAGATGTATACGCTGCTAAACTAATCGGCAAATGCGTTAATGATACTATGACGTGGCCATATTGCATCATTTCAGGAATGCGTGAAGATCCGCGTTTGCTTCCAACAAAGGCCCAGAATTTCTGAGGGTCATCAGTAAGAGATGCTTCTGGCCTAACAACATAGGCCCTATACGCAGACGCTATTTGTTTTTTTACTAGAGCTCTTCTATATACCGCACCGGGTGTTTCTGGAAGGTGGCTCGCCCCTATAATTTCTGAAGCATTTGAGATAAAGGAACAAAATTTGGGAATTAACTATGGGGCATAAATTTATATTTTTTGACATAGTAAATGAATTTTTGTCACTTTCCGCTTTACCGGAAATGACTTTGATTTTCGATTTTTAAATGGGACTACCTGTATATTTTTCGATATTTTGATTCGCGATAGCATTTTGAGTACAACTGTACCAAATTTGATATTTCTTGACATAAAAAGAATTCTTTTTTTAAATTTTTTTCTTTTCATCGCGAGTGCTTTGGAGTTCTTAAAATACACAGGTGTTACTGCATAAACATGATAAGAACAAAGCTTTTCGTTTTTACTGTATACACAGTTTTTACGCACATTTGTACGTCCAAAATTTAGTTTTTATGATTTAATTTAATTCTTTCAAATGGGAACAGGATGGCTCATTAGACCATCACGAAAGAGCATTGAAGTACCTTCATTTTGATACCCTACATTAATATGCCGATCAAATGTTCTCCAATGTTCTGTGCTCTAGAATGCCAAATTAGTAATTTATCAGCATCTTTGCCAAGACGACCATGCAAGAAGACTTGAATACTGCAATTGGTTTTTGCAAAAGTATTTTGACAGCAACAGATTTACATTCACAATTCTTTATGCAGACAAAAGTCGATTTACGAATGCAGGCATGTTTAATAAGAAAAACAGAACGTACTGGGCCCAAGAAAATTTACATTTAATGGAAGTATAAAATACTTAATAAAAATTCGATCGGCATATTAATGTAGGGTATCAAAATGAAGATTCTCGAATGCTCTTTCGTGATGATCTAGTGAGCCACCCCGTTCCCAATTGAAAAAATTAAATTAAATTATAAAAACTAAATTTTGGACGTACAAATGCACGTAGAAAACTGTGTATACAGTCAAAACGAAAAACTTTGTTCTTATCATGTTTATGCATTAACAACTGAGCATTTTAAGAACTCAAAGCACTCTTATAGCATGTGTTCCTGAAGAAGGCGGCAGTTTTATCGACCTAGATTACGAAACAAGAGCTTTACGCCGCAGCTTTGGTTTGGCAGACGGGTGCCTGTCGTCTTTCTACTACATTACGCATCCAAATCAATGAAAACCATGACTAAATTGAATCACATAGAAATGTGTGTACCCATTGACACATTTTAATCGTAATTTAGTTCAAGAACATTTTACGAGAGAGTGCCTAACAGTTTCTGCGATCGAACCAAAATTGAAAACCATATTAGATTTGTTTCTGCAACAGTTCAAACAGTTTGCAAACCGTCGAGAGCGTGCGCAGATTGAAATTGCTATTCAAATCGCACCTCAAACTTCATTTGCGCATACTCCTTCCTGACAGTTTCAAATGATGTCAAACCGCTGCAGAAACAAACCTCATACTGCCTCATGTACCAGCATCCATCAACCGTCATATGTCATTTCCATTATTCATTTTGTGCATTTGTGCTGCATCATGGCTCCGTCCAAAGATAACCTATAGCTCCGTCCCACTTGTGCATGCCATACTGTTTACGTTATTATTGCTTGGTTAAAGAACATTTCACCAGAGGGCGCACAAAAGCCAACATTACATGACGTTTAGTGGCAGTTCTATCATTGTTCTCTTTTCTTTAATAACGTCAATTTCAGTTGTCAATAAACTGAATTCGACGGTTCCTCACTTTTGAAGCAAATAATGCGAACTATTAATTTTTCCTTAATATTTATGCTGTTTAGTACTCCACACATAAGCGTGGATGGTTCTGATGTGGATCCACATAGTTTCTTGGTAGATATTAGGTTGCTTGGTATCCACTGTTGTGTAGGAGCTTACAGTCACGTAGTGACCGGATTTCATGTTGTAACTGTAAACAGCTGTGTTGATTCAGTTAAAAGAAGTGTACTCAAAGTGTATATGGTGGATGACGTTGGTATGTCCTATATTAGAACAATTCAGAAGATAATATCACATCCGCTTGCAAACAAACAAGGAATGAGACGATCACATAACATCGCTCTTGTAATGTTAAATGAAGATTTTCGACCTGCTGATTTCTTCAAGCCATTTAAACTTCATATTGCAACAGAAACCACACCGCGCAAACAATGCAAATTACACGCCATGACGAGTGATTACAAAGTCAATACGTTAAAAGTGGACTACATACAATCCGAAAGATGTGATAAAATTTTAAAGAAATTTGGTAGACCAAAAGCAATGAGGGAGACTCTCATTTGCACAGGATACGACCACGATAAATGCCAAAATGAATTCGGATTTATTATTGTGTGCGATGATATTAATTTAGTCGGAATTGGTATAGATGGCATGGTCTTTTGTGGAGGGGAAACCCCCTATCTGGCATATGATGTTGGTTATTTTTACAAATTTCTTCTCTACAATAAATTTACGGGGAGAAGCGGAGAGCTGCTACAGAATGGTGCAATGTCTATCCGGAATAAAGTTGTTTATATAGTTATCTGTATTTCATTTGTCACAATAAAATACTAAGCTATTAGTCGGGTTTGAAAGCATACATATGTATTACTTGTACTGATTGCATTATTTTGTCATTATCACGCTAATATGGAATAGCGATTGGTCTAAGAATGATCACAAATTCGGAATGATGTGTGTGAATGCTGTTGCTAATTAGATATTTCTAAATGTTAATCTTTCTTTATCCTTTCAGAGCTTTATATTAGGAGTCCGCAGTAAATGTGGAAAACATTTATTTCTGGAATAATGGTATAATAATAATAATATACCTTTATTATCCAACAGTACAAAGACCACTAACAGGATAATGGTTACAAAAGAAATCAAAAAATAACATCATGCTAGAGGTGGGTAAAAATTTTCTTCGGATCCAAGTTATGCAAGATGTCACACAGTTCCTTAGAATTTTGTCTCCAAGGCTTAAATTTCCTTCTTAGGAATCAAACACAGAACAATGAAAATGAAACTTTATGAACAGGAAATGCTGTACGCAAATACGTGGCCTTTCAAAATAAAAAGTTAAACCCTTTTTTGTGGTAGAAGCAGGCGCTCTAAGTACTTTTGACTAATCAGCACCATTCGCTGAGAAGGAAAAACCCCACATTTTCTGAAACCGTTTTTAATTGTTGAGGCAAACACTTGATTTAGAAGTTGTTCCAAAAGATGATAAAAGTTTCCAACAATTAATTTTTTTGTGCTGATTGTTGTTATTTTTTGTATCAACAATAATCGCGCCCTTTTTAGATCAGACGCCCGAAGCGCCATCTCTAAAAATAGTAAGTTGTGTAGTAAGGGTAAAAAGAAACGTGGTTGTATTCTTATATATCTTTATGTGTGTAACGTAACACCGAAATAAAGGATTTACTACAAAAGGAATTATTGCTAGTGTATTTCCCACTTGAGATACAATTTCAACAGAAGTATTTCAACAGGTTATGGGCCCAGGACGTTGGAATCTGTAGAAATAAGTTGAGAATTGTTGTGTGGGAGATCGTGAATATGATAAAAAAATGGCGGCAAGTTACTTAACAAATATTCCTAGGTTAAAAGGTAGAGAAAACTTTGATGAGTGGTCGTTCGTAATTGAAAATTTTATGATACTGGAAGGTCTAAAAGGCTGTATCGATGGAGAGGAGCGTGTTGAAGAAAAGATTGCCAAAGCAAAGGCAAAAATTGTGTTAACAATAGATACATCACTGTATGTACACATAAAAGATGTTAAAACGGCTAATTAAAAGAGCTATGGGATAAACTGCAAGCAATGTTTCATGACAAGGGTTTTACGAGAAGAATCAGCTTATTAAGGGCATTAATAAGCTTACGCCTCGAAAATTGTGACTCAATGAGCTCTTTTGTAAATCAACTTGTTGAAAGTGCACAGAAATTGAGAGGTACGTGATTTAACATAGATGATGAGTGGATAGGCTCTTATTATTAGCAGGGCTACCTGAAAAATTTGCTCCGATGATTATGGCAATCGAGCACTCTGGTATAACAATTACCACAGATGTTATTAAAACCAAACTACTTGATATGGAGGATGAGGTTTCTAAAACTGGTAGTGCTTTTGCTGGAAAGTGGAATGGTAAAAAGGGTACCTACAAGTTTTGGTAAAACTGATAAAAATTTAAGCAAGAAAAAAGAAATTAGATGTTATAATTGTAATCAGTTGGGACATTATAAAAATAAGTGCCCACAATTAAAAGTTAAAAGTGAAACTAGTGGAAACGATGACAAGAAAAATACAATTAATGCTTTTAGTGCCAAATGGAAACTATCACACTGACAAAAGTCAATGCTAGGTTTTTCCACTATCACCAAACAACAACAAAGCCTACAGCAACAACAAAACCTAGCATTGACTTTTGTCAGTGTGATAGTTATTGTTACACCAAAGGTTCCAAAACCCAATTACTGGGCCAAATGGAAAGTTTAATCGTGAAGACTGGTATGTGGCTTCGGGTGCCAGTGCACACTTAACCGTAAATGAACATTGGATAAAAAATGCAGTTATGGATAAGAATCTTGGTGAGATCACAGTAGCAAATAACAGCAAAGTTCCTGTAGTCTGTACTGGTAATATTGATATTAAAACGGAAGTGAATAATGAAAAATTTGATGTAGTAATCAAAAATACACTATGTGTACCGAATCTAACCACAAACCTACTCTCGGTTAGTCAGTTAATCAAGAAAGGCAATCGTGTCATTTTTAGTGAAAAAGATTGCCAGATATACAACAGTACCGGTGAGTTAATTGCTACAGCTGATCTAGAAGAAAATGTTTACAAATGGAATATCGTTAAGTCAGAAAACAGCAAATGTTTCTTGGCTAGTGCAAGCACGTGGCATCGTAGACTAGGCCACGTAAATTATGCTGACTGAAAATTGAGTGATGGTGCTGTGCAAGGCTTAACCTGCAAGGGCACAGTTGTGAAGCAGGACTGTGTAGTGTGCTGCGAAGGCAAACAGAGTAGACCTCCATTCAGCCATCAAGGAACGAGAGCGACTGATATCTTGGAGTGATGTATGTGGTCCCATGGAAGAAATGTCCACTGGAGGTAGCAAGTATTTCTTGATTCTTGAAGATGACTACACTCGAATGTGTTTCGTGTATTTTTTAAAGAGCAAGGATGAAACATTCAAGTGTTTTCAAGAATTCAAACAGATGGTAGAGAATCACAAAGGGAAAAAGATAAAAATCTTTCGCACTGATAATGGTGGTGAGTTTTGTAGCAATAATTTTGAAAGTTTTCTAAAGAACTGTGGCATTATACATCAAACAACAAACCTTTATAGCCCTCAACAAAATGGATTGAGTTAGCGGATGAATCGTATTGTAGTAGAGAGAGCTAGATGTTTGTTGTATGATGCTAAGGCTCATGAGAGATTATGGGCGGAAGCTGTAAACACAGCTGTGTATATTAGAAATAGATGTATTGCTGCGGGTCTAGAAAACAAAACACCTTATGAGATGTGGCATGGAAGGAAATCAAATCTAGGTCAGATGAAGGTTTTTGGTTCCACAGCCATGGTGCAGATCCCCGATGTTAAAAGAAACAAATTTGACAAGAAGGCAGAAAAGATGATACTGGTGGGATATAGTTAGAATACAATTAATTATAAACGATTGCACTGCCTATCGGTCTTTTTCGCAAACACTCTTTAAAGCTCTCACTTTAAAGTTCAAACAATAAAAAGTGGCAACCATAGACTTACTCTGAGTCATCTCTGAGTTACTCACATTGTTAATTATGAAACTGTTTGCGCATAATGTCAACGATGTCAACACAGTTTAGTAACAGTTTAGTAATCATTCTTTCTTGAGAAATGTATATAACTGTAAAAATGCTAAATAAATACAATAAATGATAAAGTGATTTAGAAATTTTTTTACATACCTTTTATGAATAAATTAACATTAAATATATAATTATAATTTAAAAATCTTAACTTTGATTTGTAAATTGTCATATTTTGATGTATGTATGTCTATATACATATGTCAGTTATTAATAAATTGTATTCGACGATTCCGATTTTAAGGCAAATAATGCAAATTATTAATTTATTCTTAATATTTATGCTGTTTAGTACCCTGCACCTAAGCGTGTATGGTACTTTTGGTGGCGTGGATCCACGTCGTTTCTTGGTGGATATTAGGCTACTTGGCTTCCAATGTTGTGTAGGAGCCTACGCTCGCGTAATAACCGGATTTCATGTTGTAGCTATAAACAGCTGTGTTCGTACGATTAAAAGGAATGCACTCAAAGTATATATGGTGGATGAGCAAGGTATCACCTACACGAGAACTATTCTACAGGTCATACCACATCCGCTTGCAAACAAAGAGGGAATGAAACGAGCTTATAACATAGCTATAATACAGTTAAATGAAGATTTTAGACCTGCTAACCGTTTCAGGCCATGGAAACTTAGGATTGCCACAAAAAGCACATCGCTCAGAAAATGCAAATTGCACGGCATTACGACTAAGTCCGAAGTCAAAACGCTAACAGTACAGTACATAGCATCCGATATATGTGGTCAAATTTTAACGAAATTTGGCAGGCCGAAAGCTATGAGGGATACTTTCATTTGCACAGGACACGAGAGTGATGCGTGCCAAAATGAGTTCGGATTTATTATCGTGTGCAATAATGCTGATTTAGTCGGTGTTGGCAGAGATGGCGGAGACTTCTGCGGAGGACGAACCCCTTATCTGGCATATGATGTTGGTTATTTTCATAAATGGCTTGTCTATAATAAATTTATGGGGAAAGCCGGAAAGGTTGCGAAGAATAGTCCAATGTCTATTCGGAATGGAATTGTTTATATAGTTATCTGTATTTTATTTGTCAGGGTAAAACTCTAACCTACATATCCGATATACGTGGTCAAATTTTAACGAAATTTGGCAGGCCGAAAGCCATGAGGGATACTTTCATTTGCACAGGACACGAGCGCGATGCGTGCCAAAATGAGTTCGGATTTATTATCGTGTGCAATATTGTACATTTCGTCGGTGTTGGCCTAGATGGCGGAGTCTTCTGCGGAGGACAAACCCCTTATCTGGCATATGATGTTGGTTATTTTCCGAAATGGCTTGTCTACAATAAATTTATGGGGAAAGCCGGAAAGGTGGCGAAGAATAGTCCAATGTCTATTCGGAACGGGATTATTTATATAGTTATCTGTATTTTATTTGTTAGAGTAAAACTCTAACCTGTTAGCCGAATTTGAAAGCATACATCATAGGCCTGTTTATAGAAGAATCACGAACTAGTCAGCGCCGGTAAAATCAGTCAGAAAACTGTTTCGGATTTCTTTTAGCAAATCGAACCGCATCTAACTAGTTTGCGATTCTTCTATGAACAAGCCTCTTGTTGCACTGATTGCATTATTTTTATTTTACCACATGAAGTTTTTCTTATAGCAACTACAAATACATTATATAAGAAGCAAAAGTGATCTACCTCATCACGATATGTGAAGTTTGTGCTTTAGATAGATTTTTTATAATTCTTTAAAAAATATTCAGCCATACTATGGCCATACTCTATCTATTATCCGGCGCTGTACATCAGCGAGAGTCCGACATACACAGGGAACATCAAAACATATTTTGACAACAATAAAATACAACCATAGATAATAAATAAATACATACGTATAATAGATGTGTACCTCTCGTGTAATTTCACGCGGTAGGAGCAAAGTTTCAAACGTTTTAAGATTGCCATGGTGGCGCATAGCGTTGGTCAGCAAGAACTATTTCCTATACGCGCGAGATTTGATATTGTTTGCAATTAAGATATATTGTTTAATTTCTTTATGCATTTAAATGAACAAAAAATAAAATGAAAATAAGAACGAAATCATTTATTGTGCACACATAAATACATACAAATATCTGCACTACATAAAAGATACAAAAATCGCTTAGATTATATACTTAAATAGATATATAAGTAATAATAAGGAATAATGATCATAATAATAAATAGGAATCATAGTAATTCAAGTAAATTAAGAAACATATGAGGAAATTGGTAAATCTCCTATCACTTTTTGTTCCATAATTGACAAGCGATAACATTTGATACTGATTTGCTCATATTTTCTAATAAACTGCTTGGCCTTCATAAAATCCTCTAGGCAGATAATCTTTTCTTCTAGTTTCTTCTCAAGTACGTTTTTCGTTTTTGCAAAGTTCTTGCTGCTTTATACACGGTGGCCAGAAAAATGCGGACAAACACCGCGTAGGCCAAATCTTTGTTTAATTCTGAGTTGACAATCTTAATTGAGAAAAGTAGTACAGTGTTTTCTTAAGTCACACGAGCAGCTTAAAAGAATTGTAAATTTGGCAGCACCTAATCAGACAAGTACTGTGGCAGTAATCATTTTATTATTTACTATAAATCAGGTAAATACGCAAATTAGCAAGAATTTTATGTTAACATGGATAAAAATTTTATTGAAATTTAAAGATAATATGAAAAAATTATAACAACTGTTCAAATTGGTAGCCATCAGTTTCCAGACATAATTCCAATCTTCGAGGAAGCGAATTCAAAACGCGCTCCAACATATCGGGGGTGATTAATCGAACTGCCGCCGTAATTTTATTGATTAAATCCTCTTCGTTAGCTGGAGGCGTTGCATAGACCTTTTCCTTTAAAAACCACCAAACGAAAAAGTCCAGAGGATTAATATCGGGAGATCTTGCTGGCCATGTTATTGGACCGTGACGACCGTTATCCACCGATTCGGAAAGTGTTCGTTTAACCAATCCCTCGAAATTCTGGCATTGTGAGCGGGTGCCCCGTCATGCATGTAGAACATGTTAGGTCTCAAATTCAATGGGATATTATCCAGTACTTCTTCTAAAACGTTAACGTACTGAATGCCATTTAGACGATTTGGAAGAAATATTGGTCCAACAACTCGTAGATTTAAAATCCCCAGCCAAACATTTACCGAAAATCTTCTCTGATGTCCAATTTCCCTTACTGCCTTGGGATTTTCGTCCGCCCAAAAATTAAAATTATGGCTATTAAAGACGCCATCTCTCGTAAACAAGCATTCGTCGCTCAAGAGAATATGCAATAAAAAGTTCGGCTCTTCTTGAATCCTTTGTAAAACATTGTTATAAAACATTATTCTGTGCACATTGTCGTTTACATACAAAGGCTGCACTTTCCTTGCATAAAACGGACGCAAAAGATTTTGAGATAGTGATGAGTGCACTGTTGTTTTGCTAGAAATATTCAGTTCTGGAGCTATTTGTCTTGTGCTGGACGTCGGATCTTCGTAAACAGCATCCAATATTTGCTCTTCTAATTGAACTGTTCGACGCTCTCTAGGTCTACTGCTGTTACGATAATTCGGTATAAAGGTGCCAGTTTCTCTAAGTCGCTGATCCAATCTACGGAACGTGTTGGTGGATGGATGTCGCCGTTGTGGATACCGTATTTGATATTCCTCTTTTGCCAAGTTTGCACTTCCATTGCAAAATCCGAATACCATATACATGTCGGCTTATTCTCCAAAGGTAAACATTGTTCAGTATTAAGAACAGCACAAAATGTTTATCTTATTTCAACAGCCAAATGTCATATGAGAAACGTCAAAAATTGACAACTACTTATTACTTTTAAACAAGCAGCCTTACAGTACCACGTTGCCATATATACTTTAATTTCAAAAACGCCAATGAAGAAATGTTAAAAATGTAAACCATTGGTATTAATCGATTAGTTACATCAATGCATTTGAGATAATTCCATTTCTAAATTTTACCACAATGATTTTACATAGATAAATTTGACGAATTTTGCTAAATTTTAGCCGTCCATCTTAAGGTTTGATGGTCTCGTATGCCTTAAGGAAGGACCGTATAACTTTTTTGGATTAAGATTATCGCCTCAGAATTGAACAAAGAATCGTTCTACCTGGCGACTATCCGCCCTTTTCTGGCCACCGCGTATAAGCTGATAGCTTCTGGTGCCAAGTCCCTCTTTCTTCGCATTGCCACTGCGTGAAAAATTCCTGAGTACAAAAAGTAACCATAAGCAAAGATCATTTTACTGTACTAGTATATATCACTATAAAAGTATGTGTAATAAATACTACGTAATTCTATCAATAATCAGCGTATAAAAGAAATAACGTTATATGTTCTTTTATATAGAAGAAGAAAAGCAACATTATACTTTTCAAATAAACACTATAGGTAAAGCAAAAGATTTGGATAAGATCCTAGTGAAGGTTGTTTGAGCAATATCTGTGTTAAATCTCCCCCTCATTTTGCGTTATCACCTGAAACACCCACAATTTATTGTATTATAACATCATTAAATCGACTTATAGCCACAGAAACTAGTCAGAACCACCTCGACAGCCAGCCGAAAGGAACTACAGGCCTAAAATAAGAGATTTTAGAATTGATTTTGATACGAATTTATTTAAATAATTTGTTGGATAACCTCTTTATATGTATGTTTATGTATTCTGGTCGTCTAGTTTTATCCGTTGAAAATATATTGTTATTTATTTACACCAACTAAAGTATGTGATTCTCTTCAGATAACAAAATGTAACAAATGAAGCTTTGACAAACTACCAACGGAAAAATTAGAAAAGCTGTAAGCGATTTTCACTACATTTAATGCAACGCAAACTACAAACTATTCTCGCGCAAAACTCGATGCAGAAATCTTATGATAGCGATTATAAATTTCATTTATAAAAAAGAAGATATCTTGTCATCTTTTCTTACGGAAGAGCGGTGAATCGACTTGTTAAAAAACAATAACGGAGATGCAAACAATTCGATAAGCTCGTAAACATCTCCTTCTGCTTGCTCTTCATTATTCTTCCGTGTAGTTGACATAAGATGCAGTATCGGGGCAGATGTCTAACAACTTCGAGCCATTTCTTAAAACAGACTCAAGAAGAGACGATGATTATGTATAGTATAGACCAGAATAATGAATGATGATTTACGGGCGAAGAGATACAAGGTGAGCGGACGAAGAAAAGGAATTCTTGTCTCACGCTAGTCCGATAGTTCTTTGAAACGGGAGGACTATGCCGATCCAGGAGACAACTCTATTTATGCCGGCTGATAAAATAGAGCCTCCTCCACTTCTGCTTACCACTGTCGACATCGGCCACATCAGCGGCCTTCACTTCAAAGTCAATTGACGCACGATGGCTTTAATAGAATACAAGACGATGATGACGGTATTAAAATAATATATGATAGCATCTTAATTTTAATGGTAAGTACATTGAATATTAGTTGGGGTTGGAAATATATGATTCTCTCGTATACGTATAATTTATATAAAAAAATTTTATACAACATATTTATCATTCGCGAGCGAATCGTATTTTGAATCGCCTCAAAACGTTTTAGATTTACTTCGACATAGGAATGAAGTAAAACGTTCTAGCTAATCTGGAACTCAGCATCTTGAAAAGATAACAAACAAATACAAAGAGACTCTAACGACAGCCTACGTAGTGCATACGTAGGTATATGTTCTCTACACGTTCCCAAAGTTTCATAATTTTTTGGATTTCCGGGTTCAGGATTTCCCCTTGTGAGTTCCGGTATACATTCATATATAAATCGTTTTTATTGATAAAATTTAACATCTCAGTTGGCGTTTTACATTCTCCGAACATTTTGAAGATCACGAGACAATACAGATAATTCATTTTTTATTTGAATTTCATCAAAACAAGAGTATTGTTGTAAAAGATATTCTAATAAATTTTACGCAAGGTTTTTTAAATATATTAAGAATTTGTCAAAAGTCACTAAATCGAAGAAACTTAACTGTATATCTTTGCAACCTAACTCCCATCTGAACAATCACCGTATCTAAAATTTCAATAAAAATTTGTTTTTGGAGAATCTGCACCTTTTCTGACTGAGTTCTGTGCCAAAGTAATTTTTTAATCCTACCGCCTCTATTATAGTCTTGACATCATTTCTGAAACCAGCACTGTCGATTATAAAGTCAAAACTTCAATTAATTCGGTTTTATGTAATTGTACTGTAAATACTGCACGCGTTGTAAAATTCCATTTCGTATTAGAGCTAGTTGATAACCCACTGTGGCATATTGTATTTAAAATGTTTGTTCATTTGGTTGATTTAAAAAAAAAAATGCAGCGAATCCGCTTAAATTAGAAAAGAAAATTGTAGATTCATTGTTTATGTTGCAAGGTTTACTCAAAACTAAATTTAAACCATGTGCGAGACAATGTCAAAGAGCTTGAGGTACAATTGTTGCCACAACAGATACACCATCATATGTTTGAGCGACTATTTTTTTTTTAATTGTATTTTCCGCAATTGTTTAGTAAAAGGATAAATAAATCTGCAGCTGTTCGATCGGATTTTATCTAAAAAAACCGAAAAATCTTTCAATAACCTTACCCCCTTGGATAAGGTAGATTCTTCTTGTATGCGTTGCCTCCCAGCCTGACCAATATTACCGTAATTTGTAACCCATCTTCTTACAGATCGAATTCTGGCAGTTATGTCGCTAGTTTCTGCAAAATTGGCCACAATTCGTTGAATTTGCCGAAAAAAATTTCGTTCCATTATGGCGAAATTTGGAAATCGCTGACAGAAATCATTTAAACATAAACGAGGCGAACTGACCCAGTGACTATTTTCATCACGACTACCATTACTATAACATCATAGAATAATAAATACTTTATGTTCTGTTTGAAACATTTTGAGTGATTACCAAATATTGAAAGATACTGACATAATTGACGCATTCATAACCTACTCCCAAGCTCTTTGGGAACTGTAGTAACATAGCACGGAGCGATTGCCATTTTGTGTAGCGCAAATAATTATGAAATGTATAATCTTCGTACTCTGAACCATTGAACACAACCAATGCTAAAATAAATCAAGAAATAAGCCAGCGTTTATGTTATTGATGTGACGGGTGCTCGACGAACTCTTGTCTTGAATTCAAAAAATAAAGATGGGGCAAAGCAAGCTGAAAGTCTAGATTTTTGTACACTCAGATCAAAGTTGCAGACCCTCGCCGAAGTGAGTTGTCAATAAACTGTCAAAACTACATATCGCTTAAACATATATATTCAAAATGCAATTTGTTATTTTTGTCTTAATATTTACGTTATTTAGTACTTTTAACCCCACATAACTTCTCGGTGGATGTTAGGCTAATGGGTATTCGATATTGTACAGGAGTGTATGCTAACGTAATATCTGGTTATCATGTTATAACTGCGTCCAGTTGTGTTGATTCATTTGCAAAGGTTTATCAAAGTATATATTGTGGATGAAGACGGTACGACCTATTCGAGGCACATTGTGGAAATAGGAAATCATCCGCTTTCCAATCAGAAACGACGGCAGGTCAAAGGCCATAAGGGATACTTTCATCTGCGCAGGAAACGAAGAGGAGAAATGCCATATCGAATTCGGTTTTATTATCGTGTGTAATGGCAGAGATTTGCCGTATATAGCATATGATATTAGCAAATTTCGAAAATGGCTTAAGTACGATCTTCTTACGATGAGAAGAAGTATGAACAGTGGTACTGTGTCTATTTTGGATGGACTTGCGTTTACTAAAATTGATATGATTGTTTGTGTCTTATTTGTCGTAATTAATTCGTGAGCTATACGAATTTCTGTGTATATGTGTTATTTCGTCACGTTATACTTAGTTTCTGGACAGTTACTTTTTATGCGATTTAATTAATCGCATAGGAAATAGAAATGATAAGAAAAAAGTCCATCGTCTATTTTAAGCTTATCCAGATGGAAGCCAACATCTCCTTTCAATAAGGAAAATTAGACGATCATTTCTAGAATACTGGCAAAACCATACTATCTTGTAAAGGTTACAATGTCTTTGCGGACTCGTTTTGTACGTTGTACATTGAGTGATACAATTCTTGTAGACATACACAGACAATACTATTTTCTGCAAGCAAGATTAAATTTAAGTTCAAACGCATTATTTTTTCGAGCGTTTCAGTTATTCATGCTTGAACTATCTGTGCACAGTAATTTCTATTACGCTATTATAGTGCTTTATTCCTATCTATCCTTATAGTATTCTTGTTTTATATTTCCATCACAATATTGCTTTAATATATAAAAGCATCTTGGTTTTGAACTGGCATATTTATTTCGCGTATTTTTAGTCATTCAACGAAAAAGTTATCCGACAAACTAAAGCATATAAAAACGTCTCTCAATTTTAATTGTTTTTTATGCAACACCTGCAGAATTACGAAATATGCTTAAATATCTCAATTTAATAGTACCTACATGTTTAGATCAATCGCTGTCCCTTCTAAAATATGAAAGAAAATTGGTTAAAGGGTATCCAGCATATGGGGTGACATATCAAAAGACGAATTGAGAAACTCTCCCTTTTTTCAAATTGGTAAACACAATAAATCACACAAGAAGAGATACTGCCATAATTTCTAATAAAAGAAAATGCACATTGCACACTTACATAATTTTTCTTTTATGATATTGCCCGCCACTGGATGGAAGGAATCGTTCTAGCAACTTCAAAAAACTGAGTTGTCAATAAACTGTCAAAACTGTAAATTTTATTACATTTTAAAAATATAGACCTAAAAATGCAGCAATTTGCTAATTTTCTTCTAATGTCTATGTTATTGGACAGTACTGCATTGAAACCACATAATTTCTTGGTAGATATTAGGCTACTTGGTATTCAATATTGCACAGGAGTGTATTCTAATATAGTATCTGATTTTCATGTTGTAACTACGGCTAGCTGTGTTGATGAATCCGCAGTGAGTTTCTTCAGAGTATATATGGTGGACGTCACTGGTGCAACCTACTATAGGAGCATCAGGAAGGTAAAACTGCACCCGCTTGCAGAAAAAAAGAAGCAGGAAAGACCTTACAATCTAGCTATTCTTCAGTTGAATAAAAAATTTAATCGTAACTATGTTTTTCATCCCGGTATGGCTAACATTGCTACTAAAACTACAGCGCACAAAACCTGCACGTTGGCCAGGATGACACCAACATTCAAAATCGAAGCAGTGGCCGTGCAATATGTAAGACGCAAAGTCTGCGCTGATAGTTTGAAGAAATCCGGCAAGCTGAGAACCGTAGAGGATACTTTTATTTGCGTAGAATGCAAGCAGAAAGTATGTCCTAAAATGCATCGATTTATTATCATGTGCAATGAAAAGGATTTGATGGGAGTTAATTTAGACGACGAAATTGAGTTCGGAGGAAAAGGGCCTTATGTAGCATATGATATGACCATGTTTCGTAGTTGGCTTAAGCACAATAAAGTAAATGAGAGGAGAGAAGTAACAGCGAAGAGTGTTACTGTGTCTATTACGAATGGAGTTGCGTTTACCAAAGTTTATATAGTTATTTGTTACTTTTTTGTCATAGTAAATTGTAAGTAAATAAGTAGAAATTTGTTTTAAAGAGAGGAGTATAAAATATCCCAACGCAAAGCATTAAATAGAACAATTAGTAACACAAAAAGAAAAAGAATAAAAGAGAAAAGAGCAGTGCGTCTCTTTTAATTGTCGTAATACGTAGTAAGATTTTCCAATCATTAGGCAAATGATTATGTATTTTAATAGAAATATATCTAGACCCGTTAGGTTCAAATTATGTCTCATTGAATGTATTTGTAGATTTTTGATATTGTATATTAAGCTATTATTTTTGTTTATGAAAATCTACTTATGCTTGTGAATATACAGATAAACACAAAGCACTACAATATTAACTAGCAACATGATTGATTTACAGCTACGAGAGAAGGTACACACATAAAAAAAACTTTTAATTCAAAGAAATTTTACTTCAGTTAAGATTATCATTGTTTCATATATACGCAAATAAATGTATTCTTGGATCAAAAATAATATTTATTTAATTTTCAAGAAAAGAATGCCTTACTACAAGAAAATCGTTCATTGAATCAAATCATAACATAATATCAATAAGAATTCCAATCTCAGGCTAAGTAAATAGATACCTATTCTTAATAAAAGAATATTTTTAATTGAATAAAGTTTAATTGTCTTGCAAAGAAATTTTTGATTGAAGAGAATGAGTTTGGTTGGTAAAAGAAGGCTTTCTACTTGAACGAAATGTTTGTTATTTTGAAAGAAGATTGTGTTTTTATTCACAAGGAGCCTGTTTTGTTTTTTTCCTAAAATTGTGTTTCTTTTTTATAAGAAAACCTACCACCAGCGCCATGATCATCATCCTCTGGTTGATGCCTCTCCGTTGATATGAACGGAGATATTACGATGGGAAAATAAACAGTGCCTCCGATATCGTTATACTGGCGCCCTATTTGGTGCTTTAGTATGATACTGACCATAAGTTGACTTTCCAAAATGTTCTTCCGTTTCTCTAGTTTTAATAGTTTAAATTTCTTTAAGAAAAGAGCCAAACGACGTTTATTGTCGAAAGATGTCATGTCTCTTTTAATATATATATAGATGTACAAAAGCGGATTCGATTTAAATACGTTTATACAACAAACAACATTACTGCTTGGATTATCTCATCTATATGAGTAAAACTAAAAAAATAATTCTGAACATAATTTATTTTTTTTTTGTTAATTATACATATTAATCTATACTTGCATTCGATTTGTTGATGATTCATTATATAGTTTATCAAAATCAAGTTCGATCTAAAAAATATATGCATCCTCAGATGCCAATAAAATTTAAGAAAAAACGAAATCTTACCAAACTAATAGCTCTTTTGTCTTTAAATATAGGCCACTGTCAGAGAAATTCAGTAACAGTTTTTGCTTTATCGTTTCTTCGTAAACGGTATGTTTGCGTCCATTTTTCCACGACCTCATCCCATGGCTCTCTTCTTTCTCTCAACCAAATTTTAGATCTCTGCAATTGTTCATCCTCTGCAACGTCTAAAATACATTGAATTTAGAAAAATTATGCAGATATACCCACAATATCTTTTTAGGTATACAATTATAATAATCATAGCAATAATGAAAATACTATTGCTTTTATTAAACAAAGCAGGACTGAAACTAAACTTGTGAAATAGTACACTAAACCTCTCCTGGTTTTACCTTGGCACTACTTACTTTACACTAATCAGGAACTGTGACTTTGAACGTTCCATCGCGTTGACAATTTCTTAGAACTTTTTCTGCAAATAACACCACAACAAAACTTCTGCGTGCGAACTTTTTGTCCTGTATGGTATATACAGTTTGAACTTTTACGGCCAAGTGTATATTTCCTAAAAAAAAAACCTCTCTCAAACATGGTACGAACAAGCGCAATATTTTAAGAGCAAGTAGTAACTTAACCTATCTTATTCTATAAGAAAGATGTCCAATGTATAATGTAGATTTAAATTAATATCCTAAGAAATCACTACGTATTGTTTTGTTAACTCATTTTCAATTTAAGAATGTGCGTTTAGATCAGTGATTCCCAAAGTGGTCCAGGTGGACCCCCAGGGGTCCACGGGAGACTTGACCGGGGTATACGTTGGCGTGACAAAAAAATGGGGGAAAATTTATCTGGTTCCGATAGTGAAGAACCAAAATGTTGGCTTGAGTTCACCTATCAATGTAGGCAGATAATAGTTTAAGAAGCTGAGCGACTGTTAATTGTAAAAACTTGCATATTCCATATTCAGTACAACGTGTCGAGTTTCTGGAAAGTAAAGATCCAGATTTAAAAGAAAACCTGATCAATTTGAAAGCAGACATCGCGTATTTGACAGATTTGTTAAGTTACAATTACAAGGCGACAGCCTCAATTTAATAAAAACAAAGGGTGTAATTTCAGCTTTTCTTGGAAAATTGAAATTTATGAAGCAAAATATTAGTGGGCGCGAATTTTCCCAGTTTCCAAACTTGTCACAGGTAGAATGCCTTGATGAGGATATTCACACATACGTTCAACACTTAATTGGCCTGCATGATGGCTTTAAAATCAGATTTGAAGATATTCTCACGATGGAAATACCACCATGGATCATAAATCGACTTGATGAAACGGAAGTGGAGAATGTGATACTACAAGAGGAGCTACTCGAGCTTAGCACTAATGAGGAACTGAAGGTGAAATTTAAAAGAGGGTATCAAACATTTTGGCTGCAGGCAAAAATACCCGAAAAATATCCTGGACTGTGGGGAATTGCGATAAAGCTTTTGATAGCGTTTCCCTCGTCATATCTTGTCGAGAAAAGTTTTAGTGTCGTTACAAACCTTTTAACAAAAAAAAAAGAGCAGATTGAATATCACAGAACGGGGAGATTTGCGGTTATTCCTAACAAAACTGAAGCCAAATATTGATAATTTGCTATCAATCCATCAAGTACATCCCTCCCACTAAAATTATGACTATTTTGTGATTGTCATTGTAGAAGTTACGTTACGTTATTAATATTTAATTTTAATTATATTACGACTGTTATCATATTACAATGTAATATGATAACAATAATAATTAATAGTAATGATTACATATTTGAATAAATACAACACATACAAGGAAATATACTATTTTCTTTTTATTTTTACCACTCCGAATCGGGAGTTTTCTAAATAAAATATGTGAGAATTGATTGGTTTCTTGTGCTGTGAGTAGATGTCAAAGGAGTAAAGTTGAATGGAAGCACTTTTTTGATTGGCTAACTTTACGTTTTTGACATCCACTCACAGCACAATCAATTGCTGCAACGCAAATTTCCATAGTTAGATCTAATCTTCACATTTTTTGTCGAGTTTTGGGAATATGGTAGAAATGTAGCTGCAGGGGATCCACCGGAACCAGCAAAACTTTCAAAGTGGTCTATGAGAAAAAAAAGTTTGGGAGCCTCTGGTTTAGATCAATTGCTGTTTCTTACGAAATAAGGAAAAAAATGGTTGTGAGGCGTATGGGTTAACATACCAAAAAGAATGAAGGACGAATGGAGAACCTTCCTTTTTTTAAGTTCGTTGAAAACAATACATGATATAAGTAAATATATTGCCATAACTTCCAATAAAAGAAAATCCAAATACACACATAATTTATGATTTTGTTTTTATCATACGAAATATTATAAAACATTCTTATAAATTGTATTAATAGCCCTCTACCCCGGCTTGAGAATTCGTGGGTGCCTTATCTACGCTACTAGATGAAATTAATCAATTTCACGACCCCAAATTGAGTTGTCAATAAACTGTCAAAACTGCAAATTTTCTTCCATTTCAAAAATATACACAATAACAATGAAGCAATTTGTTAATGTTCTTCTAATATCTATGTTATTGGATAGCAATGCTTTGAAACCACATCATTTCTTGGTAGATATTAGAATACTTGGTATTCAATGTTGCGTAGGAGCGCAGGCTAATATAATATCTGATTATCATGTTGTCACTACGGCTAAATGTGTTGATGTATCCACACTGAGTTTGTTCAGAGTATATATGGTGGACAGCACTGGTACAACCTATATCAGAAAGATCCAGAAGGTAAAAGTGCACCCGCTTGCCAGACAAGAGAAAGAGCGACGAACTCATAGCCTAGCTATCGTTCAGTTGAATGAAAAGTTTTATGGTGGTGACGGTTTCAAACCCGTAAGTGTTAACATTGCCACTAAAAAGACGGAGCGTAAAAAATGTGCGTTGCACGGGATTTCAGCAAAATTCGAAATTCAAACAGTCATCGTGAAGTTTTTAAAACTCAAACAATGCGTAGCACTTATACAGCAAGGACAGAGGCCCAAGCCCATACAGGATAGTTTTATTTGCGCGCGGTGCACGAATAGAATGTGCCGTAATATGTATCGATTTATTATCGTGTGTAACGACAAAGATTTGGTCGGAGTTAATGTGGACGACAAAGCGTTCGGAGGAAGATTACCTTATGTAGCATATGATATTAGCATGTTTTATAGTTGGCTTAAGTACGAGAAGGCAAATCAGAGGAAAGTAAGGACAGCGAAGAGTGTTACTGTGTCTATTTCGAATGGAGTTGCGTTTATGAAAGTTTATATAATTATTTGTTACTGCTTTGTTATATTAAATTGTAAGTAAGTAAGTAATCTGTTGTGTCTTTCTTTATTTAACTTTGTTTTTGTTTTTTAACTCTTGTAGCTATATTACAGTCTGTGTTTAAACGAAGTCTCTAAGATTTTAATATTTGGTTAGTTAGTACTTAATTTTAGTGCTTGTAATGTATGTTTTTTTTTTTTCAACTGTATTATATGTATACTTCATAGTATTAAGAATATTGATTAAGAAATATGCAAAGAGCATTACTTTCGTCAATGTGTACAGCACAGTTTGTATTACAGAACGTCATTTCTTTATCTGACATACTAAGCGCTGAAATCAATTAAATTGAAGCAACGCATAAGAAATATTATTAGTTTTTTGTTGAGACATTGTATGCACTTTTATTAAATTTGGCGGCTGGGTTTTTTTTATAAATTAATATAAAAGTATCAATTTTTTTTTTTTTTTTTTGACGTTTCGACAATTCTTAATTTGCTTTATTAATTTTTTTATAGGTTTTGTACTTACAAAGTTACGGACGTTCACACACATGTTAAAAAATTATAAAAACATTTTTTAAAAATTAGACATTTTTAAATTATCTTAAATACGAACTACATTTTAATTGTCAATAAGAATGTGTAGGAGATACATTTTTATGTGAAAACGGCGAAATACAATTTAAAATAACCCGAAAGGCATGCTCAGCTGTGGACTTTTTTTCAAATTGTTGCACTAAAAATTGTTTATTGAAAGAATATTTATATATATTACTGGCGAAAATTATTTAAATGATTGGAGAATAAATTTTTGATAAGCTTTCTATATCTGTTTTGTCGTTTACTGCAGTATTTTGTTTTTTTATGCGTATCATTTCTAGTATGCAACGTGCTTTATAATTTTTTTCTTTATTTAAAATACTTGTATTATTGAAATTGAAAGTATGACCAAAATTTATTGCATGTTTTTTTAAAACAGTGAGGTTATTTTGATATTTGTGACCTTTTATTCTATTTTGAAGTTGTTGTGAAGTTTGTCCTATGTACACACCATTACAATTTTTGCAGGGGATTTTGTATACTACATGGCTTTGGTTTTGTAATGGAATATTATCTTTTAGTTTTGAAAAATTGAAATTTAAATTATTGTGGTTTTTGTGTGCAATTTTTATTTGATGTGGGTCAAGAATTTTATTAAGTTTTTCGGATAATTGTGGAACATATGGGACGCTAATATATTTGAATGTACTTGGGTTTGTGGTCTTTGTGTTATTGATCTGTCTGGTGTTATAATAGATATTGATGTATTTTGTTTTTAATGGTTTTTTGAATTAATGGTAGTGGATAATTATTTTTTTGTAGGTTAATTTTTACTGTGTGTAATATGTCTTTTCTATATTTTGGATTGGTTAAAATAATGGCTCTATTAATTAAGTTGGCCATAACATTTTTTTTATAAAATTAAAGGGTTGGGCAGAATGAAAATTTAAATAACGAGCAGAGAAGGTTGGTTTGTGATATAATTTTGTCATAATTTTATTATTTTCGCGAATCAAGGTAAGATCTAAATAGTTTAATGTTTGACTTTTTTCTATTTCAAGAGTAAATTGTAATTTCGGATGAAAGTTGTTGAACAATTGATGGAATTTTATGATTTTGTCTTCAGGAATACACGCTAAGCAATCGTCTACATACCTTTTATAAAAAGTTGGTTCAAAATCTAACTTGGTAATTACCTGTTTTTCAAGATCTTCAAGTACTAATTGAGCTATTGTGCTTGCTATGGGTGAACCCATTGCACAGCCATATATTTGTTTGTAAAATTTATTCTGAAAAGAGAAATACGTTGTTGACAAAGTGATTTCAAGTGCATTTAGAAATTCATTTAAAGGTAATTCTGTATGGGGTTGTAGTTTTTTCCAATTTTTACTTACTATATTTAAGGCATAATCTATTGGAATGTTGGTGTACATAGAGACAACATCAAGTGATTATTAATTTGTCATTATTTTTTATTTTTGTATTATCAATATATTTTTTTAATTCAAATGAGTTTTTTAGATAATATTCGTTATTGTTGATTATGTTTGAAATTGAGTTGGCAAGATACTTTGATATATTGTAAAAAGGACTTTGGATACAAGAAACTATTGGCCTAAGAGGAACATTATTCTTGTGAAGTTTGGGGAGACCGTATATTTTAGGTGTATGCGCATTATGTATTTTTAAATTTTTGGCTTGTTCAGTCGATATATAACCTTTTTTTTCCCATTGACAAACTAATTCATTTCCTTGTTTTTGATATTTTATGGTGGGATCTTTTTTAATGATTGAATATGTTGTGGTATCATTTAGAATGTCTAGCATCTTTTTCATAGTCATGTTTGTTAATAATTACGGTTTTATTGCTTTTATCTGCTTTAGTTATCAAAATGCGTGGGTTGTCTTTTTTGAATTGTTTAGTTAAGTTAATTTGTTTTTGGATGAGCTTTGATTATAATCTGAATTGTTTTTTGATGAGTTCATAAAGTTGTTTATTGTATTTGTTACTTTGCTTCTAATTTGTGTTTTTGTATTTTCTTGGAAGGGGGTTATTGTGGATTCAATATTTGCAATAATGTTGTTAATGGGGATGTCTTTTTTGTTTTTAGAATTATAATGGATGCAAAAAATTGGACCGAGGCTGAGCAAGCCTTTAACATTGTTCGGAAAATTAGTGTCAGTAAGGTTCTCAATCCAGCTATCCTCATTTTGATTAATTATGTTTATGTTTTTGATTGTTTTTTCTTCAAGTTTCTCAATTTTATTTCTTTGTTTCTGTTTAATTTGAAAGAAATATTTTTCTGTTTGTTGTTTTAAAAAATTCTGAAATAGGTTGAAATCTTCATTACTAATCAAGGTATGTAATGTGTTTTGTAATTTAGAAATTACTAATAAAATTCTTTTTATATTGTGGATAGTTTTATTGCATAAATCATTAATTTATAAAAAAAAAACCAGCCGCTACATTAAGAAAAACAAAAAAACCAAATAAAGAATGTATTTATATGTAATCTCAAAATTGAAGGGAAATCCCGATCAAATTGGAAGTCAGGGCAAACTGTCAATATCTCCATTTTAGAATCTATGACGTTTTAATAATAAAAAAAAAAGATTCTTAAGGACTAAGTAATAAGGTATACAATTCAGAATTGTCTTATTGTGATCGCAATTAAATTTACTTAAAAATTGTACGATTACCAGCAAAGTTGCCCATTTACAATACAGAACCGCAACAATCATATCTGCCGTGCGAGCTGTTGATTGTCTTTAAGCTCTTTTTATGCGCCAAGAAAGAGGCGGTCGTCGGTTTATATTGTTTGATATCTTTCAGCAAACGAATCTGAAGCAATCGCGGCATATCGTCACCGCTCATGCTTCGGCGTGAAGTCGAAAGAAGACCGAACTTCACGTCTGTGATTACAGCGGATGGCGTAGGACGTTATCTCAGCGGACCATCGCCGAGTTCTCTGCCGACATCTCGAGGAATGTTTGTAAATTGGTCCTTACAAGCCGCTATACAAGTATTTATTGGCTGTGGACGGCGGCCCGATAAACGACCGTTTCAATTACATGTCATCACATCGGGATACAACACAAGAGTCCCTCTCCTTCGTTCAACTAATTGTCCGCCGCTCCGATGGAAGAAGGTGAATCGGACGAATTTATGGAAGGATTAGGTTTTATGCTCTACTAGAAACTTTGAGAAGTAAACAAGCCAGACGCATTTCTATACACCAACCACAGAGAACTTGTCTACGTGAAATACTCAGTAACTTGGGTTACTGAACTACAACCATATCTTTGTTCTTTTTTGACGAAAGTAATGTAAACTAGTAACAACAAATATATATAGTCAATTGATTTTGCTCCGAAACTTACGTGATCAGTAGGTAATATATAGACTTCTGCGTAATTTAGCATTTTTACGTTGACGACAGAGCACAAAATTCATATGACAATGGAATACCGCTGGAATAGTGACTAGGTATGGGCATGCTGTTCGTTGATTTTCACCAATCCATTGACTCAATCAAGATAAGTGAACTACATGAAGACGCAAAATTAAGAAGACTAATTGAAATGCCGGCGAATTAAACAAGCATCAGGAAAAAAGTGAAACGAAAAAAATTATAACCAACAAAGGAGTAAGGCAGGGGAATTCACTGTTATTGTCTACAACATTGTTCAATCTGTGTCGCTTAATATCGCAGACGACTTTGAAATCGTTACTTAAGTGCTAACAGAATAAATAAAACTTGATATTATATGACCAATAATGATGCACACAGCGGGAACGATGATCTTGACTAAAAGGGAAGACAGCATAAGAATAATGGAAAGGGTGATACTGAGAACAATACCAGAGGGTTAAAAATCACTGAAAAGTTTTGGATAAATTAAAATATTAAAGACACATGCAAGATAATCCTGCAGATTTGGCAGCGGGAGTGCACCAATGGGCAATTTAATAAATTCAGATTTTTGGCGGGAAAGTCCAAAGTGGTTAAAGCAAAGCAAATCAAATTGACCAACCTTAAATGTTCCTGATGTAGACAATATACCGGAAAGAAAAACTTCACAAACATTAGCTTTAACTAAACACGAAGTAAATGCATTATTTAAAAATGTTTCTTCTGTTTCTAAACTGCCAAGGATGACGGCTTATTGCCTAAGATTTACTAATAACGCATACAATGCGGCATATAAACAATTTGGAATAAATCGAATTTCGAATAAATCGTTAGTGGCAATGTTTCTAGCAATAATATTCATATCCATAGCAATACTTCATTATTTTATAAAATACCTGCATGGTATATGTTTTCACAACCTCTCCATCAGGATATGTAATGCACGAAGGAAACTTCTGTTGCACTAAACAAACACCAAATAATATCTTTTTAAAATAAATATCAAGGATCACTAGGCAAATGTACTTTTACGAGTATTATTTTGGAAATATGTAGATGAACAGAACTACCATAAATACTACTATAATTCAATTCTAGCTTTTAAAAAAGTCAGGATACATTGCTCTAGCGCTAATAATAAATTTTGCGTATCGACATTAGAAATTTACTTATTAGCATGCAATATACATAAAATATCTATGTATATCTACTGCTACGAAACTTGTAGACAAATGTTTCTTTAATTTAAATTATATTTTTATAAATTAATTAACTATTCACAAATAAACCAAACCCCAATTTGCATGTGGCTCTGACTGTAGATCTTTCCCCCCTCTCAGATGACTTCAATCCCCTCTAAACGAATAGGAGGACTATATTTATTTAGTAATTTATGGAACGTGGAAGGACTACATCGCTGTGACTAAAGCTCTTTATAACTTTCAATATACAATTTGATATCCATGAATCTATAATGTGATTGTTTAGTAATCGTTAAGTGATGTTTTCCTATAAGGTAATCGTTATCGAATAAAACACTGATTTACAGACGGTTTTTAATTTATTCAACTTTAGTGTGGTAACATCCAAAATGTAAAAGAATAAGCTTTCTAGATATACTCTCAGGTGAGTAGGATCATTTACTATATAAAAATCAGAATAATAAAAATGTCTGTTATCTCAATTCAGACTAAAAACTTAAATATGTCGTTTTACAAGTTTTTATGAGTAAATTCAAATTTCCCATCAAACAACCTTTCATAAGTCAATGCGCCAACATATGAAAATAAAATATACTGACAAGAAAATCCCATATGATAAACCCGAAGAATCATTACCAACCTCAAACATACAAATTACTCAAAATTCACTAGATAATATGACAATTGATCACAAATATTTAATTTGGAAATACCTTCTATGTATTTCGAATTTAATAGTTCAAAAAAATAATAATTTTGCGAACTACATGTACAAATAACTCCTCCAATATATGCTCTCAATTACAGCATCATCATTTCAGCTCTCATGAAGAGTACCAAACACCAGCAGGAAAGCCACAGCCAAAACTTGCCCAGAATTTTACTCTTCGAAACTCCAGGATTAAATCAGCAAAGATTCCAGACCATCAAATAACTGGATACATATGATCTGTGCAACAAACATGAGGTACTACCATTCAAAGTAAGAAAATTAAACTATTCTTTGGGATTTTAAACTAATAAATAATCAAATTTCTAACAATTTCTAGATAAATTGTTTCGAAAGACACTATACTTATCAGAAAATCTTAAAAGGCGATTCTCCTTTTTCTCAACAAACTACCTATTACCAAGGAAAACTCTCCCGGACAACCCCAAATAGAAATACGTTTCCACAGACACGGTCGAATTAAAAATTTTCAACGACGAACACTAATTTGAAAAATACAAAGACCCCGTTGTATCTATAGTTCCGTAATTAAATCTATACGATCCTGTTAGTTATTATACAAAATACAGTACATTGATACAATATAGAATGCATTTATATAAACCAAGTAAAATCAATTCAAATAGCAAACTATTCTTTGAGTTCTTTTTGGTGTTATCAACAGCATTTTTAGTGTTAGATTTGACGCACAAAATATCTACACTTTACACTAAAATGTGCATTATGCAAAATTGTTTTATAGTGTATCTACCCACTGCAATTATTATTATCCATGACTGTGGTTATATTATCATTCATTTTCAGAAAGCCAGCGGAACAGTCATTTTATTTGCCATTTTTTAATTTGCCCAATGTCAAACCATGAGTTTTTATTGTAATTAAATTGCGCCATTAGACGAAGCTGAATAGAGCAAACGTTTCTGTTAATCAATTGCGGTTAGAAAAGGGAGAATACTAAGAAATCTATCGGTCAACCTCAGCTTGTTCCAATTGAAAAATTATGCCGGCTTATCTAACCTTACCGCAGCTAGATCTTTATAATAATTTATTGATCGGACGTGTTGATTATCATTAAGCACACACGATATGTTTGTAAAGCAAAAGAAATAATGGTAGCCCGGCAGGGGTGCAGATCACCCTCGTTAGTCCCTTTGACTTATGACGGTCCTACCTGTCCTACCTGTCTTCACCGTTGACAGATCACCGTCAGATTGAAACGTTAAATTATAAATTCTCTCGGTTGCGTCTCTGTTGTCCTCTTCTTTTATGTGGGGTATTATAATGCTCTTTCATCTTTTGAATGCGCACTTTCTTTATTTATTTTGGTGCCGCGTCTTACTTGTATTGGGTAAAAAAATATGACTTACTCTATTAATAAAGAAAGAGAAAGGCCTCCTTGGGTGAAAATGCATGCACGTTTTCTTGCGTCCATTAGTGAAAATTGCCTTCCAAAAAAGCCATTAAAATAAAGTTCCATCAGAGTAGGCAATGACAAGAAAAAAGCATGCACTTTGCAATAATTGTTTTCTTTTTTAATTAAGAAAAAAATTAGAAACATTTAGAAACATTAAAGAAATACAAAAAAAAAATTATTCTAAAGTCGATTTTCCAACTGACGCCCATTTTGTTGAAGACATATACGGCCTGCCTTTTTAACACTGTTTCCCGCATTTAATCACATAATGGGAGTGATTTTAGAGCGCATTTTTTAGTTCTTCTAAATTATTAGTTTGGTGTCGATATACCAGGTCCTTAATCTTTCCCCAAAGATAAAAATGGTGTGAGATCTGGTGATCTAGGTGGCCGGTAAATTGAACCTTTATTTGCAATCCATTTAGCACCAAGAAACTCATTTAACAAGCCTTTTATTTGACGGGTGTTGTGCGATGGAGCACCATCCTGCCGAAAGAAATAATTTATTCTTTCTTGTAAGGGCAAATTGTCAATCAAATCAATCAGATGCTCCTGTAGAATTTGGCGATATCTTTTGGAGTTCAGATTGCCATCAAATAAAAAAAGTCCATTAATCCGACCTCTGTACAACTCAGCGCAAACTTAAAACTATATCTGCCTGATTGGCGATTTTCTTCATGCCAATAATACCAATTGTATCTGTTAAAAATCCCATCACTTCTTATCGTGGCGTCATCTGTCCATAACACATGTGTGCCAAAATTGGGATGTTCTTCACATTTTAAAATGCTCTTCTCTAAGGTCTAAATTTGTTTTTCTTTAAAATTCTTCTTACTGTCGTTCTAGCTACCCTGATTTTGATTAAAATCACTTTGAAATTGAAATACCAATTCATTGTTCTACAACGTTGTCAAATGCGTTTTTCGTGAAAGTACGCTAATGAAAAAATGTTATAGAAACTAACTTTTAAATAAAAAAGAAAACGTTTGCAAAATAATACTAGTATAAAAATTCTTTTATAAACTAAATTGCAGCTATCTATCTCTATTAACAGATATCCAAAAGTATGGCTTGGTTACATGGTTACGCACTAAGACTAACCGCAAACTGCACCCAGCACAGCGCAGCCAAGAATTTTGGGGGCTCGGGATGACATGTTAAAGCGCCAAATTGAACGCAGTTGCTCTGCTACAGAGTCAGTGTAATTCGGGATACTATAAAATTCTCGCTGTGCTGTGCTGTGCTGCGCTGAGTTCAATTTGCGGTTAACCTAAAAGTCTAAACTTCAAGAACCTTGTGAAAACAAGCAAAGTATTAATACGACATTTTAGCATTAAGATTTTTTATTCAGAACCGAACGCAGAATATCCCTGCTTGTAGCTTTTCAGGCAATTTATATACACTTTGTATTATTATTGGTTATATTATACTGATTTTTCTCACCTGCCCCCACCAGCGAAAGCAGAAAACTGGATAAATACTTATTTGCGTCGATTGAATTTTCAATACGTCAAGTTTAATTAGCAAATCTGCGCCTACTTAAATATACCATTCAGAGATTTGTATCTAGTAAGTACCGCATTTCGCTTCCTATCAATATTAATGCCCATGTTATGACCGCTTTAATTGTAAGTAATGGCCCGTTCACGGGCAATTGAAGCTATTTTTTTTGTGAATTATTGATGTCGTAGAATGTCTTACCGATATGAGAGCATACGAATAGCGGAATCAACGGCAACGTTGTTAATGTGTCGGCATCGGGTATACGCATACTATGTCTGTGTTACTATGTTGATGACATAGCTCCTTGCGGTTCGAATTGTTTATGAATTTCATGCATTTATTCGGGATATTTGGATTGTCTATCTTATTCGTAAAATATTTCATTTTGGGAAGCTCGGCAAATATTTGTGTTTTATTTATTTCATTCTTTTTTTCTATTTATGGTTTTGATAATTGGTTCGCTAGCACTTTATTCCTAAAAATCACAAACCTCTGACATAAATTCAATTTTATTTAATAGTAAAAAATATTAAATTTGAACCTCATAAAACTTTCTTAACTAAGATTTTTTTCTAATATCCTGCTTAAGTGAAAGTTAGTCTGCAGTGGGGCACCTTACAAAATTATGACAACAGAAAGTACTGATAGTTGTCTAACAAAATAGCAAATGATCAAAAAAAATTGCATGAGTGATAATGATCAATAATTGTTTTGTCATTTATGCGTACCGAATTTTATACTTTCAAATAATTATTGCTGTTTCTACTAAACTTGTTTATTTAATAAAAAAGAAAAATAATAATACCAAATCATTCTTGAATCATGTCTATACTTAGTTCTTCACCCATATTACTTTTTTTTTTTTTTTTTTGCTTTCATGGACAGGTTTAACCCCGTGAGGCAGCTCGGCCTTAAGACCTATTGTGCCCCCATGATGTCTTAACCCTCTCGACCTGGTTGTACTCGAACAAACAGGTCCGCAAGTTGGTCGAGAGTTAATTTTCTTATACTGGGTTCGTCCAATCGAGCGACCCCTAGACAGCTCCGTCTCTCCCTGTCCACTGCAACATATTGTAAAAATCTAAACTAAACACTTCTTACTATATCGTATCTAATTAAAAAGGGCAGGTTTCCATGGATTTTAAGGCATCAAGTTCCTTCGCTGATCGTTCGAACGTGGGTTGATTTAAGGTTTCGTACACTGAGAGAACAAAATGTGTTAAGTTAACAAAAAAATTGTCTATCCAACAAAAACATTTGGTTAAATATAGTCAAACAAAATTTTTTGTCAAGGTAACAAAATGTGATTGTTACTATAATTGTGTAGATTAGACAATATTTTTAGCATTGTCTTAACAATCAAGGTAATTTTGATCTGAATCTTTGAAATTGTTCGGGCAACAAGTGTCTTGGGTTAAACAAACAGTTATTTTATGTTAAGTTTACCAAAAGAATTGATTAACATTAAAATTAGAAGTTGTTAGGTTAACTATTTACTTTTGTTTGTAGTAAATATGTACAGTTGTTAAATCAACGAAATAGGAATGTTGTTCCTATAAAAACAAATACTCTCTTCAACCAAAAAAATGTATTCATTTAAATATGATTTTTTGGTTAAATTAATGATAGTCGTTTGGTATGGAATAATCCTCCGTATATTGCGTTATACTGTACCTATACATTTAGTTACACTTATACAGATGCATATTGTGGTTGTTCAAGCGAAAATTATTAAGTTCAAATTGATAATTTCCTAATACCTTAGCTTAAAAATTCAAATGATCAGCCGAATCATTGTTATGTCGGTGATATTAGCTATTAATTTTAACTCTATCATCGAAAATGTAATTCAGCAGATTACTTGAATTTTTAATCTCAAGTATTACAAAACCATAAATTTGAACTTAATGAACTTCGACTTGTACAACGATCTACCGATACAATTGCAATATATACATATACACTAAATATAAATGGAGAAGGATACACTCTAACTGCCTTAAAGGTAATGCTGACTAACATAATTATTATCGCGAACAACCCCGAAACACAGAACATCTAATTCTTATTGCGCAGCTACACTTGCATATATAATATATAGCCATAGGTAAAAACATTATGATTTTCCGCAACTATTTTATTAGATAAAACATGAATTAAGTTTGGATTAAATGATAAGAACAAATTATAAATTACAAGATTTTAATTCAAAAAATATTTCCATTAAAAGATGCCCGACAACAGAAGTACATATATTCGTGGATATTTCATTTTAACCTCCATTAGGATCAAGTTTTATACGTTGTTTAGTGTTTTAGGCGCAGGAATGATTATTATATAGATTTTTTTTTGAACTGTTACATTAATAATTTCTTTTACCTCTTCAAACTGCCAATTTAAAAGAAACGGATGCATAAAGGCATATGTATGTTTGTAACCTAAGGTTACTACCGTAGAAATAAGAGATAAGTACCTACATAGTGTTGTCTTGGATACTTTTCTGTCATGTTAATGCACATTTTGTTTCGTTTAACAATACATAACAGATCATGCTATGCATTTACATTAACAAAGTGAATTTGTTAAAGTAAATATTTATGTTTGTCAATATATGCTAGTGTAAAGTTTTCCTTCAACAATTATGACTTGGTCAATATAACCAAATATTTTTAATTCAATGAAACGAAATATTTTGTTGCTCTTCGTGTTAACAAATGGTATGTTGTTGGGCTAACAAAATATTATCAATCATTTTTTGCAGTTGTTGTAACCTTTTATTTTGCTCGATTTGATTAAAAAAGTTGTTGATATAACAATATTTTTTCAACAAAATGGTTTTTGTTAATTTAATGCATGTTGTTCTCTCAGTGTATTGTTGGAAACAATATTCTTTCATTGTTGCTGGGGTCCTTTTTGCCTAGGAGATATAAAAGTTGTTGAAAACAATTGTGGGGACTTCTTTTTCGATTTTTCCTGAATGTAGTTGCATTTTCGAATAATATCTAGAAATTTATAAATTTATATCACAATAAGAGTCATTTAACTTAAAATTTACTTACAAGTATGAGAGTGTTGTGTATGTAGTGCCAAGATGATGGTAATCCAGTGATTTCGAAGATTTGGGTGACGTATTTCTAATCCTGGGGCCGATTGAGGGGCTTCGATTCGAGCTTAGTAGCTGAGACATCATAGGAACGCTAATTGGGAGCTGAAAAGATTGTTGCAGAATCAGTATTTGGAATATAAGAGAGCAGTTTTTCGTACTTGGAGTAAGAGATTATTCATCTTTTTAATTTATAACCGGCGTTAAGAGCGTAAAAGAAATGTGGGGTTAGAGTGTGTTTGATGGCAGTGATTTATAGGGATATTTTGTATGTAAGCAAACGTATGTTGCTGTAAAAGGTTTATTGGCAATACTTGATTTTATGACGGGAGTTTAGCGGGAGATTTGAATTCTATTTGGATATTTAAACAAGGTATATTGAGTTATTTTAGTTTGGATTAAGATTCTAGAAATCTTATTTTTGTACAACTTAATTAGTAAAGAACCTACTTACCTGAGAGAATCGTTAGAAGATTCAGATTTCATGAAATAAGTTTCATCTAAACAATTTTTTTTATTCACTATAATATAAGAACATCACAAACGAATAACTAGTACAGTTCAGTAAAAAGACAAAGAGTATAACAAGTCAATTAAGGTGATAATCGGAGGCTTGTTTAGAGCAACATACTCCCCCACGTCCCAAGATTTACTGAAGATAATATAGTATTGGTTTGCAGTGTACTCAAAAAACAGGTAGAGGGGAAGATTTTATGCACTTGTGTGCTACAGTGGCATCTAACTATTGAGGCATAGCATATCTGTGGAGTAAATTATCTTTAATAGAGGACGCTGCAGGTATGTAATGTTAATAAAACAGTGTTGAATTAATTTAAATCAATTTAATAAATTATAATAAAATATCTACAAGTTTCGTAGCAATACCTATCCAAAAATGGCTCATTGCTAAACATTTCAGTTGGTACAGTGGGTGGTGCTCTCTCTTAATAATAAAGCTTTGGCGAGACTAAATATGTCTTTATACTTCTTCAGGAGTCATATGGCAATCCAAAAGTGTTACTACTACTTGCACTTGTTGGCATTTGGAGCTGAAATTGTGATTACATAAGAAAATTTATTATTTGTAATGAATATGTTTTTACAGTCGGTTGTTGATTATGGGACTGCTTTATATGGCGAGTAGGACTTGGCTTCTTTTTCTTCACATTACTAATACTTTTGCTATTGCTTCCTAAATATGAACAACTTGTTTGAGAACTATTTAAAGCCTCAAATTTTCTCGTAAAAACGATAGCAAAATGCTTAATTCTTATTATACATTAACTGTATACTTTTTAACAGTTTCAATTTTAAGTGATTCCTCATCGGAAGAATCAGTTTCATCTGGTTCTGTACTAGCAACATCAGTCTTCTCATACAATAATAATCTATCAAGCAGAAAACTTCTGTCTCTTGTAATATTTAATAGTCTTTTTTGGGCAGATCTCAGAGCCTGTTGAGAACACTCATTTTCCTGTAATACAGGTTTCATATCATCAAATTACTAGTTTTCTTTGTATGGCCATACATATAATAAATGTTTTAATTTTCCTTTTAAAAACTTGTATTGCGTTTTAAGTTTAGATTCTTCCTGAAGACGTTCTTCTTCCTCAGCTGCTGCAGCTGCAATTGACCTACAGTACCACCCTTCTAACATTTTTTTTTAATGTCAAAAGGTTAGTTTAGTTAGATCATTTGTAATAAAACACACATTACTACAAAAACAAACACCACAAACGAGCGAAAAACAGCATTACGACACAAAAAGCGTCCTTAAATACGTCTCGATATCTAAATGTTATTTAAATATGTCTCAAATTCTTTAAACTATAAAAACAAGCTTCAATTAATATAGATTTCAATTTTGGTTTAAATTCAGGTTTTAACTTGTATATTTGAAATAGGTAGTTTACTTTAAAGAAATCTTTCTTGATAATCTATATCGTTTCCATATCTCTACAGCTAGCTAATATAGATTAAAATCATCAAATAATTATTTCGGTTAAATTGTTACAATTATTTGGCATTATCGAAAACTACTATAAATTAGAACATTTTAAGTATCTTTATTACCACTAAAGTGCGCTTCCAGACCCAAGTACGCGGCTAAATAACTGCGAGCCTGAAATTGTTCATTAAACTTAGAGGAAATTTAATAATAAAACCTCTCGGAAGAAAGAGCCGTGCACTCATTAAATTTTAATATACCCTTTAAGGAGATATTAATCTCCTCGCAACCAACAGAGGAGCTTCTGTATACACTTTACTCCTCGTCGTCACAGGTAGGAAATAAGAAGAAGGAGACGGTTGACTACGTTGTGTATTAGACAATTTTCAGCTTGTATCATTCGATTAAATAATAAATAAATTGTTGATTCACATTTTACGTAACGGAATTAATTCCTTAACATATGTTTAAATTAACCATGTATTGGAGTTTCGTATAGTTTATATTGATGTATATATAGGTATATGTACTATGTTAGCCAATGACTTGAGGAATCTTGGGAATCTATAACGAGCACAGAAATGATCATATAGGTATGTGATTTATTTGGTATAGGTATGCATGCAAATATGGTTACAATTCGAATTCGATTTATTGATTTTTTTATCTTTTATTCGTGCATGTTATGCCAATACTAATAATAGCTATTGACAAGAGGTATATATTTTAGTTCTACCTAAAAACTATATTTATGTAGATCGCTGATTGTAATAATTTGCATACACGCTATACAATATCAGTCGACATTCCATCGTAATGATCCTATAATTCTCCATTATTATTTGAATATGTTGGTACATGTTTCGTTGTTACAAATATTTGGATTGATATTTGCTCTCGCGTGATGTAGAACCAATCACAATTGAGATGCAGAAACCAAAGAGTATATGAAATTTTAAAATTAGATATAATAATTCCGAACCCTAAGAAGAAATGTTTGGACGATTACCTAATATATCTAACATAAAGTCTAATCGTAATTGGTTACTTGTTTATTTTGCATAAACTAATTCGCAAAATAAGAAAAATATACACCCCTACCGTGGTAAAGGTACCTAAAGAGTAGAGTGTAGTCACTATAGAAAAAGATGCTTGGGACATTTTATTTAGTCGCACAATTTTGAACGAAATTGTAACTCACACAAATGAAGAATTACAAAGACAAAGTGCCAATTACCAACCAGACACGAAATATATACATCCAACAGATCCTGCAGAAATCAGTGCCTTGATAGGTCTTCTGTATATCGCTGGTGCTAGAAAGGATGCATATTGATCTACACAGCAGATGTTTTCTCCAGAAGGACCTCGCATCTATAGATGTATTATGCCTGAAGTACGTTTTAAATTTTTTTGAATTGTTTAAGATTTGATGATAAAGAAAACCGTGATCGCGATGACAAATTTTCGCCTATAAGAAAAATATGGGAGGAATTTATAGAAAATGGTACCAAGAACTACTCTCCCCATTGTCACTATAGATAAGCAGTTACTTGGATTCAGAGGCAAATGTTCTTTTCGTATATACATAGGGTCTAACCCTGATAAATATGGAATTAAGATTGTATGTATGTGTGATTCCCGTGCATATTACATAAGTGCTATTCCCTATTCCCTATATACGTTGGTAAAAACACCAACCCATCAACCGACTTAGTTCTAATGTATTTAGTAAACGAGTCTATTTATGGATCACATAAAATCAGAAATCTATTCCATTGGCCCAAGAAATGCTTAGAGAGAAAGGTTTGACAATCGTTGGAACTATATATAAGACACAATAAACGAGAAATACTACCTTCCTTTTTACCTAACAAGAAAAAAACCAGAAGCCAGAAATTATTGAATTTTAGTGGTTACCTTTGACCAGATGGCTCATAACTACACTGTGTCCAGAAAAACGAGGAGATGGCTACTTACGTATTTTTACGGGATGCTTGATCAAGCTGGAATAAATGCCTTTGCGTTATATGTCACAAAGTAACTCGAAATAAGTTTTTAGTCACTCGGACTACAACTAGCAAACCCTTGGATGGTAAACAGGCTTTCCAAAAAAATATGTGACAAACTGCAGAGTGAAATACGAGAAGTACTAGGACTACCAGACATTTCAGAGGACGAACAGCCTGGTCCACCGCCAAAGAAGGCGAAATCGTCAAGATGTTATGTATGTTCTCGCTCACGTAATCGAAACTACAGAATAGTATGTTGCGTGTGTTCCAAAAATGTATATAACGATCACCGATTTGATATTTGTATCAACTGTAAAAGAAATGCTTACAAATGTTAAGCACATTATCGAATAAACGTTTTTCAAATTTTTTCTATTTGTTTTTCCGAAATTAATTTTGTGGTAACTTGTGACCCCAAGTAAACTTATTCAACTGTGTTACTTAGGTATACATTGTAGGGTGAATAACATTCAAGTTGAGGCTATCTGATGGCCACAAAACTTTTAAACCATGGTCCCCAAATGGTTGTTTTCACAGTGTAGTAGGGTACACAGTCTTGCTGAAATATCTTAAACGTTCATCTCTAAAACTTTCTTCTGCTGTTGGAACCAAGCCTTTTAATGAAATATATTGGTACTTTTCTGCATTTACAGTACCATCAATAAACTCATATTTACCAACATCTTACTATTCATGCATCCCCATATCATAACACTCTGGGACAGTTTTTTATTTAGATTTTACATTTATTGAGCGAATTTCCGTGAGAGTAATGATAATGGGTTTGCACTGGGAGTGACGAGGATGGCGCCTGATAGGCGGAAACTCGAGTCCGTGTCTAGCGCTATTACCTTTTCACTGTTTTTGCTAGTACACGCACAGAAAAATGCATGCTTACCTTAAATAAATTTGTCTTGGACCAGATAAATCTACGTTTTGAATATCCGCATGACAAAAACTTCTTAAGGCAAGAAAAAAATTGTCTTAACAGCATAATCTTGACGTAAGAGATTAATAGTCTTAACGCATTAGACTTGGAGCAAAATGTTAGAATTCTTGAATTGAATCACTTCATATATTTTTAAGAATAGTAATACTTACGAACCAAATAAAATTATTAAAACAAGGCACTAGTAACATATTTCATTGAACTAATCAAACCATCATTTCAGTTTCAATTACTCTAGTTTCATTAATGCAATGAATGGTTTCAATTTTAACAAAATATTTTTTATTGATTTCATAAACTCGTTCTTCGGACCAATTTCAACCCACAAGTCTGTTTTTGCAAAACTTTTTTATTGAACAAAACAAGAAAATTTTTGGTTTCTTATTTTTAAATACTGAATCCCCTTCAGGTTCCCATTTTCTATTGATATAAACTGTAAGATTGCTCAAGTACTTTTATTTGTATCCGTTCTAAACGGAGTACTGACGTTTCGAAGCCATGCCACAATATGCGACGTTGTACAGGTTTTTACCCTTCGATTTACTAATTTAATAAATTATTCACAAAAAATCCTACAGGATTTATTTTTCCTATAGGATTTTTTGCATTTATAAATACAGAATGTTATATTCTATATTTTTAGCCGTATTAACTGCTTTGGTCAACAATACATTTAATTTTCCGCAATTCAAATTAATTTCCATTGTACGCATTAAGAGAGTTCATAACTAAATTCTAATTATGCACTTAACTTGAACGTCCAGATACTATACTACGAAAACCTGTAGGTAACTATGTTCAAGAAAGACGTTAAAAGTTATTTACTAAAGCGGCGTTTTCTTTCGCAAGCCGCTGCGCTGTACCTAATTAATACGTTCTCTGCAAGTTAAAACGGCCACGTTTTTAGCGATTTCCATGGGACTTTAGGCGGCTAGTTTGTATGCACGCCGAGGAAACCACTTAGAAGGAAATGTTTAAAGTCGAACACAAATGAACACAACACTTTCCCATTAGCTGGCGAGGTGTAACATTTTAATGTTGCCCAGGAGTGATTTACCGGTACATCGTGAGCACGATGTTCGTATTGATTTATTCAAAGAGGCAAAAGAAAAATAATACGAGCTCATCACTGATTCAATACAAATTAATAAATAGATAATAAATCGTTCTATTGTATAATATTTTATGTAAATACTATATTTTTCTTTCGACACTTCCACTGAATAAAGAATAAACGGTATTCAAAGAATCTAGTTATGCTGATCGATGTTCCTGATGGTTCTTAAATATACTCGCATTTAAATATAATTACATACTTAATTTGTTGTGTTAGAGGCTGACAAGGTTTTTCTAGTTGTGTAAATCTATTTACCGCAATTTTTTATTCATTTTAACAGTTAAAGTGTTTCTTTCTTTTGCATGTAGGTAGTAAATAATAACAGGTGATTTTATGCATCCCTAAAGACTATGAAAAAGTAGATAACACTTCAGTGTTATTATCCACTTTTTATTTGAAGAAATTTTGTATTTTTAATAAATAATGTTGTAATGGCTAAACTAGCTACAGAAATAAAAAAGGGTTTGTTCAATATAGTAATAAGTAATGACAATTTGCTGGCCACGGCTTAGTGACAATGCAAGATTAATATAAATATAATTTTACTTCTACATCATTTTTCTCCAATAATAGGAGCAATTAGGTGGAAACGTACCAGCGGAAATGAATAGAATGTCAACTCCTATTACATTTTACTAAAATAGTGTTAAAAATGTTAGTTTCAATTCCCTGAAACCTTTTGAAACGATGCCAAGATTGGTAAACACTATAATATATTCTGGTACGTACCCAATAAGTAACTATAGCTAATACGCAATTCGCAGCTAAGTATTCAACATTCGCAATGGATATGCCCATAGTACACGGTAATTTTTTACTACCTGCAAATAGTCGAGCGTCATCGCTCGACATACCTACAGTCCATCTGCAGAAAAGTCTTCGAATTGTTGCGGCGCGCTTGGCAATCGAACCAGGCCTCATCAATTGCGCTGCATAAATAGCCAGCATGTTAATCACTCGGAAGAGGAGTAAATCACTATAACGAGTGATCGAGAACTGTTATAAATCTGTCAGGTGGACGAGACGGTTGTGGATCTAGCGGCGTCCGCGAATAAACAATACTCCGAATCGTCGACTGCATTCCGCCGTGCATGATGCGAACGTTACGCCAAAATCGTTCCTGTTAAATCGCGATTCTCAGTCTCGCGATCAAGATAAGCGAGATCGAGTTTCGGCTTACGGCTTTAAATAAAGTGTAGAGGCGAGCAAGCGCCGGCAATAATCGACCAATCGTTATTGGGTAAATGTTAACGTGTCGGCATTGATTTGTATAGCGGAAAATCATTATAAACTCATTTCTTATTTTATATCAATAGAAATAGCGCGGATAATTACGTCTTGTTTTATAATTACCTTCAAAACATGGATACTTGAACAGGAATGATTGTTATGTGGCATTAGACATTTATAATAAGTAACGTAAGTATGTTAACCATACACGGCAACATGCCAATCATTCGAGCTAACAGCTGCCAATAGTACTTACAATTAAACTACTGAAAATAGATGTTTTACATTTTCAGGTACAAATATCGGCGCCAGTGCTTAGCTTTAGATGAGTAAAATAAAAACTGGGGTCAAAACCACGTAGCACATAAATCTACTATAAATGAGAAACTATGAAAACCAATTCTATTAAAAATTGTATGTCTAAATATCAACCACATCACCACACCTTAAACAGTGTAGTACTCACAGAGCGTAACTCATATCAGAACAACATTGCAAGATTTATAAATATGGTAAAACAGGTTTCTTTCAAAGCATCAAAAGCATCATTTGCTCTATCTACCACATTAGCAGCACCAGATATCACTATCGAAATATCATTCGCATATACATAACAATGTACATGTCATTAAGCAATGCGACGTCATTTTGATACAAATTAAATATGATAGGCCTCAGTATTGCACTTTGGGGTACTCCATTCAGTGCTGGAAGAAGATGAGATTTAGCAGAAACCATTTGATATTTATCATAAAAAGTAAGTTTCACGAACTGCATCCTGCTTTTAAGAAAAGTTGCAAACCAGTTGCCAACGTTACCCCGAATACCGTAATCGTACATCTTAGCAAGCAGTTTATAATTAGCATAAGATTTTTCGAATTTTCGGGATTCTTTTGTATATACATTTGCATATTACAATGCTTAGCCCCACACTAAAAAAAATACTGGTCATTATATGAATAATCTATATTTATTGAATGAATTTTCATTGACAGAATGAAATGTTTCATCCCAATATCAAAGTATTATTTACAATCTTTGATTAAGTAATCCAAAAATCCATAACATACGCCTACATGGAGAACAAATCGAACAGGTGGAAAGTTTCAAATACTTAAGATCAATAATCGAGAGCAATGGGAAGATAGACAGAGAAATAAATGAATGAAATCATATGATGAAGACTACATTTTTAGGGAGGAAGGAAATACCCAGAGACATAAAAACAGAAGTAATAAGAAAGGTAGTAAGACCATCAATAACCTACAGTAGCGAAACATGAACTTTAGCAGATAAATATAAAACACGCCTGCATGCTATGGAAATGAGATTCCTAAGACGCATAGAAAATAAAACTAAAAGAGATAGAATAAAGAACGATGTATACAGACAAAAACTAAAGATAGAAGCTGTAAGTGAGAAAATAATAAAAGGTCACCTTAGATGGTTTGAACATGTGTGCCGTATGCCAAAACAGAGACTAACGAAAAGAGTATTTGAGACGTGAGTACCAGGGAAAAAGAAAAAAGGAAGACCCAGAAAAACGTGGGAAGACAGAATAAGAGAAGCAGCAGAAAACAAGGGAATACGATGGAAAGAAATAAGAAAGATAGCCGAGGATAGAAAATTATGGAAGAAAAAGTGCAAGTGAGGTAAATCCGCCTTACACCTAACGGTGCAAAGGCCTAAGATTAAGAAGAAGAAGAAGAAGATTAAGTAATAATAAGATTAATTAGTGAAATAAATACGTTATCACTATTATAATAAAGCATTTTACATTAGTCCAAGCTATAGTATTGTATATTTAATATAATATAATATAATATAATTTATTTCAATCGAGACCTCAAATAGTAGGCATGGACATTGTCAGTATAGGATAGAATAAAGTATAACATATATAAATAAATAACGTAAATAACATAATTAAATTTGTGTAAAGATTAAAGATACGGACAGTAGCTATAGTAACCGTTTTTTCATACCTTCAATAAAAAAATTTGGTGATAATGCATTACTATATTTTATGTACAATTTTCGTCAAATTATTCACCATATGAACGCAATAAACTATTAAATGATATGCATTGTTTCAATGGCTTGCAATTTATTACAAGCAGGAACAGATAACATACCTTGTGTTATTTTTTTAAATGTTTCAAATGTTCTGAACTAGACAATGTGATTACTTCTAAAAGGTTTTCCAACAAGTACTTCAATTTTAATTTTAAAAGAAGCATTTATTTAATAGCACAAAAATATTTATTTAAATTCAAAATACAAACTCGAGTATTTGTGAAAAAGATATTCAGTAGATGCCTACCTCGACTCTGTCTGCAAATAGTAATTTTTTTGAGGAAGTTTTGCATAATATTTTTGCACAATGAGGCTCTGGTTTTGAGGACTTGAATTGTTTGCGGGGTGTTAACATAAACCCTTTCCTTCACGTAGCCCCAAAGAAAAAAATCCTGGAGGAGTTAAGTCGCATGATCTGGGGCGCCCATTTATGTCCGCGTTTTGTGAAATGGTGCGTCCTGGAAATTCCTCACGCAGCAGTGCAAATGTTTCGCGACTTGTATGACTCGTAGGGCTATCCTCTGGTGTATGTCCAAGCAAGGTCCGATAGCTTCGCCAATCGAAATACCATACCAAACAGTAACTTCTTGGGGATAAGGAGGTGCCCCGACTATTGTTATTGGATTTTCGGAGCCCCACCTGTAGTAGTTCTGTTTATTGACGAAGCCCACTAAGATAAAAGTGGCCTTCGTCGCTAAAAATGATTTTTCTAAAAAAGTCAAGATTCTAATAAACGAAAGTTTGGCGTTGTTCATGGTCATCCGACTTCAAGCCTTGTGTCAGCTGTACTTTATAAGCTTATAGCTTTATGCCGAATGCGATTAAGCTGGTTTCTGAGACCTTTATTTACTATAAACGTCTTGGATTAGACAAGCAAAATACTTATATTCATCACATCCCATTATTCGACAACTGCCAATTTGCTAGTCACATGTATCTGCTCCTACCAATAGGTACTTTGTTTTTTGACCCAAGTGACATATTTGTTCCATTCCGTTTACGCTTACAAAAACGCGTTGGAACTTTTTATTTTTAATTAGTCACTAACTATTTATGTACTTAACTGTTGTTTCCTAGAACTTTTTTTCTATAATAATTGTACAGCATGTTTTTTTCTATTTTATATCTATTTTTACTACTTTTCGAATAGATACGCGCCATTAACAATAAGCCGGTATCGCTTATAAATTCACGTTTCATGGTTGTTACTGATAAGAGTAAAATTGTCCCATTTAGTGATAGTACAAATATCCCACTAATTTTGCTTGTTCTATTTTCTATTGCTTTGACGTAACAATTCTTTATGTTTTGCTGTACGCCATACCACATACCTTTAAGTATTTATTGTTGTAAGTAACTCTTTGTCAGACAAATGTTTCAGTATTCTAAAAATTTTCTAATCGATTTTATTGAAACAAAGGAAAAAGGAACATCGTTGATAACAAACAATGGTTGTAGATTAAAATTAAAAAAATAAGTATTTATTGTAAGAGATAGAGTTCTAGATAAACATCAATCATTATATCTGCATGCCTAATTAGTATGTGGGGGGTAAATATTGCTACATTTTCCAGTATTATTTCATGTGTAGAATTTCTTCGGGTGCACATTAATATATTCGTATATAATTTCATACCCTGTTCTAGATAATAGATTTATTCGATACAAAGGAAATATCAAGTGTATTGTTCATTTATTGTGCCTCATAACTTTAATTTACTTTTGCAAAAGTTTGCCTACATGCAAGCTTTTAGAAAAGTTACTACTTAAGAAATATATTGCACCTCAAAGGGATAGTATAGTTTTCAAGTAAATATTTTTCTATTATATTTACACTTAGCTTTTGTTTGCACCAAAAAACAATTTTATTATCAATTTTGTTGAAATACTTCATAATTAAAATTTAAATTTCTTTGGTTTAAAAAGGGATTTGCATTAGTACAAAAAAGGTTAACTGAAAGAAAAGCATAAACAAGGCCGGTGTGGCCATAATACCTAAACTTTTAAACAAATTGCGATATGACTGACCACGTGAAACTCTTGAAATTGAACGAACAGTTTTCTTTTGTAACCGAAAAGCGCGAATACTTATAGAATTGGCTCCCCAGAATATAAGGCCGTACCTCACCCAAGTTTCGAAATATATATATAATATGTTTTAGCAACATGTATGTTTGTTAGGTCCATTAATCGATATAACATAGCATGCCTGTGATAGTTGAGAGCATAAAATATCTATACAAATATGTCGACCAACCTAAATTACTATCAATATGTAAACCCAACTTAACGCAAATAACCTCTCGGATTGAATGCTTATCAACTCGCAGGCGTTGGCTGCAGTCCATATTTCTTCTTCTAAGAGTAAACATAATGAAACCAGTCTAATCGAGGTTTATTCTCAAGCCATTAAGTGTAAATCACGGTACAAATTTATTTAACATACTTTGCATATGTTTCCTTAATTCCTCAATATTAGTAGCTGCATTTACGTAACTAATATCATCCGCATACATTACAAGTTTCCTTTTCATTATTTATTACACGTGGTATCAAATAAAACAATTAACAAACAGTAGGAAGAGTATTGGCTCCAATATCGAGCCCTGCGGCACTCCAGATCATATTAACACTAAGATGAATTAAGGTCACGCCATCCACTGTAACTGTTTGTTTTCTGTTGGCTAGATACGATATAAACTAAATCAAATGCCTTAGACAGATCGACGAAGAAGTCCATGCTCTTCCGACCATTATTCAAATTTTCTTTGACTTTAGTTAAGAATGAGATTAATGCGGTTTGAATAGATTTTCCTTGGTCATGTTGAGCTTGATGTATTTATTATATTTTACTTTATTAAGAAATTATATAAGTATGCGATTAAATACAATCTTCTCGAAAATCTTGGATATAGTATATATACTGACTTCCAGAAAAATTGCAACACCTAGAAGTTGTCGAATGATTTTATTGAAATTTTCAGGAAACGTTTATTTTCATTAAACAAATTGATGATTAAAATTTGAATAAAATCTAGCCAGTGGTTTTTTTTTTGCAGGTTGTTTCCATAGCACATAGTAACTATAAATTTGAAGTATTAGACCACTTAGTAACTGTCAAGTTTGCAAATTGTTGTTGTTACGTCACAATTTCATTCTGCACTTGATAACAATGCCGAGAGTACGTCAGCATCAACATTTTGTCCAATTAAGTGATTTTGAACGTGGCCGTATTATTGGTATGAGAGAGGCCGGACTTTCGCTAAGAGAAATTGCTCGTCGTGTAAACCGAAATGTTTCAACGGTATTGAGGTGTTGGTACAAATGGTCCGAGGAAGGGGTTCAACGTCGTCGCCGTGGATCTGGACGTCCTCGAAGGACTACAGATCGCGAAGAACGTCGCTTAAGACTTTTGGCCACAAGAGATAGATTTTCAACAACTCGATCAATTGCAAATGATTGGATGAGAGGTACAGGACTCAGAATGTCAATGTCAACTGTTTATCGCCGGATAAGATCTTATGGATTGCGTTCATATCGTCCATTTTTATGTCTTCCTCTTACACCACTTCACCGTCTACGCAGACTAGAGTGGAGCAACTTAAGGGTTAATTGGGCGCAGGAATGGCATCAAATTGTGTTTAGTGACGAGTCCCGATTTTGCTTGTGGGCCCACGATGGTCGTAGGAGAGTCAGACGGATGCGTGGAGAACTTAAAAATCCAACATTTTTTGTGGAACGCAACACAGCCCTCACTCAAGGAGTTATGATATGGGGTGCAATATGTTATGGTAGCAGATCACCCTTGGTCTTTATTGACGGCAACCTTAACGCAGCTGGTTACATTGCTAATGTGCTACAACCAGTTGGCCTTCCATATCTTCAGGGGCTGCAAAATCCCATTTTCCAGCAGGATAATGCGCGCCCTCATACGGCAAGGGCTACAACACGGTTTTTGGAAGAATCTAACATTGTCGTCCTCCCATGGCCTGCTCGGTCGCCTGATTTGTCGCCCATTGAACATGTATGGGATATGATTGGTAGGCGAATAGGTAATTTACCGCACCCTCCAGATAATTTACACGATCTTCAACAACGGATTCAAGAAGCTTGGGACGATATACCACAAGCAGCTATAGATCACTTGATTAATAGCATGCCAAGGCGTCTAGATGAGTGCATTACAAATCGTGGCGGAGCAACTCATTATTGAAAAAACTTTTAAAGCTTTTGTTCTTTTGTTTTTAAAACTTAATCATAACTTTGTTTCATAGAAATAGACGTTTTCTGAAAATTTCAATAAAATCGTTAAACAGCTTCTAGGTGTTGCAATTTTTCTGGAAGTCAGTATAGTACCTATAGAAATTGGTCGATAATTGTTTACGTGATCGGGTTAACCTTTTTTAAATATAGGAATGACATTAGCAACTTTGAAAACGTCTGGAAATGTTCTTGCTTCCAAGCACCAATTTTATGGTGTAAGCAGAAGCTTTAAGAAGATTTTACTTAAAGAATCGTGTTACAAACTACATTTGGATTTATAGCATCAATGACCATAGTGTGATTGTTGATGTTTATATGTTGATCATCTGACCTTGCTGTAGAGGTATTAACACTGATGAAATCTATGAAGTACTTATTGAAAATGTTTACAATTTCATCTATATTGTCAGTAATGTTACCACCAAAATCAATCTGGTTGGATCTTGTTATATGTTTCCTATTTACAGAGGTATTTATAATAACCCAAGCTGAATATGAAATCTAGTAAAAAGAATTATTCTATCAAAAAATTAAGGTTTTCAATAGAGTAAATCTTTAAAAAAAAATCGTTTAAATAAATTATAAAATCATTTGTTTGATCTAAGAAATCCATTCTATTGCTTGTAATTCTGACGAAATGAAATCAAAGCCAGACTGCAAAGCAATTATTGAAACAAACGGTGAATTGAAGTATTCATTCAGTGTAAATAGAAAGAAAGTCATGCAGTAATCCATGTTATAACAATATATTATCATGTGCAAGTTTATCACATTAAATGGCTTAGTATTCTTATTGATTGATTAATATACACGCATTAAGTTATGCTTTATGCGAATCTAAAGCAGAATATATACATAAATCGTTGTATCCTGAGTGCTTGAAACTTCTAGGGCTGACAAAACACATAATTTATGTTAATAAATAAAAGTCAAACTCTATTGAAGAAGCCGAGAACAACAAGTCAGGCATGCTTTACGCTTATGATAATTACATGTCCATTATTTTATGGCAAGATTATCTAAATTACCTATGTACTTAATTAGTTTGAAAATATGTAAAATATTTATTTTATAGACTCGTGCATTTAATTGGTGACCTTATCGCAGTAAATTATACGTATCCTATTTCATTTCGTGTTTATAGATATCAACACAAAGGATTTATTGATTGACAAAAAATACTGAAAAGTCTAACGTGGTTTTGCTTGAATTTACAGCAGAGTTTTGACAATTTTTGTCATACCATGTAGGTGCTATGTGTCTCTAAATTCTATTAAATGTGTTTGTGTTCACTCTATGTATGTATGTATTAAATCCCGCACATAGGTCTGTTTATATATCAAAAGAGGCGCCGCTTTTCCGGCCTTTGAAAAGTTCGCCTCCGCATTCAGATACTTTATCTCGCACGAGAACTATGCACGAATACAAAGCTGTTTGAAATTACCCCTCAGAGTGTACCGCAGGTTCATATCGGCGACTTCGCATCGCGACTGTACCATGAACGTACAATGCCGGCCAGATATGAAGGGGCGTTACCATGGATACGGCATTCCGCCAATGAAAGCGTTCATTACTTCATAGCACGCCACGATGCCGCCGCGGGAAAGCACCGACAATTAGCATATTCCGACTGTAATGGAGTACGGGCTGTTTACGGGAATTCTATATGTATATACTGTACCTGGACTTCATGCGCTGTACGGTTGTCGATGAATCGACAGCTTTTGTTTAGGAGTATGGATACATTGTTTACTGTTGCACAATTTGTTTTTGTTGTATCGTTGTATACATTTAGAAAAAAGAGAAACGATTTATTTACAAATGCTAGAATTCATTTTATCCAATGGGTCATTTTTAATAGGAAAATTAGAACATCTACCTTTCCTAAATAATTGTTTAGTATGCACAATTCCACTTATTTTGTTTCAGATGACAGTTTATGACGAATTTTAGTTTTATTTAAATTTACTTGAGAAAAGATTGTTTTAGCTGCTGCACTGGAATGAGGTAACCAAAAACTCTACTTTGCAAATCTTTGTGCTCGATTACCTAATTTTACATTTGAAATGTGTAGCCAGAAATGGCTTATATTTAATCCTATGTAGTATGACAAATCTGTGTTTTGTAATGGACTGTATTCTTGGTCAATGCTGTTTAATTCGTCTTGATCAATTAAAGTTTGAAATTCAATTAGCAAGGAAATAATACACACAGAAAAATGCATGATAAATAAATCTACGTTTTGAATATCCGCAAGATAAAACTTCTTAAGGTAAGAAAGAAATTGTCTTAACATCAAAATCTTGACGTGAGAGTTAGCAGTCTTGGATGAAACTACTTTTAGTCTCCACTTAAAAATATCGTTCACTTGGATTAGAAACATTAGTCTTGGAGCAAAATGTTAGAATTCTTGAATTACATCACTTTTCTTATCTGTTTCAGAATAGTAATACTTACCCTAAAATCATAACGCTTTATACAAGGATAAATATTTATTTCCATTACCTATTATTTATGTGAAGTAAATGCTTGGTTTAAAAAAGTTTTTTTGGAAACAACAAGTAGTTCTAACGGTGTCTTATTTGCGAATAAGGAGGAAGTTTTAGGAATGATAAAATATGCGGTTTAATATTTTCAACAGTTCCGCCTTATTTGCAAATACACCGCATCATTTATTAAATAAATGCAGTCACCTTAAGTATTATACTTATAAATGCTCAAATCAAACTTACAAACACACCTTTATTGTTCAGATGCATAAAATTAGTTCTAGATGCACATGTAAGACTTACTCCCTTGTGCATGTACAAATTATCGAGTTCCAGGTCTAACAATTTTTTTCATTACCTTTAGTTGTTTTATTCACTAATGTTCATAAAAATAAAAAGGTCTCAATAAAAGAACCAACATAGTTTATTGCACAGCAATGTATAAAAGTCTCCATTAGAAAATGTATGTACTTACAATGATTTAGAATAGAGTTTCTTTAAAGATCGCAAATACCTTACAATTGGTCCAAATTCAGAAGTATTTTCAACATAACTAACTATAGTTAGTTTTGTGTTAAATGAATGCCTGCTTAGAAATCCCTCATTACAAAGTTTTCTAATCCAAGATATCAAATAAATCTTGGATTAGTTGGGTTGCTTTTAATGCTGGTGCCCCCGAATCTTTTCTTGAGAGGTGTACGTATGTCCCTGCCTGATCACTGAAATATGCATATGAGCCATATGAGCTATCTGTTTGACTTATTGGTATGTTCTAACTTATCTTGCACAATTGCATGTAAATATTATATTTACTAAAAAGTGTTTTTATTATCCCATATATAGGAATTAATTCCTTTATATCATTTTCGTCCAAGCTTATGAACTTAGCTTTATCAATCATATTACTGTAAAAGAAAGTAGTTTCTTATTATGAATACCTTGAATTAATAAAACATAGGTTGAATGCGCGGAAAAATACACGCCATTTGAGGTTGTGCTACCTGAATATCTTTTGAGTTCTATACATATGCATACCAGCATACCGATAATACTGTAATCTAATAAGAAAAAACACTTGCCTTGAAACATCTTTCTGAATTCTTCAATCCAATTCGAGCAGCAGCTTACTTACCTACTTCATCATTAATATTATTAGGTAGATTTATCGCTACATATGTTTACCAACATATTTGTCATTTAACAACAAAACTCCAATGATCTTTTATGTAGAAATATTCGGCTCAAGAAAAAAATTAGAGGAGCTAACATCTATATATGCACTAATACCCTGGCTATACGCTAAGCGCTCTAAAAGCAAATAGATTGGTATCTAGACTGGTATGGGAAAGTTAAAATAATGTTGTGCAGTTGGCTATGACAAACAAAGTCACAGTAGTATGGGTACCATGGCATTCTCACATTAAAGGTAACGAGAGATGGCCGACTAACTGGGGCAGCGGTCACTTCTATGGACCAAAACCCATATACGCGAATAAACCTCCGGACAGCTCGCAGCTAAAAGGTAGCTCAACCTTTGGCTAAATACTAATAAAAACCTATTCAGATTTGGTAAGCTGAAACTAAGGCTGTTTACTGGCCTGCTTTCAGGACATTGCCCTCTGAGATACCATTTCAAAACGATGGACAAGCCCGAGACTGACGTGAAATCGAGACTGCCGAGCACTTGCCATTGCAAAGGTCTGGCACCTCAAAACTTCTATATTACAAATAGGAGACAATATCTTCCAAAATGATCAAAATGGCAGCACCAAGGAAAATGCTTAGATTTGCGTTAAGTACAGGGTTTTTTGGGTAAATCTAGATCAGAGTCTTTCACAATGGATCGCTTCGATCGTGGTGAGCAGAGGCATCTGTTCCTTAATGGACGATTTACATTATCGGTTCGGTCACGATCAAGTAACGGTTGGTTTATGAAAGAAATATTTTGATCGAATCGAAACCATACCGTTTCGCCCTGAGCGCGTGTATGAACAACTATCTGTCAGGTCAAAGTGCTTTTACAAGTTTTTTACTATATGTGAACCAAATATTTGAAATGAATGAAGAATTGATTGAATTGGTAGGAAGTCATGAAGAACTTTATAATTTTGAAGACCGAAGATATTCGAACATATTCTCTGAAATTGCATATCAAAATGTTGTAGGTATTCTGTTTTGTGAAGTCGACTTCAGTTTCAGTGAAACTTATCTTTTGGCATGCGCAAATATTGATAGAATTTTTCTTAATGATCCACGAGGCCTTTGTACAAAGTAAGAAATTCTGTCAAATGTTTCTACGAGGCCTTTTACTTCTAAGCCTAATGCTTGTCGTCTCTTCGTCCAAAATCAAGCCATAATGGTGAAATTACAAATTTGTAAAAATTTTCAAACATGCCCATCTTTATCAAGACTGACGTAGTGCTGGGTTTTGGCACTTGAGGAGACTATGACTAGACCGCGAGCTGGCCTATAATGGGAATCGTCCTTAACCCTGCTACAAATACTGTCAATGTATAAAGGCTTCATTTAAATTTCTCCGCTAAATGCTTATATTTGTCTAGAGATTTGCTTGCTCTTATTCTATTAAAAGTGATTATCTAACAAATTATACCAACGAGAAAGTATACTTTCTTAGAATCATTAGTAGTAAATATATATATTTACTACTAATGATTCTAAAATTCCTTTAGATAAAATATTTTGGACATAATTAAGAATCAAGAACATTCAACAATTCTCCAATTAAGACGTTCCCATACACTTTTATACGTATTATGTTAGTATTTCCAAATATTTCCTTTCAGTTTCAAGTAAAGCAATTCTTTTCATCTTCCGAGCGGCGCCATATTGCTTTAATAAAAAAATAACTTTCTGTTATTCATCGACGAATCTGCTTGGATACGCGAGAACCCACGAGTTCGTTATGGGAAGATATTGTCGGCGTCATTTAGCGAAACAAAAACGAAATGAGCAGCAGAGAAAAAAGGCGAAGAAAAAACAACAATGGGAAATTAATCTCGAGCTTAATACAGCTATATGAAGAAAGATCTAGAAGCGGCCTATTCGTTCTCCTATTTTCGTGCTCGCTGAGGCGCAGAAGGCGGCGCAACATATCGTCAAATGGAAAATGCCGTGGTGAGAATATAATGTGTCGTAAAATTTTTATTGGATTTTATACGGTGCACCCGTCGAAATTTCTTTTTGTTCTTTCGGGCGTTATTGCTTCAATACGGAACGGATTATTGCGCGGGAGATATTCCGAGAAATAGCATGACCGAGCGAAATAAGGTACCATAAAATGTACATTACGGCATCTATATGTCTGTATGAACGTTATAAATATAATCGGAACTAATGGAAATTACTGGTGATGTAATTATCTCCTACGAGATTTCTATAGGAACAGAGCGGCTTAAAATAGTCGGACAGAAAGTTATTGTTTAAAATCTACTTGCTTTTGTAACGTCATGAAGTAAAATTGATTATTTTCGAAATTTTATGTGGGAATTTGTAAATGCCTGAATTTTTTATGATTATTTTAATCTATCTACGTGCACATAAAATTTACTTCATCAATTGGTGGTATGTAAATCGATGCCCAACCTATCTTATCTGCAATTGCGGTTTCTTTACACTCAAAAATATAAGAATGCAAAATCGAATGCATACATAAAAGTATTTCCAAATCTTTGAACCTTGCCTCAAGCCAACTGCAACATCTTTTAATAATAATAAAAAGAAATATTCTTTCATATGATAGAATAAGAGAAAATATCAGAAATATTTAAATTCCAAATTGTATTCTAGATATTGGCAGCAATTTAAGCCATGACACTACTAATAAATTAAATTTGAAATTTAATAGTTAATGGAGCCCTGTTTATGCACCGCTGATATTCTTCTGCATTTTGTTAAATACGTGTGAACAGCACATTTTATAGTTAATGAATCTGACAGCCAATATAACTTTGTTTAAAAATTGTAAATGTTAAGGTTTTTAAAGACTTCGTTCAAATTAGTTAGGGGTCGGCCAGTAATTTTCTGCATCAGGGCGGTGACATATCAAGATATAGCCTTGTGTTCACAGACATATTTGACAAGAAATGGTAAACAAATACGGTCTAATGCCTCATAAATTCTTTATTAGAAAATTATGCGACCGGTTTCGTGTGAACACGCATCATCAGGCCAGCAAAAAAAAAATACGAAGCATAAACAGAGCATAGAAGTTATAAGGACCAAATGAGCAACTTGATTAAAAAAAAACCATAGATAAATAACATTAGTAATATTATTTATCTGTAGTTTGCTCATTTGGTCCTCATAAATATTTTTATACCTTCTATACTCTGTTCATTCTTGCTAACTTTTTTAGTTCGCTTGATGATGTGTGTTAACACGAAATCGGTCACATAATTTTATAATAAAAAAACTGCCAGATATTAAACACGATTTATTGCTTAAGATGTACTCACACAAAGTCATCGATTATATATATCTACAAACCTACTTTAACAATATGTAGATACAAAACGAACAATTTATGACACAGATTAGATATTCTCAGAAAAGACTTCTTTTTCGCTAACAGGTAATCTTCAAATGCTTATAGCCAACACAAACTGAGTTATTGGATCTCCATTCAAGCAAGATTTGTTAGTAAAATCAAAGTTTCAGAAATAAATTTTTATACGATCTTAGGATATAGTTTTTCATGTTTACACCTTGTTTTGTTTTTCTTATTATGGCCCTTTTCTTGCAGAATATAAATATTTTATTACATAAATTCTTCCAAAAGAAATATTCAACGCTTTCAAATTAACTTGTATGCTATTGATATTTTGCGGTTTTCTCTTGTATGGCCTAAAATTCTAAAATATTATTATACTGTCATTTTCATTCAAATAATCCGTATAAAAATTCAATCAATTGCTTCATTTAAAATAAAAATTTTTACCAATTTATCATTTTGAATATCTTGCTTCATGTAAGAAATACATTTCTAAACATTTACTTTATCAAGTAGGTGCATTTATATATTCATTTCTAAATTCAGATCACATATGTATAACAGCCTTGGTAAATAATACAACCTTTACTACTGAAATTTCATTGCATATGGGTCGACAAGGTAAATCCATACAAAGCCATAATTTTACTCATTTAATTATTTACTTTGGTGTGTCAAACTATGCAAACATCTGTTTAATTTTCACACCTTTGCAAACTCCACTCGTCGTAACCATTTGTTTCTTAATTAATGGCTGGCATAATTATAAAGAAAACCTTATACGAAACCCTATTCACAGAATTCGCCTCTATACAAAGCTACCTAGATAATTACTTAACATTTTTGTAATAACATTCGCGATACATCATCTAATTATGCGACAACACGACACAAAGAAAAAACCATGTTCTACATAGAAGGTCGTTGTCGCGTTTAGCGATAACGTCACAACATGATTTTAGCAATTTCTACTACAAAACGGATTCGTAATACTTTCTGACTGCGTAGAACTGAAAACAAATACTCTACATGTTTTTTTTTTATTTATTTGTACTGTGCACGCGATGTCTTCAGCGCATGTTTATTTTGTTCTAATTAATAGATTTGTTTACGTATTAATTTGTACGTACGTGAACATTGCACGAATACAAAACTGCTCTGTATGATAATTTATTAATAAATGCACTTAAGAGTTTGCCTTCGACTGTAGATGCATTATAATGTGCATTTGTTAGAATAAATCAGTTAAATGCTAAAAAACTAGCGCATCAATAGGTCCTTACTTCTTAGAAATTATATCAATATTTATAATATTTCTGTACAAGATATACCAGAAGCAGTGCTAAATAATGTCTTCGATAACATGAAACAGAATCGATACCTATCTGGAGTTGAAAATCTCTATTTTCTACTTTTAATGAAAGATACATAATTTTTTCTAAAGGAACTTATTCCAAACAAAAGCAGAACTTATATATAGATATGGTTAGATATAAATTAATAACTAGAACGGTGTAAAAAAGAAGAAAATTGTATAATATGTTTTTCATGAGTCAAACAGAATTTGGGTAACATTTTGAAATCCTTGCAGTTTTTGGTTTTAGCATGCATTTCTCAAATAAATAAAAACTGCAGTGTTGTGGACTGTAAAGTTTGTTTTTAATTCCATAAAAATTAGTATGTCAAATAAAAATACATGGTCACATATGTATAGTGTTCATAAATTGTCCGAAAAGTTATACGTCGCAATATTCTCCGGTTGGTTCTAAATCGAAAAGATTAATGGTAAAATGTTGTACAATGCTTCGTATGTTTTTAGGAACCACTTGAAAGAAACACACATTTGGCGATACTGTACTCACATACCATTGTAGCAATATCTATCGCATAGCTATTATTTCCTGGATTTCAACATTGGAAACCGTTTTATTCAACAGCATCTCATCTATTACTTGTTCCAATACATTGAAGTATTCATTGGCATCTAAACGATTTCGTAGGTAAAATGGCCCAAACGACCCTCTGAGTTATTACGCTGAGCCATTAAAAACCTTCTGGGGACTTTTCTTTGCCCAATGATGAAAATTGTGAATGATAAATACACATAAATATAGACTCATCGCTCCAAACAATATCTCTGAAAAACTTACCATCTTGAATCCTATTTAAAATTGTGTTGCCAAAAGTAATTCTGAATATGTTTCCATAGATCGATTGAACTTTAGAATATGATATGGATGAAGAAAGAGGTCCTCATAGAACCAACTAAATGATTCTATTACAGGAGATACGTCAGGTTGAAGCTAATTGGCGGCTACTAACGGAAGAATGTTCTTGTACTGCGTCTACACTGAGAAAAATGGATTGTAGAAATTAGATCGTAAATCTCTTTATCTTAATTACTAAAATAATTATTGTCAAAACGACAATATGTGGCGTATTAAGAGTAAAATAACCAGATTTTATCATGCTTATAGTAAGCGGCAAAATCTGGATGTTACCATCTACATCTTATGGATGTAACAATTAATATACTCTATTGCTGAAAGCCTATATAATGACGTGGATTATATAGATAGTCGCTGCGATTGACTGCGATATTATCAGGTATTCGATGCATATTCAATTTCTAACATAAATGTTTGTAACGCCCACCCCGTGCTCTATTCATTGTCGATCTTTACAGAAGAAATCGACCAATAAGCTGTTTTGCCGCGACAAAATTACTGACACGTGTTATATACGTGTGATACAGGTGTACGTATTCGTGTCGGTGCATGTTTGTGTTTGGTCGTTCGTTAATTTCTGTGCATCGTAAGCAGAAATGAATGCAAACGTGGAAAACATTTTAATCGAGTGGGGGTTTCCACAGTTAATTAATATATTCAAAGGTAAGTAATAGATATTATATGCATATACTTCGTAGTGGGTACTTTATGCTTTGATAGAACATTAACCGAAATCTAACCTACTAGTGATTATTATGTTAATGAAAGTAATACACGTTGGATTTTTGTAATAATGGTTTTAAGAACAAATAAAAATATAAAATCAATATTATAGTTTTTATTGTGTAATATTCCACTTTCTTTATGCATGAACTGGGTAAAACCTTGTATAGTACTATATTTTAAATTACATGTAAGTATCGCTGTATAGTGCCCGCATATGATCCATTATATTATTGTTTACTATCTACTATTTTAAATACTAAGAGACGTTAGATTATTATAGTAGAAAATGATATTGTAAGTACTACAAGGCTATATGGTAAGTATGAGCATCATGTATCGTACATAGTAAAATATTACATTATACTGGGTACAATAAAAAATTTAACAGTTATTATCAAATATAGTCAGTGCTACTAGACATTTTTTTCACATTTACTAACACGTATGCTCAAATTACTAATACAGATATTGTCACCGGTAATATAAAATATGATTGTCCCTATAGGAGCTATAAAATATATTAAAGTATACTATATTTATGTTAAAGAGTACAATCTATTTCTCTCAGTGTAGAATTTGTTTTTCTGGTTGTATTGTCATGTACCCCTCGTCTTGCGTGTCGGGAGGGGGGGGGGGAGCTTACGCAACTCTTAAGATAATTTAAGGGTACTTACCGAAACAGTCAGGTCGGGGGTCGGTCTCCAGAAAAAAACACCACTTACACTATCTTGTTTATTTAGTACCACCTTGTACCGTGATCAGCACCAGAATGCCAATACCTCGCTTTCAATCCCCGCACCAGCCCCCGTCTTGCAAAGTGCTGATGAGGTTCCGGCATACCAGCTCCAATCCCTTGATACAAAATACATTATCTCTTACATCTATTTATTTCTATGTAGTGGAACTTTCCGTTGCATTAAACTAGAGTGTAATCACCAAAGTTCCACTATTTACTTATATCTAACTTAATTACTTACTTAGGTCCTAAAGTAATTTTGATTGCCCAATCAACAGTTGCGTTTCTTTTAAAAACTTATACCCTGACAAAAGACCAGCTGGCTTAGCACTGCTCCTCTCCACCCTACTCAGTTCAGATGGAGTAAATGAGCGGGCTGACGGTACCTCTTCTCTTTCCTGCCGTGTTGTATTAGAAGCAAATACACAATGGGGTAGGAAAACGTCCTAATCTCGTTGGGAAGTAGATGTGTACAAACTTAGCATTTCAGCTAACGTCTTGTTGAATCTCTCGGTCAAGCCATTAGTAGACGGTTTGTAAGCTGTTGTGAAGCTACTGTCGGTATCTAATAACTTTAAAATTTCAGTTACTAACTTGGACATAAATACCGTTCCGCGATCGCTTAATAAGATTTTAAGTGATTCCATGACGACAAATAATATTTTCTACTATAAATTTAGCTACCGATTCCGCTTTACCACTGGATATTGCCGGAGACCGGAGACATCTTAATGGACATTTATTTCGAAGACTGGATCAACGTCTTAGTAAAACTGGTTCGTTTATTACAAGAGATGCTAATGCTGGTCGAGCAAGACAAAATCGTACAATACGGCCACGGAAAATTCCACTACATAGAAATAAATAGATGTAAGAGATAATGTATTTTGTATCAAGGAATCGGAGCTGGAATGCCAATACCTCGTCTTCAATCCCCGCATCAGCCGATGGCTTGCAAAGTGCTGACGAGGTTACAAACCAGTGGTTAACAGCTTTTCACGATACATCCCGTGAGGCGAGGGGGGATGTTTCTTTTTAATAATTATCTGATTGGCCTTTTTTCTTATACAAATATTGAACTCCACCTGATGGGTACTCATTAAGTTTTCCTTTGTATCATTGTTTTTTATTTTATATTATAAATTTTGTGTTTTGATAAACTATTTACATGTACATATGCATTTATTTTTTAATTAATTTCAGTTCTGGATTAATATTAATACCCACCATCTCAACATATTAATTATAACCACTTCTTCTCTTTAAAAAAAGGAAGTTGCCTTTTGCTTTCGTTTCCGTTACATTGCCATACGTTGATCAAAATACATTTTACATGCATACAAATCCACCGACAATGTCGCCGTTATATATTGTAGCGTTCCACAATCATGTTGTCAAATTGTAAGCGAGCCGGTGACAGGCCATCAGCTGCACAGAAAAATATTCACCACTTTAAATTCAGCAACGCAGCTCACAACAGGAACATTGCATGAATTGTTTATGCGAAGAGGCTCTGAAACGTTCGAAAGCCACGCGTTCTTTGCTTCCATTTAGGAAGTGGGATGCTCATAAATAATACACTCTGTATAAAATACATATTCTAAATGTTTTGGAATAATACACTAAATTTTCAACTGTGGTACATTTTTTTTTGCGGCACCTTAGTAGATATATAATGGAAACAAGTATTGCTATCGTTTAAAATAAAAATTTGAAGCAAGTAAAATATTCTTTATATACATAATATTCTGGATACCAATAGAATAGATTTGAACTTTTTGGATTCTAGTAGTATTATAATTCGTTCATTGCTAGGGTTGTGCATACACAGATTTGGTCATTGACTTCCTATAATTTGTCCAGCATTGCAAGGAAAAGTCAAAAGGAAATAAGTAAATTCCTTTTGACTTTTCCTTTACCAATTTCAGCACTGCATCGACGTACAGCATCCATGCTTTCTGCCTACCTGTATTTTGTTCAAGACTGCATTATTATTTTTTTTTTTTGCAAATAAAGGGTAGAATAGTAGTAAAAACCTAAATCCGGAATTTTTTGTCAACCAGGAATTATCTTCAGGTATAGAACAGTAAGAATTATAATTACTGCTTATTCTAATCAAATACAAATGCATCAAAGACTTACCTAATTTACAGTAAACAAACAAAAAATTACATAGAATCGAGTAAACATGTAACATTAATGCATGAGTCATTTCTGAATGACCTTCAAATAGCGAATCATTTATCAAAAACCCCCTAACTAAAGCTTCTGGCATCCCTACTTCAGTAACAATCATTATAATGCCAATAGATACCTGGATCCTCATGACCAGTTCTCAACTTGTTGGATATTTTCATTGGTACTTGTTCGACAGACCTTTCGCATCTCGAGTAACCCTGAATTGATTTACTTGTCCTTCGAAACTTACACTAAAATATTACAGGACATTTTCTTAGAGACACTAATTGTCCCATTACAAATATTCTTGGGCCCACCTCTTGCCTTCGCTGAGAACTTGACAACGCTTCTGTGCCTTAGCTGAATTTCACACATTTTTTGTTAATTCAAGCTTTACGGAAATATGACAAACTTTTGAATATGAACGAAAGTTGCTCAGTTTCTATCAAAATGTCAGAGGTATTTGACAGCAAGAAGTTGTCAACGCCACCTATTGTTTTCATGGCTAAGTAGATGAGATACAAATTCTCCTTCGTGCATTGTATAACTCTAATGGATAATTGCGACAATTTATGGTTTTAATGTTTTACGCTTGGAGATTTAAAATTTCCAAACAAGATAATAAAGCAATTCTAAAGGAGATATGAAACCTATGTAATTTTACTATTACAAACAGTACAATGGACCAAATAATAATCGAGTTGTAATGTGTTATACGTGTTATCAAAACACCACTTTTTGTAAGTACCATACCTACTTAAATACTTATTAAAACTTAAACATAGTATTTAATAAAATGGTAATCGCTAATCTTAAACCCATTTCTGCTCGTTTCAACATACTTTGCATGTCACTCTTTGATTCTACGACATTTCTAGCTTATTATGGAACAGATTTACTTGCAAAAAATTCCACGAGTAAGTGACAAATCGTTAAATTGCACGACGTTGGTGGTTAATCGATTTCAGTGGCCATAAACAACGCAGCACTGACCTATTACATGCATACATATGCATGACGCTTCTTCTAAATCGGATGCTAAGAACTTATTCTCGTAAAACATTAGAAAATTATGGTAATTGCACAGGTTATCACATAAACGTCAAGGTTTCTGTCGGTTGCTTTATACTGAACATTCCAAAATTTAATGATTTTTTGAGTTGAAGATTTTTACAGAAGAAGATTTAATGTATTTTTAAAATGACTTTAAATACGCCCCTGTATTTTAAAGAGGAATATATGCGATTCTACAATGTGCTAAAATAATATGAAATAATGCTTATGGACGAATTTATAGTATGACTGATACGAAATGCATTATCAAGCCAAAAGATGTCCTTGAAGATAATAATGGAAAGGCTTGTGAAAGATCTCCGATGTTAGCCTAATTTGGATATAAAGCCATCAGCATATTGAGGACAATGGAAAGGTTGACGAGCTCGCTAAGTCGGGATCAGAAACAAAAGTGTGCGTACTTGATCCGTTTTCTGGATTAACCAAATAATTGGCCCGAAACATATAGCAGACTTAGTTCGGATGAAGAAATAGAAACTCGGGTAGAATATCTGAGCTGAAGTGAATGATGAAGAGAAAGTGAAAAGAATATAGTCATGCTAAAAACGAGCTACAAAACTGTTGGCAGGAAACAGCTCCGCATTATCAAAAGTTAAGAATTCATGAACACAACATGAATGACGACATGAAATTGGCATGTTTAACAGACACCACAAACTTTGTGGAAGAAAACCAGACACAAAGCTTATGTAGTGCACCGAAATGAATACCAGAAATGTATCAGTTGTAGAAATGTACAAACCTAGTATGATAACAGTATTCTTTCTACAAATATGAAGCAAGATGACTTAATATGTGAAAGAGGCATGAAGTGAATAGGGTATCATAAATTTTGACGCTCTAGAATGTTCTGCGTCTTACTTTAGGGAAGGGAGGGAGTTTATAATTTACACATAAGTATAAATGCAAATTATGGATCTGTCGAAGTATTCGTGGAAAATCTTGGAATATTGTATCCCCAAAACAGACCCATTGACTGCATGTGATTGTAATACCTCCAACTATTACCTATGGAGCGAAAGCATGATAGCAAAAAGCGCAACAAATCACAGCTACCGGAAAAACTTACATCCACATAAAGGATCGCAAGCATGGCAAGCACCAAGGGTACTGCCTTCCTATCCATTGCCTCTTTTGGATCCCCCATCTTTCCATATTGCTGTCGCCACTTATGGTGAACAAGCTGCTGAACCTACGGTGACAGTCACATCAAACATGATGTGTACTCGACCTACCAATGCATACTTATGTGCTTCTTTCCCAAACAAAGAGAAATAGAAACGCAACGAAAAAACACTGACGTAGATAGACACCGGCTGGTTTATGTATTGTTCGAAAACAGACCAGAGTGTGCATGCAGGAATATTTGATGGCAATCCAAGAATTGGAAAGTATGACAGCATTGGACGAAACGCAACACTTTTTCAGGCTAAAATCGATACCATTGAGATATGTGATTATGGAGATTTGGAATAAAGACCTCGATATAAGACAAAAATAATTTTCAGTGAGAGTTAGGCCGTGCTAAAAACAGGGGAGCATACATGCAACTCAAAATTGACCTGAAGCTGTGTTTTAACAGCTAAAATAAAGAGCTTACATAATTTAATCCGGGTAGCTAAACAGCAAGTTTGGTTGGACAAACCAGAAAGTGCTCGAGTATTGGAATAACTGTCCGGAAATAACTGATACATGTAAAAGAACCAAGAAATTAGTTGATCATAAAAGTGTCAAAGTAATTATTCCTGTTTTTATATTTTAATACAGATTCAGAAAACACCAATACAGAATTAAACCCGCTGATGAGGCTGAATATCCTTCATACATAGGACGAGGAAGGAGTAGAGCACATATTGCGCTACTGGGCTTGAGAACATTGACTTTTCCCTGAGAGGCTCAAAATCTTATTCAACAAGCTTATGAGCATTCTGGCATTCTTTTCCAACGTAGGTTTTGCACTTTACTAAAGTATTCATTTAGTATTTATTTATCCAAACAAAATATGCTCAAGTTTGTTAGAATAAATTTTCATTCAAAATCGAGCATTTGTTTGGAGCAATAAGTCTGGGGAGAATCCTACTGCATTTATTGACTAGTAAACTATGAGGACTTTGAACAAATTTTGATTAATAAGGTGGCATTTTTGACGTCTATTTGGGCCTTGAAGTTTCGTCCTTTTTCAATGTGATTCTATTGCATTTTCTATGATCCAACAAAATTACGTGATAGTAAGAAGCATACATATAAGTTACTCAATATATTTCAAATATATTTCGATACATATGGAGCAATTCTTACTAATTTCCTCTATATGGTATTTCTTCTTGATTTTCTTCACACATACAAGTATTAGCGACGTATTTCCGAAAGCATTTTTTGATTAAATTAAGGAGCTTCTATAGCTGACGGCGAAGGTTAAGAAAGCAGTTACCTTCGACCACTAGAAGGAATACACCCTGGTCGTGCATCGATATTTATGGCTACAGCGAAAGCAGGGGCAACGCGAAAGACTTATTGTTATCGCTGCCTCGGACACACACACACAATTTGGACGACATCTATTCAAATATTTTTCACAGAGTGGAATGTGCATATGGCGGTCACCTGTGTGTCGGCCCGTTTCTCCGTCCGTCGGCCAAGTCGGCTTCTTCTTATTCCCTGACGCAACCCGGTAGTCGTTAATTCACGGCGGAGACAATGCCAAGAAGGAAAGAAAGGGGACAGCAGTGGACTCAATGTCATAGTGCGAACGACTGGAATGTGTAGAACGGAAGAATTCTTGCTTATCTTGTCTAATTAAATCGTTTTTGATTGGTTTATAAGATGGGCGGGTTGATTGTTATTAAATGGATACAGGCAGATGAAACCAAGTTTATGAAGTAGAGAAATGGGGAGATTCTATTTAGGAATGATTAATAATGAGAAATATTGAAAGTAATAAACATCCCCAAGAAAATGAGTTTACATATGTTTAGTTTAATTTATAACGTGTTTATTTCTATAGTGCCTAACCCAGGCGAATACAAACAAGTCAAATGATTCGTATATGGGTTGTTAATGTTAATGCGCTACTAATTACACGAAAAGCTATAACATTCACATCATGTAATATGTTTGACGCACGTAGAAACGTTGGAAAATTAATGATGGGATGTCATTTTTCTTGGCTTCCTATCGCCCGGTAAAAGAACCCATTAATTACTGAAGCATTGAATTCTATTAAAATATTTTTTAAAAGTATTGACATTAGGTGCATGAACTGACACAGATATATTTATATGACATCGCACCCAATAAATTTTTATTGAGCCTAGTTAAAGGGTTTAACCTGTTTTTGCAAGTACAAAATAATGCTTCCAATTCGTTGTTAAGATTAATTTGACATCAAAGATAAGTTTGTTAATTCTATTCGTTTATAGATGACGTTTCTAAATTATTGCTCAGAGGCCGGATCATACATTTGATAAAAGTAAATCCAGAGATTATTAGTTTAAGCTGATATATTTAGAAACTATTCTTTCAGTAAATTTACGCCTAGACTTCCACGGCCGTTGTCCATACTGTATTTATGTTTCTTAGTTTCCGGGCTGAAACAACGTCCCCTTGAACTTCTTCTTGTCGATGTTTCGTCCGTATTTGCATGGGACATCTTTAGGGTGGCTGTTTCTTCTGTCAACACCGGAAACTGATAAACTTGGGCACTTGGGAATGGGTTTATATAAGGGGTAACGGTTATGGTTTAGGTTATTAGGATGTTTATGGATTTCCATGGATTCTAGAATTTTTCGGTCATAGTAGTCAGGACTTTGGGATAGGATTTGGACAGAGTTGAATTGGATTTGGTGGCCGATCTGCAGCCTATGCTCAGCAAGTATAGACCCAGTTACACGCTACGCCCGAATACAACGGTGATGTTCTACAACACGAGTGCCCACTGAACGCTTTGTTCCACCAAAGTAAGTACTGCCACACGCACATGGAATTCGGTAAACACCAAGAGCTCCGAGAGGATTGCAATCTTTGACAAGAAAGGAATATAAAATTTTTTCAGTTAGGCTGAAAAATGATTTTATATTCTGTTTAGACAGGATTTTTCCTATACGATCGGTAACTCTTTGGATGTAAGGGACAGACAACGTGTTTACAATAGTGGTGTCTCCGATCAGAAGACAACATTATCGTGGTAAGAGCTAATGTCGATTAAAGATGTTAGTTCAAAGATCTTCATTTAAGAAGTTATAAAATATAGTTAACACAAACATTAAAACTAAACGAACATGGGTGTATGTTTGTTAATTCGTTAGAAAGGCGACAATTTTTTTAAAAAAATTATATTTCGCGGCAAAGCGAAATTGGTGGATTCAAGCAGAATTGTAAAATATGTGGTGAAGCAAATCCCAAATAAATACTGGAAAAACGATTGTGTCCCGACAAAGTGGCTGTGGGGTGCGTTTTTTTTTTGGCGAGAAGCTTTATTGCTCCAAATTTTTTCCAGAATGAAGGTGGAGAATCGATTACTTTGAGTAACGCTTGATACAGGGCAATGAAAACAGATTATTTGGAATGAATTGGAAGTTAAGGTCCAGAAGATACTGTTTCAGCAGGATGGCCCCACCTGCCATGCAGCGGATGAAACACATTAATCTGTTAATGGAAAGATTTGGCGATCGAATCATTTCTCTAAGAGGTGATGTTAATTGTCCGCTTAGATCATGCGACCTCACACCCATAGAGATGATAGAGTGCTGATATTGAACTCAAAACTGCCATCAATTGAAATGCGCCATATTGGAATACAGGCGTCATCAATGTCGTCGGTACCATGGCGGATATTCAAATAAATAAAGTTAAGGATATCAATAAATTTTAATAGCACTTGGAATTTGTAATAATTAGTAGCATATGTTAGATTTTATCCTATGTATTTTATATGGCATTGTTTTTTTTATTAAAGTTGTGGACAACTTAGACCTATAAACAGTTTCTAAACTTACGATTAACTGGTAACATATACTTCATTCGTTGTCAGGTTTAATAAGAGAGAAAAGAAAAAATTTCTTTCAACGCCATATAAAAATACGTAGAAAAAATCTAATACAAGTTTCATAAGATCTTCACGACTTGTCATAACAATCCAACATTGTATGTTGTCTTTAGGAGTAAATAATATACTGCGGTAGTTGTTGTATAATTTATTGATGATTAAATAATATTAGTTTACTTAATTCCTTCCTTATTGATTTACCTTGTATTTTTTCTGTAAACTTCTTCGCTAAATTATGAAATCTAATTTTGCTATAAGACGATATTATGGTTTTACTTAAAATTGAAACACGAGTTTCTTCCAGAGGTGACATATCTAACAAATGATGGGATAAACTAGAAAAAATATTTTGGGGAACATGACTTGATAGTAAATAAACAAAAGTCGTTAGGAAGTTTTCTTCTTGTGGAATCTTGTTTCCTGTCAAGACCATTACTTTCCGAATTGGTTTTTAGGTGAACTGGCAAATATATCGTACCTCCTTTAATGGGCAGATTAGATTTACCTAAGAAATAGTGCAGAAAATTTAAAGAAATATATATGTTATACATCATTTATTTACCTCTACCCTTTGTTTTCAGGAATATCAAGTGATTCTAAATAAAAATATACTTTTTTAGATTTTCTTTGTCCGAATTCAATGTTGGAATAACTCCCTCTGTAATTCGCACAATCTGTCCCGCTCTATAAGAGTCCTTTTCGAGGAAATGTAATGAACAAACATATGCACGCTTACTTTTGCTGGGATTTATGGTAGTCCCTGTAACAGTAATCCACACAAGAATGTTTGGGAAAATTATTTCACATAGAAACACTAAGTATTATCACAATTTCAGAATATTTTTAAGCTATGGTAGTATTCTGCAACTTACATATGAAAAGTTAGTTCTCCGTCATCTTTGCAACTATTGCTTTAGCAGGATTTTACACGACACGATGGCATCACTTTTTTCAGGAAAAACTACCTGGATTAATTATCACATAAGCCCAATTATTAATGCTATAATATGCATACTTACACATAAATCAAAAATATTCGGTGAATAATTTATAATATTAAGAAATAGTCCGGGAAATAATAACACAAAGAGAGTAAATAAAACAATCGATCTACAAGGTTAGGTAATACCAGTAAGACTTGTCAACTTGCAAAAAACTTAACGTGACTTAACACAAAAACTTCCTATAGAAAACTAACGTAAGCATGACGCTACATGAATCGTGACGCAAGTAATGACGCCTGTATTCCAAGATGTCCTGTCGATTTTTGATGGTGCGCCGTAGCGATGCGCATACGGTTCATTGGCAGTCTATCAGGTCTGTGCTCACACCACATAGATTATTTTCTGTGAGGCTTTTCAAAGGGAAAGAGTGTTCGCTAATCATCCTCAAACAACTGAAGAGCTTCGAGTTAACGTTATGCAGGCAATTGGAGAAATTGAACAGAATGTCTGCGAAAATGTTATTGAAAACTTTGAGAAAAGAATGCTAACATGCCAAGGAAGCAGAGGGGGGCACTTGGAAGGTACTTTTTCCATTAATTAACCGCAACATTTGTACTTCAAAATAAAATAATAAAGTTATCGCATTTACAATATTTACTATGTTTTATTATTGAATTAATTAAAAATTAGATATTTTTTATATTAGCTACAACAGGAGAAAGTGAAGAGATCATGGCTGTACCTGCAAGGTAGAAGTTAAACAGGTCTCCACTAAGTCTGCTAAGTCTATTAAATCCAAATCAACTCTGTTCAAATCCTATCAAATCCGAAATTCTCACTCCTATAACCGAAAAATTCAAGAATCTATGGAGATATATAAAGATTCTAATAATCTTAATCATGACGATAGATATCTCCAGCCCAACTCCTGGAAATCACTCCTCCCCAAACAATCCTACCATAACCTTCATGCCCTACTGAACCGTAACCATTACCCGTATATAAATCCATCCCCATGTGTCAGTTTATCACTTTTTAGTCAACAGTGAAGAAAGAAGCAGCCCAGAAGATGTCCCATGCAAGTATCGACGAAATGTCGACAAGAAGAAGTTTCAGCCCGGAAACCAAGAAACATATAGCATTCTTTGAGTAATTCATTTAAGTAATATTTATTTTCAACATAAGAGTTAAAAATAGCACCTAGCCAAAACAAATAAAATCAGTCTCTATGATTCCATAATTTATCACTTAAACGTATTAGACGCTGTGTTTGAAGTCGTCAAATATCCTGCTAAGCCTGTATACGTTTCTACTAGGATTTAAACCTGGCGTATCATTACTATACCTTTTCCGAAAATGATTAATCGCGTCTCCGTTCTCGATATGAACACGTATTTAGGTGTATAAATGTCGCAGTTAAGAGTAAAAGAAGCCGCTTATGCATTTCCCTTGATTAAGCGCGTCTCTGGGCGCGCTCGTCGGCCGTACAGAACAGAGCGCGTAGCAAATAGGGACATTCCGCGAGTTTTTAAAATTTGTGTTTGTCAGATCTCACCTTATAAATTATTCAGCATTGTATCGCAACGGCGCCCATAAATAACCGTCGGCCGGCCAACTTCTGTAATTTACGGGGAAGCCGTACTCGCGATGGGCGAATAGATCCCCCCCTTGTAATACACGTAACAGGGACACCAACGTACGGTCGAGCGGGCGAAACGTACCGTATACGCACACTGACGCCTGTTTATTAATATCCATTACCGGCCGGTAAAGTGCTCCCACTGTTTATAAATTATTAGGCACCGAGTATGAGGCGGCGATGTCTTTGGATTTCTTCTTCTTGTTGTCCTGTTTCCCGTGCGCCGCTATTTACCGTCGACACAGTGCCTTTTGTGCTAGGCAAGGGAAACTTTTAGACCACTGAAGTGGTTTATAAATTATCGCGTACAGGGTGATCAATTAAAACGAACGTCCCAATTCTTCTTGTTGCTCAGTCTGCTCCGTCTGCTCTTTAAAAAGGTTTTAGTTATCGACGCTGCAGTCTTGAAAAGTTACTGCAAAAGGAAATTACAGATATTTCGCATATTCATTCATGCAATTCTATAAAAAATTACAGAAATTGTACTGAGGTAAATCGGGAATATTACATGTGTTAGGGATGTGTTGTTTTTTCTAAGATGTTTAGCATGGAAAAAGAAAATGCAATATTACTGTACAAAAAAAGAACAAAATATAAAAATATCCTGAAAAAGGAAGGAATTATTAAACTAAAAAAATATAGGCGTCTATAAAAATAGTGACGATAAAGTATCTTTAGACGAAGTAAATGTAAACTTACATTGAGTTTTTAAGTGATTTTCTAAATTAATAAAATAACTAATTCCGTTCGAAAGTTTTTATGTCACAGAAATCATTTTGAAACATGGTGTACAAAGTATTTTGAAAAAGTCAGTTTTGCTTGTTTAAAACTAGGAGCTTTGGCATATTTCTGGCGGCTTTATATATAAAAAACGTTGTTCTTTTAGTTTAAAGGTATCCATATTGGATATGAGTTTCTGAACAGTCTGCACAGGATTTTGTAGTTACTGGTGCCGCGATTAATGCCTATGACCATGTCTTGAATCCACATCAGTTGTTACCTCCAGTCAATGGTGTCAATAGAATATGAATTTGCAGGGAAAACAACTAAGGGAAATAGAGTTCACAACAACCCAACGTAAACCTCCCTGCATACAAGCTTAGCGTATCCTCTAGTACGTAGTTCGCAGGTGGTAGAATAAGATTGACTGTGACCACTATACCCAGCCAGAGACGGTCGTTCAGGTCAAAGTTCTTAAAATCTAGCTTACCACTCGCGACAAGTGTTCGCAAACTGACTGGAGGGCGCCACCCACTACAAATCACAGTCTCCCTATAGACCTTCTTGGTCGCGGAACCCAAGATATAAACGTTCCAACGATCAAATCTTATTCGTGGAAATTATGGCTTCAAATAAAAAAATAAAAAATTTCTTATTTATAACAACGTTTCGATATTTATTGTCTTTTTCAAGTTTCTAATTATTTTCCCTTTCTTCTGGGGACATTAATACATTTGAAAGTATTGAAAAGTATATACTTTTCAAGTCTTTTAAATGTTTAGTCCACTTATATGTTAGTTTGTACATTTGTAAATTGTGATGTTCAGTATGTACAGTTTTTTAAAATGTTATGTGTTAGACAAGCAACTTATAGTTGTAATAAATAAACAAACATTTAATTAAAATCACGGAAGGAGAAAAATCGCAGAAGATAGGGAAAATAATTAGAAATTGAAAAAGACAATAAATGTCGAAGCGTTGTTATAAATAAGAATTTTTTTTTATTTGAAGCCATAATTACCACAAATAAGATTTAATCATTAAATAAAAAATCGGCTACTATATATAAAATTCAAGATAAACGTTCGAACGTACCAGGATGCGCAAACAAGTAAAGTAACCCCTCTTTCCGAAAAGGGAACAAAACGCAAGCGAATAATAACAATAACAGGGCTTTATTAAGTTAAAAGAGAAGAAAAAGGCAACAGTTGGTCGTATGTTAATTCGAAATAACCGTCGAAGGCCAGTCTCATTGTCACTAGCTAGGTTCAATGCAGTTTTAATTACGATAAATTTGAAAATTGCTTAATAAACAGCAATATGAATCGAAAATAGATTAGAGTTAACAAATGTAAACAACTCCCGGTCCTCCTCAAGATCTCGTGAGATTCAGAAAATTAACAGTGGAACTTATCAATGCACTTCAAAAAAAATAAATAAAGTTACAAAAAAACTATGCACATGAGTGTGCAGTCATCTTTAAACAATTTGGCTCAGTGCAGTGTTTAGCCGACTTTAAAGAAAATTGAAAGTAAACCGAACGTTTGCGGTTCGAAAATAAACTAAATATTACAACTAAAACTAACCTTCAACTCAGGAGTTACTCAAAAGAAAATTACTTAAATTAACTTAATTAGCTACTTTTACAATCGTAGCAACTCTACGATTAATTCAAAATACAAAACAAAATTACATCATTTGATAAGCTGGTATATCTTAAAAAGCTATGGGGTTGTATGTAAAGTATGTTTAAAGATGGGGTAATACATAAATTACTAAATTAAATTAATACAAGTTGATCAAAAATAATCCAAGAAATACATTGTATTCATAAAATTTGCACCATTACATTTCAAATAAGAGAGTTGACGTCAGCATCTTGTAAACCCTATGAGCTACAAAAATGAAAAAAAAATCTTTAAATGCAGCATAGCAGAGCCTTGACTACTCTGCCAGTTTTCAATTTATTTAAAACTGAAATTTTCATTCATCGTGAATATTTTTTTCTTTAATATTAATTTAACGTTTAAACGCCATTGCTCCGATTTGAAATGAAAATATCCTTTAATATGCAAGAACTCCCACATTCTATTAATTCCTTTTATTATATTCCTATACTAGAGGAAGACCAACATCTGCTAGAGAACGTGTAGGTTTTTGTTTTTTTTTTCTTTTAAAAGCAATGAAGTTTCCTTCCTAAACTATAGCTATTATGTGTATTTGTTCACAAGCCAGTTCATAGATCAGTTAATTTCTCCCCTCTATTGTTCTGGGTAATTTTCTTTGTTCCACCAACGCTTATGAGATTCGGCAACATCAAAAGTGCAATTGTAAATCAATAAGATCTCTCGGAAAATTTAGTTTTAACTTGAAATAATAACTTTCATATTTTGATAACGGATATTTTGTGATACGTTGTTATACTATATTTGTATGATTTAAATTTGATCATACATAAATATGTATGTCTATATAACGCTTTATATTAGCATTTGTTACAAACTTGATTTTAAACACACTATTAACTCATTTTAAAATTTTCCAAATCATAATCTCTGTTAGACAATGAAGTAAAATCATTGCTACATTATATAAAAATTCATGAAAGTATGCAATGTTTTTGGACATGTAAAATAGAAATATGTATTATAGTTGGTTTCTATTGATTTTAGCTGATTTAATAAATTCCACAAACATTTAACATTTAACGTTTAATTAGATACATGTTTTAAGGCAGTATTGATAAATACATTTACAAATTGAATAAATCTTTTACATATACCGAAATCGCTTAAAGGACCCCGAAAAAACGTAAAGAATTCCCTATTCTCGAAGACAAGAACCAATCGCGTGGTGGTACACGATGCCATTCTTTTCACGTTGTATCATAGCCTGCGTTCGTTAAAATCGAACAGAACGCGGCATTCGGAAATATTCAATCAATCCAAATAAATCTTCACGACCAGCAAAGGTTATATGTATACTGTGCTGGCAGGATCCATGGGAAATTTCAACCGTGTAGAGAGCGGTTCTCGGGATCCCGAAGATCACCGCCACCTAAAGAAACAAGATCGTTCACACAAAACGCAGATTGGGTCCGCGCTCCCGGCCCTCCGCCGCGTCCTTCACCCCACGAAACGTTGGCGTCACTTAGTCCTACAACATCGCAACGCACCGCTACACTCACATCCTAAGTTACGGCCCTGTCGTTTCGCAGTAACGTTGAAATTGTCTATGATCAAAATTAAATTCTTACAGTAGTCAAAAAATGCGTGGCTCGCCCGGAATGTCGGATACCTTTTCGGGAAAATAACCCTTATGGATCGTTGAGCGAAGGGCGAGCGCGGCGGAGATGCGACGCAACTCGGGAGCCGACAAAGGTTTATACTTGTTCTAAAGACACAGATTTAGTATTAAGTTTGGCTTAAAAATAAAAGTAATAAATTTATAGCTTTTAAAAGTGTTTATAAAACATCGCCGTTGGATAGTTTCATCTTTCTTTATCTTTGTGTGTAAGGTCGGACGTCCAGGGTCGGCGTGAAAAATTAATGTGAATACACTTGTGCTTAATTCAGACAAAGCAAAAAGCTCGTGTGAAAGTTTTTAAGAAACCATTTTATACAAACTACTTTTATAATGATGATTCTAATGGTTCAGGAGACAATTTGTTAGAGGTAAAAATTATAAATTTATAGAGTCCTGCAGAATATCTCCAGAAGGCCCATCACAAAGAAATGTTATCACGGATTACATATCTTGATCATCAAGAACAAGAATTGTCACCATCACAAAGTATGTTTAAAGATTAAATATGTTTGGTGTTCGTAAATGTGTTGGAAATACACAAATGATGTCAGTTTTGCATGGAAGGCAGCCTGTTTGTGTATCTCATTATTTCCCCCGTAAGATATATTGCCAATATGTGTATTGATTAACAAATATGTATTTGCATCGCTTTGAGCACTTTATAGTTTACTTAAAATGACCGAAAAGCAACTATGAAGTGCCCAGTGTGAAATATTCAGATATATCATATAAGTTGTGACACAAAGAAATTCCCTATCACTGTTACGAAAACTAAAAGTTAAACTCTTGTCTTTAATTTCAACGAGCAAATGATTATGGATTTTAATGCCCATACTCTTTAAACCAAAACTTGTAACAGAAAGTGTACATCCTACCGTATGTAGTTGGTCTTTACTTTTTGTAAAGTGATGGTGATATTCAGAATTTAATCTAAAAGCATTTTTTGTTTTTAAATACATAAACCCAGTGCTTCCATTATATAATTGAAGCCTAACGGTATTATATTTAATTTCTTAAATAAGGGTTTACACGACTCACTAAAATGAGCACCCGTTAAGGATCTAATTACAGCTTTTTGGGCTAAGAAAACCTTTCTGACAGCTACTGAGCACCCCCATAACAGAATCGCATATTTTAACCAAGGATATATTTCTGCATAATATAACTAACGCAAACAACGAAAAATGTAGCATTTAGTTATTCGCTAAAACACAAGATTGTCTGCGAAAGTAATTCCTAAGAACTTAGTGGATTCGGCTTTAGGTAATTGAACATGATCTACGAACAACGGCCCAATCGGGAATTGCTATGCCCTGTATTAAAAATCATGTATTTAGTTTTTTCTAGACTTAATGATAACTAGTTATGAGCTAACCAACCCGAGAGAATACATAGTAATATGCTAGGTATATAGTGAGTGTCATCGTTGGTTGTTAAAACGGTTATATCATCAGCATAAATGGTTACGTACATGTCGGATAAGAAAAGTACAATATCATTAATATATAAACTACAAAGTATAGGTCCTAAAACTGATCCCTGAGGCACGCCCATATTATAAGAGGTAGAATGTAAGATTTAAAGTATTCTACTTTATTTCTTGGTGTGATGTGTTTTATTCTAATAAATTGAACCCTATCATATACATATGAAGCAACGGACGTTTGCAATTTTTTCAAGAGCTTATCATATTAAACGCAATCGAACGCTTTCTTTAAATTACAGAAAATATCCAATACAGATTTTCTTTGTTCAATAACATCCAGAACTGTGCAATAGAAATTGATTTTCTTTCCTATAACCATGCTGGAAATCTGTTATAATACCGTGTTTGTCAAAAAAATGATTTTGATGATGCAACATGCAGTACTCCATTACTTTGCAAATGCAAGACGTCAAAGCAATTGGTCTATAGTTAGAAATATTTTTACAATCGCTTTTCTTGTATGCAGGAATAACCCCAGCTGTCTTTAGAATATCTGCTAACGAAATGTGTTGTTCCATGCATAATTCCCAAATGTCTGCACCATAAATCAATAAAAAAACTTCAATACTTTGCTACAGAGAACCATATGATGAATTGATTCATGAAAATCATCTAATTTTTCGCATTTATACCGAGAATAGCTTTTCGTTTGGTGTAACTTATATATGCGAAAAAATAATTTTTTTTTCGTAGTTTGAAAGTTGACAATTTTATGTAAATATTATACTAGACCGATCTGGTGGGTAAAGCAGCATTCCTTCCCAGGACTAATTTCCGTTGTGTCGTTTAGTTCGCCCCTACACAAAACCGCCACAATAACAGGTAGTTACTATAAAAGGTAAGTGATGTTTATTGATCGGGCGTATCGATACAGTTAGTAGTCCGGTAGTTATTCGATGTAGCGACGTGCGCGTTTTATGTCGTCGTTGTGCCGGTGAAGAGGCGCGATGGGACCGACGGCTTGTTGGTTGGACGGAGAAGTAGAGGAAGGGCCGGCCCATAATTCAGCACTATCGAAACGGATAACGGGGAAGGTTCACCATAAAGATAAGGCGACCAGTGGCGGCTTGGGTGGCCTTGTTAAAGACCAACATCCCATCGACATGCTTCCCTTCTGCTATTAATGACCGATCTCGGCATCGTCATATCGGTGTTTCGGGAGCGGAGAGAGCTCTTAGATTCCTATGTGCATAAATTAAACACGGAAAGTGAGGGTAGGGTCGTAAATTATGTTCGAAAAGTCCGAGGACGTTTGGGGATCCAATTAAAATTTGTAGCTTTACGATTATTGCGCGACTCGGGGATACTTTGATCGATATAACGTTGACAATAAACTCAAATTGTTTATTGTCAACACAAGCATCACATTCCCAAAGACGGGGAAAACGATCGAGCTCCAATGTGAGATCAATCTAATGAGCTCTTTTTATTTAAAACTACTATAAAAGTTAAAATATCCAAATGCAGAGCTTAACACAAAATTATACCACAAGTTTTCTCGTCAGAAACAAGAATAACTTTTAATACTGAGGTGTAAAACTGCTCATTTGTATTAGCAACTACAATTTACTGCTGCTGTTTCTGATTAGCAGATAGATACCTATATTTATATAACAATATACATACCTAAAATTATTTCTACAATTGTATTAGAACCCCTGTTGCCCATACATACTGAGAAATGTCTACTTCTTTTGAACGTTGGGCTCTATTGCGCAGATATCACTTAATTGGAACTTTTCTATATTAAATCTTGTGCCTCTGTCGTGCCGTTTTAGGAAGAAAAACTAATTTCTTTCTTTTCAATTTTATAAAATACTATAAACATTCTTGCTTATAACAGCGTCCGTTTCATAAAATTTAAAGCATTAGAAGTGGCTTAAGTAATTTGTTAAATTATAAGAAACAGTTCTAGTTTTCGTATTGCAGACTACAAAAAGCAGGATAATGAACCCACAAAAGTACAAGACGCGGTTGAAAAAGAAAAAAGCAAAATTAAAACAAATACAAAAATAGGGAAAATTGCAAATTTTTTTAACGTGGAGCGTAACGTCGAGTGTAGCGACAGCGACACAGCGTCGAGTCTTTTATAAACAGGCGCGTTTGAAAAAAAAAAAGAAGAGTTAAAACAAAAGTATAAACTTGAGAAAAATTTAAAAATTAAGAAATTGCAAATCTTTTAAACGTCACGCGTAACGTCGAGTGTAGCAACAGCGAGACTCGCAGCGTGGAGTCTTTCTTAAACACCCGCGTTTGAAAACAATTGAGGAAAATTTAAAAATTAGGAAATTGCAAATTAAATTGACGCGCAAAATTAAAAAAAAAAAGCAGAAAATCAAGAAATTGCGAATTCGTTAAACGTGACGCGTAACGTCGAGTGTAACGACAGCGAGACTCGCAGCGTCATGTCTTTTTTAAAGAGGCGCGTTTGACAAAAAAAAAATAAAACTTAAAAAAAACAATAAATTAAGGAAAACCAATCACACAAATAAAAGATTGCCAGACGCGAAGCGTCGAGTCTTTTTACAGGTGACAGGCAAGAATTAAAACAAAAGGAATATACAGGGTGTACCGACGATCCCAAACCAGTCACAGGTGTAGACAAGGGGTTTACGGAGAGTGTTGTGGTCTGGCTGGTCTGCCGAGTTGGGGCGTAAGTGGTGCGTTCCAGGTGGAGCGCGGGCTTTCTACTTTCTGCCGAGTGGGGGCGGTAAGCGGACATCAAACGACTGATTGGTAGGCCGGGTGAACCGGTCCGATTTTCTAGTTTTGTACTAATAACATTATCATTGTTATTCACAAGGGGCGATCTCGAACCTAAACATTCAAAATGTTATTAAACTTTGGGAATATTTAGATTACATATAGATATTACTACCCAATTTCTTTTTCTACGGAAATATTCTGAAATTAATTTTTGAATTAGGTTCCCAACGGTGAGAGGTGTAGGTACAGAAAAAGTGTTAAGACAGCAAACGTTTGCTTGAATAAGTTATATTAAGCAGTTAAGAAAAACGAAAGTAAATTTATTTTATTTGCACAAATATTACATACACAAATTTACACGTACAAGAAAACCATAAAAAGACAAACAAAAATGAAGTAAATGTAAACATCATAAACCACATTCAAATTCGATAATATAAGTATTCCTCGAAATATCGCCTTAAGTACAATATAAAAAGAATGAATATATGTATTTGCAATAATACTTTTTTGTAGCATAGCTGCTAGATTTGATGACTGCTCATAGACGTCATAGATGTCACTAATTTTCCTATAAAATCCGCGGTTACCTTCTGTCATTCTTTTAAATCTTTTCTTTTGAATCCTCTGTTATTAATTGGCTATTCCTGCAGACAAGATTTCTGCCCAAAGACGCTAAATGGAGTTTAAATTGGGGCTTTGGGTTGGTGCATGATCCATTCCTTAACGACTACAGCTCTGCGTCCCAGGTCATTCATTATCTTCTTGGAAAATGAAATCTCTTTGAATCCCAATATTTTGGGCACTTGCTTTTGAGCGTTCTCTTAAAATATTCAGGTACACGCATTGATCCATTGTTCCAACAATTATATAGTAATTGTCCAGCCCACTGTTAGTTTTTAAAATTAATTTCAACACTGTAACTATCGGTATGTTCCACAATCAACCAATCCCTACTACCTATTATTAATCCCAATAGTTATTTAGATTATGCGATAGGTAATATAACATCATTCGGGCACCAGCCGAAAACGAGAAAAAAGGAGTTGGAGCGCTGTAAATGACCTAAGACACGACATTTGTGTATTATCTTTTGGCTGAGAAAATCTTTAGAAAATGTTATTCAAAAGATATGCCGATGTAACACAATGTAACAGTCGTGGATTGGTATCACTGCGTTTTGACAACCGACTCTTTTTATGATGATTTTTCGATAATATTTAACAATTAAAACAACAATAAAAATACAGGTAAATGTACTTTTTTAACTAAATTAGAGGAAATGATGTATAATTTGCATTGGAAATAAGAGCGAAATGAGAAACAATGACCTATATTGCGTACATACGTTTATATTTGACGAGGCCAAAATAGTAGGTATATGACTTGCTGGAAAAGACAATATATATATAAGAATGTTAATATGCCAAATTTTTTTCTTGTCTGCTTAATCGTTCAAACAAATATTTTTTGTTTGAAAAAACAAAGAGGCAAACAGAGAAATCTGTACGTTAACTTAGGAGATTCATGAAAATATATTAAAAAATCACAGACTGCAAATACAAAACTGGTTTAGAAAAACAGAATAAAAAAACCCTTTATGGGTTTAGTGCAATTATGCCTTCATTTTTACATTTTCATGTCCAACATTAATCATAAATCAGTTGCATAAAGAATAAAATGTAAAGTATATGATTTTAAAAATAATTCAGAAAAAATTTAACAATTCATTGAAAATACAAATCAGTAAATTATAGTTAACGATTGCAAAATATTAAGTAGCTTCATAGCAACCCACCACTAACTTTTAACCATTGCAATTCTAACAAACCAAAGTTCCAAATTTTTGTTTTGTGGTTTTGTATTATTTACACCCTGTACCGGTTCTGTTTGCTTTAGTTTCCCTTTTTCTTCGGCATCGTAAAAGGTGAATCGTCCGATATTCTTTTTCTTCTTGTTAAATTAATTTGAATTTCAAATTGGATTCAAATGTCCCCCGGCTACCAATTAACGTACAAATTTGGCTGCGGATAAGCTGATTAATTGCCGATTTGCAAATGCGGACGTATGAGCAAATTGAAGTTTTATTGCATTACACGGTACTGGGCTCATGGAGTCGTAGTGTTTCTTTTTTTCCTTTTTATTTTGCGTACAATTAAAAGATATTAAGTAAAACGATAGTATAAATAACTGTGCACGTGTTTATGATGCACGTAAAGTGAAGCAACTATATCTTCGTGTTTGATCTTTATGAAGTGTTGTCATTTTGTATTGCCTATTATAGCAACTATGTTGTTACATGAATTTGTACGATGCATAATGTACATGCTTAATGATCGATTTTCTTAAGCACCATTTGGTTGACATTTTCTTACACACCTCGAAATTGTGACCGTGTAAAACAGTTAGAGTTAGTGGTAAATACGCTAGAGTTAAAAATGTGTGGTAGATTTTACTTTAGCATTACTCTGTTGTTACTCTTAAAAACATAACCGCAGTTGTCCGCTAGGATTATTCGCAACAGTGTAAACTTTCTTCAAAAAGTAGAGTAAACTTTACATATTCGACTAATGTCGGAACAGATCGGAAATATTACTTGCCGATTTTGGATTTTACGCATGTGATTATTGGTTATGTTCATGGCAGGTTGTTTACAGTGGCGGCTCGTGACGTTTTGTTCAAGGGAGGCTACTGTAGCCTAAGTAACCCTGATAGGGCAATAAATTATATTTTTATAGTTATTATTGTAGCATTGTAAGTGTAGAACAAAAATTGAAAAAAAAATACGATTAAAATAAAATATGAATTATTGTCTAGCAAGAACCATGTAGAGGTGAGAGTGAAATCTTGCCTGGATAGGAAAATGGATGAGGTAATAGGTAAAAAGGCAATAATCACTTAAAAATAAACTCTTGATAAACGTAATAATAAACCAAAAATAAACTCCAAAATCAATAAGAAACCCTTATCAAACTAACAATAAATAAAATAAAATTCTGCAATAAAGACATAAAAAGGTAATAAAAACTTAAAATAAACTCTAATAAACGTAATAATAAACCAAAACTAAACTCTAAAAACAATAACAATTAAGTTAGAAAAGAAAATTATAAGCTTTACTCAAAACTAAATTTAAGGCATGAGCTTGACAATGTACAACAAGAGCTTGAGGTGCAATTGCTTTTTTTTTTACTTTGTAAACTATTTAAATGCCCTGCCATAACAGATGCGCCATCATATGTTTGAGCGACTAATTTTTTTTAAAATCATATTTTTCGCTGATATTTGATAAAAGATTAAATAAATCTTCAGCTGTTCGACCGGATGATACGTCAAGAAACTCCAAAAATCTTTCAATAACTTCACCGCTCTTGACATAACGTAATATGATTGATAATTGAGATTTACAGTAAATATCTGTGGTTTCATCTACTTGCCAAGAAAAAAACGGAGCTTCTTTAATTTCTGTATCTATTTCTTGTTTTAATACAAAAGAAATACAATCTATTAAGTCGTTTTGTATAGATTTGGATGTATCCGAAAAAATATTACTACTAACAAATTTCTTAAAACTAGGTTCATATTTACTAAAGAGTTCGAGTAATTCTTTATAATTTCCACGATTAAAAGAATCTGAAGTCTCATTGTGTCCCCGAAAAGCTAAATCTTGTGGTGCTAAAAATATTGTTACGTCTATTAATTTTCTTAAATTTTTGCAGTTTTCTCTAACTTCATTATTATAGGCAATAATTGCATCTTTGCGCGCGCTGTCTACAGCAGTAGCAATATTTTGGCTAATTCTAATTTCGTTCATTTTATCCATTTTGTGTGGGTAACCTAACAAAACTCACCCAACGCTTCTTAAATTATTAGTACTGGGAGCTGGGAGTCGCATGGGCAGTTGCGTAGCAACGTTTTACGACCGATAACGCAAAATAACATGCCGATCGGGTAGGATCTCACCGCGGCGGCAAGCCTACAACCATACCTATTCGCCGTATAAATTGCACGTGTACTTACGGAGACGCATTGCTTTCAGCTATGGCATTAATCATCGGCGCGGAGCCAAATCTGTGGCTAGCCTCCTCGCTTGCTATTATAGTGTGTACAGTAAAATTTCGCGCATTATTGGAAATTTGTTTGCATTTTTAAATTAAGTAATGAATAAATATACTATTGATTATATATTTTTTTGCAAAATTGTTTTATTTTAGTATATAACCGATGCTCAAACATTATTTTAAACGCTACTTATTTTATTAAAAATAATAGGAGAGGCTTAGCCTCCGTAGCCTCCCCTGACGAGCCGCCACTGGTTGCTTAGTCTTTAGTATGAAGATTGCGTACGTGTAATTTATACAAGTAAGTACATATTATATAAAATAGTTAATTCTGTGTATATGTGATGCCATTCAATGTATTATTATTAATGTATATGTATGGTTGAAATTAATTGCGATCTTATGCCGTTAGGTAACGCGTGTGCTTTTTGTTTAAAATTTCATAATATAACCCTTGAAATAGTTTGCTTTCCAATAGATTATAGAGAACTGTTGGTGAATAAATATGTGTATGGATGGATATTTATCAATCTATTTCGTAGCTACATATAGTCTTCGTAGGTGGAGTGGTGGTTCAAGAGCTTCTATTAGTAATGCAGCAATGGGTGTGGTTTTCATTGCAGCTACGATTGAAGGCATTTCTAGTTGTGAGTATAGATGTAAAAACATAGCTATGCTTCTAAAAGGTTGTTAAGAATGCCCTATATGTATTCAGAACAAAAATTAGTTGTGTAACTTATGGCAACCTTGTATCCGCTTTTTCATCATTACCGCCGACGTAGATTATTGTATTCTTGCTTTTCCAACTTTACGTACACGTTTTGTCCAACATGCTCCAGAACTGAAACCTTCCGGAGCGCAAAAACTAGGACAATAGCGTTTACCGCTTGACTCTTTCCCTAACAGCGATATCGGCCGGTGTACCGGGAAAGTTTTTGTCACATCGGACGGGTCGCTCACTCATCCACCGGCCGACCGTGCTTACTGGAAAACCGACTCATTCGTACCGAGAAGTGGTCGCGGTTACGGCCGGGCAGCAGCGCCGTCGATGCCGCAAGCCGCTAAAAAACTTTCGCACGGCATTCGCGCAATCGAGACCCGGTCCAGTTTTTACCGGCGCGCCGCGGCCTCTTATCGGCCGATATCAAAGACCGCGGTCCGTTTGTGTCGCAGTAATTAAGAACATTCGCCCGTACCGTCGGTCGCGTCCGTGTGTCTGTGCTTGTGTGTCGTATACAGTGTGTAGTCTTTTGTTTACGAAACGACGACGGGCGACACACAGTCACGAAATTCATAGCGAATGTATTTCAAGAGCACTAACTTGTCCGCGCAAGAGCTGCAGGGAGTTAAAGAGCTGAAATAATTCATGAGCAGTACAAGTATCCGCTCACCACTTCTCTTGTACTTTATTCAACTTCGTGTCCAAATTGTTTTCTCTTCATTCAACAGATTTCCTTTGTCTGTACTTCGTTTTCTTTAATGGTATTTCCATTGACGGAAGCTTAATACAATAACACCATCTTTTGATTTTCGATACGCAAACGAATACATATTACCATATATTAGATGTGTATACAGATGAAGTGTAACTTTTTAAAGCATGAAATACGGCAACTGTTTTATTTGAAGAGGTATCCTAATGTCACAGAATAGGTAATATACTGAAGTGTCACTCAATGCATTTCCCTATGGTCAGGATTGTATTTTTTGTGGTAATTATCTACGACGCCACGATTCTGCGCACAAGCTTGGTGCAGGACCCCATTGGCCCATTTTGTCAACAGAGCCGGGTTAACTTGATAAATTATGAAGATGTAAAGGAAAATTTTCAAAAATACATTTGCCAAATACGTTTTCTAATAATTTTTGAATAGATAACATGTTTTTAAGGCAATTAATTAGTAAATAACTGCTAAATCTCATGTATATGTCATAACTTTTTCATTCGTGTCGACATATTATATTGTCATCAATGCATACTCCCTCGTATTATTTCAAAATTTATTCTTCCAATTTACTTACTAATCTTGATAAATATAAGAAAAGTTCTTGTAATTTTTTGAAACCAAAGAAAGTAAATAGTAGTACTATTCCTCGTATGACATAGTTAAATAAATTTATTTCGAATAATGAACATAACGCAATTAAAATTTTTATCGCATCCAATTGGCATGTTAAAATTATTTATAAATGCTTCAGAATATTTATTTTGTTGTGCTTTGTAGTTTTAGTGTCTGCCATATCTCTGTTTATATACACTCCGCCAAAAAAGTATCGCATAATTTAGTTTTGAATCATAAATGTATCGCATAATCTTTGTTTGTAGCATAAAGTTGTAAATATACTTTAATGCGCTCTAAGATATAATTTCTATGATTGTTTAAATAAAATACAGGCCAAATAAAAACAAGAACTCATACTTGAGATTTTTATTAAAACAAGAAATTATAATTTTGGAAAGAAAAATGTCATAACAGTAGCTTTTAATACTGAGTATTGCCACCTCTGGCTCTTATGACCGCTCGCATACGGTTTGGCAGAGATTCGATTAACCTCCGTTTATAAGCCTGATCCAAATTCTCCCACTCGTCACGGAGAGCATTTGCTAGTCCATGCAGGTCCGCTGGGGCAACATTTTGGGTTCGTATCCGTCTGTGAAGGAGGTCCCACACGTGCTCGATAGGGTTCATGTCCGGACTTACCGCAGGCCAATCTAAAACTGGAATACCAACATCGTTAAGGTATTCCTGGACGATTATTGCAACATGCGGTCGTGCATTATCGTGCATTAACATGAATTCGTTTCCTATAATTGGCGCATATGGTACTACATGTTCTTCTAAAATGTCCGTTATATACCTGTGGGCAGTCAGTGTACCTCTGTCTACTGGTACTAACTCTGTACGACCTGTTAAACAGATGCCTCCCCAAACCATAATAGAGCCACCAGCGAAATTAGGTCTAGGTCTGATATTACACTGCGAATAGCGCTCACCGTCTCGTCTGTACACTGAGATACGCCTATCTGAAGTGTAAAGACCAAATCTTGACTCATCTGTGAAGAGTATATTGGCCCAGTCATTAATGTTCCAATTTATGTTCTCTGGCAAACCTTAAGCGAGCCACTCGGTGGTTCCTAGTGAGACGAGGGGCTGTTACAGCTACTCTAGCTCTTAATCCACTCTGTCGTAACCTATTCCGAATAGTTTGAGTACTCACACGAGTATTTCTGACTCTAGCCAAGTCGTTCTGCAATTGTCTCGCAGTTAGATGTCTTCGACGTAATGCTTGTAGTAGTAAATAGCGGTCATCTTGGCGAGTAGAACATCTTGGACGACCTGGTACAGGTCTTCTACTGTAAATGCCTGTTTCCCTATATCTGGCTACGGCTCTAGAAACACTTGACTGATTGATGTTCATCAAATTAGCAACGTATGCTTGAGATCGTCCATCTTCGATTAAAGCAACTATAGCAGCCACTTGTTCTGAAGTTAAATTGCTCATTTTAGTTTTAAAAGCGTTGGTACAGAACTCTGACTTCGCACTTTAAAATTTGTCCGTACAGGAAGACTTTCAATAAACAACTGAACAAACCTTACACATATGCATTTTTCTAAATGTGTTCTTTTAGAAAAAAAAAAAGTAAAAACGCTAAGTTCCATTATTTTGTTAGTGTTTTTATAGTTCACATACACGAGGCAAACTTTTTGTGAACGTATAAAAATATCTTGGTTCATAAATGCCCTTTTTTAGTTTATGCGATACTTTTTTGGCGGAGTGTATTTTAATGTATAAAAGATCCGCAAGCGTATATATAATGACACCAAGAAATTCTACCTGCGCGAACGACAAATTTGTACTGACTGCGATTTCATTAAAACTGCATAGAGATACGGTACGAATTCCTTGTCTGACTGAAACTTCTGTATAGATGCATTAGACACCTATATTTTTTGCGAATAATCAAAGTAAGGTGAGTTCAAAGTAGAACTCTTAATGTAAATACGTTATAAATAGTATTTTAATAAAGAACCTTAATAATTTGTCGCATTTCTGCAAGATTTTAATACAGTTGCAATATTTTTTCCAGTGCGTAAAAAATTGACGTCTCAGAAACGTGAACGTGCATAAAAATTTAATAGATTTAGGAAAAGTATCTATAAAAACTGTTGTAAAATCATAAAAACGAATACCTAAAAACTTAAATTAGCTGCCACAGATGCAATGCCAAAACACGAAATTAATGGTAATCATAGAGATGTCTATTACTTTTGAGCATAGCTGTATTTTTTTTTACTTTTCTACTTGGATTAAATGTGTTACTGAGTTTATACAAACAGTTATGCCAAATGTCATCTCTATGTCAACATCTCTATGATTTACCATTAATTTCGTGTATTTTGCATTACATCTGTGACAATTAATTTAAGTGTTTAGGTATTCGTTTTTATGATTTTACAACAGTTTTTATAGATACTTTTCCTAGATCTATTAAATTTTTGTGCATGTTCACGTTTCTGAGATGTCAGTTTTTTACGCACTGAAAAAAGTATTACAACTGTATTAAAATCTTACAGAAATGCGTCAAATTATTAAGATTCTTTATTAAAATACTATTTATAACCCATTTAAGTTAAGAGTTTTATTTTGAACTCTATCTGTATGTTCTCACGTGGGTGTTATAACATTCCTCTATTTTTATTTGCGATTCGTTAAAAAAAATAGTAACTCAGTATGTATTGCAGTTCGTCGAACGTCGACGAAAGGTTGCCTGCCTCTGCGAACTCGTGTGCGTGGAGGAGGACTTTCGCCGTTTTCAAAATATTCCACATATTGTAAGAAAAATTTACAAATAACTACATTGCAGTGTTGCCAGATATCTTGGTAGTTCCTTAGCAGGTGTTTTTATAAATATCAACACTGTATTTTTTTAACATAATTAGGAAAATCTCGATATTCTCCATAAAAGTATCATACTAAACCAGCTATTTTAGGGGAGCCAGTAAAAAGAGCTAAAATTATTAAATAATAATTAATATCTCAGCACACGTTTCTTTGTGAAAGAAAATAAATTCATTAACAAAACTAATGTAATATCTAATGTTCTTCAATAAATAAAGATTCTGAATCAAAGGTCCAGATGGGGTTGTTACTTCCTTAAAGATTTGTGTCCCTAATTCTTCATGGATTTCTACTTTGTTTAACATTAGTATTATTAGGGCATCCTAGCAGAAGTTTGAATTATATAGCCTATAGAGATTTTGACTATTACTCTTTTCTATACTTCTTTTTAATCTATAATCGGTGTTAACCTTTATTAAAACATCGGCTCTTTAATCGTAACAGTGAGAATACGTATACACACAGCAGTAGTTTAATTTTTAACTTCTAACATACGCATCCCGCTTTATCATACACCCAGTCAGCATTATCTCCTTTATTCTGAACAATTGGAAGTTCACCTGTTCTCCTCCCGACTTAATCCATATCGTTTCCAATTAGGATACGGTGTCCTAATGGCAGCCAATTACCACATCTCGACTGCTTACCGTTCGCGGTAGACGACCCGTCCGGACAAAGATGACCGCCACTCTCCCGGCAGCTAGGATTCCGATCGGTCCTTGAAGAGTCGAACTGTTTAAAGAGACGGCAACGCAAAGTCGAGAGTCGAGAAACAGAGTGGCACGGTGTCGTCAAAACAAATTTATACGACAAAATCTCCGATAGTTTTAAGTAAAAGCATCCGAAAGGGTTTCCCGTGCGAGAGACGGAGAAAAAGGAGAAGAGGAACGACGGACGAAAAGACAACGACGAGGAGACCGAAAAGACGCGACCCATCGTAAATTCTCCGGAGCAAGTGTTCCGCTTTTATCGAGCGGGTCCTCGGAAGATAATTTAACTTTTTTCTCCGACTTCTTGTATATATGCGTGTGTTGTTTTTATTTTTCGTTTAAATCGGAATTCCGATGGCCGCAGATGCATGTACCTTACTGGTCAATTCGCTGATCTTTTGGTGTATAGCGGTTTGGAAAAGAATTCATGATATATACAAAATGAACCATTTTGCTATCGAAATTTATGCGAATAGGAAGCTTTAAAATAGTATCAAACATCCATAATTCAATAAATTGACAATATTTTTTACTACAAAGAAAATATTTTTATTTAAATTTGTCTCTTAGGAATTAAAACTGAAACTCGATTATCTCTCACCTTTAGGCAAAATTATAAAAATCTTCTATGAGGTAACAATAGACAGGAACCCAATCCAGAATTGTAAGGTTCCGGAAATCAATAAAGCAATTTTTCCGCCATCTATTTATTTTAATATTTGTAATTGTGATTTACTAAAGCGTTTATTAAATCAATGTTGACTGTTTATAAAAGAAAAAAATAATAGTATAATTTCTAATGAAAAAGAAAAGGATTATGGCTTAGGCGCAGAAAAGTCACAAGAAAAGTCAAAAGAAAAGTAAAGCCGAATCTCTAGGCACGACACTGGCTAGTCTTTTAAGTTGTATTTGTTAAAGAGTAGATATATTCACTCACGGGTGCAAAAAATTGGCACTTTTTTATGTAAAAATTTGACCAATAGCGGTAGAAATAAGGGGGTTTTAAGGCGTATATTACACTATAAAAGTTCTTTAACAAAGATCTTTTATAAAACATATTTGACAAACAACTTTTGTAGTGTATGTATGTGTGATATTAGAGTGATAGTACACTGCGACCTGAAAGATCTATTGTGTCCCCTCTTCTCGCTGTATTTACAGCTGGCCATCCAGTCTGGTTCCCTTTAAAAAGTGCAGAATGTCCGAAGGCCCCAGATTAGGTAACTCTCCCTCTTCGATTTCACATGCTCCCAGGTGCAGCGCCCTTGAGTTGCACAGTGCAGCGCAGTGAGTAGATGGATGGATGTTTCATCCTGTTCCCCACGAAATCTACATTCGGCTTCCTTCGCTATTCCAAGCCTGCTTAGATGTCCGTTCAGTTTACAATGGCCTGTAAGGATCCCTGTCAATATGCAAATATTATTTTTACTCAGGTTGATGCACTCTGCAGATCTTTCCCAGAAGAGTTTTAGCTTGCCTCATTCCCTGGAGATTCTCCCAGTATTTGGATTTTCTCTGCTCTACTTCATTTTTCAGTTTCCAAGTGTTATGCTGCTACTTATCCCGCCAAAAGGTTCTCGACCTACAAAAGGTGTTCTAGCCCCTCTCTTAGCGAGATTATCTGTTATTTCATTTCCTTCCACTCCCGTGTGTCCCGGAACCCACAATAGGGTTACCTTGTTCTTTTTGCCTAGCTGGTTTAGTTTTTGTAGACACTCCCAAACCATTTTGGAGCTTATGTTTGACCTCAGCGCCCTAATGGCCGCTTGACTATCAGATATTATGATAATCTCCTGCTTTTCATAGCTTCTGTCAATGTTGACCTGGACGCATCTTTCAATAGAGTGTATTTCCGCCTGGAAGATGCTTGGGTACATCCCCACGCTTTCGAAATATTTGGTTCTAGGCTCATATATCCCTATTCCAGTTCCCTCTGCCGTTTTGGAGCCATCTGTGTACCATTTAATGGCGTTTCTATTGAGTTTCGAAATGGTGTCTCTATCCCATTAGCTCTTGGTGCTAAGCTTTGTGGTAAATTCTTTCACAAAGTTGAACTTCCTTGGCATGTCGTCTCGGGGCATGTCCCAGGTTTGGTCACCTGCAGGAGGCTGAGGCTTATGCCTAGCCATTCCCTCCCTGATCATCTTACGCGTGGTCCTTTCAGCTATGCTCTCCACTAAAATGTGAAGACGAGTAAGATTTAGTACCACTTCAATAGCTGCAGGTTCTCATTGCCCCCATGCAAATTTTTGCACTTTAGAGAGATTAGGTCTCGCAATGGCCAGATTAGTTCTCTTGCTCCAAGCCACTGCCCCATAAGTGATCATTGGTCTCACAATCGGTGTATACATCCAGAGCAGTATTTTTGGGTTGCAACCCCAGTTGTTGCCTGCAAAGTTTCTACAAACCATTAGGGCCTTCTTTTCCTTGTTAGTTACTTCAAGCTCATGCGTATTCCACAGAAGTTTATTATCCGGGATGAGTCCTAGATATTTCACCTCCTTCTTCCAGTCTTTAACAGTGAGGATCTTGTGATACAGACAGGCAGTCTGTAATTCTCTACGACCCCTCATGTTGAGCCAACCCGCCTCCGCGATCTTCTGAGAAATATATTCGTATTTGCGAATACCGTAGATATATCTAAGGCAGCAGTTCTGCACCTTTTGAATTCTCTGTTCAGTGATGCTGTCAATGGCAGTGTGGTATATAACACCACAATACGTAAATTGAGATGCTTCACAAAGAATTTTCTTAATGTTGATATTTAGAACAGATCTGTGAGGATAAAGAACACGAAGATTGAGGAAAGAACGCTGTATGTATTTGTTAACCTGAGTGCGATATCTGAATGTGTTGTCTAACGTCAAGCCCAGACTTCTAGCTTCACTGAGGATAGGTATAGCAGTATTTTGTATACAAATATTAATTAAATTTTTTAACTGATGAAACAACAATACTTTAGATTTTTCGGGATTGATTCTTAGATTTCTTGATTCTAAAAACGTGGAGATAGCATCTAGATAGTTATTGGTATCAGCAACCGCGTTCGCCCATGTACCTGGTGTAAAACTATAATAGAGCTGAGTATCGTTAGCATAAATATGCAGTTTGCAAGCTTTAACACTACCAATAGAGGCTGTATATAATGAAAATAATAAGCCTACATCATAAATCTCTTTCCTATAGAGTAATATAGGTAATGCCATTCCAGTGGCAACAATTCTTTGTTTGTGTGTGGTAGTATTTTTGTCTTAAAGTTAGCGTTCTTAAAATTTAATTTTCTTGATGGGTTATATTCATCTTTTATTGTAAAAAGTATTGGCCAGGTTCAAGTTGGTGCATACAATGATGTTACGCAAGTGGCAAAATACTTCTTGTGATCTAATCACACAATGTGGTGCTTTAAGGTTTGACTGTATAAATTTAGTTAAAGCAACTGATTTAGTTTAATATCAACTCTGTCTCAACAAAAACGTGTTTATTTTGGTATGATGGTAAACTTGTGAAAACAGCATTCCCAAATTGTTTCTATTCTATTTATAACTTCTCTTTTGTTTAAATATACCTACATTGTACGTATAATACGTTAAAACGTTGCTCTATAATTTAGCATAACACAGACGACCGTAATGAAACCGCAATAACGTATTTATCGTTACGTCAGGTCAGCAAAAACCGCCTGGCTGCAATTTTCCTGCAGTGGGGAATTGACGATATCCTGATGCCGATGTGCCATGTTAATATGCAGGTGCATACCCTGATAATTCAAATAACTTTGAGCGGAACGAAACGCCACCGCTCACGATAATACGCAGCAATTAAAATTACAACGACTTCAGAAAGAAAGCAAAAAAACCTGCCGCAATTCTATGTTCGCGTTTTATATTGTAATTTACAAGCAAGGCATTTTCTTCTTTTTTTTTCTAGCTTTTCAAGTTTCTGCTACCGATGTATTAATGATAGATTAATCATTTTCTTTTCGATGTAAATATTTCTTTATAACAGAAGAAGCAGTTGAAATATTAAAATTAAGTTCCTCGACAAATACCCGTTTCATTATTCAGCAATTGCTATTTACAATAGCTAATATTGAAACCCTCAGCTACAAAACCCAAGCGAAATATAAATGTATCGGAGCTAATACAGACGAACAACAACGTATAACTTCACGTCTTTGCGGTGTCAATTCGGAATAATTGCGATTGGTATCGAGAAGATGCCCTCTCGAAAGTCCAAGCAACGAACCTGAAGCTGGGCTGATTGCGCGACTGATCTTAACCCTCGATAGTGCTGACACAAAGCGAATCGGACACAACAGAAGCCCGAATCGGCTCCCTCGATCTAACATGGAATATAAATACCCTCTTTCGTGCGGGAATTGTACATAGGTATACGCGCCCGTCTAAATAAAGACTTCAGCGTCTTCTACGCGGAGTGCGGAAAGGAAAAGACTGCTTTTGCATTTTTATTTGCCTCTCGCCTCGTTTCGCACCAAGGGGCAGCGCCAAAGAGAAGAACTGACCGAGAAAAAGGATAAGCTGAAAGCCGAAATCGGGCAAATTTATATCGGCTCTTTGCAAGTCCACGTCCGACACTCTCCGACGACGATATAGAGGCTTCAATTGTTTTACGTGGCGCTTTTTTCGTCGTTTGTTTTCGGAGGATTTATTAAAGAAGTCCTGTACGTGAGATTTATGGTAATAGATATGGAGATTCTTTCTGAAAATATACTATCGCGTCTGTGCGACTAAAATCCAGAAAGGAGTAGGTTTTCAATTTTAAATGCATATAAAGTAAACGTCCAGAATAAACCTACGTCATAATTCCATATACAGTGTGGGGTAGCTACTCCGATTAGAACCCCTCCTCTATCTGCTCTGGCATTGCGGAATCATCTTTGGGCCATATCATTGGAATGGCAGTGGTTCCGCTTTCAGTTCTGCGTCGTCTGCTTCTCAAGCTCCTTTTCTTTATTGGTCATAATATCTCTGACTATTTGAGAGATGAATTGCCAATTTTCTGGTCCATTTCATAGTAGCATAGGCCACAGTTTTAAAGTCATCCCATCTTCTGCATTCGAATAAGATATGTTGCTCGCTATCTACCTTAAGCAATATATGCAGGCATCGGAATCATTCTTTTCCTATACACTTGGTAAAAGACCGAAAAGAACCGTGCTCTGGTAAAGTATGTGGCAGATAGTAATTTATTTGCCTATGCTTACATCTTAGGCATACATTAGGCATCTGTTCTACCAGAGATCGATGGATCTTTCCCTGACACTGATGGCATTGGGGAGTCTCTCGTCATTTCTGTCTGCATATATACATTACCTTTCCTTTGCCAACAATTGCCATATCGGCAATAACATGTACAGCCACAGTTTTGTAAGCTGCAACAACTCGCAGAAGCATTTTTCTCTGTTCTCAGTAGCAATTTGCTATATTGGCGGTGCTGTAATACAAGAAAACGTGCATGGCGTTGCAAAGTACCGCTCCCTTTTGACTTCTAGGTGCTTCTATGTTCGGCAGGATCCCAACAAGGTTTAGAATACTTTCCTAAGCCTCAGTGATGACTATCCTTATATGATTCTTGAAGGTCCAGCGATCGCCCAAATAATGCCCATATTTAAGTAAGTTATCTTAAAGTTTTACTAGATGTGATTCTTTTCTTTTCTAAACCAAATCATATGTTATAGCTGTTACGCCTCCTTCACAGTATAATCGCCTGAGTTTTGTCAGGTGATAAAGAAAGCCTATACTTTTTTATCCAACTACTGATTTTACATTCCTCACCTCATGTGCCACCATCTACAGCCCCAACAATTAGTGTTAGGTTATCAGCGAAGACTACGTTCGAAACATCTACAGTAAGTTCCAGGTCCATTAAATCTTTATTTAAAACCTGACCAGTTGATACCTATTTGAGACTTCCATAACCGTGTTTCTTTGGTTCGTTAGAATCTCATACGCGATAGCGAAGTGCTACCTGCATTAAGCTTGGAAATCACATCTTGAGCTTCAAACTTATAATCTGGACACGGTTTACTTATTTCATATAGTATTTCTAAAGGAAATATAGAAATGAATAAGCTATTACCAGATTCGACGCCGTAAATAGTAAAACTAAGTAATTTTGCTATGCCTAAAGAAACAGCAAAAATGGGAAGAAAATACGTGTACTCTAAAATATTACTGCAACTAGAATATTTTTTAATAATGCTCTGATGAGTCGAAAGAGCAGACACGACGATAAATTGAGCAATTATAATTGGTTATGTTATTAAAATGTTAAAGGTAGATGAAACATGTCAGTTGTTCTTAAATTACACATTTTTTGCCTATAATATCAGACTAGGGTAAACTAGTGAAAAACATAATCTCAGAGTCATTCTTTCTTTATGCACACAGGTGAACATACTTTTTTAGAGCAACTATGGGAGATTTTGACTCTTAAAGAACAATTCATTCAAAAGCCACTCAAGCTTCCAAAAAAAGGTTGCGGCTAACATAAAACATTATATATAACTAAACAGAGCCACATAGTAAATTATTTTTAACTTTTAACTAGTAGAGATAAATTTTACAACAAATTACTAATTTTATGCTAAGAATACAGTAGTTTCTTAGCATAAAATTAGTAATTTGTTGTAAAATTTATCTCTACTTTGGTTGGTTTAGGATTTTATTGTCCATACTCCACTCTTCTTAGCAAACGATCGTTTAACAAGGATTGTAAAGATAATTACTACATAACTATAATCATTAACGAGAAAACTTACAGATGGCAACTACAAGCATTACGTCGAAGACATGTAACTGCGAGACAATTGCAGAACGACTTGGCTAGAGTCAGAAATACTCGTGTGAGTACTCAAACTATTCGGAATAGGTTACGACAGAGCGGATTAAGAGCTAGAGTAGCTGTAACAGCCCCTCGTCTCACTAGGAACCACCGAGTGGCTCGCTTAAGGTTTGCCAGAGAACATGTAAATTGGAACATTAATGACTGGGCCAATATACTCTTCACAGATGAGTCAAGATTTGGTCTTTACACCTCAGATAGGCGTATCTCAGTGTACAGACGAGACGGTGAGCGCTATTCGCCGTGTAATATCAGATCTAGACCTAATTTCGCTGGTGGCTCTATTATGATTTGGGGAGGCATCTGTTTAACAGGTCGTACAGAGTTAGTACCAGTAGACAGAGGTACACTGACTGCCCACAGATATATAACGGACATTTTAGAAGAACATGTAGTACCATATGCGCCAATTATAGGAAACGAATTCATGTTAATGCACGATAATGCACGACCGCATGTTGCAATAATCGTCCAGGAATACCTTAACGATGTTGGTATTCCAGTTTTAGATTGGCCTGCGGTAAGTCCGGACATGAACCCTATCGAGCACGTGTGGGACCTCCTTCACAGACGGATACGAACCCAAAATGTTGCCCCAGCGGACCTGCATGGACTAGAAAATGCTCTCCGTGACGAGTGGAAGAATTTGGATCAGGCTTATATACGGAGGTTAATCGAATCTCTGCCAAACCGTATGCGAGCGGTCATAAGAGCCAGAGGTGGCAATACTCAGTATTAAAAGCTACTGTTATGACATTTTTCTTTCCAAAATTATAATTTCTTGTTTTAATAAAAATCTCAAGTATGAGTTCTTGTTTTTATTTGGCCTGTATTTTATTTAAACAATCATAGAAATTATATCTTAGAGCGCATTAAAGTATATTTACAACTTTATGCTACAAACAAAGATTATGCGATACTTTTATGATTCAAAACTAAATTATGCGATACTTTTTTGGCGGAGTGTATTTAACGCAACGAAAGAGCACAAATAAAATTGAAAGCGGAACGCAGTCCAGTATTTAAATAAGGAAACAAAGCTTGAAAATATTACTAAACGAAACGTAGCTAGGAAAACATACGCAAATATTCAACCTGAAAATCCGGTTAACTAGTTCATATTTAATTTAATGAAAAAGATGATTGTATCAACAGTGAGTCTTATGAACTACTGACCACTACTAAAAACGTTCTCTGCTGCTTGAATATTGTTGCCGTTCTGATACTATTATAAAAATCTAAATAACCTTCAGACTTCAAAATTAAATTGCGAACTGACATAACAATGAAGCGATACAGCGATAAAAGCAAGTGAAAATTATTAGGTAAGTAATTTTTGTTGCTTCTCTCGCTGGTGACGGAAAGTAAAAAATATCGTTTGATAAAGGATCATAGAAAAACATATTATATTATACATTAAACAAATCCTTATTGCACCAATAATTTTTTTTTTTTTCGTAATGTTTATGGTCTTTGCTTTGAAGTAAAGTATATTACTGTTTACTTTACTTGTCTATATATTTTATGAAACTAGTTCTCTTTAGTAAACCTATCGTCTACTATAATTATTGAAGTAAAATGAATTGAATTTAAAATGACATACATATTTGGCATTTCTTGCTTAATTAACAACTTATCGCGCCGAATTTACAAATACTTGACCCACAAATTAGGCATTCAGTCGGAGAAATCATAATTCATTAAATCACCCGCGTGAGCGGCAGCTATTCTCTTATTAATACCTTCGCCGCTCTGTGCGTCTTTCAAATTTAATTAAAAATGATAGGTGGACGCAATAAAAGTCGGGCATTATATATCTGCACCACATATCTCTTATGACAAATAGGGTGTTTCTAAGGTGGCCGGCCCCCCAGTACGATATTAATAATCCTTGACGTGTATTAAAATTCCGGCCGGCTTTAATCACATGCGAATGGTCACCCCAAAACTAATAAATGTTCAAACGACGAACGGGGAGTCTGAGGCACCGGGGTCCGGCAGCACCCACTCATCACCTTTGTACACATATTAAACTATTTCTATTAGGAGGGACGATGGAAGAGGGCAAGGCATCGTAAAACGTGACTGGAGTGGATCTCTTGAACGTATACGCTCGTTCACCCCACTAAAAGCGGATCATTGAATCTGTTATTCGAATTAATTATCTATGCTGTGGTGATTCTCCTCGATGGGTTTTTATTTGTTTTCGCAGTGCAGGTGCAATGTGCAGACTTGTTTTCCACACGAAATATCCAACAGATTCCAATTTTTTTTTTTTTTTATTTAATTTTTGCTTTTATATTTTCTAATAAATTAATAGAGCAAAATGTTGAGCACTAATATTTGAATATTTATGTATGATATTATTTTCTAATTATTATTAAGTATATAAAAGAATATTATAGGGTACATGCGTATTTTTGCTTTGCTGTTGCCAATAAATTTGATACAGTTTTTATAAATGAACCTAGAAAACTTGTTGCCAGTGTAAAACAAAAGTACAGTTCCTAGTAACGCTAGTACTTCATTGCTTGCTTTTGATCGATGATAGTAGTTTTTCCTTACGACACAGTAAATAAATTTATTGTCAAATACATAACTTTCTTGTGCATTAAAATAGTCATGTCTCATAGGTAATAAATCCAATTAAAACATGCATTCCCAACATGGCCTGCTTGTAATATTTACCATAGTTGATGTGATTTTTACTAGCTTCGCAGAGTAAATACAATTTATTTTATTATTCACACGAATGATTGGTTAGATTTACAGTAACTATCACACTGACAAATGTCAATGCTAGGTTTTCCACTATCACCAAACAATTGTTTGGTGACCTAGGATTGACATTTGTCAGTGTGATAGTTATTGTTACACCAAAGGTTCCAAAACCCAATTACTAGATTTACAGTGTGTATAAACAGTGGATCCAAGTTATTACTACAATGTCGCTGGACAATAATGCGTATACCCCAAACGCTTGCCAATTTTCCCTCTTATACAGTTGTTGTCACAAGAATTAACACACGCTTGTGTTAAATAAAATACAATTGTGTTAAATCCAAGAATAATTTTTTCTCAGCGTAGACTTATTAATCTTCGATTTTCAAAAGGTATTTTTTCGAATGCAACATTTGTACGTAATGTAACTAGCTATAGGCCAATTTCTATTACATCCAGTTTTGCAAATTTTTTTTAATAAGCCATGCTCACTTGACTTTTAACCCATCTAGATAAAAATAATATTATTACCTACAGCCAGCATGGTTTCAGGAAAAATTATCCCTGTGTAACATTCGATCAAAATGTTTCTCGAGAGTTATATATACCATAACTAAGTTTGTACAGCAACTAAACTATTGAAGAAACCAACTATAATCACCCTAATGAACGAACTCTCGTCTTTTCCATGGCAAGACATGATTTTTGTTAAACATAATAAGAGTTTATTGTGCTGTTATTTATTAAAATAAGGACTGCAACCCTTACATCACTGCAAACAGAAAAAAATGCACTATTAGAATATGTCATAGTCAACTATGGTTTCCATTTTAAAAATTATACTTTATTTCCTTACTCAAAAATGCTAAGCAAAATTAAAAATTTAAGAAGATGTCGTTGTTCACATTAAATTACCTAAAAATAATATTCCAAATTTTACTTCTATCTTTACAACCAAAATAGTTACAGCACTGAAAAGGTTTTGGTGAATTTCTATCTAGTAAATCATGCATTTCTTTAAATGGACAAAAGCGCATCTGGATTAGGTTTATAAAGATGCAAATCTTTCTCCAGTTAACCCAATCCGTATCTCTTATGGTTTAGGGCAGGTATGGCCAACCCTTGCTTAGCTGAGGGCTTAATTTCGAAACTTAATCAGGTCGCGGGCCGTAGGCAAGAAATAAGTAGGTAGTAGTGAATAAAAAAGCAACATTTTGATTTGAATTGATATCGTTATTTCAATTTTCTGAATCTCTCGCGGGCCGGATTGAAACTGGTGGAGGGCCAGATCCGGGCCTGGGGCCGGGGGTTGCCCATATATGGTCTAGGAGATCCCCACACAAATAATGAAAAAAAGCTCACCGTGTAAAAGGACTTGTTAATTCAATGTTTTTTGGAAAAACTTGGACCATATGGAGTGTTTCTTTATCTTTCTGTTTAATATACAGTCATTAAAAGGTTATCTTAAGCCTGTAAAAGCGGTAGGTAAGCAAAATTTATTATTTTGACAATTAAAATTAGAAATTTGATAATTAAATTCTCCATATATATATCACCATTAAAAATGACTTCATCTTCTCCTGTTCTTGTATGATTCAGAACTTTATGGAACCGCAAAATTATATACGTATACGTAATTATGTAGATGTTACAATTTTGCACTCTCTGTTTTGGCGTTGCCTAACGTCAGAAAAGTTACTAGAATTAAACCAAACTATCCGACAGACTTTTGCCCCCGACATTCAACAACAAAATTATTAATCGTCACCCTCCCTGTCTGTCTCTGTACTTACCCGTTCGCAATTCCCATTATTCATGTCGCACATTAAGCATTTCATTAGTTGCTCGATGGTGGTCCGCAACGACAGAGCCGGGAGGAACAATTGAACGTCGTGTTTAATATAGAGGAAGCGCCCCCTAAATCCACGGCTATTATCTACGCATAATTAAAAATCAAATAAAGCAGGTGTCTATACAAATAGTGGACGTGAAACGGCTGCTGCGTTCAGATGGGGTGCACTTTCTTTATTTGAACTTCGATCCCTGTGCGTATATGATCGACTAATCAGTTTAGTGTTGAGATTTATTAGCTGAACGTGACTTGTGCACATATTATTGGCATTAATATGCTTATTGAGGCTACTATTGCGCTCATATTTATTTACTGATACCAAGTTAATATCTTTTTGTAAATAGTTTTTGCCTATAGTCTTTAAGAATGCATGGATTATCAATTTTAATGTTTTTAAAACTATTGAAGCTTACAGATTTGTTTTGATCATTAAATATGATTTTCTGAATTCTTTTATGGTCTATTTTGTAATATCATAAAGCAATAAATTGGATAATCAAGAACATAAATAATTTGGTTATGTTTTGGAAATATTCAACCTAACTCAAAGAACTATAAGCAATTATTACCTAAATTTTAGGAAGGTAATTCTGTTGAAAAAAGAACACACAAACTCCTTTATTCAACAAAAGCAAAACTCGTAATGCTGTAGTCAGTTTCTCCCAACAAACACGAAATAAATTAATTATTTTGTTTGTTTATATACGCCTTAAATATCAAATCTGTAAATTGGAATGAGGTGTTTGCAATCATTGATTCATAATATTTTTTGATCCAAATGTAAACTCAGAATTCGACATGCGGATCGAGCAGCATTTTTATCGTTTATGGTACTAAAAAGCACGCTTTTGTACATATTTAAGAAGCAAATTACGATTACTCAATTATTAAAGTAAAATCCCTGACTTTAACTCTCAGAATCATAAGAAGTAAACTGTTCCTCCTCACCACACGTCCCACATGTGCAGAAATAATATTTATTTATATGAATAGTACTAATACCAAAGTGCTCCAGCTAGAAGTACGTCAAAAGCACCCCTTTTCGGTAAATGTTTTTTTCCGTTTTCGAATAGCGGAGTGATTATTTCTGGTGAGCGCCGCGGGCGTCGTTTAGAGGAGTCGACTATTTTAGCAGGGTCCCAAATTTTTATCCGGCGTTCGACGGACGAGCAACCGCTGTATGGTAATGGTACGTCAATGAGAGCCGATAAAACTCGATAAGGAAATTCGCAAGTCCTTACTTGCGTGTTCGCAAGACAGATGGAGCCCTAATATAATTACATAATTACTTTTTGTATTTGTGAAAATTTATTGTTGACCCATAAAAGTTGGAGAGTTTAACGATTTCTTATGTCACACAGTACAAGATAAATCGAAAGATAAGGAGCCAGACTTCATATTAAGTTAATTATGAAAAATGGAATCAGCATTCAATTTCAATGTAGACTGCTTTACCAACACGTTAGTTATTCTATCGTTACCTCCATTTCAAAAGAGCGATCAGCAAAATTAGGTATTTATAGATGTCAGTGTAGTTGTTTTACTTGAAAGATTGCCAACATTGTATAGAATTTAATGATATTCTCTACATACACAGATAAAAATACGGAGTTGGATTTAACACCGTTTCAACACTTTTCCGGTGTTCCCTCGCGACCATCCGTTCAAGGAGCCTCCATTTAAGAGTTAAATATTTTACACCTCAACGGAATAAACGTGGAGGCAATTTCATCCGAGAAACCGTGAATTTCCTCCAACAAGGAGGATGTTTCGCCTCTTACGAAGGTAAAGCACACCGCTGGGAGGTTAATGGGAGCTACTGAAATCCATATCAGAGGTAACTACATCCTTAATAGATGAAATTACCACCGCCAAGGAGAGATTCTAACTCCATTTGAGAGTACATCCCCTCCTTGACAGACGAAAATGCCTCCGTTACGGAAACTATTGTTCCATGACGGTGCTATTGAAATCCGCATCGGAGGTAACTTTTTCCGAAATAGAAGAAACTACCTCTTTTAGCCAGCGTTTCTAATTCCATATCAGAATTAATTGATTTCATAGCGAAGTTACTGGAAACCAAAACGAAGTCAATTTTTTTCATAATAGTAATTTCCCCAGTATGGGGAAGCGCCACGTAATTCTCGTCTGTGGGCGATTGCAGTCACAGTACCTTTTATACGATATCAACCATGTGTAAACATCATATAATAATAATAATAATAATATACCCTTTATTTTCAGATACCATGCATAGTACAAAACCATGAACATGCCTGAAACACGTCACCAATGAACATAATATCCAAATATCATATACCTACTAAGCTAACTTAAAATTAATTCACATGACAATATTAATAATTCAGATAATCATCTATACTGTAACAATTCAAATTTAAAAGAAAACGCTTTACTGCTACTTTAAATTGCGCCAGTCTATCTAAACATCTTATATTTAGAGGAAGTTTATTAAAAAATTGACAACCAACATATTCTAAGCTCTTTTTATACATTGTAGTGGTATGCTTAGCCGACAAAAAATAATGCTTCTGTCTAGTATTTAAACTATGTTGTACGTTATTTTTACAAAAGTTTTCTTTAAACTTAAAAACAAAGCACAATACAATTAAAATATATATATCATATACTGTTAGTAATCGTTTGCTTTGGAAAATGATTTTACAGGATTGGGTTTGTTTTAAGTTGTATATTATACGTAATGCCCTTTTTTGCATTAAAAAAATTCTTGTTACACCGGACGCTGAACCCCAATGTATAATTCCGTAGCGCATTGTACCCACAAAATTCGCGTGGTAGAAAGTTGTTAAAATTTCCAACGTGCAAGAATTTTTTAAGGATCTTAAAGCAAAACAAACTTTTGCCAATTTACTTGCTAGATAATCCATATGTTCTTGCCATTTAACATGCTCATCAATAAATAAACCTAGTATTTTGGCAGCTTTAGATAAACTAAGTTCTGTATTATTTAAATCAATAATGGTGTGATTACAGCCGCTTCGATCACTACGAAACAAGACGCAGGCAGTTTTGTTTTGATTTACTATAAGTTGATTATCTTCAGTCCATTTTAAGATGTTGGAGTAAATATAGTTAATTTTTTGGGTAACTTCCTCTATTGTCTTCCCACTTACAATAACATTTATATCATCAGCGTAGTTAATAATTTGAAAATTAATATTATGTAAATATGTTAATAGGTATAGATATTACATAGTCACAATTACCGATCACAATTTACATTGAGTAAGAAGTACAAAGATTATGAAACAAGCGTAGCGCCATCTTTACGACAAAATCTATACTGATTGAAATAAATACCCAACTAAAACTACGTATTCCATTCAAAAAAATAACTCCGATAAAAGCGGAATATTACATGAATCGGATACATTTAACAGCGTTTAGTAGTTGAAATAAGAATAACCCTGATATGGAGAGAATATAATATGCAATGAATACATTTAACTGCGTTTGGGAGTTAGATATACAAATATCCGTGGCGGAAATAATAAGAAGGATGTTTTCTACGTGTTGAAGTTAAAATAAAACGGAGGACATTGTGAGCCTCCGTTTCGGTGGGGATTTTGTCCGAAAGCGATAAAATGCCCACCGTTTTGTAGATATACAACTCTTTTCTCTACATAAAGCCTTCCGAATCGGAGACTCTGTATTTCACTCCGCTATATTTTTACCTGTGTATGTATAAAGTAGAAAGTATAAAAGATAGTATAGAAATAGGCATCCGTACGGATCAGATTAGGGTGTCTGCCTCACATCCTTGAATAACTTGATCGATTCTGGCCTCATGAATAACTTCAGTTGAATTAGATTAGTTAGTTCCTGTTCCTGTTTCATTATTGTTTATTATGTTTTGTTATTTGTTTCAATTCGGAACAACTTTTATTGCCTCTTTTAATTTTTTAACGGTTATTTGCTTCCACATATTTGTTGGTCGTCCTCCTTTTTCCTTTCACATTTAATTTCAAACTTTGTTTTATAATATCCATATTTTCTTTCTATCCATCCTTATTTCCTTCTTCTTACTATTATTTTGATTGGTTCCTGGTTTGCGAGATATCATAAATCATACCTTTGATATCATGTTAGGACGATGTATATATTAATGCTTAATTAGTTTTGATAGGCGTTTGTTAACGAAAACTTGAATCTTAGTGTTCACAAGCATATACCAAACTCTTTTTTACAATTGTTTTAGGTAAAAACCCTAACTTTGCTCTTTTGTTAACTCTTTCGATGACCATACCTCTTTTAGTAAGATGAATGTTATCCCTACTTTATTTATTCTATTTTGAATTTCCATGTGACAAAGGTTTCATCTTCAGTTAGCATTACTTGACGTTTGTCTGTATGTAAGTACATAATCTGTGCACTTCGAATGAGTTAACATTGCTTTGGTTTTATTGGGCTTTATCTTAAGTCCTATTCCCATCATGGTGCTACCAAGATTGTCTTTATTGTTCTGATGATAAGTCTGATATATAATATCAGATTATAAAATCCATCCGTAAATTCACGGCCTACAATATACATACTTATATACTTGCCAACCTCCAAGCTAATGCATTTTCATTTTTCATTGTATCTTTCCCTATCTAGTCTGTAGCAATTAAAAACAAGAAAAGAGCCACTACACATCTTTGCCGTACCTCTACGTTTAGCTTAATTTTGTTTATGTCTTGCTTTGTAGCAGGTTGCGAAACATAAAGCTATATTTATATCAGTAGCAGTTTGTAAATATCTTCATCCAGTAATTGGGTTTTGGAACCTTTGGTGTAACAATAACACTGACAAAAGTCAATGCTAGGTTTTCCACTATCACCAAACAACAATGCACAATCTCTCGACGCGCGTTTTGCTAACCAAGTTAGCATCATCAGGAGATGATTAACAGTAAAGTAAAATTATTAAAACTACGATAATATATATTCTGATTCATTTAACTTAAAAGTGAGTTTTTTAAAGAGGTTGTACGCTTGTATATATAATTTTACTTTACTGTTAATCATCTCCTGATGATGCTAACTTGGTTAGCGAAACGCGCGTCGAGAGATTGTGCATTTATGTTTGGTGATAGTGGAAAACATCTTGCTTCAAAAACTGTTTCTTTGCATTAGATACTAGTCATAGAATCGAATAATACATAACGGCTGCTTTAGATATATGTATTAGTCCGAATTACGTATGTACAACGTGATCAACTCAAGACGCCCTCAGCTGATCGAAAAATTTATGTTGGGAACACTGAAAAATTGGTAACACGACTCCTTGCTTCATACACTACTGTCATTTTGACGTTATAGGTTACGTTAGAATATTTTCAATATATTATTACAAGCATGTAAATTATCAAATTAAGCTATAACCTTTATTGTTGTGTAAAAAAATGCACCTAATAAGATAACAAAGTTATAAAATCTAAACAAAGCAGATAATGTATTGAGGATTTAACAATACAGAACACATTAACATGGAGTGAACAATTTTAATATTTACAACTGCTGTTCAATATGCCCACCATCCTGTTCTAAGCATAAATTGATTCTTCGTTTCATGGTGTTAAAACTATTTTTTAAAGTGTCGGGGGAAATATTTCTTGCGTAATAGAATTTTCTAAATCTTCTACGGTATGTAAAACATTAGCGTTTGCTAATTTTGCCTTATTTTTCAAGTGACCAAAAAGGAAAAAATCAAATGGAGTTAGATCTGGTGAATGGGGACTGGCCAGCGGTCATTACTAATAAGTCGACCTCCATAAAATTTGTGTAAATAGTTCAAATTAGCTTGCGCTATGTGAGGAGTTGCACCGTCCTGTTGAAAATAACCATATTGCAATTCTTCATCATTCAATTGATTAATAAAATTTTAGTTTGTACAGATAATCTCCTTACAGAAGTATTCGGACGAATTTCCATTGTATTTCGTATATCAACAAGCACATTTTCTGTAACGATTCTTGGTTCACGTTTACGTTTAACAACATCTTTACCTTCAACAGCACTTCGAAAGTGGGAAACCCCAATATAGGTATCTTGTTCAAAGTAAACAGCATTGTTTTTCTTGCTTGAAACACATTTACGATAAATATGAAATTAAGTCTTTAATTGTAATTAAAATAAAATTCTTTATGCTTACCAGCATACAACAAAAATTAGAGCTGAAGCTGTATTAAAAAATACAATTTCAGAAAAATAGCAAAATTATTGAAGAATTAAGAGTATACAACAAATAACGCAGAAATAACACAAATGATGGCATGTAAACAATAACAAGAAACGACAGGATAGCCAATAACAGAAAAGTAAAATACCCTAGTCAGCTGTAAAATTTTGTCACTAAAGGGCGTCTTGAGTTGATCACTCCGTACAAGGCATACGTATATAATTTATTAATTTAGAGCATTTTATAGTTGAAGCTTGGATACATCTGTAATAAAATCATTTTCATGTGATCATTAATTTTATACTGTTATTATGAAATGTATTTAAATTATTCTTTATTTATTAGTCGATTGTTTATATTATTAAATCTTCAATTGTTAAGCAAATATGGGGGTATATTAATTATATATATGTTGTTTTACTGTAAATCCTGCAATTTAGGTGGGTATCTCTGTGTGTATCGCCAACACGGGTAAAATATTTCAAGCTATAATCTATAATCTCTAATACAAAACTATAGACGCAAAGAAAATGTTTCATATATCGCCATACGCGTACTAAAAATGGTAGAAGCAGGTTGCAGCTGCTAACCTAAAATAGCAGTTTTACACATCACTACTACCTACCAATCACTAATTGCGTTCACGAAAGCCGACTGTGTCATTGCAACTTGCAAGCTCCGACACAAATGGACACGAAACAAATAAAGTACTGCTGGCTCATAGAAAACGTACATATTTCGTTAGTCGCATATTCAAGTCAGGGTAATTATAGAAATTATTAAATTAACAATGCTATTTGTTGCATTAACAAGAACGTTGTGTACATTACTAATTTTCTGATTAATTTAGCTAAATTGGCAAGAGTGTTGCGTATATTAACACAATTCCACATGACAAAGCTCGTTTATGGTACAGTTTGTTAAATCAACCATTATTGTATTGTTACTTCAACATAAATCTGTAGCTCAAACAAATTTTCACTAACAATAATTTTGCTTTGTACATTATGCGTTCTAAAATATAAACCTTATGTATGTACCTAACTACCATAGTAGCTTTTAATATCTGAGAAAATTGTTATTTTATTTTTTATTTTTTAGTTTAACTCCCATGAAAGGAATAAATTGAAAGCAAAGTGTCAGTACCTATATACATACTTCAACTTGTTACTCAATATGTTTCCTGGGCTCCTACGTGGTATTGAATGCGAGAGCATATCACTTGAATTGATATAGAAATTAGGGGAACGAACATCCCTCTAATAAACAGACCCTCAAGCGCTAATGCTTCTTCTCACATAATCCAGATCCAATAGTGTACAAACGCGACACCACACACCACGCCGCCGCTGGCGCCGTTCACCTATCCGCCTCGGTTATCATCATCTTGATCGGAGCAATATCGGTGTGCCGGTGTTATTACTCCCGTTCGAACAGTCGACCGATCAAACTGTTCAACAGAGCGGAAATTCGCATGACTTCTCTCAACGTTTCCTATACATATCGCGCTGGCTGTCACCCGCCCAGCGGAGGTGCACGGCGCACACTTAAATTGATCGCTATCCGTATTTGGCCGCCTGCAATGTCAGGCGGGAAAGATAAATGCGAATCCGTTTGATCTCGGTGAATAGAAATATTAAAATTTCTATCTACCCAGCTGCCCGTTTTGTAACGCACTTGAAGAGAAAGATAGAATTGTGAGGCAGATTGAAATTCTCCACTTGTTGTCCGTTTCGTTTTAATTGTCAGGTATTGTGTAATAATCTGAGATTACCAGTTGCTAACTCACTTTTATTCTACAAAATGAGTATTGTACTCAAGGTAGTGTTACGTTTCTCGCGCGTGTTATTAATTAATAAATCTCTCTAGAATAAAAATGTAATATCTATATAGTAAAAATAACTAATTAATAAAGCTTATTTCTAATATAATATTGTTTAAATTTTCACTTCAACAAATAATTTCCAAGATTTACACTTCGTTTCTGAATCAATATTCAACATTTGCTCAAACATTTATAGGTGACAGTTTAGATAAAAATATTTCCAAAGTTAGAGAAAAAATTAAATAATAAAAAGTCATTTATTTTCTATAAATTGTTTCTCCGTATTGGATAATCGCGAGTACAATCACATCTACTGAGTAAACCATAATTATCAAAAAATGGATAAATACAAACAAATACCCACGAAATAGCTAAATAATTAATTATTCTTTAGTTATTAAATTACAGATTAAAGTTTGAACAAAGACTGATGCACTCAGAAAACAACAAGTGTTAAATCAAGCAAATTTTGTTGAATTTAACGATATTATGAGGTTAAATACAATCAAAGCAGTAGGGTTTGTGACTTTAATAAAAATATGTTTGTTTGTCAAGTGCTTTATTAACGACTGTATGATATTTATCAGCTCGTATCATTTTTATAACTTGAAGTGTAGCAGCCGCAGTTTTAATAATTACACCTCGTAGGTATAAGAGGTGTATCTAGTAAACACGAAGTATACATAAATAATTTAAGATCGTATATCTGCCATACATTCAGTTTACGTGGAATATGCATTATTACTGGAGTGAAATAAGAGGCAATATTTGCTGCAACATATGGGTAGAAAACTTTGCTATAATAATGTTTAAATCAGAATACCTGTTGAAAAATGAGGAAGGCTGAATTTGGAAATGACTAATTTTAACATAAATGAACAATAATTACTGACACTTATACATGATGCTCATACTTACTATATAGCCTTGTAGTACTTACAATATTATTTTCTATTATAATAATCTAACGTCTATTAGCATTTAAAATAGTAGATAGTAAACAATAATATAATGGATCATATGCGGGCACTATACAGCGATACTTACCTGTAATGAAAAATATAGTAGGTACTATACAAGGTTTTACCCAGTTTATGCACAGGGACAGTGGAATATTACACAATAAAAACTATAATAGTGATTTTATTTTTTTATTTGTCCTTAGAACCATTATTACAAAATTCCAACGTGTATTACTTTCATTAACATAACAATCACTATACTTTTTTAAGAAGAGGGACAAAATTTAAAATGGCCCGCTAAAATATAGACTTACGATTAGCTAATTGCCGGTCATGTTTACACTGTCCATATTTGGAAATTTTAGTGCCGCCATATTGTAGACACAGCTGATTCAAGTGAACATTCTTGTTAAGTATTTACCGAGTAGTTTTTTGTGTTTGTATCAGTTTGTATAGCGTTTAGATAACAAAAACAGTTTTTTTAAAAACTATTTGCTTGCGAAAATGGATTCACAGCCTGGTACGTTCAAATTAACTGAAGTGAAAAAATTGTTGGCAACTGCTATTGCAAATGTAACCTCTGAAGTGTGGACAAAATGTGAAGGACATGTAATCAAAGAGGAGGACAAAATGTGTAATTTAGATGGTTTAATAGATGACGTAATGGAGCCATTTATTATTTCGCTTGGAAATGGTGATAGTAGTGACAGTGATTTTGATATGAACGCTGATAGTGATAGCAATTCTATCGAAGAAATGTAATATTTTAGAATATAATACCGTAATGATGTTATGCAAGTTATTTTTGATTAATGATTTAATATGATTTATACTAATTTAATGTTCTGTGTATTGAGTGTAAATAAAATAGTATTCATTTATTTTGAGTGTAAAATACTATGAAAAAATTTTTATAATCATTAAATTTTGGGCTTATTAAGTGTAAGTAGTAAAATAATATTTATGATAACTGTTATAGAAAAAATTGGCATTTATTTCTTGCAATTGTGAACCGTCCATGCAGTTTATTTAAATATAAAACTATAAATGACAAGTGGTACTTCATTTCATTGCAATTGATCAGTTAAATTTACCTAATGTGATGCGGGTTCCAGCCATTTGTTTCTCTTATTAAAAAACAGAGTATAGTAGGTTAGATTTAGGTTAATGTTCTATCAAAGCATAAAGTGTGAATTAACTGTGGAAACCCCCACTCGATTAAAATGTTTTCCACGTTTGCATCCATTTCTGCTCACATTTCTTGCACAGCAATCAACGAACGACCAGACACAAACATGCACCGACACGAATACGTACACCTGTATCACACGTATGTACATAACGCGTGTCAGTAATTTTTTCGCGGCAAAACAGCTTATCGGTCGATTTCTTCGGTAAAGATCGACAATGAATAGAGCAAGGGGTGGGAAGAACGTTACAAACATTTATTTCAGAATTTGAATATGCATCGAATACCTGATAATATCGCAGTCAATCACAGCGACTATCTATATAATCCACGTCATTATTTCAGCAATAGATTAATAAAATTGTTACATCCATAAGATGTAGATGGTAACATCCAGATGTTGCCCCTTACTGTAAGCATGATAAAATCTGGTTATTTTACTCTTAATACGCCACATATTGTCGTTTTGACAATAATTATTTTAGTAATTAACATAAAGAGATTTACGATCTAATTTCTACAATCCATTTTTCTCAGTGTAGATATATAGGAACACATGCAAAATTTGAATCAATTGTGATGATTGGTTCCCCATGTAGTTCTAATAGACGATACACCTTCGAACGTATAATTTTCAAAAATTTGGAAATAACCTGATTTTTATATAAAAAAAGCAGCCTATATATCAGCAAAAAAAGTTGTAAAAATAATCTGTGAATGGGCTTGCAAAAATGTGAATTTGTTCTTATAATGGTATATAAACAGTTCCTTCAGTATCAGCCTTAAATGTTATGTATAATAAATCAATATTGATGAAAAGTTACAGACTTTGATGAATGACGAGAGATGAGAACTCTAGTTTACAAACTAGAAACAAGCTAACCCTTCTCTATGGAAACAAGTAACATTGTTCTTTTGCATGTAACTACGACATCTTTTATAAGAAAGCGTTATCATTTTCAATATATATGGAACAATGGTATCTGTAGAGCTAATCTAATATGTATCCTATGAACAACAGATGGCGCGGATACGAAGTAGTAATAGAAGTAAAGTAGTTTTCTGAATTTTGAGCTCCTTACGTAATTTTACTGATAGATGGCACTAGCACCTATTTACAGTTATCTATACCAACAATAAGTGAAGTTTTCTATTCCAGTATAGTATATGGGCATATTTTTGTAACTATTAAAATAGCTAAGAAGTTACTTCTTTTTATCAGGAGATGTCGCGGTAACTAATTCCAATTATCAGGAATATTTTTGTAATGTCAGATTGAATTTATCTTTTATTTTAATTAATCTATTACAATTTACATTAATGGTTTATTATAGATCGTATCTAGTTAAATATTATTCTTGTTTATATATTTCTTCTATTATGTTTCAGAATTTAATCTTAACCTTGATGTCGAAATAAGGAAAAAGGGAAAAATTCTCAATATTGAAATAATTGTCTTTAGCAAGAGCAATTTTTATTAATAACATACTTAGATTTAACAAAGGAATACATAATTATTATCATATATACATTTAGTTATAATGTATTACTATATTTATTGATAAATAACAAGCGTTTTGTTAAATTAAACATATTAAATATTAAAATATACACAGTATAAAATAAATAGGGGATCAGAGTTTTAAAAGTTTTTTTAATATTAAATGTTAGTTGATAGGACGTTTGTGTTGAGTATGAATCCGATATGCTATCTATGTAATTCGAATTTTCTTTTGTTTTCGGAGACGAGATTGTTTCTTTTCTATCGTAGCATTAGTTTGACACATGTAGTACAGTGGCACCATACAACTTTCCGATGTCCATCTAGAACGAAAAAGAATAATTAAAGCATAAATTATGGATAATCATGTGTGAATAATGGATAAATCATGGATATTCATGTGTGAATCATGGATAATCATCCTGTGATGGGTGGAGACTGTGGCTTGAAAACTATAACAAAAAACCAAAAGAAAAAGTGAAAAAATCCCTTACCACAAAAATTAAAGATACAAATCTAAATACGTATTTCGGCAACTAAGTTGCCATCTTCAGTAGAAAAACAAGTGAAGAGCAGTGTTAAATGTAGTGTTTTCAGCTAACATAGCTAGTGGAATAACACTAGAGTGTTATTCCACTAGTGATTTGGTGAAGAGCATATCTTCCAAGGTTTACCTTAGCCGAAAACACTACGTTTAACACTGCTCTTCACTTGTTTTTCTACTGAAGATGGCAACTTAGTTGCCGAAATACGTATTTAGATTTGTATCTTTAATTTTTGTGGTAAGGGATTTTTTCACTTTTTCTTTTGGTTTTTTGTTATGGATAATCATAGATAATCATGTATGAATCATGGACAAATCAGATGTGAATCATCGATAAATCATGGACAATCATGAATAGTCATGTGTTGAGAGATTTTAGAGATAAATTCAATACATACTTATCGTGTAAATTCGGATCCCACAGCAAACAGGACCATTTCAAATCTCCAGCCACGTGAGGCTGTACTGGTAATAGTTTTCCTGTAGCTGCCCACTTCCACAGACTATTTTTAAAGTCGAAATATCCTCCCATCCATCTCTTTTCACTGATGATATCGAGTTTTCTGAGCTTGTTCCTCAATTTTTTATCTTGCTTCATATTTTTGAAGACCGCCAATTCACTCTTGATATCTTGACAGTTATAGTAAGCGTTGCTCCAAGTTTCCTTATCGCGGCTTAGGGAATAGCATTTTTTCCCTACTCGGATAAAGTTCTTCGGACAGATAAACCGCTTTCGTGGTTTCTTCCTTCTTTCTCTATCGTCTCCTAAAATTTTTGCATAGAAAATTATCATCCCTTATCTTGAAAAGCAGGGCATACTTCAAACATACACACAAAGAAATACGGTGTTAGACCTGGTCGTGAAAGAACTACCATCGGTAGTGCCCTTACCACCAAATGCACAAGTAGTTAAATGTGAGCGGAGTTGTGTTATTTAACACCCAAATTGTACTCCGAAGCAATACTCTGTTTTGGAGTTGGTTTAAGAGTCAAGATATACTAGTATCTCTAATTTAAGGAATTAATTTTTACTTTTCGGAATTGTTCTATAGTTCGTCTCAACCTTAAGATGCAGTATGGGATATAATAGCCACTGTGCATCTCTTACTATCCCTAGTTGTTGTCACTAACGCTATCTTCACTTCCGATTTATATGTTGCCACTTATGTATCTACATATGTCGGTGTCGGCACCAATACCTATCTGTCATCTGTCTATTAGCATCAACTGTTGTCAATCGTCATCATCGTAGTTTTAAAACAGTTAAGTTCCACGTTAATTAGTTTATATATAGCACAAATCGTTCTTTTCAGAACGCTTCTCTCCTTTTCAAGCGCGCACAAGGTAATATGGGTATTTTTCGTGATTTTTATAAATTATATAACCTATACATTTAATTACAGTTTTCACTGCATTAATGGAAGGTGTAGGGAGAAAACGGTGTAAGGGAGAACAATTTAGCCTGAAGGAGAAGTGTATGATTGCAAATGTTTTTAATTATAAATATATAAATATTATTGTAGTATGTGGGCATTTGTATGATTCCAGCTATTTTTGTTACAAACGAGGAAACTATAATTAATTAAAGGATTGTATCTATTTCTTTGAATTTAATAAATTGTATCATACCCCATATACAATAAATAACTGTTCGAAATGTAAATTACGTTAATGAGTAATAATAAATAAAGTTATCGGCTCTTTTTACTGATTCTTAAATAAAAACAGTATATGGTTTCTTATATTTTACTGTTTTCCACAGATTCCGTTTAAAAAGAAACCGAAAAAAGTTTTCGAGATAACGATTATAATTGCTTCAATTCAGCTTCTTTCTTCAGCATATAAGCAATTGCTGCTTTATAGCTCCCTTTTCGTATCTGAGACCACATAAACATATATCATAGAGAAGATAGTAACATATACTGATATATGCATTTTAATTGTCATAACCTCAAATAATGCAACCGGAAGTAGCAATGTGCAGCTGATGCGACGATTTGGCAATCGCGAATCGAATTCCCATAAGACGTATACTGCATCTTAAGGTTGAGACGAACTATAACAACCCTACACAAATGAAGCCGCATTTTGGTGTCACCTTAACTCCCTTCCTTAGTAAAACCGTTGATTGACATCAACAGTTTTCCGATTGAAGTTATTATCCGAGACCGATGTTAAACAAAGGGTAACACCGTCGAAAGATATTATTTTCGGTGTTTTTGAGTTGAAAATTTCTAGCTACATGGGGTATAGTTAGAAATATTTCCGAAAAGTGTAACATATTTCTTTTTAATGCTATTTTGACAAATTTTTAGTGATAATTTTTGTTTTTAAGAAACCTACAACTCCGTTTAATTTAACTCCTTTAAATTTTTATGTGTGTACCTGTTGCCTCAACAATTTTAGGTTCAATATAACCTGGTAAGGTATCATGTTGCTCTGTATTGTTTAGCCTGTTGTTCTGATCATAGCTAGACTGATTAGCTTGTTGAGGATTACGGGCTGTAGGGTGAGTTTGGCATATGTAATAATACTTATCGAAACAACTTGTTGAGTTCCACCTATAAATAAATTTTAATTAACATATATGGGCAATACAGAACTCTTGTTACAAAATATGTCTTTGATACACGCACCTGAACTCGTTCTTAGGATCTATAATAAGACAGTGCCATGCCAGGCTCTTGTTTTTTATACTATCATCGTCGAATTGGTTGTAACGTATGGGTTTCCCATTATAAATCCATTTCCACTGAGAGGATTTCCAGTCAAACTGCCCCCCCATCCATCGTGGAATATGAGCTAGAACAACACGGTAAACGGTTAAACACTCATATTAAGCAAATCTACAATATTACTACTGTGAGCGATATGAAATGCGATTAGTACAGTGATATGAAAGCCTCTTTTACTGGATTAGCATGCAACGTGAATGTAAATACATTAGGTGTAATTGTTCGCCGGCGTTTCTCCAATAAATAATTTTAAAGATGACGTAAATATTACTTTCAGATCTGTCTGGGACACACACAGACTTACTCAAGCGAAACTATTTTGACCAGTATAAATCGGTATTTATTTAATGGAATCATGCCAAAATTCTGGTATCTTTGCCCTTTCGGAATGCAGTGCGAAAGTTAGGAAGAAGTAGCCGGCAACTTTTTGGCAAGACACAGAGATTCGGATCAACACTTCTTATACAGCAGTGAGGCAGTATTTTGGCAAAACTTCCCCTTGTGTTTAGTAACCATTCTATGTTAAAACTGTGAGGTTAACATTACCTAACTTTTCCAGATCTTGATAAATTAGTGAAGAAAGAATTAAATTGTAGAGAATTATGCTAAATATTACTCTGTAAAATGGATATTAAAATTGTTTTTAAGGAGCTTATTAGTTAATTATTGTAAGGTTTAAGATGAGTATAAGTAAAGTTGCTACATAGGAGATTTGAACCGATGAAGTTCTGTTTTAGTTTTGGAACGGTTTTGCAAACTGGATGTAAAACTTCTCCCTATTAATAAAATGCATATTTTTCTCAAACGTCAAGTAACTCTGATATCAAAGGAGCTCCTACATGGTAACATTTGCAAATATTTAATCCGTTTATGTAAATATGCATGGTGTCCTGTACAAATTTGTATAATTTAAGCCTTATCATTTTTGTTTTTTAAATCTTCAAATATTTAGATTAGATGCACGGTTGCAGTTATAAATATCGAACCTCACAAGATTTATTAATGTCAACATAATATTCAGATTAAATAATGTAACATGATTCCATACTTCATTGATTCATCAATGAGTTTTTCGTTATATTTGATACGTAAACGTTTCAAGATATGCTTGCGAAATGTAAGGTGCTGTCAAGAAAATTAAGGCGTACATCTGTCTAGCTATCCGTTTGTTATTCCATTCATAATTGTAAGACTCCCAAGGGCATATAATTATCTTAAAATAACCTTATTAGAGAACTTGCCTGCTGTTACATAGATATGTATCACGTATAATAATAACGGGTTAGTGTATTTAATGCAACTGTATTATATCTCATGTATTACATTACGTATTCTATACCTATAGGCTGGCTGGTGTGGTGCTAATCGAATATGTTTAAGCTGCTGAAGATGTTATGAAATATACCAGGCCGACTTGAAAATTAATGAAAAATTCATTGAATTTATTTAAAATCATTAATTATCTGTAACATTCTGCATTATCTATCATAAATGTTTAATATGAATTGAAAGGGCTTTGCATAAGGCTTAATCTAGCATGAGGAAAAATATAGAATGCTATTTAAAAAAATCAAGTTACCTTGGGTTAAAGTTAAGCAAATGTTCCGAACTATAGTGGGCACCTGTAGGTATATAATTACGTCGATTTTAGTTTCACTCTTGGATCAAAACAAGTGCGTATATCCAGCGTTTAAAATATGAATATCTAAAACAACCGCAAATACAAACTACGCCGCCTTAACAAAAGGCTTGCAAAGGGGCCATTTTTTACAAAAGGGTAAATAACAACGTTGTTATTGAAGATAGACATATAGTAGTTTATATTAAGTCATGTTATTTTTCTGCGTAGAATTGAAAAATGAAATAATATATAGGCTGTTCCATTTAAAATATCGAAGTAGGTATGCGTTTGCTTACTTCTGGAACACTCTATACAGTCAGACATCTCTTTAGGTTGTGCAGCATTGAATTCTATAAAAACTTTGTAAAAAAGTGTGTTTCTAAAATGATAAATAGAGCTGTAATGAAAGACCCAGTCTTCGGTGGGACAGCCTGTACATAACATTGCAATTTAAATTTTAAAATTGATTACACAAATATGTCTAGTTTCCAAAATTGACAGTGACTTGGCACCAATTACGCACCAATTGACGTATCTTTACTGAAGAAGTATATTTTGACCTGAAGTAATGGACAGCTTCAAAGTTCCGCGAACCGACTATAAGGAAATTCCCATATACGAATATCCGTTATTTACGTCCACCCTCATAAAAAGATCTCGGCCATATTTTTACCGCCTATCTTCATAGAAATTTACCTCCCGATATCGGCTGAACTATTTATGATGTATCTGTATTGATGGGAATACCCAATATTATTTCGTATTTTTCGTATACATATGTACATTTATGTATTATTTACTGTAGTTAATAAAATAAAGGAAAAAAGTCTTAATACTCGCAAAAGAGTTTCTGGCCGTGTTACACACTATTTTTTGAGCCGACAAATCTTAATTTTGTTGTAAATAATAAAAAAGAATTAACGCTAGGGAGTTAACAGTACAGGTTGGCAATACATATTACGTATGAATTTTGAATTAGAAATCAAGGTTAAGATAACTTAGTGTTTTGACGTTTTAATTTTCTTGGTAGTTTTGATACATATCCATCAATAATAAGGACAATGGAGACCCCAGCTCATATTACAGAGGTTGTGTGTGAAGTTATTAACCATTTATTACCTGTAAAATCTTGCGAAAATGGAATTGGAAAGAATATCAATTAATTAAGAGATTGTGTAACGAGACTTCTGTTATCTGTCATCGAATCTATAATTAATCATCAGTAATTCGAATATAGTGTTGCTAACCATTATTGGTCTTTTTGCCGGCCTAGGCCGGAGAATGGCAAGTTTCCGGCCGATTTAAAGTAATGCAAAATCAGTATTTTTAAATTTTAATACTAATTTATATTTCAAGTACAAATAGTTTTAAATAATTTTATTTTTAAAAGGTATTAATAAAAATGTTTAAAACATAATAATTTAGCAGAAAATCAGGTTTCTTTATTTGCTTTATATCAATGTATTCTCAGAAAACTCAAGGCTGAAACTTTTTACTTGGAATAGAATTGATTATAACAAATATTAATTCTTATATTTATTTAGGTATCCACAATAGTAAATCCGAAGTTTATAGAAACTTTGAAAAAAGAAAATTGGTGGCAGCTTATTTATAAGATAAGGCGCTCTTTAATTAAAAAAATATGGATATAGTACTAAAGAGCATGTAAACAAGGTTAATTGTAAAATATTTAATCAAATCTTCATCTAAATTCAACAAAAGTAATGATAAAAGATAAAGAATGTTTAGCATCATTTATTCGAAAACGCGTCCTTCAAATAAAGTTTATTAACGCTTCAATAATTGTTGCTAATTATTCTGCGTATCGCATGCTCCTATAGATTATAAACTAGACGATGAATACGTTTCGTTGTTAGCAGCCGATGAATTAATTTTAAGAAACTATTTAAATATGATTTCCCTTTGAGTTGTTAACATTTTGTACGGAATCACTATAACAATTGTATGGCATTAACATGCAGATACTATTTAACTATTATATATGTGCCAATGGTATTTATAAAAGGTGAACAACATCTGTGTGGCCACGAATTTAACACCTAATATTCGGAAAACAATTCGTCACAAATAATAAACGGGTGATGACAATGATCGATACGGATCGACGCTTTGATTTAAACAAATCACCATAATTACCTTACAAATGAATACAACAATGCCATTTCATGGTAAATTGATACGACCGATGCATACTTATAAAAATGCACGCAATATGCGCATATTTAATCGATGATTATATGCAATTAAGTTTTTTCTATCATTGTACTGGATTCTAATGTTAACTGGTGCGTTACAGGTTGGTATTTTATATATGTAAGTATAAATAATTCATTACTGTCTGCCGTATCTGCGTTCGAAAGCTAATAATTATTCTTTACGATAAGAGGTATGTATACGCATTTACATGAAGAGTACAACTACACTATGCAATGTAATTGGTAGACGGGGTTAGAATAACGACTATAGCAAGATTTGATACGCAAGTAGAGATAATAAACGTCCTTCCGTGTTCCTAAAATCTTTACAAATGAATTTAAATCGATTTTTTATAAATCTTGTACAAATATACAAGCCTTTTATTGGAATGTCTGTCTGTATAGATCATTTCTGCTGCATATCACTCTTATTTGTTATATATCTTCATTGTTCCTATATTCCCTTGTAATATTGGACATTTAAAATACCAATTTCATTTTTCTGAACAAAGACAAAGATTATGACCAACAGATTAGCGAAATAATATGACTTTTATAATATGTAGCGGCATTCTACATCATCTAATCATATAAATATACATTTAATTTTGTTTTTTCGAAAAAATATGCAGGTGTGATATTCTAAATATTATAACAACCCTAGGAAGATATATTTATGGAAAAATTCATAAAAAGTAATAATCTATGGATAAGGTGTCATTTATTTGTTTGTTTTCAGTTGTTTTGGAATAATATATCAAATTTATAATACTATTTATAGAGAGTAGGCAATAATAACAAAAATCTACATAAATGCTTATCGTTCGTCAAGTGCTATATAAAAATTTGCGCTAATGTTATGAATTGCATGGGTAGGACGACATGATAGTAATATAATAATTAAATCCGCATACATCTTCGACATCGCTGATGATTGTGTCGTTTCTTATGCCAATAAAAAAACCCTCAAACTTATAAAAATCACATTTATTTTTTCTCCAACAACTCCCAGTGTCCTTCAGCGATAACGGGTAATATTAATATAAACGTATTGGAAGTGCATCGGTAAGAAAAGAACTTCAAACTTATGAGAATTTCCTATAAGTTTGAGGATTTGTTTAACGGTTTCAGAAACGACATACATATAGGGTAAAGGTGACAGTCGTTGGCACAATTAGGTTGTGTCGATTTTTATATAGAGGTCACAATGTATTCCGTGTAGGAAGATCTATAATAACGAAACCATCCGTAACAGGAAAGATAGTACTTTCGAACTACGTCAATTGTTTAAACTCTACCCTTGTTTAACCATGAGCTATCCTAAAGAAAAATAAAGATAGTTATATTTCATAGTGATTGGCAGGGAAGCCACAGTTGTTGGCATGTGGGAATATAGTAATTGGCATAACTACTTTAAAGAGAGGTTACAATCGCTGGGGTAAACGGCGATGGTAAACTCGGCCGATTATGAAAATTAGCATTAATGCCCTGTGTCCATGTAAATTCGGCCGGCCGAAAATTTTATATTGCAGTTTCCATATGTAAACTGGGCCAATATATAGTGTTACGTATTATTAACATTGCTTGGAAATAAATTTCACGCCTTGAACGACTTCTCTTTTTGTAATTGCTTTTTTGCTCATCGTGCATTAGAGGTGGTTAAAGGTGCGCATTTTGAGAATTATCTCGGCCCGGCCCGCTCTTTCCTCAAACGGGTCCTACCCGGCCTGTCGCGTTTGCTACCCCAGCCCGCCCAAGCCCGTCCTTTGGCCCGCCAGCCCGTCAGCCCGTGTGAATCACCGATTGTCCTTCCAAAAGTTTATCTTTCTTTAGGAAAACTGTTTTAATTTAAAGAATTACATTTTTTATATGTAACTGAAAATATCTATAATAGACTTTAGCAACTAGTGGTGACTTAATAGTAGAATAGGATAGACAATTTACATAATAGTTGTCATTACCAATAATCATATGAATTTTACATATAATAGGTATTCATATTCACTATGTTTGCCAAAATATAGATTTTGTAAGAAGTACAAATTTCAAAAAAGAATGTTCATAGATCAAAGCATGAAGCCTGGCCCGGCCCGCATCTGTAATTTCTCGGCCCGGCCCGGCCCGTTCGCACCTCTGTTACACGTAATTGTATTAGGTACAAACTACAAACAAATTAATGTCTACATTTTAATATGATATGTTTAGGTTATATGCGCTGTGCGCATGATCAAACGCGTGATTTCAGAAGCTACCGACAGGTGTTGCTACAATACGGCCTAGTTTTAATTTTTTCAGAACGTTCAAGTTTACATGTGTACTTAGACCGTCCTTGTTGAAAATACGTATTAAAATGTTATAATCGGCCGAATTTACATCTACCCCCGGTTAGCCCCCCCCAGACTATAGACAGGAAACGTCAAATTATTCAATTTTAATCGTCTTGCCAACCATTGAATTACTGGGCAAAAATCATGAAACACTTATTGGCATCCATATGGCAATCAATGAAAATTGCATTTTATAGTAGTATATGGTGGTTGGCATCAAGATTTTTAAACTATAACTTATACATAAGGCAGTTTTTCTTACGTAGGTATATACACTAATAATATACATCCATGGTGAACACCTACATACCTATATTTACTCTTTCGCAAGTATAAAAATAACAATTTCTCGGACACTGATCTACCGTGGAAACAAGTGTATCTGACAGTATGACACTGTCATCGACAGCTCGTCAGGCACCCGTGGGCGCCCGTAAATATCCGATAACAACACAGAGAAGTGTAATGAATTATAACACTAAAAGAGTCAACCTTGGTTTGAATAAAATCTTAACGCAGACAATATCAGTTGTAACACATTATAGATAAAAATGTGATCATGTGCCAATGACTATCTACCTGCCAACCATTGTCGTCCTTACCCTACATATGTAAATTTCGTTGGATCTTGACGATGTTGGCGAATATAATTATGACTGTCATGCCGAAGTTTTTATATTATTACCCGCCATTTTAGGATCATTGGGAGTTGTCAGAGAAAAAGTAAATATGAGGTACCTTCTCCAGGGTATATAAGATGTATTATTATTGCAAGTAACAACTGTTATATGTAAATGTAATAAAATTCCATGTTTTAATTCCAAAATTATGTCTACAGACGTCTAACATTAAAGTTATTTGTTATTTTATTTCTTTTTTATATTGGGCATAACATTACATAAATATGAATAATAGTAATCGTACCTGCAATTATAATTATAATACAAGATTAGCCATAATATGTGAAAGAAATTCGATTGCTTGAATAATGGGATTTCTCATTTCCAACAGTGGTTAACGCAAATTTTCGATATGTCGACTATTTTGCTGCTGTACAATCACCAACCGTTCCTCCAAATTGTACACAGTATTATTCAGCATTTCTGGTTGAATTGCAGCAATTTGATCTCTAATACAGTGCTTCAATTCTTCCAGCGTTCTTGGTCGTGTTCTAAACACCAAACTCTTTACGGTGGGGTTATTCACCGCCAGTAATCAGGCGATCTTGGAGGCCATGAATTTACAAAATGTCTGCTTATAACGCGAATGACGTTTTCAATTCCTTTGTGCTCGTTTTGTATCCGTGGAATGGTATAATTTCGTAACATTTGCAGGCATCGTTCACCAGTAATAGTGACAGATATTCCGTATCTCCTCAAAGAAATGGGCTTCATTTGTCCATAAAATGCGGGATAACCATTCGCGTTCAATGTTTATCTGAGCAAATATTTGCAAAGCAAAATGATACCTGATAGGAAAATCTGCACCCTTTAATTCAAAAAGCAGTTTCAGTTTATAGGGATACATTTTTATAATTTTACGTAAAATTTTCCAAACCGTGGCATATGGGATTTGCAATCGTTTCGATATCGAATTCGCACTACTGATTGCTAGCGGATTAGTGCTGGCTATGTTTTAATTTTCCTGAAGAACTTATGCAACTTGGACATCACTAATTCTTGGACTTCCTGATCTTGGTAGATCAGTTACAGACCCCGTTCTTTCAAACAGCTAATGAGATTACGGTACGCTTTCATATGACAGGGCCCTAATCTTAATTTCATTTTCGTACGAAATCTTTGTAATTCGGCAGTGTAATTTCTACCGCAGTCGTAATAACATTGAACTAAACCAATTCTTGTTTGTAGATCCATGTTCTGAAAGTTCGAATCGTTTCAATGGACGTTTACTAGGGTTTCATTTTAAGAACAATTCTTTAAATCGCGATGATTTATTTGACACTTTTATCGGCAATTGACACGACAACTCTTTTGTTTTCCACGGATATAGTCAAATCCAAAGCCAAAAGCAATTGGATTTCTTTTATTTTTTGCTACTAGCAAAAATTATATAAGAGTTTACCCCTTAGTTTATGATGACCCCATACATTATTTACTTAAATACCTAAAATATCTGCCGTAGACAAAATCCCAAAAGATAACATTAATGGTAAATCATAGAGATTTAGAGTAAATTGAGCAGCATATACTATGTATTAAGCATAAATAAATATTCAACATATATTGTAACTGCTACAAAACAAAAATAACACATTATGAAAATAACCGATAATAGCCGATATAAATCGAAAAAGAACCGATATTATCACCGTCATCGAAACCCATAATTCCATGAACTTCGAATCTAAATAACTGTTATGGAAAATAACGGTTTTTCATTTGAGAACCGAAATTGTTATCATAACTGTTTTGAATTCCTAGAATATACACCTGTGCAAAATTGGCGTGCATAATGGGGACTAAATTGCAGACTTTGCGGGACAGAGCCAGAAACATCCAAGCATATATTATGTGATTTTGGAACATTGGAACACAGTAATTGAAGTTATATGACGAACCAAAAAGGAACCCAGAAATATTCCGTATCCACTAAGCGAAAAACTTGTACAAATTAATAGAAGGGATCACTAGAAAAATTAGTTTTTGTGAAAAGTATTAAATTCTATTAATAACTTATGGTAAATTATTTGCTGAACAAATTCAGGTAGAATGCAGCTAGAGAAATGAGGAGTAGAAGAAAAACTAGAACGCCGGGCCCGTTCACTCGGCCTATTAAATAGTCGTTTGATGACCGCTTACGCCCCAACTCGGCACAAAGTAGAGAGCCCGCGTTCCACCTGGAACTCACCGCTTACGTCCCAACTCCGTACGTTTGTATACGTAGTATACAAAGTTTGACAAAATTGTATGAGTAGGTATATAAATTTTTTATAGTGACCTTTATCTGACCACTACCGTATATATAAAATTTTATCCCGAATGCAACTGACAAACACTTAATTTGGAACATCTATGTTATTTTTTAATATTTGAATTAATTATTCTTTTTTTCCAAACTCACTTTAAAAAACTCGAATCATATGCAGAAAGAGAACTCGACGGTACGCGTCTCGTTGAAGAAGATATGTAATTTCTGAATTTTTGAATTGTTCATTGTTTTTTGGTTTTTTCTTTAAACGCGGTTTAACTTTGGTAAACTCCTCGCGGTAAATATATTTAATTTTTTAATTTTTCTTAATTTTTTAATTTTTTTTAATTTTAATTTTTTTATTCAAAGGCCTCTCACATTAAAAAAAGACTCGACGCTCCGCGTCTTACAATTAAAAAATTTCTAAATTAAATTACAGGCATTTCATTTTAGGATACATATAGAAAACCGGGGTTATTCACCCAGCCAATTCGATAGGCGTTTGATGACCAACTCGGCAGAAAGCAGAAAGTCTACTAATAACTTATGGTAAATTATTTGCTGAACAAATTCAGGTAGAATGCAGCTAGAGAAATGGGGAATAGAAAAAAACAGGAAAGAATTGCGAATAAATCTAAACAAAGAGCTGGTGGTGGAATCAACACGTACAACAAATCTAGACAGCTGAGGGTACAAGAGGAATGAATTATCATGATGATTAAAATGATGATAATAGGTGGCATGATTTGTATTAAAGGCATGCCACATATTTATAAGTAATGTTTCAATAAGATGAGATGCATTATAAGTAAGTACCTCTACGTCCATTGCGTAATGTAGGATTTTATGAGTCTAAGCATTACAACAACATGGCAACATATGTTTAACAGCGGTTATTTTCCATCATAGGATTGTATTGAATACTTTAACTATGAATAGAAGGAAGGAAATAATTACATTTTTCATGTTCATTCGTAGAAATAGAAAAGAAATCAATAAACTGCGTATTATCTGCATCTGAAAGGCAATGTGAAAATAATTTAGTACCATAGTAAAGTCATTCATAGCAACACTTGTGTTTGTAACCTCTCCGTCAGCGTTAACAACTTTTTTTTATCTGCATCCAAACCGTGAGGCACTAAATGTGTACGGAGATCTACACACGTAAATCTTTTCGATGTGCCTGGAAATCTTAATGGTTCGGCATTTATTTCCGTTGCTACTGGATCTTCTGCGCTTTATTTTCATGCATTGTTGCGCCGCAACCTTTGCGTATACCGTATGAGCGCTCACGACAACAATGTGAAAAATGATATCATCCGATCTGCAATTGTTCGTGACCACGAAATCGACCGTAGAAAATTAGATTCCTCATCGCGTGAACTTGATCTCCACAAAAGTGTTACGGATTGATACGTGATGCAACCTCTGCGAGCCATTCTTTAGATATGTATCAGACGGGTGTGTATATGTAATTGCGTCTTAGAACGACCGACGATAAATTAAGCTTAATTAATGTAGGTACGGGATATTTATCTGCGTCTAGGAATCGGCAAGATGACATCGTAAATATGCAAGGCAGTCGTAGACTAATTAGCGTAGACAAGTCTGACATAAATGCAGAAAAAATCTCTATTAATATGGATTAATGTTTAACGTTTGAAATGAGTCAGAATCTATCATATTGTTATGGTGTATAGATACTAGATGCTAATAATAATAATAATATAAGCTTTATTCGTCTAACAGGAAAATCCCACTAATAGGGCGAAAAATAATCAATACTTTATATACATACACGATAATAAGTAAATATAATGCAATATTATGGAGACCAATAAAAAACAATTCGGTATTAAAAAATTCACCCATAATAATGTCTTTATGTAGATTGTTCGTGTTATAGGACATATGTTGAACAGGTGATCTCAATAATAAATTGGTTCTGGTTGGCACTGCGCGAAAAGACGGAACATTACGAGAAGTTAGGCGAGGAACATGAAAGTTTATTTCGCCAAGCAAGCAGGCACACTCGACCCGATTGTGTATAAGTTTGTTCAGAAAACGCGAACTATGAAGCTCTTTTCTTGTAGAAAGGCTTCGAAACAGACGACGCTACAATAACAAATATGTAGTCGGCATTCCTTATAGGATATACACCATCGATCTTGAACGAGTAGAAGTTAAGGAATCTTCGTTGCAGTCTTTCAATAAGATCTTGGTAACATTGGTAATAGGGATACCACACGATACAAGCATACTTCAACCGGCTCATAACATATGCAAAATATAAGGGCTTCAACAAGTCCGGATCACTGACGTGCTTCGAAGATCTAAAAATGAATCCTAGCATGGCTGCGCTGGACGAGCACACCTGACAAATGTGAGCCCCAAATGAGAGTCGACTATCAAATAGTACTTCCAAGTCCTTGACAGAATCACACACAATAAGTTGATGGTTACCGATTTTGTATGTTGGTGGGCAACTCCTTATTCTGCATGTATAGGTGACGTAAATGCACTTCGTAGGATTTAATATAAGGCTATTCTCCAGATACCATGCCGAAGTCAATTCTGGAAAATAACTCGACAATCAACGGCATATGCAAGAGTATCATATGGTAAAGTTTCTAATAAGTCATCTAAGAAGAGCACAAAAAGCGACGGTCCTAAGTTTGAGCCTTGTGGTACTCCAGATGTAATAAGAATCGCATGTGAACGATATCCATTATACTGCTCATAACACATTCTGTGCTCCAAATAAGAGATTATTAAACGTAAAGATTTAGGTGACATTCCAAAAGAACTCAATTTATACAGCAAAAACCCATGGTCAACTGTACCGAATGCCCGGAGTAAATCGAAAACCACGTCAATCTACCCTCCCTCCATTGTCCAGGATATTACTTAGAAATTATGATAATTGATGCAAGATTGGTTATAGTGGACCTTCCAGATATAAAGAGATGAATGGTCGAACATTTCTACAGATAGTATGACACATCAGTTTTTGAAATATCTTAGCCGAGACAACACAGACCAAAATAATTTGACAGATCACTTGAGTGTAGACTGATATTGATTTAGTAATGCTCCGTAGTCCGCACAGCCTACTGCGTGCCAATTTTCTAATGAAATACTAATTCAACCCTACATTTTCTGAAAATCACTAATTCTGAAAGAAGCGATTGAGATAGGCATAAGAACACTTATAGCTTTTCGATAGAGAATTAAATTCTACATCGCATAGCGTAAAAATATACAGGGCGTTCCATTTGAAAAAAAATACTTTTAGTACTAAGAAGTTATGCCAAATCAACCCTAGGTTGTGAGACACCCTGTATGATTTTGTTTACTTTTTATGCCTTCGTTAAATAGTATAGTACCTGTACCCTCCACAATTCACATAAAAGTTGTCTACCTTTTACTGTATGGCTGTTACACCCCTTTAATGCATCATCTGTTTTTTTTATTTTTTCACACATATCAAAATAACTCCGAAACGGTAACCGATAGCTAAAAAGATGTTTTATAAAATTCGCTTCAAAATTCCATATAGAATCTAAAAATGTAACTAAATTATAGGTATGTATTTATAATATCAAAGTTGGCCATGACTTTCGATGTAACGGGAAGTGCGACATTGATTAACTTACTTTTTCTAAATAGATCATAGCCAACTATGCTTAACGCCGAAGTTTCAAAATCGAGATATCACTGCAAATTAAAGAAATTTTAATGAACAGGTTCCGTGAATCACCCTGTATATATATCAGATCATCTTCGGTTACAGGTTGCATCTCAAAAGATGGTACATAACTGGCAGCATCAGGAAACACATTATGCGATTGTGGTAAATACATACTTGAAAACTTTCTGGCGAAAGCATCAACAATGCTTTGGAGATCATCATAGACCCTATTGCCGTCTTTATTCGAATTTATTTGGTAGATGTGTGGCGCCTCTTATGTGGTTAGAGTATTTCCATAAATCCTTAGGAGTTTGCTTAATAATGCTCTCAATTTTCGTAATATATAGAGAATATGCTGCTTGAATTTCTTGCTTAATAATCCTTCTTACATTTCTAAATCTTTCATAATAGATACTGCTATTTATGGACTTTTTTAAATATTCTACTTTATTCTCTTCATAAACCAGGGTGAATATACAGTGACGCTGCTGAAAGAATGTTTAGTAAGATATGGTTAGCCTTATTTTTCTAGATCTTTCTTCAGCGCTTCGTATGCTAATATGGCTGAATGCTCGCGTAAATGCTATAACTAGTCCTGGTAAACCACTTCAAAGATATACAAGGATTAAAGCGTAGTAATATACACACAAGATATTCGATTACTGCATATAAACTATATTTTACAAACATAAGAAAAAAAAACTATGCGGTAATATCTTTATTAAACATCTAGAGTTAGCATCCACTTTAGTAGTAGCCAAAATTTTAAGTCTATATAGTTGACTCATTCAACTACGTATTACTTGCAACTTTGTTATTTAAGAAAACACCACCGCTATTAGCTTCAGTGCAACGTAAAACTTCTAAGAATATCTTTGTTTACGTAATTCTTTCCAAATTTTATTCACGGCCTGCACCAGAAGCTCAAACCGTAGACAGTTGTGCACTAGTTATTTTTGTAGTTCCTCTATCCGTGACCCACTTCAGTTTCCTAAATTTCTGGCAAAAATTACATCAGGAGCGTCATATTTCAAAACAAACGATTAATCTAAGATGAATTAACATAAGAATATCCTGCTCTTACTTTAACATGCGTTATATACAGAATTTGATTAGCAACTAATTTATGTTTAATGTCTTCATGTAATAACAGTATTTACGTATCTGTTTATATGGAAACCAGATGTGCAGTCGTACTTACAATAAGACCTTGATATTGAAAGTTGATAGGAATTTTAGTCTAATTGCAAGTATGAATATTAATGAGATCTGCATTCTCATGCAATATGTGTAGCTTAAAAGTTTTCCATATATATGTATGTACACATGGCAGCTAAACTACTCTGTTAATTTTTCGTTATTTATTGTTTTTTTTATATAAGCAATGTAAAGGAAAGGTTGTGGAAGAAAGTCAATGGATGGCAGCCAAAAGTTCAGAAAAAAAATATCTTGGCGCCTGGAGTTTAGTGACTGTTATTTATTTTTATATTTGGCGCATGTGGATCAAAAAAAATGATGGATTATATACAAAAACAATAAATACATACTTTGAGTTCCTCCAATATGTAATATATATGTATATTTATATGTGTAGTTTATTTAGTATACCAGGAGCGGTTTTGTACCATAAGAAGGAAAAAGAATAATAAAATAATAAACACAAGTCATGTTTTTAGGCCAAAGTATGCATCTGGTTTAAATCAAGGAAGTAATGTGTAAGTAGAACAATAAATATGATAATAATATAAAAGAATTGGGTAGCAATTTTGTTCTTATGGAAACGTATCGTATACATTTGTTCCTTTTTTCAAAAAAAAAACTGTTGTTCCGATTACATTGAAATTTTTTTATCTTATTTCTATTCGCACCTAATATTTAATTTAACAATTTGTTAGCTGATCGGTCATGGCTATTTAATCTCAATAATTTCTTTTTGACCCGAATTTTTTGAGACAACTTGCATCATCTTTCTAAGCCAATAAAAAGATATATACTTTTTTCTACTTTCCGCGACCGACTCTCCTTAAGACAAACCGTTTTTGGTAAGCCGCAACTTGAGCCTTGAAACTGTTATTTATTCCATTTATCGATGATATACCTTTTTTTTTTGTTAAATAAATCAAGACATAATAAAAATACGACACTGTGCATGTCGTTTGAACTTTAGAAAAATTACTAGAAAGCCGGGTCCGTTCATCCAGCCAATTAAATAGTCGTTTGATGACCGCTTACGCCCCAACTCAGCAGAAAGCAGAAAGTCCGCGTTCCGCCTGGAACGCACCCTATTGAAAAAGTTGGTACGCCTAGCCCGCGATGCACCTTGGCCCGCGTTCACTATAGAAGATAAATACTCCTCGGGTAGCAGGCCACATTTTGAAGAAGTTGACATAAATCAAGACATAATGAAAATACCGCACTTTGTATGTCGTTTGAACTTTATAAAAATTAAATTCAATTTTACACATTTTCTAAAAACGATTGCAGATATTTTTATTTTCCTCAATTCTCTTGAATCTCTACCGATTAATTGAGATGTACATCTACGGAAAAAAACTGCCAATTTGAGTAAGAGCGAAGAAACAGATTCTCTGCGAGTAGATGGTGCGGATTTCTTTTACGCTAGTTTTAAACATACAAAATCAAAATATTTTAAGTTATAAAAACAATATTTAAAACTGCGCCAACGTTTTATTTTTTCAAATTTCCTTTTCTTTAATTTTGCGGTTAGTTCTTTTTGGCTTCCAAGAAGAAAAAATAGAAAAATCCTTACTTACTAATATTAAAGCAATTTTTTTCATTCGTTTTCGATAGAAAAGAGCGTCCGAAAGAGGAAACTGCTTTTCTCCTTGATCCCACCCTTCTAGACAGCATAACTAGGCACACGTCGAATCAAATGCGCCACACAAATGATACCGTTTCCGGAAACCAGATCTTTTCAAAACATTGCAAGTTAGTGTGTACTGTAAACTTGCATGTATAGATTAAAACCATTTCATATTCATTCATTAAGGTTATCTACATCCTAAAATAAAATCGAACTACCACCAAACAATTGTATTTTCAAATAATTGAGGGACATGGTCAAAGCTCCTGGTACTTAGTTTTAATTTACATAGTTACAATATCTACATATCTTACGATACTTTAAACCTACACGCTGATTCACTTGGGGAGCTTCGGTTTTAGGGGTCGTTGCAGGGGGTATGGCACTTAATCTTCGGTCTCATTCAAATTTGCAGGCTTGTTTTTTCCGTAGTTGTACTATATATATAATTATAGACGAAAAAAAAACTGTCACAAATGATAAAACAATAGTTATTTGTATCACTAGGCCAGAAACTATAGTTTTGCGAGTGTGAGTACTGTTTGTAGGACCGAGGCGAAGCTGAGGTCCCACAAGTGCGAATACTAGCAAAAGAGTTTCTGGCCGTGTGTTACACACTATTTTTTTGAGCCGACAAATCTTAATTTTGTTGTACCTAAATCATAAAAAAAATTAACGCTAGGGAGTTAACAGTACAGGTTGGCAATACATATTACGTATGAATTTTGAATTAGAAATCAGGGTTAAGATACTTTAGTGTTTTGACGTTTTAATTTTCTTGGTAGTTTTGATACATATTCATCAATAATAAGGACAATGGAGACCCCAGCTCATATTACAGAGGTTGTGTGTGAAGTGATTAACCATTTATTACCTGTAAAATCTTCGGAAAAAAGAATTCGAGAGAATATGAATTAATTAAGAGATTGTGTAACGAGAATTCTGTCATCTGTCATCGAATCTATAATTAATCACGGAAATGTAAGTAATTCAAATATAGTGTTGTCAACCATTAACGGTCTTTTTGCCGGCCTAGGCCGGAGAATGGTCAGTTTCCGGCCGATTTAAAGTATTGCAAAATCAATGTTTCTGGACGGAGACGCAAAAAATAGGTTTCTTATGTGATAACTTTAAGCATTGTGTGTATTTAAAATAAAAAAAGAGAATATAGCTTTATCTAAAATAGTTTTGTACATAATAGTATACAAATTGAAAAACATCTTCCGTTTATCGCATTTTGACCGTCAGTTTACCGGATTGCAGAAAGTATTTCAAGCCCCTTTTAAGTATTTCAAATGGTAACAGAATGCAAATGTTACTACTTCAACAAAAAGGCTCCCATTAAGATATACCTTAACATATTATTGTTAGAGAAAAAATAACTACAATTTAAGTTCATATTAGTATTTAAATCATTCTCAGATTCGTCAGATTAAATACTAGACAAGTAGGTGTTAGAAGAAGCATAATTTCAACATTTGATCGACGATTTTAAACAAACAATACAGGATATAGCGTAGTTATTATTATTGTAACATGGAAATATCGTATTTTAAGTGCAAACTTGAAAAGAATACTTTGAAGAAATATTTCAGACGTTTCGTTTACATTTTTCGCTTTTGAACTCGTTTTCTTTCCATTTTATACTGAAGCTGCTACTGTATGTATTTTAAGCTATAAATATGTTACTCCGCTATGTTTCAATGAATACGTTTTTTCCTTCCACAATATTTAAAATAGATTAATGTATGAATACATTAAACCCAGAACGTCTTTTTTAACGTTAGCGAGCGTATAAAAATAGCAACGCCTAGACACAGTTAGTGTTACTATTAGTTAGTTAGTTAGTTAGTTAATTCGTTAATTGACTGTAGCTATTAGAGCTATTGTCATCATCAAAATCTAGTTAATGAAATTAATATTATTGTATTCTTGTTTCATTAAACTATTTATTTCAAAAAATATAAATGTATTTAAAAAAATTAAGATTCACAAAACCTTTCAAACAATAAGGATGGAAAATAGGAATCAGGGCGTTTGTTTATACAGAGAGACAGAACCACGGTTCAAAGGAAGACCCACAAAGGAATTAAACATAGGTGTACATTCATTCGTGACCAATCAAACAATAATACTACATCTAATCAAAAAATTGTAGATTTCTTTATAAATACGCATATCATTAGATTGTAATAATGTTTTGTAATTAAATTTAGAAGTAAATCTTGACGATCTTGTTGAAAAATAGGGCAGATGAGTAAAAGATGTTCTAAAGAGGCTTCTTCACCACATTGACATATATGTGAATCAATTTGTTTAAATTTGAAAAGATATTGTTTACAAATTCCATGATCACATCGCAGACGTTATATTGTTTTAATAAAGCGTTTTCCAGATGACTTATAGAACCGAGGTTTAGTCGGAGGAATTGGAAACATTGACTTATAAAAGACTCCTGTATTTGTTTTCGTAAAAAATTCTATAAATAATTTATCTATAGAAGATGAAATATTCCTTTCTATATCAATAGAACATGTGGGAATATTAACTTTTTCCGAAAGGTTACAACCCTCTTTGGCTGCAGTATCTGCTATTTCATTTCCTGTGATGCCACTATGCCCTTTTATCCATAATAATTCGATGATGAATGGAAAATCATGAATTTCTTTCAGAATTTCAATTATTAAAGGGTTTATTTGTGGTTTCAGATGAAAATTCACTAATTTCTAGACGGCACTCTTGCAGTCAAGAACAATTAAGACATTTGTGCAGATAGTGATTCCCTTTACATACTTTACTGCTTCATATTTTTGTTCGCTGAAGTTGGAAATAAAGATTATATTATATATTCCTGCTAATTCTGAAGTATATATGGAGATATTGTCTTCTAGACTACAAGATCGTGCAAACTTCGTTTGAGAGTCATAAAAAGCACACCCAAACTTATGATTCATACTAGATCCGTCTGTATATATTATGTAATAATCGTTCCATTTTTTTTGATAATAATTGTATGAAATCTTGGTTACTAATGTGACTACTGGCTATTTGATCTGACAAGGAGTAGGTACTTTACAGAATTGACAAAATTGTAATAAGGAATTTGATAGATGGATGTTGTTTCAATGTTAAAGTTTATATTAATAGAGACAAGATGATGGTGAGCATCAACAAGTGGAGATGAATTTCTATTTATCCAAAGTTTTTCAGTAAGGTCTAAGAGAAATAAAGTAAATCTTATTGACGATGTTAGATTTTTTAAGAATATTTTTGAACAAATAACTAGAAGCTAGTAGCTTTCGTCTAAGAGATAAGGCATATTCCCCTGTCTCGGCGAGTAAAACATTGATAGGTGTACTACGAAGATAACCTACACGTAATCTTAAACATTTGTGTTGTAAAACATCAATTTTGCATAACAATGTGTTACTGGCAGTGCCATATACCAATGAACCATAATAAAATACCGATCTAATTGCAGCTTTATAGAAAAGAAGAGAAATGCCAGGATCAGCTCCCCAATTTGTGTTTGAAATAGCCCTTAAAACGTTAATAGCCCTTTCTGTCTTTTTAATTATATGATTAATGTGTCCTTGCCAATTCAACTTTAGTGTTACTATTAACTATTGACTTACATTCAGACATGCGATGTTACGAATTTTTTCTTTACTTCAATTCTTTATATTAAGAGTACGCGCCGCAAATACTATGATCTAAAAATAGCGGCGACATTAATTTTGTTTTTCTTAATGGGAAGTGCCGATGTTTCGCGATTGTTTATGCAATTTATGCTAAGTGCGTTAATGGGTTGGGAAATTTCTATGAATTGCTTTTTATAAATCAAACAATTTGTTCTATCAATCACCGAAGACATTCGTTTGGAAATAAATTTAGCGCGAAGAAATGGAATTAATGGCCAATAAAGTAAGCAGATTCTGCAAAAAGGAATCTTTCCTCGTATACTCGGCACTCGGTATGTTATTAAAAGGATTATTCGATGGTTATCCCTTCGTCTGAATGGACTCGGCTGCGGAGGAATGTTGCATCAATGCATACAGGTTAATCTTCCACTTCGCTTTGGTTTAGTTTACATGAATCTGTAATGAGAAGGAAGCTTACAGATAAGCTTCGATGCCTTCCGTTAATAAATTGGCATGGGCATAACCGTACATAACCAGTTCCATTATAGCATGAAATTACCGCTTAGTTTGATGTGTAAATTACACGAAACGAATGAGCACAATCTTGTTATATTTACATTTGAGATGGTTGATAACTTGTCCTTTCCAAGGATAAATAAACATTATCAATTGAATGAATCGTAAATAAACGCATTAAATTATATGAGATTGCATCATAATTACTAGCTTCAATATTTTTGCCAGTCATTTTGACAGGAGTCTAATATGCATGCTACCTTTAATATTAGCATTAAAACTTTTGTCCAAACTTGCTTCTCAGTTCTAATAATAAAAGTATAATAAGCGATAAAATGTCATAAACGTTAAATAATCGTTGAAGGTGCGGAGAATAGTTGAATAAATGTTTAATATGTGCTTATATCTAATATAAAAAGCGTAAACATATTCGGTTGATATACAATTTACTATTTATCAATGATTTAATTTAATTTACTGGTGCCGACATTCTATAGCTTAGGTATTATACGACGGAGCTTAGAGCACTCCCTTTCATTAGTATTTTGTAGACCAAAGGACACACAGCCGCTAATATACTTTTTAATTACTTTGAATATATTGGTCTTTCTAAACATGTATTCTATAAGAATAATTGAAGTAATTTGAAAAATACACGGCTGACACTTTAATAGCAAGTGTCACAGCTTTCTATATAATAATTTACGAGCTTCTGTTAAACTGTTTGCATGCTCTAATAGGTACTGTAATAAAAATGCCAAAGCGTTGCAACCAACTTTATCACATTGCATAGCATAAATGGACGAACACAATGATGTATAGGGTGATCCAAATTACAGAAGATTTTAAAATTCACTTAGGAAAAACTTAAGGCAGTCTAAAAATGTCTTGGACAAGAAAAAAGATTTGTCGACATAGTCTGTTTTATTTTATTTTTTTTTGTTTGTGTTAACTCTTTGCAATTGTTACCTAGGTACTATGAGTTTTATCGAAAGAAAATGTATATTTGAGAATAGCAAAGTTCGATTCATAACTTTTTGTTTATGCGTTTTAAGACAATAGGGTCAAGTGGGGTAAATATATTAATATCCTTTGAGTCACTTATATATCTGACTACTCTCCATTGTATTTCTGTGTTTGGCAAGAAGCTATTACGAAAGTATAAAAATGTTAAGCTATATACACACAGAAGCAACAAGTAGCAGGTATCTGTCGCAAATGACACGCTACTGGAAACATAGTTGCCTTTTATTGTTGTTAAAGTTTCTAATCGTTTATGTTGTAAGTGCAAATGTTGCGATGGACCACTTATTTTGCTCAAGAAGCGGCAATTTCCAAAGCAAGAGTCGTCGATATAATGCATCCGTTTCATTTGTGTGGACGCAGTGTTTTCTGTTGCTATAGTTGTTTGTAAAAAAATAATTTTAATAATTTGTGGTCATACCAAATATCATCAAAATGCAGTATTCGTAGACAAAAGATAGATTAATTCAATTACTAGAAGTATATAAAGACGAACAGCAACAGTCAGTTTTATAGGAAAAATTCAAATATTGAAAATATAAGAAATCACGTGTTGGGGGTAATTTCATTACAAACTGGTTTATTTATGATTGCATGTTATTCTTAACGGATGATTTAATATGAGATAAGTTAGATGCTTTATCGCAAATAGAAATAAATGCGTTCTTTATATTTTACATGCGAAATAAGTTACTGGAATTAGTTTTTACAATATACTTTTATTAATAATTTTCTTGCTCAATAATAAACCCAGGCGTTGATTGAAACAATTTAATGAATTCCTATGTCTTGAACTTTTACAGATTATTGTCACTGCTTCTTTAGAAAAGTAATCAAAATGCCTTCTTCATTTATTTATTTTTTTTGTATAAGCCAAATATAACCTTTCTAGTAGTAACCTTATATACAGAATGAAAAACCTATTTTGAAATATACTACTGTTTTTAACTACTATTATGACTATGAACATTGTGCAGGTATAGTTATTTTTTTTTGCAACTTTTTGGATCCAGATATTCTACATAATGCTAATAAAATGCTAAAACCACTTGCAGATATTCTGCTGAACTGAGCTGATAGTTGAATATTTCTCTTCGACATCCCTTACCTTGCAATCTCAAATGTGCTTTTAATTTGCTAAATGGAAACGCATTATCCCAAAAAAAAAATACATAGACCGCCTCTTTTTTTTACGGCCAGGAGTAAAATTTACAGTTTTCTAGAAATTGTCAGGTTTCTTACGTGTTTAGAACAGATGTATCCAAATTTGCGAGGGGAGATGAACTAACGTTTTATTGTTTAAGAAACATGACTAACAGGTGTATACACACGAAAGAAGCAAGTAGCTGAAAGGGCTACTTAGTCTTCGTATGATTTACATCCAGCAATTAGTGCGGTGAAATAAGTTAAAATGAAGCGGCTTATTCCTAGAATATACCAAAAACAACATTGAATCATAAAATATCTACGAATAACTTAGAGGAAACGGATCCGCTGGATCTAAATCCGGAAAATGCAAAGTGTCTTGGAATTAAGCATAAATTTTAATACGGTACTTAAGGAGTTTTTAATATTTTTTTGATATTAAGCAACTATAAATATCTAATCATTTTCAGGCAAATCTGGCAAATTCTTGGAAACGATCAGTGCTATAGCATGTTGCAATGCGGAATGGGTGTATTTGCCTTCTTATTATATTTTTAAGAGAAAAAACAGAACAAAGTGAGTGCGCAGAAGAAATGCCATCAGGATCTCCTCGAATATATATCACAATAGGCTGCAAATTGGGTAAACAAACCTTGAGATGTGTTTGGGACAAATCCGCAACCGTGGACCATGCAGCATCGGCATCACTATGATATAAGCCAGATATAATGCCCGACCATGCATTTTTACTGCAGCAAATTCATAAACCTTCAGATGTTCTGGGATTTACTGTTTTTTTTTGCCTGTGATGTGATCATTTGTTTTTTTATTTTTTTTTTAAATGGCAACCGCACTTTTTTTCAACAGAAATAAATTCTCTGCTGATTTCCCAATACGATGTCGTCTAACAGTCTGGGTTATTTCATTACCGTTTGTAAGTTGTAGGCCGTTTCCTCAAGAAAAGATTAACTAAAGCTCCTAAGATTTAGTTTTGTCAATTCTAATTGACAAAAATAATTTTTAGATCTGAAATAATATATGAATTACACTCCTTCCAATTGCTTAGAACGCTCCTATTAAAAAGTTGATAACCGTACCAGTGGTTGCATAAACATTTTGGACGAATTGTTTACTTATCTTCCAACTGATATTTTCCATTATTTTGGAATGCCTGAGATCATTTAGTTATTAGACCTGTAAGAATGGAGTGCCATTTTCAGATATCCTCTCAAAAACAAATACAGTAGACTTATCAGGTAATGAATTTACTTGTTTCCTGGCTGCCCGATTCATCTCTTATACATGTGCGAATACTTCAACTACTCTCTGCATCATATAGTTATATTTACTGGCGTTGAACAGAATCGAGAACTTTTAAGAATGAAGTGCTTGAGAATAAAAGACTATGGAGACTCGAGAACAGACAGAATCGACAGAATACCCTTACGAATAAAGTTCTATATTTAATGCGTTATATATAAATAACCCAACATACAATATAATCTACATACAACAGACTTGAGGGATAATATATATTTCAACTAAAAGTTCTCGAGTACTTCACACAAAACACCTACTCGAAAACAGCGAGAACTTTCAAGAAAGAAATGCTTTCGATTCTTAATGCTGCCAAGAACTCCCATCACTAATTTTACCCGTACACAGGTAAAAATATAGCGGAGTGAAATACAGAGTCTCCGATTCGGAAGGCTTTATGTAGAGAAAAGAGCTGTATATCTACCAAACGGTGGGCATTTTATCACTTTCGGGCAAAATCCCCACCGAAACGGAGGCTCACAATGTCCTCCGTTTTATTTTAACTTCAACACGGAGAAAACATCCTTCTTATTATTTCCGCCACGGATATTTGTATATCCAACTCCCAAACGCAGTTAAATGTATTCATTGCATATTATATTCTCCCCATATCAGGGTTATTGTTATTTCAACAACTAAACGCTGTTAAATGTATCCGATTCATGTAACGTTCCGTTTTTATCGGAGTATTTTTTTTGAATAGAATACGTAGTTTTAGTTGCGTATTTATTTCCATCAGTTTTACACCGAACAGGAGAAAAATAATCCTTTCGGGATTTTTTTTTGTCCAAAGTGGAGTTCGGTTAATGCTCGTCGATGAACGCATGCGTAAACGTTGTATGAGGGAGCCACTTGAAAATGGCGTCAAATAGCAGAAACTCTTCCTTTTATTGTTTATGAGATGTATAGTTCTGTATGTACAGATACACGTCGTGTATGAACGGAAACCGCAGACAAGAAAGATAATATATATTTACGCATAAAGTATCAGAATATCAAAAAGTGGGTGAAAGTTGAAGGACAGCACATTACCAAATTTGATGTAAATAAAGCAAGTAAGTGAAATGTTTAGCAGAGTATCATCAGAGTATACCTGCTTGTGCTTTATAATTTTTTCTGGTTTTTCTGTAACACTACTTGCAGTTTGCAGTAGTGTAATACTAGGTAGTAAGTCAACATGTTATCGTTATGTATATGTCGTGTTCCTGTTTCCTTAATATAAACTCTTCATTTCAAAATGACCTTTGATTTAGTATATGTATTTAACACATAATTATCTGCTCTCTAGCCCCAGTAATAACCACACTTATGTCACTCTTTTGGAATTATATGATTGTTACAATTTCACTATTTCAAAAATAAAACATTCTAAGAAACAAAACGGCTTTGTTGTTTATACCTCTCCTATAGAGATTTTTTCTCTTTGAAAAGCACAGTCTTCCATGCACATTTCATAAGATGTGAAAGAAACTTGTTTCATGTAGACAGCATATTTATGTATTCGCAGGAAAAGAATTTTAAAGTGGACATTCGCTGGTTGGTATTGATTGTTTCCGATGGCTGTGCTATGTAAATACAAAATTGAATTACTGGTTTCGTAATGGAAATATGTAGGTAAGTTCATGTATTATGAATAAAATTGACTTCGTTTTGGTTTCCAGTAACTTCGCTATGAAATCAATTAATTCTGATATGAAATTAGAAACGCTGGGTAAAAGAGGTAATTTCTTCTATTTCGGAAAAAGTTACCTCCGATGCGGATTTCAATAGCACCGTCATGGAACAATAGTTTCCGTAACGGAGGCATTTTCGTCTGTCAAGGAGGGAATGTACTCTCAAATGTAGTTAGAATCTCCCCTTGGCGGTGGTAATCTCATCTATTAAGGAGGTAGTTACCTCTGATATGGATTTCAGTAGCTCCCATTAACCTCCCAGCGGTGTGTTTTACCTTCGTAAGAGGAGAAACATCCTCCTTATTGCAGGAAATTCACAGTTTCTAGGATGAAATTGCCTCCACGTTTCTTCCGTTGAGGTGTAAAATATTTAACTCTTAAACGGAGGCTCCTTGAACGGATGGTCGCGAGGGAACACCGGAAAAGTGTTGAAACGGTGTTAAATCCAACTCCGTATTTTTATCTGTGTAACAACAACGAATATACATAAGTTGTAGTTGTTTTTATATCTGTTTGTAATCAGAAATCAGTAGCTAATTTGGCTCTACTTATCTCTGGTGTGGACATTTTTTTGTTTAATTTTCGACATAGGACTGTAGACTTCTTTTTTTTTCTCGCGAAGTGTAAAAGTCGCAAGGCGGAAATGTCACAATGGCCTGTTACCTCTTATTACCTCTACCAAAGCTCACGTCAAAACATCATGAAACCAAGTTTCATTGCAAATGCAACTCTTAAATTGTATTGATTGCATCACAATATCCGTATTATAGCATTGCTAGCATATATTATAAGAATTGCTACATAAATCTCTCCAAGAAAACTAAATTGACATCCGGCATTTTATGAACGTTTAACTTACAACGTTGTCCAGCATCGCCGGCACGTGTACATAAACTTAAACGAATTCTTAATGTCGTTGTTTATTAGCGCACAGCCAATAGTCAATCGTATTTGCCTTTATTACATTATATGTATACATATTTATTTAAAATGATACACGGGGAAAATGTAATTCTGTCCATGATCTAATGTTTATACTTTATGACGACACGAGCATACGTACATACCTTAGATATCGAAAAATATTCCTGCATATAAAATCGGGTTACATCAAAGAGTTACGTCACTAGTCATAAATTTTAAAGAACCAGCAGCATGATTTAGATAGCGATGACAAGCGTAATAGATTACAATCTTGGAATACTAAATATTATTCGTGAATTAATAATGATATGTTGGTGCTTCGCTGTTTTTTTTTTATATTTTCGTTGCAACGTAGTAGTGGAGTATAATGTTGTGTTTGTGTTTGTTAAAGCATCAGTGATATATTAATTGGAGATCATTGTGTTTTTCAAGCTAGGGGTATTGTTTTATTGTCAGTAGTCCCATAGGAAGTACTAAAAGATGATGGTCATATTGTTAAAATGTTTCCATTTCATTAAAAGCTTATGGTATTGTTGCAGATTTATTTTAGTATAGAGTTTTTATAATATTTTTAATTTTTATTTTCAAAATATCTTTTACGAGATTCCTACGATTATATAGTTACATAATTCAATTATGCCTTGCAAAATTATGCTAGTTAAATTATATAGGGAGAAGAAAAATAATTTACTATTCCGAATGAATTTGTTGATTTATTATTATTATTATGAGTATGTTCTGTCTCGCAAGGTAATGGCTCCAGTCTTAATAAAAGTGACCAAAATCGTTCGTACTATGGAACTTATTAGTCTTTTCTTACGCCAAAAGGAAACTATCCTTTGTATATTTTGTAACTACCACAGTTAATCATAAATTAGTAAAACAAAAACATAATATAATTTCGTTAATTGGTTCTAAGGTTTTGTAAACAAACTAAAGGTATTCCATTCCAACTTTGTACTATGAATTAATATTATTGGTTTCTATATTCTCATATTGTTAGACAAAGAACCCCTTGTCCCATTAAATATTCATTAGGTATTGATCAATAAAAATTACATACTCTGTAGTCTAGCCGTCGACAATGCCTTTGCGCCTGGAAATCATCACAATGCTTGAAAATTGATTTTTATATCCTTATATACATATAAACAGGAAAGCACATTTATTACTTTACAAGATGTGTGAATGCATTTGAGTGGTTTTGTTTTTTGACAACGAACTTGCATAGCAGCAATAATTCTTAAGTTTACAAAGACGAAGTCCATAAAATTGATTTACTATTTGAAATTTGGAAATGTTGGTGGTCCCAGACACACATATTTGAATTAAACTTGGCACATTTGTAGTATTCGCGGGTATTGTAAATTACCGCTTTTTATTTTGGTGAAATTTGACGTTTAGGGGATAAAATCTACCCTTGAAAAATCGAGGATTTATTTATTATATATCACTGAATTAAAATTAAATTAATAATTTGGTTTTTTACAGACCTAACATACTACGACATATGAGATTTGTCTTCCGCCTCTTTACAAATGTTTAAATTGGGTCAGAGTTGGTGCTTATACATCACTTTTCCTTGAATACTGTAAAATTTCTTGCAATTTTAATACGTTGATATATATCTTATATTCTGACATATCAAAACTAGTACGAATGTATAACAGAGTTTATTTAAGATTCATTGATACATTTTTGCAACGGCTAATAAGTCGGACGATATTTTGCATTTCAACCCTTGATATGGTAACTATACAGCAAAAAAAGCAGTCAATGTTTCATGCAAATAAAATTGGGAAAAGCTTTTATGTAAAGGAAATATATATAAAATAAAAATTAATGCTCTTTAGAAACATCATACTTTAGGTTCACTTCATAGCACTGGGTTTAATTAAAAATTAAAAAAGAAATTGTCTAAAATATAAACCAATTTTTATGTTTAAGGCATACAATTTTCTGGTTAGAGGAAAGTATTTCTAAATTTCAAATGTGTTCAAAGTACAAATTTCCGAATCTAAAACCTAAATTGTAGAAATTTTGGGCATATATTTCTTTTTGTTTTGTACTTTATGTTATACTTAAAATAGATTTCATTTTCCTACATTTATAATTAAACGAACTGTCTTCAAATAATTCTGAGCATCTAACTAATATGTTTCTTAAGAAGAAGTTTATTTTATATACATTTCTTTTTAGAAAATCAATAATAGATTCTTTTCCTACAATCTTAAAACGAGTGACAACTACAAGGGTCGAGCAGCAGTTATTTGAGTCTCACTTGCACTTCTGTGTTGCAGAAATATCTCCGTGAACTACTTTACAAATATTTCGGCGGCTAATTTTAATTTTCTTAGGAGTTGTCGAAAGTGATAGAGAAACAAATATATACAGTGCTACTGACTGTGCTTCTTCCGGGTTTCGCTGTGTGTCAAAACTTTTGTTCGACGTTTCGCTGTTCATGCTGACAGTTTGTTCAGGACAACTGAACAAATATACACGGTTTCTGTCCACACTAGTAAGACCACTCACGATTTCAGTAATATGAAAAACCAAATCAACAATTATTATTATACATTTATTAAAATTATACAAAAAGTGTTAAAGATGACCCAAAAAAACACTTTATTAATATTTAGTGATGCTATAGATATTCGAAAAAAAAAAAAATGTGGTCCGGATATTCGAATTCAGAACTACACCAATCTACTATCCAGATATTCAACTTCGGATGCACTATCCGGATCTCACCAGGCATTAGCGATTCCGGAACCCAGATAATGGCTCCGACTCCAAGGTTTCAAATAGTAGATTCAAATAGCATTCAGATCTGTATAGGCGGATAGTAAATTATTCGGATCCAACACTTCTAATATTTAGTGCCTTCAGTACTTTATTTACCATTGTCGGCATATTGTCAATACAGGCTTGAATAACTTCTTTAATTTTAGAACTGTTGTGCCACTTATCCTCAATATTGGCAATTAATAACTCTTTATTATTGTTCTGTTTCGAATAGACGTACAATTTTAAAACACTCCAAACATTTTCTATTGCCTTTTAAATCAGGAGAATGTGCTGGGCATAGCAGTACCGGCACCTCCGCCCATAAACTTGTAGAGTCTTTATTTGGTCTAGGTCGTTCATATACGACGTTAAAATATCTTCCATTTATATTGATAGTGGATCATTGTGCCTTCGCTAAAATACAGTGGTCCAAGACGGGCCATAATTTAGGTGGGAGGTATTCCTGACTTGAGCATGCATTTGTCGCTAAACCCTTCACATGTACGGCTTCTGACAAACTGTGCCCTTTTGATCATTGCCTCTATTTTTTGTTTTAGCAGTGAAGAGCAATTAAGATAATATTCCCAACTTTTTAATTCGTAAATTATTTTTGTCAAATTATTACGAATATGTCGTAACTGTGTAACTGGCGTGAAGTTTTGCCCATTAAAAGCCCGCTTTTTTCATCGCAGGTATTAATTTTGTTTTCTTAATGGGGCGCTTCATACAGACGCTTTTGGACTAAATGCTTCAATATTTTAATTTCTCTTTCGGCAGTTGGGCAATGCCTCTAAATGATAAAGAGCGGTTTTCTGTCACTAAATTAACGATAAGACGATTTACTCTGATGGAAGTTATTCTTTCTGGCACAAAGTAATTGCCCGGTATTGGGAATATTTTGATCATAACGATGGTGAGAGTCACAAAAAAATAAAGATCAGCGAAATTTCGAGGGTTGATTTTAGCCCATAAACGTAAAATGTCGCCAAAACAAAAAGTGGCTGGTTGTAAAATTCGACGGATTCTACAAATCTGCCAAGTTTTATATAATGACCTATTGAGAATTTGGGTGCTTTTTTTTTGATAACTTAGAGATTAATTGTTTTCTAGTTTGTTGCAAGTTCGCTGTTTTTGTGAGATTAGATAATGAATAGAATTTTTCTTACCTAAATAACCTTTCCTGAGAAATTCCCTCAGAGCGGTATTTTGATTTTTGTTCATTACGACAGCCAATGTGCTGTTTCTGTCCTGGCATTTCCAATTTGCCCTTTCCCACGTCTCATATTCGTGACTGAAGTAATAGCACTTATTGTAGATACGCAAGAAGTCAGTTGGACATGGATTAGTGGGTCTATTTTTCTCTCCGAAAATCGCCAGTGCTTGCTGTATGACAACTGTGGATAAAAAGAAAAAAACGAGAATGATTTAAACTTGAATAGCTTTAGCGCTGATTGTTATAACAACGCACCGAATAATTCTATTAAATTCTTCCGTTACCTCTCTAGTTTCCGTTATTTAAACCATGATTTACGATAGCGTTTCCGCTCTCGAAACAAATCCTTTGATCGATATTTAAACATGCGCGAAAGAAAAACGAGTTTTTAAACAGCAGATAAATTGGATAAAATAAAATTGACATAACCTATCATATTTCCCGTAATTCAAAGGCTTCTTTTAAACGCTAGCAGCTAAACTGTTTCAATATTGCAATGTCTGTTTTAATTAGTAATATTGCCGATAAAATATGATAAATTAATAGATACTACCGAAAATAACAGATGAAATTTTTGGACTGATTGTAAGCCGAGCGCGTTAATGACGGCGAGTACAAAAAAAAATAACAGTTAAAGAATTAACTTTCATTCGGACAGGCACGCGTTCTAAATACAACAGATGTTCAGTTTTCGTTGTATAAATAAACCGGGTGATAATTTTGAAATGTAATTAAGTAGAAACCGTGCCTTGGCATCGGTTCAAAGGATATTTTATTCAAGAATAAAATTATTTTATCGTGAATAACAGCTCGAGAGTGGATACTAGGAAGTTGTCGTCTTGTAAGTGGAATAGATAACGGAATTTTCTTGCATTTGTTAGTAATATATAACACTGATATAGCGCAGAATACGTAAAAAATTAATAAATGGTTACACTACCGTCCAGGGAAACTTGGCCAAGAGATAAAATTTTGCAAATACCTTATAATCTAGTAAGTCTTATTGCATTCAACGATGTATTCGTCTAAAACACCAATGCGATTGAAATAAACAAAGTATTGGTTTGCTTATTAGACACATCCTATCGATGAGACCAACAATTTTATAGCAACTCATGCCTCTTTAGGACCCCATCCCGTACATCTCTTGTTCATTTAGAATGTTTTATTGCGATTTTAGTTTCTGTTTGAGTGTTATTGTGTTTGGAATGCTCCGTAGTAAATCCATAGGTGTTGCTAAATGATCCAGCATAATAATTTCGTACGAAGAAGGTTATGCCAGAAGGCGAATTGGTGAAAGATTAAATCTAGCGAGATAGACAGTAAAATACCTCATTCGTCGATATCAGGAAACAGGCGCTTTGGAAGACCGTGTCCGTCTAGGTTCATTACGAATAATCATCCCAGAAGATGATCGTCTTCTACAATTAATAATGAAACGAAATTGCAGAAAAACAAAGCCAAAGACAGGTCGGAAGTCAACATACGATTTTAGTTGCCACGGTCAAACGCTGGCTGGTGCAAGAAATTTAAACGGTCGCCTGGTAGCTCGTAAACCATTGCTATGTCGGGGTAACCGATTAAAAAGACTACAGTTGATAGACTGGACATCCTATTAACATCAACACACAACAATCCGACACCGAAGCGTTAGCTTATACACGGGGGAATGCGGATATGTCGCCGACCGGGTCCAACTGTATGTGGCCTGGACGCCGCACAGTGGTCAATTTGTGAGCGTATTCCGGACATTTGCACAAAATTTGACTTTTTTTGAATTATGCTGAAACGATTATATTATATTTATCTACCTGTTCGCCTACTTCCCTGAAAATTGTGGCAGTTTTCAGTAAACCGGTAATAAGTTATGGTCCGCGAACTAGTGCAAAATTCCATATTTTACATGAGTTGGTATTTAAGGAGAAATTAGTGCGATGTTTAATAGGCCTTGTCTAGCTCACCTAAAGCAATTAGTTGAAATGGTTTTACCAGCAGGTAGTACATTTCTTCCTTTACAATTTACCCTAAATATACTTCGAAATCCGATAAGCCGTAAATTATTCCGACCTAATATATTTATCGTTGCATTTTTCTTGGAATTTTGTAAATAAGCAAGTTTTACGTTATTAAGGACACATCAGGACACTCGAGATTAAATTTATTCTTAATATTCAAAGGCTTAACTATGCCATAAAATCAACTAATCTCTCGGAAACCCTCAGAAAGTGATTACAGACGAAATATAAGGAGAGAGTGCACTTATAAATTCCATTCGCATTTTGGTCACGTACCAAGTAACGTCTCGTGAGTGATATTCTGAGAGCTTATTGTTAATTATTCTGTTGTATTTAGTGTTGTTACAGTTGTGTTATCAGTTGTTGTTAAGTTTTTCTTCGTAAATTTTTGTTAGTGTGTTTTTCGTTATTGTTCAAGCAACAATGGATTTTTCACCGATAACTCGGTTAGATTTGCACAACAAAATGTTGGAATATCCTAGAAAAACTATTACTGACCGAAAAAAACACGTGTTGGAGTACCTTAAAGAACACTTCGCCACTAATGGAGATGAACATGCCACGGAAGTATTAATAACTTTTACAAGGGAAAGTTTTTTCTCGCCGTACCTTAAACGATGGCAGAAGGTTTTCAGCAAGAACGAAGTTTTCTTGGCTCGATATGACGATTGGCTAAGAGAGGAAATTGTATTTCCTGAGCTATTAAAGAATCGCTTAACACCAACTTCGTCCAATACGGAGCCTACTCCAGGGCCCTCGGGTACTCAATCGACTAAGGATTTCAAGCAGTATTCTGAGAGACATAAACGTCGAAAAACCGAACAGTTAAGGGAAGAAACATCGGCAGCTGAACTAAGTTTTGCAACGTCAATGAAATTACGCGACGAGGGTGACCAGGCTGCTGCGAAATTGTTGACCGAAGCTACGACAACAACCCCAACACGTGCTAAACGCATATTTCAGAAATGGACCACTTCCGATCCAGAACAACGGAAATATACTCCAGAAGAAGCGTTAGCTTTAATTTTAGAGCTAAATTTAACCCGGGAACAATACACAAGACTAAAACAATCGGCTGATAGTTGTGGACATGATTTATATCCACCCTATTATAAGGTTTTAGAGGCAAAAAGGGATTTCTACCCAGATGGCATAACCATCACAGAATCTAACTGTGAAGTCCCACTGCAAAGTTTATTGGACAAAACTTGCGAGAGCTTAGTGAAATGCATTTACTCTGCCAGTGACGATTCCCAATCTTTAAAATTAATTTGCAAGTGGGGCTTTGATGGAAGTTCCGGCTACTCAAAATTTAAACAAACATCAGATTTTACTTCCTCTTCAGAACTCCAAGCTGAGGGAAACCTTCTTGTAATGTCGCTTGTGCCGCTCCGGCTTGTCAAGGAAAATAATGAACTTCTCTGGAAAAACCCAAGACCATCCTCTAAACTGTTCTGTAGACCAGTGAAACTACTATGGATAAAGGAAACCGATGAAGTTAGTAGACAGTTAGAACAGGACATGAACAACCAGATTAATAATTTAAGGCCTTGTCAAACTGAACATGGAAAAATATCCTTTACTTTGTTATTGACAATGGTGGATGGCAAGGTTTGCAATGCAATCACTGAGACCACAAGTGCTATGAGGTGTTTCATGTGCAGGGCGACAATATCGGAAATGAATGACATTGACGAACTACGGACAAGGAAAGTACAGAAGGACACACTTAAATTCGGTTTGTCTGTCCTTCATGCATACATTAGGTTTTTCGAATGTTTACTGCACATTTCCTATAGATTGGAAGTGAAAGTGTGGAAAGTAAAGAAAGAAATGAAAGAGGCTGTAGGCAGACGAAAAAAATATATCCAACAGCTATTTCGGGATCGCATGGGTCTCCTTGTGGATGTTCCTAAGCAATCCGCAGGAAATACGAATGACGGAAACACAGCCAGACGCTTTTTCGGCAATCCCACTTTGTCTGCAGAAATTACAGGTATTGATGAGGATCTTATTAAGAGATTTTCCATTATTTTAAGAGCCATTAACAGTGGATATGACATTGATGTAAATAAGTTTGAAACTTACTGTTTTAAGACTTCAGAAAAGTATGTATCTTTATATGGGTGGTACTACATGCCAATTTCAGTGCACAAAATTTTACTGCACGGAACAGCCGTAATCCAAGAGGCTGTGGTGCCAATTGGTGAACTATCTGAAGAAGCCCAAGAAACTAGAAATCGGGACATTCGGCGCTACAGGGAACATCATACTCGAAAAATAAGCTCCCAAAAAGTTAATTATGATATTTTTCATAGATTGATAGTAAGCTCCGATCCATTTCTTAGTTCCAAAAGGGTTTGGGCAAAATTACATCTACCCAGAGAAATAGATGCGGAGCTTAAAACGCTTTTAATCGTCAACCCTGAAAATGTTGAAACGGAGTTGGAGAACATTTCGTCCGATGATAACTTTTAAATGTTTAACTGTTACTCTTCTTATGTCTGTAGTACTTCTACCATTTACTGTAAAATAATGTAAACATGTGAAATATATAATTTCCACAGTAAAAAATATTTTTTATTATGCTTATCCATGACGAATCGACGTCATTTCAAAAACTTTAAAACTGAAACTTTAATAGTTTAAAAGAAACAACCTGAAAAAGTAATAATTAAAAACTTAAATTTAAAAAAAAATTTTTTTTTTAAATTTTCAACTCTTAAAAAGAAAATTAGAGCCGATGTCCGGATTTGCTAGGTATATTGACCACTGTGCGCCGGTTACACTATGGAGTAGTGATGGGGCAATCAGATCCAAAAAGTATGCGATAAGCTTAAACGGATATGTAGTCACTATGCTCAGTTCATACAGGTACCGACTATTTTTAGTCGATAAGGAAAAAGATTTGTTAAGCAAAATGTAGTTGATAAGGAAAAGGATTCGTTAAGCAAAATGTAGTCGATAAGGAAAAAGATTCGTTAAGCAAAACATCCTTGAGAATAGTACCTACATACATATCGTGGCAGCAGTTATAAACAGAGAACACAAAAACTAAGCACAAAAAACACAAGTATGATAGGATTACTCTACCACGTAGGATACACGATATTTAAAAATTGTTTGATTTTAGGAGTTAAGTAATACATTTTAACTCATAACTACTTCTTACTAAGACGGTTAACTTAAAATATACGACGTTACGAATACTAGTTTCGAGGTAGAGTATCTTTCCCAATTCTTAAGAGTTCTTACATTTTACAATTAACGAAAGTAAATATTGCATTCTTTGAATAATGCGATAAACACATGCGAATAGCAATAATCCCCGAGTTAGATATAATTAACAATAAGCAAAATTAAGGTATGCAATAATACAATTATATACAAATATTGTACAGCTGTTATTATTAAAAGGGAACGCAAAAAACAAGAAAAAAGAAAAACGCCGCAGCCCGCCTCGCTATCTACATACATAGTATGTATGTATGCAGGTACTATTTTCAAGGATGTGGATCGGTTCGCCTATATTTTGCTTAACGAATCTTTTTCCTTATGACTACATTTTTCTTAACGAATCTTTTTCCTTATCGACTACCTTTTGCTTAACGAATCTTTTTCCTTATCGACTAAAGATAGTCGGTACCTGTATGAACCGAGCGTAGTGACTACATATCCGTTTAAGCTTATCGGATACTTTTTGGATCTGATTGCCCCATCACTACTATGGAGTACGAGACCCCCTAGTTCGAAGGGTGAAATAGCAAAGCTATGGGCAACGTCCAGTACCGCTTCGAAACCTCTAACCCGTAGGAGGCTGACACCTATCGGAGGGGACCGGCTGGCCACCGTTGGCTCTCCCTACCCATACTATCCATGTTGGATAAGTTCCCTTGTCTCCGTTTCATAAATAACCGCCAGGATCGATCTGTCAAGTCCCTACCAGAATAAGCACACGGGGCTAGAAAACCTCAGCGTAGAGGGCAGCTGTCTGATAGCAACTCCTCCGCTCTTAGTAGGATTGTTTCACTAACTTCAGCCTATTAGACAGTCAACAGCCGAGCCGAAGCTCTTCCCAATTAGATGTCAACTATAGTGTCTGTTACTCAGATGACTGGGATAGGATTCCCTAATAGCGGCTAGAGTTGAACGGTAGAGTTAACTTTCAACCCACCTGTGTCGGAAAGTTTGCCCACCGCAAACCACATCCCCGCGCATGCAACGGTCAGCAAAATAATCCGCCAACCACCCATAAAACCGCTAAGTCGTGTCGTCCGTTACCCTACTAGGTAGAGATGTGGTTGACACCTCCTAGCGAGGCGCTGGGTTGCCAATGTTACTCGACCACATTAGGATTGTTCCACCAACTCTCCAGTCCGCGGTCAACCCGAAGGTCTACTCAATTGAAACACCAGCCAGAGTGTCTGTTGCTCATAGACCTGGGATAGGTTCACATCTCACAGCTACGGTTCTCTGCTAGGGTCCACATTAAGCCCGACTGGTATCGGAAGTTTTGCCCATAGATAGATCCCCCGCACAGGCCACTGGTCGGCGGGCAGAGGCCTACTTACCATACCCATGAAAAGTCCAAGTGCGTCGTCCGTTGCCTCGCTAAGTAGGGATTGGGTAGACACTCCCCGGTTCCATGGGTAAACACTGGGTGATCACTGTTTACCCCTTCAATACTGGACAGTGGAACAGCGGTAGAATGTATTCGGGGCGATTAGTCTGTATTTAAAGTGATTGGTCAAAGTAAAAGGGTGTTTGTGAGACGATCTGCCAATTAAAAAAATATTTCCTGAATGTGTTGTATACCAACATTAACACACGGTGGCAGTTTAGTTACAGGTTGTAGCTGTTTTTCATACTCGAGAACAGGGACGTTACACCGAATCGAAGGAATAATGCGGAAAGGGCACTACCGTGAAATATTACAAGTTTATGCTATGCCTTATGCCATTGCCTTATGCCATTTGAGCGACCAAAATAAAGAGAATATTTTACAAATAATGACATCGCCACCGCACAATCCTGATCTCAGTCCCATTGGGCTTTTCTGGGATGGGCTTGACACAAGGGTGAGATTTGTTGGTCCTACTTCGTAGAAATGGCTGTAGAATGTTGCAACAAGAATGGAACAATATCTCAAGCGACATACTAAGAAAATGAATTGCAAGAATGCCGCGAGTTATACGAGTCACCAACGCAAACGGTGGTCCTTCTGATAAAAAAACAATATTTAAGAAACAAATTGACAGAAACAATTTTCGTTAGATTGTAATACTTTTTACCCTTTAGAGTAACAATTTTTTTTTTGCTCTTTATTGTTTGCTTTTGTAAATATTTGTTATTTGAGCAACCTTCCGTGGACAGTAGTGTTAATGCAATCCAGTAAGTGAAAGCTGTAAACACACATATTGTGTGTGTAAAGTATATATTTTCTTTCAACTAACAGTAAGGTCAAATTAGAACAGTAATGGGCAAACTATGGCTCCGGATTTACATTATCTGACCCCTGCTCAAACAAAATGGTAGCTTCAAATATTGCCTGCAGTGGCACGAGTATCCACTAGAAATAAGTATATTTATTTTACTTCTGTCACCGCCTTCCTAACGCTTCCTCGCTGAAGTTCAAGAAGCATCCACATTCCCAAGCTATGTCATAGCTTGCTAAATGTACAAAAATAATAAATCGTTTTCCTGGTAGTGAGTTTATTAAGAATTATTTAGCTTAACTAGCATAAATAACATCATATATCCAGAGAGAAAAAGCAAGACTTGGCTGAATCTGTGGGCTTGTCAAGAAGACCTATTGTAAAAATTGATATTCAGCGATAATGTACAATTATTGATATTTGTAATGCGTTTTGTAAAGGTTTTTCGGACATGGCCAAGTAATGTAATGTGTCAACTGATGGTGGCTTCAATATAATGGGCAATATATCTTGTTTTATACAATCTCTTTAGAAAAGTCCGCTCACAATACAGTTTTCTTGCATTACATTAATAATAATAATAATAATAACAGCGGTTTATTGGCACCAAACATAGTATAAAAATAAGTAAGTAAAAGCTAAAAATTCAATCAACATGCCAAAAGGTGCAGGATCAGCTGCTTAAAACATAAGCCGCTGTTCTACCTCCAGCACCATTAATAACGTTAACCCGATAAATACATCAAGATATTCGATGAAAGTTACCATCGATATTGATCATGTATTCGAGATTGCTGTCAAGCTGATCAGCAACATTCGATGAATCTGACGAAAGAATTTGAAAGTTTTCTTGGAATTCGTAAAAATTCAATATTAATTTATGATCATTTTGCTTCTTATACCAATCTTTTTCAACATTAGAGCGCACTCAATAGTGCGAGAGAAAATCCGGGAAAAATATTAGTTGCTGGATCAACTTTGGGCACATCTGAAAGCCTTTAATATGAAATTATGTGTGACGTTTCAAACCGTTTAAAATATAGAAGGTGAGAGAGTTTGTGGCTGGCTTGAAAAGACTTCATAATTAAATTGACAAACGATTTCAAAGGACTGGACATTTTACTGCATTTTCGTTGCAATACCATTTTATGTGGATTCTAACCTTAGAATTAATTGAAGTACAATGTAGCCCTGATAAAGTAAGTTTGATATTCACAGTTAACTTTTGGACAAGCATCTATAATCCATATTAAAACTCATGTTCATACACGAGTCCAGAATACGAAGAAATGATGAAATCACGAAGCCAATTTGTTTCATAGCTCTCATCACCCCACTTGCAGTAAGGAATTAAATACCTACTGATTTTTTTTTGTTAATCAACTTTCTAATAAATTCAAGTGTTTCATTTACTAATAAATTAAAACTAGGATAAGTATTGGGTATTCGCCATACGTTTATTTTATTTTATAATTCGGTTCACAGCTGAAAAGTTTGCCCATCACTGGTTTAGAATCAATAAATTAAAATTAAGATACAGTAAAACCTCCAACAATGACCAGCCACGGAAGGGTCAGATTCCGTAAATAGAATTATTAAACATGTGGGTGCCGTTTTCGCGGTAGTATGAGCGAGATGCTCAGATCGATACTTCTATTCCAAGCAACAAAGTTTTATTTTTTCAGAATTGTTTTTAGCAATTTAACAATTGAAACATAAAATTACGAATGATTTTGTACCACATTTATGGATATTTTGGTAATTGTGTTTAAGTAACAAAAACTAACTGCGGAAAAGTTGAATGTTACTAATTAAAATTTATATCTTGGTGACAAAAATTATACTGTTCGCATCCGTTAAGACATGCCCGTTGTAAAGGGGGTAAGGAAGGGTGTCTATTCGAGAGAGGTGTCCGTTAAGGGAGGTTTCACTGTATAACCTTTTATATTCACTAACTTCTTGACAATTTTTGTTTATGACATAGAAGGAAACAATTACTTACCAAGCAATGTAATCTGTAGCAAAATAATGGAATTCATATCTTTCCGTAGTGTCACTTATTCAAGTTTATCTTCTACTGCTGCAACTCTTCACATCACATTTTTCAAATTGCGTAAGACACACTAATTTTTCCATACCGTTTACACAAGCAGTTCTCGTCGAGTGACATGATTTCACAGGACTCTGTCGTCTCGCGATTTTGTTTTATTCGCACACAATTACGACACTAATTCCAGCTGCAGTTGCAAATAGGTCCGTATATTTAAATTCCGCCCTAGTATAACACACAACACTTTTAGTTTAACCCAATTACTAACGTGCTATTAAAAGGGTTTCCCTATTAATAAAACACCTATAAATCTTATAATATATAGCATGTACCTATATTTTTTATGACATTGTTTGGCATTCCTCCTTTGCAATATTAAAGTAGTAGCCTACATACTAAATTTATGATGGTCCAAATGAACTATGCCAAAGTATAAGAACATAACCGTAAGGTTCAGATACACCTGTCGTTCCTTGTTATATCGTGATAAGAATATATTGAATGACTAGCTGAAAGCTATTATGTAAGTATGCTTAGGTAACTGATTCGATAATACTTAAAATGACAAAAAAAAGATATTCTGTACTATTTAATAAAATAATAAAAATTATGATTCGATAATACATAAAATGACAAAAAGGATATTCTTTAATATTTAATAAAATAATAAAAATTATTTATATTTGTTATATGGTAGAGTATGCTTATTACATATAATCTAGACAGGTGCACAATATTTCTTCACTACAACTGCTTTTTACTACTGTAAATGCCGTGAATAGTTCAACTAGTTTTTATAGGTAGCCTTGATATTCTCACTGGGTATGTACCTATTTGGTAGTTGTTTTTCATTTGTATGCTCTAACAATACACTTTTTTTTTATAACTTATTTTTGCTAACAAGGTATTAGCGAAGTAAACTCGAGCGTAAATATTTAAAAAACTAATAATGGAATTTTTATCCTTACCAGACATAAAACCCAGATAATCTGTAATTTGATCTACGCCGCCGTTCTAAATAGTGGCACATTGAAGGATTTAAATTACTTCAAAGAAAGTCTCTTAGACTTGTTTACTTTTAATTGGATATCCACTGTATTCATTAGCGTCGTTGTTTGAATAAACGCTTATGTACGTGATGGTGAATAACAAATTGGTCAAATAAATTACGGCACGCAAAAAATCACTTTCTAAACAACGGCCCGAGTTTTATTCCTCGTCTAATTGTAAGCACTGACTATCGCTGTCGTTTCAGACACTCTTTAAACACTCATTCCATCGGCTCAGTTTGGTTTTAATTTCAACATAGGCCTTCCCTTGACACACAAGACGACGAAATGGCGATTTGTCTCACCTAAATGTTAGTGTATACAAGCGATTATGTTACAACTATACATCAGTATGTGCATACAGAGAAGTCTAATTTAGTGTTACCTTACATATATTTTTTTAAAATATCGATGATGAATTTAATTAAATTATATTTGGTTTAACACAAAATTTATTTCTTAAAATTCTATCAAAGCCCTATATATTATAGACAAACAATTTTAAAAATTCTGTTACGATTTAAGATTAATGCTTAGATCATTCATTTTACTCCAATCAATAATATTAGCCATAAATTATTGTATACACTTATTGGGTAAAGTGTATAATTTTAAAGTTATACAACTATACCGACTCATGCTCATGTACAAATAATGATCATTCTATTTATACCCATGTAACTGCAAATGTAATTACTTTTATAGCTATTCCTAGTTTTGTTTTTGTTTGTTTGATGTTCACTATGTGCTAAAATTAATTTTTACTATACTTATGGCATCAAGGCTATTCCAACTGCAATAGTAGTTTGTATACCTTACATTAGTTTATTTGTATCGGAGATATACCTGTCTAATAAGATACAATTCAGTCGCAGATATAATTTTAATAATGCTCTGTACTTTTAACACTCCAGTTTTGCTTCAAATGTTCTTGATCTTGGGTTAAAAATTAAGATGTAGAAGGTTTTACGGTGGCTAGTTAGAAGTTTTCGGGCTTAATAAAATCCTTCAGATTAAAAATTTGGGATTTGTTAGTTTGATATTTCTTCCTAAAATACTTCCAAGTTTCTTACACTTCCGGTTAACCGGAAGACGCTACGAATTTTGTTATTTGAAATAGAATACCCTATATATTATTACATTTTTGAGTACAGCATGAAATTCTATGACAATTACAACTAGGGTTCCCTATACTTTTCTCCAACTGTACCTGAGATATAACGACTTTTATGAAAATTTTGACATTTACACCGTGACACGTAATTTATTATATTTCACTTGCTTTATGTGCTAGACGTCCTGCATAAAAGCCACCACACACTAACATTTTTTCACCAAAATGTAGTAGAATTTTCCTTTTATATTATACAGTGTGTCTAAAAATTAGAGATATATAAAAGGAATTTTAAAGCTGTAAAACTCAATTTTGCAAACAGAACACCCAGTATGTTTTAATGTTGTTTGATGCAGATTTAAATTCTACACCGATTTTCTGTAACATTCCCTATACCTATCTTCAGTAGTTTTCTTTAAAATAGTCGTTTCATTTATTAATTCTTTCAAATCGTCGAATAATATTTTAGATAGTACGCTATGACTTTGACATTACAATAAATTTTTATTTTCAGTAAAAAAGAGGCGAATAGTTGCACTGAAAATAAATGCACCTTATTGCATTTCCAAATTCTATGAGCAGACGTTTCTAAAATACCCAAATTTTCAGAAGCAGCAGATATTAAACTAGTGCTTCGAAATATTGAAATATAATATAAATTTTCCCCATACTTACAAGGAGTAGGCAAGAAATGCGAAACACAAAATTAAATGAGTCATATATTATTTGAAAGAGGAAATTAAGTGTATAAAAACTGTAAATGGGTTTGAGTGCATGGGCCTTAATTTTTGAGATATGATGAATTTTATTTAAAAACATTAACGCTTGTAGCTTAAGAAGAATTATATGTATACGACTGATTAGTGTATGTGTAGCCCAATTACTTGAGGGCACGAATTACGAATTTTACCAGGAAGTGGAATAGGTTTCGAGCCCTTCTTAGTGACATTATTTTTCTATTATCAGTATTCATTTTTTTTATTTTTATTCGTAATATATGTGATTACTAATAATCACTAATAACATATACAACTTTCACACACAACATTGAAAAAAAAACAATTATAATACAATGCAATAATTATTTATTAATAAATAAAAGAAAGAAAATGAGGTAAACGGGTCTACTCTTAACTCATTTAATTTCGTGTTTCGCAGTTCTTGCCTACTCCTTGTTAGACACAAGTATATTACAGTTTTTTTGTTTTTTCTTCAAAAAGTGTGTGAAGTTTTCTGAATCTCTTTACATCTATCGGTTACAAATGTTCTGGCATATTAAATTGTAGGCAAGTTCTTCCGGCAATTCGTTGGCATTCTCCACGAATATAAAGAAAATTAAGATATCCAGATTATAATAAACACCTTCACGATTTTCTATTATTTAGTTTGTTAAATTACACAATAATATGTACTTATCTGAGCACTTAAACATGCAGCAAACAGTGATTATAACAATAATATTTATTTTACGGACTGTAAGAAGTGTTTACGCAATAGACACGTTTAAATTTTGCGCCTCAAAACGATATGTGTTGGAAACGCTATTTTTTCCATATTGGTAATACTATAACGAATCAACCGATGAAAACATTTGGTCCTCCTGTGAAACTATGATAGATAACATTTTCCGATTTCGATAGTTCTAATGTAGCGTTTCAAGGTAAGAACTTAGAGGTTTTCTGGTCTATGTTTTAATTTTTCGTATTTTTTGCTTTTTCTGTATTTAAAGACTTTTTACCAATATTCATAATAGAAAGAGTTTAGATTGTATCGCTTCATTTTTGAACATGTGCTGAAGTGTATTCAAAACTCAACTATTTCTTGATATAACAGTCATGGTTAGCTATAGGCAGGGGTATTTATCTTTCCGCTGCTAAATTACAGTAATTAGGGATCAAATTAAGTTTATTACTCGACCTCTAGAAACTGGTAGAGTAAAATGTCAGTAAGCTCGTTAAATTTCATTTGCATATGGATATAATATGAAAAACAACATATTTTCATATATACGAAGAATCTAACTTCAAACGAAATCAGACTTTCACACATCAGAGTCAATGTCGATTGTGTCCTGCCAGGTACGGACAGCGCTGTCCGTACCTGGCAGGACACAATCGACATTGACTCTGATGTGTGAAAGTCTGATTTCGTTTGAAGTTAGATTCTTCGTATATTTTAGGTTACACGCTTTTCGTGTAAGTGCTGCACCCTAGTGGTCATTGGCTTACTGTGTAAGCCTACTCTTGCAGTGTTCTGTATGCTGTGCATGGACCTGTGGAGGACGCTGGGCATCTATACACTTGTTGTATAGATGTCGTTGTAGTCATGTCATTCTCATATTTTCATATATATGTATTTTCAATATATCAACGTCGCAACATTTTTCATTTTTCGTAGTACCTAAAAGGGCTTGTTTAATTTAGAAGTAACAGTATTAATATGCCTATGGTCTATCATTAATCCCAAAAACTATTTATTAGAAGTGAGGTATTTGTTCTATAATCGGCAAATAGTACTAACTGGGTTTTTTGGATATTAAGAACAAGTTTATATTTAGAGAGCTAAATAATTAAATGATGTAATGTACCTATTATATTATCTATCAATTTGCTGTGATTCTGACTAGTCACAATGAATGTAGTATCATCTGCATAGAGTGTGACAATACCACGAACAAACGCAGGGAGATCATTTATGTATAACAACAATAGGAGAGGCCCTAAAGTTGATTCTGGTGGAACTTCCACATTAATAAAGAATAAATACGGGACACCACCTTGAAGTAAGGTGTTATAAACGGTTTCGAGGTGAATATAAATTCGAAAATATGAGGATAGGGGTTTAATGGGTGGCATATCAAGTATTCTTTTCTTAAGGTACACAATTAATTTTTCTAATTCACAAAAGGAAAAAAAAAAGAAATAGCATATTTGACGTTCAAAATAATGCTTATGGTGTGTCAAAGTACCTAGTTAGCAAAGTTCGTATAAAACTGAATTGACATAACTACAATATCTCGACAACATTTATCGTTATATTTATTATTTTCTCGCTTTAAGCCATCTCAATCAGTGACAAATGCATTTTAAGAACTTGGCCATAAAATACACATTTGCACTATTTAATCTAAACCGACTGAAGAGCAGGCCCTGCGGTAATCAATCAGATGCTCATATAAATACCGGATATTTGGAAATAACCGAAATTATGAGTGAGAACATCTGTTGTAACGTAGGCATACGTTAGCGTAATTTTTAAGTGAAAAAATTGATTATATTTTCTCTCAATAGTCTCTATTTAATAAATATTAACAGCCACGAAAAAAAAACAATTTTGCAAGACTCTAATCACCATATGGAAATACTTTGTTTTGTTTCACAGATTTCTTAACATTCGCGGTTAATATAATATTTGAAGACAGTATTAATATTTTACCCTGTAAAATAAATGTGGTTGTGCACTCTACAATGCTGTTCGTATTATAATTTCGTTAAAATAACCAAATAAATGGATAGGTTCCCGGCCAAACAATTTGCCAGTGTCGCACGATAAACAAAACAAATCAATTGGTTAAGAAGCAACAAACTAAATTAGACTGAAATTATAAGAATACGAACACAATTGCACCTATGCAATAATACAATGCCAAAATACAATTTTAGCTTGCATAGGTATGCTTTGAAGTTAGATCTGAGGACTTTAAAACATTTGCTCTAATAAACTATGCCGCAGTAACTATATCATATACATTGGTGGACATAAAAATAGGTACAAACCAAGGATATGGTTCAACAAGTTATATATGCAATAAATAAACCAAGTTATTGTACTCTCGTAATAGTTTTAATTTTTCTACTACTAAACATAAAATAATCCATAATAAGAAAAACTCCATTAAAGGCTGATATCACAAAACTTAACCGACAACTAAAACAATATTAAAAAACTGTGTGGAGAATAGGGACGCATGCTATAAAGTTTTTTCATTAGGTAATATTAAAAAAACTAGTAACCGAAATTTATTCAGTGATTTGTACGAGTTTAATACTTGGTAACGTGGCCTTTATTGCTAATTATTGCCCTATATCTGTTAGGCAGTGAGTTCACCATACTTTGTCATGTTTCCACTGGTATGGCGTACCAACTCTGCTGGACCGCTTCACACAATCGTTTTAATTTTGATTGTTCTATGTTGTAATGAATCCTTCACACACTTCCATAAGTTTTCAAATGGATTAACATCTGGCGATTGTGTCGGCCAATCTAAAAGTCGTACGTTATGGTCACGCAACCACTTTTGGTAGCACTTGGAAGTCTGTTTAGGGTTAATATCTTGTTGATAAATCCAAATAATCGGCATATTTAATGTTTAATCTGCATATGGAAGCATAATGTTGTTTAGGATGTAAATTTCTTTAGTCATCACGTCTTTAATCCAGTGAATCGGACCTAGCCATACCATGAAAAATATGCCCAAACCATTATGTTTTCGCCAGCGAGGTTTACTATCCGTGTTGTATATTTCGGACAGAATTCTTTATTTGTTGGACGACGAACATAAACCCTGCCATCAGGGATTCTACCAGATTAAATTTGCTTGCATCACTGCAAAATATGTTACCACCTTTTTGTTTTCCATTCGACGTGAGTTTTCGCAATTGCCATTCTTTATGCCATTCAATATTTTTTTGGGTCAACAAGAGAACTTCTCTTGCAGCTCTACAATGAAAAATATTTTCGGCTAATCGTTGTGGTAAGGTACGGATGCTGGCATTACTACTTATTTCTTTTAATATTGTTGTGGACGTTGCAAATAGATCACGTTTTGCTAATCTCGCAATACAGCAGTCAGTGTGCGGTGTTGTTTTTTTTTGGTCATAGTCTTGTCTGTGAATCTTTTTTCGATTCTAGAGCATTTGAAATCATATTTGGGGAACGGTTTAATATGCTTGCTATTTCTCTGGTCGTTTTCCCCTGCCCGCGAATAGTTTTAATAACTTTCCTCTCACACTCTGAACAAAGCGTACTGCGACCCATTTTATCTAGCTTTAACAAGTGATAAAGGCAATATGTGTACAAGTGATAACTAATGGAGGACTTACTTGCCATATCTGATAGCAAATTTTAACTAAAACGCACTTTTCTATTGTTTTTACCAATGTACCTATTTTTTTGGCCACTTCCAGGTATATGAAGGCATTGTTTTCCAGCGATATTTACATTACCTTTAGTATATACCTTCCAATGTATTTGTGGACACTTACCAAGGGATGTCGCATGATATTAATGACAAGCAACAGAGTTATACGGCTAACACTAAAGTAATTTGCCTTGTACCTATTTTTATGTCCACCATTGTACATGACGCTCCTCGTGTCCTTCTCTATTAAGTTATAAACAAATATATTATACGTTGGACGCGTCAATTTCAATAACAACATTGCCCCTGGTAACTTCCTGACCCTGCCACCCTACGTATCTGGTAATTGAATAAACATAATATAGTGATATCCGTTACTTAAAAGGATATTTAACAGTTTTTAAATTACAACTACTTAGTACACAGGCACCTCATAATTCATCGTCGCATTTTTTTAATAATGCTTTCACACAAAGCGTTTGATAAACACAGAACAGAAAACATCAAATCAAATTGTTGCGTACGAAGCTTATCGCCTAAAAGTCGTTTAATATTTTAATAGACTCGATTTATGTATTTTCATTTACATTGTGCGTTCGCTTTCTAGACACGCTGGAATCATGTTAAGGAGATCCAAAGTCTGCTTATTGTATTCTATTGGCTTTTCTTAGAAAGCTAATTAAAATTTTATTGAAGGTTTGTTTTAAGAAATCGTTAAATTGTAGTGTTTATCGTCAGGCATTGCAGATCTATTATCTTTCCATTCTGGTATTTCCTGCATGACAATATCAATCGGTTTTGTTTTTTAAAGTACATACATATGTAATGAAAACAACTCTGTCGATGTTTACATATCGATATAGTTACGAAATCATATTCCAATTACATAATTAACAGATGTGTGTAAATATATGTGAACTAGTTTATATTGAAATAATCTAAAAGGTTATAATTGGAAAAAATAATATGACCTATTGTAAGCTGATTCACTGTTTAAGTCTAAGAAACTAGTAATGTAATATATCGTTTGTAATATTTAATATTATCTCCTCTTCGGTTAACTCGTACTTGTAGTTCGTGCATATGATCATTTTGCAATATACTTGCAAGTCTACATGCCATATATCTTACCCGAGATTATCCCTTAGATAATATAAACCTTCCCACGCAACATATATTACTGTCGCTCTATAAGGCAAGCATATTCACATTCCATTTTGTGAAGGTATACTTGTGTTAAAAATCGTCTATACAACAATGAACCGAGGTATACAGGGCGTGATAATATGATGGGCATTAACTGAACTCAAGGAAGTCCTTTCACTTTGTGTTTTTTTTTTACTTACTCTATTATTAACCTCATTCTGTTATGTTTTCCGATTGAAATTTTACGGTACATGTATGCCTTTACTTTGTTAAACGTTGAGATTTATACGTGATGGTGAAATGCTATCATTTCACTATCAAGTATAATGTATATTAAGGCTATCTTTAATGTGCAGTATCGATCTATTTTAATCGTTAAGATTTATATTTCTTAGAAAACCCTATAATGGTCTTATGCATTTCTCAAAAAGTAGTTGATGCTAACAACCTGAATTATTACAGCTTATTCAATATTGTTACCTGTTACCTACATACAAAAAAGGTGATCGCAACAAATTGGAGAATTATAGACCTATTAGCCAATTAACAACATTTGCAAAAATCTTTGAGTCTGTGGGTGCTGAACAAGTTTTTTTCGTTCTTCCAAAAACATAACCTCATAAATAAAAATCAGCACGGTTTCGTTACTGGGAAAAGCACTAACACAGCCTTGTTCGAATATACCAATTGGATATTATCTAATTTGAAAAAAAATAACTTAGTTTGCTGTCTCTTTTTAGATCTTACTAAAGCATTTGACACATGCAATATTACTTGAAAAACTACAGTGTTATGGGGTGAGAGGTGTTCCGTTCGACTGGTTCAAATCTTATCTAACTAATAGGCGACAGACAGTTCAATTAAACAGTGCTGCCCGAGTAGCATATTCCAATACGCTCACTGTAGGTATTGGTGTTCCTCAAGGTAGCGTACTGGGGCCACTTTTATTTTTAATTTTTATGAATGACATTTTTGTAAACGTCTCGTGTTACAATCAAAAAATTATTAATTATGCAGACAACACAAACTTGCTGTTTGCTGCTTCTGATTTTCCGTCTTTAGAACAAACTGGAACTGACTTATATCGCTCCGTAAACAATGGTTTATAGAAAATAAGTTATAAGTAAATGAAAACAAAACATATTTAAGACAAATGAAAGTACAAGCAGACCTATTTATATTTTTCTAGACAGCACTAACATAAAATGAACAAAATATTGTCGTTTTCTGGGGGTCAGTATAGACGATACACTTAGATGGAATAACCACCTAGAACATGTGTGTAGTAGGCTCAGTGGTGCTTGCTTCGCACTAAAAATATTAAGTACAGTCTGTAATTAGGTAACTTTGAAGGCAGTATACCACTCATACTGTGTTTCAATAATCCGTTATGGTATTCTGCTCTGGGGGTGTTGCTCAGAAGCTGCGCGTGTATTTGTTTTACAAAAACGGGCGATGCCTGCACTACTGGGTCTGAGTTTTAGCGCATCACTTTGATCTCTTTTCAAATCTTTCGGTTTTTTAACGTCGTAGGGTATTTATATACACGAATGTCTTTTATTTAACTTTAAAAAAAAAAACTTCATTTAGAGATAACGAAAAAATGCATACCCACACAACTAGACATAAAATAAATTACAACGTTCTCAGACGCCATTTAACTAAATTCACCAAAGGTATACTTTTATAATAGTTTTCGCTTTTTTAACAGATTACCATTAGATATAAAATTAGAGAATAACTTTGTTAGGTTTAAACGAATGACATATTCCTACAGATGTAACATTGAACCCTATAGTATTTCTGAATTTCTTGAATACAATTAATTGGCACTCTATAATTTGAATGTACTTGTTTTGTTGCTTTTGTATTGACGGCATTTCTACTTATGTATTATAGTGGAAATAAATACTATATTATTATTATTATTATTCCTTAATTTAACTTCTCGCGAATCTACAATCACGATAACAAAATTTCTGGTAGATCTAGAAAATGTTGAAATATTTTAAATAATTCACTTTCGATTTTTTTTTCTTGCCCTAAATTACTATTGTGCCTCAGTAAATAAAAGATAATGCTGAACAATTACTTGAAAACTGCATTCCAATTGTTGTTCTTGTGAAAACCAGACATAAACGTGAAAAATCTATATTTATGTAAAAATTAGTAGAATTCTACATAAAATCTTAAAAAAAAACTATAGCCTTGAGCCTTCTAATTTATGCAGTGTAAAAATGCAAGGAAAATGTCTTCATAGTAATTTTTATTTTATATTTCTTTTCAGCATAAAAGTCAGAGACGTAATTTTATGTTTAACTGCAAATATGACAGTGAAACAGAACTGCTTTTATATGTACTTACATATGTATGTATTTCGCAGAAACAGTTATAATAAAAGATGCAACAGACATACACAAATACGTTTATTACACATCATAATGCACTTGTATTCCATTTGTACACTAATGTCCACGGAAATTTGACCAAGGAAATGTTTAAAAAATCAAAAAATAAAAGGTAATTACTTAATATTAAAAAAAATTATTACTCTAGTTAGAGGATGAGAACTATCACAATTTCACGAAAATTGTATTTTTCAATTCAACTTTTGCGTTGAATTACGATCAATCGTCTTAGTGTGTCGCCTGGGATATTGTTCTATTTCTTGTTGCAAATCATTCCAGCCTTGTTCCTTTAAAGTAAGACCAATAATTCACGCTTTTTTGTTCAGCTTATCGCAAAACAGCTCAATGCACTTAGGACTCTGTGGTGCATATGTCATTTATTGTGAAATATTCGCTACATTTTGGTTGTTCAAATACTTTTTGCATATTCGAACTGTATGCTTTGGATTGCTGTCATGCATAAAGATAAAATCACGCCGATTAATCGCGGCCTAGAGGGAATGGTATGAGCTTCTATTATTTTTCGGTAGTGCTCTCACCGCATTATTCCTTTGATTCGGTGCGAGTATTTACCAAAAGCAACCATAAAAACTGTAGCTGAACCACCACCGTGTCTTATCATTGTTGATAAATATATTGAAATTAAATGGACCTATAATTTTTTTAAGTTACACATATAAACTCGTTAGATTAAGGTATTTTTAAAATTTTCTCTTGGGCAAAACTTCCGTGGGCGCTACTGTACGTACTAATTTCATTAAAGTTTGACATTTATATAGATTTCCATGAACTAACACATCCAGTTCAAAAATAAACTACTTTTTCTTTAATTGTCCATATTAAGCGGTGGCAGCTTTTGTCTGTCGAACAAAACCCTAACCGGTGCATTGACCTAAACGCACCAAAATCGAGATAATTCCCTGATACGTATACGGAGCTTAAATAAGATAAATGCCACAATTTATCGTTGGCAATTGAGAAATATACGAGCAGAAATTCTTCTCCTTAATCGACGGTTACGATAAATCTATTATATGATTAACGAAATCGCGTAGGTGACGCAGTTTTTTTTTCAAGGGAGCTATTAAATTATGTCGCGAGACAATAGCAACATATCTCGCAGTATGTGACCGTCATCGTACTTTGAACTTATATACCCATGGTATTTTATGGCAGTAAAATTGTGGTCGCATTTCAGGTATTAATTCGCGGAAATGGTGATGGAAACTGCCCGAAATTACTGCCGTTAGGATTATATAACGTTATAAAACTTTCACACATTACTAATTTATGAGCCTGGTGTTAAACGAATTTCACAAGTAGTATATCTACATATGTATGTACGTGTGAAAGTGAGATGGGAAAATTAGTTTTATGTGTGGAAGGAGTTGCCCTTTTGCCTAAGTAATAAAAAAAATATATTGGGAGAAGCTTGAAACGTCGGTGAAATTATATTTTTAATTAAATACTGCGTCAACAATTCATTTCATCAACACGAATTGCAATATTTAAATTCATTGAGATACACAAATCACTCAGCAGTAATTGCACTCACTACACCGAATGGATTATTTTCGTTTCGGGAAATTGCTGTTATTGAAAGTTATGAGACTAGACTGAAGGTTCTCAAAACTAAGAAGGTGTGAAAATAGGATTCTAACTTACATTTATGTTGGTTAAACTTTTACGATAGGACTAAGTGATATTTCTATTTGGACAGTACTTACAGCATTATACCACACTTTTCAACGTATTGTTTATATTAAATTTAACCATAATTTAATGAATATGTATAGAATAGAAAGTTAAAATCAATAGGTTTATTATTTGCGTAGAATATTTGATTATTAGAACTAATATTTTTATATTTTGCTTTAGATATGTATTTTATTATAAACATGAAAATGCATACGCACACAGCATAGGTACCTTCTGGAATATGTCAGAGTTGTAGTATTCTAACCAGCGGATGTAACAGATTGGTTTCCTAAAAATGACTTCTTTATTAACACCATGAATATTATACTACTAAACGAAAACACTGTTTAAAAATATTTTATTATTTCAATTTTCCGGCAAAGATTAAATGCAGTTTATTACTTATTTGGTAAAGATTAAAGGGGCCATACTATGCTGCAAAGTAAGAAGGTGCTTTTGTGCACGTTCCTTGACATAGAGGGAGCATTTGATAACACTTCCGCAGCAGCAATCTCCAAAGCATCGAGAAATTCAGGGATTGATAAAACGAGCTGTAAGTGGAAATACTTCATGCTTAAAGGGAGATTAGTTTGACCATCATGGGAGAAACACTGGTGGCTAGAGTTGGAAGAGGATGTCCGCAGGGTGGGGTTGTCCCTTCTGCTGTGGAATCTGGTAGTGGACGAGCTATTAGTAAGACTGGACAATGAAGGGCATAAAACTTTGGGATACACACATGATATTGTCATTTTGACCCAGAGTAAATTCAACAACGTAGTGCGGGGGAAAAACAGAACCCTGTACAAGAATGGATCGAGGAGCATGGCCTAAATATTGTTGCCTTCAAAACGACCACTATAGCATTCACAAGAAGGAGGAAGTTAGATAGTATAGGACCGCTAAAACTCCGGAGTGAAAAAATAAAGTTTTATAAGGAATTGAATTGACTTCAAGCTTACCTGGAATCGACAACTTCAAAGAATTAAAACCAGTGCCGAGTCAACACTCATGTTGGCTAGAAGAGCCCATGGAAGAATGTGGGAGTTAAGACCAAATATGATGTATTGGACATATATCACGGAGGTCAGACCAATAATCACTTATGCATCTCTGGTATGGTGGACAAATATGCAGCAGAAAACTGCTATAACTGAGCTCAGCAAGATACAAAAGCTTGCGTGTTTAAGAATAGCAGGAGCAATGAGGGCTACTACAGCAGCAATGGAATGCCTCCTAGAATACTTCCCTCTTTTCCATTTGGTGATAGTGAAGAAGACAAGAATTAGGCATCTCAGACTGCAAGAATTACCAAGTGACAGATATGCAGGATTGGGACACAATAATCTTTTAGAAATGAAATCAGACGACATGATTTCGACGTATATATTTAACAGAAGTTTCAAATTCGTATCGATTAAGCTGGAATCAACCTAACTACAGAGACACGCTCAGTGGGTTGATTTGGTTTACTGACAGCTAAAATATAGATGCAATACAAATCCGCCTGTTTTTACAAGCCCTCTGATTGATTTCTGTTGCACAGTGCAATATTGCCTACGCTTCTGCTTGAAAAAACCGTGGCATATTTCTTACCTTACTGTTATAATCTAGCTCCAGTTTCGTTCCCGATTTTTGACCCGTCAGTAAAACAAATCAATCCAACTACAGAGACACGCTCGGTGGAGTAATTTAGTTTACTGCGCTTCAAAATTTTGCACCAACACCAATGAAATACTGCCAAAACCAAGTTAATCACAAAGACTAGCTACACTAGAAACTACCGACATTATTATAGAAATCGTTGTACTATCTATACCGCAAAGAATCCGTTAATTCTGATGTAAGCATTGTAATCCATCAGTCGTTACCAAAGTCAATATAAAGCACCACGCGCACTGGATCGATTAGGTCAAAAAAAAGCAATCGAAAGTTTTTGTCGTACATAAAATTGAATGAAGGATGGGACATTGGTTGGATCAGATCAAAAAGTTCCGAATCAGTGCCGTATAGTTTATTTAATTTCATGTTTTAGTGCACGTGATGTCTAAAAGTGAGACTTTTCGAGAACTTTGGGTGTTTGCATTTGGAGTGGCGGCATATTATTAAAACTTCTTCACCGGAAAATGAAAATAGTGAAAGTTGAAGTAAAAATTAAAGATAATTTACCCAACTGATATTGGGAATAAAATGTGTATCTCTAAATTTTAACCCAAAATAAGTGAAACGTATTACATATGATTGAACCTGTTTTTATTTTTAATAAACCTGAATTGTAAGTCGAAATTGGTGTTTAAATTAAATTGTTAGGGTCTCTGGAGTTGATCGTATTCCAACGGAAATATTAAAATGATTACGTTTACTTCTAAATCTGTATAACCGATGTTTGAATTTCCTCCAAAAATCAAAAATAATAGAAAATATAGCGGCTGGAGCTTATCAGTAAGGAAAAAGGTTCATATAGATCTTTTGGTATACTGGATACGACCAGGAAAATAATGAAGCGGCTACTTAAGATACGACTTTTAATTAATGGAGAGCATTCAGGTGGATTCGCCATAAAACAATTTCAGAGGAGTCATTCAACCATTATGCCGTACAAGTTGGTATCTTCAAAGCCGAACAACAGAAAGCAGACACAGTAGTGTATTCTTAAACTGGTTCTAATTAATATCCAAAACCATTAAGGAGATTACCAAAATTCACCGGAAAATCCAGTAAATTTCAATAATTCTTGTTTACAACAAAAAACGTCTAAGGAGTACTGTTAGTTACATCAATCAGTTAGAAATACTTTAAACAGGTTAGATATTATGGAATGTAAATGCATAAAGGGTGATCTAAAAAAAAGCGAATTGTTTGCTTTTGATAGGAATTGTTTGCTTTGAGATAGGAAGCTACGACTTCATACTTGCATGTAGCTGCTAATTCTGAACAACTTTTCTTAATGACAGATTTTTTCTTTTTTGAAAAATGGAGGCACTTTACCCTTAAACGCTTTTCATTTTTAAGTGCTAATTCTGTGTACAGTGGAAGATAATCTACGTTCAAGGGTCTCAAGTTGATTTTAAAAGTTGCTCAAACTTTCTGCACTATTAAAATGTTTAATATTTTCTGTAACAAGAGAAAAATTCAGGCGTGTATTTTTTGACAATGCTGAATGTGAGTACATACATATATTTGGGGCAAATATTTCGTTTATAAATGCCAGTTTAATTTTTTTTTAAAGCCAAGAAAGTGGCTCTATAAGTCAACTTAAAAAACCATTAAATTACATTTATTTTGATACCCTACATCAAATTGCTCATATAGAATGTTTATAAGGTACATATGTATATTTTTGTCAAAACGCAAAACAATTGAATGCATAAAAACGTTATACGTTATTTGAATCCACATATCTGTAACCACATCAAAAAATTAGAGCTAAATATATAAATATGTTCTTAAAACAAAGAAATATTATTTATTTCAAATAAAGGATTTTCTGTGCAAACAGAATTGGGTTGAAATAATGTAATACGTTTAAAAAAGTTGTTTCTATAGTTTAAAGACTTTTTTCATCAGCCTACTAGCATAAACAAAACAGCTCTAAGCAATAGACAAACAAATAATCTTTGGTAAATCTATTTCTAAATGATTTAACCGATGCAATGTTTCTAATTGAATTATCACGTTGCTCGTATTTTTTTTGTTATTATATGAAGTTTGAATACATATAGCCACGTACGTTTTTTTAATACGATTAGTATATTTAATTTCTTTCCCAATAACCATCAAAAGATCACAGAGGTTAAATAATAAATGTTATTATATCACACTTTGACGATACTAAAATGAGTTCTACGATACAAATTTGTTTAAGCAATGGGCTAATGACTTGTTTCTTGTTTATATTAAAAAATTTAAATAATTTTGTCATCTTATTCAGATACTTACACTTATAGCACACGATATCAAGCAAAAGAAGTATTGAAATTCTCCGTATCTGTTCTGCAAGCGAAGTTGGAAAAGCTAGTTATCCAATCCACAACCGTGTAAAAAGTTATGGTTTCTTTATTACGCGTCTTTTTTTGTCATCATAACAGTAAACTGATATATGTATCTAAGACATCTTATAAAATTTTAGATTTAATATATTCGAAAATTAAGTTAGATTTTTAGTCAAAACATCTTTGTGGGCAGGCTAATATCGTGTTAGTAATAAACGTATACGGTGCAAGATAAATATTTGTTTGCACATATGTAAATATACATTAAACAAAATATATTTGCAATAAAATTGCAGCCGAATGCGTGCGCATATAGTAATTTTATGGCTAACTATAAATTACTATTCGTAAAAATTGCATTTGTATATATAGAAAATTAAATAGTAAGGCTATAAAAGTAAGGCTGCTACATCGGTATCTTTATTACTTTCTGTGCGCGAGCGATAATGACTGTCTAATTCTTTTTAAGTTCAATAGCACTATTAAAATGCTGTTCTCTGGGCAATTAGACTAGATGATGAACTGAAATTGAGCAATTTTGCCGGCTCTAGTATGGAAGCACTTTTGTATTAAATAGGGTATAAAAATTAACTGAAGCTACTAAAATTTAACTTGTTTATAATATTCATGTACCGCGTTATGTTAAATGCTGTACTTATTATATAGAAAGCGTATGTTCTCTTTTGTGATCTACAGAATATACAAAAGACGAAAATGTTTTGTCTGATTACAACAGGAAAATAACATACATTTTTAATTACGGTTTTTCTAATGGAAAACTAAATGGTTCAAGTAAGTACCTAATCTTGGAAAATTGGCGAACAATGTATAATATTATGCTATTGAACTTCACAAAATCTATGCTGTTTAATACAATCTAGATTATAGAAATTATTATTAATTAAATTAATATTAATTAATGTATATAATTAGTTCTATAATACAACCTCTTTAATACGTATTATCATTTGAAAATGTTTGGCGATATAAAAACGTATTAAAGCAAGCACATCACCTCAAACTAAGCTCTTCAATTTTACTGTTGATGCTCTGCTATGGAAACGTTCGTCTAGTGTTGTAGAATTTCTGGTAAAATGTTTGAAAGTATGAAGTGTAATCAGTGCCACAAAACTGTGGCGCTGATTACTCAGTATTAGAGCAAGGTTTTTGAAGTAACATCTGGTACCTATGTCTAATTAGAAATCTCAATAGTTGTCTTGCCTGTGTGACACGAATATTATCATTAAAGGACAGTTTTCAACAGTTTTATAATAATTTATATTAGCGATTTTATATTAAATGCCTATAATACTGGATATTAGTTTTTGTTTTGTTATGACTAAACTCCGTCTTGCACAATTGTCTCTACCTTTATATAATAATAACCTACTATTTATACAAAGAAAACCAATGTTATTTACATATCTGATATCGTTGATATGAAGGATGTTAATATGCAAAACACTCTTAACTCCTAGCAAAAATGTTCAATGCTGTTTCTTAAATATAAATATGTATAATGTAATATCTATTCTAATCATACGTTTACAGTATAATTAATATGTACCTAATAGCATTTACATAATAGTGGAATGCTTAAATATTTAAAACTGAAAAAAAAATATTTAAAGTGTTAATGAATTAATTCAGCATTCCAGACGCACCACATTTTCAAAAAATACAAATCAATTTATTAACTCATAAATCAACTATTTAACAAAATTTTAAATCTTACTCACACTTATAATCAATCACAAATATAAAGTTGTACTGGTGTTGATGATACACTTGATATTACATTTTACTGTACTATTAATAATAACAATTTTATTTGAAATATGGCATCAAGGCATATATGAAAATAACGTCCGTAAATACATGAAAAACTAATAATAAATGAATGGTGGTATATGCTAATAGCTATGTGTGTTACAGTAATCCTCGAACGAATAACAACAATTGATATAAATATTTTTTTACATTAAAACGAAAAGATTTGTAACTAATTATTGACCTTACGTTATTTGGTACGGTATTGTAAAGTTTACATGCCAAAAAGCTTAACTTTTTCTGAAAAAGGGTAAGGTTTTATGTCGTGGTGGTAAGAGGTAACCCATATTACTCAAACTGTAAAGACAATTCCGCGGACTATCAGCAGAAAATTCCCGTGTACACTTACATTCGCGCGGAAAAGTAAGTTTATTGCTATAGAAATAAAAAACATTCGAGGAAAAAGTAACTTATTAGGTTCATATGGGGAAATGACTGAACTACAAACATGATTGAAAATAATAACATTACCTAATTTATTAGATAAAACGCAGAAATAACAATACAGGATATGATACACTCCTACTACATTATTTAAATTAAAGGCGGAAAATAAGTTTATTCTTTGATGTGGATAAATAAATCGTGCATTATGTCGTAGTTCAAATTATCATTTCAGTATTAGCTTATCATTTGAGTGTTAGACACGTGTAAAACATCTGTGCTACGAAAAAAGAACATTGTGCAACACGATGTGCCGAAAAGGAGAGAATTGACTATTTACACGGAGAATGAGAGGCGGAACATATTCCTCCATTGCTGCAGATTAAAATATCACTGCACCTGGTGTACAAAAATAATAAATAAAATTCAACAAACTGGAACAGCTATAAACAGTGGTCGGACTGGCCGTCCAAGGAACACAACGGCAAGAGATGATCGCAGCATTTTGTTGGAAATTAAAAAAAAATCCATGGATAACAGCAAAACAGCTTAAGGAAAGATTAAATTTGCCTATAGGATTAACACAAATAAAAAAAACGCATCAATTATAGAAACTTTCATAGTAAAGTAGCAAAGAAGAGGTCCATATCATTAAGAAATGCAAAGAAACGATGGGCATTTGTAATTCTACACGCAAATAAGGACCCAGCATTTTGGGAGACAGTCATTTTTAGTGACGAATCGAAATTTGAATTACGGTCACAAAAGTGACGAAAATTGGTATGGCGACAACCCGGCCAAGTGCTGAAAAAGAATTTCGTTAAAAGTACTGTGAAACATGGTGGAGGCGCCGTCCTAGTATGGGGATGTTTTAGTGCACGAGGGGTGGGAAATTTAGTATTTCTTGATGGAATTTTAAATGCAAACCGTTATGTCAACATTCTTGAAGAAAATTTGTTTGAATCTGCTGAGAAAGTGGGTCTAGTAGAAACGTTTGTGTTCCAGCACGACAATGATCCCAAACACACAGCGAGGGTAACAAAGAATTTTCTTCAAGAACGTAGGATTAATGTGTTGGACTGGCCACCGCAAAGTCCGGACATGAATCCAATTGAACATTTATGGGACGAATTAGACAGAAGAATTCCAGAAGACGAAAAACAAAATAAAAACACTTTTAAGACTGCCCTTTTACGAGAATGGAATAACATCCCTCTGGATACTATAAACTATTTATTGTTATTTTTGAGTTCTTGTTTATTTTTTTCTGAATTAAACTTACTTTCCGCCTTTAATTTAAATAATGTGGTAGGGGTATATCATATCCTATATTGTTATTTTTGCGTTTTATCTAATAAATTAATGTTATGTATGTATGTACGAACCATGCTACTTGGAAAATATAAACATCTTAAAAGGTTAACATTTTTTTAAATTGAAATATCTCCTACAAGATTGACGCCTTGGAGGATTAAATGCAATTCTCAAGACAATCGTTATATATGTATCGGTATAGTAATGCATTATGTTTGTTCTTCGTGTTTCGTTTTCTGTATGTTTTAATAATTTTAAAATGTTATAGCATTAAGCATTTGAAAAGGGTTGCTGAGTCGACCGAAACGTCATATTTTAATTCAATTTTATAACAGCCATACTTACAAATAACATCTTCAAAAATTTATTCTTAAGACAGTAAGTTCTGTAATAAAAAAATATTCGATAGTTACCAATGCCACAACTCCAATGAATAACACCAAAGATCATCCTGGAGTAAAAATTAGAATAGTAATGAACGTTCTTCTAAGCTACAAGATCTTTTAATATTATTGAGAACGAAACACACACCAGCTAAATCTCCACAGAGATGATTAATATGAGAACCCCAATGGAGGTTCTCTTCAATGGTTATGCTGACTAATTTAGAGTTTTGAACAAACGGGGCAACTTTATTGTATAAGTTAATGCTATGTACTTGATATTTGTTTTTATTCTGGAACAAATGCATCTAGTTTTATTAGTATTTATAATTAAACTATTTTGGGATAGCCATTGACACAAGGGATTATAAACTATACATTGCAATCGCGAAAAACGTGGTAAATGTTATTTGACTCCAGAGTGAAGGTTAAATCATCTGATATAAAATCGTACTAGTTTTCAATTTAACAATTAAGAAATTAAATCAATATACAAGATGCCCTACTTAAAATAACAAAGTGAGAAAGCATATACCGATTTTTTGGGCACCCCTGTACAGATGAAAATATTTTTGAGTTATACAAAAATCTATTCTGTGAAACTTGTACCGGAAATACGTTTGTCTGAGATTGAAAATAAAGTGGCAATAAAAAAATCCTCGGTTTGTAAAGACGATATAAAATATTCATTCTTTTTTTTGAAAAAAGTTTTCAAATTGTTTTAAGGAGGATAAAATAAGCTTTTATGAATATCTGACGCAAGACTCCGCAAGAGTAAATTTATTGTGTTAAAATGTTCAGAATAATGTCTAATTTTAGTGTAAAGAGTATCGAAATTGCGAATCTTCTTATCGCTAGAGTAATATGCTTGTATATATACTTTGAAATTTTCCGACAAATAATTAAAAGAAAACCCTAGTTGATTGAAGTAATTTGATAACTACAGAGTAGAGAAACTGAAAGACTTCACTGCTTTTGATACATATAACGTTTAAAAAATTACAAAGAGTGATGGATAGAGTTGAGTATGGATATAAGCATAGCATAGTGAAAATGATGGCCTAGATTTTAATACAATCATAGTTTCTTGAGAGCGGGTGAATTTATGTATACTATAATTTATTTAATCTATCCAGCGTGTACGGTGTATTTAATCTTGTTGTAGAATGAATTTATTTTCTTTTTGCTTGTGCTTGTAAGATCTGCTATCACAAAATATAATTGCTACTAGTGTTTAGTAAATAAAGCAAACATTGCTGCTTAAAAGTCTGACCAGCAAGTAATACATATATTGAATTATATATTTATAAATAAACAGTGAGCGACAGTCTTTTGATATTTTGACGTGTTTGTTTCAGTAATTATACGTTTAATCACTCGTAGACAATTTATTACAAATACGGTTGATACCACTTTACACGTGCGACTAAAAGTAAACAATAGAGTTACATGCGAATTTATTTATATTAAAATGTGACATTTTATAGACTAGAAGGCTACTATAATTTTTTTTCATTCTTATGTAAAGAGGGAATGCCAGCAAAAATAAACAATTTAAAACATTTCCAAAAAAAGCATAGACTTACGTTGCTATTTTACACCATTAAAGGCGTTAAGATTCGTCACTTTCTACTAACCTCACAAAAGAATCGGTAAATTATGTGCGTAAAGCGAGGATAACGTCAGTAATTGTGAAAATAAGCAGAACGCGTTCGGATTTATTGCACCGTTCGCGGATTCTATCTTCGTACGCGCTCACTCGTAACTTGCGTGGCCGTGTGATTTTGACTGCATCCGCACGGACTTCGCAATCGACTGTCTGGTGCTGTGAAAATGCTAGGTGACTGGTCGGAAATATTGTCCTTCGCCTATCAGGAGCAGAAGAACTCGGCACAATCTGAAATTGCGTGTGCGTGCTCTATGTCATCCGTGTTACAGATGTGCGCGTTGCGGTAGACGCACCCGTGCACGGGGAACGCTAATCGAGAATCTAGAAAGATTGAAAGTATTCCAGGAAGACTCGAATTGAATTTGGCGAACTTCGTACGTGCAAATAAAAAGCTATGATAAGTGAAATTTTATAGACTTTGATTGGGTAATTAATGGCAATAATATCCACTTGGTGATATAAATTCAGCACTGGATTATTTTTACTGCCATCTTAAAGTATTTCAATCCAATGTTCCTAGAAAGAAAACTAATACTGACTAATTTCCTATTTGGTCTGCCTTTGGAATAAAGCGAAACATCCAAACAAAAGACTACTATCGTAAGAAATGGGTACCGTCATTTCGGGTGACATGATAACACTTTTGACATATTTTCAACCGTAGAATTTTACATAACTGAGTGACGAACAAATAAAATATTGGAAAATCGATCTATGGGCTCAAGGTATCTATCCTCAAAAGAAAGAGTACCAGTGGCAGCCCATCCCCGAGAAAAAAATATTAACCCCACGGTTTCAAGCCACCCGCAATTCGGGTAACTTGAAACTAGTCTTCAAATCACGTTTAATCGCCACTTAAATCTTCATAAAGCCTGTTTTGAAACAAAAAAAAACATTTTTAAAAAAGGAATAATGTATTATACATGACAAACAGTAAAAAAATATAAAAATTCTCATTAATAAGAGTATTTAAATTTTAATAATATTGTATTTTTCAGAAGCTTTTCTATATTTCAAGCGACCCCTAATTTCTCTTAACGCACTTTCCAAAGTCTCTGCAGAGTAATCTGCGTATTTCCGACAGCCAGGTGTTCGTTTGTAGTGCGACGGCATGTTTCAAGTCACCCTACAAATGTCACAAAAAAATAAAAGTGGTTGAATTTACCCTTACATGCAAGAATTTTGAGTTTATGTTTGCAGTTATCTGTAGCCCAATAATTGGGGATTGTAAAAAAAAAATATTTCAGCAAACTCAAAAACTATTTTAAATACTGTACAAATGAAAGTATTCAGCCTTAAAAAAAACAACATTTTACTTACCCAAATTTCTGATTTTTTTTTTATCAAACGACAACATTTACTATAACTTTTTGATGACATAGTTATATCACGGATACCTGTAATCACGATACACAGTTTTCTGAGCTTATAATACCACCAACAGAGGGTAGTTCACCAATAAATGAAAAATGTCACTTTTGTATCAAGTCACCCTGGAGTTTCAAATCACCCGAAATGACGGTACATACAAAAGAGGAGCACCACCCATATGAATTTAATAGATTGCGTTCTTTAATTAAACAACAAATATCAACTACGTACTGTCATATGTTGTTGATAATAAATACTCTATTACTGGTACTTATAATATATTTGTATTATGTAGGTATTACATGTTAGCAGCCATTAACTCTGGTTACATACTACTCGCTGAAATTAGTTACATATCTACACCACAACAACTTATTACATCTCTCTTTTTTTTTTAACTTTAATTAACATATAAATTCTACTTCTGTACCTTCTTCTACTGTTTCTATCTTTTTCGTTCAGCACATCTTCGCATAATGGTTCTTCCTTTTGCATTTATCGCATAACTTTCTGGACATATTCTAGGTTCATGCTTTATTCCACATTTTTTACATGTAAATTTATGTTCTTTTTCCACTTTCTTTTCATTTCTTTTATCTCTGATTTCATCTACTGTTTTTGTTTGCACTATCTTTATCTGCGCTTTCATTAATTTGTTTTCTCTGTATATTTCGATAACTTTTTCTAAATTACATTCTTTTAACAGCAATATCTTTTCTTGCACTTGTTTATCTGTCATTCCTAGTACTAACCTGTCTCTTATTAGTTCTTCCTTTATATTTTTAGCTTCTTCAAATTCACAACTTCCAGCTAATTTTTTTAATTCTTCTATATAATGCCCATAGGATTCACCTTCTAGTTGATTTCTTGAGAAAAATTTATAACTTTCATATATTAATTTTTTCCTCGGATTAACATACTTTTCAAATTCTTGCACTACTTTTTTATAGTTCGTCTTTTCTTCAGCGGATACTTTGACGTTATTAAATATTTCAATTCCTTATTCCCCAATACAATATAATAGTATTGCTATTTTTATCTCATTTCGTTTTTGTCTGTTGCCACCAAATGTATTTCCAGGGCCTGCTTAAATTTTCTAAAATTTTTGCTGATGTTCTCTTCAAACACCATTTGTTGCGGTATTCTGGACTCCATTTTGTTTCTATCCTATTACATTATTTCTTTTTCTTGCTACTACTTAATACTCATCTGTACCCACTTTTATTTATTTATTATTACTTTTATCACTTGTTTCGCAGCTCCATGTCATATGTGTTTGGTAATAAATACTCTATTACTGGTAATTATAATATATTTGTATTATGTAGGTATTACATGTTAGCAGCCATTAACGCTGGTCACATACTACTCACTGAAGTTCGGTCTTGCTAACAGGCGAAATAATTTTTCCACTAGAAGCCACTTGAAATTCTGATAGGCGCTCACAAAACGGAAGAACCTACTAAAATTAGAAAAATAAAGTAAATACATAATACATATATAGGTTTCTGTTCAATGATTGGATAAATGTTTAGGTAAATGTAATAAATACGAATCTTTTTTTCAACGTTTATTATGTCAACCACATTGAACAATCACTACAATAAACACTAAACACTACAACATAAAAAATACTTTTAAGTTAAAAAAAATGTAATAAGTATAACAAATTCTTCTATCTTGAATTTACATTTTTTGTTATGTTATGTCAAAATCGGGATCGAGGTCTAGATCAGTGCGTGCTTTGTATGTTGACATACTTTTAATTTCATTCAAGACTTCTCCAGGTATCTCGCAATTAAAGCAACATTTAACTACTTTTAGATCTGCGACCAACCAATCTTTCAGAATGGAATTTTCAACCAGGCATTTCTGAACTTTTGTTCATACTGGCACTTGGGCTTCTCCTTAGGCGGCATGACCACAGTATCCTGCAAACCATGCAAAAATGCGTTTTAACTTTTATTGAAATAACAAATTACTAATTCAAAACAAATGTCGATCAAGACCTTCTAATCTGCCTACAATTATTGTGGTACTACCAATAATTTCAATAAGGTTCACAATCACCATTAACTTCAGAAATAAATTCACAAGTTTGTATACAAATATAATGAAACCACTCATGCAAATGGGATCTGGCGTAAATGACGCAAGCAAGTACCCAAAAGAAATGTTTGGTCGCCCTTTTATAACCTGTTTATAACTTCGGGGCATCAATTTTGATGAGTAAATCCCCAAGTTACGATTAAAAATCATCTAAAGTTTTTTCTACTACTTGCCCACAGAGGGCAGCAAAACATGCTGCAGATTACTGCAGATTTACTATACTACAGATTAAAATCTGAAAATTTGCAGATCACGGTTTGAACATGAAGCTGAAAATTAGCTGTTTTCATTTTTTCTTGTGCCTCCTGCAAGACAATATTGGTAGAACACGCGAAAACTACTAAAAAGCTACCAAACCAAATTATTTTCAGAATCTTACACCATCGGCTGATGATATCATATATATATCATATATATATATATATATATATTTTCTACTATCCCACTAGTTTAACAATTTGTCCAGTAGGCGGGGGGCAAAATCTACCAAATCTAGTAGAAATTCTACTAAGTTGGCAAGCCTGCTGAAGTTAGTTACATATCTATACCACATCAACTTATTACACGTACAATGCCTACATAGCACGAGCACAGAGCAATATCAGATCAGATCTCCAATGCTTTGGAGATTTATGGATGCGAAGACCGGTCGAATAAATAAGGATACCAGGAATTCTCTATTATAATGATATTGAACTTGATAACCCTCATACAATAGTAAATTGCTTTGCAAAATTATTTTCAGAATCTTACACCATCGGCTGATGATATCATATACATCCGATAATACGTATGTACCTCCAGCGTTCTCTTCTGGTACGGTTACCGAAGACCGTCTGATGTTGCAACTGTATGATAAGAAGACTGCAGGTGATAACTGTGTTCCATCATTAAATCCTGTCGATCATTTGCTAAACAGCTCACGGTTTTAACAAACTTAAGCATCAAATTAGATGTGTTCCCAGAGCAATGGAAGATATCCATGGTCATACCGATTTTTAAGAAAGGTGTTACTAAACAAATTGTAAACTACCGACCAATATGAATATTGTGTAACTTTGGTAAACCTTACGAAGAAATTCTTTACCACAGCATATATGCCAAGGTTCGTGCTTATATTTCACCTCATATCTAGTCGCTCAACAATCGCAAACTTGGTGACAACTAATCAATACATCAGTGAATCCTTGGATAACCGTGGTCTCCTGAAAAAGCTCAGTGTATTTGTTCTCTCACCAGTTTTCGTTAACTTAATGAAAACTTATCTGCAGAAGAGGATTGCGTATGTTTGCGGTTCGCTTGAGATACTATACATTACTATACATTCTCCAACAAATCTGTCTGTTTTGTCCAGAATTTTCAAATACGTTTGACCATTTAAACTCCCCTCAGTGAATGGGAGTCCTATGAGATGATCACTAAAGACACCAATCCATACATTAAGTTTCTGTGGCCGTTGTGTATATGTTTCCCTTGTCATTTTCAGATTTTGAAAATTTTAATAACTTTTACAGTTAACGTTGCGCTAACGCAACATATTTTTTTTAAAGAGAATCCAGTAATTGGGTTTTGGAACCTTTGGTGTAACAATAACTATCACACTGACAAAGTCAATGCTAGGTTTTTCCACTATCACCAAACAACAATGCACAATCTCTCGACGCGCGTTTCGCTAACCAAGTTAGCATCATCAGGAGATGATTAATAGTGTTTCATCTCCTGATGATGCTAACTTGGTTAGCGAAACGCGCGTCGAGAGATTGTGCATTGTTGTTTGGTGATAGTGGAAAAACCTAGCATTGACTTTGTCAGTGTGATAGTTTAAAGAGAATGTTTATTTTTAGAAAATAGTTTCTAATACTGTAATATAAATAATTTAATACAAAAAAATGTATTAACAGAAATGCTTAGAATAGTAGTAAATGGGTTAAAAATGATAAGAGATCTTACATTCCGAATATACTTTGTGATAATTGCATAACCAGTGGCAATTAGTATACAGTAAATACATGCATATGTACACATAATAATCATTGGTTGTGCTCTTTACTTATACATTCAAATCACATCCAGTCTACAATATCCTGTGCTTCAACCTTAAGGTTTTTATTACCTTCGATCATTTTCCCTTCGAGCAGACTGCAACATTTTGTGTGGTCCGGTAATATTTCCGGCGTTGTTTTAAAATAATTGTAGCTATTATTATCACTCTCGACATGCCATTCGACTTCTTTGCGGGATTACTTCAAATAAAAATAACAACACTTTGAACACTAGCAACCCATTTAATCAGCGCGCATGCCCTCGAGATATTTAAAACTTACTGAAATTAGCATCTCTAGTTACATCTAAAGACCTTTGTTTCGATTTAGGTGTGTACTCACCTCCTTATGCGATTATTAAAATTATCACAGCACATCGTTTTTCGGCCTTGACATATTTCAGAACCTGTGTATGCTAATTCTATGATAACTAAGTAATAGTGATTTTGTATTCTCACACGATTGGTTCATTTCGCATTTTTCGTGAATGTTCACCGATTCTATTTTTATGGAAGCGCCTATTATAAGATACATTTCTGTTTATGACAAATTTTCTAATTAAATTTTATTTTGTTGACATTAAAAAAGACAATTTTGTGACGCAATTATCGGCAGAATGTTAAAATATTGAAAACAGCCCGGTTCGCCTTTAGTAATAAATTATGAAAATTATTCATGTGTCAAGTTAATCAAGTAAATAACAAAATTTAAGGCGTATGTCTCTATCGAATTAATACTTTGTTTTTACCATTATATATTTATAGCAAATGATCGGGTCAATAATTATACACACGTTTTATAAGACCACTGCTTGTGTTCTCTCGAGTAGCGACAGACGTTCTTTATCTTACTTTTAAAATTTAATATACTGCGTATCTAACTACCACTCATAAAAGTTCGGCAATCTTCAAACGAACAAATAGGTAATAAGTATGAATTAATAATTTAACATCTACAATATCTTCTGCTATAAAAATTTTATATAGTTTTATTCAATCCAAGAATACGGTTTACATAGTTTCTAGCAACTTGTTATTTAAAATATATGTGGCTCTTCATCTATGTTTTCACTATATACATGACACTAACCAAACGACAGATGTTACATAAATTATTCAAATTTTAGTTGGTTTAACAATATTACTAGGTTAAATACAGTTGAATGTTTTAGACTGGCCCAACGATACGAGTTCGAGCTGGCAATTTTACATCAATAGCTTGGCCATTTTGCTCAAATTTTGCGATTAGCTTACATCAGCTTTGCTAGAAGTACACCAAAATTACTACAAACTCTGCAATTCTGATTCAAGGCTTGCAATTCAACAAATCAATGCCGTAAAATTTAAAATCGGGGTTTTTACTGATAAAGCCTTTATTTGCTTCTGTATGCACCAGTGGCGGCGTGTGTCATAATATTAAAAAATGGTATTTATTTTGGGACTGTAGGCATTTTATTATAGGTTTTGCTTACGGTTGAATCTTTAAACAGTTTTTCATGTTTGTTTTTTTGTGATACATATTAAAAGCTTCTACTTTTCAGTTATTTGTGTCTGTTTACTTTAAAATACTGTTATTTATATCTTTATTTTGCGAGTCAAGGACTTGATTGTTGCAAATCCCTTATAGTTGATGAACAATAACTACAAATCTCAAGAATCAGTGTGTGATGAGTTGTCGCGCTGTAAATGTTTGTTTCTGTTTTCCTGTATTATGCAGTGGTGTATTTACCGTAAATGCCGCCCTGGGCTACGCAGTGGCGGTTCGTCAGGGGAGGCTACGGAGGCTAAGCCTCCTCTATTATTTTTAATAAAATAAGTAGCGTTTATTATGTATTAAAATAATATTTAAGCACCGGTTATATACTAAAATAAAACAATTTTGTAAAAAAAAATATAATCAATAGTATATTTATTCATTACTTAATTTAAAAATGCAAACAAATTTCCAATAATGCGCGAAATTTTACTGTACGCACTATAATAGCAAGCGAGGAGGCTAGCCACAGATTTGGCTCCGCACCGATGATTAATGCCATGACTGAAAGCAATGCGTCTCCGTAAGTGCACGTGCACTTTATACGGCGAATACGTATGGTTGGAGGCTTGCCGCCGCGGTGAGATCCTACCCGATGGGCATGTTACGTTATCGGTCGTAAAACGTTGCTACGCAACTGCCCATGCGACTCCCAGCTCCCAGTACTAATAACTTAAGAAGCGTTGGGTGAGTTTTGTTAGGTTACGCACACAAATTGGATAAAATGAACGAAATTAGAATTTGTCAAGATATTGTCCACAGGTTGGTAAGAAATTCTTTTAGTTGTTTAAACATAGAGACGAAATTACACATCGTACAAAACATTGAGAAACCACGGCCTAATTTATCTGTAGTATCTAACGACGGCAACCGGAAAATCTGGTTTTAGTTCATTATGGTACACTAAATGTGGTAACTTAACTAGTTCAATTGAACGGGAAAGATTATTTTGTTGACCATGTCTACTTTTTTATAACCAAACCGAAATGTGGTCGAAATTAGGTTGTATAGATTTAAAAAATTTGGTCCGTGGACGGTAAAGTAACGAAAGTGACGCGTTGACAGTTTAATCCAGTTGTTCTCAACGTGGGCGGTAGCGCCCACCAGTGGGCGCTGGGATCTATACAAAATCCAGTAAGTGGGCGCTAGGCGAAAAAAGGTTGAGAACCACTGGTTTAATCCATTGTTCAATTCGGTAAAATGTACTTTCGGTTGTAGTAGCCGACAAAAGATTTTTTTTTCATCATATCAGACACCGTGGCGTGGTCTGGTGGACCAATAAATATTAAAATTTTACGTACATGTATATTATATATATACATAATTTAGAAATACTAACTTGTCAGAGAGAAATATGTTAGCCAATTAAAATTTATATAAAAATTGTCTTTGTTCTCAGCACTTACACTTGCTTTAACTTTGATAATTATCTCAAAATCAAAATTACAGCTTAGATTATGTAAATTACCTATCGTGTTGTTTTGGCCTCCAGCAATATAGTAATGTTATGCTAATTTTTCAAACTAATTTGGAAGTTTACACCACTGCAAGCTAAACCACGAAAAGATTAATTTTTAATCACTAATAATCTCCGGAAGCATAAATATAGCATTTCTTCCAGCCGATGTTTGTGTGTCTTACGAATTGTGTTTGATGCAATGGAAATTAACCGTCTTTATTGTGCTGTCAATCTAAATCACAATGATCATAGTTAATTATATAGTGGTGAATCGGTTTACATATTGCTTAATCAAAAATGAAAGTGAATGTTTCAAATTGGTGGCAATTAACCTTATAAAATTTAATTCATTGTGGATGAATTTAAATCGTGTTTTTGTTTTATAATTATGGTATTATTTTAATAAAATATTATTGCAAGAGAACGTGAGAAAAAAAAGTTGAAATACTTACATACAATGAGCAATAATATAATATTGTGATAATATTTAGAGGCGTCTCACTGCGAACAGCAGCGATCGATATATACTAAATCAATCACCCAAAAAACCTCTCAATGTGGTAGATTACTAGGAAGTTTTTAGCCCATTCGAGTAGCATTGATGCAAAGATCTATGTTTTTTAAAAACGAAAATAAATATTTTAATATTTTTTTTGAAACACGAAAAACTGTATTGCTTACTCTTACCCGCTCGCAAATACATCATTTTGCGTTAATGTAATAAAAAAACCATTTTCAATTGATATTAAGGATAAACTGCTTAATCGATTTTGATACATAGTGTTGCGGCTGTAGTTTTTAGTATTTTTTTTTTAGTCAATGCTTATAAGTTTACTCAGTTCCGGCATACATTCATATAAATCGTTTTTATTAATAAAATTTAACAAGTTGACGTTTAACATTCTCCGAACATTTGAGGATCATGAATTTCGTCAAAACAAAACTGTTGTTGTAAAAGTGTTTTCTAAGAAATTTTACGGAAAGTTTTTTGAATAAATTAAGAATTTGTCAAAAGTCAATAAATCAAAGAAATGTAACTTGTGTATATCTTGAAATCTAACTTCTGCCTGAACGATTAACGTATCTCAAATTTCGTTAAAAATTTGTTTATATTCTTGTATTTCCGATTTATAGGACAATCTATGTCTTTTCTTTGTCAAAATATAAGTAATTATTATTAAATTATTATTAAAACGACGATTATTATTTCTGTATTCTTGTAAAGTTTGAATAAGAGCTAACAAACGATTCCACGCAAAACTGATGTCAGTTATTCTGCAGTATTGAAAATGTAATCGCATAGGTACGTGCGAAATGCGAACGTTTTACGAACGACAACGTATCACAACTTGCCGATCTCATACGATCTCACCGGAGCCAAGCCTCCGTCCCATTCTTTATCGCCGTACAAAGTATACGTGATGGTAGTAATCATCGGCGCGGAGCCGCACTTGCGTCTAGCCTCCTCGCCTGCTTTTATAATATGCGTGCAGTAAAATTTTATGCATTATTGGAAATTTGTTTGCATTTTCAAATGAAGTAATGAATAATAATAATAATAATAATTCATGCCTTTACATCCCCCAACAGCTTTCGCCAATTACAGGGGGCATCGGCCGGCCATGAGTTATTATTACGCCTGCGCCCGTGGAGCGACTTAAGGTGTTTGTCTCTCAGCATTTGCCAAGGAGTGAGGAAAACCACGAAAACCTCACTCTGAGAGCAGGCCCTGGGATTCGAACCCCGGACCCCGTGACTGATAGCCAAGCGCGCAAGTCACTGGACCATCAGCCAGAATAAATATACTATTTATTATAAATTCTTTGTAAAAATTGCTTTGTTTTAGTATATAGCTAATGCTTAAACATTGTTTTAATACATAATAAACACCATTTATTTTATTAAAAATAATAGGGGAGGCTTAGCCTCATTAGCCTCCCCTGACGAGCCGCCACTGCGTAGCCCAGGGCGGCATTTACGGTAAATACACCACTGCATAATACAGGAAAACAGAAACAAACATTTACAGCGCGACAACTCATCACACACTGATTCTTGAGATTTGTAGTTATTGTTCATCAACTATAAGGGATTTGCAACAATCAAGTCCTTGACTCGCAAAATAAAGATATAAATAACAGTATTTTAAAGTAAACAGACACAAATAACTGAAAAGTAGAAGCTTTTAATATGTATCACAAAAAAACAAACATGAAAAACTGTTTAAAGATTCAACCGTAAGCAAAACCTATAATAAAATGCCTACAGTCCCAAAATAAATACCATTTTTTAATATTATGACACACTACCGAAAATATTTAGCTATGAAACATCGAATGTACACATATTTTTATTCATAAAATTATTAAATAAATATATTTATGAACGATCAAACGAATTGGTAAATACATACATACATATAATAGAGGATACACTAATGATATTTTTAACTTATTGCGTTACAAAGGCTGTGATTTTTAAGCGGAAAGCAGTTTGACTGATTGATTTATTTTTATTGCACATCTTGATTATTTCTTCTGAAGTTTCGGTACCCGAAATGATTTAACTTGCTTCAATAAGTTTGCTGATTAACGTTCTGCGTATGTGTTTTCTTTCTTAACTGAGTTTTACACAATTTATAGAAAACGTTTCTGTTTAAACGGGAATAATAACAAATAGAAACATTGGTAAAACTGTTGTTGATTGGCTCAGCTAACGGGATATTCCAGTTTTCTCTGAAAACTAATTGAAAATTTCCCGACATAAATATTATTTGTATATAGTGCCATATTTACGTTCTGAAAAATCGTGAATAATTAGACAATTGTAATGTTTTTTTGGAACAAACCCAACTTCCTGGTTTACATTATTTTTTGCGCCTCTGTCCAGAAACACTGATTTTGCATTACTAATAATCGACCGGAAACTTACCATTCTCCGGCCTAGGCCGGCAAAGAGACCACTATTGGTTGGCAACATTCCATTCGAATTACTGACATTTCTGCCATTAATTATAGATTCGATGACAGATGACAGAATTCTCGTTACATAATCTCTTAATTAATTCATATTCATTCCAATTCTATTTTCGGAAGATTTTACAGGTAATGAATGGTTAATAACTTCACACATAGCCTCTGTAATATGAGCTGGGGTCCCCATTGTCTTTATTATTGATGAATATGTATTAAAACTACCAAGAAAATTAAAACGTCAAAACACTAAGGTATTTTAACCCTGATTTCCAATTCAAAATTCATACGTAATATGTATTGCCAACCTGTACTGTTAACTCCCTAGCGTTAATTTCTTTTATTATTTACAACAAAATTAAGATTTGTCGGCTCAAAAAATAGTGTGTAACACACGGCCAGAAACTCTTTTGCGAGTATTCGCACTTGTGGGACCTCGGCTTCGCCTCGGCCCGATAAACCGTGCAACACTTATTAGATTAAGGTATGCCAGACTTCTATGCATGATATTGTGTAATATTTAATAAATGTTAGATTTCGATGACATTTTGTGTTATCCAGCTTAAATTTGATGTCGATTTTTTTAAAACAGGAACAACCACACATAGAGTAATGATAATAGCACCGTTCTTTATTGGTAGCAAGTGATAATTAATTGGGATCGTAAACAAAGGCCTTTTACAACGCTTTTATTTTAAGGTGAATCTTAATGAATATTTCCGTCATAACAAGGACCACCTCCGCGCTTTGATAATATACCGTATGCTCAACACATTGTTTACTGTCGATTTAAAATAATCTGACATTAATTTAATTTATTACGAACGGGTTCAGTAACAGCGGAGTGTGTGAAAAGGTCAAACAAATCGAGTCGTATATTACTGTCACACGCACCTAACCTTAGCAGGCAATCCTCTGGCTCCTTGACAACCTGAATTTTAATAAAAATTTATTGTTCTATAGAAGTCGATTATTGCTAGTAGGTATAATCTTATAAACCAATTACGAAATCGATTATATTGTTGTGGGAAGTTCATGATAGATTCGATAGATATAGGAATCTAACATGAATTACTATGTCAAGCACAGCAATCGTAATTAATAGCAAAATTATATACAAATATACAATGCTAATTAACAATTTATTATAAAGTTGCTTTCCTATAGCGATTTATTATGTAATAAATGCCTTCAGATACAAAAATATAGCATCTACGATCGTAAGTACGTATTAAACTTTTTATTAGGCTGTTTTGAAAGCAGCGAAAAGCCACGCCTTTAACAATATTTTATTAAATTCGAATATGGCAATAAATTAAATTATTTCCTATTGTGGTGGCAGTAACCGTTGCCGTGTCCTTTTAAAAACTTTTTATTAGGCAAGATATGGTTATTGCTTATATTTATATATACACAGCCGTAAAATAACTTGCCAAAATCCATAATTTATATTTAGCATAACAGGAGACGGGTACTTTAAAACATTATTCAACATATGTACTTGTTAATAAAAGGGTAAAGATGCAGTTGATGCAAATAAAATGTGACATAGATTCGCAGAAGAAATATTAAAGAAAAGCAGGAGATGTTTTTAAGCAGCATAAATTTTTCAAGTTGTCTTCGACGTGACGTTTAAAAGCTGTAATAAAGTCTATCTTTCTTTGGGAAATGGAATGCTAGTTAATTACTTTTTTATGTTTGTAATTCACAATAAGTGTTTATGGTTTTCGAAATAACACTGTGAGTGAAGTTACAATGTTTAGAAAGCCGAATGTGACGAATCCTTATTAATATTTTCTTCGCCTACATTGACGGGACTTTAAATGGTCAAATGTATTTGAACATGCTGGACGATAGAATCAAAGATTTGGTCACAGAAAAATTGGAGCAAGGTCCAGATTTGTTGGGGAATGAGGTAGTATTTCAGCAAGATGGAGTGCTGCCACATTACTCTGCTGCGGTACGACAATTTTTGGATTATCACTTTCACGATCGTTAGATTGGTCGAAGGGAGAGTATAAACTGGCCTGCCAGATAACCGGATCTTACACCATTTGATTTTTTTCTTTTTGGGGCATCTTAAGTCTAAGGTGTATGCCACGCGTTCAGCTTCCTTACAAGAGCCAAAGAATTGTTGAAGGGTGTCAACGAATAACCCTAGAAATGTTGCGAAATGTCAGGAGAGCATTTGAAGCAAGATTGTACTATTGCATGGAGGTTAATGGTCATCAATTTGAACATTTAACAAATTAAAATCCAAACCATTTCATTCTGATAGTATTTTATTACATTGGTTGCAAATTATGCACTTTCTGCTCACTGATTAAAAAAATTACTTTTTGATACATGTTCCCGTAAAGAAAATCAAATGACCTTTTGAATAAGTGGTCACAAGACCCCCCTTCCGTATTGAAATTTTAAGGTTGGGGGCTGTATAATAATATCTAACAAATTAACTGGTATAAAGTGTAGCATAAAATATTGCTTATGAGAATTTTCTACTAATAAAGTGTCATCAAGATAATAAGATAGCAGAATACTACTGTGAAGCATAAAAGAATTCTTGATTAGATAAAATTTAAAAAAAATATTTCAGATAAAACACAAAAAATATGTCGAAACTTTATTTAATAGTTATTATAACACCTTAATGAATTAAAATAAGAATCGCACAAGATATTACTTTACTTAATGTTGGTAAAGATATACTCCTACAATTCAGTATTGTTTTCTGGTTGCATATATCAAATATAGAGCGGTACAAAGAAATTAAATACCTACTTATAAACAGGGATTTCAAAATATTTTGTAGATAGATTCATTTTATATTCTTTGTTATGCGGAGTCCACTGCTCGACTGTAGTAGAAGTACTCCTAGAGTATATGCATAACATTCTTCAAAATAGTGGTTTAAGTTGCCTATATTCAGCATTCGTTGTAGCTTAATTCCCTTATTTTCGTGCTCTACAATAAAAACGTTGTTAGATCATTCTGATATCATACCTAAACTTTCGTTTATAGATCATAGGTGGCATCCTAATTTGCTACTCGCTTTAAAAACCACAAAAAAAAAGGTATTAGAGTACTATAGGTTATCCTATGAGTACTATGAGGCATTGACAATGGGTTTGTTTTGGTTCTTTCCTCGGACGGTTCTATTACCGTCCAAAGCAGTGGACCTATATCAATCGTGATATTGTCGTATAGTGCGAAATCGTTTACTACCTGGGCGGGCGTTTATTTTGAACTGTAATAGAACCGTCTAAAGTGAGAACGAAAACAAACCTAATATCATCCACACATTTCCATTAATTTTTTATTCTGATATATGCAGACGGGAATGATTGTTTAATATATTATTATTACTGCACTGATGTTAAAACTCTTAACTTGGATATTGTGAAGTAAGACATTCTAGTCTGCAGATTGGGTTAAATTTTGCAGTAGAATCTAAATGCGTTTGATCTTCGGAAATTTTTACGCTACGGGGTGAGGTAATATCAATAGGGCGATTTGTATTTTTCTTTCAGACAGTTCTGAGAATCCTAATCACATGAAACTTGTTGTCGGTTTTGGCAACTACGTGCCCAATTCACCCTGTAAAAATTTAAAGTCACCATATCCTCTGGTTCGGATTCTACGCTCCTTTGGATTTTCCCTATTGTCGTCTAATAGCGCGAAGTTGCATTTTTCTTTCTTTCAGATTCTAGTTTTTCCTATTTCAATGATAGAAAGTTAAAAAAAAGTGATGACCATCAGCATCACTGCAGACAGAGAACAGTAGTACAATTGCTTCAAGAAGGAGTCTTGTAGAACGAATATTTGAAGAGAAATGGGCAGTCCCATTTCTGTTGAAAATTGTATACAGAGGCCGTTTCATAGCTAACAGTTTTGCATCCAAACGAAATCTCATGTTTACTTTGTTGCATTTCATTAATATTGTCGTTATTTACTTATAGTTTTAGAGAAAGAAAACATACACTACTCTTTTTTTATTTTTTATATAAATTTTGTATTTCTTAGATAATAAATTACATTAGAATGTTCGCGTTCCACCTTGGAACGCACCCCTATTGAAAAAGCTGATACGCCTAGCCTATTATTATCTGTACATTTTTTCTCATTTTTTAATGTTTAAAGTTTTGGATTTTCATATTTTTTAATTTTCAAATTTCTTCAGCATGTCTTTCTTTGGAAAAAATCGACGCTGCGCGTCTCGCCGTAAATTTGTTTTAATTTTTCGCTTTTTTTTATAACGCATTTGACTGGAAGACTCAATACTGCGCGATTCGCAGGAAATATTTTAAATTTTTTCATTTTTCTTAATTCTATATTTTTAAAACGTCTGTCACGTATAAGAAGACTTGACGCTGCGCGTCTCGCTGTCGTTAATCTCGTCTCGTTGAATAGAATTGTAATTTTTTAATTTTGCTCAATTTTTATTTATTTTTTTAAAGCGGTTTGTCTTTGGAAAATTCCTCGCTGGAAACATATTTAATTTTTTCATTTTTTTCTTTAATTTTCTTTTGTTATACGCCTTTCACATTAAAAAAAGACTCGACACACAACACAACATACACTACTCCTTTTTTATTTTTTATATCAATTTTGTATTTCTTAAATAATAAATTATAATAAATATTTATTATCAAAATAAGATAATTTGTCAAAATGTGTGTAAAACTTTTACTTAATCTGGTTGAAATTAAACAATCATCATAAAAAAATAATTTATTTACACATACAGAGTAGATATAATCGATTAAAGCTAATAGCAATTAGTATTTTGTACAACTTAAGATATCATACAGTTTTTACTTTATAGCATAAGGACTGTTCGATTCTATGTAATTATCTCTCGAATTTACGAATTGCGAAAGCGCAGATGAACAGGAAAACAAGGAACTGTTAAATACATTCATTATTTGATATAAATAAACCCTTAAATAAAGAAATTACTTTACTGTGTAGGGGGTAGAAATTCTAATTTATAAGTTTTCTTATTTTTTTTTAACAAAATATTAATAGACAAAATTATTTTATAGATTACGAATATAAAAATATATAAAAAAAGTAAACACATTATGCGTTTATAGAATTTACATATTTTACGCATATTACGGTATATACAAAACATTATCAGAAGGATATGTATCTAGTAAATAAATTAATACAAATAGATATTTATCTCGCTACCTTTACAAGTTTAAGACAGTTTGCGTTATTAATAATGAGGAACAGTTATTACACTTGTTGAGTAATACTTCGTAAATCCTTCTATAAAAGGATGGGGCAGCATAACTAGCATAAAAAACAATATGAAACACACAAGAAAAGAAGTAATAAAAATAGTCTTTATGTGTGTCTTCCTATTTTTTAATTTTGGAAGTCAAACTCTTCAACTATACTCCTAGGATGGTAAGGACTAATGGTTCCTTTATAATACGTTTTCCAATGTATGTTCTTAGGCGCAGTCTTATTCGCCGTGTTCATGGTTTGCTCCAAATTGTTTGGTATTGCATCTGAAACCGGTGCGTCCTGAAGCAGAGTTCCATTCAAGTTATGATTCGCCTTATTCGTCTTTCTGTTCTTCCTGCGTCCTTTTCCCCTTCCTTTGCCTCTCCTCTTCTTGAGGTTCTTCGGTCTGCTGGCGAAGGCCGTGTTGCTGATATCATTGCTTTCGACGTTCGTGGCCGATTGGTCAGTCGTGTTCGAATTCGGCGCCGAAATGACGTTGCTGGTGATTTCGGGCACTGGGACCTCGTTAAGTTTCTTATTCTTGTAAAGCTTACGTAGTTTCATTTTTTGTTTTCGACTGACGTTCTTCAGTTTCGTCTGGCAAATATAGTGCTTTGGTTCGTAGCAGCTCCTGTGATTCCAGCTGAAGAGATATAGAAATTTTATTAATTACTAAAGTAAATACATTAGTGAGGACGCATAAAGACAGTAAATCATCTATATGCAATACGAAGAGCAAAGGGCCTAGATTGGAGCCTTGAGGCACTCCCGAAGTAACTTTATATTCTTAATAAAAATTATGAACCAAGTAATTAACACAAAAATATAATATGTACCAAGGAAATAGAATACATTAATAGTATTGCCTATTCGCAAAGATAAAAACGAAAGAGAGTGCGAAGATAATAAGCTAGAGGGAAATAACTATTTCAATTAATCAGGAAAAATATTAGGCGTGATGGCAACAAGAATAAAGGCAGTAGTTGAAGAGATGCGATTGAAGATACGAAGCATTAAAGATCTCATTTTCGTCATAAGAAAGACAAATAATATAATAATTAAGAAAAAGAGACAATACATAATTATTTCAGTTCCTTAGAAATGGCGTTGAAGAAGAAAACAGGGAAAATGATAGGATGTTTTAAATCGGAAGCAAAGAACAAATTAAATTCAAACAAAAACATATAACAATTCAAACATACTAAATAACGAATTAATGAAACTTAATATGATAAGAATATAGTAGTAGCAAAAAATAACCACAAACCAAAAGAAGACCACCTCTCCATGTTTAGAGGGTGTCTTGTCCTTTTTCAATGATAGAAAAAGAGTCTGCGGTGTCTATTTCGATTTTAGTGAAGCGTTTAACACCCTAAACCAAAAGAAGACCACCTCTCCATGGTTAGAGGGTGTCTTGTCCTTTTTCAATGATAGAAAAAGAGTCTGTGGTGTCTATTTCGATTTTAGTGAAGCGTTTAACACCCTAAACCACCAGACTCTATCTATTTGAGAAACTATTTAGATACGCATAAGAGGAATCCGTCTAAAATTAATGAAATAATATTTCGCAAATAGAACATATTGCGTTTGCATTCGAGTTGTTTCCTCTAACATCAAAACTTGCGTGCATTCTTAGTATGGTGAAATTTTGCAAGATATACCTCAAGGTTTAATTTTAGGTTCATTCATATTTGTTATTTACTTTTTAAATTTTGAAACTTTATACCAATATGCCGACGATACAACTGCCATAGTAAAAGCTCAATCGGATATAGAACTTCCAACATCCATAAATTTGCTTTCTGAGTGGTTTAATATAAGCTTGGAAATAAACAAGCAGAAAATCTAATTAATCTATTTTTCCAAAAAGAGTGAAGTAAAGTCATATATTACCACCTTCATCTAATACCACAACAGAACTAGTAGAAACCGTTTTGATTACAATTCACTTCTCAAATAGAAAATCTATGTAAAGACTTGGGACGATATTTTTTTGGAATATATAAAATCAGCAATAGCATTGATATTGATACCGTAAAGGTGTTATATTCCGAACATGTGCAGTCTAAATTGTCCTACGGTTTGATATTTTGGGGATCATCAATCTCCTGCAACAAAGTATTTATCGTTCAGAAGAAGATAATAAGATGTATCCTACACCAACCTAGCAGAACTCATTGCAAAGAACTATTTAGACAGCTAAATATTATCTGCGGTGTTTAGATAACATAAATTACATCAAAATAAACTAATAGGAAACGTGAATTCAAAGTAAATGCTATGGATATGAGATTTCTAAGGAAAATAGAAAATATAATAAGAAATATTTGCCGGACATTACATGATAAATCAATGAAAACATTGTATGAATGTAGAGTATCAGTAAAAAATGCAAAAAGAATATGGACGAGAGGAGAAAAGTACACTGAGAAAAATAGATAGTAACAATAGGGACAACTAACTTTATAGTTGGTTGTATTATAATTATATTAGAGCGTACCATCTTCCTAATAAACAGTAATACATGGATGAATACTGGGTACTAGATAACGTATTGTTGTCCTTGAGTTAATATCATTCATTATATTTATAATACGTGGTAACATCTTTTTTTCTCCGTGTAGGGAAAAACGAGGGAAAGTAATTGGCGTAAGACAAGGGAACTGGCGATATATAGAAGAAAACTGAGGTAGGGGGCGTAGAGGCGTAAGTTGCGATCAGTATTTTCATTCCCGTGTGACAATTTTATTTAGAATAATTTTTTTACTGAAAAGTTATATCAATAAGAATTGGCATTTTCCACGAATTAACGAAAAAAATATCGTACCTGTATCTTATTTTCGGATCCAGAATAATGCAGTGCCATTGGAACGCATCCGAATCTGTAGCATTAGTTGAGGCGGGTGTAGGAAAACCATTATATTCGATGAGCTTGCCAGAAGCACCCCACAGCCATTCATGTTTGGCCCAATCGTATCTTCCACCAATCCACCTTTCAAGATGAGCTGTAAATATTACAAAACTAAAAATACAAAAGTCTTTATGTTCTTTTGGATGTAATCATAAATTTTGATATCTGCGTGCTTCATTACGGCGCAAGTCAATTTATGGCTTCAATTCCGAATAATCACACCTACTACTCGCTGCGAAATCTGTATAGGTATACAAATATATTGTATCTCGTGCAAGCAATGGCTGAATGTCCCGAATGATTTATGATGTCTGGCCGATCAAACAGAACAGCCTAATTAAAAATCAACTTGAGAGCAATCTCTCACTTAAGTTTAACAAATTAAAAGCGGACAGTTACTTCGGAGGCAACTCGAATTAAGTAATCCGCTTCGCCTTTCAGCTTAAGGTAGACAATGACGCAATAATTTCCACGAGGTTTAATTACTCAGCTGATATAAATCATTGTCCTGGTCGATTATTACAGGTTTCTGTACTGTACATAATTATTGGACCACCGTGGAAGATAAAATGTCATGCTTTACTGATGGGATTAATTGTTACTGTGCGAGATGAAGTAGTAAGAACGCATGATTACAAAACGATTTATTGCCTTTTCAGGCATATAATCAAAGTGAATAAATAGATTTCTATTATTTCCAATCCATTTAATTACATTACCTGAATATTTGCTATTGCTAGTTAATAAGTTCCTAAGCAGTTTATGTTGATATTTGCTTCTTAATATAGCTAGGGTGCTGTGCATATCACTGCAATGGAAGAAGGCGTCATCCCATTTAACTGACGTGTTGCTGAAGAAGTAGCATTTGTTTCCTAGTCTTATAAAATCGGGAGGGCAGACATATGTCCTTTTAGTCGGGGGACTGGCTGTAGTTTTCAGAAGTTCGTTCGCTCCAGCAACTAAAAATAAAATAAATAACAAATTAATACACCGCGAATATATATACAAAATATGATAAATATATAAACGAAGGAGCTGTTAATAAACAAAAAAAAAATGTAGATCTGCTATAAACTCTAAATATTACATCCGTTGAAAAACCCACGCATTTTTAGCGAAAGTATTCGCGGATAAGTGTAAATGTGTTTCCAGAACATATCTATAAATATTTAAGAGGCTAAACGTCTGCAAAAGAAATATGAGTAGCGGGGTTTACGTCAGAAGAAAATGTGCTTGTTCTATATAAGTTTTTATCTTATGAAAATCGTCAATTTCGCAAGAAGAATCGAAGTTCACCACTAGAAAAGTTGCTGGAATCTCACGTTATCTTGTTTAATGTTTCTAAAAATAAATATTATAGGTAATTCAATCCCAGCGGACAGTACAGGGCTTAATAAAAGACAAACATGCATCTACATTACTCATACTACCAACTCGAACCTGAATGATCTGTATAATAATAATAATAATAAATAATAAATATGCTTTATTGTCAAGAAAATTACAAATTAATTTTGTGGACAAAGCAGTAATTAAAAAACTTAATAATAAAAAAGGTACATATACAGTAAACACAGATAGAAAGTGTCAGTCGTTAATGAATAAACCAGGAGATTGTGCTGCCCGCATAAAGAAAGAATAGGGGAGATGAAAGTTAGAAGGAAAGAAATTTAGTGTTACCCCTCTCCGCAAAAATCGCTAACAGCGTAAAGAGGTTGCTGAAGAAGGTAAGATTTTACCTTTCTGCGAAACTGGACGTATGTGGGTATCGATTTCAGTTGGATCGGAAGAAGGTTGTATAGCTTGATGGCATTGTAAAAAATTGAGTTCTTAGTTAACTCAGAACTGGGTACAGGTAAATAAAGGTCATGTTGTACCCGTCTTGAAACGTGGTTATGAAGGGGGCTTTTCGGTAAATCACTAATATGTTTTCGAATTAGTGAGACAGATTCCAGGACGTAGAGTGCCGGGAGGGTCAGGATTTTATACTTTAAAAAGTATGGTCGGCAGTGATCTCTGGTCCCTAGTTGAAAAGTGTAGCGAATTGCCCTTTTTTGCAATTTAAAGATTGTATTAAAGTTGTACAAACTGCAGGTGCCCCAAAAGGGCAGCGCGTAGCGTAGATGGGATTCAAAAAGGGCAAAATAAATAATGCGAGCAGTGGAAGGATTGAGCTCCTTGGCTACAGATCGTATTGCAAAGCACGCAGAAGACAATTTTTTTGAGAGAGTGTCAATATGGTGAGACCATTTAAGGGTATTGTCAACGATAAGTCCCAGGAATTTAACAGATTGAACCATATTGATGATATCGTTATCGAACAGACAAGGTTGCTGCAGTGCATCTTTGTAAGGTAGAACCACTGTTTTATCTTTGTTATAACAAAGGCGGTTGGAGTTACACCAATGTTTGATGATGATTAGGTCCTTAGCTATAATACTTTGTAGCTCATCTCTATTAGGGTTGCTCCAAGTGATGCTGGTGTCATCTGCAAAGAGACAAAATTTCCCACTGATATTTAACTCGGTGATGTCATTGATGAAAAGAAGGAAAAGTATTGGACCAAGCACTGAGCCCTGCGGAACGCCATAGTCAATTCCCATACACGATGAGGAGGAACTCTTTCCTCTCACTATCTGTTTCCTATTGAAAAGATACGATTTAAACCATTCCAGAGGAGTACCACGAATCCCATAGTAAAATAGTTTTTTTATCAGAATGTCATGACTGACACAGTCAAAGGCTTTAGATAAGTCCCAGAACACTGTTGCAGTGAAGTGTTTATTATTAATATTATTAAATACTTCTTTGAAGACCGAAAATAAGGCGTCGGCAGTACTTGAATTGGACAAGAACCCAAACTGCCGGGGGGTGATAATTTTAAATTTTTTTTAGAAAGACATAGTTAAATCATACGGTGAGAGTGGTTAAACCTTAAATAATTAATGTAAGCAGATGTTCATATTAATTCGTTTAATTGAAGCATTTATGTTTGTGATTATGTAAGAAATAATGTGTTAATATGTTTTGCACAATTAAGTGTAAATTATACCTAAGCTTATTCACAGGAAGTTCTAAATTTATTTACTCCGTAAAATATCCTTATAATATGATATGTAATAAATATACAGAGCATATCAATTGAAAAAAGCCACCTCAAATAACTGCTTACCTCCAGTGATTTATATAAAATTCGGAAACTGAAATTGCCATATCAATACGACTGACGATTTAAAATCACCCTTAAAATATGAATAAGGAAGATGGGTTTTGTGATCAAAAGGTCTTTTAATTCTCCGAGAAATGATTTTATATTGTCAGGCCCGTCATTAAATAAATTTTATATACAAGGTGTTTTGAAACATCATTTAAAGATTTTAAGGGCATGCTTCCGCACCCACCATATTCTCCAGATTTGGCCCCCAGCGACTTTTTCCTGTTCTCAGACCTCAAGAGACTGCTCGCTGGACAGAAATTTTGCGCTGATGAAGAGGTGATCGCCGAAACTGAAGCCTATTTTGAGGCTAAAGACAAATCGTACTATAAAAATGGTATCGAAAAATTGTATGACCGCTATAATTGTTGTATCGCTCTTGAAGGCCACTATATTGAATAATCAAATCAAATTCCATAAAAAAAAAGATTTTTTCTGTGTTAGCCTACGAATTTTTCAGCCCAACAGGTGTATTGACGTTACAAACTATGTAATTTATACTTATTACCGCACGTTTACACAACGTTTTGACGACGTTCTTTGCTGCCTGGGGAGTGGTTAGGGTTAAAACTTTTTACAGATTTGGCGCCGAAAATGATTTAACCAATCAGCAAACAGATTTTGTCGGTTATAGTCGAACATTTTACAGATTTGTCAATCTTCGGTTGTTTGGGTCGGTGCAATGGTTAAAGAAAAATCTCGGTTTCACCAAAAAAAATCCGAGATTTACGAACTGTCATTTTGAACCGCTGTTGGTGCAACCGGTTATAAATATTTCACATCATTTCTTACAAGTACTAACGCTAGCGTTCTTGTATATAAGTTTCTACTTCTACAATACCTTTTATCTTTGATTATTCATTTGAATTTATTAATCTTTCTTATTATTTTGTCGTTGCCACAGTATAAATAGTTCTCTACAATAATAATCCATCGATCGTACTTTACATTATTCACACTTGGAACATACGAATCAATTAACAAACCAATTTGTATTTATTATCTTTCGAAATCTGCCGTTAGATGTCTCAGAAGCGTACGTTAATCTGTTAGCACCTGTTTTAACAGGGGGCCTGTTTATTGTTAAACAAAACATCGTCTATTATTAAATGTATTTGTTCATCGTGTTCTTGTAACTATACTTTGTAGATGTACAAAACAACGAGTTCAGGATGCTGTATTTCAACGTACTAGTAAATTGAATATATTTTCGCCGTAAATTGGAATAAATTCTTTGAACAAAGTATATAAAAGAATTAGAATTACCTTAAATTTCGATTTAGAGACATAACAAATCTTTTAATGTTTCCTACATACAACAAGAGGTATCGTAAATAAAAATATTTTCCCATCTCATTCACCGCCTTTCACTTATTATTTACGCTATTATGCTAACCATATTTTCTCCATTCCACCATTCTTATTCATGAATAAAAGATTAAAATAAAACTTTCAAAAACAATCATACCTATACGAACACCAGTTGTAGACCGTGATGTCATACAGCAATAATGCAGCGTTGTAAATGACGAGACATAATTTATGGTTTCCAGAGATTATGCAAAAATACAAGCAGGTGTTGGTTGCTCGATTAATTCTTAGAGGAGGCTTACAACTGATCCAGACAACAACAAATAAATAAATAAGCCAACTGTACATATGTAGTATACACATAAAGAATGTGTAGCTGGCGTGTTATGGGTAAACGCAGGCCTATTTTTTTTTTATTATTAATTCCGCGTCTGACCTAGTTATTTTAATTAAAGCCTTATTCGGATTTACTTGCATCACTGCCAGAATATTAGCGGATTATTTTTAATCCGCTGGCTAATGTGGTGAAGGAACAAATCTGTACTTATTTGTTTTGCGAATGTATGGGAGTCAGTATTTTACACAGAGGCATGCGACCTTTTCTAGATGTCGCTTGACACAGTTTAAGAGTAGGTGATTTATTTTTGTCGTTGATTTAAGCCCGATAGGTTGTAATCTCCTCTTTCGAAGAAAAGTCACGTCAATCGTAGATGTCTTAGATAGATAAATATTTTTTCAATCAATTTTTAATTTATGTTTGTATTTCTAAAAGTAGAACAGTTACATTTTGTACATTTTTATTTTTTCAAGAATGTTTAATCCTAACGAAAATAGTTTTATAATTATCATTGAAGCTCTGAGGTACACAAAAAGAATCAATTAAACACTTAACACTAAAGGTTAGACACACATACATAAAATTAATTAGTGTAGTAGCACTTCCCAAACAGGTATTTCCTAATTGCCTTTTTAAATAATTGAATAGTTTTGGTGTGCTTTATATACAGAAAAAAAGAGTAAATTTTAAAACAAATGTAAAGTTTAGTACAATAAATTCTAGGACATATAGGGACGAGTAGTTCTATTAAAATTTCCATCAAAATTATTAATGAAAATCATTGCATCTATTGCAACAAAATGCGCAATTTCGATATACAATGTATATTGACATAAGTTATATATTAAAGCAGCATAACATGCAGGTCACTTGTTGCAAATAGTACGTTTACGTTACAAATTTTGTCAACAAGATTTTGCATAGAAACTACGCTATTGCAATAATAAACCCGTAAGTATGCGCGAATTGTCGTCACATTGGGCGTAATTACGGAGATCAGATCGACCGTTAACTGCGGGGTATCGGTGTGGAAGCATCTCGTAATTCTCGTACCGTGGGCAATTGTCAACCACAGTACTTTTAATACGATATTAACCACGTGTTCTATAAGCATCAAATAAATATCACGCAGCCGCGTTTACCGAACACAACTTACATTGAATAAGAATTCCAACCGTTATGAAACAAGCGTAGCACAATTTCTGTAGTATTACATATTTATGTACTTAAACCAATTATACGTACCATAGTACTGTTACTATATAAGTACTTGTAAAACTTTGCTATAATACAGTTTCAGATAATCAACAAACATTTTCAATTGCTGATATTAAATCGATCGTTATATATTTGTATTATAGACATAATTAACTGTATTAATATGTGCAAATATTTTTCTTTCTTTGTATTGGACAGTTTTGTCTGTGCAGTGATAATAATTACAAATAATCGTAAAAAAAAGTCTTTCACAGGATTTCCACTTCATCATTCTGATAAAACATCAGAAAAGATGGTGGAATTGCCCCAGCACAAGCACCCGTCGTATCTCAGTCTTGATTTTACCTGAGCATAGAATAGTTACGATATGAAACACACAAATCAGGGAACTGAGGTTACTAATTAAGGTGTTGATCAAAATATAACCTAGGAAACTTACATCCCGGTGCAAGTTCTAATATCTCATCCCCAATGGTTATCCTAAATCTCTCAAAATTTTTCTGACAGTTATGTGAACGGACAATATGCGTTTTACTCATATTCAAATCAAAATTATGGTCTTTGAAGCAGGCGGCAGTACTGATGATATTGGCTTTCAACTTAGCTTCTGACCATAATTCCGTTAGATTTTATATCTATTGCATATTGCATAGACAAGAAACTCGGGCATGTTTATATCGATTTTATTAAGAAAAATGTATGATCCGTAAATAAACCGCAAACAATACATACAGGTACATGGAAAAGTTCAATTCATCCAGAGTAGAAATGGAACGAGCAAATGTTTTATTTACAGATTGAAATATACTTACTCGCTAATAATGCTGACAATATTATTAACTTCATCTTCAACTCATTTACTTGCACTCCTCAAAAATGTCTACTATGTGTCCCGGATCAAACCAAATGTACCATTGTTGCATCAACTACGATTTTTCCTTAGATACATCATCGGTGGAATCTTGTGTATCTATCACTAGGCACCTGACGGACAAGAAAAAAAAAACTTACAGTAATTAACATTGTCATCCCTCCAAATTAATGTTGATATTCATTTGTTCAGAATGTGGGTGGATGTGAGGGTTAAGGTTTCTCAATGTCTGCTGCATACATGAATAAATGAATACATTCCATATTCAAATTGCGCCTTTATTTAAAAGGTTAAATGACATTGTCCCAGCTGAACAAATAGTTCTATTAATGAAGTCTAGTATTATAGACGGCTACAATCGAATGCTTAGAAAAACCAAACCCTTACTTAAAAAAAAATATTCAGGTTACAGATTTTTATTTAGTTTGCTAAAACAAGGTGCTGGTTACAGCATTCCTTAATTTTGGTAAACCCAATGACAGAATAATAGAATAATTACTGATTAAATCAGTATTATGTGCATATATTAGCTATAATTTAAATGTAAATTTTCTAAATGCCACGTGATAGGTAATTAAAGCAATTCAATGGGTTGCATAATGGTGAATGCTCACTTGCTGATAAAATAGTTGTGTTACTGCAAGTAGACGCATCTAAAGTTATTTATTATTCTTCTGATTGAAACTGGTAGAGCACAAATGAGGGAAAGAAAAGTATATAGTCGCTGCTTGGAGCATGGCTAGCAGCTTCTATTTCTAAGAAGAACATTGAATTGTAAATATCACTGTTCTTTCTACTCGTATAGATAAAGCTGCACGTATACATACAACCAGTCTTTACTATACTTATAAAAATACAAAATGCCTCTGTAATAAACAAAGTGGATAAGCTGAAGTGCAATCAATTTTAATTAAGTATTGTGTAAAGATCTTTTTTAAACATTGCATTACATATATGTATCCATCTATCCCCTACTGGTTAGAAAATTATGATTGTTGTGTCTGTAAATACATAAATATATAGTACATACATATAGCATGCCTACACGTTAAGGTAAGGATGTAATTAACGAAGTAATTCGCGAAGAAGCCTTAATTATTAAAAAAAAAACCATAACAAAAACGAGCAATTTCCGTTCTCTATTACGTAATTTTTATTTGTGTAAAGTTTAATTGGCAACTGTTGTTCGTCTATATACTAAGACAAGTGGGTATCAGATTTTGGTTATTATAACAACAAAGTATATTTTAATAATATTGTCCTCATATTAAATTGAAACGAACAAACGAAGGCGTATGGAGAGGTGTCCTACCGAAGATTGAGTCTTTGATTACAGCTCTATTTGTCATTTTAGCAAGAAATTTTTTTAACAAACTTGTTATAGAATTCAACCCTGCATAACCTAAAAATATTTTTGGCTGTACATAGTGTTCCAGATGTAGACCAACGCATATCTACTCCATTATTTTAAATTTCAATATAAATAAAAGTTCTTGAGTTTTAGTGGACTTAATAATTCTATTAAGTTTTAAATTAAATAAAAAAAAATAACTTGGGGCTATAACAGACATTTTAAAATTGTGTTTACTCTATTCCTAGTAAAGCTATTCGTATGCTCTGATTTCCTTTAGCTTTTTAAGTTAAATTAAACTCGGCGCTTTTTAAAAAGATGAAATTGCATCGTCCCGTCAAACAAATGTAAATAATACGCTTAATAAAGGTCACTAAAACTCAAGAACTTTTTTTTTTATATAGAAATTTAAACGAATTGCCCAGGAGAAAAGAAAATACAAAATTAGGTATTTGAAATAATAATAATAATAAATCATCTTTATTGTTGTAGTATCAATTACAAGAGAAAAAAACAAATAAAAGAAATACTATAATTAATAAAAGAACAATGGACACTACAAACAATCTTAGGGCGAGATTCAGTCTATAACTGCTTTAACTAACCCTATATAACAGAAGAAACAAAAAACAAAAATGCCTATTTATAACCTAAAACTAAAATTCTGCATGTGTTCAATATTGTTACATAAAAAAAAAAATAAATAACAGTATGTAGCTTTAAAGTATGTAGATTTAAAGTATTTAAAGTACCTGCACTTTACTCAAACGTGGGTATGAGGGATAAATAACGTAATAAAAGCGGGAGGAGGGGTAGGGGGACGCACATCAATTCAACTGGGCACCCAACAGATATGTGCGAAGTTTTGCTTTAAATAGACCGATTCCATGAGATTTGAAATTCATTTTTCTAAATAGTAAATGTAAATGATCTTTCAAACAGGACTGTACTGTGAAGAGGTGGAGATATTAAACCGCGAAAACGGGTGGCCAGAGGATACTTTCTAATTCCATGAATATACCTCAGACACGCGTTCTGCAGCTTCTGAATCTTGTTGGCTGTTTCCTGATCTATACTGGGTGATAAAGAGTAGGTGAGACGAGAGAGAACGTATGAGTCGCACAATCTCTTTTTAATAGATTTATTCAGTGTTCTCCGGAAGGGATAAAGTTTCCTTAGGGCCGCGTAGGATGACTGCAAACATTTTGAAATGTGTGCCCGAAAACGAAGCGTACTGTCCATCATCAAGGCCAGGTTTCTAGCGCCATCGACTATAGGTAAGGTAATATTGTTCATCGTAATGTTGATTAAGTTTCCCAGCATGTTGCGTTGCTGATTATTTCCAAAGATTAAAACCTGAGATTTTACGGGATTAACCCGCAAGGCATACGCAGTTGAAACGAACAAATAAAACACCTATATATTATTTCATTCCACAATTTTAAAAAATAGTGTCTTCATATAAACTACATATGCGTTTCTTTAATGATAACGTTGTTATTTACCCTTTTGAAAAAAAAACGGCCCCGCTGCAAGCATTCGGTTAAGGCGATGGAGTGTGTGTTTGCATTTGCGTTAGATCTCCATATTTTAAACGCCATATACATCCATACTTGTTTTGATAGAACAGTGAAACTAAAACCGATGTAGCTAATTATATACAGGTGTCCACTATAGTCCTGAACATTTACTTAACTTTATCCCAAGGTAAATTGATTCTTTTTAAATAGCACTCTAAATTTTTGCTTATATCTAAGTTAACTCTTACCCAAAGCCCTTTCAATTCAATTTATGGAAAATTATGACGCCTAATGCAGGGTTTTTATAAATGATTAGTGATTTTAAAAAAATCTAATGAATTTTCTATTAATTTTCAAGTCGGATACTTTTCTTGAAAGAAGAAAAAATTTAATGTCATTCGTTTATGATTATTAGAAATTATAGTACCTATTTTCAGTAGGTTAAAGGAATTTGTTTCACCATAATAATAAAACGTAAATAGGTATTTTCAAAAATAATTCTGTGTATGTAACAACCTTCTCTTCTCTAGATAAAGGTAGTATAAATACAACTAACAATAATTGAATTAGTTTAAAAAAGCGATAGATTTAGTAATTCTGTGTTTTTTGCTATTTTTTTTTGTATACTCGACCGGGTTTATTGTAGAATCAAGGGAACAATATTTGACTATTATGAATAGAGCAGACCACTTTCCTTGCGCGCCATGTGCGCCGATGTGGAGATGACTGTAGGTATTGCATATTACTTTAATAGCAGAAACCAAATGTATATTTAATTATTTCTGATAGAATAAATGTCTTTACTTTTATACATATATCGGTAACAAGCTCATGTTGCGTCCCTATTCTATCGCATATTCTAGTATATTACGAATTCCACTCCCATACCGGCGCACATGGCGTGCACGGAAAGTGGCCTCCTGTAATTATGAATTCTGGACTAAAAGTCAAAGTTAGTTGCAATGTGTCATGCAAGTTTTTATAGTAAGGAAAAATACCACGTACTAAATATTTTTTTTTTTAGTTTTTTTGTTTTATTTTGGTTTCTTAATTAAAAGCTTCTATGCAAATTATTACCTTCTTGACCTTGAAGATATGCAAGGATTGTGCGTAGTAATAGACACACATAATATCCGATGACTCGGTGCTACACGATTTTACCACAGTTAAGTAAAATTTTACCATTCTGTCTTCGTTTAAAAATTTCCGAAACAACTGTCCCAAATTAATAAAATCGTATAGGGCGGAGTGATCGGGTATCTTGTGTGACTTCCTGAAATTGTAGTACCTACATTTAATTTGGCATATGCAAATTATTAGGTATGTACCTATATTACTAACGTAAGTATCCGACGATGTGTTTCTAAGAACTTTCATTTTTCTCTCACTTTTTTTATTTGCAGCCTAAGCGGTTTTGATACCCACAAAATCAGGAAAGAAATACGTTTTGGCTAAAATATTCTGCTAATATTTCTAATATTTCTTGCAGCAAAGACCACCCACTTAAAGATTCAAGCTAGCTTCCAAGTGTTTGAAGTTGTTAAGTCATTTTTACATTTGTATATAACACAGCAGGTGTTGCAATAAAATGTCCATAGCAACATTTTAGTTATTTATCTGTCAAACTAAATTTTGGTAGCTGTATATGTTGCCAAGTTGCGTTAAGTTAAAATATCAGTTAGGTACTTAAAGATTTAAAAAAAGAAATCGAAGATCGAACTTATATCTGCAGAAGAAAGGTTAATATTACCTACACTAAATTCATGTATAATTTATTTCTGGACGTGGTAGAATAACTTACAGACATGTAGAAGGTGTTGGTCAATTGCAAACTCAAGAAAATATTGATCGTGTCAGTGGCTTGTTTGAACAAGATGGACTGGATAACTATAGTTAGGGATTAGCGGAAATGACAAAAACTTTTCAGGGAACAATTAAAACAATTATTAATGACTATGTTGAATATTGTTGTTGAATATTGTCTGACTTTAAGAAGCGATGTTGCCATTGTTCCATAATGATGAAAATTTTCCGGGTCGATTTCTTAGATTTGACGGAACCTGGATGCATCTCAATCTAATTAACGAAACAAGGAATGGCGGCACGAGGATTTCCACCATCTCGTAAATTTAAACTCCAACTCTCAACGTGAAAGGTTATGGATGGCAGTTTTTGCGATGTTAAAAGAATTGTATTATATGATTACTTAGAACGTATAGCTGGACAATCAGGAGTTATTAACATGCCACAATAAATAATTAACTTTTATTTATGTTTAAAAAATAAAGGCGTTCCAGTATATGAAATCCTGGTTTCTTTAAGCGCAAATATGCAAGTTTCGAATCCACTTATAGCATCCACTTATACTCACAAGATTTAGCTTGCAACACTAAAAGAAACTCTTCGGAGAACCAGTTACGACAGCAGGTCAAGGTATAAATATTTGAGAACTGAGGTGGAATGAATGCCTTCAAGTGCATGCAGATCAGGTTGAAAAATAATGTTCTTTAATATATTAAAGCTGATAAATACAAATTTTCTGCTTTCTTATCTAGCATTTATAATTTCTTTTGCAAATATAGCTTTTTTTGAACAACACCATCTTTGTGAATTGTATTTATACCAACAATATTGGCATTAGAAAAGGGTGGGTAAGTGATTTTTTCACTTTTTCTTTTGGATTTTTGTTATAGTTTTCAAGCCACAGTCTCCACCCATCACAGGATTAGAAAACTTCAGAAGCCATATTACTAATTAGTTTAAAACAACCAGTAAGTAATCAATGTAACAGCCTCTATATGTCCGCATTCTTCCACAGTGTATAACAGGTACAATAAATCTTTGTACATACATAAAACGAAACCAAAAAATAATTGTTGTCACTGGAACAAATAAGTGAAATAGAATTCTTTAGAGAACTGACATTAATCTTCAAGCACGCGCCTCCTTATGGGAAGACCACACACGTGTTACAAATTAGTAGATAGTAAAAGAAAGATTTATTTCACCCTTACATTATATTCAAGATATAAATGTAAATCATATACTAGGGTATTCAAACGATGAATTAGACAAAAGCGGATTATCTATTAATCTTTTTATTGTTCTTAAATTTCATAGTGATACTAATACGATGAAAAACAAAAGCCTACTACATCCATTTACTGCACCTAATGGACACCTTCTTAATAAATTACAATAGTGAACATACTTCGGCATATCTTCTAATTTATAGATATACATATGTAGGTTGACGTTACACCAGTAAGTATACCATCTATAATAAAGAAAATTGATGCTTGCGACTGGTAAAAGGAATTTATAATAGAGCCTGGTGCCCCCAAGTCGAATGTTTTCGAATCAAACTGGCAGTAAAAATGTCGTTTTAAATGAATACGCATTACAAGCGATTGGACACACCCGGCGATACTAAGAGCGTAAAATGAATTGTTGATTAAAAGGGTTTGTTTTAATGACGCACCATTGTAGTTAATAAAAGAAGCATAAAGTTGCAGTGTTTCCTATGGAGCAGTAAAAGTCATACGAGAAATGTCTTGATTTAAGCTTGTAAATACCGAATAATATTTGAACACATCGACCATGTCTATTTCAAAGTGGATGAGGTGATAATAAAGTCATTTAAGCAAGATAAAACAAATTCGTAATAAAAATATTTGTCCATAATATTTTTATAAATATATAATAATATTATATACACACTTTTCTAAACCTTTATTTATCTTCGTTTCTCCTGCATACTTTATTCAGTAGAAAACATTGCAAATAGTGCAGTTTTCTTGTCGCTCTCTCTGTTTTTTAGTGTTCTACATTTAAATCGGATGTCAGAGGCCGAGGGCGTTCTGCTCTTGGCACAGCATCACTCTCAATTCTCGAAATAAATGCATCGTCAGGAGTTAAGTTTCGTCTGGGAAAAGAATACGCGTCTATGTTCTCAGAGATATGTATGTATCACGCTATGAAAGTTAATAAAGGTCAGACACGTTTTAATTGGTGCGAATATTTTTTGCAGTCCTTTTTTTTCCAGTGACGATTATAGAAAGTAACTTTCCACTTAATTGTATGTACCATTTCAATGAAACGAAACTGAATAGCAAACTGCATTAGACCGTAATGCAACATAATGTATCTACCATATGTAAGAAAAAAATGTTGTTTGCTAAGGATTCGAGTGGAGCTTTTAAAGAGAAACTTGTTTTGATTAATTTAAGAAGTATAATAAATTAGGACACTAACATTTACCGTAATGGAAAATATAGATTTTTGCGGTATCGATTTTTTGCTAATGAACTTACAGTAGATATGCAATGAGTGCATTCAACTTTTCGACTCATATTCAGTAATTTGATTGTACATAACTTTTTGAACATTTAGTGCTTTCACCGCTAGCTATGACTGATTTTGGCGTGTTGTCAATATGTTTATGGGTTGTCTCTTTTAATATTTAAATCGTTTTGTCACATCTTTTCAGTTTGATTTCCTAATATGGCTAAATTGCGATCGTTCCATTGATTCACCTTGGATTTTAAAAGGATTCAACAATTTTTAATCGATTTTGGAGACATTTTTATACCACACCGGAAGTGGTTTATGTAAACAAGCCAAACAATTGAGGAAATACATTGTTGGCGATATCTAATAACCAGACAGAGTCATAAATAAACTATTTTCTGAGCCAATAAATATTATTATTTGTTTCCACTCCCCAATGAATGCGGTTTAGATGTGAAATGTTTAAATGTGAATTGTCCAGTAGATATCTATGCATATCTTGTGGAATGCTAAATTCCTAATTTCGGATTATTAAATGTGAATCTTAAAAAACTTAAATGAACAAATATCAATTTTTCTTGTGAATACAACAAACGTTTTAAAAACAAATTCAAGGATTAACATTAACTACAATTTCATTAAAACTATTAAACTTTTACTTATACATCATTTGCATAAATTTTGCAGCTTAAACCGTAGGTATTTATTGAAAATATCAAACCGAAAACATGTATGTTTTCCCATGCACATATTTATGTATATGGATAGCTGTTTTTACTGTCTTGTTTACATTTAATTAGTAATTTATAGTAGTAAAGTATCTTTAACAAAGAATAGTTCTCTTCACAATTTAATAATAATAATAATAATTCCATTTATTGACAATAGCAATACAAGCCTATATTACTATAATGCATCGTCAAAAAGACTATATCACCCGACGTTGTTCTTACTACAGCCTTAGTCATTGGTGGGATCTTCAGGTAATGGGCCAGTCATAGGTGTTAGAGCTTGAGTAATAGACACTATTGTAATTTGTATTTTCTTTTTAGAGGAAATTATTTAATTAAATAATAATATTCTAGACACTTTTGACGTGTGCAATTTTGACAATTGACACTTTTAATGTGTTTCTTGTATTAATGTAATGTTAATCTTTGAATTTGTCTTTAAAATGTTTCTTATGTCCATAAGAAAAATTGAGAATTGTTCATCTTTATTACTCAATTGACGTTTTCATAAGTTTTTTTTTTTAAATTCACATTCGATAATAGAAAATTAATAATTTATATGCATTTTGCTTTATTAGACACCTAAAGAGCGCCTGTACAGATCGAAAAACATTTGTAGCATAGTATTGTAAAATAAAAGTTTGGATTTATGAATAATATGTTAACGGTGTTATGCCTGGTTTCTAGAAAATTTGCTTATGAGTTCGATAGCTATTGGGTCGATAACGTTATGAAACCAATAAAATTAATGACTGTTTCTGAAGGCAACCTCATCATAAGTTAACAGTTCCATAGTTATTAGATGATAAAATAGTTATGCCAGTTGCAAATAGATGCATATTGTTTTATTATAGTCGAAAATTTGAAACATGTGCACATGAATCCCGCAGTTCGTTGAAATTGCCCTTCGCACCGGACAAAAATAATAAAATTTTATAACTATTTATTTTTAAGCTGGTCATATTCGCATCACGTGCAATACAATGTTATTGGAAAACAAAAAAATTAAATGAAAATTGCCTAACTTTACGGAGTTTGAAAAACTTTTTTATTTGATATTATCACGTCCAAGTTTGTTGATGTGGTAGAAAATAAAAAAACCGACGGTGTAACCGTAATTCAAAACATTGAAGCTTGGGAGAAAATTACAGCATTGTTTAATAGCCAGGAACTTGACGCATCGCTATCCAAGTTCATTACAGTATTAATCTACGATGTGATCATATGGTTATTTCGCCGAAATAATTAGCATATCCATTTTGTATTGTCTACTACATAACATATTAATGATACTTACTTCATATACATAATAATAGTAATATTGAAACCAATATTTTTCTTTAACAAATTTAAAATAAAATTATTACCTAAACTTCCCAATATCTACACAAAAATAACAGTTTGACAACTTATGCGTTTCTACGCATGCGTCACTGATGTTATCGCACCGTTGGTTGTAGCTCCGATAAGTAATAGAGTCGGTATGGAATCGATAAGTACGCTTTGGCCTTTCAAAAACACTGTTTCGAATTATGGAATGAATATCGAATACTTAACTTTATGGGTTGGATGGGATCCGTTTTCAGAAACCGGGCATTAGTCATTTATTATTTAAGAAATTTTCTAGAGATGTGATCGTATTTTGCACTGCGATCGGTTGCAATTACTTCAAATTTTTGTGAAAATCTGTCTATTTCATCTATTTATTTTGCAATAGACTTTCCGAAATCGACAATGCTATATTTACAGCGTTATACTGGTTGAATGATTTTCAGGAACTAAAGCTGTAAGCAGCAAGAATTTTTTTTTTGTGTAATACAATATCGACGGATTAACCAAATAGCTATGCTCGTATTTAAATTACTGGTTCATTTAGGCAACCTCTTTTTCTTTCTCGCTCGCTTGAATATCTTTCAAATAAGTATAGGTCCGATATTGTTTTATTTAAACTTTAGGAACATAAAGTTTACTTTGATTTTAACTAAAAATAACAATAATGAGAGGTCTGTGTAGTAATCATGCATTGGTATCGCCCAGTTGCTTTTACCCATTACAGGGAACATCGGCTAGCCATTATTTATTATTACGCTTATCCCCGTGCAGCGACTTAAGGAAATTTGTCTCTTAGTATTTACCAAAGAATGAGGAAAACCACGAAAATCTATCTCTGAGAGTTCAAATCCAGGACTCAGTAGCTGACAGCTAAACGTGCAAGCCTTAGTTACAAAGATACACGCTGTTTTTTGTGCAATCTTTTGCGAGTCGAACAAACATTTTGGTACAAGAACCAAAGAACCGTTTAAAAATATTCTTATTTTCTGCAAGAATTTCATTATATCGGTGTCCTCAGTAACTTATTTATTGCAATGACACAGTTTTATCCAAGTTATTTAGTTATCTTTTCATCAGAATTTAATTGCTTTTCGTTTTCTTGTTGTGGAGTACACCTTGACATTTCTAAGCACTGACATCTTTTGACATCCATACTAAAATTTTGGTCGACTCGAAGAAATTGCAAGCTCTGCTAGGGATTTTTACGTGCCATTGCCACGAAGCTACGACAATAATTCCGAAATTAAGGCATGTTCTAATTGTTATCCTCAATCAAAGATCACCGTCTCGCCCTAGATCAAACCAGTGCCTATAGTGTGAAAGGCCAAGATGCGAACAGTTCAACCATCTTCACAACTTACAGAATTTGACACTTCGATTAGAAAAATAGAAACGTAAAAAATTTGACAAAATTGTAAATATTTTAAAAACCGTTGACTTTCAAGATTGAGAACCTTAATACAAATTGTGTTTAAATAATGTGTGGAATCCATCAAGGAAGGAAATATCATTCCTTCGTCGACATCAAATGAAAGGTTTCGGACAGATAAAAATATTTTTAAATGATTCTACAGGTGACGTGTTCTTATCAAAACTTCTGTTGCATTAATGTAGTTGCAATAGATCACGTAGAGAGAGAAAAGGTAAGCTACTGATCTGAAACAATTAAGTTTACTTGATATACACCTTGTATAAAGTATTGAGATTAGGAGTTAATACCATTGACGAAACTTATATCAACTGTATGACTGAAAGAAATACACATTCCATTGTTGTGATTGAAAAAGCTTTCAAAGTGACTGAAATTTCAAACAGAACTTCCACCCTCTACCTTCTGATTACTGCAATTTGTACATAATTTTGCGCAATAACGGATTATCTACAGTTTTACTTTTATGAAATCTAAGAAAACCATTCTAAAAAACAACCTACTCACCATCAGTTACAAAACAATAAAAAAAGGAAGAGCTGCACTGTTAAAAGTTTTACATAACGATTGAAGCAACTTACTTCTTCTTTTCTACTAGAAAGATAAAGACTACAAAGCAATAAAACAGTAATACAATGTGTTAGCACCAAGGTGAGAACTTCATCATTATTTCGGCAATGTAATTTTCGACGCACGTAAGTTAAAAACACGTGCTTAGTACGATACAGAAATTAACACTATCCGGGTTATATTTCTGACTTATTTGTATAATTTACAACCTAAATTTATTTCAATTTTAGTATACTTTATTAAAATTGGGATTCATATGTATGTATAATTTTTCTTATTTATCATCTAAATCGATGTGTACACTCACGACAGCGATTATATACACAGATAATAGTTCAGTATTTTTTTTCCTTCATCAGTATTTAAATCTATTCTTACCAGTAGAAAATAAACATTTCCGTCTGCATATTGCAGCATGATTTTCAATTGCATGTGTTGCGCTAAGGATCCATGTCAAAATGCTGAAAATAGATATGAGGCCAGCCGTCTATCGATATTAATAATATTGCACGCTACTGAAAAACAGATCCGAATAGTTAACAGTGTGAAACCAATAAAAGAATATTGGGCTATAACTTAAAATAAACGAAATGTACTTTCTATAACAGGTTCCGCATATTTTAGATTTTTATGTACCTATGTGTTAGTTTTAATTTTGCAGATGGTGGTGTTAAAATAAGTATGTAGATAATCTTGCATCTCCTTTTTATTAAATTGAAATAAATTTACAATTGAGCGGTAAGTGTAATTTTTGCAAATACCAGATGCTGTGAAACAAGGTATATTTAATAAAAAAAATTCAGAGTATCTTAGCAGAGAATTAGGATGTTATGTGAAAAACGCTTAAACTTTGCTTTCAATGTGTAGAGTATATCAACAATATATTAATACTTTAAATTATATATCCAGTTTTTTTTTTTATTGAAGATAACTGTAAAAATAATTAAAGTCCTAACACAATGAGCGATTACTTTGATTACATTCAAGCATGGCGCCATTACGTTTAATTATTACACGTTTTTGCAAAAGGTTAACGTTTAATCTAACCTTGGATTATAAATAAACAAATATTGTTTACACATATGATATCAAATAGCATTACGAATTGTCAGAACAGATATTGTAAATAAAATGCAAAAGCAACAGATAAAGATTGTTCTTTTTTGTTGAAGTGTTTGTAGTACTTTTAGAATGAGGCGATGAGAACAGCGGTTGCGTTACTGTATCAAAGGTGTCACATTTGTTGCTTTGTACTATGTAATTGGAACAATAGAAACTATTGTTAGTGAAAAAATTATAATAAGCAATGTACTAAGTACGTTATAGGTAACTTGTGAAACATTGTAGAGTTTGATTAATAAGTGATCGGTTTCTATTTTTACGTACGTCCGACATAATCAATTGGCTTCCTGCTACGCAAAAATATTAGTATTATGCCGCACAGTTCACAACAACAATTCAAGGGCTGCTGTGATCGAAACTCCAAGGCTCGATCGAAGAATTACCATCTCCGTTTGCTCCCATAAACTCGACGCCACTGTATCACCAAGAAAAAGTCGCAGCTGTAATAACTATAAATAAAAAATACCGGAAGACAAGATATGGGTATAAGTAATAGGATTAACAAAACTATGAAGTCATTCCACATTCAGTATAAGTTTTTTAACAAAAAAGAAATTACAGGGAAAGCGAAAATGGCAGTATTTAATATAATACTCACATACGGAAGTGAGTCATGAGACATAAAAAATAGGATCGAAGCTCTTGAAATTAATAAAATATATATCAATAAAATGAATCAGAGAAGAATCAAATTGTAAGCCGATCTTCGAATACTTAGAAGAAAAGCAGATCAGCTGGTGGGGGCACATAAAAAGACCGGGGAAAAAAAATATCAGTGGAATGTGTATGGGAGGCCAGGATACAGAAGAAGAGAAATACAGGTAGACCAAGGGAGGACTGGAATACAACAGTTGCAAAAGCAATAAAGGAAAGACAGTACAGGAGGCAGGCGGAAGGCATACTAAAGATAGAAAGAAATGGTCAGAATTGATACACAAGTGAAAGAAGGAAGAAATACCCAACACCAAAAGGTACAAGGGATAAGACTAGATATACATAGGCAAAAAAAAATACAAAAACTCTAAAATGTGACAAATTTTAACGTTTCAGTGTTAACTGCTCAAAATTTCGATCGCACATGACAGTCTTTGTCTTTGTTCTGAATTAGTAATAGAAATCCAGAAGAATTTTTGATACTTTTAGGGTCTTTGTATCACCCTGTGTAATTAAAAAATTATAATTAGACTTTAAATCGGATTTATAACGTTTCGACTACATGCATGTAGTGCAATTATCATTCTTCATTATCTCCGATACCCGATACTATTAAGAAAAAAACTTCAACCATAATAAATAATATATATGAAATATTTTCTTCTGAGACACATACGAATACGTTATGCGCACTGCAAGTTAATCTGAACACTCTATAGAGAATATTTGCATTCTAAATAAGAGCGTCAGGAATTCATATTCAAGGGCGTATAACTTCCAATTTCCTATTCTAGATAAATAACAGCTCTGCGGCAAAAAAGCATATTTTTTTAAATAAAAGCAACTAGGGACTCGGTACCCCTTCCACATTCAGACGTTCTGTCTCCGAGCGTACACCTTGCTCCCCGCAAGCATCTATGTTTCATAAAATCGAAATATTGCACCTTTGATTTATGCAGTCCGCGCGATTTGGTCAATTCTGCTACAGTGAGCTATTTGTTTACTTATCTGCGATAGTAGTATTACATATATGGTTGAAATGGTTAAGATAATCTTTAGTGCCATAAAAAAATGTTTAATTTAATGTGCTTAATCACCACTTAATAAAAAGAATAAAAACTACAAAAACTTTTTAACAATTTTATTATGCAACTTTTGTTAAGATATTTTTACGTTAATGACCTCATTTTAATATGTTTAATACCTTTTGAAAATAAAATGACAAGACCGTAAACATCCTGTATATCTCCAAAACCACAAAATTCTACTTTAGAATAAAATATTAAAATAAAATTGAGTGTAATAACAATTTTTACTGTCCCAGCTAAAAAAAATCGTTAACAAAGTATGAAGTTTTTTAGTAAAAACTTTTGGTAGTGGTTACATTAATATTTTTTTTTGTGTGGACGTTCTGGAACAATGAAATTTGTTGAAATTTTGTTAATTTTAACAAAATTCTTATTATTGCGTAGATACAGATTTATTGAATTTACTCCAGTTAAAAGCACCATACTGTATATTGCATCTTTTGGGTAATGGAGTCTTTCTCAGACACTTTAAAAGGCTTTAATGTTTAAAATCTTGTTCTCAGGGATCTTAAAAACAATTTCAGACTTAAAATTAGCAGTAGGAATGTGGGTAAGCAAACGTGGTAGTGAATTTATTTGTACATAACTCGGTGCATTTGTTTATCAAAACGTCTCTGATCTCCAAACAAATTGAGGTGCTGATATATAAAACTGGTCGATCTGAGTGATATGTAATGCAACTTACGCGAGAAGCGTAAATTATCTCAACAATTCAAAACAATCGTTGCATAAGAAGTTGGAGCTTTTGTTGACGCAAAGATTATATATCTTCTTGCCACAATATAATTATACTGTATGAGCTATGAGTACATATATCAATTTAATTACTACAGCAATTATATCTTGGTATTGATTACTGAGTTGCTTGAAGTGTAATTAATAAACGTTTAAATAAATTGCGGCGACTCTGATTTGTGGCTGCTGTAAATGAAACCGCTTATGGGTGCATAAGGTTTAGAATTTCCTTAAAATAAATACACAAAAATAATCTGCATCTGTTTGCTTTCACTTGCTTAGAAATACATATCGTAATATGGTTAAGTCGTAATATAAGAGAAACTGTTCGAACTAAAGCTGCAATGAAACCTTACCTAGCTTGTAAATGCTAAAAATAAAGAAACTAAGAAAGTATACATACACACATCTGTATGTTTACACATGTTGTTATTACCATACATTTTTATTTATGTAAGCATAGATACGAACGAAAACCACTTTCCAAACATTTCCAAAATTCTATTATACTATGTGTTAAGATAACTTTAACTTATAATTCGGTACTAAAACGTTATAATTGTCCTTATGTCAGACACAATAACCCAATTTATTTGTGGTTCGTGTTTGTGTATGTTATGTGTATCTATCATTTTAGGGAGCAAGCATGACGTATACAGAGGCGGATCATTTGTACATGTTTGAAGGAATATTGGGTATCCCCTTGGCGTGTCACGTCATGTTTGTTTACCAGACAATACGAGTAACAGCTACCTCCCCCACACACACTGGATATGTCTCATACGTAGATAATTACCTGTCTATGGCAAGCGTGATAAATGTTCCAAGCCATCGACCCTTCTATCTTATTTTGGTTTGTTGTAATTGATTGTAACCTCTGAAAGGAGTGGTTATATTTAGACCAATACTCCTCTTCATATAAGCAAAGAATTAAGAGTGTTAAAGAAGGGTTGTTTGCTGAGCGGACATTACGGGCAAATACACGACCTGTGCGAAACAATGCTTAGAGTCTTTAACACGTAATTCCAAGGTTTATTTTAATTGCATATTTCTTTAGCAACTCTAGCAGTTTATCGAAGCAGAAATTTCTAATTTAGCACGTTTCTTGTTGACATACCAATCAAATTACTAATTTGTCGCCAACTAATGTATTCGTAATGACGTTTAAACGCTAAAATGTCTGGTACGTACAACATTCTTAAGTTTAAACCTCTACCATACTTTATGATAATTAGGTACTCTTTTTATTTTTTCCTTTTTTTGGGTATTCCGGTTTTTTCTTACTAATTATATACTGTTTTTACGTTTCGGAATTTTGTTTTATTCTTTTTCAATATTTTATTTTAATCCTGAAATGTTAATTTTCAAGAACAAAGGATATCCTACAAATATATGGAAAATAATTTCAACCGAGAAACCGCAAAAATTTGTAAAGAGTACAGCAACAACATTAGAAGATTGGGAAAAGAAGAACAAAAATTAACATTTCAGGATTAAAATAAAATATTGAAAAAGGAATAAAACAAAATTCCGAAACGTAAAAACAGTATATAATTAGTAAGAAAAAACCGGAATACCCAAAAAAAGGAAAAAATAAATAGAATAATCAAAACCGGTTAAATAATATTGAAGAAATTTATAAACCTGCCTGGGTGAAAGATGGCAAATCAAGAACAAAGGATATCCTACAAATATATGGAAAATAATTTCAACCGAGAAACCGCAAAAATTTGTAAAGAGTACAGCAACAACATTAGAAGATTGGGAAAAGAAGAACAAAAATTAACATTTCAGGATTAAAATAAAATATTGAAAAAGGAATAAAACAAAATTCCGAAACGTAAAAACAGTATATAATTAGTAAGAAAAAACCGGAATACCCAAAAAAAGGAAAAAATAAAAAGAATAATCAAAACCGGTTAAATAATATTGAAGAGATTTATAAACCTGCCTGGGTGAAAGATGGCAAATCAAGAACAAAGGATATCCTACAAATATATGGAAAATAATTTCAACCGAGAAACCGCAAAAATTTGTAAAGAGTACAGCAACAACATTAGAAGATTGGGAAAAGAAGAACAAAAATTAACATTTCAGGATTAAAATAAAATATTGAAAAAGGAATAAAACAAAATTCCGAAACGTAAAAACAGTATATAATTAGTAAGAAAAAACCGGAATACCCAAAAAAAGGAAAAAATAAAAAGAATAATCAAAACCGGTTAAATAATATTGAAGAAATTTATAAACCTGCCTGGGTGAAAGATGGCAAATCAAGAACAAAGGATATCCTACAAATATATGGAAAATAATTTCAACCGAGAAACCGCAAAAATTTGTAAAGAGTACAGCAACAACATTAGAAGATTGGGAAAAGAAGAACAAAAATTAACATTTCAGGATTAAAATAAAATATTGAAAAAGGAATAAAACAAAATTCCGAAACGTAAAAACAATATATAATTAGTAAGAAAAAACCGGAATACCCAAAAAAAGGAAAAAATAAAAAGAATAATCAAAACCGGTTAAATAATATTGAAGAAATTTATAAACCTGCCTGGGTGAAAGATGGCAAATCAAGAACAAAGGATATCCTACAAATATATGGAAAATAATTTCAACCGAGAAACCGCAAAAATTTGTAAAGAGTACAGCAACAACATTAGAAGATTGGGAAAAGAAGAACAAAAATTAACATTTCAGGATTAAAATAAAATATTGAAAAAGGAATAAAACAAAATTCCGAAACGTAAAAACAGTATATAATTAGTAAGAAAAAACCGGAATACCCAAAAAAAGGAAAAAATAAAAAGAATAATCAAAACCGGTTAAATAATATTGAAGAAATTTATAAACCTGCCTGGGTGAAAGATGGCAAATCAAGAACAAAGGATATCCTACAAATATATGGAAAATAATTTCAACCGAGAAACCGCAAAAATTTGTAAAGAGTACAGCAACAACATTAGAAGATTGGGAAAAGAAGAACAAAAATTAACATTTCAGGATTAAAATAAAATATTGAAAAAGGAATAAAACAAAATTCCGAAACGTAAAAACAGTATATAATTAGTAAGAAAAAACCGGAATACCCAAAAAAAGGAAAAAATAAAAAGAATAATCAAAACCGGTTAAATAATATTGAAGAAATTTATAAACCTGCCTGGGTGAAAGATGGCAAATCAAGAACAAAGGATATCCTACAAATATATGGAAAATAATTTCAACCGAGAAACCGCAAAAATTTGTAAAGAGTACAGCAACAACATTAGAAGATTGGGAAAAGAAGAACAAAAATTAACATTTCAGGATTAAAATAAAATATTGAAAAAGGAATAAAACAAAATTCCGAAACGTAAAAACAGTATATAATTAGTAAGAAAAAACCGGAATACCCAAAAAAAGGAAAAAATAAAAAGAATAATCAAAACCGGTTAAATAATATTGAAGAAATTTATGATAATTACTGAAATTATGTAAAGATTATTTTTCTTTACGTCAACGAATGCTCCATCCTTGATTTGCCCCGTTCTGTGATGTTATACCGGGTGTTTCTGGAAAGTGGCTCGCTCCTATAAGTTGTAAAGTATGTATTCGTAATAGAAAAACCAAATTGAAATTATAGTAAATTATATAATTTACTTAGTTTTCCGATTCTTAAGGAAATAGATTTATGAACATTCTAATTCAAGATAATATTCTACGTGCCACTTTAACCAAATTTATTTTATCGGGCGCGCAAGGGAATAAAGATAGAACACTATGTTTTCCAATTGGAGTTATTATTATCCATGCGCGATGTTACACAAAGCGAAATACCGCCGATATATATTATAGATCAAGCACTGGTGTTAGCGGAATCTCCGCCCTCACGCACATCTAACGTCATCGCCTCAAAGAGGCAGGTGGAGCGGGGTTAATGGATGGCGTACCCACAGCACAGCTGTAGCAATAATTATACGCTCAGAAAAAAATGCATTTGGACAACAAATATCAATTTTGTTGTAGAAATATTTTAGCAATGTTTTTAATGAAATTGAACAAAAAATAAAGCTACAATTACTAAAAAAAAAAAATGTTAACTCGTAACTCCAACATAAATATTTCGTTATATTAATCAAATCATAATTGTTAGAGGAAAGCTTCACATTAGTACATACCAAAATACGTACCTAATTAATTCCTTTAACAAAATTGAATGTGTTAAGTTAGAAATATTACATAGTATGTTAGATTTTGTTGAACGAAGTAAGATGCTGCATTGATACTAGAAAAAATAACCGTTTATTTTTTTAAATCAACATCCCTTTTGTTTGGGATGTAGCAAATATTATTTAAATGAAAAGACATTATTTAAATTGGTGCACCTTTTTGGTTGATGTGAATATTTCTTTTTATAGCAACAAGCTTTCTATTTCGTTGATTTAACACTTGCATAAATTTATTTCAAACAAAAATTAATAATGGAGTTAACACACAGTAAAAGAAGCTATAAACCGTATATTTATTTAATCTAATTTATTGTATTCAAAGCATTTACTGCATTAACAAATTAAACGATTCAAAATAAAGTTACTCTGAATGATAAAACAATATGAAAAATGTTGTTAAACCAACATAATTATTTTAACATTAAAATTTTGCTATTTTAACAAAGATATCTGTTTCACCGTCTTTAACCAATTTCTTTTTATTGAATTGTTTAAATTTAATACATATTCTTCTCTCAGTGTATGTACTGCTGTTTTTTCGGTGTAATTCTTAATCCCACAGATAAACAACATGTTAAAAGTTCTTCCCATAAATTACGTGTCTGTATATGAGATATATATATATAAGTTTAGGACGCCCCCTTCCGTATCTCTAGCAGAGGATGTAAGATTCTATAACGGCATCGATGGAAGTGTTCTCCACTGTATCTACTGTTGTACGTTTCAAAACTGCCAGGGAGTTTAAATTTTTTTATGTTTTTGAACCATCAGAACAAATTAGGTAAAATTTGCATATATTAATTTTCTTGTACGTCATTTTCAGTGTTCACAAAGTAATATGTCCGCTTGCCCTCTATACTTCCGTCACGAAACCTTGCTCAATTTTAAAATGGCTAATTTAAGAGACACACGTAAGTTTTACAACATGTTTTATTTTATTCCTTTTTAACGTCTGTAAGCAATAAAAGCATCCTCTTATTCACCTACGTAAATACATTCATACTCACACTACTGCACGTTCTCGAAATTGTTGCATCCGAGTATAGGCCTGACCATAAAAAGGAAACGCTGATCTTGACCTACTCAATCTCCAGTCGCTTGTATAGAGACGCCTGCGTGTTTACTACGATGTTTCTTTTATAGTGTCAGAAACAGCCACCGAATATCATTAGTCTTTGTTATAGTGGTAAATAATGGTATTTTCCTTTTAGAAAGTATTTGTATTAGAATTTCGCATTCATGTAGGTCAATGTTATTGAGCTTCAAAACAATGGAACAACCTATTAGAAGAATAATGATGAAAATTGAATAAAAATTTAACAAGACAATTTTTTTTATGTTTGATTTTGTAAAGTGGGATTCAAATCTACTTAAACATTAACTTGATTTAATTAAGGTCCATTCATTACATTTTCATAATACATAATATTTTAATAATGGATATATAACTCAAAAACACTTCGTTTACAAAGCATATATATAACTTCTTGGTTATTTTTCGTGGTTGTAGCGGCTCTTCGGTAAGGGGAAATTAAAACATTATTTCGGACGTTTCGACAGTATATATACTGTCTTTTTCAATAAAACTTGGAACTTGGCGCAGTTGAGGAACAAAATAGCATTTTTATTGAAAAAGACAGTATATATACTGTCGAAACGTCCGAAATAATGTTTTAATTTCCCCTTACCGAAGAGCCGCTACAACCACGAAAAATAACCAAGAAGTTATATATACAGCACGGCTAAGAAATACCAATAAATCTTACGATTGGTATGCGGTATACTCAAAACAGGTAGAGGGGAAGATTTTATTCACTTGTGTGCTACAGTGGCATTTATTTATTGAGGCATAGCTTATCTGTGGAGTAAATTTATCTTTAATAGAGGACGCTGCAGGTATGAATGTTAATAAAACAGTGATGAATTAAATTTAAAATCAATTTAATTAAATTATATAAATATCTACAAGTTTCGTAGCAATATATATATTAATTTTTATTAATATATTTAACAAATATACACTTTGTTTATCCGTTTCAGATGTTGCGACCTTATTTTACGAATTAAAGAACAATTGACACCAATAACAAAGTCCAAGCCAATATGACTAAATTACATTCACACTTCACTCGTGATTTTATATATAAATGATATTCATTCTGCGATATTTTATTGTTGGATAGATAGATAGATGTGTAGTAGTACATTTAATTCGCAGTTTCTTACAGCTAAAATTTAATACTATACTCAGGCCGTTGAGGAAAATTTATGTAAATATACTTGAGTTTTCACCTATTTCTCCATAAAATTTCCTAAATAGGTAAAGTAAAATTAGATCTGTAACTTTACATAATACTCTTTAAATTTACAGAAATGTGTTTATAGTGGTCAGATGCTTAGAGCATCGCCTATACAAACTTGTACACAATCGTATTCGCAGCTTTCTTAGAGCCCATCAATGTCTCTAAGATTGACAAATGATAAATTAAAAGGTGTATCCTTAACAGAAAATGCCAGCTTACGCAAATTCATGACGGTAACATTAGTTTTTTTTTTTTTACATGTGAGCATTTAATGACCGCTTGTCAAATAAGATTAGCCGTAAATCGGGACACGTGAATATGTAAAAACCTGTCATGAATATTTTTAATGGTTTACATTTACAGAGAAAAGAAATCAATGCAATATGTAATTGAGTTGCTGAACTGAAAACATATGTATTTACCTCCACTTCATATAGAAATATGTACGTATTCACAGGCATTATACAAATATTAAGTGTTAATTTTCGTTACGCAACAAATTAGTTGGACATGTTTGTGTATGTAATAATAATTTAATTATATATTACATAGGTACACACATATATAGATTTACATGCAATAGAAGCTATCCGTATATCCATTCATGTATCTACCCGTAAATTAAAATAGCTTTCTTGTCTTCTTATTAGGTCAACTACTTTATTTATTAATCAAACCAATATAAATAATATATATCAATTACTAATATTTAACCACAACGTCACGTGCTGTTGAAAGTGTTCAAACATGTTACCACATATACATTTATTTATTTTATTGGTGTTATTAGTTACTTGAACATATTGTATAATGTGGTGAATCATATACTTATATATGAGAGTCAGCAATCATGGTAAATGTATACTTTGGAATTGGCAATTCTATTAATTTGTAGTACATTGAAATCTCAACATGAATATGACCATGTGATAATTAAATTAATCTTGTTTTTCGAAACAAAAATTCGTATATGAATATGCAAATACTTAAAGTAAATAATACACATTTAGTCAATTAACAAATAGACATAAAAGAAATAATGCTGTAATATATTAACCCTCCATAGACAAGACCGAATCCAACTGGAAACCAACATTAATAGAGGTACCAGTAGACCTCACGTTGTAGTATACGTAACCAAATTTATTGTTACTTTGAATTTACTTTAATTACCCTTAAGGAGCTATTTAGTTATTTTCGTTCATAATTATCCGGCTGACAGTTTAGTGGCCTACACACTTGGCTATCAGTCGCAAGGTCCAGGGTTCAATCTCACTCTGGTCGATTACGATAACCAACTTTCAACTTTTTCGGCGTCGTAATTTTGATTTGGAGGGAGATTTAGATTTTCTTGGAGCGCAAATCGCAGTTCTTGAACAGTTTCTGGTACGATTGCACGCCGTCGAATGCACTTCTGTAGTGGATCCCAGAGATGTTCGATCGGGTTAAGATCTAGGCTACATGGTGGCCAATCGAATGTGCGAATGGTAACTTCATTTAAGTATTCACTTACAATTCGTGCTGTATGTGGTCTTGCGTTATTGTGCATTAAAACCAACCCTTCACCAATAAATTGAGAAAAAGGAATGACGGCTTCATGAAGAACTTTTTCCACATATATATGGGCGTTCGATGCACCATTCTCAATAAATATGAGGTCAGTTCTTGCTTCGGTAGAACTACCAACCCATACCATAACAAAACCTCCCCGAAAAGAAACTCGTTGTGATATGGTACAGTTTGCACACCGTTCATTCCGTCTTCTTCACTCTCTTTATCTGCCATCTGGGGATCGTACACAAAAACGCGACTCGTCTATAAACAAAGCTGCACTCCACTGCTGGACCGTCCAATTTGTGTGCAAGGGCGCAAATTGAGGACGTGCTCTACGATTCCGTTCCTCCAGCTGGTCTCCGCGACGTCAGTCCACTCTCCACTAGCCTTCGTCTTACTGTTCTTTCACTGGGATCCTATCCCAGTCATCTGGGTAACAGACACTGTGGTTGGCATTTAATTGGGTAGAGCCTCGGCTCGGCCGCTGACCGTCTAACAGGTTGGAGCGATCCTAAAACGGTCGGGGGAGTTGCCACCAGACGGCTCCCTCTACGCGAAGGCTCTTTAGTCTTGTGCGCACTATCTGGTAGGGAATCGAGTGATTGATCCCGACGGCTACCCATCAAACGGGAGCAAGGGAACTTGCTCAACATGGGAAGTAAGGGGAAGGGGGAGCCCACCGGTGGCGACCAGCCGGTCCCCTCCGATAGGTGTCGGCCTCTTACGGGTGTGTGGTGTTCGGGGGGAGCAATGGCCGTTGCTATAGCTTGCTATTTTACCCCTTGAACTTAGCTGGGGGGTGCTTGCAGCTCACGGTGAGCCGGCGTTCTGGTCGCATACTGTTGAGCCCGGACGGCAACACAGCCGCTATTCCCGGGTTATGGGCTAACGCCTAGGTACCGGAAGATTAGTAGCTTAATCGGTTGTTCTTTCACTTATCTCAACCCCTCGCACAGCTAGTAAACAATGTTGAAAGTACACCGCAGTTAACCTGTGGTCCCTTAACGTGTTGAGCACCATAAACCCATCGTCAGCCCTAGATGTTGCTCTTTTCCTTCCAGAACCTGCTCGTCTTTCTAATGAAGCAGTCTCAAAAAATCGGTTCCAGGCATCCCTAACGGTAGTGCGTAGTATATCCAACCTATTCGATGCATAACGTTGACGCTAACCTTCGTCAATTAGCGCAACAATTCGAGCTACGTCTGTAACAGTTAACGGCATTGCTGTTGCAACAAATCTATTGTAGGAACTGTCAAATTAATGTCAGGTAATGGTGAACTAAGCCTACTTGCCATTTATTGCAAACAAACAATGGTAAATTGTGCACCCTTAAATAGTCTACAGTATAAAAATCTTTTAATATTGTCTAGCAGCGAATTTTGTCACATAAAAAAGAAATCTAGCATATTTTATAATAAAATGAACACCATGAAGCATATATTGATGAATGCGAATTATATGAACTACATGTGCAAATCGATAACGTGTATCAGATGGGTGGGCGGTTTTTTTTGCCGATCAGTTTAGTTATAATGTTACTACGGTATTTTTCTAATTGAATGTTGCAATAAAGCTAAAACAAACGACGACGCAGTACTGAAATGATTATTTCCAGTTTCACCTACAGTTGATTATATTTATTTTTGGTAGTAGCCCTAGAAGTTATAAGCGAATAACACTACTAAACTGCCACTGCCAATGGCATCCGGGAGATCATTGATGTGAAGTAGAAATAGTAAGGGTTCCAAGACCGAACCTTGCGGAACACCTTGCGAAGTTTCTGCCCAATTAGATTTTACTTACTATCGTCATAAGTACGACTTGCTACGTCCCATATGCATTACGAATATAATGTGATATAATATACAATCCAACGATACTCGACAAATAACCCAAAGTCTCTAGCTTGCATAGCAATAGCTCTATGATTAACGCAATAAAATGCTTTGTTCAAATATTCTTTGATATATTTATCATTCATTCCATTAGTCATTGTGTTTGTATTTCTATTTGTAACAATAAGTATAGAAAGATTACTTATTACATCGCACTGCAAAAGATATTTTAATGAAAATATTGTTGAAACTTGAAACCGCAATAAAAAAATAAACATTTATAACATAGACATAAAAAAAAACATCAAATTTCATACATTTCTAATTATCTCTACAATATCTATGCAATTCTCACTTATTTACTGTAAATCACCACAATTTGATTATATCATGCATTCGTTTGATTCTGAAAGCCACATTCTAATCCCATCTAGTTCCACTAGCGTTATATGGGTTACTTATCTTTGTGATCATGTGGTTCGCGGATAATAAAATGGAGATAAGGTACCTTCATTATGAATCGTCAATTGTATAGTTTCTGGAAGATTTTGGTTTCAGAGCCGGAATATTGGCAGCTTCGAATATGTCAATAAATTATATAGAGATATAATTTCTTTAATTAATTTAAGTTGTCATTTTGGGTAAATAGAAGTTCAGGTTGTATTTTTTAGTGGTAACACAAAATGTGTTCCTTGATAATGTTGAGAATCAAATGATACAGAAAAAAATATAAACAGCAACAGAAGTTGGCTCAGTTTCTACATCAATTAAATCGTAATATGCCTGTCCAACTACTTGTAAATAAATTCTGTCTATAAACCTGAAATTATATATTGCAAAAACTAAATGTCGCAACACCTAAACAAACTTTTTTTGCTTCTGTTGGTAACACAGGTTTATTATCAACAACACCATCAGTTCTTATAAATTTATTCCTGCCCGTAAAGCGGTTAGATTGAAATCAGAAATAGTCCGAGTTTATTGAACCGGTTAAGTATTAGGTAAGCTACTTACTTACATTTTGTTGCTTCGATATTTCGAACGGACAGCTAAAAGCGACTAACGAATTCTGCGAACGTAACTTTCATACGTATGCTTGCATTGTAGCGCACAAAACACCAACAATCATTTTCAATAAGTATATCTTATTGGACACTCAGATTATTAATCTGATAAGTGCAATCGTTGCTGCTACATAATGTGTTGCATCTTGTATTATTAACACCGCCAAGAATATTCTTTTCACGGACACTGCTATTAAAATGCCAGAGGCGGACCTCATTATAGATAATGTATGTAAAATATACGGTTGAGGAAGATATGCATCCATATTGGGCGAAGGTAATTAGTATTTTTAGAAAATAGTGTGAACTTCGTCGCGAATAAATAAACAAACGCTTACAGCTATTTATTAAAGACTTGATTTCCATGATAACTGTAATCATGTTAACCACGAAGCTTAATCTTCCACAATAGTTTGATAATCAGGTGCTGTCCATAAATGGTTACTAATAAAAAAATGTTGTTTATAGCGGTGCTTCTCATACCAAATATAAAGAAGTGGATGTATATATGTATGTTAGTAGTAGGTTTACATACAAAATTAGTGTAAATTATTCCATAATATTTACTGTTAGTTAGGTATTTGGTTAGGAAACCAAATGGAATGTAACAGAAGGAAATATTGAATTAACAGAGGGTTATTTCCAATTATTTCAATGATTTTATTGTTAGTAACGAAAGCAGTATATTTGCGGCTTAAAAATGGGTGATTTGTGGTTGAGGACTTTAATTTTTGCTTAGGTCCGTTGCTGATATATTTCCAAAAGTATGGAAAAATTGGAATTTATCTTTTAACAGTAATTTGATAAAATCATCTTAAAATGGTAGGGACTATCAGATAATAATTAATTTTCTAATGGGGGATCCAATGTCTAATGAAATCAATTGCCGAAAACCTGACTAAAATTCCAAATTTTGAAACAAATTTGCTTCTTTTCTTTTCTTGCAATCATATTACCTGGTTACTTATCTTAAATAACAAACTTTCGATTTTAAGATTAAACTTAGGCTGCGCAAAAAAAAATAATTTTCAGTTCAGACGAATCGTCTTTTGGTTCAAGCATGGTTTATATATTTTGGACAGAAATGTTTGTAGGAAGAGACTCTCCTCTTAATTCGCTCGAATACAGTCAAAGCTTCAAGCGAGAAAAGCTAAGAAGCAAAAACCATCAATACTACTGAATTATTGGTAATTTTTTGAGAACGCTGCATCATCGCCTTCTAGTAATTTTATAAATAGTGTCAAACATTTCAGTGTAGACTAAGAACCTTTTGAAAAGAGTAAGAGTATTTGTGCAAACATATTTATAGTATAGTATAAATGCTCTCTACATCACACATAATTTTTATACGCAGATCTGATGTAATAGATAATATTGCCATTCGCAAATTTTCAGAGGAAACCCAAAAACTTAAGCAAGGAAACAAAACATATGCTGAATAATTAGCTAGAAAATGCTAACAGCTAACAAAGAAAAATGTTCCCAATATACTTTTCTTAAATCTACCAATGTCCAAAAAGAAGAACAAAACGCTTTAATGTTTGCACGATATATAAATTCCCTTTTCTGTGGTCCTTGTAAATGAACTATGCATATACTTTTCTAACTTATATTATTTTAGCACGTAAGTTTTGTTTCTATAACTTTTTTTTAAAGATTTTCGGGAATTCGCCCCACTGTGTCGTTTCCAAGATACATATTTGCAAATATTTAAAAACATACGATGGGTTCTTAACATATATTGTTAAAATAGCGGGGGGTATCGTGTTTTAGTAGACACCAAACACTGCACATCTTGGCGAGGAATACAATTATGGGTGTTATCTACATTTTAATAAAACTGCCGTTTTCGAGACAGAAAATTACAGAAATGTCATAATCGTAAAGATGACGGGTGGTACATTCAGCAAAAGCTGTGAATCTTCGCAAAAGTTTTTGTTGAGGGTGGAAATAGAATACACACTAAAAAATATATGCTATTCCTACGGAAAATTCCAGTAACGTATAAGGTAAAATTACCAAAAATTGGGAAATTTACTAGAAAACTTTAGGTAAATTTTTACTAGAATTTTCGGTAGGAATTGCAAATATTTTTTAGTATGTATATAATAAGTACAGTCTAGTATTTTTTGCTTTGAAATTTACGATCAGGGATCAAATAAGCTAATGGTCTAAAGTAAAAGTATATCTTACAAGTGAAATGAAGATAGGGAATAATGGAACAAAAAATATTGTAGTTATTTGGCGCCCAATGTGGGGCAATAAAACTTTCTTATTGCTAGTCAAACTTGATGTTATAAGGCACTACGTAAAAATAACAATAATATATTCCCCCAACAGAATAAACATTCCAATTACAGCACAAAATAACAAAAAATAACGACAAAATACAACGATTGCATAAGAAGAATAACAAAAGCAAAAATACATAGGTAGGTAGGTAAAGATTAAAAAAAGAAAACAAATGTTAAAGTAAATAATTGAATGTATCAGAAACGTAACGATTGAGCTCAGCACCAATTCAAGTGTGGATGTCACAGTCTCCGGAAATCTTATTGAAGTTGCTGGCCATAACATAAGCAGAAGAACGCAGCAGTATATTACTAGTCAGGTAGAAAGTAACCTATTGACGGGTGTCGAATTGTGGCACAAGTTGTGCAGATTAAGCGGCTCCAAAACAGATGAGTACTCCACAAATCCTCTGACAACTTTAAACACAAAGTTATTGCTTGCTATAAGGTCTTTCGGTAATGAAGTGATGGTATTTGAAACGGAATAACAGTATAGATTCGTTGGAGAATATATGTCAATGTGATCTATTCTGAATCATAGAAATTTAAAATATCTTCTTTGTGTCCTCTCCACTTAACATTTGTGATTTGCGTAGTAAAGTGGCCAAACAGACAGAAGCATGTTCGAGGCGTGAGCAAACAAATGAAAAATAAAGAGCCTTCAAGTTGTTAGTGTTGGAGAAGTACTTATAGTTACAGATAATGAACTCTAAGAAATTAGAGGCAGATTTTATTATTGAGACGTAGTGTTCAGTAAAATTAAGTTGAAAATCGAAAATTACACTCAAATCCTTAATAACTTGGCTGCACATTGCCCAAGCTCCAGATCAGATGGATAGGGTTAAACATCTAGTGAAGGTGATGATTTTACATTGTTTAATATTGAAAGATAAATTGTTCATAGAGCACCAAGCGAATATATTATATTAATGTCGTTTTGTAAAGCAGAACAGTCAATGGAACAAGAAATTTTACGAAAAATTTTAAGATTATAGGCAAAGAATAATTTATGGGAATGAATGACGTGAGTGATATCATTAACAAACATGTTAAAGAGCAATGGATTCAAATTACAGCTTCCCAAGAATGTGTTCATGATACAAACGGTCGAAAGCATTAGAATAGTCCATATAAATGGATCTATCTGACCTCTACAGTCCACAGCACCAGAAATATATTGAAGCAGGTTAAATTAGTAACAGTGGAGCATATCGTTGTGACTCTGTGTTGGAAAGGAAAAACGTGGCCTGTCTGCAGACATTTTTTCAAAAATCTTGGCAAAATTAGACAGAATTGCTATGGGTCTATAGTTCGATACGTCCTCATGATCACTAACTTTAAAAATATGTACAATTTGTGCCACTTTCCATTTATTCGGGAATATCGAGGTATTAAGAAATAAATTTAAAATTTAAACTAAAGGCACATCAAAAATGTGGTGACAATCTTTAATTAAATATGCAGGAATGAAATTGTGACCCTAGCTTCACACACTTGAGAGTTGGACGTAGGAGAAGTGATTAAACATTGGAACTGAAGTAGTCGGTAGGTTTTAAACACTACTGAATGGATTGACCATCATTAAGATGTTGATTGTTAAGATTCATACTGCATGGCAGGTATGCGGCTTTGTTTCCTGTTCTCACGAACATAGGAACACATTTGTTGTTCAACAGCGCCCATATAAGAACTATAGGCTTGATTAATCTAAGTTTTAACAAATGCCCGCATATTACGAAATTGTTGTGAAGTTTGCGTATTGTTGATACGCTTGTACTCCTTGTATAAAATTTCCACTTGATATTATATGATGAAGATTTTGTGTAGTAACAATAGGAACACACTTATCAAATGTAGAAAAAAGGGTAGACTAAAACCTATCACAAGCTATGTTTAGATTTGAGGAATCACAAATATATCATTTTCTTACCTCCGATGTAACCTTTTACAGATCATAATTTGCTTAAATTTCTTTTTGTAATAGCTAATTGTGTATAGAAGACTTTTACTGTTACTTATCACCGTATAATTGTCATCGATCAACAATATCACAATGATCGACAAAAAGGTTCCAAAACTAATATGCGCAGATCATACTATCACAAAATTATAATATACTCGATTAGAAAGCTATAAATTTTACAGTTAGTAATTGTCAATTTATAACCTTTTTTCCAATCAACTCAATTGATTTCTCTTTAATCGTAAAAAGAAAGTTGAACGAGTCGCTCGCTGCAGCCAAACTGTCAACATTGCAGTGTAATTTTATTTAAATCATTGCGTGCAAATCAGGTTTTAATTTAGCACAAATCAGACTATATTACAGAATAATATTTTAATACTTCGCATTATTGTTACTACAAATATAAATACGTACATACTTAAATAGGTATATTATTACTCAGTGTTGAAATGATTGTTAAAAGATATCCACCGATACAATATAAGGAATTATCATTTTACTGCCTACAACACAATTAGGAAAACATGTTATATGCATATCAAATTGTTTACCTATTACCTTGTCTCATCTTGAAAAATAAGATATTATTGTTAATGAAACACGATAAATCACACTTGTGTCCGTGGTGTTGCAAAACTGTTCATAATTAAGAACCTTACATCCGGCACCTTCGCATCCAATGGCCTCTCAAATTGCATCCAATAATGCCGCGTTTATTACACGGTTATCGAACACCTCTCTTGATGATCGAAAATGATGGGAAAAGGCGTTGCGCGACTTGTAATTTATGCTGCTCGGGAGTAAACGTCAAAGTCTCTTATCTTTATTAATATCGGGATTATAGACCAGACAAGGTGTATAACAACCTGGCGCTGCAAGTACGTAGATTTAACAACTTGATTTTCGAAGCAATCTCAGCTGACACGAACTAGGCGTCTCGTTTGTTGTGAGAGATTTCGATTGTTTGCGAACCCGATTGTAATTCTATGGTAATATGTCGTGACGAGAGTATTTTGTTTATTAATAGTCACGATGGAGGATGGCGGAGCTATTAAAAAGGTGAAAGAGAAGATGCGGATAATGGATTCGCTTGTGCAATTGATATTCTCAGAAATGCGTCGCTTTCTAAAAGTAAGAATGAAGATATTTCGTTCAGGTAAAACAGTCGATTTGTGTTAGAATAGTTATGGGTTATATTTGTGTTAAACTAATATAGCAGGCAACAAAATAAATTGCAGTTAAATATTATATAAATATACGACCAAAAATTAAAATTAAGATAAATTAGAACATACATTGTGCTATAAATGAGTAAGGGAAGTAAAGTAATACATTTTAGATTAATGCAGTATCACAACCAATCTTTTTAAAATAAAAACAAAACAAACGATTTTTGATTTCTTTAGATACCCAACAATTTTTTTGTTGTGGAAGCCATCTGTCTTTTTGTATTACATCTCTTCTTTCCTTTGTCTATTAAATTATGCCATCCATTTTAGTATCCTGGTGCCCTGTACTGGACTGAAAAGGTCTCTGGCTTGCCAAAAATTGTCTTCTTGCATCCAGTGCCTCGCATTCACATAGCGATATGCGGTTTCCGCCATTCTATTACACAGTTTGCATTTGATATCTGGTGTTGATCCCCATTTCCTGTAAGTGTCCTTTCAGTGCACAGTGTTCTGTTAGAGAACCTGCTACTATGCAAAGATGATTTCTACTAAGGCGTAGTAGTTCTTCAGCCTTCTGCTTCTATAGTCCCTTGATAAAGGTATGTTCATGAGTTTGTCTGGTTGTGTTGTTCCACTGTTCTTTGTGTTTCTTTTGGACGCAACTCCTTATCTGCTCCCGTACTATGTTTTTTGGCACTTCCAGGACAGGTTCTGGGCCTATAAATGAAGCCGATGATTCATTTCTTGCAAAATCGTCAGCTTTTTTGTTTCTTCGATTCCTGATCGTCCGGGCACCCAAAATTTGGTGACCTTATTGCGGCCTACCAAGCTATTCAGTTATACAATACATTCCCCAACCAATCTTGATTGTATCCTGGGGTTCACTAATGCGCGCAGTATCGCCTAACACTCTGTTGAAATACATATTCGTTTGTTTGTATAATAAGCCCTCTGATTGATTTTTGTTGCACAACATATAGCGTATGCCTCTCCATGAAAAACACTGGCATGTTTTTCTAGTGAGATTGTAATCATTGTGTTTCTCACATCACTCTAAATTCCAGCTCTAGCCCCATTTTCGGTTCTTGATTAATCTGTAAACCAAATTCGTTCACCGAGCCTGTCTGTAGTTGGATTTTCACTTCGAAGTTTCTGTTAAGTAGATATGTGTTCTGATCTGATTTCCAAAAGGTTGCCTTACATATCATGGACAATATTATTGTCTCCCAATCCTGCATATCTGTCACCAACTAAATAAAGAACGCACTTTTGTAAAACGTCAAAAAATTTTGACACTGTTAATTTGGTTTAACATGCAAAACTTCATAGCTCATGAAATTCACTGCTAAAATACTTCAACATTGTGTGCCACAATATACACATTGGCCTTAGCGACTCGCGTCATTATTCTCCAACTTATGTGTGGTCTAATCCATCTTTAATAGCATTTTTCTTTTTTAATTATTGCTATAGTTTTCGAAAAAATATTATTTCTACCTTGAATGAGAAATTCCATTGCGTTTCCAAATTAGTTGTTAATATACTGCAATAGCAACATTTTCTTTTCTAGATACCAAAATAATCATATTTGATATGTTGAAATTGCCATAACATTCACAACACTTTCCTCCAAATCTTTGGAATCTGTATGTACAGGGTGGACCAAATTGCATGTACATAACGGGTAAATATACTTTGCAGCGGAGATACGAAAAAATGAGATAGGCAGTCCAGAGCTACTTTTGCGAGATAAAAACACTGTTGAAAAAAAAAATTAAATTTATCTTACCGTTTTCGAGATATTTGAAAAAATTGAATTTCCTTGAATTTCTATTATGCCTTATAACTGTCTTATAATTTAAAATTTCGAAAAATTGTTTGGACATTTTTGACATAGCTTTTTATTAGAGATCTAGAAACAAAATCTATTTTTTAATAATTCTGCGAAATTTTGAATTATGACGTCATATCATTTTTTCTTAAATGGCAACCATAGTTGCCTATGTTCTGATTAAATAGAAAATTTTCCGGACTTTACAAAAACATATAACACTTTATGTTTATTTTAAATATTAAACAAGATATTGCGTTTCTAAATTTATAATAGATTTCCAGTGTGCCATGGATACGACAGATCTCTGGAAAGGTCAGCAGAGTGCCATGACACATACAAACAAAGTAATTGATATTCCACCTGTCAAATAATTTTTTTTTTTTAACAACAGTTGTGCTTTATATAAATCGTCAGAAAATCCAAGGAGCTTTACAAATATATAATAATATATATAACTTCATATATATAGAATATTGAGAGAAATTTAACACTTTCTATGCTTTGCTAATAAAATGGCAGTGTCCATGGATGTTTAGGATTATGTCATAACGTTCATAAAGTTAGTTGTGTATTAAAAACAAAATTTGTAGGGCGTTTTCAATAAAAATAATTTAATATACTAAAAAATACAAATATCGAACAAAACAAGTTAATTGTAAATGACAAAGTAAAAACTTTAGTTATTCAAATTGCCGTCCGCCATTTGCAACACATTTTTGACATCTCGTTTCTATTGCATTTATGCTATTTATTATATAAATCGGTGTTAATTTATCGAACGCTTTAGCCACATTTACATGCAGTTGTTCAACGGTGTCGCAAGTACGTTTGTAAATTTCATTTTTTAAGAAACCCCACAGAAAAATATCTAATGGCGTTAAATCTGGAGATCTTGCAGGCCATCGTATGGGTCCATAAGTGCCAATTCATTTATTTGGGAAATTATGATCTAAATAATTTCTTGTGTCTAGGCTATTATGTGCAGGTGCACCATCTAATTGAAGATAAATTTTAGTCCGTTCGTTATATGGAACGTCATCTAGAAATTCTATTAAATGGGTATTTAATAATTCAAGGTATCGTCTAGCTGTCAAATTACCATCATATATAAAATAATAAAATCTGAAACCTTTTAAAAAGCATCCAATATTAAAACCAAATCGCCCTTGCCTCCGAATGGGTCTGTTTATATGGGGATTTGTGTCACCCCAATAGTGGTTATTTCCCCGATTGAATATGCCATCGCTAGTAACGTGAGCTTCATCACTCCATATTACACAGTTTTTAAAGTGAGGATTTTGTTGACATATTCGGATATACCACCGACAAAAATTAATCCTTCTTTCATAATCGTTGGGATAGAGAAAGTGATTAATTCCTGTTCTGTAGGGTTTGTATTTATGTTTCTTTAAAATTCGAAGGCTGCTAGTTTTTGATACTCCTATAGCGTTTACGATTTCTCTAGAAGAAGTGGTTGGAAAGGCTTCTACATATCCCAAGACTGCTATTTCCTCTTGCCTCTTATTAGCCTTCATATACTTATTGGATCGAATTTTTCTAAATGATCCATGATTTTTTAAATTATTCTCCAGCCGCTTGAAAATACGAGCATTGGGTAAATTTCTCTCGGGGTATCTCTCGAAATACAGATTTAAAGCTCTCACACTGTTTTTTCGACATTCAATATATTCTTGCAACATTTCATATTTTTCACGATTGGTGAACTTAACCATTTTTTAAATACAACAATTCAATAACACTATATAACGAACCTCATTAAATATTAACAGAACTCAAATAATTTGAAGAAGATATTAACGAAATTGGATAAAATAATGGACATATAACGCCGATGCACCCACAGTTTGACAGATAAGAAAACATCAATTGTTTCCTTTGCAAGAGCATAGCACTCTGTGTAGGAATTAGTATTCATAACATTTGTCCTTCATAGCGCTTGACGCTTATTATTTGACAGGTGGAATATCAATTACTTTGTTTGTTGTCAGGGCGCTCTGCTTGCCTTTCCATAGATCTGTCGTATCCAAGGCACACTAGAAAACTATTAGAAATTTAAAAACGCAATATCTTGCTTAATATTTAAAATAAACATGAAGTGTTATATGTTTTTGTAAAGCCCGGAAAATATTCTATTTAATCACTATGGTTTCCATTTAAGAAAAAATGGCATGACGTCATAACTCAAAATTTCGCAAAATTATTAAAAAATAGATTTTGTTTCTAGATCTCAAATAAAAAGCTATATCAAAAATGTCCAAACAATTTTTTGAAATTTTAAATAATAAGGCAGTTATAACGCATTGTAGAAATTCAAGAAAATTCAATTTTTTTAAATATCTCGAAAACGGTAAGATAAATTTAATTTTTTTTTTCACCAGTGTTTTTATCTTGCAAAAGTAGCTCTGGACTGCCTATCTCATTTTTTCGTATCTCCGCTGCAAAGTATATTTACCCGTTATGTACATGCAATTTGGTCCACCCTGTACTTTTCCCCATCAGAAATTCTGTAGGTTAACATTATTGATTCATTTATTGACATTTGCACAATAGGAACAACTATTGAAAGACGACTCGAGCATTTACTTATACTTTCTGTAATCTATCTGTAAACTACTTGTTTGCTTTGAAAAACTTGTACCATTTAATCCAGTACCGTTCTCAACCGGATTGTATGGGTAATAGATTATGAATGGAACTCTGAGAAAAAGTTCAATGAATATTAAAACATAAATCAACATACACTTACACATATATTGTTACAAAGTCAGTCAGCCGTCAAGAACAGCTCAAATACAACAGCGGTATGCTTTTGTTTTTGAAATTGTATAGGCGTGCCCTGGATTTTTTTTCTGTTCTTGTATTTGTATAGCATACACCATGTAACGCCGTCTGCTTAAATTAGTCAAGTGGAATCGGCGCCGAACTGGCTAACCGGTTAACTGAAAACACACTAACATAAAAGAGCAAATTGATTTACTATTGTTCCCATTTATAAACCGAACCGATTGTATGCGTTTTGTAATGCTTCAGTTAGTAATTGTAGCGTAACGGTTTTAGTATCGTATTATTACAGTGTTTATTTAAGCGTAGGGTTTTTTCTCATGTGCATGCGAAGGTTTCTGGAATCGATGAAAATGTTATTGCAAACTGGTGCGTGTTTGATCGCAAAAGTTCATTTTCCGTGAGTAATTTTAAGATATTGACTTTTAATAGGTTGGAAATTTTGATGGTGTTTACGATAATACTTCCTATTAATAGGAGCTGTCATTTAATAACTCGAAACTTCATCTGTTTGTTTTCTCGACAACTTTCAAGGTTTTTCAGAAATTGATGTATCTTAAACATCAACTTAAAAAATTAACTAGTGCAAACAGATCTTGTTTACACGCAAACAATGTTAAATAAATAATTCTTTAAATAATTTGAAATCCACAACTGAAATAAAACAATGTTATATACTGAGATTGATGCTCAGGACATCTACAATTACGACTATGTGAAATTTAATTTTCTATTTATATACTTTAGATTTAAATTTAAATAACTATGAATATATTTCTACCGTCCATTAATCACATCTCATTGCTCTAACAAAATATTTCTACTGGCAGCAGATACGTAGATAAGTTTTGACTCCGTAGCATGTGCACCAGTGATCCAACAGGTGTTAGAAGTCGGATTGGATGCCAGTCGAGATTTATTTTAATATATTAAAACAGACAGCTTGCATACATCACTTTTATATATCTTTTTCTGTTCTGGATATATTATACGTTCACACAGTAAAAACTAAGTATAAATTATCCAAAATTACACTTTAATAACAAATAACCAAATTCTAAAGGAAACTCTCTCTAATTAACTAAGAATTTCAATTCTAATAAAACTTCAACTAGCACCGGAATTTAAATACAGTACGCACGCCCAATAAAAAAATTTACGATTCAATAAATTCCTTATTAAGAGGAGTACCGTCATTTTTTTCGACTTGTGCCTGGATAAAATCAATTTATCTTTACGTCAGATAATTTATGAGTGAATGACACTAATAAGTATGAGTTTTTATGTGAAGATGTAGATTACACTTTGATTGATCCAAAATCATAGCGTACTTCAAAGATTTAGTGGATAGATCTACTAAAAAGATGTAGAGACTATCCGACTATCTGATGAATGATCAATGATGATAGAAAAATATCCTTAATTTTTTTTCTTCGTCTGCGGCTACCCATATAGCCATGTAGATGATTATCTAATTGAGCATTTCCCTGCGTCGAATCGAATTTCTAACACTCGATAAGAAATATAAAATATGATTGCTGTCAAAGTAAAAACTTACTCTATCTATAACAATTTTAAGCAAAAATAACGGATTGCAAGTAAATACTCGAGGTTTTAAAATATTATGATTTTGTCAAATTAAACATCTTAAAATCGCTTTCGCCGCAATACGGAAGAGGGTAGGATTATGTTGAGTAACACAGAAAGTCACAACGTGCATGTCTTGCAATTTCAAATATTCAGTTAGTTAATATGGAGTCTTATTTGATTCTTGCTAATATCTCAAAAATTCAACACGACAGTATAGATTAGGATATTAATCAATCAAAAATAGTTATGTCATGGTGTTAGTAAATATCCCTGTAAAAGAAATATAGATAGGTGTATCGCTATATGGTCTAATGACTAAATATTTATACTATATTGTTAAATTACATCTCTCAAAAAAAAAATATTTGCAAAGAAAATAAGTACCTATTTAAATGCCTATAAAGTTATTACCTATTTAACGGTAACACAAAAGGTTTAACACTTCAATCTAAGTTTGTACGCATACAAGCGGCTCCTTTAAATGCAAATTTATCTACCTGGCATTGCTGTATTCTTTGTTTAACTGTATAAGCATTACACATGTATCTAGAAACCTACATACGTTGTATATACATAGTGGCGGTTCACCTTTACCTCAGTGACATATTCATTACCAGGGTTGTGAATTTAATCCATTATGAACATCGCCAGCATAGACATTTATTATTGGCAGTATTAAGAGGTGCTGGAATGTGACTGTACCACATAATATCAAATATTGTTGGATATTAGTTAATAATCTAATATATTTTATAAGTATAACACATTATAATGATAATAATTATGTAGATTTTACTAGATATTCGGGCCCGTTCACCCGGCCTATTAAATAGTCGTTCGATGACCGCTTACCGCCGCAACTCTGCAGAAAGCAGAAAGTCTGCGCTCCACCAAGAACGCACCACTTACGCCCTAACTCGGCAGACCAGCCAAACCGTTCCACTCTCCGCTAACCCCTGTCTAAACGTGTGACTGGTTTGGGGTCGTTGGTACATCCTGTATATTCCTTTTTCTCAATTCTTGCCTCTCACTTGTAAAAAGACTCGACGCTTCGCGTCTCGCAGTCTTTTGTTTGTGTGATTGGTTTGGGGTCGTCGGTACAACCTGTATATTCCTTTTTCCTAATTCATGCCTCTCACTTATAAAAGGACTCGACCTGTATATTCCTTTTTTTAAATTCTTGCCTCTCACTTGTAAAAAGACTCGACGCTTCGCGTCTCGCAGTGGTTTATTTGTGTGATTGGTTTGGGATCGTCGCTACACCCTGTATATTCCTTTTCTCAATTCTTGCCTCTCACTTGTAAAAAGACTCAACGCTTCGGGTCTCGCAGTGATTTAGTTGTGTGATTGGTTTGGGATCGTCGGTACAACCTGTATATTACTTGTTCTCAACTTCTGACTCTCACTTGCAAAAAGACTCCACGCTTCGCGTTTCGCAGTGATTTATTTGTGTAATTGGTTTGAGATCGTCGGTATATCCCTTTTTCTTAATTCATGCCTCTCACTTGTAAAAAGACTCGACGCTTCGCGTCTCGCAGTGGTTTATTTATGTGATTGGTTTGGGATCGTCGCTACACCCTGTATATTCCTTTTTTTAAATTCTTGCCTCTCACTTGTAAAAAGACTCGACGCTTCGCGTCTCGCGGTGGTTTACTTGTGTGATATTATAATGATAATACATACATTAGGTAGATTTTACAATTTATTAGAGATAATACTGCTTCTATGTCTGTTTGCGAATATCGTGGATAAGCGTCTCATTATTTTACACTATGCACAATTAAGGACACTCTAAGTAAAAAAAAGAAAATATATTAGGAATGTTTAGAGTGGTCTGAATTTACAACCCTGTATATTACACTAATATTTTTAAAATGTGTGCGCCTGGAAAGAAGCCAAGTGAATTGGCACGTTCCAAAGGTACTGTGTAAATGAGTTTAGGAGTTTACGAGATTGATTTGCAAAGCATTATTTGAGAGTGCTTGTCAATTCGCGAGTATCTTTAGCGATACTCACCGACAACTTCTCTGATTGGCAATGGAAACATAAAACCGTATGTAAATGCAAATAGCAGCACACACAGACCTATGGTTAAAATCGTGCATGTGATTTCACCGACGATTAAAACCAGATTAAACTGTGTACGTTTATGAAAAGGCATAAATTATTTATTTATGATTATGCTTGAAATTTAATCGGACGGGAAGAACAACATGCTTGCAAATGACGAATGTTTTACCTAAAACTACATCGTAAATAAATATAAATATAGAAGTTTGTTACATTTTCGTAAACATGCTTATACATTTATGTACGGGATAAAGGCACTATAGTCCAAAGTAAAGTAAAAGTAAAGACAGTGCTGGAGTCCTATTTGACCCTTGTTAATATCTCAAAAACAGTGACGTACATGGCGTGAGATTTCATCAACAATTTAAAGCAATAGAGTGACGCTATCAAGGGTTTTTTTGGATGAAGCAATGTCGCCAGTCTACTAATGATTTCTCGTGAAAGAAACAGATTCAAAAACTAACTGAAGACAAAGCTAGAGTCAAAACTATTTCTAAAATACTCTAATACACTTTAGTGTCGATGTCATTTGGCAATATACACTTGTCATGTTGACTTGGAATGTTAGTTAAAAAGAATAGCGCAAACTGAAGCTTACTAAATGTGTAACAATATATGATTTCTTTTATTGCATCACTGGTTGGTTCTAGAATCGTCACGCATTTAAAATCCTCTTCTGTGTCTGCGATGTTAATAAATACACCGTTATAACGTGATAGCGTCCCTCATAATAATTACAATAAAAACACAATGAGGAAGGTCCTTATTTTTCGTAATCCATTGTTGTGTACCGCCATCTGAATGAATGACATCATGATATTTCGAATGGAATACGAAGAAACGAAATTTGAAACCATCACCGCCGACGTGCCCTGCGGGTAACTATCAATTTAAGTGTCATCTTCGTTTCAGCACCCAACGCAACTCAATGGAAACGATAGAGTGATAGCGACAGGAAACGAGCGGTATTAGCATTTTAAATAAGGTATTTGTGTATTTGCACGTGTAGGTGCTGCATGAGTGCGAGAAAATTGAAAATTATGAAATTTGTAAGGTCGACTAACATTAATTTGTATGTGCTACGCTAGCTAGGATAGTTATTGCTGCTACAGCTGATGATTACTGTCAGAGGAATTCATCATTGTGACTCAGGATGATTGATGACAACAATTGAGAAGACAGAAAAGCAATTCTTCAACAGTATAAATTATATTGTTGAGATTTCCATATAAAATGAATTCCTAATTGCTATATGTTGTTAGATGTTGATTTAAAGTATATTTGGCAATTTTATAGGTGTCTTTTCATATTAGACATACAGTTACTTGCAAAATTGAGCCTACTCAAACAAGAAAATACCATGCAGTAACCATAGTTTTGCACAAAATATTTAGGTATATAAGAAGGAAAACAAGTAATAATTTGGTTCACGCAATAATTCAACTTAACAATTTCTATAAACAAAAATACTACACAAGAAAGGATATTAACGTCACGGATATGAAAAACTCAAAATTAAAGCGTCCAACGTCAATGAAAAATTGAGTATGGTAGAGTGAGGGAATCCCATGCACGCTGCATGCACTAACAAAAAGTGTTTAGGGCTCTTCTGTCTATTCCATTCATATTTTTTTAAATAATTAATTTTCTAAAATGTTCGGTGGAGCAGTATTTCCCCCTAAAAAAAAAAAAACAAAAAGGATAGCTAAGTTGTCTTTTGGTAGCCGAAAAATTCAAAAATTAAGAAATTACAATTTTATTCAACGAGACGTGTAGTGAGTTCTCACTACAGCGAGACGCGGAGTGTAGTGTATTTTTTTTTTAAGTGAGAGGCATGTGAAAAATAAAAAGAAAAAATTAAATGAAAATAACTGTTTCCAGCGAAGAGTTTTCCAAAGACAAACCGCTTAAAAAAAGAAATTGAGCAAAATTCATAAGTTACAACTTTATTCAATGAGACGCATAGCGTGACTTTAACGACAGCGAGACGCGTCGAGTCTTTTTATAAGTGAGAAGCGTTTGAAGAAAAAAAAAACAAAAGAATTAAGAAAAATTAAAAATATTTCTTGCGAGTCGCGCAGTGTTGAGTCTTCAAAATCAAATGCGTTAAAAAAAAAAAACGCAAAATTACGAAAAATTCAAAAACTACAAATATTTTTAACGAGACGCGTAGAGTTTTCCAAAGAAAGGCGCGCTTAAAAAAATTTGAAAACATTAAAAAATAAAAAAATACACATGATAAATTAATAGATTGAAACTCCATCATACATTCCCACATCAATATACCGGGTGTTTCTGGGAGGTGGCTCGCACTTATAATTTCTGAAGTATTTGAGATAGAGAAACAAAATTTGGGAATTAAGTACGGGGCATAAATTTACATTTTTTGACATAGTCAATAAATTTTTGCCACTTTCGGTGTTACCGGAAATGACTTTGATTTTCGATTTTTAAATGGGACTACCTGTATATTTTTCGATATTTTTATTAGGAATAACATTTTGAGTACAACTGCACCAAATTTGAATTTCTTGACATAAAAAGAATTCTATTTTAATTTTTTTTTTTCATCGGGGGTGCTTTGGAGTTCTTAAAATGCTCAGATGTTACTGCATAAACATGGTAAGAACAAAGCGATTTCGTAAAAATTTAATTACATGCATATATTTTACGTTTGGAGATACGTTGTGAACTAATAAACGTTTCCTATTGGCATAGATTTTATTTTCTGTGTTTATTTTCCACTTACAATTAGTGAATGATTCATGTATATCCTGCTATTGGATTCACCTCTTGGATATTAAAGATCATTTATTATGTGTGTATGTGTGTTTGCTGTCTGATGATCGAGGTATCTTAACCAAATGTTACCAATCTCACGTAATTAATTACAGCATACATTTGCATTATCTATCAGTATGTAGTATGTATTATGTCTAATTGTAAGAGCTAACAGATTCTTTACATCTGTCTGTTCAGTCAAACAAAGAAAGAAAACGTTCTATGCGATACTGTGGTTTGACAAACATATCAGATATTATTTTGACGTTAGAGAACGGAAACATATTTTAAATAGACAATCAGTAATTAGTAAAACAGGTAGTTTTCTTTCAGGAACTACCTATTCATAAACGCCAATAAAGAGCTTCGTTTTAGATCAAAGAAACTTTATTACACATGCTATTCCATTTTCTTATTCCATATGTCTAAAAATATAAACAATGCTACCATCTAGCAATAGTTACAATGTAAACAAATATGCACAAAGGAAGTAATTAAATTAATCAAAACTGTTTCTGACATCAGTAACTAACTTTTCTTTAATTATTAATTGGTGTTCAAAACATCCACTTTCCTAACACGAAATCCTCATAGCCCAAACTAATTATATCGTTTCACCATCAAAGCCTGTCATTATAATTCAAACGGATACAAATTAGATAACGCTTTAAAAGAGGCAATTCCCTTAACGATTTAATAACAAACAATTTTTACTTCTATCATTTCGAACACTTCGTTTGACTGCCACTTATCACATTTAGGAAAGACACGACAGTCGAAGGTTTACTTTAGCGGAGAGCCGAGAATTGAAATAATCATGCAATTTTGTGACATATCTCAGAGGTTGTTGCACCTGCTTTTCGAGTTTTTACATTGCAAATACTCGCTTGCAAAACCTGCACGAAATTTTACTTGACTAACGGCGAGTTGAACATTCCCTGCGTGCTAGTTGGTTTTTACCGAATACATTGCTTCGAGTAAATCTGTTTAAAATTATATGTTTAAGTTTCAAATGAGCGAGTGTGTTTTCGCATGTTACGATTAGTGTATTTCTGACCTTGGCATTAGCACTGACATTTTAATATACTTAGTAATGAATGGCGCTGAAAAAAAAAAGAATGGAAAGAAAACATGCTGGCGTTTAGATATGATATCATTGTCGCTTCGTTAATGTGAAGCTGAGATTAACTTGATTTTTTTGGTTATATATGAGTATATCTGGTTGTAATAATCTTTTTTTTTTATTAGTCTAATTCTACATAAAAATATCAATATCATATTAGCTAAGTATAAATTTCTTTTGCTATGAGATAAAATTAAATTTATAGCTTAGATTAAAATTTTAAATCTTGCGTGGATTCTAAACATTGCAGAAAGTTTTGAACATGACCATTTTTAAATTCAAAATTTAACCCGTTTTGCTATTATGTATTACATATACATAGATTTAACTTTCAAAAACGTGAAACCTTCGAATTCATATAGGAATTGCAGTTTAACCCTCTACCTAAGGCTTGTTTTGTATATTGCACACAATCTATTGACAAGTCTATATGTATGAAACAGAGTGATTCCTAATGCTCGACTGCCTTTGTAGCTTTTGCAAATAAAATGAAACTCAATCACAAAATGCTAAGAATAAACACAAATTTGAAATCAAATATCTAGGCTTGAAGTAACAAACAAAGATAAAAATGAGCTCTAATGATATCCATAAGGTTTTCAAGGAAAAACTTTTCATGAAATCCAGAAATATCTATTTTTTTGGAGACCACTTTACTTCTGGGCATGCAACAGAACTAATTTAACTACCACCAGAATTAATCTCATTAACTACTAGATGAAGAAATTAGCTTGTGTGTCTCTAGCAATGGGTAATAACTAACTTGCTCAACAGCAGCTATTGAAGGGATAATACACCTTACATTTTACTGGAGAGTGTATCGATAATTACCAGACGCATAACTATGTTGGAATGAATAAAAATATCATGAAATGATATGTGGATGATTCTAAAATATTCAAGGAAATATGATTATATTAATACTTTGAAAGCCTGGCTAAACACAAAAATGCAAACGTAAATACACGTATTGAAGGAAGCTACTGAAGACTGCTTTGAGCTTATACATAATTAACTTTTAGAGGATCTGGCAGCATCTAGGAGAACTAAACCAGTTAGGCAAATTGAACCAGGTTACCCTTGTATGAGTTTTCAAGACACATATGTGTACGAGGAAATGAAACAACAGTTAATCTTACTAGAGGAGTAGTTCGAACATTTTTACAGCCCGGTTCCTTTTGCGGGGGAAGTAACAGCAAAATACTGAAGGAAAGTGTAACAAAGCAGGAATAATCCAAATATTGGAAGCATCTCCAAGAAATGAAACAAATTAAAATTCTTTTGGGAACCTTTAATCAAAACAGATCTATTTGATTTTGCATCAACTTAAGTAAAAACAAGATAATACGGATCTGATAGGGATTCTGTCTGTAGGCCAATACAACCTCCTTTGGTAGTAAACTTGGAAGAGCAAAAGAAGCAGAATATAGATTTTCTGAGGAATATGATGAAACGTCTATCTATATTCTCTCAAATTAATGAATTTAAAATCTATACACTAAAAAAATTACACTTTTCCTACGGAAAATTCCTGTAATGTATAGGGTAAAATTACTAAAAATTGGGAAGTGTACCTAAAGTTTTATAGTAAATTTCCGAATTTTTGGTAAATTGACCCTAAACATTACAGGAATTTTCCGTATGAAAAGTGTAATTTTTTTAGTGTGTACGTTACTTAAGACCTTCCCACATCCTACAATTTTTAAAAGCTGTAAATACAACAAGAGAGGATACAATAGAGCTCCATTACCACTTTTAGCTAATATACTGAAATTCTAATACACTAGAGGAAATTGCTATAAATCCACTGGCATTACATCATGTAGTCTATGACCGATCATAAGCTATCATTTCTTGGCGAAAAAGTACAGAAGTGTCAATGAGTCGGAACTTTGGAGGAGGCACGGTAATGATCTGGGATGCATTTTGCTTTCAGGGTATATGTTCTATTGCTTGGATTACTACGAAAATGAACTCTGCTGCATATGTGGAAATACTAGAAACACAATTAATCGACAATCCGCCTGAATTCTTAGAGGAAAACTTTCTTTTTCAACAAGATAACGCCGCGATCCACGCTACTAAGTTCACAAAACACTGGTTTGCACAACATCATATTGAAGTTGTAGAATGGCCAGCGTGCAGTCCTGATTTGAACCCCATAGAAAATCTATGGGGTATCATGTCCCGACGAATTTACCAAAATAGTAAACAATTTGCAACAATCAATGAACTCAAAAATAGAATTCGTGAAGTTTGGGCTAACATAGAACTAGATGAAATGCAAAACTTGATAAAATCAATGAAAAACACAGTTTCTACTACGAAACAGTATAGTAGATTCTACTGTACTTCAACTTTTGCTCCTGTTGAAAATGAGTATGATAAATTGGGAATAGATCCCTACTCTATAATGAACTAAATTTTTTCTGTTAAACAAATCTTATATTGTAATCGTGTTTGGATACAAGTTACAATATTTCATTATGTTTATTATAGTGTAAGCTTTAAATAACTCCCTATCTAATAAAAATAGGTAATGAGAACGGTAACGCAATATTGAATATATGAAAAGCTATAGCAGAAATGATGCGGCATTGGATACTCTTAATTGCTGAGTGAGTAACATATCTTATGGATCATTGCGTTATTTTATGGTTATGGAAATATCGATATTTCTATTTTTAGATTAAAAGGTAGAATAGCGAAACGCTAAATTTCGCCCAAGAACGTCAAAATTGTAAATTTTTAATTGACTGTAAGTTCGGAATTATTTATGTTTGTATCTAACAAAGAATACCGCATTAGTGCTTCTTGTTTCTGCTCGGAAGCAAAAGATTTAGACTCTTGTTTCTTTTTATATAAACCCATTATAGAATTAAGGTGATATGAAAAAATAGAACTGTCTCTCTCTGCATATGCATACCTAACTTACAGAGGAAAACGGTTATTTATTTATCTATAAGCGTAAATATGCAGATGCACACCTCTTTTAATTTTTACATAGATTAATCAAATGATATATAGGAATATGTTTTTTTATCGACCTTGCAACGTGTAAATACTCATGTCATATTTACTTAACGCACCTAAGAAAATCGATGATAATTTTAGCTCTAGGATAATGAAGATAACAAGTCCTTAGATAAATATTGTTTTATAATCTATTTGGCAAATACCGAGGATTTAGCTTATAATAAACGGGTTACTCTTAGTTCATTTTCTATTATTCTAAGTTAAAGTAGGTTACAGAAACAAGTGCCATTAATTTATAAATTATTTTACTCTAAAAAGGCACCTGGTAAAACAACTTTTGAGACGTTCACTGCACTACAGTCCTAAGACACCTTAAAAGTATTACTATGACAAGACGATATGAGAGAGACAGCAATATATTGAGGCAGATTTACATCGAGTGGTGTCCTAAGACTTAAGACTTAATCTAACATTAATTGGAAAACGCTTCGTTACCCGTTCCATAAGGTTAAGGTTAATGAAATTTTTAAATTTGATTATTATTAATACCGATGTTTATCGAAATAAAGTCATAACACCAGTAAAAATATTCTTGTGCAGAAAATAACGACCTTAATTTAGATAAAACCAAAGTTAATCTTTTGCTATTTTTGAAACGCAATCTACTCAACACTAATTAGCACATATTTAGATTATATTGATCGAAGAATTGGCGCCAATACCAATTTAGTATTTCAGGATCTCGTAAACAAACAGAATTTCTGTTTATTAAATAATAACATAACAATTTGTCACAGATAAGAAAGTACTTAATTCCGATAATCATTTCAGCCGAGAAATGCAGCGATAAGTTTCATATTACAATTTCAATAAAATACTGAAATCTAATAGAAATATGCGTATAAAATTGCCATTAAATTAATACAAATCAAAGTGTAAACTGCTGTGAACTACATACTTCGTACTAAAATAACCAAAGGAAGGCGATGATTTATTTTCGCTCCTACGTTAACCACCGAGTGAGAATTCGGTGCGTTATATTTGCCAAACAGTGCGTGGTGGAAAAAAATTACGAAATTGCTATATCGTAAATTCGTTTTCGACTGTTTCCTAACCAACACTTTTACCTATCCGCATCAAAGAGACATGATACCGCTATAGTATGCCCAACACATAATAAAAACTGGGAAAAACAAATACCTCTTAAAAGTCTTACACAACAGGCTCGAAGAATAAGTGTCAGTGCCGTATTTATGTAATAGTTTGGGAAAGTTGTTTTGATCTGCACGTAGGTTAGTGAGGTGAGAAGTATTAAACATAAACTCACTGAACATCAGGGGTATTTTAAAAAGTACAATGAAAAATGTGCTCACTATTCACTGTTAAGCTAAGTTGACGATTTTCTTAGAAATGTACATATACTGCCTAAGTCTAGACTGTTATAATATGTATTTAAGTGTAAAATGTTAAATTTCAAACAAATAGTTCATTAAGATTAATACATGATTCATGCTTACATTCAAAACATTTACAACTGTTTTGCAGTTGTGAAAGGAATTTGAGCGAATTTGAAACCGCATCATATCCACTCGTACATAATTGCTCAGTGGGTTCTATATAAAAGAATTATTCGGCCTCAAACTATTTCTCATTGTAATAACTAAAGACCGGATTATATGCAAAAAAAAAAAACTGAACTATATGCGTATGAGTTTTTCTGGGGATATGCATAAATTTAGGTCATATATGTAAAAACAATTGGGAAAATATACAAAAATTTTACCGAAAATAAATAAAAGCAGAAATTTAAACATGAACTTTATTGCACAAAAAATTTTTTACAACGTATTTCTAAAATAACCTATAATTGCATGTTTTGCAAAATTGTGTAAAAGAAAGTTTTGTCTATCAGAATACATATCTTTAGTAGACCTGTTATCCGGACCCGGATAATTTTGGATCCGGATAATTTACTATCCCGATAACCGGATATGAGTGCTATCCGGATCCACTATCCGGATCCGCTATCCGAAACCTCAGATCCATATCTGCTATCGGACACCTCGGATCCAAATTCGCTATCCGAAACCTCGGATCCGCTATCCGAAGCTGCCGATCCGACCGCACACTGTGCTGTAATAAGATATTAACGCACTGGTGAGACGCTTACCAGAATGTAATATGAGCGATTAATGTGCAAATTAGAAGAAACACTGTAAAAAACTCATGTCACAATAACTTTGTAATCCTCCTACATTGAATCACTCGCCGCTACGCTGCTCGTGATTCAAACTTGTACGCGCATTGCATAAACGTCATTGTACCACTTGTGTTTTAAAATACTATTCCCTCGTTTCCACGCTAGGAGTAAAAATGCACGTTTCTTTAAGTAATGCATAAGTCCTCTGTAGCCAGCATCTGATACAGCTCTCGAATGATCTGTGGTGCATTCGTACAGTGACTTGTACTTCCGTCACTCTACTTTATTCCACAAATGCTCGATTGGATTGAGGTGTAGATATGTCGAAAGCCATACCATTACATAATGTTTTGAATTTATAAATAAGCCCACCTCTGTTTTTTTCAATTTAATGCTTTTGCCATTCTAGAGGTCAACACATGTCACAATATTTTTATTTCCTTTTTTAAACTTACATGTATTAAGTTTTTAGCATACATATATTCAATATTATTTCTTATCTAAACATAGTCAATTATCCGTTGGAAGTGTATTAAACATTAAATTGTTTTTTTCTTTTTGCTGCGTGCAAATTCTCATCATAGATAAGCTGCTTTGCAAAATGATGCTGATTTATGATATTTGTGTTTATTAATTACGGTACATTTAACGGAAGATACCAACTTATGTCCAGTGGTAATTTACAGTTGTCCATTATCAATTCATCTGTTGGTTATTCGCAAATAAACACTAGATAAAAAAAATGGTTTTATTGCAAATAAAAATGTCACAATTACGTATTATCTAATTTAAGACGATTGACCTCACCCTATGTTATTTTAATGTCTCATTTACGCAGCGTATTCGTAAACATATCGCCTCGAAACATCTGCTTGGTATTCAAAACTAGATGCAAATTCGACCGTAACCTCGATGACGGAAGCAATTAACAGAACGTCTCAACTTGTGTGGCATCCTAGTAAATTGACATCATTAAGTTCCTATATATTACAAAGTCCCTGTATATATAGTTTCATTAGTGACGTCTCGTGTTTAATAGCTAGCCGCTATCATACGGCACGAGCCAATAATTTACCTAAAAAGAGCTACGGCGAGCATTCGGTCTTCGACCGAAACCGAGTAATTCAAGTAAGACATTTACGATGACATTAAAAATAAAGTATGCTGGAATATTCTAATTTAACGCGATGCGTGTCTGACGGCATCGCTTGTTGCTGGCATTCCAATATTAATAAATTAAAAAGGCTTTGCGTACGACGCGGAAGTTCTGATGATTAGGATTAATTTTACGCTATGCCGTTGCGCAGAATCTCGTGTCTGATGGACAAAAGACTCGCATATGAGAGTCATTGCTTTTAAAAGCCGCCTGAATTGTGCCGCTTGGATTTCGCCGCTTTCATGGTACGGAGAAGAATTCTCATTTATGTTTTATAGCCGACGCAAAACCTTATGCTCTGAAACCGCGAAAATCATAAATTTTATGGACTTTAGCGTAACTGACGAGGTTATAGGTTTTTTTTTTCCATATACAGAAGGAAACAATGGGAAATTTTATTGGCGTACGTGCAAGTAAAAATATCTTTTTACCGAAAAGAAATCTGGATATTATCTAATAAATATCTGCCTTAAATGCTCTCAGAATTTCGTCTTTTATTTATTTCTTCAATTTATATTTTTCTTCTGAAAAAATATTTGCATACAGATTTAATATACGCGTAAAGAGTTTACACAAAGGCAGTTTAACTAAAACCAGATAATAGGAGATTGGAATACGCTAAGATGAATGGTATGGAATCCTGAGATAATGCGTGGCATCACCAAAGAAATGAGGAATAAAATGTATGTTGGGTGTTACGTACGTGCAGTCAAGTACTAGATTTGTATCTAGGTTGGCGATAGAATAAAAAAATGTAATGTCATGTCAATAGTCGATATCAATAAATCAATACACAAAACTATTGCTTCAATTCAAGAATTCAACATTGGTCCTTCGAGCCGGATACATACGTGTGACAATTTGGATTACCTTCACAAACAGAGGATATAGCGGCCACGAGAAAAGTGTGATCGGCTATCCTACAGGAAAGAGCGATATAGGGATAAGATTATCCTACAAGAAAGTGTTCTATCACTAGAATAACGGACAATACAAGGTACAAGTGACAAGTGAAGGGTGAGCTATCAAATTCTTCTATTTTCCTTTATTATTATTCCCTATTTCTTATAACGACATGTCAACTTCTGATAATACAACATTAAGGCGAAAGCGCGGGGGTATAAAGAGGCGATTAACAGAATTTCAGAAATATATACAAAGTAAAGTTAATATGGATATTGCACCAAATAAGATATTGTTAACAGAATTAGAGGTTAGATTGGAAAAGGTAAAGTGCTTGTACGATGAATTTTTTATCGTACATGATGCCATTGAGGTAGAAAGTGAAGAAGTTGATGATACGGAAATACAAACGTTTGAATCGAACTATTTTCCTACTATTTCTAGTGCACAAGTACTAATAGATGATATGAAAAACATATTAAACCAAGACTTTACTATAAATGAGGTGAATAATATGCAGAGTACTATCAATCATGCGAGCACAATCGGAGTAAAATTACCTACAATGCAATTGCCAAAATTCGATGGCAAATATACAGGTTGGTTGGAATTTAGAGACGCCTTTGACAGCTTAGTCAATAAATCAGTAGCACTAAGCAAATCACAAAAGTTTTTTTACTTAAAAGCATCACTGGTGGGTGACGTCGCGAAAATTATTAGTTCAATGCCAGGCACGGCTGAAAATTACGATACAGCATGGAGTCTATTATGCGAGCGGTACGAAAACAAAAAACTATTAGCAAAAAATCATTTTCGTGAACTATTTGAATTACCGATGATTAAACGGGAATCGTCACATCAACTACGCGCAATGCTTGACACTGTCACTCAACATTTGCGATCACTAGAAGCATTAGGGCTATCCGTTGGTGAATGGGATGCAATAATAGTTCACTTAATGACAAGTAAACTCGATCCAGTTTCGGAACGTGAATGGGAAACTAAGAAGTTTGCAACTGCTTTTCCAACGCTAGAAAATTTAAAATCATTCCTATTAGAAAAAGCAGCTATATTGGACAATATTAGTGCAGACGTCCATAACAACAAGGTCTCTAAATCTTCATACGATTCCAATAAGCACAAAGATAAATCATTTCATACAAGCAGTATCGTGTGCTACAATTGCAAAGGTGATCACACAATCTATGAGTGTAAAGAGTTTATATCATTATCTGCTGCAGATAAGGCTAGCAAGGTTAAAGAATTAAAACTATGCCATAACTGTTTGCGCCCGGGCCACATGGCAAAACAATGTAACTCTGGGAATTGCAGACGTTGTCGAGGTAAGCATAACACGCTATTACATTTTGAAAAGAAGAAAGAGGTTTCAAGTCATGGCCAAGTCTCTGATTCGGGTATGGTAACACTTGCTAACACGGCACAATCACAGCACACACTTCTATCAACAGCTATTGTAAAGGTATATGATGCAGAAAGCAATATGGTCAATGGCAGAGCGCTGTTAGATTCAGCTTCGCAAAGTAATTTTATTACTGAATGCCTAGTGAAACGATTAAACTTAAAAATAGTACCAACTAAAATGTGTGTAAGTGGAATTAGCAACTGTAGAACTACTATAAAGGGTAAATGCACTATAAAATGCAAGTCGAAGTATAATAATTACTCCTTCAACATTGATTGTTTGGTAGTACCTGAAATCAGTGAACATTTACCACAATTTAAAATTGATGTTTCTTGTTGGCACATTCCAACTAACATTAAATTGGCCGATCCCAGCTTCAATACTCCAGGTTCGATTGATGTACTATTAGGTGCAAATGTGTTCTGGAATTTATTACAAGTAGGCCGTCTCAATATGGGTTTTGGCAAGCCTTTACTGCAAAAGACAAGGTTAGGATGGATTTTTGCTGGTTCTGTTAATGAAATTTCACATTCAATCGATACAAAATGCCACTTCAATAAGAATATAGAGATTCAAGAGCAGCTAGCAAAATTTTGGGAAATCGAGGAATGTCCACCTAGTAAGCCATGGTCTGAGGAGGAACGTAATTGTGAAGCTCATTTCCAAAATCATTTTCAACGCGATCCTACAGGTAGATTTATTGTTTCAATACCACTCAAAGATTCAACCGATAAATTGGGTGATTCAAAAACGGGAGCTTTGAAACGTTTTTACTCGCTTGAACGCAAACTTTCGAGAAATTTGCAATTAAAGAGAGATTACTGTAAATTCATGCAGGACTATGAAATACTTGGCCATATGTCCAAAGTGGAGTATGATGAGAAGATACCCAGCTATTTCCTGCCACATCACGGCGTGGTCAATAAATCTAGTTTAACAACTAAGTTAAGGGTTGTCTTTGATGCCTCATTTCCGAGTAGTTCTGGTTTCTCTTTTAATAATCTACAAATGGTAGGGCCGACAATTCAGAGCGATCTTTTATCAATTTTATTGCGTTTTAGACAGCATAATATCGCAATCTCAGCAGATATTGAGAAAATGTATAGACAAATTTTAATTAACACACAAGACCGGCCCTTTCAAAGAATTGTTTGGAGAACTGATCCTTCTGCACCAATTTCTATATATCAGTTGAACACTGTGACCTATGGGACAGCGTCAGCCCCTTTCCTTGCCATTCGATGTCTTCATCAATTAGCAATCGAAAATTCTCGAAATTTTCCCTCTGCCTCCGAGATCATAATGTCTGATTTCTACGTAGATGATCTCTTAACCGGAGCTGATAGCCTAGAAGAAGCGGCATCCTTATGCCAAGAGCTCAATTCTATTATGCAGCAAGGGTGCTTTCAATTAAGGAAATGGATTTCTTCTGAGCCCGAGATACTAGAAGTGCTGACAGAAAACAGTAGCGCTGAAAATTTAATCATTGGGGTTAATGAAAATACGAAGACATTAGGACTTCTTTGGGATCCTAAGCAGGATACATTGCTTTTCAAAATAAATCAAAGTAAATCGCATATAAATACGAAACGAGCAATTTTATCGGCAATAAGTCAAATTTTTGACCCTCTAGGTGTTTTAGGTGCTTGCATTATTAGAGCGAAAATTCTTTTGCAAGCATTGTGGCAAGAAAAGCTTGATTGGGATGATTCCATTCCGAAAGCTGTACAGCGAGAATGGAACGATTTTCAAGAGAATCTATTTTATTTAAATGAACTTAGAGTCCCACGCAGAGTAATTTGTCAAAGTCCTGTGAAGTCATGGCTTCGCTGATGCTTCACAAAAGGCTTATGGTGCGTGCATTTACTTACGGTCAGTAAACTCACAGGATTTCGCAATTAGTCATCTGCTTTGCTCTAAAGCAAAAGTTGCACCTATAAAAACTCTTACTATGCCACGATTAGAGTTAATGGCAGCTGTTGTTTTAGCAAAGTTAATCCGTAAGGTTAAAACTTCGCTTCGATTGGTAATCAATGAAGTATATCTATGGACTGATTCAACTATTGTATTAGCGTGGATTAAGACACCACCGAATCTTCTAAAAACCTTTGTAGCAAATAGGATAGCTGAAATCCAAGAGTTAACCAGTGGATGTTCCTGGCGTCACGTACCAACAAGTAGCAATGCTGCAGATCTTTTGTCAAGAGGAATGTCTGCACAAGACTTAATAAGGTCAGAGTTATGGTGGCGAGGACCGGACTGGCTTCCTAAGAATTCTGAATACTGGCCTAATTCTGGGACCGATGACATAAAGGAAATACCTGAAGTACGAACCATTAACCAGGTGTGTGTGTCTGTAGCTAAAATAGATTTTATATCGATAGAGACTTTCTCATCGTTTCTTAAATTGCAAAGGGTTGTCGCATATTGTCAACGATTTATACACAATTGTAAGGAAAAAGAAAAACGTTTGTCGAAGAGCTTAACACATCAAGAATTATCTAATGCGACTATGCTAATAGTGAAAATCGTGCAATCCGAATCTTTCTCGCAAGAACTTAAGGATATAAAACGCACAGGTATATTAAATACGAAGTCTAAAATGCTTGCGCTTTCTCCATTTATAGATGAGCAAGGTTTACTACGTGTAGGCGGACGTTTGAAACATTCAGATCTCCCATTTGAAACAAAGCATCCATTATTATTGCCTGCAAAACACCATTTTACGGATTTGTTGTTTCGTTATGAGCATATTAGATTAAAACATGCTGGAGCACAACAATTATTAGCATCCATTCGAGACTCCTTTTGGCCTACACGTGGACGCGATATAGCTAGACGAACTGTATATCAATGTATACGCTGTTATAGAGTGAATCCTAGAACCCAGATCCCAAAAATGGGAGAATTGCCTAGAACACGAATCACTGCCTCTTTTCCATTTGAAAATACTGGTGTCGACTTTGGTGGCCCATTTCAAATAAAACCTGAAAGAGGACGGGGCACCAAAACAACAAAGTGTTACATATCTCTATTTGTGTGTTTCTCCTCTAAGGCGGTTCACATAGAAATCGTAACGAATTTGACAACAGAGGCATTCTTGGCCGCGTTTCGGCGATTTATTGCTCACCGCGGCAAACCTAAGATAGTGTATTCAGACAATGGTACAAATTTAATCGGTGCAAACAATGCATTAAGACTATTTTTACGTCAACTAAAAGATAGTGCTAATCCTATCGAACGAGAACTTGCAAATGATGGCATTGCTTGGTCTTTCATACCTCCAAATTCACCAAACTTTGGTGGCTTGTGGGAAGCGGCTATAAAAAGAAGAAATTTCATTTACTACGTGTAATAGGGAACGCATTTATAACTTATGAGGAATTTTACACCCTCACTTGTCAAATTGAGTCTATTCTCAACTCTCGACCTCTGTGCCCTTTGTCCAGTGATCCTAACGATCTCGAACCCCTCACGCCCTCACACTTTCTTATCGGCAGAAAATTCACAGCTATCCCAGAACCGAATATAGAATCTATTCCATGCCGAAGATTAGACCATTTTCAAAGAGTGCAACGGTTGCAGCAACATTTTTGGCGCAGGTGGACAAGAGAATACCTTAAGGAGTTACAGCCTCGAAAAAAGTGTCCATCAGGACAAAGTGCAATCCAACTGAATTCCTTGGTTTTAATTCAAGAGGATAACAAGCCGCCTATTCGTTGGATGCTAGGAAGAATTATACAGCTACATCCTGGAGCAGATAACATCGTGAGAGTGGCCAGTTTGCGGACCATCAATGGAATCTACAAACGTGCTGTATCGAAACTTTATCCACTTCCTTCTGAATAACGAATTTTATTTGCTATTATTTTCACTTTGTTATTTATCATATTATGCATTGTTATTATATTTCATTTCGAAAGTGTGCCCTTTCAACAGGGGGGGCTATGTTACGTACGTGCAGTCAAGTACTAGATTTGTATCTAGGTTGGCGATAGAATAAAAAAATGTAATGTCATGTCAATAGTCGATATCAATAAATCAATACACAAAACTATTGCTTCAATTCAAGAATTCAACATTGGGCATAGGAATAGTTGGTGGATGTCCAAGAATGAGTCTTTGCCTTTGAAAAAAAAAATGGGATAAAGCTGTATAATAAAATAAAGCATGATACCAGTTATTAAAAAGGCGGAGTAACTGGTAAATAAAAATAGATGCACATACAAAAAAGATGCCATCTCAAAAGAAACCATAGAAGAAGTAGAAGCTTATTTTAGTACTTACCTACTGCAAAGAAAAATATGGAGAGCAGAGGCGGAGATTTGGATCCATGAGGTCCGCGACTGCGCGGTGGGGGCAATTTAATCATGAAGAAAAAGAAGAAGCTCCAGGAGTCAAAAGCTATTTTATTTTATTAGCTGTAATATTTTCTAAATTATTCTCCATAGTACCTCCATTGAGTACATACCTGGAGGCGAACTCTATTGATATAAACGACGCTGGAACCTACGTCAGCAATATTTATGAGGATTCGATTAAACATTTATTTCATGAAATTAAAGATGCAAGTGTAGATTGCGTCTTGCAAGAACCCATCTTGATGAAATAAGCCAAGATGAACGAATTGAAAATAACGAAGCGAAGTTCAACATAGAAGTTTATTCCGAAGTGTTGGATATTCTAATTTCCAAAATTCACTCATTTCGGGAAATAATAAAAAGGAATTGACGTTTTAAGTCCTAAAACATCAAATAATGTTAGTAATCATGAACTTTATTGCTTATCGAAATGCTTGAGTGACCAATATCATTTAGATTTAATGGATTTGTTTTTGCCACAGATGGTTTACCTTTCGTATGGTTATGAATCAACAAATTAAGAACGCCAAAAGTATTAGACAAATGTTTAAAATCTTTCTTTGCCAACATTTTACATTTTCTGCCAATTTTCCTGACATGTGTTCAGCTTATCTGTTGTCCATAACATTGCTTGTGACAACTGCCAGCGCTAGCGATGGGCGGTTCGAATCTTTTTAGTGATTCGAATCCCAAAGACTCCTAAAATTACAGATTCGTATAATATAATTCGTACCGAAAGACCGTAAAGGATTCGTACCAGCGCTGGGCGATTCGAATCTTGTGAGTGATTCGAATCCTAATGACTCCTAAAATTAAAGATTCCTATAATATGATTCGTACTAGCGGTGGGCGATTCGAATCTTTTTAGTGATTCGAATCCTAATGACTCCTAAAATTAAAGATTCGTGTAATACGATTCATACCGAAATATTGTAAAAAATTCATATAGATTTGGGATGATTCATGGCTCTTTGTGATTAGAATTCTAATCACTCTTTGCACTTTATTCTGAGGATCTTGCAAAAAAAAAACGGTAAATCGAAATTTTCGTAAAATAAAACAAAGTGAAACAATAATGGATTATTTTGTTTTATTATTTGTTAATAACAAAAGGAAAACCTCAAAATTTCATCAAAGGTTAAACACAAAATTGTCTTGATGAATACAGGCACATACATAGATAATATACATAGCTAATATACATAGGTATAAGATACTAGCAGACATTCAATCTTTTATATTAAAATTAAGAAAAAGCAGATACGATACCGTCTTTGAATTTATTCTTGACCGTTTATCTGTCACTATTTGTCCACTTTTTGAAAAATATCTATATATAATCTCTTTCTCATAAACTTAAATAATGTTGGATATATTGTTGGAGTCGAAGTCTGACTCGTAGTCAGACTTCGACCCAACTGACTCCGACTCCTTGACTATACTAGTATACAAGAGTCATACTGATACGGATTCGTATGAACCGAAATGATTCGTATCAGCCGATACGAATCATTTCGGTTGATACGAATCCGTATAAATAGTAAAGATTCGTACCGTAGGAATCATATATGGGAATCGAATATACTAATGAATCATACGAATCCGACCCACCTCTAGCCAGCGCTAAAACATCATTTTCTAAATTGAAGCTGATTAAGAACTATCTTAGAATTACAATGTTGCAGAAAAGATTGACAATGAATGGACTTTCTATATTAAGTATTGAAAATGAAGCAACTAGAAAAATTTATTTTGATTCAATTATCGAACCTTTCGCTGCCTTAACATCGCACAGCAAGAAGGTTCAAATTTTTGTTTTTTTCTTCTATATTTGATTAATGTTATAATTCATCGTATTTAAATCTAAGATGAATATTTACTGTCAAAATATTTTTATGCTATTAAAGACTTCTCAACAACAAAAATTTAATTGTAATATATGTACGTATGTATGTAAAAATGACCAAATATGTAAAGTTCTTAAAAAAATAAGTGCGATAGCACTAGAACTTAAATTAATGTTAGAATATGAAAACGAAGACGCAAAATTGCAGATTGCTGCGAGGAGAATAACAAACGTCGCCACTGAGGGAAAAGTTACATCACCCAGTTACAGACAGTCTAAGAAAAGACAAAGGAAGAAATTAGGTAAAGCGAGAAAAACTTAAGGCCTAATTTACATTGGTATAGTAAGCGGGTTAGTAACTTGTACAAGACAGCTACTAAGCTAATATAAACCCCACAGAAGAGTACTCGTACCAGTGCTTGTACCTACTAGTAACGGAGATAGGTAAGCAACTAACCTCTAGCTTCTGGTACAAGCTACTAAGCCCAGTAACTATGCTAACGTAAATTCGGCTTTAGAACAGTTGAGGTGTGCTAGTTGAAATGGCTTACGTATCTTCTCAAAATGAAAACGGATATACAAGCTACAAGAGATTGGTAAATTAGAGGTCACCAAGAAAAAAGAACAAACGGAAGGAATAGTAATAGGGGAGGAGTCAAAAGAATGTTACTGATATCTTTAATTATAGGTAGTCTGATTTGCATAATATTTCGTCGAAAATTGCATTCAAAATTCATATACAGTTTAGAGAAGTTGGACATTTTGAACCGCTAAAAAGAAAACCCTATTTCTTAAGAGATGATGAAAAAGTAAGCATTTTATTCAGTATTCAAGATAATTTCAGAATAAAAAGTGCACACAAAATTTCATGAGAAAATAATGTATGACAAACAACTGGTTTTAGACCAATTTAAAAAGAAACGAAAATTGAATTAACAAACTAGATAAAAATGGGGTAGCACTTCCTTTTTTTTTGGCCAAGCAACAACGAACCATTTAATTGGTTCCATTTTGATTGAAGGAAATTTGATAGCGAAGAAATATCTGAACATTATCACAAATTAAGTAGCTAACATTTTAGCAAATGTATATCCAAACTGGCCAAAGCGTTGCAGGGTCCCTTCGCAGTCTGCAAATATGTCCGTGATGTGAACCTAGATTGAAAAATTGGTTATTTGCCTATCAAGGCTAGAAAGTGACGTTTTGTCAAACCAGTGAGATTGCGAGCGGAGGTGAGCAATCAAACGAGTTCGATAAGATACTTTACAGCCGCGGTGCGTGCAGAAATTGTTCGGCTACCACATAATTACCACCTACTAAAATAAATTTACTTGCATTTGTAGTGTTCAGAATACAGAAGGCTTATATTCGAGTGACTGATTGTGTGACAGGTATTTTGATAACCGAACCCAGAAAAACTTCGGAATCTTCGCAGAAGAGTACGATAAAGTAACGGAAGTGACACGTTGGTGATGCAATTCGGTATGTCCATGGACGGTAAAGTAACGGAAGTTATGCGTTGACCGTTCAGTTCATAGTTTAATTCGATAAAATGGCGCTTTCTATCTTCGAATGAGTATAGTAAGGTGGTACTTCCGGATGTGGTAGCCGAAAAAAAAATATTAATTTAATCAGTTTTAAAAATGCATAATCTTCCCTTCTTATTGACTGTGCTAGATAAAATAATTGAATCATTTAAAGCGAATAATGAATGGCTCCACCGTCGATTAGTCCTCCATCAGAAAACAGATTTTTGATATGTCATCAAAAGTAACCAATATGCCCAATCTTTCTCCGACTTCAAGTATATATTACCTATTGCAATAACTCAGAGAATTGTAATTTGGAAATAAATTTGTCCATCTGGAATAATGTATGACTTTTTTAGATTACTCATTAGTTTTATATTTTACTTCGAACAAACAAAAAAAATTACACGCTGTATGTTTAAAAGTTTTTCTAATAAGTACGTATAGGGTAAAAAGGAACTATTTAATAGCCAACTAAAACACCAGATCATCTAGTTCTTTTTTTTTGTAGGCTATTTTTCGAAATCTACATTTTTTTTTTTCAAAATTAACAGATTCCATTGCTCCACTCTAGTAGTAAATTCTATTTTTATGTTGATTTTATTTGCCTTATCTCAATATTTGTAACATCCTAAATTCGTGAGTTTATAAAATAAAGTACTATATTTGAGTTGAAATTCGTTACGTACTTGTTCTGAATTAATAGATTCCAGTATATAATTTCGGTGCCGCTTCTATTATGGTTTCAAAGGAAAACTTATGAAGGCATCCCATTGATTTCGTAATTAAGGAGCATTGTCGAAGATCTTCTATAGTAACAAACAACAACTAAACCGCCACATCGTGATTTAATTAGCACCTTGGGATTGCTTAACGCATTAGAGTGAAGAAATTGCCATTAAGAAAGGCAATAATTCGTTAAGGAGTGCCAACGCTGCCAATTACGCTTTGTATAACCTATGTGATGAAGTAAAGAAAACGCTAAAAAATCTAACAACTTAGAATATAATGTTTCTAATAGGTCAATAAATAAAATAGATACAAACAAATAGTAACAATATCTTTTTTACTTTCATTAGTTAAGAAATAAAATTCTACATCAACATATGTAAATTACAGAAGATGCAATGATAAATTACTTTAGGAATAGGATAAAATGTAACATAGTATTTTAGGTTCCTGCAAAGTTATCTTTGTAAAAGATATATTTTAGGTTAAAATATTTAACCTTAGATCTACATATTTGCATACTGAGTGTTCAAGCCCTTAGATTCTGGCCTGTAACTTATCTATTAGTAGGTATTTTTCAGTGAAATTCAAAATGTAATATTACCTTGTATATTTTCATATATTGGACATCATCGTGACTTTTCGTGCCCGGAAACATATGATATGTCAGTTTGTTTTCTTGGTTTCCAAAATTTTGAATTTTTGTTTTTTGAATGCGAATACAAGAAATCGATACTACATTTGGAGTTTGTTTAAAAAAATATCTATGTATATATAAAAAAGTTACGGAGCGGAAGCTATAGTAATAATGACAGATATGTCTGTAAATATGTACATACTCATATATTAATTATTCTATTATATTGATCTTCTTCTACTTCTAGTGTCATATATGTACATATCTTATTCGAATATATGTTTATACTAAGTTTATCTATTAGTTCAACACTTAAAAAAATTGATTGGAATGAACATAATATACCAAGTGGCATTCACAGTGTAAATTTATAATTTGCGTATCATTACAAAATATCTTTTTTTTTATTGTTGTTGGGCTAAATGTACATTTAGTTGATTCAATTGATTTAGGTGTTGGACTAATAGATAAACGTAGGATAAATATAGCTTGAAATAAAATATGTACATATATGACAGTAGAAGCAGAAGACATTATGATAATTAATACATGAGCACATATTTACACTGTACATATCTGTCATTATTATGATAAACTTTCAATGTCACGGCTTTGTGACGAGTTGTAAAAAAAACTCTAGCGATTCTGATGGTATGCAAAGCAATTGCGAAATGCTAGCTAGCATTATGTTTTAGCGACACCTATTCAATAGGAAGAACAAAGTCTATTGCCACTAGTATAATACAACGGATGTATTTTTTTTTTTAAGAATTTGCTACTTGCAGTTTGATAACTTTAATACTGCCGATTCCGTCGAAGTTGCAAAATCAAACATCTTTAAATTAACAATGATTTATGAATGAAAATTACATAAACTGAGGGTAATGTAAACTAGAACGCCAACGTTTAGATTGATTGTTAGTTCAAGCATTTTTGCTAGATTTAACGCCCACATTGTGATCCAATTGTGAAATGTAAACAGGTAGAATTTATTCCCATTTATTATCTGCCAACATTATCATTATATATCCATTTGTATTTCATAATTGGTATGCCCTCCAGCACAACAGAGAGTGGTATAATTTAATTGGTATTGTCGGTACATACATTTATGTGCAATCAGAGCATCCACAGGGCTTTATTTACTGGTGCTCTTCTTGAATTTCATTGAAGATTGGAGATATCGCTATGAATTATGTTTATGAAGAATTTCTAGTAGTAGTTACAAGTTATCGATAATCATTAACGTTTAAGAGGAAATATCTACTGGCCACACCGAAGAAAGCGATTCTTTGCACCAAAGAAATTTATCTAAGCAGTTAAATCAATTTAAATTAGGATAGCTTTCATTCTATCATTCAAATTTCATGCAGCATTTACAATTGCTTTAAAGAGACATTCATTCACTATATTGTTTCTACGGCGGACCATACTTTGACGTATTGACTGCTTACAAGTAGAAGTGATACACGCAGTAATACATACGTATCGACTGCTACATTGCGATTTTTTTAAATAAAATATTCTAAACAGTTTCTCAGCCAAGCGTTAGGTGATTTACAGCGCTCTAACTCTTTGCGTTGTCGCGCTGTAAATGATACCTACCGCACTCTAATGTAAATAGCGTTTCTTTCATCGAAATGATTGTTTTAATTTCAAAATTGATAAAATCTTCTTTACATCTTTAGTACAATTATCTTTTTCTTAAAGCTAAGCAGAAATTAATTAAGTTTCTTTTAAGTTTAAAATATTTATTTATTTGTAAAAGAAAAACGTTTATTTGACTCTATCGAAAACTATAATTTCCTTGATATAAAGAAAATTTCTTAGAATTTAAAATCAGTAATCAGTGTATATCTATCGACTAAACAATTTACTTTCTCAACAAAGACAAATTAAAAAAACAAAACGTCTCTTCTTAGATGACAATAACTTCCAGCACTTTTTGAGACTGGAACACCGTATAAAATCCTCGTTACGACTTGCAAAAAAAATTGCGGTTATTTTTAAGTGCTTTAGATACTCTCAAGTTGACAACCATGAACGTTATTTTAAAACGCAGAACTTTATAGCATTACTCTTAAAAAAAGAAACATTAACATAAGAAGCGAAGTACACATTTATTCGTTCATAAATTACAGCAATTTTGCCAACGTCTGAAACGTAATCAAATTATCATATTTATTATAATTCTAGGCGTTCTCACCTTATATCTTGTCGAATATGTGCACGAAAATAGAATTTATCGCATAGTACAAACATTCCTACGTTTTTATAACTATGTTTAAATCCAGAATCCAGTTCAGTATCAAATCAACATTTTTATCCCGTAATTATGTCACAATTGGCTTAGGGTAAATTTGCAAAAATAAGATTATGATAATAATGGTTTCGTAACATTACTAGATATGTTGCAATTTTACTCATTTGCATAATCTAAATAAATGAATCGAATTTTAAATTAATTCTATACATTAATTTTATAGATAACGGTATAAGCTGTGATATTTCACCGGTAAACATATCAAATTGTTTCATTTATATAGTAGTTCACAATAACACAATAAAATTCCCAATTCTATTTTTATTTTCATGCTTAGAATGTTTACGAAAATTCTACTACATCTATGTACTTATTTAATACGCATAAACATTTGTATGAACATTCGTTTATGATGGTAGTGTATATAGTTTCGGAAATAACGATGTTTACATCTCATATTACTAATATACCTACATATGCGGTAATTCACAAAAAGGATATACATACACAAGTTGTCTTACAAAAATCAATGGTGTAGTAACTTTTATAACACATACACATATGTGCAGATCATGGAAATTTGTACTAGAATGTGTACTCAAAAGTATATTGAAATTATGCTTTACGTCACTAATCAAATATATCTTGTAAAATTTTGTGGTGTAATAGGAATTAAGAACGATCATTCATGTTAATCCCTAATTACATTAATTTTTCTGTTAGTTCCTATATTTTATAGATTTATACAGAGTGTCTCACTAGGAACTGTATCGATCGATATATGAAAGAGTATACATTGGAAAATTCTGAAAATTTTACAGTATACTAAACCCGACGTACACTATTGAACTGAAATATTTTTAATAATCTGACGCATCCGGTTATACCAAAAGAGGCTGTCAACTCTGTTATTTTAAATGAAACAGCCTATATGTATTATTACATATTTTAATTCCTCGTCCAATTTTAAAGCATGTTTGATAAAGCAACTATGTTGTTATTTTCAACAATTTTTGAAATATTTGCATTTTTTTTTTAATTTTTAACAGTTGGACTGCAATCGTCCAACTTTCCAACTTGAAAAGAGATATGTTGACATAGAGATGACATTTGAGCATAGCTGTATGTATAAACTCAGTAACACATTTAATTCAAGTAGAAAAGTAAAAAAAAAATACAGCTGCGCTCAAAAGTAATAGACATCTCTATGATTTACCATTAATTTCGTGTTTTGGCATTACATTTGTGGCAGTTAATTTAACTGTTTAGGTATTCGTTTTTATGATTTTACAACAGTTTTTATAGATATTTTTCCTGGATGTCTTAAATTTTTATGCATGTTCACGTTTCTGAGACGTCAGTTTTTTACGCACTGAAAAAAGTATTGCAACTATATTAAAAGCTCACAGAAATGCGACAAATTATTAAGATTCTTTATTAAATATATTATTAAATTCATGATAATGCTTTGTTAGATAATTACACTATTTGTTAGACAGTTTTAATATAATTAATTAAGAATTAATTTAAGTTAATATGTACGTGTTGTTACATTTTTGAATATATTTACCCTGTAACTGGTTTTCGTTGGGTAATAAAGAATATATTATTATTATTATTATTATTATTATTATTATTATTATTAAAGCACTATTTATAACGCATTTAAATTAAGATTTTGTACTCACTTTGATTATTCGCAAAAAAATAGGTGTTTAATACATTTGAGCGTATCCGTATTGTATTATATTGTATATTCTATTTCTATATATTTCTATATATATTTGTCAGATTTAATGTCACTGGTATAAATAAATCTATAAAAAAAGAAAGTAAGTAGCAATACTTTCCTTATTCTGATATAACCTATCAAAAATTTCCTTTTCCACTGTTAAGAGCCGGTTTTCCCCCAATTCCATGAAAGTACAGCGAATAACCGCAAACTTAAACTAATTGTAAGCGTGTAGATTTACTGTGTAAACACTTATCGTGTACTATTAACCGCATTGGAATAGCTTTCTAGTTAATATTGCGGTAGGTTGTAATAAATACACTTTATGGGTAATGTAATCTATATTATGTTTGTTTATGTATGACTTAACCTTCAAATTTAATTTACATTTGTATCCAGATAATCGTTATGTGTGCCAAACATATGTTCTACACATCATTTAAGAATAATAATTCAACTAATGCAAACCAAAAAAAAAATTGAGTAATTAGGAGCAGCGATATAAAACTTTACCACAAGAAAGGAACGTCGTGATTGGCTATTTATAGATTAGAATTACATGATCGAAAAATAAAAATCCATCGCCTCATTTTTATGACAGCTGATCTGGTTGATCGTATCCTCTTTCTAATCATATCACGCGTGTATGTATGTTAATAAATCTGCAAGAATTGATTCTTTAACGAATGACACTACACGAGTTATTAATGCAATTCAAGTACACAGAAAGAAAAATGTAAATTTTAAAACAATTGCAAAGTTAAGTACAATAAATTGTAGAACATATAGGGACGAGTACAAAAAAATTATTGCATTTATTGCAACAAAATACGTAATTTCATTATACAATTTATGATGACATAACCTATATATTAAAGTTGCATAACGTACAGGTCACTCGTTGCAAATAGTACGTTAACCCCAGTAGTAAAAATTGCAACCAACTATTATAAACTCCTGTAGTAAATTTTGTCAACAAGATTTTGCATACAAATCAACTACGCTATTGCAATAATTAAAATACTTGCGTATAATTTTATTAGGTAGCCCGTGACTGCGCGTGAATTGCCGTCCCATTGGGCGTGATTGCAGAGATCAGACCGGCCGCGGAGAACAAGCATTTCGTACTCGTACTGTGAGTGATTGTCAATCACAGTACCTTTATACGATATTTAGCATGTGATTACATCAAACGAATATTAAACAGCAACGTTTACCGAACACAATTTACATTGAGTAGGAATTCCAGTAGTTATGAAACAAGCGTAGCGCCACGACAATTTTTGTGGTATCACATTTTTATGTAGCTATACCAATTAACAAAGTATCATGGTACTCCTCTATGTTGATTTGTGTGAGACAGCTATCGAAAATTGAACTTACTGCAACAACAAAACTGGGGCGGCCATTTACTCGAAGTCCTTTTTCACAAATAATGTTCTTATCTTGAATGTACTGCAAATCAAACCAAAAAAATAAAACTATACCACTTACAAACTTGTTTTATTTCAGCTCAAAGATATAACTTACTGGAAGACCCTGTAGTTAAGTACATTGAAATAACAGATAACAATAGTTCTGCCGTTTCGTGTTTTCTTTTTAAATTAAAAAAAAGAAATCACCTGGCGTTTCGCCAACGTCTATGGTTGATACTTTCAAGGATGTATAGACGACAAGTTATTGACACACTCTATATAATTATAGGTGCCGCGTTTTTTCGTGGCTAGGCTTCTCAAGGACCGTTTTCCAGATTCAGTTTAATCTTAATCCCTCATCTCTATTAAAGTTGTTTTTAATTTTGTAATATTCTATTGATTCCCTGTTCAACCGACAGTATGACTTCTTCTTGGTTGCTTGCAGCTTTTATTTTTCAAATCACTGAATATAGGTTCAGCAAATGCTGATTTTTCTGGTCGGCACCTATATACATTTTACCACGGGTATATGGTATGCCATAAACTTGTGCAGATGAAACTATAAAATGGTATAACTTGGGTAAACATATTTCTTTCGCAGTTACATTTTTCTATGAGTTCTCAGAATCCTAGCAGGTCAAAAGCAGGCGTTTAAGGAAAAAACACTTGTAAATATAGATTTAGGGTAGGGATAAATAAATAAACTCAAATATATTACCCGTGACAACCAAAACCGACAATGTAAAAACGCAATTGCAATTTGAGGAAGTATCAGAGGAAACCATTCACAAAATAATCCGACAATTAAAAAACAATACTGCACCAGGATATGACAATATAACTACAAAGATATTAAAACAAAACAGACATAAATTAGCACCACTATTGGTAAAATTAACCAACAACATTATAAAAAGTGGACATTACCCTGATCCATAAAAAAGGCAACAAGACAAAGATAGAAAATTTTCGTAAAAATCAATATGCTTTTCAAAAAAACTCGGTAACCATATCTGCTACAATCGACTTACTAAGTAAAATAAAGAATGAAATAGAGAAAAACTAGACGGTAGTAGTACTTTTTCTAGATATGAGAAAAGCGTTTGACATTATCTCCAAAACGAAATTAGGCGAAAAAATTGATGCTCTGGGGATAAAGAACGCAAATAGAAACTTAACAAAAACATATTTATCAAATAGAAAACAAACAACAATAGTCAATAAAATAGAAAGTCTACATCTACAAGCAGAATATGGAATCCGCCAAGGAGGAAATATACCACCGATATTGTACATAGCATATACAAACGACATCTTTAATTTGAAGATCCACGGAGCAATATATGCATACGCAGATGATGTATGCATCATTTGCTCAAGCAAGAACGACGAACAGTTGCAACAACACATTATAGAAGATGTGGAAAAAATAGAAAATTGGTATAAAATAATAAATATGGTATTTACAAAAAAAAAAACATATAAACCCACTTTTAACATCAAGATTAAAACACAAGCCATAACTCAAACCTGCCAAATAAAATATCTAGGATTAACCATACTAAATAACCTAAAATGGGGTATCCACGTAAAAAATTTGACAAAAAGAAACACCATGGTTATAGTAGGAATGCAGAAAATTAAAGACACAGTACCAGAATATCTGAAGAATCTGTATATCACAGTACATTTACGTCCCATATTAGTTATCTAATCAACATATGGAGCCATACAACTAAACAAAATTTAAATAAATTAGAAAGAAACAGAACAAGATACTAAAGACACTGTATAACATGGACAAATGGACACCATCAAAGGACGTTTATGAGAAGACGCAAGAACTAAATTTACAACAATTAATAACATTCAGAAATCTCCTTACAGTATACAAAATCGACAACAAATTAATGAAAACTGATTGCAAATTCACACCTAATACAGAAATACACACACACAAAACACGACGCCTTCGATACCGTTAGTTCGAGAAGAGTGCACCATCTCGTATGCTCAGATGAAGAATGAAGGCGGAAAATCAGTGCATGGCAACGCTTGCTATACGAGTTGCAATTTTCTTTTTTCTTTTTTTGTGTATATACATACATTTTGTAAACTGTCTAGTTTGTGTTTGTTTAAATAAATAATTGTTCAAATGAAATGAAAATAAATGGAAGTACTGAGATGACGATGCATGTTTAGATATTTTATGGTTTCTTAATTAATTCGGTCTTCGGTTGAAAATGGAAAATGGAAACAAACAAAACTTTTAATACACACACCAGTAAATTTAGAGAAATGTGCATAAAATCTAGTTATTTTCTCCATAGTACACATATTGTTAAATTTTCTCATACCAATTTGATACAAATTTAGATGGTCACATTGAAAACTTTTTAACAAATGTTGTATCATTTGAAGAAGGAAAAAAGTCGAATGAAAAGCAGCAGGAGTCATTGCCCTAAGTCTTCCGCCTAGCATATCTCCTACATGTTCAATTGGGTTCAGGTTCGCCAAACATGCTGGCCAATTCATTGTTTTTATACCCACTTGGTTTAAAAAGTTAGTTATACAAAGAGCGACGTATGGACGCGCATTATAATGCATTAGGGTGAAATTTTCTCCGATGTACGAGTCAAAAGATGCCAGATGGTCACGCAGAAAATCTCTGATGTATCTATCTGAACTTAAGGCTGCGTCATAATTGAACACTGCCAAAAGATACAGTAGTAGTAAGATTAAATGGGGCATTTTGCTCTCCTTGTCACCGATACACTCTTCTCTATCGTGAATTGAATTTATGCAAAAACGACTCTCATCAGTGAATAAAATTTGACTCTACAGGTCACCATTCCAATTTCGATGCAATCGACCAAATTATAGTTTTGGTGCATATGACTTAAGACTAACTCCTTTAAGTCTTCGTCTTGTTGTACGCTCACAGTCTTGCAATATGTTTCTTCTTTGAACTGCTCTTTGATGTCTATTTCGCAATGTTTGCAACGTTTTAATATGATCACCTGCAGGCGTGGTTGAACAGATTCTGCCTTGTCCTCTTCTTCTCATATAATGCCTGGTTTGCCTTCAACAACTTATATTACGATGGATAGAGTTGATTGTGATTTACCAAAATTTCGAGCAATTCACTGTATCTTGGACCACGTTCGATCAGTCGGTACTAATTGCTCCATTACTACTTGAAATACACTAAATTTACAATTTGTTGCCTTAAATTTGCCGATGTGCGTATGTATAACAAATCCGTTTTTTATTTAAAAACAGTAGCAATAATCCTTATCCAAAGATTCCATCAATAAACATTTAGGAGACATTCAAATTAAATTGAACACTTTAATTTGCTCAACAAAATAAATTTCAATATGTTATTTTTATGATAAGCAGAAGTATTGTGTTCTCTTTATGTCATCACCCAATCAATCAAGGTTATTGAACACATATTTCTGTGTTCTATAACCTTGATTGATTACTTAAACGTTTTTACGTTCAATTAAAGCCAGAATAAATATCGTTTGTTAAAGGAAATTTTAAATTAATTTTGATATATGTTACCTAATAACCTATTTATTTTAATATTTTATATTTTTTTAAACTTTATTTTCTCTTTCATTTAGAAGATGAATACTTTTAAACATAACTTTGATTAAAACAACAATGAATTTACACCAGCAACCCACGTCTTATTCATTGAGATAATGATCTCCAGAATCCTATTCTTATCTTTTCATCGCTGTTGCATACTATAGGGTAAAGGAATTCGTTTACAACAACACATCATTTCTGCCACGTCAAACTATTTGTTTGTAATTACACTGGAATTATATTTGTGATTCAATCAACCCTATATCTAAGAATCTTGACGAGCTTCCACAAGACCCAACCGAAATTCTTATTACTGAACGCTGTTATCGTCATCCTGATCGGTCAACGTAATTAAAATGTGGGCCAGCGAATCCTCTTCATCGTAAATGATGATTAAGCGACTTTTAACTTCATCTTTTTGGGCACGTGCAGAGTATGCCAACAGTGAGTAGATAAAGCAATTAAAAGATCTATTTCTTCACATATTTGTCTCAATTACTGTAGGATATCATATAAATATATTAAGATTCAAGAATCGATTTGTATTATTGTAGTACACAAGAGCACCAAAGTGAATAGTATTAAATACGACAGATTATGTGAGCATTAGTTTTATGAGTTCATAAAGAAGTTTATGTTTAGAAGGAACTACGCGGTTAATGGTTTAAATTTTACGATTTAACTGATGCCATAGAGGAACAATACATTGAGGTTATGAACAAGCTATTTTTAAATTTATTACAATGGTAAATAAACTAAAGCCTTATCGACTACATCTTTATAATTAATATAGCATGTCCTTGTTCACTAATAATTTATACGTTCTGCGGACAATACTACAAATGTAATACGCATTGAAATTGACTTTTCTAATTTCATTCCTTATACCCAACAAGTTTTTTTTTTTGCAATTTTAGGTAGTTACTATATTTGGAGAGATTGCATTGGAATTTGCAAAAATACTTTCCCGTAGGCATATTTATGGCTTCAAGGGAAGTGTATAATTATGTATAACAGTGTGTGCGATTACTATATGCTACTGTAAAAATAAATGTGGACACAACCAAAACAATATTTTAATGATTATTGCAAAAGATTGTCATCTACCCACGTTCAATACATTTTTGTGCACCGGGTAACCTTGTTGTGAGTGATATTCTTGGATTATATGATTTGCGGCGTTGTCAACTAAATGAACTAATTTTCAACCTACATTACTAATTTTTTTTTTGCACATAATTTAGTTGGCAAAGTTAATTTTAGAAAAATCTGATAAGATTAATTTGCTTGAAATATTTTATTACTCTTTATTTGTTTTAGATTTAATATCTGACAGTAAAATACAAGTTGAAAAACTTGCAACATTGCATGAGGCAAGGAATTACAAAAGATTACAAAAGTGTATTCTGCTGTATTCAAAATATATAAAAGCAAATTAATATGAATCCTGAAATTCAAATCTATGCAAGTGGATATACAGCCAGTAGTATGCAAATTACCCTTGTTTCACGTAAAGCTGACAATAGGCATTCAAGTATCAACAATTTACTCTTTTTAAGCACATGGAAATTCGATATTAAAATTCATAACAAAACACGACATTAACACATATTTCAACTTCGAAAGAATAGTATGTAAAAGTAGACACAAATACATGAAGTATTTTTAGATGTTTCGCTTTCTTTTCACAAACAAAGTTTGACTTTGCCACAACTCGGTTGCAGCTTGCAGAAATTTCAATGAAATTATTTAAAACCGTCTGTTCTTAGTTGGAAATCACTATATAATTAACTTAAATTTAAAGATGTGGATTGTGATTAAAACTAATGTGTCCATTATACAGGGTGTTTGGCAGAGCGATGTAAAATTTTGTACGGTGTACAGGTAAGATCATTAGGAGCCATAACCATATTTGTCTTACAAGGAGTAGGCAAGAACTGCGAAACACGAAACTAAATGAGTCGTATATCATTTGAAAGAGGGAGTTAAGAGTAGAAAAACTGTAAACGGGTTTGAGTGCATGGGCCTTAATTTTTGAGATATGAAGAATTTTATTTAAAAACATTAACGTTTGTAGCTTAAAAAGAATTATATGTATACGATTGATTAGTGTATGTGTAGCCAAAACAAGAGAATTTGGAGTCTTGTAAACCCATACGAAATAAATGAACAACAGCTACATACTGAAAAAGTAGGTGTTTCTGGTCACAATAATTGCGCCAATATTTTTTTAAGGATAACATTATGATCCTAATAATTTTATTCAATTCTTATTTATTTCATATTTTATTTTGAGAGATAATTTTTTGTCCATGTCCTCCACGTTTGACACCATGTGACTTCCTTATATGGTTTTAACATAAAAAAACAGCATTTTTGAAGCACCTGTGGATTTTTTAATTGACTTTAACTGAATTGAATAAAAAATTATTGGAATCAATGCTAATCCAGCGTTTTTGGGATAATGTCAGCGAAAATTGTGATCAATATTTTTAGCAATCCATGTAAATTGTTAAATAAACTGAATAATGATATTTACAGTTTTGACGTTCCCCATTTCGATCAATGAAAGGTCTGAGGCATACCCAAAATCATTTTAAAAATTTCATAAGCTCATTAATAACATTTTTAAATGAACAGTCCATATAATTGGCGTCGTTCAGGCTTTCCAAAAAAATCACTTAATAATAAACTTATGTATATTGTAGGTTATTTATTTCGAGATGAAAATTTTATCATTTGATATTATTTTATCTTTATTTTAAATGTTTGAATTTTCTATTCATAATCGTTTGTTCAACGGTTATTATTCTATATTTTATAATTTTTATATTTTCAAGTTGAGCACGGATTAAATTTTTAAAACATGTTCGATAAAACCCGTCTCAAATAGTTAAACAGATTATTAAGATTACATTTTTATATACCTAACTGAATTAAATTTTTAAAATAAGTAAAATTAGTGTGATATCTATAATAAATACAAAATAGTTTTATAAGATACGAATATATTTAGGAATTAATTTTAATAAGCTACTTTAATAATTCTAGATAGAAATTCTTGATTTAGAAAAAAAAAGGACAGAAACATTTATTTTCCCGAAATTTAATTTATTAAATTTATTTTTGGCATATTTACCAGATGTTATCAGCGCTCCCTCCGCTTGTGGCAACAGTCAAGTTCATTCACAAACTCGCGTTTTACCGTCACACACGCCGAGATTCGCCGGTTACTATATCGTACTATGCGACTTTGCACACGATGTGATGTGTATTAATCGGTACTCACGCCGCTTTACTACAGAGAACACCGACACGGAGCCTTTTTGTCCGTCGAATGCGGCTGCCGATATTACTGTAGACACAACAGATTGCTATTTCATGAATAAAAGCGCCAAGCGGAGAGAGAGACTGCAAGTCTTCATCAGTTCGCGGACGGTGGGGCCGCGGCGAAAGCACGGCGATGCTCGAGTTCTTTTCAAGACGCAGGTGAACTTGAGACTCGAGGAGACGACGTTTCTGCTCTCTTTTTTAAACGGAACAAAGCCAGAGGCGAGCCAGTAATCGGGGCATTGTAGAGACCCGATTAGTCGGGGAGTTAAAACCCGGAGCATGATTTTGTTTGGTTTTTGCGATTTGTAAGTAGAACCCGTATCGAATTACAAACGCTTTTTCAAAAAGGGCTGTATTGACCTGCACCCTGATTGAAATTTAGCTTTAGAGATGTCCTTAATGCTTATTAAATGCTTTGCTTTAGTATTTATTAAAACTTTAAATACATAGTGGGGTCAAATGGGTATGATAAAAACAAAACACGTTGTAATAAACAAGGACAGGCTATAATGTTATTAATAAATAAAATAAGTCTATTGATAATTTTGCGCGCATGTGAATTTGTATGCGTATGCCAGAAACCCCTAGCTAGTAATGAATGGGCATTGTAAAATCAAATTTGAAGATGGATAATTACGGCTGCATTTGGATAAAAGTAAATTAATTCCTGAATGTTAGTCGTGGTTTCGACCAGGGGACGATTTTACACGATTTTTAACCGCCAAAACCCCTCCCCAGAGCCGGCAGTACGGCTTAATGGTACGTTGCATCATTGTCAGTTTTGTGCGTCAAACAGCAATATGCACAACAAGTTGTTGGATGGGTGACCATTTCAATAAAAACTTCTGCCTAAGCGGCTCGGTGTGTCCGGCACCCTGGGGAGGTAGCACAATGGGCCCGGTAAGAGTGGCCTAAGTGCATGTGTTCTCACCACCTTCCCCGACCAGAACTTTACCTTTTTACCTTACCCCTCCCCAGATACGGCCTGTTTGAGACTTCAGTAAACCATTTAATACTGTTTGCCATAACACTTTGCTATTTATACTACATCATATTGGTTGCAGACCCTCATTTATTGCTATGATACAATCTTATCCATATGGCCGATTTGATATTGTTTATTTGCCTGATAGAGAATCATCTCCATTGTCTTTTGTTAGATGGGTCCCTCAGGGGTCAATTCTAGTGCCTTTCCTGATTATCATTTATACTAGTTTTCTGTCTAAACGTATTAAAAATTTCTTCTTCTTCTAATATATGCTGATGCTATCCAGTTGTACTTGTCTTTCGACAGGGATTGTTGGAAAGACGCTGTTAGTAGAATCAAACTACACTTTGAAAATATAAACTTATTTTTCTTTTGAATTAAATTAGAAAATACTTTTAGATATCGTACTCATCTAACTAAACAGATTAACTTCGCTTAGTAAAAATATAAAATTATTTATTTATCATTTATTCAAAAACATTCGCCAATTTTTCAAGTTTCATATGGCACCCCAGTACCAACCACTTCGGAAACGAATTTGTCCGTCTGCAGTGCCCTGAAGGCTGCCAGAAGAAAAATCGACCATTTCATTCTCACGCGGGGAGTTGAAGATGCCATCTGCGCAGGTTTAGATGGCTATTACTTCAGCCTGAAAAATGGAGGTGGAGGCCCCTAAACTGATGGGTTGGCCATTCGGTTCTCCATCTCTTCGGATCCCAATGCCTATGCCATTCGGCGTCTTCGAGGCATACACAAACCTGCGATGGAAATCTCGCCTCGGTTTGCGAGAATCTTGCCCGCCTTTATGGACAGTGGTATTGTCTGTTCGATGTAGTATAGCCTCCGGTTTTCCCACAGACACCTTTACATTCGCTACATTTTACTCTGAATGCTCCAATGGTAGCTTCTGACCACAACACCAACTGCAGCGGAGGAAGCCATAGAATGGTCTCCATAGCTGCAGTCGGCGTCGAAGACATCGCTCCCGAGATGCCTAGGCAGGCAATCCTCTGGACCTTACTGGGCGCGCTTACCGCGTAGCCCAGACAGGCTTTATGTCACCAAACTACACAATATTAATATAAAAAATAAAAGTTTAATAACTTGCCTTTTCATAGGACTACTTTATTTGCAAGATGTTTTACTTACGATGAGGCCGGACCATTGACGTTATTTGAACAAACAGCGTTAATTTCAATGATTAACCTACATATTTTTCTGAATGTATCGATACTTTTTGTGGCGAAATTTGTTAAACTGTGATTAATTTCGAGTAAAAAGGTATTAATAGTTGACCTAAAGTCAATGTTGGACGAGTTGTATTGAGAAAAATACAAGATAGCAATAATATCTGTTGGTTTTCTATAAATATTTCGATTCGAATTAATTTCAGCTTATCTGAGTCTTAATACCTTTTTTTCTCCAAATTTATTGCTGTTTAATAACTTGGAAAATAAGTATATTTTGTATCCTTATGTATGTATTAAAAATTCGTCAAACATTTTTCCATAAAACTAATAATTTATTAAATAAATTATGCTCCTGCATTAAATCCTTTTGTAACAAAGTCTAATTTGAAGCATAGTTTAATTAAATATTTAACAAGAAAGTTTAAAAAAGGGGGTTTTGCATTTCGAATATTCAAATTTGTTTTTTTTTTCCTATGACCTCTACCTGTTGATATTTAAGAATATTATAATAGACATTCAAGATAAATTATAGGGTAAAACGCTAAGAAATTATGTTCCAGAGGCTATATTTCGCTGTAATACTTAACTGGTCACGAGTTTTATTATTAAAGAAATAATTAAAAATCGAACTATAGTTGCTAAATCTAACAGAGAGCACCACATTTATCTAGGATTATTTTGCAATAATATTCCTTTAATTTGCCAACACCAACTAAGCAATTTTCATTGAGAATAATATGCAAAAATAGATAGATCTAACATACATCTACAAGTAGAACTTTAAACATTCTCTAACCATATAACTGGGAAATGTGAGTTTCCTTTAAACAATTTATATATGTTTAAACAGTTTATATTAAGAATGGTGAATTTGGGAGGCGTGAGTTATGTTTGTATAAATTACAAATATGTCTGTGTATGTGTTTATATTTACAGCATGTCTCAAGGTATGTTACATACACATTTAGAATTATTTAGAAATAGATATAAGTTTCTATAAAGTTTTACTTATTTTAACAAGTTCTCTTAATAGCTTCGCTATGGCTCTGCCCATAAATCCTTCCTAGCTTGTTTGCTTCAGTTCCATTTTAAGATCGTACATTTCAAGGTGTCCTCTAACAATAAGTATGAACTTGACAGGACAGTTAAGAATTTGTAAAATTATTTACGTTCTGCGACAAGAAGTATGCCGCACGTTCGCTGTATAGCATCTAATTTGCGGTCTTTGGCCACACAGCTCATTATAAAGTAAAAGGTGCACGTTCTGTTCACGGCATGGCATATTCAACTCCGGATGTTCGCAATGACCATACGCCAACCAAACTGTGAACGTCATTAAGCAGAACTATCGTGCAATTACATTTTAAAGTTGATATAACGCATTCGCAAAAGTGCAGGCTCAAGAAGATAGAAGCGGAACGTAGGTAGGGGCAGTCGCTACACGCTCTTGTACATTGAAACTATAAATACGTAAATATGAAATGACACTCTTCATTAGTGTGGAAATCATGTAAGCAGGAATAGAACTAAAGAGCAACTAAACATGATAAAAAATATTTTTACTTATTAGTAATAAAGGTAATTAAGTAACAAATATTAATAAATGAACGTTACATGTAAGGAAAATATTTGTTTACTTTTGTGTAATTAGTAATGCCAAAATGGCATCTTAACTCAATATGTATTATAGATTCATTAATAATTTCTGAGCTTTTTACGACAAATTTTATTACTTATTTCCCAAGTCTAATACATAAACCAGTAAGTACAGTACATAGCTTTTAACCCACTTATAAACTTGAAATATTCTACAAGAAAGTTCGTTTACGATTTAGGATATATTTCATTACGTTGTAGCCAGTCCACGCCCAAAATATGTACTAATAAACTTATGAAGGTACTAGAAACTACATATGAGGAGAGAACATTAATCAAATAGAAGTTTTTTTTTTCACTGTACCACATCCAATTAATCATTTTAAGAATTTTTACTAAAGTCAGCAGCTTTATGCTTCTGCGCAATGAGAGTTTAACGCTTCATTTCTTGTTGTTGCAATCGATGGAAAGCAAAGATTGTTATACAAAATATAATAATTTTACACAACAGGATATGAGAAGGTGGCTCTCAATTATACGGGATCTAATTAATTGGTTTGAGATTTTATAGCACGGTTAAATGACGGTTAAAGGTGAATTACAATCTGCAATCTGACATTCATTTTCTATAAAAAATTGAGAATGAATAAATCTCATTCTTAGTTCCGTTAAATTGTATGACTAAGGCAATACACATCATCCCCTGTGATTGCCTTCTTCAGTAAAGAAGCGCACAAAATTATAGATACTGCTGATGTTATTTCTTCTTAGAAACTATCTCTTTTTGTCGGTTTAAATGTTCTATATGCAAAGATGTACAAGGATTATAACGTACACACAGGATACCCGATCACAACAGACTAATATCTTATTTTTCAAACACTGACAGGGAAAAACATAATGTTTTACCTAAATTCTTGGCACCTTGTAAGAAATCTTCAAACGAAATAAGACATCAGTACACCAAACATAGTAAATTAGGGGTTTAGAGTTATATTCATTTCATCTTAAGACAAGGCAAGATTTAGATGAAAATAGTTTTAAAAAGTGGTGTGATTTCCAAATACGCACTGTTGAAAGAAATGATGGCAGTTTGAATTAAAAATTAGTAGTCAGAATAAGAAATTTTGTTAATTTATCCCATTAACAGAAGTAGAACAATACACACTAAAAGATTTTAGTAAATTTACCAGGATTCCTGCTAAAAATTTGGGAGAAAATCACCAAAAATTGGGTAATTTGACGTTTTTTTAGCAAAATTACCTATACTTTTGGAAATTTCCCACATATCGACCAGTATTTTTCAATTGTAGGTAAAAGTGCTACGTAAAAACGTAATAATATTAAAATTTTTATGCTTTCCCAGAGAATCTTATTAAATTACTTCCTGATTTTATCCACAGTTAGGAAATTTACTTAGGAAACCAAATACTTACAATGCGCGCATGTTCAATTTTATGGGTTCAATTTGTAGATAGATAGCACATAGCAGTCACGGAAGTGGCAGTCGTCGTTCTTTTTGTTTTATCTAAATCTAGTAGTTAAATAATACATTCTTACTACTGAGGGTGACCTGCAGCTGCATTTTCATAATTTACAAATGTTGAAACATATAGGTTTGTATATATACAAACGCACAATACACCTAATTGTGTTCCAAAAAAAACACATTAATATGCCTCGACAGAGTATATAAAATATATTTGTAGTTTGCGTATTACCGTAATGTTAAAGTAAATTGTTATAGACATTGTTTATTGCAGTCATATTGCTACGCTGAAGTAGAGGTTATGAATGTATTATTCCATTGTGTAGTTACTTTGAATTTTCACCATCATATTTATATGCGGTTTATTAAACCAAAAATTCATGCATATAAAAATTGTAACTATTGTTTTGCATTTATTTATACTGACCTATATAAATATATGGCCATTTATATTCATGGTGACCTATATATATAGATGGCACTTCGTCGAAACATGTACTCATAAATGTTATTTATAATAAAGAATGGAATAAGACATTTTCTTTTTTCTTCTTCATACTTTTAACGAGATTAACTCCATTCAGAAGACTATCATGAATAAGTTAATGAATTTTAAATAGAAGACTAAAAAATTGTATTAATACCTCGATATTGTCTCGTCAGTAGAATTTAACATCAATTATATTGATTTCACAACTAGACACTCTATTAAGAATGCTTGTAACATCAAAATAATCAAAAACTTCGAGAATATGAAAACTGGTATTAGTAATAAAAACACAAGGGATCTCAGTACTTTTAAAAATCTTAGAAAGTTTTTATCTAAAAGCAGACAAAGGGAACAATATAGTCATTTTAGACAAGCTAGATTATTTTGTGTGCATTAGCAATTTACTCTACTACCTTGTAAGTCTTTGAAGAGGAATCCCTTAGCAGTAATTATAATAGAAACCAAAGAAGCTATCAAAAGTTACCCTAATTTGATCTTCGCGCGTCTAAAATTTAAACTGTCCGTTTTAAATCCGACGGTTTAAAAAATGTATTGCCTGTCTAAAATTAATAAACCAGGAAAATCTATGAGACCAATTGCAGCAGATATAGATTCTCCGACGTAAACGAATATAAAAATTTCTCCGTAAAAGTAGATAGTTTTGAAGTGGTAAATTCTTTAGATTTTGTGATTAAAGTCAATAACATTGAGTTGGAAGAGAATGACAACAACATCAAATGATACTAAAATTATCATTTGATGTTTGTTCACTCTTTCTAAGCGCACTAATTCCAGAAACAATGGAATATTTAGTGGAACTCCTGAAATAAAATAATTTGCATGATGTCAGAATCTCGGAATATGAAAAAACTAACTTTCCTATTTATGTATCAAAATCGTTTTCAAATTGACGGCAATGGGTAATCTATTATTTCCATTCATTGCCAATCTTTGTATGAGTCAATTTAAAACGAAGTTGAAAAGATACGCTGGATATTTCCGTAGGATTTGGTTGATGACATATTCGCGGTTTTCGACACTACAAAATCCACTATAGCAGATTTCACCGCAAAAATAAATTCAAAATTTGATTGTATTAAATTCATTGTAGAATGGAAGAAGAGATGAATAAACAACTTTCCTAGATAACTTAGTAATAAGAAATAATAACAAACCAGGAATAGGCATCTACAAAAGAGAAACCAACACTAATAGATTCATAACGGTAGGTTCAAATCATTACGGACAACATAAAATAGAATAATAGCCCCACTTAATAAAAGGAGATTTGAAAAAGAATTGCAGTCGATTAAACAGGTAGCAATCTATAATGGTTACTTTATAATAGACATACTCCGGCATCTAAGGAAAGTTAAATATAAGCATTATATGAGATAGCAACTCCACCATCTTTACTTCAATGGAAACTCGCGACAAACAGTTTATTAAATTATCTCTCCATAAAAATTCGAAAGGCATAGGGGATATTTTTAAAGAACACAATGTGGACACTTGTCTTACCTCGCGAAACACATTGGGAAACCTTTTAGGTAATCCAAAAGTTAAGAATCGTAACAAAAACTTTACAATATAGTTTACAAAAAAGTTTATATTGGCCAGACAAAACGTGCAATTGGAACCAGATTTAAGCAGCAGATAGCACATTATCGCTGTAGGAGGCTTGAATCATCCAGTGTTGCACAACACATAAATGATACTGGACACAAAATTAACATTGAGAACCTTGGACTAGTGAAAAATGCAACGTATTTGAGGGAATTAGACGCTTACAAGACCATGTATATGATGAAACACTCTAACAATTTATTGAATCGGAAACATGCCCCTCTGCACTATTCGCTGTTTATATTTATTGAGGTAAAATGATTTATTTTCCAGTTACATACCTCTTTGAGTTCTTGGTAGCTATCCGATCAAAGCAGGCGTTAAAAAGAAACAGCAAAGCTGTCGATTGTCCCTCGTCTAACCAAAACCAAAAACGAACGCATATTAGAATTTTTTTTTAAGAGCAATTGTAATTTTTCTAATATAATATAGAGAAAAGAATTATATCAAGACATTTTATTCTATTCTTGAAAGTGTTTTAAAGTAACTTGTCGAATTAAATAACTAAAAAGAAAACAGGGATGGGCATGAACAAAAACCACTACACAACGAAATCAAATTTCCAGGAAATAAGCACCACACACTTTATCTGACAGTTAGTATATTTGTTAGTATCCTTTCACCTAATAAATATCTTCTCAGGATTGTAATTTAAATCGTAACTACAAACTCTTGGTATCCTTACACATCTCTTTGTGAACCAAACACACAATGGTTCCCGTTTCATTGTTTCGATGTCAGTCAGAAGACCACGGTCCTAAATCAAATAGCTTGCAACTAATAGGTTAATTGTACACATTTACGTTATAGTTCACGTACGCAAGCCGAAGATAAACCATTCATGCAAGCGGACTTGCGTATATCAAAGAGGCATCGAAATTACGACAAATTAATAACGATTTATCTTGCTTCTTTGTGGAGGAGCAGGATGAGAAATGGCTTGAGAGTCTATCATAATGTCCGAGAAATATAAATTAGTCAGTTACGGACGAAGTATGGTTATTAATGCGAGTTCATAACGAATGATATGTGAGAAATGTTACGCAACTGGTAATAAGGATATGGAAGGGATCGCATTAAAATCTAGGTTTATTTTTTACTGGTTGGTGACGGGAATATAACTTATAAGACGTACAGCAATGAGGGATACATTTATTAGATGCCTAAAAGTTACGGCGCTTCTGGTTACAAAGTACTATTATATCATTAGATTTTATTATGTAATTTATTTAATTGGTTATTTATTTGTCAGCCAAGCACTTGTTTAAGTTGAAATATAACAGCTAGGATTCTTGTTGATGAGTTTATTGCAATAATTTCAAAATAATATCAAAATCTAATTGGCTGCTATTATGATTTTTACCATTTATTAAACAATGGTTGCTTTAATTTCAATTTTTCAATCACTTCCTTCTCGTATTATCAATTAACTATGTTAGCTGCAAATAGGATAATTTTCTAATATTAAATTCAAAACTTCATCGTTTAAAACATTGCTGACAATTGGATCAGAAAGAATCAGAACAAATTGGTCCACGCTTGATGCATGAAAAAGAAATATTATAGACACAAGCTAACAATTAATACCAAAATAAATGATTCATACAGATTTATGGTTTACTTTCCATATTTAATCAATATGCATTGCTACAAAATTATCGTGTAGTAATGGTCAAATTGTAAGACATTTTTATTCTTTACAATCCTTTGTTACATGGTTTGGCCCCACGGTTTGCTTCAATTTGCTACAGATTTTTTATTACATTTTAATACTTACATTCCCAAATAGAAATGATACCGCTCTACAGTATACAAAAACCTCTAAAAGTTGAAATTTAATACTCAAGGTTATTACCCAGTAGTTTTGCAATATGGGTTCATTGACCCACAATAAGCGTAAACATTTCCTCTAGGCAAGAATTTTTGCTTTCGGCTATGGCCAATCCCAAGATCGGTTCACTGGTTTAATGTGTTCGCCGCCAAAATAAAACATGTTAGGCACGCGTTAGTTAATGTGATTATGTGCGTACGTGCGTCGAAGAACGAGCATGAGTCAAATTTTGATACGCAAATTATCTAAACCTGACATTAACTGAATTTGTAACCAATTTGCACATGTTAACTTACATAAACACTAAATTCTCTTTTAATGTAATTTTTTTATAAGTTATATCGGATAATATGCTGCATAACCTTTATCTTAAAATATGTTATTACTATTAGAGTTGCATTGAAACGTTTTTATTAACTGATACCTGTTAAACCAACAGACAAACAGAAACCTATGTGAACTTTTTTCATAGGAAATGCTAGTATTTCGTTTGTAGTTGTTTATAGTAGCGGAAATAATTTGGAGGTGTGTAGTATTCGAACCAGACGATCTGCTGATTTGAAATTTTCAGGGTATGTTAGGCACATAGTTGTCACTACATACCTGAGTTGTAGTAGGATTGGCTGAAATAAACATACAACTTTGTGCTATTTATTAGGCGACGCCGACGTTGGAAACTTTTTGCAGCATATTTTCTTTTTTTAGTCAAACAAAAATAACTGTGCATGAGCACTTTAGTATCATTACTTAGCTTTTGAGCTTTTTAGAGTTTTGAGTTTAAAAATCGAAATACACTAACAGAAAATTCATTACAATATACGGCAGACCTAGATAAGAAAGTGAACACACCATTTGAAAAATTAACCCTAAAAAAGCATGAAGAACTAATGTTATGAAAAAAAGGTTGCCTACCAATCATAAAAATATGAATACGTAGATACTCTTATAATTGAAGGGTTAGGTGAAAAAACCGGTCAAATTATTTTTTTTTAAGCGACCAGGAATCTCCGAGCTTAGCTCAGACTAAGATCCAGGAATGGACGCTTACGTTGAAAATTCAAGCGCCAGGCAGCAAGCTCGTTTTGAAGGATCAGGCTGAAAGCTCAGGCTAAAGCTCAGATTTAAAACCTCGCACTAAGAGTTCTAAGACTTCAAAAGTTTGGGTTAAAGGCTCTAATTGGAAGCACTGGCTCAAACGTCGAAATAGATTTCTTGAATTTATTACTTAATGTATGTCAAATATAAATAACTGTTTAAGCATTGAACTAGCAATAGGACCATCGCCTTTGCGTTGCAAAAGGTATCAATTTTCAATAAAAAATTGATAACTTTGCAAAAACTCATAAAATGTATAAGAACAATGTACTTTTCACATATTTATACGATTTATTTATCGCTTCTATTTTTCTAGAATTCTGGTCACTAAAATGGGAATCTTGAATTACATGCAAATATTTTATTTATGTACTTATAAATTTAGGTGAAGGAGTGAAGGGATGACAAAATGCCCGATACAAAATTTTCAAACCGGTCCTGGTGCAAATTTGCAATAAGCACTGTGAAATAATTTATATCTTTTATGCAAAAAGGTGTAGACTCATGGTGTGAGAAGGATTATTGTCAAAATATCCTTCCTACATATTAACTACTATATCAGGCGATTCAGTTTGGTAGTCGCCCACCTGTAACGTTTTTACTTTTTGGAAAAAGTATAGGAAACCAAAATATATATTCGTAAATGTGATGGCAAAATCTATTGGACAATATCACCAATTTATCTTTGCGATGACATCTGTCAAAACAGTGACTGTCAACTTTTCTTTTCAAATAACCCCCTGTATATTTTTTTACATCATTTGATAGGTATTTTATTTCTAATTCCGAATATGTATCACACACTTTACTTTTAGGTAATTTAACAGAAGTGTCTCACTAAAAATTATGAGATAGTAAGTTCCAAGAAAAAAATAGAAAGCCTTGAAAATAATAACTGAAATTTCTTTAAAAAATGACTGTGTATTCAAATCAAGAGTAGTTAGATATGATTTTAACCTATGGGGATTAGATTAGATTAGATCTAATTGGGGTAACCTTGCACCGCGACCTATTGATCTATTGTGCCCCCTTACATCAGCTGTAAGCCGCTATGGTTTGCCCGCACTTATAGCTCCCCATCCAGTCTAAGAGCTTTAATCAATTGCAATAGCTGTGATGGCATCAAGGAGGGTATTTCTCCCTCGTCTATGACATCTTTGCCAAAATAGTTGGCACGAGTTTCTGTGATAGCAGTGCAGTTGGATATTAGGTGTTCTGGACTTTCACATTTCGCTCCACAAAACCTGCAATCACTATTCTGTTTCAGACCTATCCTTATCATGTATTCCCCAGGTGACAATGCCCTGTAAGAAAACCTGTAAGGATGCGTAGTCTGTTTCTGCTTAATTCTAGCAGGGTCTTTGCTCTTTCCTTACTGTAATTTCCAAGGAATATCTTGGAATGTCTCAGACCAGGGAGATTTTCCCAGAGGCAAAATCTGAGCTGCTCCTCCCTGCATTTGAGTTCTTTTTTGTAGGTGCTCATCCCTATGCCGCAGAACGGTTCTGGTCCCACAAACGAAGTTGTGGCGGCCCTCCGTGCTAATAGATTAGCTACCTCGTTGCCGCTGATTCCAGTATGTCCTGGTACCCAGCATAGTACAACTTTGTTTTCTTTGCCTAGGTTATTTAGTCTGCCAAGACATTCCCAGACTAATTTCGAACTGATTGTATTAGAGCTCAGTGCCATTATGGCTGCTTGGCTATCGGAGAAAATCACAATGCTCTGCTTCCGATAGTTCCTATCAAGGTTAAATTGAGCACATCTTCATTAACTTCCGCTTGGAAGACACTGGGGTATATTCCTATTGGCTGTGAGTATTTAGTTCCTGGCCCGAATACCCCTGCACCTGTTTCTTTATCAGTTTTGGAACCATCCACATACCATTTAATGGCATTTGCCTTTAGGGAGTAGGCGAAGGATTCTCCTTTCCAATCTCTCTTATTGCTCAGCTTCGTAACAAAATTCTTTTCGAACCTGAATTTTCTAACCATTTCGTCATTCGGTAGACTTAGAAGTGGGGAGAATCCCGCTCGAGGTGACCAAGCTCTCTGGCACGGGGTCTCGTACCCTCTAGTCCCCATTCTAACTAGTCTGTGCATTGCCGCATGGGCCGCTCCCTCCACTACTATGTGTAGGGGTGTGAGATCTAGGATGACTTCCAGGGCCGCGGTTGGGCATGTTCTCATAGCTCCGGTTATGCATACGCATGCTAACCGTTGCAGCTAGTCAAGGGCATTCCTTGTTGTGACCTGTGTGACCTTCTGGAACCAGGTTATCGCCCCGTACGTTACCATAGGTCTTACTATGCCGATATACAGCCATCGCAGTATGTTTGGGTTGCAGCCCCATGTTTTGCCTGCTAGGTTTCAGCAAATCATTGTTACTTCAATGTGGTTTGTTCCACAGAAGTTTTTGGTCTAGGGTTACTCCTAGATATTTGACTTCTGTTTTACATTCAATTACTGTTGCATCCAAACGGATGTCTTTCATGTTCGAGGTTTTCCTCTTCCTAGTGAAAGGTACAATCGTGGTTTTCGCTGAGTTGATACTCAGCCCCACTGATCGACACCATTCACTAGTGATTCTAAGGCTTGTTTGTATTAGGTCACAGAGAATTCCCTAAAACTTGCCTCTTGCTATTATAACAATGTCATCGGCGTATCCTATACATTCTACGTCGGAGGCTGTCAGCCTGTGAAGCAGTTCATCTACTACCAGGCTCCACATCAAAGCCGAGCATACACCGCCTTGAGGTGTTCCACGAGTGGATCTGATTTTAATAGCCTGTTTGCCTATTGTTATCTCAGTTACCCTGGTGAAGAGCACCTCGCTTATCCATCTAGTTACTGTTTTATTCACCCCCCTTGTTTCCAGTGCTCGTCTGACCGCCTCATGAGAGGTATTATCAAACCCACCAGAAATGTCTAGGAAGGGACATTAACCTATGGGGAACGCCAAAGAAATAGTAAGGCCGCTAGACGAATGTACGAACAGCGCTATTCAGAGAGATCATTGCCATCTGACAAACTAGCTCTTTGTAAAACTAGCAGAAATGTGTCTTGAGATGAATGGTGGACATTTCGAGTATTTGACGAACTGAGTGTTTTTCCTAAAAATTTTCGTAACAATTGTCTTCATGGCTATCTACTTGTTTCGCATCTGAATAGATTTTTATTATTTTTCGGATTGATTTCTATTATTTTATCATAGTGTTATACATATTCGAAATTAGAAATAAAATACCTATCAAATAGTGTAAAAAAATATACAGGGTGTTATTTGGAGAAAAAAGTTGACAGTCGCTGTTTTGACAGATGTCATCGCAAAGATAATTTGATGATCTCATCCAATAGGTTTTGGCATCCCATATATATACAGTGTGCTATACTTTCTTCCAAAAGTAAAAAAGTGACAGAAGGGCGAATCACAAACTGAATCACCTGGTAGTTTACTACCAACAGTTTCATCCTTTGAGATAAGCTTGTAATCCTAACACCTCCTAAATTCTCTGTAATATCTTTACTTAAAACGATGATGAAGGTTTCATACCACGACTTTCTATAAGGAAACGACTATACTTCGATGTATGTACCTACACATTTATGCTTCGCGAAATGTAAATTTTTAAATCTCTTTATAATTTCAATTCTCTAATTCCCTACAACTCCTCTACTGACACAGCATTAATATTCGTATTTTATGTAACTAAACATGTGCTTAAGTCGAATTTGCATTTACGATTGCGCTTTTATGGATGTTATCGTCATTAAATTGCAAAATTGCAATTCTGTCACTACCTTTTATGTAGTTACATCTCCTCATTACTTATTTGGTCTTGCAATTGCGAAGTTTATCTTATTCTAACGAGGGATTTTTACTGCAAATATTACATACCCGTTGCGAAATAATAAGAAACATTTGTTCTTAACTTTAGTCCATTGACCTCGAAGCCTAAAACACATGAGGCGATGCATGGCATTTCAAAATTGGGTATTGTACGAGTGGGAGACGCGTTCGAAACCTATTTCTCATCAGCTGAGCTGCATACGATCTAATTATTTGAACTAGTTTGTGTTAAGGGCCGATCCTTAACGATAAGTAATGTCATGTAAATGTGATTTAGATATGTTACGAATGGAGCAGTCATGTAACTACTCGTATATATTTGAAGAAAATTTACGAAGCGTCAACTTCAGATTTAAATCACCAACCTTCTTTAGTTGTTTCTCATTGTTATGTATAGTAGAATTATTTCCATTACTGTTATTGCTTTTGAGATCGAGAATGGTACTAATCCATGTTTGGCGCCTTGAACGGAAATTAACAAGGTTTTTCAATTACCGTTAATGCTTTCTATTGTACTAAACAGTTTACGACTTTTAATCCTAGTAATTTCAAATTAAATGACATCATGACTCGAAAGAGAACAGATGCTTTAAGTTTTGCGTAAAATATTTAATGGAAATATGTATTTTTATTTTTTGCGAATTAGGTAGGTGAATATTAACATAGAAATTATGTAATATATATATCAAATTTGCCAGAAAAAAATGGCAATATGTCCAAATAATGTTAAAGAAACTGTTATATCGTACTTCTTACTTCAGACTTTTTAAAATATAGATGATTATTTAAATTAAATATTTACATATGGGACTTTAGAAAAAATAAACTCTAATATAGAAAGTGCCAATTTTTAGATTTGCTACAAATTATTTATTTTGGCAAAAAGAATATTCTGTAGATTTTTACATTAAATAATAAACTATATACCTATTTGCATCTTTCAGTTGCACGTAGCTTTATACTAACAAATGTATTGCTTGAGGAAATCTAGAGAAAATAGAAATACATACATTTATTTTTTTTTTGAAATAATTATATTTTATAATCGTTTCAATACTTGAATTTAAATATTTATCTTCCTTAGCAATAAATTTTGGATATTATTCGTGATAATCTGGTGAGTTGTCTATGGCAGATTTAAATGTGTAACAAAAAAGTTATTTTTAAAAGTAGAACTTTTGTGCTTAACAACTGGTAACCACGTCGGATTCTGAGTCAAATTATTTGTCTGAATGCTCGAGTATAGAGTTTCAAATATACATTATAAATAACTTGCAAGGATTACCTGCGAATCAAACGATCTCATAGGAATAATTTTAACGGAAAAAGAAGGAAATGGTAAAGGAATTTGTGTTAAGTCAATTATTTCCCATAATTAAAATTCTTATGACATCCTATGGTGTGAAGAAGTCCTAATAAACATTGATTTTGTATGATCCGATATTTGAAATAGTAAGCCAAGGAAGTGGGATAATTCGTTGTCAGTTAGTTAAAATATCCTTATTACCATTAAGTCTATCAAGTCTACCTTTTAGCACTGTTCTCTAAGACTAATTGTATGGGTAAGCCTGAAATATTAATTCTGCCATGAAAAAAAAAGAACTTTTTTTGTAACCAATACAAACAGTATATAAGTACACAAGAGTGCTTAAACAGTGTAATAGCAGATGATGGAAGATTTAGACGTAAAATAGAATAAACGAGAGAAAAATAGTTATTTACATTAGAGTGCAATAGGTATTATTTACAGCGCGACAAATCTTCGGTTCGTGCCTGAAAGGGTTGGAGCATTTACAGCACGACGTTTGTATCAGATTTTTTTGCTGAGAAAATATTTAGAAAATTTGATTTAGAAAAATATGTGAAGTAATGTTAGACGTGGATTGGCACCACTGCATTTTGACAACTCGTTGTTCTGATCACAGTGCTGACGTTAATCATAAAAGCCATTGACAGTGATTATTTAATTTAATATAAATATAGTTACATTCAGTTTTAATACAAGATGCTAAAATCGATGGTTGAAAGTTATTCCCCGTCAAAGAGAAGAGATAAGAAAATAATCATATCATAGTATTATGTAGTGAGGTTATTCTTTGCGCGCGCGTGTAGGTATAACCACCATTTTGAGTTTAATTCCTTATCTAACAATCGATCTTTACGATTGGTGTTAATTAAAAAAGAACGTTGAGGCATCTGGTGCTAAAATAATCTATTACGGCTGTAGGTTATTCTTCAATGTGACAAACATTGAAGCAGCCGACAGAAAGTAACCCTTCTTGTCTCTTTTCGCTGGTGGAAGTTTGCGACACTATTTTTCGGCAAAACAGTTGCACAGAATGCCCCAAAAAAAATAGTTATTTTGGCCTTGTAAACAGTAAAAATAGCACTACCTGTCAGCCAACGCAACAGTAGGATTATTTTTACCGCCGTGCCATAATGCCCACTGCATTTTTCTCATTTGAAAGTTACTTTCAATGTGAAATATGCATATTTTCTTTTAATTTATGTAGCAAGAAAACACATTTAACGGTATTTTTATTGCAGTTTTAATTGTTATTATCGAAAAAAAAAAACATCGTAACCAACATTCACTTTTACATAGAGAACAGTTGTAAAAACGCAGTGGCACCAATTCATATCTAGCGACACCCTCATATTTTTCTAAATAAAATATTTCAAATATTTTCTCAACCAAAAGAGTTTAACACAAATGTCGTGCATTAGGTCATTTACAGCGCTCAAACTCTTTCAGATACTCGCCTTCGGCTCGTGCCTGAACCTTAGCGCTGTATATGACACCTACCGCACTCTAATGTAAATAACTATTTGTCGCACATTAGAGTGCGGTAGGTTGGAGTGCTGTAAATTACCTAAAGCGCGATGGGTGTGATGGAAAAATAGGAAATACATCTAGAAATTGCGTCAATGGTATACCACGCCACAGTTCGGTCACTTATTCGAGTGAAAGATGGACATAAGACTAAAACTTAGAAAGTGGGTTTGTTGCCACGAATATCACATTTTTAAAAAGAGTTTTAACGAAAACGAAATGTGGTAGGCAAAGAATTATTAGGTAGGAAAAATAAAGTTGCCAGCAATACTAACTAGGGTGTGGAGCCTGAGGTCCTGTACCCTTTCATCTCTGATAGAGCGGCACGATCAAGCCGCGGGGTGTGAGAAGAAAAGTTTGTAATTTAAAATTACACTGATCGGGTTGTTGGATGATCGTTTAAGTGCGAAAAATTGAAATTAATGAATAATTTTGTCTAATTTGGTGAGAAAGAAGGCGGTCGTCAGGACGCTAGGCGGTCAGAGTCTGTTTCAGAAAATCACGAAGGAGTGGAATTTGCAGATCTCGATGAATCTGCTCGTTCCGAACGAACCAAGGGGCAAAATACCCTGAAAATCATAACGCTCTATACAAGGATAAATATTTATTTCTATCAAATAAAACTTACCTATTATTAATGTGAAATAAATGCTTGGTTTGAAAAAGGTGCCTTATTTGCAAATAAGTTTTTAAAATGGTAACATTTGGGGTATAATATTTTCAGAAGTTCCGTCTTATTTGCAAATACATCGCACCATTTATGACATGGATGCAGCCACCTGAAGTTTTATCCTTCTAAATCCTTCTAATGTTCAAATCAAACTTACAAACACACCTTTTATTGTTCAGATGCATAAAAGTAGTACCAAGTCAACTAATTTTTTATGGTAACCTTCAGTTTTCTATCGGGAACTGTTTCAACGTTACTTATTTGTATTTAATTGACTATGTTTTGAGCTATCTGACTCCAATAACAATAAAATGATAAACATAAAAATAAATAGGATAATTTTTTATGTGTCTACATCAAAGAAATCTGCCGCTAATTCCGGTTAAGTTTTAGGTTATTTACATACATTTATAACAGTAATATGTATACATTATTTAATTGACAGACGCAAAATGTAATTAAAATGCCAATAAAATCGCGATCTATAAATAAATTACTACTGCACAATGACATATTCGCTATTTTTAGTTATAGTGTCAGCTCTAAATAAACAACCATAAAATATCTAGGGAAAATCTGTTTCGTCATACTTTTCGCGTATCCCGCGCTTTTAGAATTTTAATCCGAGCACATCCACGATAAAATTGTAAATAATTCGTCAGAATTGCTTGGCGTACGCTCGTGCATTTTAACTGACGATGAATCATCGCATATGCTTCTATTAATTTGTATTAGCGAGTGGTGGTCAATGTTTCGCGTCACTCGCTTACACTCTGTATAAGCTGTCGCAGACGTGGCGTTCCAATTTTTCCGGAGTAACCTTGCCCGTGCGTTCACAAGCGCCAAATTGTCTAGTTAACTTTAAACGAAACTGAAAACCCAGATTGGTTTAGGAATAGCGACCGGAAAAAAAAGTGATTGATGAGGCGCTGTCTTATTAAATATCCTGGCTTTGTAGATGTTATGAAATATAAATACATCGATTAAAATCAACGTCCACCGTCCACCGACGTATTTTATACCTTAATTGCGTAGCCAAGATGTCATCAGCTAAAAAACTGGTTTTTGTAAACAGTTTATCAAATATACGATCTTAATTAATGAACATGGTCCAGGTCTTAATTACAGTTTAATCTAGAAAACTGTGGATTTATTACTCCGCTAATTACATTTAATTATTGTTTTAGCTGATGCGGACTAATTCTTGGTTATCTGTGCCAGGACGCTCATACATACAAACTCGTAAAGTTAAAGCAAGACCACAAATTAAACCATTCGGATTATGATCATTGATAAAATGTTTTACGGCCTATTATTATATTTCTTTTTTTTTTGTTTCGTTTCTGTAATCAACCAGCGACCATCAAACATCATATAAAGTAAAAGAGTTGTAGAGAAATATATTAAAGCAAGATTTCGAAATCTATGTATAGTCGCCGTCAAGATATTTTAATAGTAAGTAGAAATTTATTTTAAAGACAGAAGTATAAATAAAAAATTTGTCATTATAAAAGATTAAACAGAAACAATTAGTAAAACAGAAAGTACAAAGGAAAAAAGAGCAATACACTTACGTTATGAAATTACATTATGAAACTACATTATGCAACTCGATTACAATCAAAAAATTCAGCTGAAGAATAAAAACATTTTGTTTGCAGCCATGTTTCAACATTTTTTTTAACTTTCTTAATGGTAACATTTTCCAATCATTGGGCAAGTGAATATATATTTTAATACCTAATAACGTTTTCGACTTATTGCACTTTACGCGTGGAGTATATCTATCTCCCTTACTAATATTATGTATTAAAATAAGATGGAAATACAATCAGTGGATAAAAGTGCAGTAAGTCGAAAACTCTATAAGATATCTACACTTTTGGTGGTTAAGTTTAAATTATGTCTCATTGAATATATTTGTGGATCTCCGATATTGTAACTATGTAAGTTATTATTTTTATTCATGAAAATATGTTTATGCTTGTGAATATATAAGCTGGATTCCAATATATACAATTCAGAAAGAGTTAAAATTTTCAAGGATTTGAAATAAATTCTGAATGAGGTGACTTGACTAACTCTTGCAATGCAACTAACAGCAGACTTCTGTTTAAGGAAAACTTTCATCGCTGCGGACCAAGAAATCCATATGTTAGATGACCTTGGAATTCAGCGTGATATATCATCTTTAAATTGCGTAATTCAAGTACATTCTTTAAAGATCTTAGCTTAAAAATTGATCTAGTTTACTTATTAGTTGCTGGGAGTGTGTATTCCAGTTTAAGGTGGAAGTAAAAGTCATTCCTAAAAAGAGTGCTGAATCAGTGGACTTTACTGTATCATTTGAAATCTGTAAATTTAAAAAGTTATTTATCCTTTTTTGAACAGTATGAAATAGAATATATTTTGTTTTGTTAAAATTTAATGATAATTTATAAGCACAAAACCAGTTGAATAATTTATCCAAAATCAAATTTGCAGTAGCTTTAACATCAATTTCTTTATCTGAAACAATAACAGTAATATCATCTGCATAGCACACTACAACGAAATCGCTGACAAAATCAACTATGTCGTTTATAAACAATGAAAATAATAATGGCCCCAAGACTGATCCTTGTGGGACGCCAACACAGATCGCTAAGTAAGAAGAAATTGTTTTGTACCTAATATTAGCATTACTAGTGCTTACTTCCACAAACTGAAATCTATTAGATAGGTATGAGTAAATCAATTTTGCTACCTTGCTTCTAAGACCCATGGTGTCAAGTTTCCGCAGAAGTATACTATGTTGGATACAGTCAAATGCCTTTGACAGGTCGCAAAGTATACCAACAGGATAAGACTTAGTTTCAATATTCTCCAGAATGCAGTTACAAATCTCTAACAGTGCAGAAGTTGTAGATTTGCCTGGTCTAAATCCATGTTGAGATGATGACAGCAAATTAAATTTATTTATATAATTTTCTATCTGACCTCAATTCGTACTAATCGGATTATAATCGCTATTGTGCTTACCTGTGAAGGTTTTTAATTATGTTTACTTATATTGATTATATTATTAATATTTAATTATTTAAAACAGCACCTGCAGTCCTTTTTATAATTTTAAAATATCGTGACGAGAACTATATTTCGTTTAGATTTGTAGATTTTTGATATCAACAGATGTATTGTGTGTTTCAAAATATAGTGCGGACATAAAGCTCCAACAGTTGCTTGAGCACTGTAGGCGGTATGCATAAAAGTAAATGATATGAAAATACGCTACAGGCCCGTATTAACAATATTTGATTATAAATGGTAAAGGTAGACGTGTATTATATACTTAATGTATATTTATATGAAATCAATTTTATAGAAATATTTGTAGAAACAAAAACACTATTATAGGATTTTACGTTTCGACAAAATGCTGTGTTTTTGAAATATAATACATGTCATAATATGAATACGTATCCTAACAACTAAAAATAAGGGTACAATTATTTTACAATATTAATTTTTACAATAAGACTTACATTTTATACGAAATGTCACATAAGCTATGTGTAATATAAGTACACACTTTGCTGGCTAATTTATTATGTAAATTGCATAAGAGTTAATTTAAAAATAAAGCCAACATAAAAACAAAAGGAGATGAAAGCTTCTAGAATTTACTATTCTGGATTTCTACTTCTTGGAGTGTGGCTATTGCCACTGCATTTAGGCCTCATTAGGCCCATTATGCTCCTCCGTTTACGTTGCCCTACCTAGGTTGTCAACTAGCCTATTGTCTCCACAAACGCTAAGAGATTCCCCAGAGGAGCTTTCCTGACGCTGTCAAGCCGAACGTCCCCAAGTATGATTTTCCTAATCGATGACATGGCAGGGTAGTCGCCGCAGAGAACATCCTCAGCCGTTTCATCCTCTAATTGGCAGCCCCTGCAGATTGGACTGGTCTCTAATCGCAGCTTAAAAAGATGCGCTTTTAACTGACAATGTCCGGTTAAAATCTCCCACCACTAAGCGTAGGTTCTCCCTGGACATCCTCAGATAGTTTGATGCCGTTTGTCTATCAGGGTAAGATAAAGTGCTCCTGGCAAAACGGCACGCGTAGTTGTCATCCCAGGCTTTAATGAATTGCTCATGAGTGATAATTTTAATCTGCTCACACAAGGTAGACATGGCAGGCCTTATAAACGGTCCAGGACCGTACAGAACTGTCCCGGATTTAATCCACCGAATCGAGACTTTATTCTTTACAGAGATCTGTGCGAGAGCTCTGTGAGGTAGTCTAGAAGTCTAGAGGATATTTTCGGTTGCCTCAAAGCTAAAACTAGTTGTTTGTTATCTGTATACAAATCAATATTTCTGTGCTCAATCGTGAGTTCAGATATGTTGTTGGCCGCTAAAGTAAGTGCTGTTACCTCTGTTTGGAAAGCAAACAACTGATCCCCGAGCGTAGAATTTACTATATAAAAATGTGTGCATCATCCTCAAACTCTGACTTGGTGGAATCTTCGTCACTATTTGAATTAATTTTCACAACCAGTAAGTTCTACAGGATTGAAAAAACACTTAATTAAACAAGTTTTAATTTCACTTAAAGCTGTTCCTAATTTGTTACAATTTGTAAATTACATTTTAAATTATATACTTCTTGAAGAACTAAACTGAAAAAAAACCAAAACTGTCGCATTATATGAAATTAGACTCTTAAATCATTTCTTCTTTAAGATTTATATAAAAAGTATGACATTAAATTAACGATGCGATATTTTGTTGTCACATATAATAAATGTATGTGTAAATAGCGAATAGATGATCTTTTTCGCAATGCGTAGGCCACGCATGGCGCCGGCTGTGAAGCAATCGAATAATTGTTCCGACAAATTGGATAATTTATTGTCGCACAGTTAAGATCGAACTCGAACACCACCACGATGAAGGCAATATTCCGGTATCGCCGTCGCTTTCGTCGAGTAATACTTCGTATATCTAAAACGTGCCAGTAAGATCTACTACATTATTACATAAGAATAATAATCAGTAATAGTATAAGTTTGTAGTCGTGAGAAAACTGGACGTAAACCGACGATTATGATCTTGACACTACTCGCAGTGGTGCATGGCTATTTAATCAGCAACGCATGTAATTAAATTATAATAAATCACGACGCCTTGAAACAAAGAACGTTTCACGCCTCGGTTTTATCAGAAAGAAACCATAAATTTATAATGACTTGTTGCGTCACAAAACGAGAATTTAAAGAGCATATTTTTGTGTTATTATTACACGATTTAGAAGACGGGATTCATTATTTTTTTGGTAGTAGGAAATGGGAGGGATCTAAAAATCTCAACTTGAATACGTCGTTAGTTCAGGAAGTTTAATTTGCGGCTATATTGTGTCTATATAATGATGACGGTTGATAAAGAAATAAAGATAAATTAAATGAGCTTACCTGTATAGAAGTAAAGTACTTCATTTAACACTTTTCGAAATCGGGCAATTTCGATGTATATAGCTCTCTTAAAAGATTTGCAGAATGTTGAAAATTTAGTAAATATTTTGGGAAATATCTTAGGAATATTTTGTTTTATATTTTAAATAATTTCAAGTGGTAGTTTAAAACACGACATACATTATTTTCACTCAAAAAAATTAAAGTCTCTTCATCTAACGTTAAACTTTATCTTGAATATCTCCAAAAAGGAAAGAGTTATCAAAAGTCGCCTTTGCCATTTTATACCTCGTAATAATAAGACGCTTCTTTTCGTATATAATATTTTCGGTGATTTCTACTCAAATTTAATAAAGAAAAATAGTGACATCTGAAACGGTACAACCGGGCGGCGTTGTAAAAATGGAATCTCGGTTTTGGAAATTTCTAACAGCCCACAATATACATTTTTGGTGGCTAAACAACAGAAAATATCAAAGAACGACGACGTTGAGACGTTTCAATAGCAAGGCTATCATCATCAGCAGTAAAACCAAACTGAATGATATTATTCAGTTCAATGCTATTGCAAATAATGATAGGCTTACCATTTAAACGTGCGTCCAGTGTATTGAAGTTTGTGGTGAGGTGTTTGAAAGTGTATAGTGTTATCTTTTTCACAGTTTGAGTATTTTTTTGTCAAGAACTAGAGGGTTACACTTGGTTCAGAATGATTCAACCTAACCAGATGAACATTTTGAACGACAACGGGTCAAAACCATAACTGTAGTTCGCGTCCAGTGAAAAATACAATTTAATGATTTTCGGCACAATTTTGCAAATATTTCGAAAACGGTTGAAGTTATCTGCATGAATACCTTTGAAACGAAATATGTTATCACTCTTTGTCATTCGATTCTTCCTTAAAAAGTGCAATCTGTACTAAACCATATTGTAAGTCTCCAGCGTCCATATTAAAGTAGATATGAACTTCCAGCTTAAATATTTCAAAAACGGTTAGATGCTTTTATTAGCCAGAACGCTCCAGCCTCATCATTACATTCAAAACTTTAATCAAGACGGCCGATTCCTCGTGAATTGGCGCTTCTTTTGATATGTGTATAATCCATTCCGGCGATAATATTTTTGATAGTTTTACCTACATTTTTAAAATAGAATCTTCTCAAAAGATGCATCGGGCACTACAGTATAACATTAGAGTTTCGGCGATATGTAATTTCTCAGAACAGATAAAGATTTGGTTGCCTAAATAAGTTAAAAAAGCAGCAAGGATCCTACAGATTCTTTCAGTTTTTTTTTTTTTTTTTTTGCAAAAACATGAAAACTGATTTGCCGTACACACATCTCTTCGTACAGTTGCAACACACTACACGTCTTAGATGCAGCAAACGATACCACAGCTGGCATACTATTATAATATGATATTATTTAGATCCGGATCCATTAACAAGACAAATATACTTAGATGTACCTACCTATTTGCTTATTGTAGCCAATATTACGACATGGTTTAATACCTTTCAGTTTCTGTAATATTTTGTTTTGTAATTTCTATTTTTGTATTAAATGTAGCTTGATATTTATATCTAAGCGACGCTTTATCCCACAGTACTACAATGTTCATCATATTGCTGATATGGTCAGTTGAAGATCTTTTTGACAGCTTTCCTATGTTCTTTCGCACTGTAAAAATTAAGCCAAACACGTTTGATTGGATCATTTTGTGTTCTCTCGTGATACAACGCTTTGTTCAAACTGATCAGGATTAGTGACGACGTCATCCCTATAGATCAACCATTTTTTGTGATTCGATATATGTATCTAAGATTACCAGATGTGTTCAGCAAAAAATCAGTATATGTCCGTTTGCACCAAATAACACAACCAGGTGCTGCCAGGTCTCCTCAACTGACAGCTGTAGGCGAAATTATATAATTATAAAATAAATAAATTATTAAATATATCAGAAAATCTAAGCGGCAGGTTTTATACTTATAGTCGCCGTCACGATATTTTAAAATAATCTCAATTTGTACTAATCCGATTATAAGGGTTACAAGGATTATTAAACGTTTACAGTATTGTCTATTGGGGCTGTATTCCGAAAAATTTAAAAGGGGCTACAGGTGGTGTTTTAAATAATTCAATATTAATACTATAATCAATATAATTATTCATTAATTAAAAACCAATATTGTAATTAAAACCCGTTGCCCCTTTTAAATTTTTCGGAATACCCGCCATTAGACAAGTACTGTAAATGATTATTATTCTCAGGTAAGCACAATAGTGAATATAATTCGATTAGTACGAACTGAAATCATATTAAAATATCGCGACGGCAAATATACTTACATTCAAACACCCATATATGTACAACTTTTTTGAAAGTAGGTATACAGTACAGCTTATACTGAAAAGTACCTTTTTTTGCTTCGTATGTGCCCATATGTAACAAACTAAAAGTGCTTTTTTGCAATCCCATTTAAGGGCAGCTTAGTCGATTTTGCACGCAAACGTTAAGACGACTGACGGTATTGAATCAGTTACTATTTCCTTTTGTTCTTTAGCCTGATTTTCATGTATGTGAAAATTATGGTTAAGTTTGCATTTTTGAGATTTAGAAAAACAACGGTAAAATTTGAACTAAAATACAGCATGACGATAAACTTGAACTAAAAACTGTAGATCTACCGTTAAAACGACAAACCTGGCAGCACTGAACACAGCTCTTGTTACCCCGAAGAATAGCAATCAGCAGGCAACCACCATCGCTTGAATTGCGTTACAGTATTTCAGCATTTACAGTAGAGATGGCGCTAAGTACGAATGAATTGAAATAAATTTGTTTATCAATCCTATTGGATAGATTCAAAAATTCACTCAAGCTTTATTTAATTCATACTGAATAACCATCCAGAGAGAACTTAACAGATTCTGCACTGACACAAAATATAATCTACATTAATTGTTCAAGAAAATACTGAAATGCTGTGGGTTTACAGTTCTCTGATGACAATACAAAAGATTCACATTCTGTTAATGATTCGTTTTATGAAAACTGATTGTATAGTAAATGGAAAATAAACAAAATACCCAAGAAGAACAATAGTGTAGATGTCGATTGAAAAGAAACGCAGCAAGAGTAAATAATTACGATAAAAAAATATGTCCACTGTTTTGTTTGTTTACTCGCACTCATAACAGTTTCTTGATTGAAATAAGTAAGTTGATTAAAATTAAAATGAATCACTATATAAACAAAATGTGTTTTTTTGTCAATCACTTTTTTCACATTTTCTTCCAAACGTTTTTTACACCGCAACTCAATTTATGATATTTGCTCTGAAATCTGCCTGATTATAACAGAAAGATTTAAGAAAACAATCGTTGTCTGAATGTCAAAGTTTTTAACCTTAGGTAATCCTATTTTAGAACCAATCAAAAATACGTTTGTAAATTCAATTTTGCTCGAAGGAATCAAATGAACACACCACAATTTTAAACGTCAAATTGTTTATTAAAATTAATAAGGTAAAACAGAACATGAAATACATTATAGTTGTTTATATACAATATAATAATTATTTATACTCCACCCACACAATCAGGGTAGAGTTTCTGTACATTACACCGTGACAATGTAATGTTGACGTTAGGAACATGCATAACAACATATTTGAAAGGGGGCCCTGCGTCGGTCAACACCGTCCGGAGACGGTTTCAACGATAAGGTGATGGAGCGCGTGCAGCGTAATTTTTGCAATTGTTCGAAACAGATTCGGACCACTATAGACGAGGCCCTCTACTCTGAGAGATTCCCTGAATGCAAGTGAGTTTGTACCATTTGTTTTCGACGAGACCTGAGTGAGGTAGTTTGCGTGAGTTTCCTCCTTTCTAAATTCAAATTTGTTTTTGTACTGTAACGAGGTAGTTTTGGCGTAGTTTTCTTTAATTAGCTTTTTTCTTTAATGTCTATAATAGTACTGTTACCACACCCAAAGTAACAGGACTTATATTCGAGCTGTGTAGACACGCAATGCTACTAACGTTTTAAGAATAATTTAATTGTTTGCGTGTATACTCTCCGATATTACAGGATGACAATAGTTATTGTAATTATTATTTACGATCAGATTTTTTTTGTTAATATTTCACCACATAGTTTGTAATATTGCACAGTGTAATTTTTTTTTACAATTATGTGGTAAAAGTCAGTTTTGAAACCGATTTTTAATAAATTTTTCTTTCACCGTATTATATAATTATAACTCTTTCTTTTTTAGTGAATATATTGGAAGTTCTATGAGGAAAAACACAAACAGTAGCTTTATAATTACGCTAGTTAATATATTTGTAGCTATAAAAATGTGCAATAGGAAATAGGTTAAGAATAAAAAAAAAAAAGAAACGTAATGAAATAAGTTACATGACAGCGCTGACAGAATAAATGAATGTGATAAGCGCTCGTCACGAATAGGAGGTATGAACAGCATTTTTTTAACTACGTTATAAGACTATCGGTAAAAAATAAATATCCCTGAATAGAATTTACACACAGCGTGTATACCTGAGATTATTATTCAAGAAACTAACTAATAACCGTCACTTTATAATATAATATAATTAACATTATTAATAATAATATTATATTAGGATTAATAATGTGATGTTGTATGTACCTAACATGTATACATATTATCATAATATAGTAATATGAGGGATTTGTGTTTACGTTAACATTGCATTGCCACAAGAATTTTCTGCCATCTCTCTTTCCTCTTATGTTTCTTCTTTTTGTTTTAACGAATAAACATGGAAACAACAGCGGCTGTGTAGAACACACTTGGCAGGAACACTGAGGTCTTTATTCGTTCTCAAAATCGCTAACTATTATTTATAATAAACCTGTACATTTTCTAATTATTACTTAAAGACCCCAGCGTTTTACACCTTGCACAATTATATAATTATATTAAAGCAGATACATGGGGTAACAAGGACATTGTATAAAAGTGGTTTGAACAACGGCTATCCTCGTACGATTTTTTTTACATCTAAGTTTTACTATAAAGTACTATTCACCGATAAACCGACGTTTTTTTTTTTCTCATCCAGAAAGAAACTGTAATGGCAAAACAAACATCTCTCATGGTGTAAACAATTAATATTACACTTACTTTTAATATTATAGACACAATAAACCCTTAATATCTTAATATCAAAATCTACAATTTATATATATCCATCTATAATAATTATCAAATACACACACGCTTTTGTTTGTATAAATTCACCCTTCTCACTCTTGTTTACTTTCCTTTTTCTACAAATTTACGACGTCACCACTTTACAAGATTACAAAATCCTAGACCGATCTATTAAACGATTCATGTCAGCCACTTTTCTAATAATGTTATTTGTATTAACTGACGTTTGGTGCAATTAATATTAAAAGTTCGAATGTCGTTCATAAATACTAATTTTATTTATGTTTCGTATATTTTTTACACAGCCCCGACTTGATTTTTTTTTTGTAAAACGTGTTGAAATTAAACATATGGACGTTGTTGTTTCAATAGTTTTAAGAACTGAACCACACAGGTTTGTTCAAAGTGGTTTATTTCAAATATTTTCCTGGTGAGATTAAAAAAACATATCGAATCATCTGAAAACTTACCGCAGAATATTTCCTCATACAAAATGGATGGATTATTAAAATTTTCTTCACAAACGTTTAGAAATAGCCCTTCAAATTTTCAATCGCACGCGTCAGCTAATACAAAATCTATATATGGGCAGTTTAAACGTGAATAACGAATCACAAAATATTTGCACTTATTTTTCATAGACTACAAACACCTGTAATATTATTCTTTGCCGTTAAAAAAATGTCCCATTTTACGTGGAACAATATGTACTTTTTTTTTTATTAATAATAGACTTTTATATATCGTATATATTATATTATATTTTTACTCTAAGAATAAGTCGCTAAGACTAAGATTTTAGTGCATAATTTGAACTTTGTGTGTGTGGTGAGAGACATATTCAATGATTAAACCATGGAGACATCTACCTCTTAAGTTATACGTTATGTGTAATGTATACAAGAATAATTATAAACCTCCCAACGTATAAAACATTTATATACATTTGTACTATATTTAATTTAAATATTTTTGTTTCATTTTTTTTTTGTTTCAAATAGCAGGTGGGGGTAATAGAATATCATTTATTTTATATTATTCGTCAAAATATTAATATGTTGAATTTATTCATATAGATCAATATATAGCAATAGGTTTATCGTTAATTTTTACGTTGAATAAGACAAGGAGAGCCGCTGTACGTTAATATTAACATCGTCGCTTATATTGTACGAAATATTACATCGAAAAACGTTTGTTCTAAGCGCGTATTCATAAGCTCGATTCAGGTACTCGAGTTGAGGTGGACTCAAAGCTCGCTTACGAGTACGCGCCTGATTTTATTCCTTTTGTTTGCTTCATTTTTAGTTTCCTTTACAACCACACGTTCTAACACCCTCCAAATTATCGCCTCTTATCTGTTACGTACTTATATTTATACTCTCTGTGTGAGGGTAGTGACTGCATTACTAGGTAATCAGAGGTTTAGAGTCTAACAAAACCATTGGACTTTCCCTAAATAGGTATATAAAAAAAGACTAATAAAAAAAAATACGTATAAACATAACGTGAAACCATAAAAGCATTACACTTATAATAATATTAATGTTTAGTTTTTCTCTCGCCGATTAGATTTTGTTCTCTTTGTTTCGTTTTGTGAACGTAAATCTAAATTAAAAACTAAGCCTAATAAGAAAACATAATAAGTAATTTACAGTTTACTTAAACTACTAATTTTTTTGCGATTTTTCTTCTTCGTTAAAACATAACTATTATCGTATCATATGCGTGTGATTTTTTTTTAATGCAACATGAACCCTGAATATGCCTTAAACTAATATTAACATTTACTTTTAACAAGTGGAGATTAAAAATACCCGTTTTACGATGCTATTTACCTGAGCTAAGTGTCAAAGTGTACTTTAATATATTCTTTTTTACATCGTTAAATGAAAATTCTTGTGAATAATCCTCAGTTTATGATAGATTATGTATCGTTAAAAACAAGAGACGCATTTGTATATACTAGAGCCATTTAATTTTTTACTATTGTCGTTGAATCATGTCGAATGTGCGAAAGTGAGGTTAAGTAAAATAGTGCCATTCTATTATTGCGTAACTTGACAGAAAACAGGAAAATCTTCATTTAACGAAATAAACTTGTCATGTTTAAAATATATAAATCTACTATTTAAACTATGTTATATACAACAGTTGTATTATGAAGCTGAGATAGGTTCAAGAAAACAGCCCTATATTTATATATTATTTACACAGAAAACAAACTTGTGAAAATACTGTTCTATGTGAGGTAGAGGTAGGTATACATATTCTATATTTATCATATTGTTTAAGTTGACTAGTATTGTGGTTTTTATAAATTAATATCCATTTGGTAGTAGTAGTTATAGTAGCAATAGTGACAGTTTTCGTATTTCAGTGTGATGTAGTAATATTGTTGAACAGTGTAGACCCGTATCTTAAAAAAAAAAGGAATAAATAAACGATGCTTGAAACTTAAAAATAAAGACAGGTCAGGGTTCTTAATGAAATATTATCTACGCGTTAGACTTCCCTGATGTAATAATAACGTGAACATGAGGTGCATCTGATGGCCCAATATAGTTTTGCAAAGTACGATACTACACTAGACAAAACGAAAAAGCCCATTATTTCCCTGTAATTACTCTGTGGAATACGAAACAATAATTACAGAAATATAAACTCTTGCTTTTTGGCCGATATAAAAAGCCCAATCGCTTTTCACAGAATCATCACATTGTTTTATGTTTGCGTTGAAGAAATGTACATGGCTCTTAACAGTTAGGAAAACATATAAAAAATATATAACCGTAAATTATGCAGGCATAAACAAACTGTTCATTTCATGAACTCTAACGATAGTAATAGCAATTATAATGACAATGATATGAATACACTACAAAAAAAAAATAATAATAAAAAGAACTAAGCTAATAAAAAAATATAACCACTAAGAACAAGTTTTCTTACAAAATAAACATTTACATATAGATTGTATATAAAAAAAATAGTAAATAATAAAAATGGTATGCGTGAGGTAGGTAGTTATGACAAAAATCTTAAATATTGCCTACATTATATAGTTCGACTTTTAACCGTTAACGTAAATCTTCAGATATCTTAACATTGATATTGTTTGAGCTTTATTTTTCTTTTTTTCTTTCTCGGAGGTAGATACATTTCAATTATTTCAGTTTCGTAAAAAAAATGCTTAGATTGCACACTCAACTGGTATGTTTACGCAGCTTAAAGTAAATTAACGATTAAAAGTTTATTTATTTGAGAATTATTCACCTGAAATACTGAACACAGTCAGAAAGGAGATAAACCTGAGGTAGATAATACAACAATATCGTTAGGACAACAGCTGCACCAGGCATATAATAAAAAACAATATAAGCTTACATGCCTATAGGTGTGTTCTTTTTCCTAATATTATGATAAAATTTCTATTTATGAGATATAGCGCTGAATTTCGACGAAAAGTATGATCCTAATATATCCGTTTTTAACAAATATGATTGTTATAATTCATAGTGCAGTTTTGAAGATTAACAGAAAACTATAATTTGGATTTGATTATGTATAGAAAGAAAGTATTAGTACTTGGATTAATAAATATCCGGAAATATTCCATGCGTTTCATAGAATACTTTTGGAAAATTTTTAGTATGAATTGAAAGGTAAAAGAGCATATAGCATAAATATATGATATCATAAATTATCCAAAATAATATAAATGAAACGTAATTAGCGAGAGCGGCAGCAACTTTAAAATGTATATTTTGAAGAAGAGTGTTCAGATTTAAAAGCCTAGAACGTATATAGCGAATTTCTAAAGGCTTCCCATGCAAATCCACCCAAAAAATAGAATACTAAATGTTAAGAGATTGAATCAGTAATATTCCTGATAGATTTACATGATATGAACATACCAATATAAAGCATAAAGTTTGCAGAACTAGATTAACAAGTAGGGGGATGCCTAATTTAAATTATGACATAAAAATTTCTTTAGTAAGATCATATTGCACTGCAAGCAGCAATGGCTGAAGCGCTATAAACTAATAGATGTGTTGCAAGTGAATAATTGTGACAGATACTACTTTGACAAATAAGTACAATGTATGTATATAACCTCAAAGTTGTAAGAAAACACGGAACGAGCTTATTTCAAAAGAACTACCTATTTAGTAAAAGGTAAGGTTGAAAACTGCAGTTATAATTATGTAATTGCCGATCTAAAAAATGAAATCTTTTCTCTTAAGAACATTTTGGACTATCACTAGTAAACTATTTAATTCTTATTAAACTAATTCAACGTACTGGCCTATAAAAGACGCGGTTTTAAAAACAACGATTCTCCAAAAAATGCAAAAACGGCATTCAATGCATCAATGCATTATAATCATTTTGCGGAATTATGCACAAATCCGTTGAGATGTTAATCAATTGTTAAGATTAATATTTGCACCCTCAAATTTTGTAATCTAGTACCTAATGTGAAAGAACTGACTTTGTACTTCAAAAGGAAAATAATTTATTTGACTTTGAATGTTGGTTGAAAATTTTGTATATTTGTTTTTCGTTCCGTGCCTGTTTCCTAGAAATTTCGATTTTACAGAAAATTTGGCTAATAGTCTAATAGGATGGTATAATAGTTTTTTTTTTTAAATACAGGCCAAAATGTTTTTATGTGGTTTTGAATGGGACGCAGAATGTTTTCCTAATATTCAATTCATATCATTGTCGCAATATTTTCTGTGCGGTGTTCTGTTTCTCAATTGCAATAACGAAGATCAATGCTAGCTTGAATGACACTGTCGACAGTTCATCGTTTATGTTCACCAAGCCACTTAATCGATTCAGTCGAAAGGCATTTAGAAAGTTGGAATATCTTTAAAATTGTTTATACGGAAATTCTAACCTAACCTTTGTTTGGATTGTGGTTAAAAGAGAAATTGCATATGTGCAGTGAATCTAGAGTCAGCGCATTCTAGTCATTATAGCTAGCATAATTAGCTAAAATCGTGTCATATGTTGTATGAAATTGACAATAGAATTATTTTATGGACTGAAATGTAAGTTGGTAGTAATGAAAAAAAAAGCATGCATGAAGTAGACATACTTCACGCATGACGGTAATAAGTGCTGTTCGTAAAGATAATTAATAAAGAATTTATTTGTGAGTAACAAAACTGATTCGCTTTATTAAAACCAAACCTAAATTCAATAAATCGATTCTTTAGGATTTGTCAAATAGCTTTTGGTCAAAATTTTAGTACAACAAATAGCCAAACACTTCACATAGGTTTGTTACTTGCTGAGTCTTCTTCTGCGCGGAAAACACTTAAAGCAAGTAGGTCGCACCCCAACAATTAAAATTGTTAAAATTAATAATAATGCGATAAACGTAAAATAAAAACAATAAATAGTGTGTAAATAATTTTTGTGACAATACTGTACCTACTGGGATTTTTGTAAGTTTCTATTTTTTTTTTTCACGGTCAGGTGGCGCTCTCAAACGGGTGGCACCCACTGCGGGCCGCCCCCTCCTAGCTACGTCATTGTCTTAAACTGCGATTAATTTCTAAAGACGGTCACACTTTCATCGAAATTTTACGAAAATCTCATGTCCTTAGACTAAATAAAAAAAAAAAAAATACACCGGGTGGAATTGATAAAGCTAAAACTTTACGGGATCTTAAGTTACTCGTAATCGGTATAGAGGAATAGAAGGACATAGTTTAGGAGTAGAAAGGTAGGTGTAATCATTATTACAATAGAGACAGAATAATAAACGAGAAACAAATAATATTACAATAATATAATAAACACTTAACCTACGATAACCGTGTCACTGTGTGTGATTAATAATTCCTGAGTTGAGTCGTACCTACGATACGAAGGTTGCACTCAATTGACTAGGGCTACAGATGAGGTAGTCGGACGGTTCCAGCACGTACCCACCACAGACACACCACGGGACTAACCTTAGTTATTATTATTATTATTACATTTATTTCTTTTTTTATTATTATAAATTTGTTACCTTTTATACTTATACCCTAATTCGCTAAGTACTTCATGAAACGTAACAACAGTAATTGAAAACGTATAGTAATCAATTCAATGAATCAATGTTATAAGACAGCGCGTGTCCATAACAGGTGACGGACGCGTATTTGAGATGTAATACATAGAATAGAAGTAATTTTGCAGTTGTAATAGTATAGTATAGTAATAGTAAATTACGTGTGAGCACAGTATTTTTTTTTTGTTTTTTCCTCTTATTTACTACGTTTCTTTCTTCAATAGGTATGTATAATATGGTAATAGGTAGGTGTCATTTACCGTGACGTGTGAAACAATAAGACCAGTTCGTATTCTGATTCGTCGTGTGTCATAGGAGGGCACGTGCGTTTGGGACCTAAGGGTTGTGGTTGTGGACCTGAGACTGCTGGAACGCCTTCAGACTAAGCTCGGTCTTGTGCTCGCGGGCTATGTGTCTGCGTACCGTGTTGTTCCTCGTGAAAGTGCGCGAACAGAATGGACACGGTACGCGTATTCCTTGATGCCGTTGCCGTATGTGCGCCCGTAAGTTGGTTTCATATCCGTACAGCCGTTCGCAGAAAGGACACTTCAGTTTCTTACCTAGAAGTAAACGGACATCATTGTTGTATTATTAAAATCTTGGATGTAAATAATTGCAGAGTGGTACGATAGTACACCATTATAATAAAACTGAAGGGGAGATCATCATAAACATCAAACAAAACGAATTGTAAAAACTGGTTTCATTCTTATATACAGGCTGTGGCATTTATCTGTGGACGAGCTATTGTGGCTAACCTGTCCATTTAAGTGAAATATGTTTTAGATAAAAGTGATTCAGGATCAAATACTCTACACCGCAAAATTATTTTTATATACCGGGTGGTCCATTTATCGTGCTCCCCCCAAAAATTTGGAAGCAGTCAATTTCATGAAAAAAAGTTTCAAGTAAACGTTTTACTACAAGAAGTGTCCTATCTGATGGTTAAGCAGTCGTACACCAAGGAGAACGTATGAAGGTCATACGAAGGTCAAGTTTTTTTTTAAAATAGTACATGGCATTTTTTTTACAAATTCTGAAAAAGGATGTAATTGCGAGTAGAAAAGTACTAAAACTCATGTGGCCTAAAATTAAGATTCAGCGAAATATTCAAGAAAAACACAAAAAAATTATAAAAATTTATTAAAAGAATAACGTAAATAGACACAAAGTATCCGATCACTCCTGGGCTACACTAATTTAATTTAATCGGGACAATTGTTTCGGAAACTGCGGACTCGTTACAGTAAATGTTCAACCTCGATACATTTTAGAATTCTCAATGAATCATGGACGTTTATTAGCACGTCTTCCGTAATTTCTGAGCATGCATTTATTATCCTTTGCTGCATATCTTCCGGTGTTGTTGGGGCAGTACGGTATACTTTCTCTTTAATTGAACCCCACAGAAAATAATCTAGAGGGGTCAAATCTGGAGAACGAGCAGGCCAAGATGTAGGTCTGCCGCGTCCTATCCAGTGATCGCTGTAATCCCTGTTTAATATTTCTCGAGCCGCGTGTGAATAATGAGCTGGATACCCATCATGTTGGTACCACATTGTGGCTCGCCGCTCTAAGGGTACATCTTCAAGTAGTGTCGGTAACACATTGTGTAGAAAGTCGCTATACTTATTACCATCTAAATTGCCAATAATAAAGAAAGGTCCAATTATTTTCGTACCAATAATCCCACACCAGACGTTAGCATTCCATGGACGTTGCCGGTCTACTTGTCGTAACCATTTTGGATTTTCCGTTGCCCAATAATGCATATTATGCCTATTTATCCCCCATTTATCTGCCCATGATTCGTAAAAGTGGATTCGTCGGAAAATAGCACATTGAGAAAAAAGTTATTGTTGTCGCGAATTTTTTGCTGAGCCCATTCACAAAATTGTACACGATGTTCAAAATCAGTTCCGTGAAGGTCTTGATGCATCGATATGTGGTATAGGTGAAATTTGTGGATAATGAGCCACTGCCGCTAGAACAGCAATTTGCGCGTTTTCATCGGTAACACTCTTTTTTCGAATTTTTTTCTGGTATTCCCGGATTAAGGGACAACAAATAACCCATTATTACAACAAGCAACTAATTCATACGCCCTATTAATATCCAATTATAAAAAACAAACTTATACCCATTTAGTTCCTTTGTAATTACCTGCATCCGCTGTTTCAAATATGACTTATCTGTTATGTAAATCTGTTATTAATTATTTTGTAATACGTCCACATCATTGCTTTGAAAATACTATGTTTTTCATGTTATATTTCCAATTTATATTTTGTTTTTCTTGAATATTTCGCTGAATCTTAATTTTAGGCCACATGAGTTTTAGTACTTTTCTACTCGCAATTACATCCTTTTTCAGAATTTGTAAAAAAAAATGCCATGTTCTATTTAAAAAAAAAACTTGACCTTCGTCTGACCTTCATACGTTCTCCTTGGTGTACGACTGCTTAATCATCAGATAGGACACTTCTTGTAGTAAAACGTTTACTTGAAACTTTTTTTCATAAAACTGACTGGTTCCAAATTTGGGGGGGAGGGGAGGAGGGGGGGGGGGGGCACGATAAATGGACCAGCTGTTCAGTTAAGCCTACGCGTTATACAACTTTGTTATTTTAAATTGAACAGCCTATATATCATTGCATTTTTGGATTCGACGATGCAAAATAAAGTAGATTTAATTTACATACCCTACACCAAAACCGAACAGCTTCGGAGTTATTCGACTTTTTAGAAAAAAAAAAATGCATTTCCTTGGGTTACTTGGAAAATCAATACCACCGTTACTTATAACAATTTTACGATTATTTTGTAGTATAGTCGTGACAATATTTGAAAGTGTATAACCAATTAATAATTTCTTTGTTATGTTATACAGGGTGTTGTTAAAGTGACAATAAAAACCAGGCATCTTTAAATAGACGAATCTAATTTTTTTTAAATGGAACATATTTTTGTGCCATACAATACAGAATTAAGTCTTCTTTCAATCGCATGTAACATTTCCTATAGCTAAAATTAATACTTTTAAGTAATTTTGAATAAGATGCTATTTAGTAAAAAAATTGTTATTATATGCTTACTGTAAAAAAAATATTTTTTTTCTTTCATTAATTCAAGAATTGGAATCTCTAATTGTAGAAATTAAAATAAAAAACAAAACGATAGCGATAATTTAATAACAATAGAATTCTCAAATTATAAAAATAAAGATAAATAACAATAAAAATTATAGAAGAACTTCAAAATGACCGCCTTCATTATTTATGCACGTCGTTAAACGTTGGGCAAATGAATTTCTAACGTTCAGAAGCATATTATGGCCAATTTCTTTAAAAGCTCTAGAAATCCTACCGCTCATATCTTCTGGTGTAATTGGTACCTCCACATATACTTTACTTTTGATGTACCCCCATAGAAAGAAATTCATGGGGGTCAAATCAGGAGATCGTGCTGGCCATGCAATAGGTCCCTCCCCTACCTATCCATCTAATGCCATACATTTCATTTAAAGTTAAACCCACATTTCTGCCAGTTTTTTGTAGTTGAAATACACAGCGCCATCTACATAAATTAAAAGACACAAGATGAACACTCCGCGTGTTTCATGGTTTTTATTATATAACCAATATATCTTTATTATATAAAACAATTGCAAAGAGCCCTACATTGTCAATTTTGTCGTAATTACTACGACAAAGCGACTGATTGCATTCACGTGCTTTTTTTAAGGTTAATTTTATAGTAAAAATGTTTTTTTTTGTGTGACTAATATTTCGAAATTTTTATACTTGTGGAAACGTTTGTTTATACACAAAAACAGGTGAGTAATCTATATTTTTTTTGGAGGTACGATTTGTAAAAATCATAACTGTATAGGTATGATTGAGAACTACTAAATAAAAAAAAACAAAAATTAATAAACATACATACAACACATCAAGCAAAAAAAACAACAAAGAAAATGGTAAAGTCGATCAAATTTTTTTAGGACTGTAATAATAATATAAATAAGAAGAATTTGGGATTTAGGTCGATTCATTAAAATAACTGTATGTTTTTAACCATTTTTATTTGCGACGATCGTTTTGTTGTTCTATATGCCAACTTTTTCGAAAAAAAAATTTTTTTCCTTTTTTCCACTCTCATTAATCTAAACTCTTCGTTTTAATATATAAGAAAGTTTTTTTATATTCTATATTGAACATTGTCAAACTTAAATTTACACAAGAATTAATAACGAATTTTAAACATATGCAAAATGATAAACGATATAACTTTGGACAAACTAACATTAAAACCAGTTATAAGGAAAATTTGTAATTGAAAAATATAAAACTAATTTAGAAGTTGTAATGAATGAATTAAAAAAATTAAGACAGAGTTTAAAAATTACAAAAAGTATACCTATCTAATTCATTTAATGAGATAAAAAAAGTCAAATGCAAATAATAAATACCACACCAATTATAAATTGCACGAGTTCGAAATCAGTTCTCGAGAACGCTTCGCCGGCAGAGCTGTGTGTGCAGCCGAAACGATTCGAGACCAGGCATCCGTTAACAAGTATTCGAATACTTACTAAAGTTTTCGAGAACAATGTAGAATCGCGAACTTTGCCGTCGGTATTCAAGTACTCAAAGTATTCGAATCAATGTCTCGATTCTAAACTATTCGATTCTGGCCATCACTAATTATATTCACGTTCACTGAGAAACTGTTTCGAACTGTGTCCATAAAAGTAAGTATTTTTGTTATTTCTCTCTATTTTATAAATTCAATGTTTTTCTATGTTTGTTAAATATGAGCGTTTTTCCTTTAAGAAACCGCATTTGTGAATACGGGCGAAGTATCTTTTGTAAACAACGGCACTTTACTGTAAACCTATTGTGAATCGCCCGGGTTTAGCTTTGTGTGATCGTACCTGACCTTAGAATCCAGGAATTATTTATTTCAATAAATTTATTTATTATTAAAACAGACGGAAAAGAGAAGTGATAAGATGGAAGAAGTTGACCTTTCGGAAAATGACTCACTGTCAGATTTTAATATTTCAACTTCCCCTGATCTTTACAATGTCCAGGACACAGGCTAGAGTTAGGAAATATGGGAGAGTCGTCAAAAAGAACCGAACAACTCTGGATAACAATGATATTAGTTATAATGAGGAAAATTTGTTGGTAGATGATTTTGTAATTATATCAAGTTTATACAACCAACAAACCAGACCGTTTTTATGCAAGAGAGGTGGGAGAACCCTTAGAAAATTCAATAACCATGAACACCCTCAGAAAAAAGGTGTGAAGGATGTCTTCTTTGTATTTCCCAAAATCCGGATTTGGCGGAAGTTACACAGGATCAAATTATAAAAACAATAGGCTAAATAAACTGCATGGAGGAAGACATTTCTTTGATTTAGCTGAAGGTTTCATGCTGGAGTAATTGCTGTCGTGTTTATAAACAAAAAACTATGTTTGGTATCTTCTGTTATTTCTTTCTAGAATAAGCTCTTCAGTAAAACGTTTAGTTTTATCAAGAAGCTTTGCTTCTAAAGCATTTAAAGGTTTTTGTTTAATGTATATTTTTCTATATATTTGTTTATATTTGCGAATATGTGAAAATAATTTATTACAATTTTGGATCGACTTTACTCATATGATTTTTTAAAGTCGATTACACGTGCTTTTAAATTGGTAATTAGTTTTATCTCACGTCATAGAATAAAGTCGACCACCCTTTAGAAAAAAAAAAAAAAAATTAGCAGAAATGCTAAGTCGAAAGCGTTATATACCACCATCAAAGATACAATATAGTTTTGTTCTGAGGGAGAAGTTGAACCGTTTAGAAGCTATGGCAAAGAATAGCATTTTTAATCGACTTTTCATTGTTTGATGGTACTCCTCCCATCTATTTTTTTTTTATTATGTGGTTTTGCACATTTTCATCTTTATGTTGGTAATAATTTAGCTACGAAAAGAAAGAATGCCGTGTTTTTTCATACGTAATGTACCTTTTTCAAAAAACCGGTAACCTGTTACAATAGACTAATGACAGTTACTATTACAAAGGTGTCATTAAATAATAGATATTTACGTATCAAGGTTGGAAATTGACGTTATGTCTGAGTTCGATAAGGCACAAGAAAAAGTTTTGTACGCACCACGGCTGAGACGTGGTGTGTACAAAACATTTTCGACTACCACATGATTACCACTTACAAAAATCAATTTACTTGCATTGGTAGTGTTCAGAATACAGATGACTCATATTTGAATGACATATTGTTTGACAGCTATTTTGACAACCGAACCCAGAAAAACTTCAGGATCTTCATAGAAGAGTACGGTAAAGTAACGGAACTGACACATTGATACTTCAATACGGTATGTACTTACTGTACTCTACCGTCCATGCACGGTAAAGTAACGGGAGTGAAGCATTGACCGTTCAATTTGATAAAGTGGTGCTTTCCATTTTCGAGTGAATGTAGTAAGGTTGTACTTTCGGATGTAGTAGCCGAACAAAAATATATATCAAATTTTGTGCAGCAATATTTCTATTCTTAAAAGCTATTACCTCCAATCTAATTAAAAGTACTTTTATTTAAAATATTGCTTAGAATAAACATTTCTATAAGTGTGGTTAAATAACGAAGGAACAGACGACCCATAATTCCAAAGAACAATTTAGTTTGGTAAATTACATTACAGTAAACAAAGTGAAAGTGGAAGATTTTACCATTTTCAGAACAAAATTTGTTGTTCGTCGACTGCTGTGTTCTTTTCTAAATTTTCTTTATTAAATTGGAGTATTATCATAAAAATATTTCATATTTGGATATTGGACAAAACCTGCGTGTTTACATTATTTTAATAACTTTTGTAGGAGGTTAAATAACCTGCAACAGATACTACGAATGCTCTTGCAAAATTGCAATAAGCATCACAATAAAGGAAGACTACATACAACACCGATATCTCCTTATAACGGACGATATTTTTGCTAGTTTGATACACTAAATTCAATAAACAGAGAGAAAGAAAATTTGATGCGAATTCCTATGTTGTACCTAATCGGGAATACACATTCAAAATTATGAAACTGTCTGATTAACGGGCTCGTTATTTTTGTAAAACGAATAAACCAATTCATTATTTCAGTACAGAAAACTTGAATTCTTACCATCTGGCGTGGTAACAGAACTAGACTTATGCTTCGTGCTCCATAAATGGTTTTGAATCAGGTCATTTTTGTCATTTTCATATCCGGGTAGTTTTCCTAAAGGTCCGTTTGCAGGCGAACTTATTCCATTACCACTGGCTGTACTACTGGGCGGTTCGTCTTGTACCATCGGCTCAAGTTTCATGCGCAAATCTGCAAATTATTAATAAAGCATAAGTAAATTCGAATGATAAAAAATCGCGTAGGTGTTGATAATTGGACCACCACTCTAACCACTACAGTATTTATTTTTAGAGGTATTTACAAATCGAGAAATTATTGTTACAATCACGAAAAAGAATTACAGTCTTAATAATCCATTATTATTAGTCATTTTTGACATAAATATTCGATCTATTCAACCACCGGTACAGCAAGACTTTGACAGCGAAGCACTTATGCAATCCCCTCAATACTAACAGAAGTCAAACGCTAGACGATTGATTAACTATAAAAATGATTACACTACAGAGTCACTTTGCTAAGAAAGAAGCATAGCCTCTGAAGTTAAGAAAACTACTGCAATACATCAATCTCGCTAGCAGTATGTCCAAAATAGAGGCTTTATTAATATCTGGTAAAACACAACAAACTTTGCTTTGGTGTGGGTGCCGAAGCATAATGATTTAGCGAGCAATGCAGTTGCGAACCAACTGGCAAGAAAGGCATATTGACATAACTTCCATGAGACTTGAATCAGGTTTGATAACAACCATATCTGCGATACGTAATTTAGTTGCTGAGAGGATCATAAAAAAAGCACCAGCTTTACTGGAACGATGTTTATGAGCAGAGACACAATAAGGAGATGATAAGGAAACCATCCCAGTGTATGACAGCGGATGTGTTGGCTTTCAACCGAACAATTGCTTTAGTGTGTGTGCTGGGACATACGATTATAATTAATTAATAGCAATTAATGGTCAAGAAAGGGCTCTTAAACAACCTGACTCAGCTTTGGTAATAACCAAATCTGCGATATGTGGTATAGTTGCTTTATTGGAACGATGTTGATGGGTAGATCTAGCAACGAATGATGAGACAACCATCCCACTTAAGCAGAGTGCAGATGTGTTGGCTCGCAATCCAACATAGTTTCGAACAGTTACAATACTGTTAACAAGACAGAGCTGTCCATATCTATACTGTATAGGAGTAAAGATGAATCTATATGTATCGTGGAAGAAGAAACAACCTTCTAGGAGAATGGATTCCATATGTCAAAGAGGGAAGTACCTTGGGGTGTGGTTTGATCAAAGACTCACATGGAATACACATATCCAGAAAACAACCAACAAAGCTACTATTGCCCTGAACAGGTGCCGGAAGTTGCGTGGAAGAAATTGGCGGTTTAGCCCCAAAATGACTCTGTGGTTATACACAAGGATAATTAGACCCATCGTAACACACGGAGCAGTAGTATGATGGCAAAAGGTGCGGCAGGTGGCCGCACCTTTTGCCCAGGAGCACCAGGTAGATTGTCTGTGTGCTATGGGCACGATGAGATCGACCCCCAACGCCACAATGCAGGTAATCCTAAACCTGCCACTTTGACAAAATTATATACAAGGAAGTGCTAAGTCTGCAGTATACAGACATAGGCACAGTCAAGTACCGTTAAGTAAATTAAACGGTGCTGACTATAAAAAACTATTAGATGAACTTAAGTAGACATCACCTACGGAATGCCAAGTGACGCCATGGTACAGAAATTTAACCTAGATAAAAATTATCAGGTTATAATACCAGATAAGAGATTACGGTGTAGGAACCGGCATATGTGGAAAGAAGCCCAGAAAGTCCTTTTTGATAAGTTGCAGCAAGGACAAGGCGATGGTCCAGGCTGAGGTTGCTGCAATTCATCACTGTATCAGAGAAGTAGACAGATGGAGCCAGTTAGGGAAAAGCGTCCCTATTTTTCTCTGATAGCCAGGGAACACTTAAAGCGATTAGTTCCGTAAGTATTGACTCAACGCTAGTTTGGGACTGCGTTTGCAGACACCAAATGGAAGCTAACATTGGCTTGGGTTCCCAGCCACACGGACGTGAAGGGGAATCGGATGACCTGGTCAGATTATGCTAGTCCAAGCCATTCGTTGGAACTGGTCCTTCCATCGGCATTATCAAATCGCAAATTAAAAAGTCCAATGAATGGGCACATAATAGGACTTAAGAATGGTGATAAAAAGACAGGCAAAAGAGTTCTTAAGGAAACAGAGGCCTGAATTTACTGAAGTACCGAGTAAAGACAGAAAGACTGTCAAAATGATTGTAGGTCTGTGTTGACCGGTTAGTATAACCACTCCAATCCTAACCTAAGCTAACGACCTTCTGTGTTATTTTTGAATATGTCGCTATCGAGGTTACTAAATGCACCTGGACCTAGGGATTAACGGGTTTATGTAATGCGAATTTAGGAAGTGCAGAATAATATAATAGCCCTATCGGTCGCAATATTAAGAGATATATAAAACATGAACTTTACTTAGTACACCTAAGTACTACCCGGCACCTCCACCATGTGACATTTTGGTGAACTACCTATGGAAAACAATTTGTGGCAATAAATCTTTGAATGAAAAAAAATCACGCTTTACTAGGCATTAGATGATGTACTTTTTACCGAGCAATCGAATGGTGAAAACCGTATTCTGATAAAATCGCAGTCTTCTGAGATTATGACAAAAATGGTCAAAGAGAGACCATCAAGACATCTTGAATTATAATGAATTAATGGTATAGTACCGCATTGTATTATACCTTCTGGACAACTTGGATCTCTACGCTGTTTTTCCGAGCTTGGTTCCGGGCATATGAGGGCGGCGGCAGGTTCCGGGTCGAAGCGATGTTGGTCGGGCGGCGCGTCCGCTTCCTGCTGTGTCGGCTGGCTGCAGGACGAGCTCGAAGAGGGTCTGAACGCGAAGGACATGGGGCCGGGTGACGGCGGCCTTCCGGCTTTGCTACCATCACGTAACACAGAAGCGCGCAGGGACTCTTGCAGCAGTTCGTTCGGACTGCGCAATGTCTTCCTATCGGACGACACTCTCTGGTCATAGGGGCGATAGTGTGGCGGCGGTATGTAAGGGGACATCGGAGAATACGGAGAGGGACTGGGACGTTCCCCTTGTTCCTCTTTGGGCGGCGTCTGCTTCTCCAAGTGGGTGTGCGCAACTGCCAACTTGTCGTGTTCAATACTAAGTCCCTTCACTTGTAAACACTCCGCGGCCTTCAGGAAACTGCTGAGCGCGTCTTGAGACACGTGCACTTCCCCTTTGTACATGAACTCGAGGAGGGCGGCCATGTTGGCCGCCGATGTGCCGTCCAGGATCACCAGTAGGTTCTGGTGCAATGGGGCCGTCTCGAATAGGTCGGCCAGGTGTTTGCTGCACGCGGCCAGTATCAACTTGTGCGCCTTGAAGGTGACGCCGTCGCAGAAGAGAGTGACGTCCGCGAGACTTTCGCATTTGAAGAGGTTGCTGAGCGATGTGGCCAGATTGCTCCCGAAACTGTTCCATTTCAAACAGAATTGCTGCTGCTGTGCCGACTCCATGTCCACGCGTGAATTTATTATATTATTAGCTGCAACAAGGAAAGGAAAATTAATAACATTATCTACATAAAATATAATATATAATGAAGTAAATATAAAGCAAACTAAATCTAAGTAAATTCGTTAATAACATTTATCCCGAATGTACTAATACCGAAGGACAAGGACCCGCATTAAAAAAATGTTAGAAATATATTGAGGTATTATGTCAGAGATAACAAAACGTTATCTAATGTCCAGCATTCCGCCATATACAGCATGAATATATGTTACGATTTCTTCGGTTCAGCGAATTAAGGGTTAATGCTAACAGATATCGCTTTCTCTCCGAAATACTTACAATTTTTAATTGAATGTTGTTTATTTTAATTTCAATATTTGCAATAAGTGCCAAAAGTCATAGGCACTGTTTTATATACATTAAGACATAATTGACTTTAAGCTAGCCGTTTATATATCTTATCACGGTCATTTGAGCTTCAACTATCTTCCAAGTTTACCCTGTAGATATCACAACTGTATTATCCGAAAAAGATAATATTATTCAATTTGGCATGTTAATTGAAATATCATTAATATATAATATAAATAGTAAGGGCCCCAATATGGTTCTCTGAGGAACTCCAGTTTCAATTTTACTAAAATTACCAATAGTATTAGTAATTTTGACTCGTTAGTAGTGCCCCTAATTCCACCATACCGATGTATACATATATACAATTAATCAAATAATATTTCATGATTTACACTATCAAAAGCTTTCGTCAAGTCGAGAAAAGTGACACCAATAGTTTACTTTCATCAAGTTTGTCGTAACATTACATTCGAAATTAAGTTTAAGGCATCTTTTGTAGCATTTGTTTCCATAAAGCCAAATTGCATGCCCTTTAAAAAAATCAATTAGTGTTCGACATGGTACTTTTTCAAAAATGGTAGCTAATTATAGATAAACGAAAGTACATTTCTTTTTTCCTCAGCCGGTTAGAGAAATGCTACTAACATAACCAAAATCTTGATTCGGGATTATTTTTGACAAAAGGGTAAAAATAACGACATTGATATTAAACAGACATAGTAGTTAAAGTTTTTTTTGAGAAGTGGATGACTTTAGATTCCTCGGTGTGACCGCGCATGGTTTTACGGGCAAAGGCTCTGTGATTGAAGGAAAAATTATAAGGGGATATAAAGTATTTAATATGCACAGAAATTTTATAAGTAATAACGCATTAACGATAAAAACTAAAATAGCAATTTATAAAACTCTGATTAGGCCGGTGGTGATGTATGCCATGCAAACAATAACAATGAACAAACGGGTGATGGAAGAACTAAGGAGATTTTAGAGGAAAATAATAAGAAAAATCATGAGATGACGACAACAGCTTCCGAAGGAGAACAAACAAGGAAGTGGAAGAAACATTGGCTGGTGAGGATATAGTACGATACGCAAAAGCTATAAGACTAAAATGGTTTGGACATGTCGAGAGAAGCCACGAACTAAAAACAATAAAAAAAAATGACAAATTGGATACCATCTTTACGAAGATATAGAGGCAGACCCAGGAACACTTGGCGTCAGGAAATATTTGCAGACCTTCACCAGATGGGAGTGGAAAATTGGAATCGCCGATGCAGGGATAGACCAATTGTGGAATGCAGTGGTACAGGAAGCAAAAGTGTGTGCAAAGTTATAGAAAAAAGGACTGATCCCCTATAAAATGGATTGTAAACATCCTTTGGATGGGCTATGACCCACTGGGGTTACTACAGCCTATATATATATATATAGTAGTTTATATATACCTATAAATCCATGCTACTTTTAGGATTAAAATTGAATTATGTAGTAATATATGGGATTTCTTATGTAATATAAAGGAGTAAGTCAGATTTCCTTACCTTTCGGACGCTCTTTATAGTCAGAGAGATATTAGGTTATGCAGCTTGGAATTTTTGTACAAAAGTTTGTTTAAAAGGAAAAAAAATGGATCGGTAAAATTTTGTTATTAGATTTAGTGCTCGGATGAAAACAAATCGATAATTCGAGTTTTCAAGTGATCGAAATAAATAACCAAATGAACTTGCCTGACCAGAAAATATGTCTAACATCTTCTGTAATTTTATGATGTCTGTATTTTACAGGAGAGGAAAATGATACTTCATCTCTACAGCTTTTAATTTCATACAATGCCCTTTGCAATTTGAAAAAAAGAAAAATATATATAAAACTATCGGTAGTTAATGTTAACATAAAATGCTTCAATTTACTAATAAAGCCAGCGAAATATCTATATAATTACACAATGCTTTTTTCCAATCGAGTTTGTAGACTTCAAAAGAATATTTTCTCTAGTAATGTGCAATTCTATAGCACTGCAGGGTATTAGCAGTAATAAACATTTCTTGTTAGCGTCGCCTCAACTCCACCGAAAAAATAACTTACAAACTTCACATTTGAAGATAATGAATGTACCAAGTTTAATACAAAGCTGAAAAACATTGACCAGATGTCTGATGATTGCATCTTATTGAGATATGAATGCTTGTTAAGTTTTAGCGTTCCAATATTTATAACCCAGTTAAAACCGTATATTATACCGTTAAACATGCGTCGCATTTTTTTTATAAAAATGTGTGTATATATATTTTTTTTATGAACGAACGCATTAAGTATTCAAAATATTTTTTTAATTTATTTAAGCAGGCAATTCGCATTCGCAATTTTTTCTACAGGTATCTCAGTCAAGCTGTTTTTCAAGTCCAAGCCGCACCGACATTTTTTTTTTAATTAAAGATTAAGCACAACACGCTATGCGAAAATACGCATGTGTGTTGATAACGCGTGATGTTGGTTGTGCTTTCAATAACGGCCTCGTTTCTTCTATGTTGCTGTCGGCTTGCAAAATTCCGATTCGTTCGAAAACTGTAACACAGTTAGCGAATAAAACTCGCCTGTCCACTTCGTTAATTGCATGGACCGTTATCAAGCGCGTAACGCGTAAAATTTGTAGGTACTTATTGGAAATTACTACTTGGATTTAAGTGGAGTTATTACATACATATTATGACTACTACGTTATCGTAACTGTAAATAATACGAAATTATAGCTTTATGTTTATTTCCGTGGAATATAATATCTAAATCCTTGCCACTCGATAGAATTGTTTAATAAATAAATAACTAGATATTAAAGGCTGCCATTCATGAAATTGGTTTGACGGAATGCAAATTTCAGGAGGCATAAGTTATAACTTTATTATCTCATTCGTTTGACGTATACAAAATGTTCTTTTCTCTAGCATCTCACGTTATCTTGGTTGGATCTTCTTGAAGTTTTAATAAAGTAACAAAAATAACATTTCCATGGGAGGATGATATTGCGAACTTAAGAACGTTAGAAAAACAAAGCTCATGCATTGATTCTCAAGAAATTCAAAGGTGATCGCTGGGTGCGGCTTTGAAAATTTAGTGGTTTTCGTAAATTTTAATGTAAAGAATGTTCCAATAAAGATTTTAATATAAGAAAGTGCAAAGATGCGCGAAACGAAAACCCTATTTCGTTGTTTTGGCCAGAGGATGTTATAATGCCTAGTAACAATAAGTATTGCCAATGCAAGCCACGATAATAAGGATACTAAGCCATATAATAAACATAATTTTAATTTTAAAGGCCGGGTCCTTTAACAATAGGTTATATATAGTATTAGTTTTAATAACAATAGAAGGCAGTTAAATGGTTAAAGACACAATAGTCGCCTCTTAACTGAACCATTTAATCTAGTAATGGAAGTGTTTCTGTTAACAAAGTCCTAAAAATAATTTGAACAAGCTTTTAAGAAATTTGAAGAAGCTAACAAATTCTAACTGTGGATAGGCAAAGAAACAAGTACATGGTGAAGATGAATGATAACAAAACAAAAATTAGTATGTCAACGTTTAATGCAGCAGAACGAATGTAGAAATTTGAAGAGGTTAGCGAGGTTGAATATCGAAAACTAACGGTATAACAGCAAAAGACCAAAAAAAATCTGTAATTCCCGAAATGATAAAAAGATGGCAGCACCAAAGAAAAGCACTCAGACCTGCGTCATTGGTCATACTAATGTATCTAACAATCACCGTACACATTATCTCAGCATCACTCAGCCATTAAACGATTATTATTAATAATCGGGACAATATAAGTTGATGTTTGGACTATTTCGATCGTCTATTGGATAGTTGAAATCCGACTTTCGGTCGTCATCAGGGTAGCCCTGATAAGGATTGTGACTTGCTTATTCCATAGTTAACTATGCGTGCTCGTATGTTACACACTATTTATAAATGCTCGCTAGGAGAACGAAGAAAAACTAAGAATGCTGGAACAAATGAAACTTGAAAACCGTTTGAAGATGGAAGAAATTATTCGCGAACGAAGAGAGAGGATGAGAAAAGACGCATCATTGGGAATCTACAATGTTACCTCTCCAAAATACGCGGAAATTTTCGAAGAGCTGAGGCAACTTAAGAAAAATAGAAGGAATCAGGTTTCGCACTAAGCTCATCGGATAGCGAGTCGGAAAAATATTGCGTTAAAAACATGGAGAATAAAATGTCTTGCGAGGTGGTGACCGCGCTAAAGGTTGGAAAGAAGGTAAGCGACAGCTTCCGCGAGTGGACTCTGAAAAAAGCGCCAACGTTAACATGGTTGAAGAACTATTGCGCTTCGAAGGTGACCCAAATCAGCGAGAGATGAACAAATCAATGCATTAATCAAACCAATATAGAGTCGACCGTAGATAAAGAAGAAATAGAGGCACTGAAATTAAGGAGAGAAAAGCATGAGCAACGTGAAATGTTCTGGAGGGCCAAACAGGAATACCTCGATAAGAGGATCGAAATTTGCGAGCTTCTGAAAAAGAAATTGTCAACGGAAAGCATACCGTATCAAAGTGTATCACAAGGGGTGCAAATACTAGACGTATTACAATCTGTTAAGAACAGCAAAAGTTGCACCGATCGAGCGTACCGTGCGGAAGCCTCTGGAAGTAGAAACACAACGAAAAGTGCTGTCGCCCTTGTTGTCGAAGACGAACAGAAGGAGAAGGATGAAAGGACCAAGGGAAGACTGCAGAGACAAACTTTCGCTGGTAGCTCAGACGATTTATGTAAATGGTTATATGAGAGGAAAGCAATGGAGATCTGGAAAAGAGATCAATCCTTATGGAACCCAGCTAATTGTAAACCAGGACATGCTGAGAGGAAGAAAGAAATGAGCAAACAGGACCCCTCGAAAGGATACCACGACAAAATAATAAAAAAACATAATTAATTTGGCAATGAATACAGATATGTATACTAAAATAAAATAAATTTCATACATACAATTTCATAAATTTCATTTTTGGTGCCGACAATCTTAATTCTGTTGAAAATTTAAAAAAAAATTACGCTAGGGAGATAACGGTATGTTGGCAACAAAATTTCGAATTTGGAATTAGGATTAAGATAACTTATTATTTCAACGTTTTAAGTCTTTTCGTAGTTTTGATACATATTCACCAATAATAATTACTAAGAGTAATCAAGACACCAGCTCATATTATAAAGACTGGGCAACAAGTTATGAACAGTTTACTACCTGCAAAATCTTCCCATAACGAATCTCTCATTAAATCTACAATGAAGCACAGAAATTTCAGTAACTCAAATATAGTGTTGCCAACCTTTAATGACCTTTTTAGTGGCCGGAAAATTGTATGTTCCGGACGATTTGAAGTAATGCAAAATCAGTGTTTTTCCAGACGGAGACACAAAAGATAATTTTGTTCATTTAAACGTATTTATATTAGAGTTGAATTCGTGCAAGATGTATAAGATTGAATGATTATCATACTGAATACTTACGTTCTTATATTTGCACATCCTTAGAACATGAAAATGTCTACTACCGTATGAGTATAATGGTATTAAGCTGAAAGTATCTGCTTTAAATAGATTATAATTGACGACGGATGAATTTCTCTATTAGATATTGAAAAGATATTGAAGACCAAAAGTGTGCTGCCATCGAAAGATATTATATTTCTTCTTTGCATTCTTCTGCTTTTCATTTGGCAGAACAAACCACCACAAAAAAATGTTATACCTAAAGACATTAAATTCCACTCGTACAAAATAAATATCGTAGAGAAACTTGATGAGCAAGGCTGAGACATTTTCTACAACGGTATCCTTAGAAATATCCCACAAAATGTTGTTCTGATAACAGATGATAAAGCTCATTTTTACTTATGCGGCAGTGTTAACAGTTAACAAGCATAATCAACACAATCTTCGTGGGCGGTAAGAGATTCTTAAAACTTCACGAAAAACCACTCAAAAGCCACTTTTGGGTAGTTTGGAGAATCGCTATTGTTTCAGGCAAAAAACGAAATTACTACAGTGATTGGACTCAAGAATCAACTCCAAAATCCACGACACGAAAATCGACTGACATTTTTAGAGCAATGTTTTTAAGACTTTTACCATGGAGCCACTGAACATCTCCAGAATGCTAAAAATACATGAGATTAGTTTTTGTATGCTAGCTACGTTCTAATGTTTTGCGAGCTGATTGCAGTTTACTTTTTCGATTGGAAATTTTTTTAGCTCGCAAGACACATCCAAAAGGAAAACTAATTTTAAATCTTGACAATAAATCGTTACATACAGCAAAACTAGCAACTGAATATCTAGAAGCCCTAAAAGCCGACACCATAGGCCCTCACGACACAGCCCTGATCTAGCACCTTGTAATTTCTGTTTGTTTCAAAAAATTAAGGACAGAATGCGTGAAATCGCTTTTTCGTCATCAAATGCAGCAATGGATCATTTAGAAACCTGATTTTTGAAGTATCCCTGGAGGAGTGGTATCATTGCTTTAAGGGCTGGTTTCATCGAATGCAAAAATTAATTGGTGTTAAAGGGAAATATTTTGAAAATGAATAAAATCATTAATTTTTTGAAACTAATCCATATTTTATTCTCTAAAAATGTTCAATGTCGTCCTCGTAACTTCATTGAGCGAAGTCATTGAGTGCCTTTCACGTTCACCTGATCTTGCGCCATGCGACTTTTATCTCTGGGGATACTTAAACTTAAACTTCTTCGAACATCGCCCAGGAAGCATTGAAGAATTGAAAGAAGCAATACGGCAAGCAATTGCATGTTCACAATGGCGCCTTAAACGATTGTGCGAAAAATCCAAGCCTTCTAGAATCGGATGCAGATAAACCTTTAGATGCTATAAGATCATATGAAAACAAACAACGTTTAAAGAAGTTGTAAATATAATAAGTATATCACTTGTTTTAAAGCTTGAAATGTGAAAGTTGTCCTGGCGATCCCCCGTATTTTATAGAATATCTTCCGAAAAACTGCGATTATTAGATTAAATCAACTTTCGATGGTCGTCATAAAATATACGAACTATAATTATCTGCTTGCTTTCTTTTTGAAAGACACAAGGTAAATATTTCCCTAATGGAAGTTGCTGATAATTTATTGAAGGTATACATCGTCCAAGTATGGGTTAACAATACCGAGCTTGTACCAACACGTTGTTTGCACGATCTCTAGTCAATATTCATGTATTTCACCTTTGAAATTTATGTAAATTGCCTCCAATATGTGCAGTTAATATGACAGTATATAATCACTAGACAATTTAATGAGATCTTTTTCTAGGTATGTACTCTTTAATGAGAGATCTTTAAAAAATAAGCACTATTCCTACATCTAGATTATACAAATAAAAGAAAAAACATTCCTAGAACTATATTTAGAAGAACTCTCTATTTTTAAAAAAATGAAATACACTTTCTGTATTTTACGACGGTTAAATTATATGCAGAGCAATAACTACTTTTAATTTTCCACACATCTGGACGCGGTTTTTTTCTCCACTTCTCCTTGTCAACACAAACTGTGTAGAAGATAATCTACCAGGCTAATTAAGTTTTATTTCATTTATTCCAATTACGAAATGATTTACTGTGTTAATTTCGTTTAATTATATTTTTAAATGAAACCGTTTATCGTAATAGTTTTATGAGAAAGTGCTTACGATTGTGACGTGCACTAATTTTCTAATCAATTACCATAATATCAGGTATGTAAATATGATAATAAAAAAAAATTGGGTAAATAGGAAATGACCAACGGGAATTTAATTCACTTGTATTGCCTGAAATCTTTCCCTTTTGTGTACTTAAACAATTAATATCGGTTACCAATGTTGGTAATTACAGTAATTTTTCATGCTGGAGATTATTTACTCCAACAATTTTATTTACTTATTGTTAGTCCCGATTAATTAGAATTTCTGACCTATTTTATCCTCTGAGTACCAACAAATTAATAATAAATACGGAAAGGGTAGACCGTATTCTCATGGAAATATTTTCTCGTACATAATTCAAATAAACTAAAAACGAAGTCGAAACGCACTGACGAACATATCGTTAGTTGGTGGCAGCAGATCGATATTATTGAATAAAATATCGCTTTTAATGGCAGAATGTGATTGACCTTCCCCAAATAGACGGGGTTGGATATTTCACTTGTATTAATGTAATTCTGCTTTTCGTTTGTCGGACAGTCACTTAATAGAGAATTCGTTGCATAATTGACAGCGCAGAATATCGAACTGGCGCAATTACATTTCGTGTCACTGCTGTACAGAATGCAAAACGAGGTCACAAGTGCCGTTCTCGTAGGACGGAATACAGTTTGTGAATAATGTACTATGCAATTAGATGCGATTATCTGATACGTACAATAGAAACATCGGTTCTCTATATACACAAATTATGAAATAGCATCGTTGATAGGTAGATATTATTTTCGAAAAATCCCCTAAAATATTCAATTGTTTCCTGTAACCAGGTCAACCTGGTCAATTTGATAGATCAGTTGTATCAATTCCAGATTAAATTTTATAGAATACTCTAGTTATTCATTACTACTGACGTGTACCACCTACCTATACTCAAATAGTTGACACACTTAATTATTTATAAGAAAAATTTAAAATTGAGATTATAGGTAAAGGGTTCCCAATAGGAATGATATGTTTTTAAAATTAAATTATCCACTACAATTTATTAACAAAATTATTAAACATCGCTTACATAAATTTTATAATACATCTAAAACTAATCATAAACTTACACTTCAAAACAACAATAAAAACTTTCTCACAATTCCTTATATTCAAAATTTATCAGAAAGAATCAGTTCTATATTTAGTCATCATCAAATAAAAGTAGCCTATACAAATATTAATAACTTAAATTCATGTTTCACTAAACTTAAACCTAAAACCCCTATTTTTCAAAATTCCAACTTAATTTATTCTATTCCATGTAATGATTGCAATAGTGTCTACATTGGACAAACCAAACAATATTTAAAAAATAGAATCGCAAATCACAAATCCTCAAATAACGTAACTGCCCTTAAAAAACACGAAACTAAATTTCAACATTGTTTTAATTTTCCCAACACTAAAATTTTAACAAAAGAAAGCAATTACTACAAACGAAACATTTTAGAAATGATTTTCATTAAAAAAAACCAAAATAGTATAAACGATCGGACTGACGTTGCATTTTTATCAAAAATTTATTCCCCCTTAATAACAACTTTAAACTAATACCTTGTATACTAGCATACTTTCTTACTTCATATTTTTATGGCCTTGCCCAGTTTTTTGATACCATGACCTTGTTGCACTTGCTTTGTGATAGCGATTTCATTTATCATATGATTGTAAAGTTATACGTTTTGTTGTTTCTATAATGTTTGTAATTTATCGTCTTTTACACTTCTTTTAACGTGTAAAAAAATTGTTATTGTTAATATTATGTGTTTGACCTTTGGCGATAACGTATACAATCAGGTAATTTTTTAATAATTTATATATTGTCCGTAAATATTAATTACTGTATAATTGTTCTTTTCATCACAGTTTCTGATGAAGGCTTAAAAACTAAATAAAGAAGCCGAAACGTAAAATGTAAATCTTTTTATTCGATTACTAGCCACATTCCAAAAAAATAAATTTTCGCCTACATTTAAAATTAAATAAAATACAAAATATTAGAGACAAAAGTATAACTTTTTCTTTATTTTTGAATAACATATTATTCAAATGTCCACCTCGGGTTTGTTGGGAGGATTGAATTCGACGAACCCAAATTTCAGTAACTTTTTGCAATAAATCAGGAGTAACTTCATTAATGCAGCGTACGATGTTCAATTTCAAAGCGTCAATAGTTCAAGGTTTGTTGGCATAGACCAACGATTTTAAATAACCCCACAAGAAGAAGTCCATAGGTGTTATAATCACAACTTCTTGGAGGCCAAATAACAGTTCCATTTTTGGAGATTACAAACTCACTAAACGCGTCTCTCAATAACCCCATAGTGGCATTAGCAAACATGGGGTGTTGCACCATTTGGTTGAAAAAACTTCTTTTGCAAATTCAGATCATCCAATTTTGACCACACGAAATCCGTTAACATTGATCGATAACGCTCACCAGTCAGTGTTGCTGCACATTTGCATTTGCAAAAATGCCACCATGCCATAAACCACATCAAACAGTAACTTTTGCTGGATGCAAAGACTTCTCGTGAATCTGCTGTGGATTATTTTCACACAAAAAAAAAAAACGACAATTGTGGTTGTTAACGAAGATATTTAACCAAAAATGTGCTTCATCTGAAAAGACGATTTTCTTGAAACAATCATGATGAATTTCAAATTGGTCTAGAGTCCATTCAGCAAACACACGACGCTTATTCTTGTCAAACGACTTCAGTTCTTTGGTTAACAAAATCTTACATGGATATAAACCTAATTTTTATCTCAAAATACGCGGAGTTGTCCTTCTTGAAAGTGAAACATGTATGCATATGTGGTCGTACATAGTCCTCACTTTTGCACTTGCTATAACTAGGTATATTGCCATTAAAGATTTGATACTCATAATTTATTGGAGCTTAATTGTAATTGTTTTCGCAGAATCGATTGAGAAACTAACAAACTGTTTAAATTTCTTTCTCTAGAATAATAGCAAGTGTTAAAGCATCATTTACAAGAACTTAACCCTGCCCATTGAAAAGAAATTTATAGATATAAAGGAGAAGTTATAGATATATAAGTCTGCACTGTTATTCGCAGGTAAATCTTTCATATTGGCTTCACGGGCACAACGGACATGGTAGAGGCAGGACAAGTATTAATGATCGGTTAATTTCAAACAGCGTTAAAGTATATTCGAAATATTTTCGTGCAGCGCAAGAACTTGTACGTGTGCATAACTTTTTGTGTCCGCGCTCATTTTTTGGTACATTAGTATCGTTATTGCTATTCAAGTTTGTAGTCTGATTCGATTAATGAACTTACATTAGAAATGGAGGAAAAATACGTCCCAAATTTCAAGCTAACAGATAACATGTACAAACTTTATTGTAATATTAAAGCCATCGCCAATACGCTGTTCGAAGTGAAGTCGGGCAAAGATACCGAAGTAACCACAGCTTTGCCTAGAGCTAAGCTTCCTAAAATTGAATTACCTTGCTTTAGTGGTAACATAACTGAATGGCATGTTTTTTTTATGAAACATTTAGGAGTTTAATTCATAATAATGCGGAGGTAGATCCTATTAATAAATTGTATTTTTTGATTGGAAAGCTTAGTGGTCAAGCATTAATAACTGTGCTTATATATTAATCAATGTAAAAATATATTAACTAATGATTTATTACTATTTGGGTTTTTGCAGTTAAAATTCTAATTCTAACTTCTGCACTTCATTACATGTAGATATTTAGATATTAGCATCACTTATAGATTTAATTTAGGCCAACCTCAATCCAGAAAAATAAAACCAAACACTAAATCGGAACTAGTTCAAGCCATGTGGTGTAGCTGCAACAGTGTTGAAAGTTGCATACAGATCTGGCCGTGCAATATACTGCCATGTGTTACGTCCACGTTTGCGAAATGTAAAATGTGACCCAATTCCCTACTATGCTTTAATGAAACACACGCACGATCAAAGAATTTGTGCTAAGCGGAGTTGGTGGGCCGTACACCAACTTTTAAACCTTCTAATTTTTCATTTTTGCTCCATTAAAATTTGTTACAACTTATCGTTCACTAACAATTAATAATTATGACAACTGTCCGATAATATAATACCCCCTAATTGTAAGTAATGCAGCTCTTACATAACAACGTCGGTTATTTATATAGTTAATTATAATTTCCTGTAATTAGTTAATATATGTATATCCGATTAACTCAGTTCATTATGTAATAGGCAATAATTGCCGGTATTCTGATGGATGAAATTATTTTATCCGGAAGTACTAACAAAAAGAATTATTATTTTTTATTACTTTAAGTTATGTGTTCGGTGATGCTATTAATTATAAGTAGGTACATAAGTTTTGAGGTGTTTAATTGTTCTAATTTATGTTCTTATAACACAATTCTATAGGATTAAAAATAATTTGTAGTTATATTAAACAGACAGGTTGATTTAAGATTATTTTGGGAATTATGAATATAAGAACGCAATATAATTATGAGCAAAATTATATGTATTTTTAAAGCGTGCCTGTGACAAAATGCGATGCATAAAATTTATGTTAAAATGTATATTTAATTTCCTCTCTTTTTTTGTTCCAAAGCAGAACTTGTTTCTCGGCGTTAATAAGATTATGAGAAGGAAAATCAAGGCTGATCGGTGTGATTGACTGACATTTTGCCGAGGTTAACGGGGAACGCGCAACATGATTAAAAATGACGTTCTATACATATTTTCTTTTTATAAAAAAAGATCAATCTTTTTCATTTGCATCAGCTATTCTGTTTAGCTCAACGTAATAAACACTAAATGGAAAAATATAAAGGAATTTTGTTGATAATTTATACTAAATGTATTTAGTTCAGGAAAATGATTTAGGATTTAGAATAAATATTTAAAATTCCTAATTCCGGCAAGATACGCAAGTTCAGATAATGCAACCTTTAAATGCTTACATCTGCACTCATTTGCCTAATATTAAATTTAGGAGTAGCTTTCTTAGGAAAAGTGCATGAATCATTCAAGTGATTCATTATATACCTTCGTTGATGCATAAAACCGCAAAATTAAAACGGAAATGCTAGCAGTAATAAAAACCATTGTAAACAATAGGAAAGTAGGCGATAGTTTCAAAATCCTTCTTATTTATCTAAAAGGTTCGTTAATTAAAGCTTTTTTTTTAACTTCTTTCCTTTTCGATGATCTATTGAGCGTGAATGAAGGTTTTGATTTTTCATCTTGGTACGTTATATTCATGCAAACCCAAACCTATTTAGATGACCTATAAAAGAAATACTGAGTGTGAACTAACTATATTTGTATGGCCAAAAAATAAATTTTTAACTGTATTCTATAGTCAAGAAACCGACAGTTGGTACAATATCTTGTAATGATGAATTATAAACAATATCTATAGTATAACTGCAGATTTAGAAGCATATAAAAGAAGTGCATGTCACAAATTTCAAATACATAATCAAGTATATTCTCAATTTCGTAGAAATGTGCAACAACATTGAATGGGGGATAAGAAAATAACATCAGCATACGTTTGTACAATGGTTTTACTACCAACTAATACTACAATACTGAAACTATCACCGGTGTAAATAGTAAACAATAATGGACCCAATGTCGATCCTTGTGGCATGTCTGGATGTAAAGACAAATTTCTTGAAATTTTAGTTTTAATTTTCACTGCTTTCGAATAGCTTGACAAAAAAAGAAATACGATTGGTAGCTGTACTCAATATGGCTGAACAATGTTAGATTACATCCATAATATCAGAATTTACTGTAACAAATCTAGAAGATTAGAGGTTGATGGTTCGGAATTTTTTTTTGTGACAAAGGTCGCATTGACATGTTCTATATTTTATCCAAAATTAACCAGGCTATTTTGGCCTAGGATCGAACCAATGCTTATCGGATCTAAGTAAAGGTTGCAAACCGTTCAACCAACTACACGGTTTAATATTTCGGTTAATTTACATTCGAACATAACTTGAATATGTTTCCACAACACAGCGATTTTATGCAATTAAAACTTATTTTTTGGTATTCGAATTGTGTGAATCAGATAGTTGATATTAAAATCTTCAAGGATTTTAAGGTGCCGACTAAAACCTGGGGACAGCTTGTATCCCTTAAGTCTACCTACTAAGTGGTCCCCTAGGCCACTATGTAGCCTATATGTATAGATCTTCTTGGTATTTTAAAGTCATATAATTAAAAAACCATTAGAGTAAAACGTTTCGGTTTAATACTAAACCTTATTCATGTAGCCTGTTTTTGAATGTAGATCTGCATTGGTGTGATTCCCAGCATAAAGATTCTACCGGTGCAGTGGGACAGGTCTGCATCACTTCTGCAATATTTGGACAAATAAGTCTCTGAATTTGTTGAAGTTGTTTTTTCGCCAGTCTTCTGTGTTGTTTTTTTTACCACAAAACCAGAACGGCATAGGTGATGACGAGTCTAATGACTGCCGTGTTTAACCATATGATCATTTGAGGTTTGAGACCCCAGGACTTACCCAGTAGCCTTCGACAGGCTAACGATACCGTTATGGCTTTTTTTCCGTAAGTAATTGATATGAGAGTTCCATGAGAATTTATTGTCAAATATAGCTCCCAAGTATTTAGCTTCATCACTGAAGCTAATAATCTTTCCTTCTATGGAGGCAGGTTCGAGACAGGTTTTTCTCCTCCTTGTACAAGGTACGATAATAATCTTTTGAGGGTTTATGCGCAGGCTATGGTTTTGACACCAACTATGCGTGTAGTCGAGAGCTCTTTGCATAAGTTGTGATATGATATGATCATGCCTACCACGGATTATGATTATCAAATCGTACCCTTGCACCTCATATCCATGGCTGGTTAGATTCCTTATGACATCATCGACAACAAGACACCAGAGCAGAGGCGATAAGAACCCTTCATTGGGGACAGCCTCTGCTGACACTGACTGTAGTCGTTTCTGGTCTCAGCGTAGGGCTTATTTGTCGACTTTATAGCATGGGTTTAATCCCTTATGTCGTCGACGGGCGAAAACTTTTGACAGGAGCCACCCTCTCTATGTTCTCGAAGGAACTTTTATCGAAAGTACACCTTCAAAAAAATACAGAGAGCTAATTCTTTTGCCAAAAGTGGCCCTTCCAAATTACTTGTGATGTGGTGGAGGACCGATATCGTTGACTTTGCCTTCTGGTAGGCATGTTGCTTATGATGAAGTGGGTATGTTGCCAGTACTGAATTCCTAAGATATTGATCTAACATTTTATTCATTCCTTTGAGACGGAATGACGAGAGATTAATGGGTCCATACACTTTAGGCTCTACGGACGAACGCTTTCGCCTTTTAGGTATAAACACCACATTTACGTCTCTCTACAGTGTTGAAAGCGATAATTCGCTTTATGTAAGCTTACTAGTATTGGAAGGAGAACATCTATGCATTTCTGCAATAGCATGGGGAAATACCCCGTCTCGTCTTCTACGTTTGCAGTAAGTTACTAACTGCCCTAACAAATGCCGGTAATGTATGCTCTTTTGTATCTACTCTAGTGTACTTATAATATTAATACAGTTTTCCTTGACACGCTTAAAACTCCAACATAATATGCACTGGCGGAACTTGCAATAAATACAAAAAAAAAATAAGAGAAAGTTTTAGAGAGTGCGGTGACTGAAAACTAAACCCACAATTATGCACGGCGGCGTTAAAACTTTTTTTTTCTCACTAATGATCGCGCTCGTATCAGACTCAGACCGGGATAATAAATTACGGTGATATGCAGATATACGCGCAGACACGTAGTCTCTTTTTTCATGCGGGAAATATTATTACACCGCCAGATAATACTTTTATTGTCTTATAACGATTTGTTATATGCCGACAGTTCACTTCGGCGCAATAGCGCGTTCAATTTCTACACGTCTATTGGAGTTATTGGAACGGTGAATGATTTATATATTACAAAATAGGGAAATTGATATTCTAGATTGGTTTTTTGACGTTCAGTATGAGACTCGTTTGTCTTGCAAGTATTAAAGATATAATTGAGTTACTACAAGATCAAATAGAATGTGAGCGAACCACAAACTAGTCAAATTATATTATACGAAATAATAGTTTATACCTAGTTTATCCTGTCTTAATACTTAAACGACAACATGGGGTCATATACGACCCCGTTTCATATAAATAATGCTTGTCCCAAAAAAAGTAGGTCGTCGTCCGAGGGATAATTTAGAGTTTTTCTTATATACGAAAGTGTCCATACACATACTCCAAGAACAAAAGTATTACGTAACTACAATTAATACATATAGTACCAAACTAACAAAAAAATCCTCGTTACAAATTCTATTCTCTATTTTACTGCTGTCATATTCATACTATTGATTACATTTAATTCATTATTTATGTCTAACAACCACGTAGCATCGTATCAATTCCTCACAATAAAAAATGGATAAATTAACACAGGAAGGTTTATTTACTATTTGTTTTTTGATTTAGATGGGTACGTAAAATCTCGACAAAAGCATCACTAAGTAGGCATAAGCAAACAATATTGGTTTCATATTTGTATTACACGTATACAAAATTTATTGACATAGCTGTTAATATTGCTCGTTCTAAATTGTATAATTATAGACTAAAGATGAGGTAATCAATGGTAAAAAAACGAACATACAGGTTATAAATGATATAAAGGCAATGTGTGTGTCGAAAATAACGGTTAAAAACGTAATAAAACAGTAAAATGACCCTTATGCTATTGCTCCAATAGATTATTACTATCCCTCTAACAACTAGAGCAATGAAATAGCAAAATAATGATGTTTTAAACATCAATGTTAAAATTATACATATAAATATGGCACAATAAACATAATCTAAAATCATAACAGAAGCCAAGCATAAAGCCAAAGAGATTCTATCAGGAATATTCGTTACGCCACTTATAATTTGCGATTATTAGTAGGTTTAATTTTTCTGTAACCTTGATGATATCTGGTACACATAATTTTATTAAATATAAAAACAACAATTCTATCCTTATATTTAGAATTGCCAAGGAAATAATGCTATGTAGAAACATCATAACAAATATTTACGTACGTACATACATATGTTACACTTTGCTAATATTAGATCAGCAAGTGGTCACTGGGTATTTTATTATGGACGTTTGACATAATTAATTGGCTGGTTACTACGTAAAACGAGTGCTGTCACCATCCCATCTAGTTTCCACATTCGACGACACTGTATTCCCGATAAAAACTAGCAGCACCAATTGTTTGATACTAACTACCTTTTTAAAAACTTGAGGAATGATAGACACTTTTAGCTTGTAAGTGGTACGTCAAGGGTGTGTAACTTCTACGCTGAGATTATTTCTTTTTACAGTTTATTGGGCACCTATTTTTGGATCACACTAGTATAAATATATACTACTCAATTATACGTTTTGATATTGCAAATTTATTTTCGTTTGAATTTGTGATGCATTGTGTCATTTCTTATAGAAAGACTAAATATGATTTTACAGATCGCACATCACTTCACATGCAATACGGAATATTATAAAATATAGAAAAAGAATAATTTTATTCGTTCAACGAGAGAATAAAATATTTTAATTAAATAACTCAATTCTGACATATAAATTTTTTTTTTAAATTCCATTAAATTAAAAACAATCTTTATTTGTATATTTCACTTTAACCATATGATAAGGCGGTTGTTATGGGAAAACGTCAATAAATTATAAGTTCGAAAAATTTTGCGTTTCTTTACTATTAAATAGAAAATCCGACACACCACGAAATTAGACTATATTTTTACGAAGAAATAACGGAAAAAAATAATTAAATAAAATAAACTAATTACATATATATTGCTCCGAAACTCGTAGACAATATTTCTTAATTTAAATTAATATATAAAATAATAAACAAATTTCTGTTAAATTTTCTAGATAAATATTTCGAAAAAAATACTTTACTTTTCAAAGATCGCAAAAGAAGACAGTTCTGTTTTATTTATCAACAATCAACAACCACCCATTGCCAAGGGAGCCCTCCTGGCTAGTCCAAGTAGAAAAAGGCACAACAGTAACCGCAGTTACTGACAAATTCCGTTTTTGAACCTAAGGTACTTGAGGGCAAGATTTTGTAGTTCAAGCCGGTTTCGTCGCAATTATAGATCTGGTCTGGTTGTAAATCATTTTCTTTCATAAGCTCCATAAAAATCTCTGCAAATTTTTTTGCGGCAGATACATCGGCAGACAACTTTTCTCCACAAACTTTCATTTACGTACACCATGTCTTTTTTTCCATCGGTCTAGCCATCCATCACTTGCAGAAAAACTTTCAGGCGCTTCAATGACCGGCAATTCTTCGCTTAAACTCACTGCTTTTTGTTTTAAAATGGTCCCCGAAATTGGTATTCCACGTTCTCGATTATGTGTAAACCATAAAAATAAAGAATCATCCACTTTTTCGTATTAATACATATGTACTTGTAACACTCTGTCGGCTAACCAAAACTATTCACATTTTAGACCGTCGTATTGCCGTGAAACCCCGAGGGGAACCACCTAGCAGTATATGTGAATCCCAGACGCGTTTCGTATAATGCGAATTTTTTCGGTTAATCGGGATTTTTGTTTTTAAATAGTTTGTTTCGGATAAACCGGATTTCAGATAATCGCGATTCGGTTAATCGGGATTGTACTGTATATTCAAGTATGTAATATGCATAATTAAATAAAATTAAGTCCATGTGTACCTACTAGTTGGTGATACGATGTTATAACAACATTTGAGTTTCCGAGAGCAACTAATTTATATGTAAATATATGTATATACGACCAAAACTGTGTAACCTTAAAATATAGCTACATACATATATTTTTACATTGTAATTACTATAATTAATACACCTAAATAAGGATAAGTCTATAATTAGAATACAAGATCGTATGAGATATAGAAACTTAAATGTAATGCTTGAAATAAAAAAAGGAAAGTAAGGTTTGACCTCAAATTAATTAATCACTGTTCTAGCATAAGTGCAAATTACTGCAATTCTATTTACAATGAAAGAGGTAGGTATTTCTTCGTAAGTAAATAAGTAAAATATATATTTACTGTAATAACAATTATAATAAAAGTCAAAAGAAATACAATACCTATGTGAAAAAAAAAATAATAAGTAAATATGCAAATATAAATAAAACAGAACATTAATACATAGAATTTCAAATATGTGGCAATAAGACATTGTGTGTATACAGGAGACAAACTAAGAATAAAACACAATCGCAATTGAGGGATCCCTGCACTGAATAGAAAGCACTGGCTGCAAACAGTTGCTTCAAGCTTCTGAATACTCTTTTATTGGAGAGACGCTAGAAGCTTTCTAAAAGCTTAATTTATTGGACTCACACCAATTCTCTATTTGCTGCATAATCAATGCCCCTTTCATTGATTTACTTGCTTTTATTTTCCGCACACAAACAAAACCTATCAACAGACAAGGTAACGTCTTTAAAAATCGTTGAGATACATAACAAAAATCCCAAAAGGAAGGTGAAAAAATCCCTTACCACAAAATTAATAAATTTTAATATAAAATAATTTTGTGGTAAGGGATTTTTTCACCTTCCTTTTGGGATTTTTGTTATAGTTTTCAAGCCACAGTCTCCACCCATCACAGGTTGATATACATAACAAAGAGAAGAGGCCCCAAGACAAATCCTTGAGGTACACCATATTTCACAGTCATCGCATCTGGTCTTTTTGAATTGATCTCAACATATCGATTTCTATCCGTTAGACACGATGCCAGTAAGTAATGCACGGTGCCACGAACACCGTAATATTGTAGTTTATTCATCAGCAAACTACGATCCACAGAATCAAATGCTTGACTCAAATCACAGCAGGTCAATTGAACTTGCTCTTGTCGATCTAATGTCTCGCAATTCATTACCACTGACAGGCATGGCATAGTCGATTTATCCTTATGAAACTCATGTTGTGATAACATCGCTCTTATCAAGAAAGTCGATTAATTTATTAGCAATTGCCTGTGCGAATACTTTAAGTATGTAGCTCCGGATTGTTTGTATTTTCATTCCCTATATATTGGAACTTAGTTCTTTTAGGAATACTCCCTCTGTCATATAGGGATTTATGATGAAACATTGGTTAAAATAATCAGATCAATCTGTTCCTAAATTTCCCTGTTAATTCCTTAATAATTATATTCCAACAGTACTTTGTCTGTTTTCGGAGTTTTCTATTTGATTCATTGATTTTTCTATTGTGCGATTTATAGATACATATGTGTATTTTGTACACTATTACTAGGAAGAAAAGCGTCAGCTGAAAATAATATATTACTAATCCATGATTATACAAAAATGCAAGTAGAGATAATACCGAGAAGTGTATATCGAAATTTTTGTTTATTACAATACTAAATATCCCGAAATGATAGCGAAATGATGCACAAAGATAAAATCCAGTTTTGGTAACGTATGTCAGATAAGTAAGTCTAATAAAATCTACACGTACACTCCTACATTATCAGTTGTAAAAAAAACTTTCAATGCATTTAATAAACGTGTAAGTTTGATTTATATATTTCTAATCTGTTGAACAATTGATTTCATCTTCGCAGGTAGCAAAATAAGAAAAATTAATCTTACATTATACCGGGCACCATAAGGCCTTGCCTTTCTGTGGGGTGCTGTAAGTTTCATGATAGCATAGTTGCATTTAGTTGATCTACATGGCGTTAGATTTGGCTTTTCAAATTTTACATTTACTAGGATCGTAATGCAGCGTAATCCAGTGTAATTTTCTAAGTTTGTTAATAAAACAGGCAATGTAATTTTGGTCTGCAACAAAAATAACACGAATAATTAATCATGGATGGATACGAATCCTTCTAATATACTGCATTTTGAAAATAAGCCAAAAATTGGTGAAAGCTTTTAACACACGTTAGGTGTGAATTTTTATTTTAACTTGAATTCTTCTTATGTATTTGAGCATTGCATGATGTGGTTCAAACGGAATGTCATGATATAAATAAAAGAGGATAGATGTCTGTCCCTTTGACTTGAAACTTCTGGCTATTTGCTATTCTGCGGCCTTGTTGACGAAGCACAACATCTAAAGAAGTCATAACCCTTGGTGAACAACAGTTTTATGTTGACTGTTATTGCTTAAATTCGAAAGAATTCTAGCAGGTCAATATTTTATCGTTTTTTAGTTCATTCGGTCTTCGGTTGAAAATGGAAATCCACGAATTTCCGAAACAACTGTCCCGAATTGCTTTAAGTAATACTAAGAAAATTCTGAAAGCTCTTTAAAACCCACAATACTTTTTAGACGAATGTTCCCTTCTCAAAAGCAGAGGAAGACCAATTAGCATTTTCTGATTGGTAGGAGCAACAGCAAAGTGGTCGTTCTTTATATTGTTATTTTTTGTTGTTACAGTGAAATCTCTCTACAACGAAGAATCAGGAGCCAACGGATGTGCTCATTGATAATACAATGCATTTAAAAAATAGGAAATAAACTAAACAAAATAAACTATTGGTTTCTGTTTAATAAAAAGTAAATTTCATAAATTATTAAAATTGAAATATATAAAACAAAAACTATAAAAACAGCAAAATATAAAGAAAATTTAAAACAGGTTACCTTGAATTGGTACTTATCTTCCAATATAAACAAAAATTAATTCATGCAAAGAATTTAATTAAATGGCTTTGCAAAAAAAAATATATAGAAGCCATTTTTTTTTAGCGCCAGAGAAATGCTCACGATAACGCTTCTTCCTAGTCAACAGATAGGAATTACGTAAAATAATAATAAAAAACCTTAAAAAGATATTTTAAGTCGTACATTTTTTACATTAATAGAAAAACATTAAATAAGCGTTTTACCCGTATTCAAAGTTTTGCCAGTGTTGTTCTGGAGAGGTTTCACTGTAGTATTGGTATGTCTAAAAACGGTAACATCCTTGGCTTGTAAAGAATTTTTGATTTAAAATAAATACTGGGAAAATATATATGCGGATGACACCTGCATTGTTTTAAGGGGGAAGAATCATGTAGATCTGCAGCAAACCGTAAACAGACTGGAAGAATGGTGTCACGAAAATACACTCCGCCAAAAAGTATCGCATAATTTAGTTTTGAATCATAAAAGTATCGCATAATCTTTGTTTGTAGCATAAAGTTGTAAATATACTTTAATGCGCTCTAAGATATAATTTCTATGATTGTTTAAATAAAATACAGGCCAAATAAAAACAAGAACTCATACTTGAGATTTTTATTAAAACAAGAAATTATAATTTTGGAAAGAAAAATGTCATAACAGTAGCTTTTAATACTGAGTATTGCCACCTCTGGCTCTTATGACCGCTCGCATACGGTTTGGCAGAGATTCGATTCACCTCCGTATATAAGCCTGATCCAAATTCTCCCACTCGTCACGGAGAGCATTTGCTAGTCCATGCAGGTCCGCTGGGGCAACATTTTGGGTTCGTATCCGTCTGTGAAGGAGGTCCCACACGTGCTCGATAGGGTTCATGTCCGGACTTACCGCAGGCCAATCTAAAACTGGAATACCAACATCGTTAAGGTATTCCTGGATGATTATTGCAACATGCGGTCGTGCATTAACATGAATTCGTTTCCTATAATTGGCGCATATGGTACTACATGTTCTTCTAAAATGTCCGTTATATACCTGTGGGCAGTCAGTGTACCTCTGTCTACTGGTACTAACTCTGTACGACCTGTTAAACAGATGCCTCCCCAAACCATAATAGAGCCACCAGCGAAATTAGGTCTAGGTCTGATATTACACTGCGAATAGCGCTCACCGTCTCGTCTGTACACTGAGATACGCCTATCTGAGGTGTAAAGACCAAATCTTGACTCATCTGTGAAGAGTATATTGGCCCAGTCATTAATGTTCCAATTTACATGTTCTCTGGCAAACCTTAAGCGAGCCACTCGGTGGTTCCTAGTGAAACGAGGGGCTGTTACAGCTACTCTAGCTCTTAATCCACTCTATCGTAACCTATTCCGAATAGTTTGAGTACTCACACGAGTATTTCTGACTCTAGCCAAGTCGTTCTGCAATTGTCTCGCAGTTACATGTCTTCGACGTAATGCTTGTAGTAGTAAATAGCGGTCATCTTGGCGAGTAGAACATCTTGGACGACCTGGTACAGGTCTTCTACTGTAAATGCCTGTTTCCCTATATCTGGCTACGGCTCTAGAAACACTTGACTGATTGATGTTCATCAAATTAGCAACGTATGCTTGAGATCGTCCATCTTCGATTAAAGCAACTATAGCAGCCACTTGTTCTGAAGTTAAATTGCTCATTTTAGTTTTAAAAGCGTTGGTACAGAACTGTGACTTCGCACTTTAAAATTTATCCGTATAGGAAGACTTTCAATAAACAACTGAGCAAACCTTACACATATGCATTTTTCTAAATGTGTTCTTTTAGGAAAAAATAAAGTAAAAACGCTAAGTTCCATTATTTTGTTAGTGTTTTTATAGTTCACATACACTAGGCAAACTTTTTGTGAACGTATAAAAATATCTTGGTTCATAAATGCCCTTTTTTAGTTTATGCGATACTTTTTTGGCGGAGTGTAGTTTAACCATAAACGAACAGGAAACAGAGTACATGGTGCTCTCAAGTAAAACAAATACATCAAAATACAACATAAAAATAAACAACAAGGAAATAAAAAAAGTAGACAAAGTAATACGATATCTGGGATTATTAATACAAAATAATCTGAAATGGGACAGTCATATCAATGAATTAATTAAGAAGAATTCAATTGCAATAGAAAAAATATACGAAATAAAACGAATAGTACCAGAATTTGCTAGAAAGTTGGTATACAGAATTATGTAATAAAGGCGTGGGGAGATACAAAGCAAGATTACAAAGGCAGCAAAATAAAATACTAAAACTAATATATAAAGTAGACAGAATGACACCAACGACAGAAGTATACAGAAAGACGGAAGAAATGAACATACAGTAAATAATAAAATTGAAAAACCTACTACTGATATAGAAAATCAAAAAGAAACTCATAAAGACAAATACAAAGTTAAGAACTACCAGAGACGTGCACCGATACGGAATAAGAAGGATATCGCACATATGAATAAATACAGTAAAACAAAAACAAATATGAAAAAATTCCACTGGCAGACCCAATAAATAGATATAACAACTTACTAAATACAATAAAAAACCTAAACTATATACAATACCCAAAAAAAAATTAAATAGAAAATACTTAAAGGAAACATCTGAAGGAACACACAAAAAAAAGAACAAGAAACAACATAGGAGTCCTCAAAACCAATACTCCGGACTGGGATCGCAGCAATCCCACACTACCCGATGGGAATATCGAGGACCGAATCCATTTCATTATAAATGTTGTAAATTAGAAGTTAGGCATGTATAATTTATAATAAAGATTGTTTTCGTTAAAATATTTGTTGTAATTGCTTTGTCTTATTACAACCTCTTATGTCGCTATATTTTCGTGCAATAGAAAAATTCAATTTAACACAAAAACATTGTCTGAAAACTCACAGTAGAAGAAGTAGAAGAAATACGTAGAAATAAAGAAATGCATTATTAAAGCATGTAGTAACAATTATTCCCCATATTTTGTCGTGTTGTAATTTTAATTATAGTCAGAGAGGTTTTGATAAAATATCTATAAAGAGGGTTGAATACTCGCTTAAATCATCTATGCTAATTTTAATACAAAATTTTCAACTCTGTAACTATTGTTTTTCCCGGGAAATTTTGTGTGCTAATTACTAATTAAAGCTTTCATTTCATTTATTTTTATAAAAATGATAATTCGCTCAATGATTTAATTGAATTTTGATAATTTTCATCTATAAATAGGTGTGGGTAAAGTTTTTTTGCATCAATATCATTACACAGTTGCATATTACATTGCACACCCACATATTATTCTCATGATTCATTGCCATTTGGGAATTTTAGATGGGCACAGAGAGTTATTAAACAGAAATGAATGCACATAAAAAAAAATAAGTTATTTCCTGAATCATACAGACGCAGTAATATATTTTTATGTCTGTACATACATAGAATTCGCGCCGGTATGCAATTGCCTTCTTGGAAAAATACTATCGAAAGCATAATAGCCAGATAGAGAATGAGTTGAAGGATGATGACGCCAGATTATTTTAATTTTAATTATACAATTAACCGAAGTGTATACAATTTAGCGGAGCGCAATGATTGCGAAAATGAAACGCCAAGAATGACGGGAGAGCTTTACCGTGTGTTTATCAGCTTTCCACTGATGGCGCTCGCAGCGCACGGCATCGTAGATGTGTATAATTTTTTCGGGCGGATATAGTTTTGCAACTCGTGGCGATACGCACTCTGGCCTCCAAACCAAGGTCATACTTGATCGTGTGGCATACTATACGCACACATTTAACCTCAACGCATATACATACTTATATCATGAATGTAGTCAGTATATATATAACTACTAATTCAATAGCCGAGCGCGTGTAGATGGCTCACACGCACAAAATAACTACGTGTATCAATTTTTTCCTTCATTTATACGCATCGATATTATGTCCAACTTATTATTATCTAATATGTTTATATTAGTAGAGCGTTTATTGCTATCGACCGACGAACGATCAAAGTGCAATTCGGGGTTGATTATTTTTTTCTACATGGAAACGTCTTTTTATCACATACATGAAAAATGGCGATATTTTCGCCAACTTTTTATCAAAAAATAAATAAGTCACAATAAAACTGTTTTCTATTAACTTTTTAACAAAATTGACAATGTTCCAAAATGCGGACAACTATCATGCTGTAAACATTCATTAAGGTAAGTGCTATGAACGGAACTATCCAAATAAATACAAAATAATTATAACTAGAGACCGGATTATATGCAAATAGCCTATATTTTATTTTTTGCATATCTTTAAATATAGTCTATATTTCCACCTAGTACACTGATCAAAGTTAATTAGCGTTAATTAGTGATTGCATAAATTACATATTTAGGCATTTCTATCCATATTTTGCATATTTCAGCTTTTTCTGACCCTTTCTCTCACTAAAAATATAATAATTTTGAATATAGACTACTTATAAATATAAGTTTAAAATGAAAACAATATTGGTGAAATTTTAAAAAGGTAGAAAAACATTTATGTTGTTTAATGCATTGTTAAATGTTTGATTATTTACAAAAATCGCACATATAGTAGTAGTAGTAGTAGCATTTATTTTTGTAATAAAACCATTACAGAAATTGTCAATAAAATAAATATGTTGCTTATAATTATAAGTAACAATGTCAATATAAATAAAACACAAATAAATAAATAAGTAAAAAAGTAGGTAAGTAAGTATATGACACACAGATTACGATTAACAAACAAACATAAAAAGACGACTAGAACAGCAGAAACTTATCAACCGAGTAGTACTCCCTCTGCATCAGAATTCCCTTTACTTGCTTTTTGAAGGCGATGGATGGCAATTTTTTAATATCCATGGTCAAGTGATTATATAATTTAGCACCCCAGTAATCCATTGACTTCTGGGAGGAGGCCAGGCGGTGGTAGGGAACCCTCATCTCATTCCTCCCTCTTGTGGAATAGGCATGTAGGTCACCATTTACGGAGTATAGGTGGGTGTTGTTGTGCACATGCATGACGACGGACAAAATATATACCGATGGTAGGGTAAGTATATTTTCGGCTGAGAAGAATGTTTTACAGCTTTGATTATATTTTAGGTTGCACAAGGTTCTAAGCGCCCGTTTTTGCAGTAGGAAGATTTTATGTGCCTCCGTCGCCAGTCCCCAGAAAATGACTCCGTAAGACATGAGGGAATGGAAATATGAGAAGTAAACAACTTTTGCGGCTTCCAACGTTGCCGTATGTTTTATTCTTTTCATGGCGTACAATGCCGATGACAATCTACTGCTCAAATCATTCACATGCTGGATCCATCTCAGTTTGGAGTCAATTATAACTCCAAGAAACTTTTCACATGATGAAGCACTGCTGTTGGTGGCGAAGGTTATATTTTGTGTTTTGTCATAATTCAATCTTAATTTGTTTGCAGCCAAATAATATATTCATCTTTCTAAGCGTCCATCTAATATCTTGTCGTCACATATCAACATATATACTCCAAATATGGGCTACCGGCCCGTAAAGCTGTAGTAACCTATATTAGGAATAAATCTATAGACCTGTCATATCTATTGACATGTCAAATCCTATATTCAAATTTGGTCTGCTGTTTATGAAAGTACTTTTTTTCAAGTATAAATTACTACAAGAATTATTAGAGAACATGTTCAATTGGAAGATAAAATATCACAAAATGCGTTATAATGCAAAAACTATAAGGTTAAATTATAAGCGAGAGATCAATGTCTTGTAATAATATACAGATGTAAAGAAAAGATCTATACACACAGCCCAAGCCCATATATTTAAAGAAATAAAGTACCTATTTACATTAACTAGTAAATTTGAAATAGTTTATTACAGTTTCCACTATTGTTTCATAACGTTATAGTTTCCACTACTGTTTCATAACACTGTCGCTTCATCGAATGGATGCAAATGCAACTTATTAGTAGGTACACTTGATATGAATTACATCAACATTCTTGTCATCCAGATATTTTAAAGTACAAGAAAGCAAATATTTCTCCACAGATCCAACAGCCCAAAAGTAACGTATTATTTCATGCAATTAAATGATAGTTGTTGAGATCATGATGTCAGGTGCGGAGAATTTGTATTTGTATAGCTTTTAAACTTTTTCAGGACTAAATTAATGTGTTTTTTTTGCGTAAACCAACACGCTTCACAGAAAATAAATATACCATTCCATCAAACTATGTAACAAAAAGACGAAACAATGAGTTATTATTATGTCTTATTAATAAAAAAAAACCTAAATAAAGTGGGCAGGCATAATTCAACAATAAACACTCTTAATTCAAAACAAAAATATCAAGCAAATATACTGTACTGGCAACTTATGATTTGTTTTGATTTAACATAAACTGCGTCTTCTAAGAGAAATATTACTCCCGTTCTTAATTAAATTTCGCGGTTGAATTCTTAATAATTAACACAAAAAAACGGTCATTTTGAGCTGAGTACTTTTTTATATGTTAACATTCATGCAGCTACGCTTCAATCCAAACTTAGTCTTCCTCAGGTTACAAAATAACTTCAGAATATGTTTAATAAAAATTGAGGTGATTTGCATTAGTCATAAAAATTGCAACAACTAAGGTTAAATACATTTTTAAATATATATAAACTACAAACAAAATCAAAAATTAAGTAAAATATAATTAAAGCAGTTCGAAATATCAGTTGTCACGTTACAAGAGAAATATTAATTAATAATTTAGACTTTAGAATGAAGAGAGAAATTCGAATTTTTTCTCATTAATGATGTATTACAATTATACTGCAGGTACTAGGTACTACATAAATTATAATTCATAGAAACCAATTTGAATTAAAAATTAAAAACCTGTAACGCATCACTGCAAATTCTGGAATTACATAAACATTGTTTACATATAATACAAAACTATGGAACATTATATAATTTTGATTGTGCCTGTAGTTTGATTATTATTATACTTTATATCAGAAGGTATTATATTACCGGAGCGTTCTTGAAACCTTTCAAAAGTCACAATGTATTCCGATATAGAAGCCTGATAGATACATTACAGGACATATCAGTTATGAAATACAAACACAGTGGTTTGTTTACAAACATGAGCCGATCTAATTTGATGGTGGAGAGTATGCAATGTAGAAGCATTCCACTAGAGAAGCTAGACTTCCATTGAGTCAAAAATATGAAAAACTTTTTATTGTTACAACAAAATAATTTTTGTCTTTCATGGATAAAACAAAAGAATAAATGTACGATCGATGAACTGACTTCCCCGATATTATGTAACAGTAATAAATATTCAATTGACTTTAATTAATGCGACCACTATAAGTAATCGACATAAAAGCAATTTAATACATTTTTAATGGTGAGCTAATGAGCTAATTCATATATATGCCATATACAAAATAGTAGTGTGAAAAATGTACCCCGGAAGTACTTACTAAAAAAAATATTATTTTCTTTGTATTTTGTGTTAAAGGTAGGTAATCTTAGTCAATTCGAATCCTATTCGAACAGCAAGATCAAAAGCATTCTATCAAACAGATTTCGTTGCTCAATGTCAATACATATATGTACTACGAGGGTTGCCATTCGTCTCAATAGGTCGAGTGACGATAATGTTAAGGTAGCTTTAAAACCGACAACGCAATTGAAGCATTTAGATGCTAGGGACTCACTCCATGGCATCCGAAGAAGTATACTAAATTCCCTGTTCCTGCGGTGCGGTATCTATTGACACCACGAAAGACAGCATAGACATGCGGTTGAAAGAACACAAAAGAACTGTCGTTTTGGGGCCGAATAAAAAATCAACAGTAGCAGAGCATGCTTAACCATGAAATACGTTTCAAGGATACTGAAATTCTATCAAAAACTATGCCAACCTTACAAGACTATGTCGCGAAGCAATGAAATCTACAAACATCAGAATAATTTCAATAGGACAGAAGATAAAGTTTGGTTACCGGTTTTTTGTTTTCTTTTGTTTTTGGTTCAGTCTCACTCTGACTAGACAGCCTAACTACGTTGTCATTGTAGTTGTAGCGTAACATTTATGTGATAGAACATCGTTTAGTTTTTAAGTTTTGTATCGTTAAAGATGTTTTTCGTAGATTTGAAATGTACGGAAGTAATCCCAATAGACCATGACATTCCAGCCTTGTGATATGTTTATTAAATATTTATATTATCGGCTGCAATAAAGTGTTAATTTCGTAACAGCTTCTGCGCGATTTTCTCCATTGCATAGGGTTGGCTATACTGATTATATTTTAATCTCGCGCACGGTATCACCATTATTCATAATAAAGCAAAACCAATAAATGATTTTATACTTCTACTACATAATAGTTAGTGGTCACTTACATTGTATATTTCGCTTAGATAACACTTCTGAAGGAGAAAATGGTAGAGAAAAAAAAAAAGAATACATAGAGAAGATGTAATAAATGGAAGAACCAGAACTTCTTTTAATATGACCAATTTTAGAGTATGGGGACACCGTTGACAGGTTTAAATTTTGGGCCTCGACATGATTTATAATATAAACAACATGTTTGATGTCGGTAACGATATGGAACCAATATCTGGAAACATGATTATGGACGTTATTCGAAAAAACTATGTCACTTAGGTCAAATTTTCGTATTTCGATAATCCCGATCCAAGTTTTCAAGGTAAAAACATCAAGCATTTCTGCGCTATACTGAATTTTTATACATTTAAGAGTATTTTTCAGAAAAAGGAGGTATTGATAAATGTTCCAAATAAATCTAGTATATCTTATAAAATATGTCGTAATCACGCTTGGGATACAATAGACAAATTATCCATATAAAATTCTTTTACTCTTTATGACCTATGTGAACTTGTCACCCCACTCTTTATATGTTTCCTGTGTTGTGTAGCAGACCTTAAGATCGAGTGACGTCTGAGAAAAGTGAAGACAAGACTTCGAAAACCTGATGTATCTGTATTTGATATAAATATTTTGCAAGACTATCCCGTCCATTCTTCCCTCCGCCTCTCTTGACTATACCATCTCTTCAAAACCTGAACCCGATGAAAAAAAAAATGAAGAGAATGACGACCGCCTTAAATATCTTCAAATATCGACTTCATAATGGTAAAAGTACTGTCGAAAACAGACATATTTGGGATGAAATATGTGGCAAAGGCTAAAAAGCAATAGCGAGACGAATTGAAAGTAAGTAAGTAATCTCCGTAATGATACTATATCCGGGTACCAAAATCCAAAATATCTCTATAACCAGGTGTCTATTGGATAAATGCAATACTTTAATATTCCACCCTCTTGCTTTTTAAAAGTATTTAATTACCCGTAATACATACATATTATGTATGTATTACGGGTAATTAATTCAATTTGGAAGCCTACCCTAAGTACTATCATAAAAATATAAAATCTATTTTAAGGAAGAAAAAATAGACATAAGGAGAATCTTTTTATTAATTATGCGAATATTTTAATCACCTAAATAACAAATTTAGATTGCTCGTCTTTTGTTTACTTCTAAGATGCAGTTGATTGCATCATGTCTAGTATGACAAACTCTTCTTGAAAAAAAAATTATATAGATATATATTTTTTTTATGAATTTTTATACCTGTCAATAGTGTCAATACGGGAAATTGATTTAAAACATTTGATTGATGATAATTTCGCTTGATATTTGAAATTTTACTTTGTCGAAGGTTAAAAAAAAGATTTCTATACACTTTCTCTTAAGTGTCAAAGCAACAGATTCCGAAACTGGACGTATTTGCATATTTTTTTATCTGCAGGCCTATCTCGTCCTGCCTAAATATGTGTGCATATGTGTATACGTCAACGGCACGTGTGCGCATTGGTTGGCTGTTCGGCTAGTTTTTTGTTCATGCTATTTTTAAATAAATATGTATCTGTTAAGTAATAATGATCGCTAATTCAGCGGCGACTTATCAAAGTTTGCAGCGCGTATATTTATAATGTTGTAGGTACGTGTGAATAGTACATACACAGCAACAGAAAACTGATGGTGAGGATTTTCATTATAACTAAGTGTCTTTTTTCTTTAGATAATAATTAATATCTGGTTAGAAAGTGTCCGGTAGTTTAAACGTGGCTTTAAACACGGAGGTGCATTTTTTAGCGATTATTTCTGCGTGTAATTTAGCGCTTAATTCGATTAGGCTATTTTTATGTACCTAACGATTGCATGTTGATCACTTACGTAACCGCTAATTGGTATATAAGATGTCTAATTAAATATTTTACGTGTGCATTAGTACCTTTTGTTTGAATAAGGTCGGAGATACGAGTATAATTTCCGTGTCCACTTCGCAAGTGATTCGAAAAGTGGATACGCGGAACTGTGCAGCCGCCCGCCAAAATCCCTAGGTCGATTTAGATTCCCGAATCACAGAACAGCACACCATAAACACCAGCACATACACACCACTATCCTTGCCGCGCGTGCGATTTTTCCCGTCAGGAAAGTAGCAACAGCGCTGTGCGCGATCGAACCAACGTAAAAACAGCGCGTCGTCGTCCACTCGACCCGGCCATTGCCCAACAACTACTAAGCCACGGTTCCTCTATCCTACGGAACGGCAACTCGAGAGATTTCGACAATCTACCGTGCGGCCACGGCGATATCTTGCGCGCCGCACTTTGTGTGTTTCTCGTTCGCTATCTTTTCGGGCCGCTGCGCTCTCCTAAACTCCGTTCCGTGTTGGCCCCAAGAAGAATTCGCTGCACACACGTATAAGTATGTAGTATATACAGTCGGGGACAACTTATCTAGAACGGTTTTTGTAATTCAAATTTAGGTAAGAGTTGCGAATGAGCGCCGCTGATTTGGCGATTTATATGCATATTAAAAGAAGGATTAATGTCTCTAAGAGTCCAAAAAGTCTATTCATTTCTTTGAGGAAATGAAGAGGAAACATAAAAAAACTCTAATATTTATTGGCATCCGGTAAAAACCATCCCAGCTAGTCACTGCTATCTGCTATGTATGAGGGGCAACACTGGAACAACAAGGCACACACACAAAATCTTCTTACAGCAGGGCTCATTGCAGCAACACAAAAATAAGCACACAGAGACAGAAAGCCTGGAATAGTTGAGGACGCCAACCAATTACTAATTACAAAACTATGTACCTACTTAATAACTGATTTTTACGTGTAGGGCATAAGAATATATATTGCTACGAAACTCATAGATAATATTTCTTAATTTTAATGATACATTTCAGAATTTAAAAACCCCTTTAATTCAATTAAATACCTCCCAGAATCATTTATGATATTCTTCAACAAATTCACTTATAAATCAGATCTCAATTTGCAGATGGCCCTGGCTGTAAATTCCCCCTTCTCGATTGATTTTGCTCTCTAGCTAACGAAAAGACAACTTAGTAACGATCAGGATATGGTAAGTGCATTGTCAATTCTCCTCCATATAAATACTTTAAAAACTCATTGATATTCCATGAAATTGTGCTGTGATTGTTCTGTTATCGTTATATGATGTATTTCCAACTTTTCATCAAATAAAAACCAATTTCTAGAGAATTATAAATTTTATTCGAGCCCATACAACATTAACGAAAATATGAAAGAGAAATAGTTTTTTTAACATATGATGTCAGGTAAGTAGGTTCATATACTATATTATAAAACAAATAATAACAAATATTTCTTTTAAGATTTTGAATAAAAGCACAAATCAATTAAAAATTTCAGTTATAGTCAGGTGCAATAAATATCTCAATATTTTTTACCCTAGACGAAACTGAAACAAGCACCTTGAAACGATTCATTGATTAAAGTAATCTATTCTTATAATGTCCTTCCATTGGATATGAGATGAATTATTTTGATTTTGTGCAAATATTATCGGATCATGTATAAACATTACTAAAACTTAAATATACACTCCGCCAAAAAAGTATCGCATAAACTAAAAAAGGGCATTTATGAACCAAGATATTTTTATACGTTCACAAAAAGTTTGCCTCGTGTATGTGAACTATAAAAACACTAACAAAATAATGGAACTTAGCGTTTTTACTTTATTTTTTTCCTAAAAGAACATATTTAGAAAAATGCATATGTGTAAGGTTTGCTCAGTTGTTTATTGAAAGTCTTCCTATACGGACAAATTTTAAAGTGCAGAAGTCAGAGTTCTGTACCAACGCTTTTAAAACTAAAATGAGCAATTTAACTTCAGAACAAGTGGCTGCTATAGTTGCTTTAATCGAAGATGGACGATCTCAAGCATACGTTGCTAATTTGATGAACATCAATCAGTCAAGTGTTTCTAGAGCCGTAGCCAGATATAGGGAAACAGGCATTTACAGTAGAAGACCTGTACCAGGTCGTCCAAGATGTTCTACTCGCCAAGATGACCGCTATTTACTACTACAAGCATTACGTCGAAGACATGTAACTGCGAGACAATTGCAGAACGACTTGGCTAGAGTCAGAAATACTCGTGTGAGTACTCAAACTATTCGGAATAGGTTACGACAGAGTGGATTAAGAGCTAGAGTAGCTGTAACAGCCCCTCGTCTCACTAGGAACCACCGAGTGGCTCGCTTAAGGTTTGCCAGAGAACATGTAAATTGGAACATTAATGACTGGGCCAATATACTCTTCACAGATGAGTCAAGATTTGGTCTTTACACCTCAGATAGGCGTATCTCAGTGTACAGACGAGACGGTGAGCGCTATTCGCAGTGTAATATCAGACCTATACCTAATTTCGCTGGTGGCTCTATTATGGTTTGGGGAGGCATCTGTTTAACAGGTCGTACAGAGTTAGTACCAGTAGACAGAGGTACACTGACTGCCCACAGGTATATAACGGACATTTTAGAAGAACATGTAGTACCATATGCGCCAATTATAGGAAACGAATTCATGTTAATGCACGATAATGCACGACCGCATGTTGCAATAATCGTCCAGGAATACCTTAACGATGTTGGTATTCCAGTTTTAGATTGGCCTGCGGTAAGTCCGGACATGAACCCTATCGAGCACGTGTGGGACCTCCTTCACAGACGGATGCGAACCCAAAATGTTGCCCCAGCGGACCTGCATGGACTAGCAAATGCTCTCCGTGACGAGTGGGAGAATTTGGATCAGGCTTATATACGGAGGTTAATCGAATCTCTGCCAAACCGTATGCGAGCGGTCATAAGAGCCAGAGGTGGCAATACTCAGTATTAAAAGCTACTGTTATGACATTTTTCTTTCCAAAATTATAATTTCTTGTTTTAATAAAAATCTCAAGTATGAGTTCTTGTTTTTATTTGGCCTGTATTTTATTTAAACAATCATAGAAATTATATCTTAGAGCGCATTAAAGTATATTTACAACTTTATGCTACTAACAAAGATTATGCGATACTTTTATGATTCAAAACTAAATTATGCGATACTTTTTTGGCGGAGTGTATATAAATAAATGTGTCAAATTAATTGTTTATATTTTTGCAGGAAATTGCAGATTAAGCAAACACCTAATACTGACCAGCTGTTACTAGAATTTTATTCAACAAGATTTAGCCTTACCTTAAGCGCTTATACTTTTTAATAAACCCCAAGATCTGCAGTGGACGGGAACAGTTTATCGATCCATACGGATGTAATCCGTTTCAATTATCTCATTCTTGAATTGTTCTAGCTAGGGAATACTCAACCTACCATTGTCATGAAGTAGAAGGGCAGGCGAAAGAAAAAAGGGGTTCTAGATCTATGGTAAAATAAGAAGAGAGAATCTACTGATAAAAGAAAAAAAGAAGGGCATAGAGCCAAATATTAAAGCAGCGATGAAAGGAAAGGCCACAGCTAGATTTATGTGCAGAATCAAACACAAATGGGATGAGCACAACATGGGCGAACAGTTATAAGTAGGTTTCAGAAAGTACGAAGCACGTACCGAGGAAGTCACAGTGAAACAATTTATTTTATAAGGAATGGAGGTGACAAACTTATCTAGCTCTAATATACAGTTAAAATCAATTACATTGACAATTATTGGCATTATAGAAACAGTAATAGTATCTACTCCGCTATAGAAATACAGTCATTCTAATGAGTGCATTATAATGCACCATGAATCGTTGCCAAAGTCAGCATTAGGATGGCACGCGAAATATTCAGGTGTGTATTTCGAGTGGAAAAAGACATATTAGTGTGCGTAGATACACTTCGCAATTATGTTAATAAAGTACCACATCTTTTAAGCATGTTTAAATTCAATATTTTCCCTTGGATGTTAAAGTTATTTACTATTAAGGTCGCGGGCCCCTACAGTACAGAGAGTTCACTGGAAATGTAGTGTCGTCGACTTTATGCGAATAACTGGAATAGTGCAGACGATGATTCGCTCGAATGCAGTAGTTGTTGCACTGTTAGAGGTGTGCTTTGCTTCTTGATAGCAATGAACAGTGCTTTTATACAGCAAAGTGCTAATTGATTATGTTGAGCGGATAAATAAAAAACGATCACTTGCACAAGTCACCTTATAGTAGGGTGTCTTGAAAAAATAACTTCGATTTTTCTTTTCTTTTTTCAAAAACAACAAAAAATGGAGAGTTAATTATATTACATAATACTTTTATACACCTAAAGCGCCAGAAAATTTCTCTACCTATTCCATACGGTATCATCAATAAATTATAAAATTTGACCAAAATTTTTATGAAGTCAACACATTTTACGGTGATTAAATTGAGTGAGTGAAAGTAAGGTTTTGAGAAACACAAGGAAAACCACCTAATTTTGTTGTTTTCAATTTACCTGTAATCTTATAGTGTAAATCTGACACATGTTAAGTAAATAATTAGACAGTAAATCCTGATACACTGTATATTAGCATATAATAAACACATACATGTACTATCTATTTACTTCAATAAATTCATGCTTTGCTTCTTCTGCGCAAATACGCAAAACATATGATAAATAAAGTTAAAAGCAATAAAAGAAGTAATAGTTTTAATCATCCTTACACTGCAAAAAATTACAGTAATTTTACAGTAGTAAATCGGGAATATTACATGTAATAACGTCGTGAATTTACTACGACAAATTGTGCAAATCTTGTTTTACCTGATTTTTTTTCCAGAATATTTGAAATTGAAAAAGAAGTTCCGGTCAAATTTCTATTTTTTTTTTTTCATCTAAGTTCGAGATGTAATAAAAATAATACATAAGTGATCACACCAATTCCTCGGGCGGGAAATTTAAAAATTCAAATTTTACTGCATTTTTAAGTTAGTTTTAGTGTTCAAGCGGCTAGGCACTAAAGTACTGTTTCACCTAAGGAAATAAATATGTAGGTAGGTAAATATGTACCTAATATAAAAACAGTGATATTTATGTCAATGGAAACTATTAGCAAGATATTTTACAATTCCCTTATTCGGTCGAAATGGCTTTAGACGACAACAGATATGTAAGGGTACACTGAATATTTAAATGATTGACTAAATTAATAAAAAAATATACTTCAAGTATTTAATTCACAGGAAACAACTTAAGATTCTAATAGATATTTACATATTAATATAAAACAACTATTTCTATTTTTAACACAAATATGTCGATACGTCTTTGCAGACGCCACGATATTAATTATTAATTGTTACTTGAAGATAAAGATGGTATAATTTTGTAATTATAAACAAATGTAATATATCGTAGTAAAACTATATATTCTTTGAACTTTATTTTTACTGGAATATTCGGGTAAAACTACTTTCAAAGGCACAAAATTGACACACCGCAATGTAATTGGTTATTGAGCTATTTTCCTGTGCGCTTAGGTAAGTCTATTCAATTGTTGAATTGATAATTGGCTCGATCATATCACGTGGTGATGTAAATTGTGGTGAATCATAAACAATCGCAAGTTGGGGTGATCATTTCTGTTTGTGTGTTCCGTTAAGCATTGTAAAAAAAATTAGGTAAGATGCTTTTATAAATACTCATTTTAATATCTTTTTACATGTAATTGAGCAGCAATTGTTTTTTCCTTTAACTTTTAACCGATTTCAGGTAGTACTTTAAAGGATATTCTAATTTATAATGAAAATTAATTTCATAAATATAAATATACAAATAGATTATAGTTGAATTAACTGAAGAAGTAAAGGTGTAAGAATCTGGAATAATGATTTAACGATCTTCGTAATTGTTTGAAATTTGATGTAGACCCAGGATTTTGAGTCTTTTAGGTAGTAACCATGTTTTTTTTTTTAAACAAAGTTGCGATTTTATTTAAGTTACCTAAGCACAACAAAACGCCTGAAATCTTGCAAAATTTCATTATTGTCCACGATTCACCGTGGAAAATAAAAACTACACAGAAAAAAATCCATATTGTAATATTTACACTTTGCTGTTTGACGGAAATTGTAGTAAGAATTCATACTATTGTGCAAAATTTTACAATAACGTCGCTGCATTTTTCTATATCGTGGTTAAAAAAAAAGCAATAAAATTGTTAAAAAATATTGTGTGACAATCTTCTACAAAATACGTATAGTGTTACGAAATTTTACAAATAGTGAATATAATAAATTGCATATAATGTAGTGAAGAAAGTTATAACAACAGGTGTAGCAAATTTACTATGTGTTGTGTTTATTTGGTTAGGTGCTAGCACTAGTCACCTCACTTTGATTATTATACATAACTGGAAACCGCATTAATAATGAGATGAAATGAAATGAATGCTGTATAGTTTTATAACTATATAGTAGAAATATCACAATACTCATAATTACTTTAACTACATAAATATGTGATACTACAGATTTTGTCGTAAAGATGGCGCTACGCTTGTTTCATAATCTTTGAACTTCTTACTCAATGTAAATTGCGATCGGTAAATGTGGCTATGTAATATCTATGATGTTTACACATGGTTAATATCATATAAAAGGTACTGTGATTGACAATCGCGCAGAGGCAAGAATTACGAGGCGCTTCCCCATACTGGTACTCTGCAGTAGGGGCCGGTCTGATCTCCGCAATTCGCCCGCTGTCACCAGCTAATAAAATTATACGCAACTATATTAATCATTGCAATAGTGTAGTTGATCTGTACTGATAATTCACTACAGCGGTTTGTAATAATGGCAAGATTCGTGTAAAAGATTTCTTGACGGTTTGTTGCAATTATTACCACTGGGCTAAACGTATTATTTGCAACAAGTAACTCGCACTTTATGCTACTTTAATTGTAAAGGTTATGTCAACATAAATTGTGTAACAAAATTGCACATTTTGTTGCAAAAAATGCAATAATTTTCATCAACAATTTTGTAGAAAATTTTAATACAAGTTGTGCTCGTCCCTATATGTTACACAATTTGTTGCACCAAACTTTACAATTGTTTTAAAATTTACAACAAATTTTTTTCTGTGTACTAGACTTATACCTACTGTTCTTCCACTTATCGATTCAATTAATATTAAAGTTTCATTTCGCTGTAAAAATATTAAACGCAGCAGCATTGCAGATTAATTTAAGAAAAAAATAAAATTTTCGAAACAGGCATTTAAGGGGGAATCATTTTCGTTTGTTGGTCTCTTTTTTTATCGGTGCCTCATTTATGTTGTCCGCCACTCTACATACGTACACATAGAAACAGCGCACGCATACAAGCCAGTCTCCATTTCGGCAGGGTTTTCCGAGGTCAGTCGAATGAATAGTGCATCTGACGCATTATTGTGACTCGGTCGAGTTCGCAATCGTGGCCCTCGCCCCACCCCCTGCTCCTTCCCCCTCTACGCCGCTCTCTTTTCGCTCGCGCGCGGACACTTCGTAATTCGCAACGCGCGTTCGCACGCCTCAACGCATTACGGCATGTCCGTCTCTATATTTCGCGCTCTCGGAACGGAAAAAGACGAGCCGCGCGCGGATTATCTCGTCTAGTGGATGTCGCAAGCGCCACGACGATCTTCATCTCGCCGATGTTGCGTACTGGCGGGCGCGTAAACACGCGCACACGCATACAGGATGGAAAAAAATATGGGTCGCCGTCGAAAATCGGAGGCAAAACATAACCTAAATACCGCAAACCCCACCAACGTCGCGCGTTTACGACCGCGGGACGGACGAGTAAATGCTGATGTTGATGATGATGATGACGTGGAGGAAGGTTAAATTGACGCTATTCGCCGCTGCAAATGCACGCACGACGTGGGAGTGAATCCATTGTAGTCCATTCGTTTATGATTTTCGTCACTGCTATAATAGTTTCTCTATGGAAAATTAGTATTTATAGCGACTGCACTAATGGTCTATTTATTGCGTAAGAATTTTAAAGCAATAAATTAATAAAACAACAAAAAATTAAATCAGGGCAAGATCCGAAGGAAAAACACAATCTGTGAAACTGATAGAAGAATACTTGCTTAATCGTGCTGGCAAACCGACAAGCTTAAAAGTATTTCTTCAGTAATTATTATATGAATTCATTGTGTGAATTATATACATACCTACTACTAGAGAGCCCGCGTTCCACCTTGGAACGCACCCTTTAGAGAAAGTGGATACGCCTTGCCCACGGTCTACTTAGACCGCACCCCCTAGAGAAGGTGCGTACACCTTGGGTAGACTCTCGCTCTTTAATCGCGTAGAATTGTTATGGGAATTTAGCATAGTATGTATGTATGTGTGATATTAGGGTGATAGTACACTGCGACCTAAAAGATCTATTGTGTCCCCTCTTCTCGCTGTATTTACAGCTGGCCGTCCAGTCTGATTCCTTTTAAGAAGTCCAGAATGTCCGAAGGCCCCAGATTAGGTAACTCTCCCTCTTCGATTTCACATGCTCCCAGGTGCAGCGCCCTTGAGTTGCACAGTGCAACACAGTTTGTGAGTAGATGAATGGACGTTTCGTCCTGTTCCTCACAAAATCTACATTCGGCTTCCTTCCGTTCAGTTTACAATGGCCTGTAAGGATCCCTGTCAATATCCGAATATTATTTTTACTCAGGTTGATGCATTCTGCAGATCTCTTCTGGTTATAGGTACCCAGAAGAGTTTTAGCTTGCCTCATTCCCTGGAGATTCTCCCAGTATTTGGATTTTCTCTGCTCTACTTCATTTCCCAGTTTCTCCAGTGTTATGCTGCTACTTATCCCACAAAAAGGTTCTGGCCCTACAAAAGGTGTTCTAGCCCCTCTCTTAGCGAGATTATCTGTTATTTCGTTTCCTTCCACTCCCGTGTGTCCCGGAACCCACAAAAGGGTTACCTTGTTCTTTTTGCCTAGCTCGTTTAGTTTTTGTAGACACTCCCAAACCATTTTGGAGCTGATTATGTTTGACCTCAGCGCCCTAATGGCTGCTTGACTATCAGATATTATGATAATCTCCTGCTTTTCATAGCTTCTGTCAATATTGACCTGGACACATCTTTCAATAGCGTGTATTTCCGCCTGGAAGATACTTGGGTACATCCCCAAGCTTTCGAAATATTTGGTTCTAGGCCCATATATCCCTATTCCAGTTCCCTCTGCCGTTTTGGAGCCATCTGTGTACCATTTAATGGCATTTCTATTGAGTTTCGAAATGGTATCTCTATCCCATTCACTCTTAGTGCTAAGCTTTGTGGTAAAATCTTTCACAAAGTTGAACTTCCTTGGCATGTCATCTCGGGGCATGTCCCAGATTTGGTCACCTGTAGGAGGCTGAGGCCTATGCCTAGCCGTTCCTTCCCTGATCATCCTACGTGTGGTCCTTTTAGCTATGCTCTCCACAAAAATGTGAAGAGGAGTGAGATTTAGTACCACTTCAATAGCTGCTGTTGGGCAGGTTCTCATTGCGCCAGTTATGCATACACATGCTAATCTTTGCACTTTAGAGAGATTAGCTCTCGCAATGGCCAGATTAGTTCTCTTGCTCCAAGCCACTGCCCCATAAGTGATCATTGGTCTCACGATTGCTGTGTACATCCAGAGCAGTTTAGCATAGAGTTTCAATCTATCTGAGTCGCGTTTGGGACACACTATGAAAATAACGTCTCGGCAAATGTCAAAATTTAATATACACATTTTTTTCACATCAGACTTTCTTCGTGGATTTTCCAAAAAAAATTTTTTCATACAATCCTGTCCTAACAATTACGAACACAAAAAAAGTCTACCAAATCGGTCGAGCTGTTCTCAAATGATGCTCCGTCATACATGTGGCAATTGATTTTTATTCATATACATATTTTTGTTTATTTTGATTATTAAACATGGAGGGTATAGTGGTTTCTTGACTACGAATAGAACTGAAAAGAAAAATTAATAGTATATTTGTGCTACACACTTTCAAACAACTTACCACAAACTTTACTCTATTGGACGCACGTTTCGTTGACAAAGCTATCATCATCAGCTGTGAAACTGAACTATTTGTTGAAGTGAATTGTTGTCTGAGCTTTTGAAACGTGCGTCCAGTACAGTGAAGTTTGTGATAAAGTAGCAAACAACAAACACGACCTCACGAACAATAAGTCGATATAAAAAAAAAAAATTCGTCAAAATATTTATTAAGACAAATATAATACACGTCATCAGTGCACTGATATGAACAAATCTAGTTACAACACAACGATGTAAGGCCAACACCTGTTAGGATAAAAAGTCAAAAAAAGATTATGAGACCGGTCGGTCTATTTAATGTATTGAACCAAATCTAATATGTTATTCAGTGCAGAAAGATCATTATTGGGTAATTAAGCCCTTTTTTTTCTTCGTGAATGTAGATGCTAGTCTATTAAGATGTCTGCTGTTCTCTTTCAGCAACTTTGTCATCTGTATAAATATCATTTGATTAAAAAATACTTGCGAAAATTGAAACCACAACTAAAACACATGTTACTCTCCCCGAAAAAGAAGATCGCATTTCTCCAGAATAAGTGGTTTACAAAATATTAATTAATTTTTTTAAAGAAGCTCTTTTTTGTTTTAGAACTGTTGAAATGTAGTCACATCCACTACGTCAAGCGATACACTCTCGCCTTAAACATAAACAAATGATGTGTATGTCAACATGCTCGTTGATAAAGTTTCGAAGCATTTCTTCGACCCTTGACCGTGGCTTGGGTCGAAGAAATGCTTAGTCTTGTTGGACTAACGAATGCAACAGCGTGAATAGAAGTTCAACTATTGTGCTTGTGGTGCTACCTTATGTGTAACGTAGCGGTGTGGGGTAGTTTTCTCTTGTTTCATCTATTTTTCTTTTATCAAAATGCCTCGCTACACAAGTATCGAATCAACTGGTATGGTATTAAAGTGTGGTGAAGTGAGAGGGAATGCTGAGCGGCTCGTCGGTTGTATCGAGACCGTTACACATATCGTCAGATACCCGATGCTAGAACTGTTACTTTGTCAGTGGCTGCTGCAAAAGTTAATACACAACCTGGTGTCCTCAATCTATTTCTCACTACAAGCGAGTCATTGTTTAGTGATAGTGATAATGATAGTGATTTATTTGTCTAAAAGGCAGATACGTCAATAAAATTACAATATAATATAATATATTTACCAGAGAAGGTACTTTTAATGCATAATTCTCATCTGTGGGCCGATGAAAATCCACAGTCTCATTGTTTGAGCCGGACATTATAGGTGATACTTTAGTAGGACCATACTTTTTGCCTTCTAGATTAACTGGGACTGATTATCTTAATTTCCTAAACAACGATTTGTTAAATGATTTACCGTTTGCCCGAAGGAATAATGTGTGGTTCATGTAGATGGATTGGACGTAATGGATTAGTTACATGGCCACCGCGATCGCCTGATCTGAATCCATGTGATTATTTTCTGTGGGTTTTATGAAGCAACTAGTGCATAATGAATCGGAAGATAATAATCCGTCATGCACAGGCGTGTATTGACAGCAATTGTGAACATTTCGAGCATTTGTTATAAGTTTGGGTGTAAACAGCAAGTACTTTTAAGGGATATCCAGTGAGGTATTACATGCTATTTTAATGGCCTGTTGAGACTCTGAATTAATATTTAAAATGGAATTTGCCTATTATTCGTAAAATTTACTTGCAGGAAAGCTACAAAGTTACATATATTACTTTCGTACTCGTAAATATTGTTGTAGGTTCTCAATATTACTAGCTACGACGTTTAAGGTCATCGATACCTTTATAGTAAACAAACTTTATGTATCGTACACATCTATCTGCGTATGTTTACGTGTCGTAAACAGAGACAGACCTACCTTTACACTTTTTCGTTCATAATTATACACATAATTGTTTCTGTCTTTCTAATTTCCATATTTTTGTCCCTGTATATAGTATGCCCCGTGATAGAAAAATGACGATGATGATAGAGACCAAAGATCACGCATTAGGTAACATACTTCACCTGTGGGTGTTTTGCCCTACTACATCACTGTTAGGTATTGTCGGGAAAGGTAAATGTAGTAAATGTGTCCCCGCGGTTTACCTAACTCATATTGAAGCTACTATACTATTACATTACGATCGAATTTTGTTTGCTGGACAGAATTAATACCGCTTATTATATTTAAGAATCATACGAATTATGGGTGAACAGTGTATACTATAAAATTGACATATTGTAGTTTTAATACTGGCAATGCTCCTATTAATTATCAATCTATTAAAGTATTTTTTTAACAGAACGGTACACCAAAAATCTCAAACGTTGACATATCTTAAGAATCAGATCAATTACGTTTTTGAAGTGATTGAAGGTATGGGATTGCGAGTGACTCGTTTTATCATAACTTGGTATTTTATCGCTGTCGTAAAGGCTTGCATCACTTTAAATGTGTTAGGCATTTAAAATTAATTTTCTACGAAATAAGATTAACAATAAAAAATGTAAACATTAAGCAATAATGAAGCAAAGATAATGTAAAAAATTTCGATGGTATATCTAAATATTGTGCAAATTCTAACGTAAATAATTAAAAGGAAGTATTTACTTTTCTTCACTGCACAAATCTTAATCTTATTAATTATAAATTGTAATAAAAGAAATTACACCGTTGTTTCATAGCCGCACCTTATAGAATTCCTACATTTTGGTGGGGGCCACGGGTCATGAACACGTTCTCTTATCGTTTTGCGGGAATATTTACCGTGCCATTATCACGCGGATACGAAGAAGCGTAGAGAGGAAAGGTGTAAAAGCGCATTGCGGACACCCGAATGTTAATGGGTTGTGAAAAAAAAACGGTACTTTACGTTGAGTCGATGGCGATGTTGCAAGCGCGGAGAACTAATAACGGCTTCGGAAAGGCGGTCAAGCGTTGCAGCCAGCAACGCGCAATAGCATCGAAATAATGTGCAGCGGCAGCAACACCGGAGCGAAGCCAAGAGCAACAAAACACGGCCCAGCACCGCTGCCGTCGCTGCTGCTATAAGAAGGAAAGTGCTTTCGCGCTCGGCGCTCACGTGGTCGGTTTGCCCACGGTCTGTGCCGGTGCAAGCACCGTGTTTCACGGTTTCTGTACTCGGCATTCAGAATGTTGCGCTTTCTTCGGTCGATGCGTTAAAGTAGGATGAAGTGCTGCGCTTACACCTGCGAAAAAGAGAGAAGTTCGGTGAACGCTGACTTTTTTTTCTAGTCAGGAAGTTCACCGTCCATTTAACACTTACATGTATACATTATACTTTACAGTTATTCGGATTCATTTTGTAATCTCATGATTACGTTGCAATAAGTTGTGAATAATCGTGCATTCAACTTTATGAAATAGAAATGGTAAGTATTATTGCAGCAATTGTGTAATAAAATACAAATATCTGTTTGGCAATCAACATAGTTATTGTAAAATAAATCTAGGATCCATAGCAAAAAATAGATATAATAAAACTGCTGAAGTTGTTTTATATTATAATATAATTTTGCCTTAAATATAAATAACCCTGCTATTATTAATTATATATACTTGAAGGAGTTAGACAGCAAATGTGCGCGTTACTATTCAGCTATTCAGTACGATGTAAAATAGTAATTTTATCGCCACGTCGATGTATTACAGCTGCACGTGTTCTACGGTCGAGTAAGTCTGTTTATCTGATTCTTATCGCAAGAATCGACCAAATCCATTTCCAATCCAAATTTCGCTATGAGATATCGGTCATTTCTACGAGTTACAACGGTATATACATACAAAGAACAATCGAAAATTAGAACTAGGAATTACATGTGTTGATACACGTCTTTTCTAAATGCTCCTTCGTATCTCGGCGATCACCTTGTGCCTAAAACACGCTTCAGCTTATTGCTAGTCTGTGACTAGTAATTGGGTTTTGGAACCTTTGGTGTAACAATAACTATCACACTGACAAAAGTCAATGCTAGGTTTTCCACAAATTTTATTTGGATAAAATCTGGCCACACTTTTTGTTTTTTACAGGATTTTAGAAACCAAATATCTGCCCTTATTAAACTAATTTTAGTAGAGTACTTGTGGAAAACCTAGCATTGACTTTTGTCAATGTGATAGTCTGTGACTAGTTTCATGCACATTCATTTATATACAGCACGAGTTTTCGTTCTATAATCACCCGATGTTATATTAATTCCCGCATCTAAACGTGATCCAATGTAATATTTATAACGTAATTAAGATCATTCTTCTGAAATTAAATTAGAATGTAGTATTAAACTTACAGCAGTTTTAGAATCAAATGAAAACCTGCGCAAAGCAATCAAATAATATTTTAACAACAAGATGTCTTGAACTCTCTTAAAGACTCTCTTTTCCGTTGTGAAAAATTAGATATATTAGCGTTGCAGGTACGGTTTTGCTCTTGCATTTCCAAAGATTTCAACATCTATACTAACGATCTAAGCATCACAAATATAGAGATTATTCAGTATGCAGATGATATAGTGATTTACACGGAACAAGATTCGTTCGATGAGTGTGTTTCGGTTTTAAATAAGGCCATAAGTGAATTTCAACATTGTTGTGATCAAAAACAATTCGAGATAGCATACCAGAAATGTAGTCTACAAATGTTCACTAGACACCGCTTGCCTCACCAAAACCAAGTGAAATTGGCCAACATAATACTTCCATTAAACAATGTCACTAAATATCTAGGGATGTGGATTGATAATAAATTACAATGGAGAACCCATATTACTTTATTTTATTATTAGTAGAAAGGTGTCGTAAAGCGTGTAACATGCTGCGGTTTATTAACAAAGTTTCATTTGGGGCGGACTTGCATACCTCAGTACTAATCTATAGATCGACCATCAGTTCTATCCTGGATTATGGTTGCGTGCTATATGGATCTGCATGCAGTTCTTTATTGGAGCAACTAGATGTAGTTAACAATAGCGCCTTACGTATTTGTTTGGGAGCCATGAACTCAACCCCCGTACATGCCATGTATGTGGAGATTGGAGAACCACCTCTATCTCTAAGATGCATGCTCTGAGCGAGAAGTTTGTTTTAAAAAGTAGAGCGACGGAAAATAACATCGTGTCAAAATGTGCTAGACTAAACATCCACAATTTGGTTGGCACATATTAGATGAAAAAAGTATCTCCACCGCTTGCATTGGCGTTTGCAAATATATCGGATTTTGACACAAAAATTATAAAAACTAAGAATTCTTTCTTTTATACGATTCCATTTCAAAGCATAACGCATCACAAACCGGTAATCTTACTTCCAAAATTTACAGAAGATCTGCACTGTAACAAGTTAACATTTAAGGACATTACTAATCAATTTTCTCAGTTTACATACATATATATTTTTACGGATGGAGCCAAGTGCGATACTGGAACCGGTTGTGCAGTCTTTATCCCACAGATGTAGCTTAGCAAAACATATTCTCTACCTCCAGAATGCAGTTGTGCTGTCACAGATTCTAAGAATATCTTTTAATCATGGAAAGTTTCTTGCTAATTTAAACAAAATTCGAATTTTGAACAATGATGTGTGTAAGTTTTGTGAGAAAGAGTGTGGTGATCATATTATACTGGGTTGCCCCAAATTCAAAAACGAAATTGATGAACTCATTCAAGACCTTATAAACATGAACCTAAATCTACCAACTAATGTGAATTATTTAATAGCGCAAGAAAAAGCAGAGGTAAATTACAGATCATATAGGTATTTGTGTAACATCCGTATTAATATCTAGTTGAGATCCTTTGTATATATTTATCCACCTGGGGTAATCCTCTTTCCTGATGGCCTACCCTGTCTGTTTTTAGTCACCCGATCGGTCCCGGGTGTGAAATATGTCTTACACTTACCCTGGCGTCCATTCGGGTTGGCAGGGTTTTAGTTTGTAAGTGGCTAATGCTGTAATACCAAGGCCAAAGTAATAATAATAATAATCTCCGAAGATTGCCGATTACGCTAGGTGACATAAGGATGGTCGCGCAAACGGTATAATCCAGGTAGGGTAAGTATACGGTTCTCTTTATGTCTGCACAACTTTTTATTAATTTTGTAGAATGTTTAAGAATTAAATGATAGGACGGAACTTTGGATACAATAGTATTATCCATCATGTGAAGGACTACCTTTTGGGAATAAGATTAGACATATTTCGACATATGTATTTGAATCAAGTACTGAGAGAGGCTCAGTGAATTGATCTGGTTTACTGACGGATTAAAAACCCAGAACGAAACTGCAGCTGCAATATACGGTACAGTGAGAAACACAATGATCACTTTTTCACTAGGAAAATACGCCACACTTTTTCAAGCAGGGGCACACGTAATATTACATTGTGCAACAGAAATCAATCAGAGGGTGTATAAAAACAAGCGGCCAGGCGATACTGAGGGCATTGGTGAACGCTAGAGTATAATGATGAAGAGTAGTTTGGGAGTGTATGTAAAAACTGAACAGCTTCTGAATAGAATCGGAGGGAAGGAACAAGTCAATGAGCTAGAAAGAAATCGATCAGCTTCATATACAGGCCCAGTACCACACGTAATAAACGTCAAAGTCGCGTCGGACATAACCTGGAAATAGCATTCTCAAATACACTTTTTAGTATTTTCTTTTCATTTCTGAAAAAAAATGAATGCCCATTTTGGGCCGAGGAGACATGCTCTATCTATTAATGTGCATAAAAATCGCTAAATCACTCTTATGGAATTGTAACCCAATTTTCATACCACAACTTGTATATTTCATCTTGTGCTTTATTTATAAGAGGTAATTACACTGAAAAGAAGACCTGGTATCAAATATTCAAACGATCAATATTATCAGGTCGTATTTTATCGGAATATACAAACGCAACGGTCCACATCCGTATCATATCCTATTCCGGAACTTCTTCAATTCTACCGATAACAGGGCACAATTTCACTTTCTATTATTCATTGTTAAATACATATTTGACCCGCGTATAGGTCGGTTTGGTCTGTGGCCGGTCATCAAACAGGTCCCCCCTGTTCCCGTTTCGTCGGACGTTCAACGAAACAAAGTTCCCGGAGATTATACCAGGGAAATTCTATTATTTTAGGAAATAGTTGTTGCGTGCCTAGGTCGCGCCACCATCGCGCTAACATCATATACGCATTTACCGAGTAAAATACACATAAAATACACGCGCGCCCGGCGTAATAAAAGCGGCCTTGATATATGTATATATCCGCGGCATTCATATCTGGGAATATTGAGTTAATATTTACATTTCTACCCTTCCCGAATACAATTAGCGAAATGTATCATCATCATCGCCGTTGTCGTATATAGCTGCTGTTGCTGTTGCTATTACTCCGCTGCTACTTCGCTTCGAGGAGGAAATAATTCCCGAAATGCCGTGAAATATCCCGGGCACACGTAGCCGCGCGTAAGTGAAAAGAGAAACGACGCGTCGGCAACGGATAGATAAAGGGGGACTTATTTGAATTCGCGTCTCGGAGGGAGCAGACGTATACACACAGAGAGCGAAATTAGAAAAAAGTTGTCACAATACGGAGAGCGAAGTGAGCGCGACAGATTTAATTTTAGGTTTTGCGTGTAACACCTTTCTCCCTCCAGAATGATTCTGATTTGCTTAAAGCCCAGCAAAGAATAATCCGTAGGCGATATTTATTTATTTCTAATTGGAAAGCTTTTCAGATCTTTACAATAACTTTGACGTTTCTACAATCCAATCACAAGCAAAACATTTCTTAAAGAAACATCTAGTCAACAAATACCTGTTAAGATTAGTAAGGAAAAGGGCTACTAAATAAACACATGCACACCATCAGGTTGGCAGAAGAAGTTAGAAGCAGGCTTTGGCAAGACGATGAAGAACCAGCTTCCATGTTACATGCCATTGCGGTGGCTTACTATTTAAATTCCCTAAATGATTGCAAATTTGTTATTGACTGAGGTAATTTGTTGTAAAATATGATTGCTCTATATCTGGGATTCGTCTCGTAGAACTTCGTAGTATGTGATGGTACTGCTAAGTCTAGACAATGGCGTGTATACATGACATTATAAATATCTTTGTTTTTGACAAAAGTTTGTTCGTTTGCTTTATAAAATTTTAAAATTTCAAATATATACAGACATGGCAAAGGTAAAATATGTAATTCTTTAAAAGAGGCCGACACGACACCAAAGACGATACATGTAGCATGCTTCTAATTATACGTTTTTGTAATATAAATAATCGCTTAGCACCAACTGATGAGCCCCAAAAGATTAGGCCATAACTGAGATGTGACTCAACGTAGGCAAAAAATAAAACAATCGAAGGGAGTGCACGTTGATTACAAAACGGAGGTTACAAATGGCATAGAGTGCAGTATATAATTTACCCTCCAGCATATCGCAATGGCCGTTAAATTTTAGATTTTGATCGACGATGAGTCCCAAAAACTTAACCACTCTACTATCCTTTCGGTTAGTAGAGTCGCAAATCGTCGATCAAATCCATACAAACTCCGCCACTATCAGACACTGATGCCGTGAACCTAATAACACACGTTTTATTTTTATTGAGAACTAAATGCTTCGACCAGTCAGTCATTTGATTTATTACTACTGCAACAGAAAATAAAAGGCAGACGCCATCGGAAGCAGAAACAATGCAGCTCGTGTCGTCAGCGTATTGTGAAAGGGTGCACGACGTCAGACAGATGGAGATCATTAATGTAAATTAAAAAGAGGATCGGACCGACAATCGACCCTTGAGGAACACCACAGTTCACCTCTATATCCTTAGAATATTCTTTAAACAAAACATTGTCGACGTTCATCGTTACCGCAACCTTGTTGGTCCTACCGCTAAAGTACGACGCGAACAAATCCAGCGGCACCACACCCCGTACTCCAAGAGTCTGCAACTTCATCAACAACAACGAGTGATCCAAAACATCGAAGGCCTTCGTAAGGTCGAAGAAAACACCTGCAAAAGCACTTTTCTTGTCCAAGTCATTATATACTGCATTGAGTAGATGAGATATGGTGTCACAAGTAGACTTACCAACGATGAACCCATACTGATTAAGAGATATAAGTTTATGTTTTAATAAATAATTAACTAACATAGTATTAACAATCTTTTCGAAAACTTTAGTAAAAATTGAAGATAATGATATTGGTCTATTCTCCGCTTTTGTATATTGGAATTGTCACACTCGTCTTCAGACAACTGGGAAATACCCCCTGAGATAGGCAACAGTTAATAGCATATGCAAGAGGCTCGGCTAAAAAGGATGGATACGAATTTCACAATGAAACATGGAATATCATCGATTCCCGCCGAGTGTTTAACGGCAGCCTCTTCCAAGATCTTCACAACTTCAAATTTATCAGTTGGAGTTAAAAAAAAAAGAATTTTACTAGCATTACTAGGAGATCCCACGGCAGATCGCCGTGACCGGACGCCAAGTGTACCCGGAATAAATCAACAACACCCCCAGAATCACTAATCATATATATACAACACATCCCGCTAGGAAAAGCAATAGAAGCATTTCTATTCCTACAAAAAAAAATAATCCTCAACATCTTCAGATCAACGACCGATCAGTTTGCTTCCTAGCTTGTCCAAGGTTTTGGAGAAACTCCTTAATTTTGCAGCTGCGATCTCATTTAATTTTACACTACATTTTACCTGATATCAGATCTGGATTTCATAGTTGTACAACTTGTTTATTCAACGGTTAAGTTAACTTGTATATTAAACGTTACTGACGACTTAATATCCGCTCGTGACAGAGATCTTGCTTCTATTTTGGTCTTGCTATATTTAACCAGGCTTTTAATCCTTTGAATCATACTATTCTTTTGTAAATTTTGAGGGCCTTCAACGAAAGCTATCAATTTTTTAACAGCTATCTAGTCAATAGGAGCCAATATGTTAAACTGCCCAGTGATGTATCAGAACCCGTTCTTGTAGTGCGTGATGTTCCTCAATGCTCTATACTACACTGAGAAAAATAGATAGTAACAATAGGGACAACTAACTTTATAGTTGGTTGTATTATAATTATATTAGAGCGTACCATCTTCCTAATAAACAGTAATACATGGATGAATCCTGGGTACTAGATAACGTATTGTTGTCCTTGAGTTAATATCATTCATTATATTTATAATACGTGGTAACATCTTTTTTTCTCCGTGTAGGTCCTTTGTTTTTTATTATTTATACCTTCCTTTTGCCATCGTCAGCAACAATGTGTAAGAATTATGTGTATGCTGATAATATTCGATTTTATCATTCATTTAAGCTTTTAAATAAGAATCGGGCCTATTTAAATAACATTTCCCAGGTCGCTCACCAGCATTTGTTAGTATTAAATTCTAAATCTACCGTGCAAAGACATGCAGTTTTTTGGAAACTAAAAATAAACCCAGAGAAATATTTTTATCAACCACTCAGAGACTTGTACAGATTAGTACAAGGATGTTGTCTGGTATGATTGAATGGACAAGAGAAATGGGATATTAAACAACAAAGATTAGATGCTGCAGTGTTTCCATGTGAGATGGCTTCAACAAAAACGACATAATTAATCATAGCAGATTTAAATACATTTTGTATTATTATAGTTTTCAGGATTTTAGAAAAATTCTTAACACGCTAATATGGTATATAAAAATAATGGTAATTAAATACTCGTTAAACTTAGTGACCCAATCTGTTGCCATGTGGAAACATGAAACGAAAATATAAATTTCTAACGTTTTAATGCTCATAAAGCAAAGTGTATACGTAATAAAAAATGGCAAATTTTACTTCTGTCATGCCTCCAAATTAACAATTTAACGTTTTAAAAACTTTAAGCACTTATAAAAATATAACATCCCAAAATTTCTTTTTGGTTTCTTTTCTAATTTGTCCTTTATTAAATAAGTAATTCATCATTAAATGTATTATGTAGTCCTAATATACAGTACGCTCGGCTGCCCTGAGGTCAGTTGATGTTATCCCAACGCGTAAGCAATACACCATAGACGTGCTCAGTTGTGGGTCGGACAACACTCGTAATGACATGATGCAATGTATAATTGCTATTTTTTTTTTAATAAAAAGAATTCTAAAAATAAATATTTTCACATGTAGATAAGAAAAATAAAGCTAAATACATGTCTAAAAAATAAAATCACTTGTAAATATAACAAAACTGCTTTCAGCAATAAGGGAAATAATAGATACTAAAAATATTCCTTTCAAAAATAAGAACACTTTTAATAATGGTCTAAACTGCCTTAAGAAAAAAATATATATTGTTTAAAATATAAAAAAAACATTCTATGCAAAACCAAAAAGAAACTTAAGCTAATAAATTCTCAAAACGATCTTCAAGCTGAAATGTACAATAGCCTAACCTATTAACAAAATATCTACGGACATTGGACAATGCTTCGGCTGATGTGTTTCACATGATCTTTTCGCGTCACTCTTCAATAGAATGAGCTCTATTATTTTCAAAGCCATAAACTGAGGACTTAACATAACCTTATAAGAAAAAACCATACATCGAGATCCTAAACTAAACAAATATCGACTACACTATGTAACGTAACTCTCACACAACTGACGAAGTAATGATCCGCTACCTCGCTCCACCTATAGTCGACCACTAACGTCGGCCCTACATGCAACGAACAATCTGTATAATATCATTTCAGTCACTATGAAATAATTTTTCTTATCAGTGACTTCACTTATTAAAAAGGCTATGAAGCAAAAATGTAAAAATTTTGAAACTAAAAAAAAAAAAAAAAAAACGGGAAAGTTTTTAATACAATCATTCTTAACTAACAACCGATTGCTCTCCAATCATATCTTCTATTTCTATATCCTGGAAGCCTTAAATTTTCGTTTGCTTTATTACACTCGAACCTGAAGGATCGATAGACACTTTATTTTCAAATTAAATTATTTCTTTTACGTCTTTATGTATACATTGTAGATGCATATCGGTATTGCAGTAAACAAAAAATGTGTGCCTATTTACTACAATCTGCTTCAAAAATCTCCGTAAAGTTATTTCTCATTCGACTATTCCCAACTGTAAAATAAATCAGTCAAATTAATTAGATTTATGGCTGTGTTACTTCTGTGTGTCCCAACATAAAAATCTCCAATTAACATTGCCAGGATTGTGCCGGGATGGTTCAATTAATTGAAATTATCTCTTTCTAAGCGTTTGAATTCTTGAGAACTAAATAACTGAAATGCTTATAGTCACAGATGTTAGAGATTCAAATAACGGAACAAAAGCATCAGTAACATCTTTTGATATCTTGCCGGCTTCATTATATGTATTTATGGGCAATTTTGCATGGTGCTCGGGTTAGTAGGATTAGCAAATCGTTTAAGTTAGTTATTTCGCATAATAATGAACCAAGCTTATGAAAATTCACTTACAAAAATGAACAATGTAAAGACCTCCTTTATCACTAAACGTAGTAACAAGCCAACAAAGAAAAATACAGAAAAAATATTTTCATTTACGAATAATATATACTATGTATTATATCAATTTGTTATAAAATTCATGCCAGGTAAATGATGACTTTTGCTATTAACATTCTAACGAAACCTTTTCTAGTAAGTCCTGCCGGCCTTCTAGATCAGTATTTGAGACAATTCAAATTGTGAGGGACCTGAACCCTTCGTTAGCTCAACTGGCAAAGCGTCCATCCGGTAAGTGGAAGGTGTCGGGTTCAAATTCTACACGAAGTACATTTTTAATATAAAAATTAATATTATATCATATTAATTACAGTGATTAGGAGAAAAGCATTTATTTAATTTATTTAACCTTTTCTAGTAGGTCTGGAAAGTTCTTCGTGTCATTTCTGGAAGAATAGTAGGAATTTCTTGAGTAGGTTCAAAAAAAAATCAAAAAGAAATTACTTTTTAACAAAATACAAATTTTGTAAAATATATTTTGTGTGAAAGAATAAAATTTAAAAAGTCTTAGCGTCTACATTATAATTTTGGTTGTTATCAATATTAGGAGAAATTGGTAAAAAATGCCATACTTTTTGGTTAAAGTTAAACAGATTTCGTCTTTACAAGTTTACAGAGTTAACAAAAAATTGGACAAGCTTAGAACGTATATGTGATTTAAAATAGCACATTGTTTTTATCAAACAGTGGAAACTAAATTTAGACTCGGTGTTTACTCTAGAACAGGTACGAATATGCTATTTTATCCAAACACTTGGATAAAATGGTATACAGTACTTGTTTTCCTTTAGTTCTTGTTTCGTCTGTTTTCGGTATTTATATCATGGTCCCCAAGGAAACATAATTTAATTTTGTTGTACTTTTATTCTGTATCATATGTTATTTTCTTCTCGCTGTGGTGAAGATGTTTTTCTGAACGACTTATAAACTCGAATTCTTCTAATACCGAAGTCACAAGTTCATTGTCAATGTTAGTAATCTCTGCCGAAACAAACATCTGGAACTATCCTTCTCCTATGCCTCGGTTAATAATCTTCCAATTTGATACAGATAAACGGTTCTTCCAGGATTATTTTTTCACCTGTTAGAAACAGATTGACTGTAATATGTTAACAGAGGATCAAAGAACGCTATATCCAATGGCTGGTTTCCATCTAATATGATGACACCATTCGTTTTAGCTGTGTCTCTAAGGCTTCGAAGTATGTCTTTATGGCTTGAATTACCGTCGAGCAATAACAAAACTGCTTTTTTTCAATGGAGGCACCTGTTTATTTCATGAAGCGAGCCAAACATTTTAGGAAAGTAGTGCTGTCATCCACCCAGACTCTTGCCAGTAGAAGAATTGCCTGTTATCTCAGGCTGGGCGTCTTTTCTTGCAAAATTGAAGCTGGTGAGATACAAGGACCAAAAGGATTTATACAACATGCCACATTCGTCTGTACGTCACGATCAGCGCATGTTAAAGCGTCCACTTGCTTCTGATCTGTGGTAGCAAAAAATTTTGAAGGCCTTTGGCCAGTTGACAGCGCCGATTCGTCCATGATAAACTCTTTCTCAGGGGGTGCGCCATATTTTTCAATGGTGCCAAATATTTTTTTTTGCTTATATCTTATTAAAGCCACAAGCTCTACCTATAGTGAAGTTGCTTCTGTTTTAATGAAATATTTCACGGAAACAGTACAACCGGTCCCACTATTGCTATTTTATTTTGGCGATTTGATCTGCGTTCTAGTTATTAATTTCTCTATCGGCAAATTCATAAGCTACCCATCAAAGTTCTGGGGTACTGATGCCATAAAATCGAACTTCTTTTTAAATTTTTTACATAGTTGACTACCTGACGCTCCATTTCCAGCGAAAAAACAGAAACGTGAAAGACCAGTGCCTCAAACTCTTACTAGATCCCTTAATAGGTTTATTTTTATCTTTGCATCGTCTTCGAAGTGTAATTTTTAGTATGTTAAAGTGCTTACTTTCCTTAATATATAAATGTAAATTATATAGTACTGAAATGTAGAAAGTTTTATGCATTTGTTCCATTGATATCTAAAGCAATAATCCACCCTCATAAAATAATAACGTCTCTTTTAAACACTTACTGACTGCATGTTCCTCCTTAACGTACTAAAGTGTTTTCTTTTTTACAGACATATCATCAACAATCAGTGCAAACCGAGAATGAGCACCATTGACCTGACCTTGTCCATTATTTATAGCCGATGTTCATATGTATGCGTGGCACACTAACAAATTTAAATATTTCCTAGTGGAACGTAGTTGACAACTCGCGGTGTTGTATCGTTACCATTTACGCCTTTCCTATCTCTCTTCTTTTTTTTGTTTTTCAATAAATAATATGCCCGATTGTGGGAATTGCTACCATAATTCTTGTATCCGTCGACGTAAATATTGGCCGTCTCTGACAAGGAGTTATAGCTACTCATTATGCCCCGAAGGAGTGTCAATGAACCAAATTTGATTTACACGAGTCAGTTTAAAAGTGTCCGTTAAAGGATTACGCGTGTTGGACGGTTTGTTGCCTCTCAGGCCGTTTCGTATTTAATTCGATGCGGAATAGAATACAATGCGCCACGTACTTACGTATTGGGCCATTAAAATGCATAGGACGATGCTCAAAAATTCGGTTTGGAACAATGAACATCGTTCTAATATGCATACCTATATACATAATCGGTATTTTGCTAATATTTTTGTCAGATACTTATATAAGCGTAGGTTTGAACAAAACTAGGAATTGATGCAGATGATTTACTTTTCTATATGCGCAAAATTAAAATCTCAAATAATTTGAATATGTAAGTATAAGATTCCAGTAATTGCCCTGACTTCGGCTTTTTCTAAGATTTTTGAATACGCTTTTCTAACGCGATTGCAGGAATTTTTGAAACATTTTGGGATAATTACTAAGAATCAACATGGTTTTGTGCAGAGCAGATCGACGTTTACTGCTATAGACTCTTTTTACAGTAGAATCCTAGAGTTTTTAATTTAGAAGGCTGTAATGAAATGATTATCTCGACACGTTTAAGGAATGAATTAGGTGTCCCGCAGGGGTCGGTACTTGGCCCGATTCCCTTTTTACTTTATATAAATGATGTAGAGAATATTGTTGCAGATGCGGGCTCCAACTTTAGTTCTTATGCGGATGACACGACCATAATTTTGTCTGACAGAGATCGAGATGAGCTGGAGCATAGGTGCAATGATTTATTGGACAAGCTGGAGACCTGGCTATGCAACCACGGTCTATTGCTTAATAAAAATAAAACTGATTTCGTAGTTTTTCGTAATTATCAGACGGTTGCTCCATCACTGGATCATCGGGTGGATGATGATCTAATCGCACAAGCGGATAAAAGTAAATTCCTGGGGTTAGTGCTCAGAATTTAAATTGGAAAGGTCACTATGAACAACTAATTGCTAAATTAAACTCCTTCGCATACCTTTCCGTAACGTGAGATACGTACTAACACCAAAACAACTTGTGACGATCTATTGCGCTTTAGTTGAATCTAGATTGCGTTACGGGTTATGTTTCTGGGACGATTCAACATTAGTGGGAAATGTTTTCATTGCGCAGAAGCGCATTTTAAGAATAATTGCAGGAGTGGGTACAACGCATTCATTTAAAGACTACAAAATATTAACATTTACAAGTTTATATATTTTGAAAATGTGTGTGTATGTTTTTAAAAATATGGACAAATTAGTTAGAAATGACGACGTTCACCATTACAAAACAAGATCGTACGGGGATTTCCGCATTCCTCTTGCTAGATTAAATGTAATCAAGCAGTTATCAGAATGTATAGGTTTAAAATTATTTAACATTTTACCTCTCCGGATTAAGGATTGCGAAAATAACAAAAAAATTAAAACATCCATAAAAGATTATTTATCTAAAGGTGCTTTTTATACATCGGACGAATATGTGTAGACATATATATTCTTATTTCTTAGTTTTTATTTTTATTTTGATATTATAATTGTATAATATAATGTACCTATACGACGAAACCTATACATGTTTCTCATGTCTTATGGTGTCAATAAATTATTATTGTTATTATTATTAGACGGAGCTTACTCTATTTGCTGGATGACTTTGTTTTCTGAAACTTTCTAAGAAGCACTTACTTCATAAAGTATTTAAAATTTATCAACAATTATAGATGATGCTCTTAAAAAAAATGATCTTCGGGTTTGTATCTGCATATTACATCGCATATAATGCTTTTTTGAATTCCTAATTTGTAATGACAATGTCATCGGCATGTAGAATACACTTGCTGTTGAGATGTAAATGTACAAGATCATTAGTGTAGATAATAAATAATAGTGGCCCCAGGATAGATCCTTGTGGTAACCCACTCCGAATATGTTTTCTCTGACTGTGTAGACTTTATCCTAACAAGTTGCTCTCTACTCTCTACCCGTGACATATGACATTAGCCAATATTTTGCATTCCCTCTAATACCAACGCATTCTAATTTTTTCTCTAGCATTTCATAGTTTACAGTATCGAAAGCTTTAGTTAGGTCAATCAATACGCTTGGAACAATATCACCCTTGTCAATTCTGCAATACGCTTCATGCAAGAACTTAACTAAAGCCGTTATTGTGGAATGCCCACATCTAAACCCATGTTGTTGAGCATTGAGTAATAGATATTTGTTTAAAAATGCCACGATCCTTTTACTCATAGTCTTCTCCATAATCTGAGATATTGTAGATTGTAGAGCTATTGGTCTATAGTTTTTGATATTCGTACCATCACCTTTTTTATGGACTGGTGTTACAAGGATGATGTGCAGAGTTGCTGGGGTTTCGTACATTCATCTATATTATTGAATGTAGGTGTAGAAGTAGAATATTCATTGAAAGTATTACAAATATGTCGTGTATCAGTGATAGTAACAGCATTCGTTTTAATAATTGTAGGATATGTGCGTTCGGTTTTGGGATGAACGTTATTGTTAATAATATTCCATGCAGCTTTAGATTTGTTACTTGCTATTTCCATTGATTTAATATTGCAGAGCTGTTCGACAATTTAATAACCTGATTGTATATCGTTTTATAGCGTTTTGTAATATTTAACCGTAATCATATTTCTTTTAAACAATTGATAAAGTTTCTTTAAAATTTGCGATGACTTTCTGATAACTGCTGTTAACCATTTTTTATTTCGCATTTAAGCTTTTATTCACTTAAGGAAAGCAAATATCGTGGTAGTAGCTTAATAATAGTAATAAAGATATTGTTTATTCAAAAACTGTTTTGGTTGTGACAGTGTACATAATATATACATATGTATGTACTTTCGCATGACCGCAGAACCTGATTAAATCATCCTGGGTATATTTGTTTACAATATATTATTATATCATTTCGAGTGTATAACCCGATGATAAATAATCAGGAAGGAAATGACCGGGACTTTTTTTTAGCTCTTCGATTGGCGATTACATTCACCAGCCGTTTATTTTAACGGTAACGGCGCTCGCCACTTCGTTCGTGCACCTCCGCTGTACGGATTTACTGGAACAAAATTCGCAGGAAAAACATTTCGGTTTCATTGCGAAGTCGTTGTTTATTTGTTTAAAAAGGTGAGCTATTTTTGCCGCGTTTTCTCTACAGGATCTGTCGAACGAGAAGGCACTACATATACCAGCGGCGCTGTTGCATCACGCCGAATTGGATCTTGTGGGGAAACGAGATTAATGTGCCGTTTCGTATTCTTTAGGCGGGAAATTATGTTTATCGGTCAAAAAATGGGGGAGAGCGTACGGACATTATCGGCCCGAGAGAGATTTATGCAACGATTATTTTTGTATGCTTCCTTCTACTCTGTTTGATATGTATTTCCTGCATGAAATATATACAGAAGGCGTAGTAGGGGGATTTTAAAATGGTGTGGTGGTTTAGTTCGCGATAGGTGTCAACGTCTGAAGTAATATTGGGATTAAGCAATTTTTAAAAAAATCTTGAAAAGTAAATTAAATCTGTTCACATTATGAAAAGAATGTTGCCCGAGAAGACAAAGTTTGTAGTAAATGTATTGGATTTGCTGTGGCTATATTTACAAATACAGTCACTCGCAAAATTGAGCGTACACCAACGAGAAAAATATTTATATTACAAGAAATACAAGTAATATTTCAATACATGTACACATTCTAACTAAACGAATACTGTCAACAAAAATAAAATGTAATGATAGTAACATCAGTGTTATGAAAACCTGAAAATAAGTACATATTATGCTACCGCAAAATTAAGCGTACATTTAAGTTACATTTGCATCAGTACTTGGTAGTGCAACCTTTGGCATCAATGACAGCATGTAGTCGTTGCGGCATAGCTTCTGTGTCACTGTCTGGGAAATGTTTTCATTATTTCACGTCGCAATTCCGCCTTGTTGCTAGGGTTAACAGCCTTCATACGTTTCTTTACTTCAGCCCACAGGTGCTCAATCGGATTTAGATCCGGGGATTGAAGCAGCAACCTTGGTACATTATATATTAACCACTGCCTAACAATATATATGCGGTATGCTTAGGGCCATTGCCTTCCTGGAAATAATAGACCCGTGGCATACCGAGTTTTATAGCTGAGGCCCTCAGATTTTTCTTAAGTTTGTTAAGCTTTTTGTTTTTTCCATAATACCGTCAATGAATTCCAAATTTCCGGTACCTCCAGCTGCCATACAGCCCCAAAAAAGTTTGGAACCACCTCCATGCTTGACAGTGTATTGAATCTGTCCCTGGGATAATTCTGTTCGTGGCTGCTTCCATACCATTTGCCTACCGTCTGAGCCAAATAAATTTATTTTTGATTCGGCTGAGAATATAATACTAAAATCTAGAGAATGATTTATATACTTCTTTGCAAATTCCAAACGTTCACCACGATGTGTTTTAGATATTAAAGGCTTTCAAACCTGTCTTTCATTATCATATTCAACTCTTTGCTTTATTCGGTAGTGTTTATGTAAAAGTTAAGGGATGCGTGCTTATGTGTAGAATGATGAAAAGAATGGTGTAATATACTTATATTACTTATAGCGTACTGGAAATTTGGTCCTTTTTTTTAATTTTCAAATCTAAGAAATTTAATGAGTTGTCGAATTCCATCTCATGTGTAGTTTTAAGTTTAGCATGTATGTATTTAATATACAGCGTTACTATAAAAGAAATAGACACCTTTCGTATTGTATAAAACAAAAGTTACTTGTGATATCGACATGCATTTTGCGCTGTCAAGTTGAGGAACTGTAGAAGTTTCGATAGTATAGTTGGTAGTACTGCGCAAGCATAATAGCTACGATGGCTGCAAACTATACTGAGAAAGCATATTGCGTGCTTGAATTTGCCAAAACGAACTCCGTAACTGTTGTCCAGCGACATTTTTGAACACGTTTTGGAAAACCACCACCTACTAGACAGTCGATCTACGAGTGGTACAATCAATTTGAAACGACAGGGTGTTTATGTAAAGGCAAAAGTCCGGGAAGACCTCGTGTGTCAGAAGAAACAGTGGAACGTGTTCGTGCTGTTTACCAACGAAGTCAACAAAAGTCCACAACACGTGCAAGTTTGGAACTACAAATTCCGCAACCAACTGTGTGGAAAATTTTACGTAAACGACTAAAACTGACGCCTTACAGATTGCAGTTGGTACAGCATCTACGTGAAGATGACAAGCTTAAACGTCAAGATTTCTGCAATGAAATGCTGCAACGTAATGGAGATGAGTTTTGCGAGCGGATAATTTTCAGTGACGAGTGAACGTTCCACATAAGTGGCAAGGTGAATAAACACAACGTCCGAATATGCGGGACTAAACCTCCGAGAGTGTTGGTGGAGCATTTGCGTGATTCTGCAAAAGTGAATGTGTTCTGTGTTGGGTTCTTTCTTTTTTGAAGAAAACACAGGAACGGGAGCTACATATCATCAAATTTTGATCAATTGGTTGATGCCTCAACTGCATGAAGACGGTGGGAACTTTATCTTCCAACAGGATGGAGCACCTCCTCACTGGCACCGTGTCGTTAGAAATTATCTGGACGAAACGCTTCCACAGCGCTGGATAGGCCGTGCAACAGCCGACACCGCGTTCTCGTACGGTGGCCACCAAGGGGAGCCTCGATCTTACACCGTACGATTTTTTTCTATGGGCATTTGTGAAAGGCCTGGTTTACGCTTCCTAATGGTTTAGATGAGTTAAAACAACGCATCACGAAAGCTGTGAAAAGTGTCGATGCAAATATGTTACACCGGGTTTGGAATGAACTAGACTATCGCCTTGATGTGTGCCGTGTGACATGAGGGGGCCATATTGAGCACCTATGAAAGTAAACTTTAAGAATCACTTTATAAAATAGTTTAAACGAATTCATAATAACGTTATTAGTTTTGGATTCATAAAACGTTGAAAGTGTCTATTTCTCTGTATTTATGTTAAAAATTCATCCCCATAGGCAAAACAATTCATCCATATATCTAGTCCACGTATATGTTAAAAAAAAATTATTTAAAAGTTAAAGTTTTAAAATTTTAGTTCGACATGTTTCTTACTAACAATAAGAGTAACAACATATCATTTGTCGTAGACTTATGCAACTAACTGTATATAGAAAGAAAGTTAAAACCATAAAAATGATCATCGCTATTCATCAATTAATCATTCATTCGACATTTTCAAACGCATTATCGAAAGGTTAATGCAAATAGAGCTTCTATATTCTCAGAAATTGATAATTCGCATTCACATATGCGGTTTTTATTCGGTTTTGAAAACAAAACAACCTAAAATTATGGTCTAAACTTCATCTCAGTATAATTGGTTATAATTTTATACGATGTGTGTTGTTAAATAAATAACCAAGATTGAATCGACGAACTATTGCGCTCCAATTACATAAATGAGCATTTTTGTACCTGCACATATAACTGAATACAGTAACGTACATAAATCAATATAGTAGGTACTTAATCTATTAACGGAATAACTCGATTGTATCACATTGTGATAAAATATTTGCGGGTGTTACACATCAGAAAATTAAATATGAATGCGTTACTACATATTGTTTATATCAGGAACTTTTATCGCATTTTTATCTGTTGTTAGTAGGAACAAGGTCACAGTTAATAATAATATAATTTGGTAGACAGAGGAGGATTAAAGTATTTTTTTGTATCAGAAAGATACTGCCGCTTTTCCGTAATTTATTTTAGATTTCAATTTTATTTATGTATGAAAGCATGTGATGCACGATTTAATTGGTGTTAATAAAATTTAAAATTCAATTCATGTGAACTATTTGAAAAAACTTCTTTGTATATGTAAATAAATACACATTTTTATATTTACTTGTTGCTAATCTTTAGAAAGCAGTTTAAGCAAATTAATGAATCAAATATTATTATTATAAAGCTAGTTGCAATTTATAAACATCTAAACAAATACCGGTACAAGGGCAATTGATTTTTAATCAAGGTTGGTCACGTCTATTATCTCATTATTCTATGATGATATTTCTACGATGACATACTTTTTTCTTTTAACCGGAAGTTAGAAGCAGCGTCTTTGATTATCGAATACAAAAATGCGTTGCTCACCGATGCTTAACATTATTAAGATGAGGAGATGTGTTAAAATATTATCCAAACGTGGCATATTTAGAGGACAAGAATCCTTTTAAGGAGTTGTTTACAAATGATTCAAAACGGGATACTATAGAAGAACACAGCGTGCAATTTAATTGATTTCTTATTTCTGATTTGAAGCAATATAATCAAAGCATTTAAAAAAAGATCATTCTAACTTAATTATTTGTAGAAAATGACGCATTTTATCCTAAATTTCCCAACACATAAAGCACACGATCCAATAGTTGTGAGGATACCAACAATAAGCAGAGAGATAAAAAAATTGAAATACAGCCACTACCTTGCAGCCATCCGATACAATTTATTCGCGTCTATTCTGAATCTAATTGAGAGACCTTGGTTCTTACAGCTTACATAATGCCATGAGATTAGATTAGATTAGAAATAGACCCATGTGTTCTTGAACGAATATTTGTAACACACTTCGCGCAACTTTTTTTTTTTTTTTTCGATCGTAAAATAGTTTTATAGGAGCCAGAAACAAATGCCAGCGAAATAAATGCAGCTTCATAATATACGACAAGTGGCAATGATGTGGAGTTGCAAAAGAGACGATATTTCAGAATTTAATGTAAAAACACAGTATATTTATAATTAATAGAATGCGGTTACTAAATTGTACTATGCTCCAGATTTATTTCCTCAATACTACCGTGTTTATTATCTGAAATTATATTCTCTTCAAATATAGGATATCACTGTTATTATTCAGGAATATGTAGTTATTTTACAAATACATTGATGGAACGACAGATGTTAAATCAACAAAACCAGTTTTGATAATGAAATGTTATTGAATTATCTAAAATTATAGTTAATAAAAAAAATCTGTTCCCTCCAGCTTTACTACTGATGATAATATGAATTTTTAGTAAGGTGTTCAAAAGTGTCGAGTATTATTGTCACTGTACAGCATCGCTTATTGATATATCCTAATAAATTACACAATGATTCATCTGAGAAGAAAGATATTTTAAGAATGTCATTATTATCTGATATATAAACCACTGACTTACGTGCTGTCAAAACGTCTCCTTATTTCGGTACTAAAGCCACTGTCTTTCCAAGATTCTTGCAATAGCACACAATATGACTGGAGGTTTGCACTTCCTCTTGGTAGAATCTGCATCTAATAGTAGTAATACTAATAGCCATTTTATCATCTTTATAGTTTTCCCGTTTTTTTTTAGGAGGTCTTTTGTTAACCCAAGCCTTTATTACTTTGAAAACTGTTTCATCTATCTTATTCTGATATCGTTTTCCAACATTCTTTGAGGATACGTTATCTATCTACTGTCTATTCTTTAATGGGTTTTGTTATCTAGGATTTTGTGATGTTAACCAATGGGCTGGCTTCAATAAATAGCCTTCAGAAATCTTTGTGTGGCCAATTTATTGTGCCATTAATTAACTACTGCATGCAACCCATTTCACCAACAATATTAGCTATAATTACTGATTGTATAATTCATAACATAAATTTCTGGGATATTAAGGGTACGCAAGCAAAGTTGGAACAGAGTCTGTTAATGAAGATAATTTGGTCTATTTTACTATACTAATAGTTAAGAAAAGATTTACTAACAAAGTAAACTAGCACGAATAGAAAGGCATAACATAATTTATCTTGTCACACCCTTACAATTATCTTTTCAGTCACTGCAATCCTAAAACCATCATATATCTCTGATAGACAGCTTCTTATGTAACATTCCTTCTACAATGAAATCGGTTAAAAATAGAAATGAAGTGTAATTGGAACATAAAATGAATGCATGTCACCCAAATGTTTAATATGTTTATATTTTATAATTGGTTCCTTATCCATTGCACCGACAAAGAAATAAACATTTATCTAACAATTCGGACAACATAAGCGTACTGAAATTAGTGGCCTGTCATTATTGCAAACGAAGGACGAGATATTTTTGATGCATTGAAAATCCTTGACACAATTACGCGTGCGGAGACGCGATGCGAGAGTTTTTTTTTTATGGTCAGTGATTTATGGCCGGCATGCACCAAATATATTTCAATAAAACATTCGGCTACTACGTCATGGCATTTATATCTTTCCGCTGAATTATGCAATTAAGTATGCGCCATTGCCAAAAGCGAATAATAAAAAAATGGAAAACAAACTTGTTTTTATGCAACGGGTTTTTTTTCTTTGGTTGATACAATCGCATTATATGTATGTGTATACTTAGAATCGGTAGCTAAAAATATGCATAAGGTCAAGTAATATGGTAAACTACACAAATAGAAACGCTGTTCAAAAATGCAATATTAACATATATTTAAATTTATAGCTAATAGCTAATAAGAATAATTTTATAAATTGTTAAATTAATTCGTGTTTCAGATAATTACAAATAATAGCAATAGCTTTGATAGGACGCTTTACATTGTTTATGTGCGTTTTGATTAGTTTGAAATACACTCCGCCAAAAAAGTATCGCATAATTTAGTTTTGAATCATAAAAGTATCGCATAATCTTTGTTTGTAGCATAAAGTTGTAAATATACTTTAATGCGCTCTAAGATATAATTTCTATGATTGTTTAAATAAAATACAGGCCAAATAAAAACAAGAACTCATACTTGAGATTTTTATTAAAACAAGAAATTATAATTTTGGAAAGAAAAATGTCATAACAGTAGCTTTTAATACTGACTATTGCCACCTCTGGCTCTTATGACCGCTCGCATACGGTTTGGCAGAGATTCGATTAACCTCCGTATATAAGCCTGATCCAAATTCTCCCACTCGTCACGGAGAGCATTTGCTAGTCCATGCAGGTCCGCTGGGGCAACATTTTGGGTTCGTATCCGTCTGTGAAGGAGGTCCCACACGTGCTCGATAGGGTTCATGTCCGGACTTACCGCAGGCCAATCTAAAACTGGAATACCAACATCGTTAAGGTATTCCTGGACGATTATTGCAACATGCGGTCGTGCATTATCGTGCATTAACATGAATTCGTTTCCTATAATTGGCGCATATGGTACTACATGTTCTTCTAAAATGTCCGTTATATACCTGTGGGCAGTCAGTGTACCTCTGTCTACTGGTACTAACTCTGTACGACCTGTTAAACAGATGCCTCCCCAAACCATAATAGAGCCACCAGCGAAATTAGGTCTAGGTCTGATATTACACTGCGAATAGCGCTCACCGTCTCGTCTGTACACTGAGATACGCCTATCTGAGGTGTAAAGACCAAATCTTGACTCATCTGTGAAGAGTATATTGGCCCAGTCATTAATGTTCCAATTTACATGTTCTCTGGTAAACCTTAAGCGAGCCACTCGGTGGTTCCTAGTGAGACGAGGGGCTGTTACAGCTACTCTAGCTCTTAATCCACTCTGTCGTAACCTATTCCGAATAGTTTGAGTACTCACACGAGTATTTCTGACTCTAGCCAAGTCGTTCTGCAATTGTCTCGCAGTTACATGTCTTCGACGTAATGCTTGTAGTAGTAAATAGCGGTCATCTTGGCGAGTAGAACATCTTGGACGACCTGGTACAAGTCTTCTACTGTAAATGCCTGTTTCCCTATATCTGGCTACGGCTCTAGAAACACTTGACTGATTGATGTTCATCAAATTAGCAACGTATGCTTGAGATCGTCCATCTTCGATTAAAGCAACTATAGCAGCCACTTGTTCTGAAGTTAAATTGCTCATTTTAGTTTTAAAAGCGTTAGTACAGAACTCTGACTTCGCACTTTAAAATTTGTCCGTATAGGAAGACTTTCAATAAACAACTGAACAAACCTTACACATATGCATTTTTCTAAATGTGTTCTTTTAGGAAAAAAAAAGTAAAAACGCTAAGTTCCATTATTTTGTTAGTGTTTTTATAGTTCACATACACGAGGCAAACTTTTTGTGAACGTATAAAAATATCTTGGTTCATAAATGCCCTTTTTTAGTTTATGCGATACTTTTTTGGCGGAGTGTATTCTGTTCAGGCTTAATCAATTTTATTTTAAGTTGAATTGACGCGAAAGTTTTGAGACAAATTACAAAAATATGAGAAAACATCAAAGGCATTCAATGGTTGAACTCTTATTCATAATAATTTCTAATATTTTAATATTGTTTTGATTGAAAAAATAATAATAGTTAAGAAAAAAATATAGATGTCTTCTTTATTTTTGTGACGAAGATTTTTACATAAACATAATTTAGTGGTACAGTGTTTTGTACACTGACCTAGGACAGACTTTACAGTATTTCGTGCTGCTCGATCGAGGATGGAGGCTTTTGATGCTGATACTAATGGCGTACGGGTTGCTCAGAGGTCGTCTGTGTGCTTTCTGAGCGTGCATGTCGACGAAAAGTTAACGTGGGTAGAGCATTGTAATCACCTTGTATCTAGGCTCAATCAAGTATGTTTTCAAATTAAAATTTTAAAATACATTCTGCGTATTGAACATGTCTTGTCTTTCTATTACGCCGAAGCTCATACCAGACTTTCTTATGGTATCATATTCTGTGGCCCCTCGAGTTTCTCTTTCAGAGTATTTATCAGCCAAAAACGCTTCATTCGCTGTATTGCTAATATAAATTCTACCGACTATTGTCGGCCCTTCTTTGCCAAATTTAAGATTTTACCTTTACCAAGTATCTACATTCAAAAGCTTCCCTCGTGCATTCACTCAATCCAGTATAAGATCCCAAAAAAATCAGACTACCATACATACAATGCTAGGTATAACGACCTGCTTAGGACTTCTTGCAATAAACTATCTTTGACTCAGCATGGCCATCTGGCAATGGGTACCCGGCTGTTCGACGTGCTTTCGACCGATTTGAAGGCTATTCAAAACCCTAAACTTTTAAAAAAAAAGAGTGCGTGGGCTTCTTCTGGACCACTGCGTGTATTCCATTGATGAATTTCTTGTAATCTTTGACAAATAATCTAGACTTGGTGCTCACTAATCGATTTGTTAAATATTGTCATTTTTACTACTACTATTGTTACATACTGCATTTCCCTCAGTCACTGGGACCATCAATCGGCTTTCAATTTGTTGAATGTCTATTATTATGTGGTATTGTTCCATTATTTCCATAGTTTTGTTTGTATTGTTCCTATCATTATTATCGCCAAAATTACTACTTTTTTATAATCTTTGTTGTAACCATGACAATGTCAATATCAAAGATCTCTGACAATAAAATTATCTATCTATCTATCTATGCGCTTCTACTCGCTCCACCAGCAGTTCTTCTTAAAGAAATTTTTCCTTGGGAATATTCTTCACTGAAATAAATTTCTGTTGGTAGATATCGAACTCTGGGCGTGAATATAACGTTTGCAAAATGCCATCTTTTGTATCTAGCTGGTATAATTTACCCTGGTTAATGCTCGAAACGACCGCCATAATGTTTCGGGGGCTTCCTCTTACTCGGTCGGCATCAGATATGGTCACTAATACATTGTCCCCAATTATGGCTGCAGAGCGGTCGCTATCACTGATTTGTTTCATTCTTTTTGTTCATTCTTTTTTCCTCTGGTCGACATGCCGAACAAAAATTATACAAAAGTTCCTTTAGAAGCACACTTATATGCCAATGAACAAATGTGTTCCACAAAGGCTCGAAGTAGCGTGAAGCAGTGTCTCCCCGACAAGCCACCTAAATGGGCATATAAATTATTTGTTCTTTGTAGTGTTAGTGGTTGCGGATATAAATTTGAGGTTGTTCAACGGGAAAGAAAACGTCGTACCCAATGGAGAGCTGAGTGCATCGTCAAACGTAGTCGTGCATCTTAGTAGAAACGTCCCTTCAAACAACAACTATCGCATGTTTCTTGATAACTATTATACCTCCTTGCCTTTAATCGAATATTTAGGGAACTGAGGAATTTTACCATTGGGTACCATAAGGAAAAAGCCGCATACCGGACTGTAAACTATCAGAAGACAAGTCGTTCAAGAAAGAAGCACGAGGCACATCCGTCGAATAGGCTGATTGGCATAACGGGTTCGAGATACCTGTAGTTACTTGGAGAGATAATAAAATAATGACTCTCGCATCTAACTTTGCTGAAATAAAAACAACTTCTTCTATTCGAAGATATGACAAAACAACTAAACAACACATACGGATTGATCGACCTTTTGTTGTGGCTGAATACAATCGCCATAAGGGAGGCGTCGATCTCTTCCACTGTATTATGGACCAGTATAAAATCAAACTGTGAGGCTGGTACCTTAGGCTATTCTATCACTTCCTGGATCTGACTATGTGTAATGCCTGGTTCTTGTACAGAACAATCCTAAAAGAAACGGGGTCAACAGCCAAAGTTTTGAATTCAGCTGACTTTAGGGAAGAGATAGCTAAGACATTATGCAAATTTGGAACTAACTAACCAACTCGCAAACGGAAAACCGATATGGAAAAAAGAAACCGGGTCCTACGCAACATGTTCCACCAGCAGATGTGAGAAGAGACCAATGTGGTCACTAGCCTAAATGGACTGATAAGAGAATGAGATTTTAAAGTTCCCAGCTGCAAAGGCTACAATAAAACTATCTGTGGAAAGTGTGGAGTGGTTCTGTGCAATAATAAAGCCAACAATTGTTACAAAATGACGATTGACTCCGCGTTGTATATATGCAACGTAAGGTTTTTTGTTAAATAAATAAAATCTTCAGAACAATGATCTTTTTAATTATTTTTCTGCATGACAAGGAAGTGTTTACTATCACATACTACGAAATTTCGCGTAAAAGAAATGACGCCTAAAGGATTAAGTTAATGACTTTAAATTTCCATGCAACAGGGAAATGATTTTCATAGTTTGCGTATTGGCCATCCTTTCGTCCTCCTATATTCAGTATTTCGTTCCACAGATACAAGAGAGGGAAATTCGATTTCCTGCACGCACGTGTTAAATAAATATACGGTGCACCTACATTCGGTGCTTATCTCGTCCAAAATTAGGTCTGCAGATGACGTAATTGGATTACGATAAGACCAGTTTCAGCGCATACGTAGTCGTACGCACATACATACATAGAAAATCGAGAAGTGTTCAAACGAATACAAAACTGGTAAGCTTTATCGGTCCAGAACAAACCGCTTTGGGTATACGATAATAACATGACGGTAAACCACAGGAAAAGAGACGATGTTATCGGTGTTAGAAATTTTGGACATGTTTCAATACGGAAGAGGTGTATTTTGTATTTGTACCAGATTTATACGGCGGATAACAAAACTAATTATTATACGCATAAAGCCAATGTGGAAAGCGAAGTATAGCTGGCCGAATGCGAGGCTAAACTAGCGTGTTTAGACAACATACGCGCGCTCTATTACAACCTCACCTACCTTATGATACGTTGTTACGTATGTATGTATATTCGTAACCGAGTACCCTTATTTTTGAGTCGTCTCGGTCAGTTATTGGGGAGAGCGAAGGCACGGAGGGAAAATTCACCCTTTAAACTTTCCTTTTAATAATGGAGATAGTTGAAACAGCAACCGATGCGGGATATTCTATACCAACACACCTATAGTACAGATATAGCCACGGGCAGCAGATATAAGGGATAACAAAGCTGCTTGTGAAGCGTTTATTTCGAGATCCGAAGTTTCAAACCCCATCTCTGCTAATGTAGCCCTGAGTTCTTTTGTAGATGGAAAACCGAAACGTTTTTATGTACCTTACCAAGCAAGTTATAATAAGTTAATAAGCAGTTTATAATATTTAACAAACGCTTCTTTGAAATGGTGACATGTCATTACCATAGAAATTTTGCTGTTATAATCAAACCCAACATTAAAACAATTAAAAAATTTACATGCCAGAGTAGCTTATGAGAGAAAATCACTGAGAAAAAAGAATAGTGCTGATAAGTGGATATTGAATCCTCTCAAGTAAAAATTATACTTAAATACGGCACAGATATTCGAAGTATTTGTGGTAAATAACACTTTCTGAGTTAGAATATTGCTACAGTATTTCGTTTATCTTATACCAGCGATTTTAATGATTTTGTTCTCAATAAGTGTGATACAAATGCAGATGAAGATTATAAGATTAAACAGACTCATTCAAATCATAATTTCTCTGTTTCACACTTGATCAGGTATTTTGGATGTAGTTAATGCATATGTGCTGAAGTTCCAGAGAGATAGGTACACTTATCTTTAAATGTATACTTTCTAGTTCTTTTAGATCAATAATAAATATTCATCACCGTTCAAATATAACAGAATATCAATGTATGATCTGGTAACGAAATAGAAAGGAACTAATGGATTTTCATTTTTGTGTTTTTTTATCATTCTTTGCTATGTGATTGCAAAACGTAAGTAGGTACTGAGTGAGATGTAAGGTAGATAACGTTAAGATCTGATCTAACAGGTTCCACTTCAATGAAGAAAACAAAAAGAAAATACACAATTTTCAATAAAAATCTTTTCTAAATAGTTAAAATATTTGTAGAATTTATTTATTTCTATTAAATCCAGCTCCTCGCAGCTGCAACTGTCACCACTTTTTAGTTTTAACCCTGTTAGTTATGCAAGAATTCACAAAATTGTTTGATTATTAACCAAAGTCAAAATTTTTTCAATTTCAGTTGAGCTAAGAAAAGCGAAAGATGGAAATATGTAATTCACTTAAAAAGTATTTGGAAAAATTTGTGTGTACCGTTAAAATTAAATTCTAAACAACTTTTCCAGATAATTTTTTTGGATATCATGTCATCTCACCTCACTTTTTGCCGATTCATGACGTACATAATTTTTAAATTTACCGCCACACTAATCGTCACGTGACTTGTATCAAAAATAATAAATAAATTTTGGAAATGTTGGTCATGTTGAATTTATCTCACAAAAGACAAACCATATTCTGATAACAAAACAAATTCCATGTTGCAACATATACACGGACTATGGGGTGACATTAAACATCAAAAAGTAAAACGAATGTTCTTTTGCCGCTTTTTAATCTGACCAATATTTTCTGCCATAACAATTTAAAAAATTAAAAGTCAAATGCGTAAAACATTTTAGTATGTTTAACTGAAAATTTATAACATAGAATACTTTATAATATTTCATCAAATTGTCTTCCGGCAGCAGGTAAGCATGATCCAAGAGGGCTTTGCAATTATTCATACGTACATAAAACAAATGTGGTGCGTAAATATTTAGTTGACATTTCTATTCTTGTCATTCAAAGGATACGCTATTTGGATTTTAACGTTAGAAAAAAATGGCTCAATACTGCTCAAACAGTGAAT